>CM039675.1:165806683-167076156 GCA_022496015.1 Hordeum marinum
GATGCACTTCGTGTACAAACTAGACAATCTCATAAGAAGTATCAGGGTTTCACACGAAAACTCATGTGTTACAAAGGGATTTCAGTTTTTAATAACTTATTTTAACTCCATACTTTTGTTTGTTCAATATGACCATTCAAAGGCACATCATCAATTTTCAACCCTTTCTGACTTTCATGATATTTTCATGCATTTAATGATTTATTTTGAACTAAAATGACCCTGAATTTGAAAAGCAGTACAAACGAACTCTGAAAAGGTTGTAACTTGGCATGACATCATAATTTCACCCACATAGCAACTTCTAGAGAGTTGAGAGGGTTACGGCAAAAACTGGATGCACTTCGTGTACAAATTCGACAATCTCATAAGAAGTATGAGGGTTTCACATGAAAACATCTATTACAAAGGGTTCATTTTTAATAACTTTTCACTCCATGTGTTTGTTCAATATGCACCATTCAAGGGCACATCATCAATTTTCAACCCTTTCTGACTTCATTTGATATTTTTCGTGCATTTAATGATTATTTAAGCTAAATGACCCTGAATTCGAAAAGCAATACAAATGAACTCTGAAAAAGGGTGGTAACTTGGCATGAACATCATAATTTCACCCACATAGCAACTTCTAGAGAGTTGAGAGGGTAAGGCAAAAACGGGATGCACTTCGTGTATAATTGGACAATCTCATAAGAAGTCTGAGGGTTTCGGAACAAAAACTCATTTATTACAAAGGGATTTCGTTTTTAATAACTATATTATAAATCCATACTTTTTGTGAGTGCAATATGCACCATTCAAAGGCACATCATCAATTTTCAACCCTTTCTAACTTCATTTGATATTTTTCGTGCATTTATGCTTTATTTTGAGCTAAATAACCCTGAAATTGAAAAGCACTACAAATGAACTCTGAAAAGGTTGTAACTTGGCATCACATCATAATTTGACCCACATAGCAACTTCTAGAGAGTTGAGGAGGTTCCGGCAAAAACTGGATGCTCTTCGTGTACAAATTGGACAATCTCATAAGAAGTCTGAGGTTTCGGACGAAAACTCATCTATTACAAAGGGATTTCGTTTTTAATAAATTATTTTAAATCCATACTTTTTGTGAGTTCAATATGCACCATTCAAAGGCACATCATCAATTTCAACCCTTTCTAACTTCATTTGATATTTTTCGTGCATTTATGATTTATTTTGAGCTAAATGACCCTGAATTTTAAAAGCACTACAAATGAACTCTAAAAAGGTTGTAACTTGGCATCACATCATAATGTCACCCACATAGCAACTTCTAGAGAGTTGAGAAGGTTACGGCAAAAACTGGATGCACTTCGTGTACAAATTGGACAATCTCATAAGAAGTCTGAGGGTTTCGGACGAAAACTCATCTATTACAAAGTAATTTCATTTTAATAACTTATTTTAAATCCATACTTTTTCTGAGTTCAATATGCACCATTCAAAGGCACATCATCAATTTTCAACCCTTTCTAACTTCATTTGATATTTTTCATGCATTTATGATTTATTTTGAGCTAAATGACCCTGAATTTGAAAAGCACTACAAATGAACTCTGAAAAGGTTGTAACTTGGCATCACATCATAATTTCACCCACATAGCAACTTCTAGAGAGTTGAGAAGGTTACGGTAAAAACTGGATGCACTTCGTGTACAAATTGGACAATCTCATAAAAAGTATGAGGGTTTCGGACGAAAACTCATCTATTACAAAGGGATTTCGTTTTTAATAACTTATTTTAAATCCATAATTTTTATGAGTTCAATATGCACCATTCAAAGGACCATCATCAATTTTCAACCCTTCCTGACTTCATTTGATATTTTTCATGCATTTAATGATTTATTTTGAGTTAAATGACCCTGAATTTGAAAAGCAGTACAAATCAACTCTGAAAAGGTTGTAACTTAGCATGACATAATAATTTCACCCACATAGCAACTTCTAGAGAGGTGAGAGGTTTACGGCAAAAACTGCATGCACTTCGTGTACAAATTGGACAACCTCATAAGAAGTCTGAGGGTTTCGGACGAAAACTCATCTATTACAAAGGGATTTCCTGTTTAATAACTTTTTTTAAGTCCATACTTTTTGTGAGTTCAATATGCACCATTCAAAGTCACATCATCAATTTTCAACCCTTTCTAACTTCATTTGATATTTTTCGTGCATTTATGATTTATTTTGAGCTAAATAACCCTAAATTTGAAGAGCACTACAAATGAACTCTGAAAAGGTTGTAACTTTGCATCACATCATAATTTCACCCACATAGCAACTTCTAGAGAGTTGAGAAGGTTACGGCAAAAACTCATCTATTACAAAGGGATTTCGTTTTTAATAACGTGTTTTAAATCCAAAATTTTTGTGAGTTCAATATGCACCATTCAAAGGCACATCATCAATTTCAACCCTTTCTCACTTCATTTGATATTTTTCGTGCATTTATGATTTATTTTGAGCTAAATGACCCTGAATTTGAAAAGCACTACAAATGAACTCTAAAAAGGTTGTAACTTGGCATCACATCATAATTTCACCCACATAGCAACTTCTTGAGAGTTGAGAAGGTTAAGGCAAAAAGTGGATGCACTTCGTGTACAAATTGGACAATCTCATAAGAAGTCTGAGGGTTTCGGACGAAAACTCATCTATTACAAAGGGATTTCATTCTTAATAACTTATTTTAAATCCATACTTTTTCTGAGTTCAATATGCACCATTCAAAGGCACATTATCAATTTTCAACCCTTCCTAACTTCATTTGATATTTTTCGTGCATTTATGATTTATTTTGAGCTAAATGACCCTGAATTTGAAAAGCACTACGAATGAACTCTGAAAAGGTTGTAACTTGGCAGCACCTCATCATTTCACCCACATAGCAACTTGTAGAGAGTTGAGAAGGTTACGGCAAAAACTGGATGCACTTCGTGTACAAATTGGACAATCTCATAAGAAGTATGAGGGCTTTAGACGAAAACTCATCTATTACAAAGGGATTTCATTCTTAATAACTTATTTTAAATCCATACTTTTTCTGAGTTCAATATGCACCATTCAAAGGCACATCATCAATTTTCAACCCTTCCTAACTTCATTTGATATTTTTCGTGCATTTATGATTTATTTTCAGCTAAATGACCCTGAATTTGAAAAGCACTACGAATGAACTCTGAAAAGGTTGTAACTTGGCATCACATCATAATTTCACCCACATAGCAACTTCTAGAGAGTTGAGAAGGTTACGGCAAAAACTGGATGCACTTCGTGTACAAATTGGACAATCTCATAAGAAGTATGAGGGCTTTAGACGAAACCTCATCTATTATAAAGGGATTTTGTTTTTAATAACTTATTTTAACTCCATACTTTTTGTGTGTTCAATTTGCACCATTCAAAGGCACATCATCAATTTTCAACCCTTTCTGACTTCATTTGAAAATTTTCATGCATTTATGATTTATTTTGAGCTAAATGACCCTTAATTTGAAAAGTAGTACGAATGAACTCTGAAAAGGTTGTAACTTTGCACGACCTCATAATTTCACCCACATAGCAACTTCTAGAGAGTTGAGAGGGTTACGACAAAAACTGGATGCACTTTGTGTACAAATTGGACAATCTCTTTCGAAGCATGAGGGTTTTGGACGAAATATCATCTATTACAAAGGGATTTCATTTTTAATAACTTTTTTAACTCCATACTTTTTGTGTGTTCAATATGCACCATTCAAAGGCACATCATCAATTTTCAACCCTTTCTGACTTGATTTGATATTTTTCATGCATTAATGATTTATTTTGAGCTAAATGACCCTGAATTTGAAAAGCAGTACGAATGAACAATGAAAAGGTTGTAACTTTGCATGACGTCATAATTTCACCCACATGGCAACTTCTAGTGAGTTGAGAGGGTTACGACAAAAACTGGATGCACTTTGTGTACAAATTGGACAATCTCATAAGAAGTATGTGGGTTTCGGACGAAATATCATCTATTACAAAGGGATTTCATTTTTAATAACTTTTTTAACTCCATACTTTTTGTGTGTTCAATATGCACCATTCAAAGGCACATCATCAATTTTCAACCCTTTCTGACTTGATTTGATATTTTTCATGCATTTATGATTTATTTTGAGCTAAATGACCCTGAATTTGAAAAGCAGTACGAATGAACTCTGAAAAGGTTGTAACTTTGCATGACGTCATAATTTCACCCACATGGCAACTTCTAGTGAGTTGAGAGGGTTACGACAAAAACTGGATGCACTTTGTGTACAAATTGGACAATCTCATAAGAAGTATGTGGGTTTCGGACGAAATATCATCTATTACAAAGGGATTTCATTTTTAATAACTTTTTTAACTCCATACTTTTTGTGTGTTCAATATGCACCATTCAAAGGCACATCATCAATTTTCAACCCTTTCTGACTTCATATGATATTTTTCATGCATTTAATGCTTTATTTTGAGGTAAATGACCCTGAATTTGAAAAGCACTACAAATGCACTGTGAAAAGGTTGTAACTTTGCACGACCTCATAATTTCACCCACATAGCAACTTCTAGAGAGTTGAGAGGGTTACGACAAAAACTGGATGCACTTTGTGTACAAATTGGACAATCTCATAAGAAGTATGTGGGTTTCGGACGAAAAATCATCTATTACAAAGGGTTTCATTTTTACTAACTTATTTTAACTCCACACTTTTTGTGTGTTCAATATGCACCATTCAAGGGCACATCATCAATTTCCAACCCTTTCTGACTTCATTTGATATTTTTCGTGCATTTAGTGATTTATTTTGAGCTAAATGACCCTGAATTTGAAAAGCACTACAAATGAACTCTGTTAAGGTTGTAACTTGGCATGCCATCATAATTTCACCCACATAGCAACTTCTAGAGAATTGAGAGGGTTACGGCAAAAACTGGATGCACTTCGTGTACAAATTGGACAATCTCATAAGAAGTCTGAGGGTTTCGGACGAAAACTCATCTATTACAAAGGGATTTCGTTTTGAAGAACTTATATTAAATCCATACTTTTTGTGAGTTCAATATGCACCATTCAAAGGCACATCATCAATTTTCAACCCTTTCTAACTTCATTTGATATTTTTCGTGCATTTATGATTTATTTTGAGCTAAATAACCCTGAATTTGAAAAGCACTACAAATGAACTCTGAAAAGGTTGTAACTTGGCATGACATCATAATTTCACCCACATAGCAACTTCTAGAGAGTTGAGAGGGTTACGGCAAAAACTGGATGCACTTCGTGTACAAATTGGACAATCTCATAAGAAGTATGAGGGTTTCGGACGAAAACTCATCTATTACAAAGGAATTTCATTTTTAATAACTTATTTTAACTCCATAGTTTTTGTGTGTTCAATATGCACGATTCAAAGGCACATCATCAATTTTCAACCCTTTCTAACTTCATTTGATATTTTTCATGCATTTATGATTTATTTTGAGCTAAATGACCCTGAATTTGAAAAGCACTACGAATGAACTCAGAAAATGTTGTAACTTGGCATCACATCATAATTTCACCCACATAGGAACTTCTAGAGAGTTGAGAAGGTTATGACAAAAACTGGATGCACTTCGTGTACAAATTGGACAATCTCATAAGAAGTATGAGGGCTTTAGACGAAAACTCATCTATTATAAAGGGATTTTGTTTTTAATAACTTATTTTAACTCCATACTTTTTGTGTGTTCAATTTGCACCATTCAAAGGCACATCATCAATTTTCAACCCTTTCTGACTTCATTTGATATTTTTCATGCATTTATGATTTATTTTGAGCTAAATGACCCTGAATTTGAAAAGCAGTACGAATGAACTCTGAAAAGGTTGTAACTTTGCACGACCTCATAATTTCACCCACATAGCAACTTCTAGAGAGTTGAGAGGGTTACGACAAAAACTGGATGCACTTTGTGTACAAATTGGACAATCTCATAAGAAGTATGTGGGTTTCGGACGAAAAATCATCTATTACAAAGGGTTTCATTTTTAATAACTTATTTTAACTCCATACTTTTTGTGTGTTTAATATGCACCATTCAAGGGCACATCATCAATTTCCAACCCTTTCTGACTTCATTTGATATTTTTCGTGCATTTAATGATTTATTTTGAGCTAAATGACCCTGAATTTGAAAAGCACTACAAATGAACTCTGAAAAGGTTGTAACTTGGCATGACATCATAATTTCACCCACATAGCAACTTCTAGAGAATTAAGAGGGTTACGACGAAAACTGGATGCACTTCGTGTACAAATTGGACAATCTCATAAGAAGTCTGAGGGTTTCGGACGAAAACTCATCTATTACAAAGGGATTTCGTTTTGAATAACTTATTTTAAATCCATACTTTTTGTGAGTTCAATATGCACCATTCAAAGGCACATCATCAATTTTCAACCCTTTCTAACTTCATTTGATATTTTTCGTGCATTTATGATTTATTTTGAGCTAAATAACCCTGAATTTGAAAAGCACTACAAATGAACTCTGAAAAGGTTGTAACTTGGCATGACATCATAATTTCACCCACATAGCAACTTCTAGAGAGTTGAGAGGGTTACGGCAAAAACTGGATGCACTTCGTGTACAAATTGGACAATCTCATAAGAAGTTTGAGGGTTTCGGACGAAAACTCATCTATTACAAAGGGATTTCGTTTTTAATAACTTATTTTAAATCCATACTTTTTGTGAGTTCAATATGCACCATTGAAAGGCACATTATCAATTTTCAACCCTTTCTATCTTCATTTGATATTTTTCGTGCATTTATGATCTATTTTGAGCTAAATGACCCTGAATTTGAAAAGCACTACAAATGAACTCTAAAAAGGTTGTAAATTGGCATCACATCATAATTTCACCCACATAGCAACTTGTACAGACTTGAGAAGGTTACGACAAAAACTGGATGCACTTCGTGTACAAATTGGACAATCTCATAAGAAGTCTCAGGGTTTCGGACGCACACTCATCTATTACAAAGGAATTTCATTTTAATAACTTATTTTAAATCCATACTTTTTCTGAGTTCAATATGCACCATTCAAAGGCACATCATCAATTTTCAACCCTCTCTAACTTCATTTGATATTTTTCGTGCATTTATGATTTATTTTGAGCTAAATGTCCCTGAATTTGAAAAGCACAACAAATGAACTCTGAAAAGGTTGTAACTTGGCATCACATCATAATTTCACCCACATCACAACTTCTAGAGAGTTGAGACGGTTACGGCAAAAACTGGATGCACTTCGTGTACAAATTGGACAATCTCATAAGAAGTATGAGGGTTTCGGACGAAAACTCATATATTACAAAGGGATTTCGTTTTTAATAACATATTTTAAATCCATAATTTTTGTGAGTTCAGTATGCACCATTCAAAGGCACATCATCAATTTTCAACCCTTTCTGACTTCATATGATATTTTTCATGCATTTAATGCTTTATTTTGAGGTAAATGACCCTGAATTTGAAAAGCCGTACAAATGAACTCTGAAAAGGTTGTAACTTAGCATGACATCATAATTTCACCCACATAGCAACTTCTAGAGAGTTGAGAAGGTTACGGCAAAAACTGGATGCACTTCGTGTACAAATTGGACAATCTCATAAGAAGTATGAGCGTTTCGGACGAAAACTCATCTATTACAAAGGGATTTCGTTTTTAATAACATATTTTAACTCCATACTTTTTGTGTGTTGAATATACACCATTCAAATGCACATCATCAATTTTCAACCCTTTCTGACTTCATATGATATTTTTCATGCATTTAATGCTTTATTTTGAGGTAAATGACCCTGAATTTGAAAAGCCATACAAATGAACTCTGAAAAGGTTGTAACTTAGCATGACATCGTAATTTCACCCACATAGCAACTTCTAGAGAGTTGAGAAGGTTACGGCAAAAACTGGATGCACTTCGTGTACAAATTGGACAATCTCATAAGAAGTATGAGGGCTTTAGACGAAAACTCATCTATTACAAAGGGATTTCGTTTTTAATAACTTATTTTAACTCCATACTTTTTGTGTGTTCAATATGCACCATTCAAAGGCACATCATCAATTTTCAACCCTTTGTGACTTCATTTGATATTTTTCATTCATTTATGATTTATTTTGAGCTAAATGACCCTGAATTTGAAAAGCAGTACGAATGAACTCTGAAAAGGTTGTAACTTTGCATGACCTCATAATTTCACCCACATAGCAACTTCTAGAGAGTTGAGAGGGTTACGACAAAAACTGGATGCACTTTGTGTACAAATTGGACAATCTCATAAGAAGTATGTGGGTTTTGGACGAAATATCATCTATTACAAAGGGATTTCATTTTTAATAACTTTTTTAACTCCATACTTTTTGTGTGTTCAATATGCACCATTCAAAGGCACATCATCAATTTTCAACCCTTTCTGACTTGATTTGATATTTTTCATGCATTTATGATTTATTTTGAGCTAAATGACCCTGAATTTGAAAAGCAGTACGAATGAACTCTGAAAAGGTTGTAACTTTGCATGATATCATAATTTCACCCACATGGCAACTTCTAGAGATTTGAGAGGGTTACGACAAAAACTGGATGCACTTTGTGTACAAATTGGACAATCTCATAAGAAGTATGTGGGTTTCGGACGAAATATCATCTATTACAAAGGGATTTCATTTTTAATAACTTTTTTAACTCCATACTTTTTGTGTCTTCAATATGCACCATTCAAAGGCACGTCATCAATTTTCAACCCTTTCTTACTTCATTTGATATTTTTCATGCACTTAATGATTTATTTTGAGGTAAATGACCTTGAATTTGAAAAGCAGTACAAATGAACTCTGAAAAGGTTGTAACTTAGCATGACATCATAATTTCACCCACATAGAAACCTCTAGAGAGTTGAGAGGGTTACGGCAAAAACTGGATGCACTTCATGTACAAATTGGACAATCTCATAAGAAGTCTGAGGGTTTCGGACGAAAACTCATCTATTACAAAGGGATTTCGTTTTTAATAACTTATTTTAAATCCATAATTTTTGTGAGTTCAGTATGCACCATTCAAAGGCACATCATCAATTTTCAACCCTTTCTGACTTCATATGATATTTTTCATGCATTTAATGCTTTATTTTGAGGTAAATGACCCTGAATTTGAAAAGCACTACAAATGAACTCTGAAAAGGTTGTAACTTTGCACGACCTCATAATTTCACCCACATAGCAACTTCTAGAGAGTTGAGAGGGTTACGACAAAAACTGGATCCACTTTGTGTACAAATTGGACAATCTCATAAGAAGTATGTGGGTTTCGGACGAAAAATCATCTATTACAAAGGGTTTCATTTTTAATAACTTATTTTAACTCCATACTTTTTGTGTGTTCAATATGCACCATTCAAGGGCACATCATCAATTTCCAACCCTTTCTGACTTCATTTGATATTTTTCGTGCATTTAATAATTTATTTTGAGCTAAATGACCCTGAATTTGAAAAGCACTACAAATGAACTCTGAAAAGGTTGTAACTTGGCATGACATCATAATTTCACCCACATAGCAACTTCTAGAGAGTTGAGAGGGTTACGGCAAAAACTGGATGCACTTCGTGTACAAATTGGAAAATCTCATAAGAAGTCTGATGGTTTCGGACGAAAACTCATCTATTACAAAGGGATTTCGTTTTGAATAACTTATTTTAAATCCATACTTTTTGTGAGTTCAATATGCACCATTCAAAGGCACATCATCAATTTTCAACCCTTTCTAACTTCATTTGATATTTTTCGTGCATTTATGATTTATTTTGAGCTAAATAACCTTGAATTTGAAAAGCACTACAAATGAACTCTGAAAAGGTTGTAACTTGGCATGACATCATAATTTCACCCACATAGCAACTTCTAGAGAGTTGAGAGGGTTACGACAAAAACTGGATGCACTTCGTGTACAAATTGGACAATCTCATAAGAAGTATGAGGGTTCCGGACGAAAACTCATCTATTACAAAGGGATTTCATTTTTAATAACTTATTTTAAATCCATACTTTTTGTGAGTTCAATATGCACCATTGAAAGGCACATTATCAATTTTCAACCCTTTCTATCTTCATTTGATATTTTTCGTGCATTTATGATCTATTTTGAGTTAAATGACCCTCAATTTGAAAAGCACTACAAATGAACTCTAAAAAGGTTGTAACTTGGCATCACATCATAATTTCACCCACATAGCAACTTGTACAGACTTGAGAAGGTTACGGCAAAAACTGGATGCACTTCGTGTACAAATTGGACAATGTCATAAGAAGTCTGAGGGTTTCGGACGCAAACTCATCTATTACAAAGGAATTTCATTTTAATAACTTATTTTAAATCCATACTTTTTCTCAGTTCAATATGCACCATTCAAAGGCACATCATCAATTTTCAACCCTCTCTAACTTCATTTGATATTTTTCGTGCATTTATGATTTATTTTGAGCTAAATGACCCTGAATTTGAAAAGCACTACAAACGAACTCTGAAAAGGTTGTAACTTGGCATCACATCATAATTTCACCCAGATCGCAACTTCTAGAGAGTTGAGAAGGTTACGGCAAAAACTGGATGCACTTCGTGTACAAATTGGACAATCTCATAAGAAGTATGAGGGTTACGGACGAAAACTCATCTATTACAAAGGGATTTCGTTTTTAATAACATATTTTAAATCCATAATTTTTGTGAGTTCAGTATGCACCATTCAAAGGCACATCATCAATTTTGAACCCTTTCTGACTTCATATGATATTTTTCATGCATTTAATGCTTTATTTTGAGGTAAATGACGCTGAATTTGAAAAGCCGTACAAATGAACTCTGAAAAGGTTGTAACTTAGCATGACATCATAATTTCACCCACATAGCAACTTCTAGAGAGTTGAGAAGGTTACGGCAAAAACTGGATGCACTTCGTGTACAAATTGGACAATCTCATAAGAAGTCTGAGGGTTTTGGACGAAAACTCATCTATTAAAGGGATTTCGTTTTTAATAACTTATTTTCAATCCATACGTTTTGTGAGTTCAATATGCACCATTCAAAGGCACATCATCAATTTCAACCCTTTCTAACTTCATTTGATATTTTTCGTGCATTTATGATTTATTTTGAGGTAAATGACCCTGAATTTGAAAAGCACTACAAACGAACTCTAAAAAGGTTGTAACTTGGCATCACATCATAATTTCACCCACATAGCAACTTCTAGAGAGTTGAGAAGGTTACGGCAAAAACTGGATGCACATCATGTACAAATTGGACAATCTCATAAGAAGTCTGAGGGTTTCGGACGCAAACTCATCTATTACAAAGGAATTTCATTTTAATAACTTATTTTCAATCCATACGTTTTGTGAGTTCAATATGCACCATTCAAAGGCACATCATCAATTTTCAACCCTTTCTAACTTCATCTGATATTTTTCGTGCATTTATGATTTATTTTGTGCTAAATAACCCTGAATTTGAAAAGCACTACAAATGAACTCTGAAAAGGTTGTAACTTGACATCACATCATAATTTCACCCACATAGCAACTTCTAGAGAGTTGATAAGGTTACGGCAAAAACTGGATGCACTTCATGTACAAATTGGACAATCTCATAAGAAGTCTAAGGGTTTCGGACGAAAACTCATCTATTACAAAGGGATTCGGTTTTAATAACTTATTTTAAATCCATACTTTTTGTGAGTTCAATATGCACCATTCAAAGGCACATCGTCAATTTCAACCCTTTCTAACTTCATTTGATATTTTTCGTGCATTTATGATTTATTTTGAGGTAAATGACCCTGAATTTGAAAAGCACTACAAATGAACTCTAAAAAGGTTGTAACTTGGCATCACATCATAATGTCACCCACATAGCAACTTCTAGAGAGTTGAGAAGGTTACAGCAAAAACTGGATGCACATCGTGTACAAATTGGACAATCTCATAAGAAGTCTGAGGGTTTCGGACGAAAACTCATCTATTACAAAGGGATTTCATTTTTAATAACTTATTTTAAATCCATACTTTTTCTGAGTTCAATATGCACCATTCAAAGGCACATCATCAATTTTCAACCCTTTCTAACTTCATTTGATATTTTTCGTGCATATATGATTTATTTTGAGTTAAATGACCCTGAATTTGAAAAGCACTACGAATGAACTCAGAAAAGGTTGTAACTTGGCATCACATCATAATTTCACCCACATAGCAACTTCTAGAGAGTTGAGAACGTTGCGGCAAAAACTGGATGCACTTCGTGTACAAATTGGACAATCTCATAAGAAGTATGAGGGCTTTAGACGAAAACTCATCTATTACAAAGGGATTTCGTTTTTAATAACTTATTATAACTCCATACTTTTTGTGTGTTCAATATGAACCATTCAAAGGCACATCATCAATTTTCAACCCTTTCTGACTTCATTTGATATTTTTCATGCATTTATGATTTATTTTGAGCTAAATGACCCTGAATTTGAAAAGCAGTACGAATGAACTCTGAAAAGGTTGTAACTTTGCATGACCTCATAATTTCACCCACATAGAAACTTCTAGAGAGTTCAGAGGGTTACGACAAAAACTGGATGCACTTTGTGTACAAATTGGACAATCTCATAAGAAGTATGTGGGTTTCGGACGAAATATCATCTATTACAAAGGGATTTCATTTTTAATAACTTTTTTAACTCCATACTTTTTATGTGTACAATATGCACCATTCAAAGGCACATCATCAATTTTCAACCCTTTCTGACTTCATTTGATATTTTTCATGCATTTAATGATTTATTTTGAGGTAAATGACCTTGAATTTGAAAAGCAGTACAAATGAACTCTGAAAAGGTTGTAACTTAGCATGACATCATAATTTCACCCACATCGCAACTTCTAGAGAGTTGAGAGGGTTACGGCAAAAACTGGATGCACTTCCTGTACAAATTGGACAATCTCATAAGAAGTCTGAGGGTTTCGGACGAAAACTCATCTATTACAAAGGGATTTCGTTTTTAATAACTTATTTTAAATCCATACTTTTTGTGAGTTCAATATGCACCATTCAAAGGCACATCATCAATTTTCAACCCTTTCTAACTTCATTTGATAATTTTCGTGCATTTATGATTTATTTTGAGGTAAATGACCCTGAATTTGAAAAGCACTACAAATGAACTCTAAAAAGGTTGTAACTTGGCATCACATAATAATTTCACCCACATAGCAACTTCTAGAGAGTTGAGAACGTTGCGGCAAAAACTGGATGCACTTCGTGTACAAATTGGACAATCTCATAAGAAGTATGAGGGCTTTAGACGAAAACTCATCTATTACAAAGGGATTTCGTTTTTAATAACTTATTATAACTCCATACTTTTTGTGTGTTCAATATGAACCATTCAAAGGCACATCATCAATTTTCAACCCTTTCTGACTTCATTTGATATTTTTCATGCATTTATGATTTATTTTGAGCTAAATGACCCTGAATTTGAAAAGCAGTACGAATGAACTCTGAAAAGGTTGTAACTTTGCATGACCTCATAATTTCACCCACATAGAAACTTCTAGAGAGTTCAGAGGGTTACGACAAAAACTGGATGCACTTTGTGTACAAATTGGACAATCTCATAAGAAGTATGTGGGTTTCGGACGAAATATCATCTATTACAAAGGGATTTCATTTTTAATAACTTTTTTAACTCCATATTTTATGTGTTCAATATGCACCATTCAAAGGCACATCATCAATTTTCAACCCTTTCTGACTTCATTTGATATTTTCATGCATTTAATGATTTATTTTGAGGTAAATGACCTTGAATTTGAAAAGTAGTACAAATGAACTCTGAAAAGGTTGTAACTTAGCATGACATCATAATTTCACCCACATCGCACCTTCTAGAGAGTTGAGAGGGTTACGGCAAAAACTGGATGCACTTCATGTACAAATTGGACAATCTCATAAGAAGTCTAAGGGTTTCGGACGAAAACTCATCTATTACAAAGGGATTTCGTTTTTAATAACTTATTTTAAATCCATACTTTTTGTGAGTTCAATATGCACCATTCAAAGGCACATCATCAATTTTCAACCCTTTCTAACTTCATTTGATAATTTTCGTGCACTTATGATTTATTTTGAGGTAAATGACCCTGAATTTGAGAAGCACTACAAATGAACTCTAAAAAGGTTGTAACTTGGCATCACATAATAATTTCACCCACATAGCAACTTCTAGAGAGTTGAGAACGTTGCGGCAAAAACTGGATGCACTTCGTGTACAAATTGGACAATCTCATAAGAAGTATGAGGGCTTTAGACGAAAACTCATCTATTACAAAGGGATTTCGTTTTTAATAACTTATTATAACTCCATACTTTTTGTGTGTTCAATATGAACCATTCAAAGGCACATCATCAATTTTCAACCCTTTCTGACTTCATTTGATATTTTTCATGCATTTATGATTTATTTTGAGCTAAATGACCCTGAATTTGAAAAGCAGTACGAATGAACTCTGAAAAGGTAGTGAAGGGTTTTTGAGTTAGAGTAATTCTTATCATTCTTACAGTCACGACATGGACAACACATGAAACCATTCTGCTTATTTGTCTCAGCCACACAAATAAAATCATGCAGGCCATTAAGAAACCCTGGACTTAGTCAGTCATCATACATCCATTGCCGGCTCATGTACTCTACACAACATCGAAGTGACCAAATTAATACAACTTCATCATCACATTACAACCAAAAGTAGAGCTAGCAGCGACCAAATGTTATTACTGCAAATAATGGATACTTATAGTTCATAGATATACATATCATAAAACAACACCAACTATCTAAAACATGTGAATACAACAACAAATGCGATCATAATCGCAACTAAAGTAACAATTGAGCCAACAACATAATGATACCAAGCCTCTTTATCAATGGCATATTTTCTAATCTTTCTAAGCTTCAAGCGCATTCCAACCATCTTGTTCTTGTGATCATCGATGATCGGCAACATGCAACTCCAATCCCATCTTCTCATCTTCAGTTCTTTTCAATTTTTCTTTCAAATGATCAATTTCTTTTCAGCTTGTGTTAATTTCTCGAGCAGAATTGCATAGTCGGTTGGAATTTCTGGTTCAACTACTTCCTACAGATAAAAATATCTATGTCAATTTGGTGGCATAATTAATTGTCATAGACATTAGATGATGTGTGAAATAGTTATAAAAGATAATTAACGACATACCACAACTGAATCATAGACTGGACGAGGGCCGACGTGGGCGGATACCATAACCATTACACTATAGAATAACTAACAATAATACAAGTAAGTAAATTGAACACGCAGCTATCTAAATCATACAAATATTTTTTTTAAGATTTTAAGAAGAACAAGAGGCTCACCAAGGTGGCCGATGCCGCGACGAGACGGTGCGGACAATGGACGGTGGTTAGGACAGCCGGGGATGGTGGGAAGGCACACCAAATAAACCACACCTACACATATGCAACCTAACAAGTTAATTTGATCTCAAATTGGATATAAATCAAATAAACTCCCACAAATCACATATCACATATCTTTGAGCATACCACAAGCTAATCTAGCAAGAGATGAAGGAGCAAAGTTGCTAACCTTTATGAACACTTGGATAGATGGGGTGCCTTTAAATCTTGACAAATCCTTGGCAAAATGGAGGATGAGCTTCGAGCAAGAAGAAGAACATGGAAAGGCACACCAAATAAACCACACCTACACATATGCAACCTAACAAGTTAATTTGAGCTCAAATTGGATATAAATCAAATAAACTCCCACAAATCACATATCACATATCTTTGAGCATACCACAAGCTAATCTAGCAAGAAATGAAGGAGCAAAGTTGCTAACCTTTATGAACACTTGGATAGATGGGGTGCCTTTAAATATTGACAAATCCTTGGCAAAATGGAGGATGAGCTTCGAGCAAGAAGAAGAACAGGGGAGAAAACAGAGCTCTTTTGATCGGCTGCGGATGGATGTATATGTAGGAAGTCTTTAGTACCGGCTGGTGTCACCAGACGGTACTAAAGGTTGCCCTTTAGTACCGGCTGGTGACACCAGCCGGTACTAAAGGTGCAGGCGGGTCCCATGCCTGACCAAAACTCTACCACGCCCCTTGAGTACCGGCTCGTGAGACGAACCGGTACTAAAGGTCCCTCACGAGCCACTACTAAAGGTCGCCCTGCTCCTAGCCGTTGTAGCCGGCACGAACCAGGACTAATACCATCTTTAGTACCGGTTCTTGACCAGACCGGGACTAAAGCTCGTGACGAAAGGTCTGTTTTCTACTAGTGCTAGTCATAGAACCCTAGTGGCACATCCGTACAGAAACAGGCCTACATAACCCATCAATGTAGGTGTCGGCCTCAAGCGTGCGTAGACGAGTCAAAGCAAGCTACAAGGACTCCATTACGCCGTGAGACATAAATGCCATCACTGCACGTAGACGAGTCATAGCAGGCTACAGGGACTCCATTACACTGTGAGGCATTTCCCTGAAGGGACAGACACAACAGCAAAGAAGGATACATGCCAGTTAATCAATGTGTCCGGAGCAGTAGCAAGCTACCATGGCTTGGTGGAAACACAAAGAAGCAGTTTCCCGTAAAGAGTACTACTAAAGGCACACAACTAGGTGTCGGATGCCATACATACCATTGCACGTCACACGTATGCACGACATGCCCGATATGCATATATACAACCATGGCATCACAACATAACCATACAACAACATGACTTTTATTAAAGAGGCTCAGATGAGCCTTACAAAATATGTTCTTACAGATAGGGTCACATGACCAGACACTCAAGTCATACAAACATGTTCATACAAACCAACCGGAAGCATAAAGCTGTCCGAGTACAGACAGATGAAAGGGGTAAAAAGGCAGATGGCATGACTATACACAGCCCGCCATAGGGCAAAGGTCGTAGCTGGGACACCAGCTATTCGGCATCATCAACATCTAGAAAGAACCCACCCGAAGGGTCCTAGGTCTCAACTGCAACATTTATTAAGCAAACGTGAGTACAAATGTAGTCAGCAAGGCTTTAAAACAGCCCTAGTCTATTCATGCTCATGTATCAACAAAGGGAGTGGTGGAGTTTATGCAGCAATGCCAGCTTTGACTCATGGCTAACCTACACTACTCACTTTTAACCCTTAGTTACAATTTTAGATATCGCACACGGGTCCACTAACTCCATAGCAATACACCATCATAGATTCACTTCCCTCTCCTGGGAGAGTGCCATCTATGGTACTCACACTTGTCTTGACATTTTTATGAGTATCCATTTGATTATCTACGAACATCATAAGTTCCCCAAGTGGTCCATATCCGAGGACGCAGCTATTCGAATAGTTTCATACCCTGCAAGGGTGTACTTCTTCACACACGCTCTCGCCACTTATCGCTCAGTGCTCATAAAACCATGCACCTCGGCAACCTTCAAGTGGATGCCCAGCGAGGGAGTCGGCCACAACCGTCAATCACATAAGACCTCTAATCCAGGCTATCGCCTATTTGAGACTGAACCCGCACGGAAGTCCAGCCGAAGTTTCCGCTACGGCCCCAAACAATGTGCGCAGGGTTCCCAAGCCCACCATTCGGGTGACCCTTGGTACACCGTGCCACTGCCTACCGCGTCGTAACCCACCCCTAGGGTCAGCGCTACGCACAACCTCCAACATGCTATAAACACCAGAAACTACTTGCAACTCCTGGACTCGGGACTAAGCGAATGATAAATTGAGAGGGGTCGAGTTACCGGAACCCAATGTGTGGTAGTGACTAGTCTCGGATCACAAACACGGAACTCGGTTCCTAAGAACGGTCCCAATGAGACAACCCGCTATGTACTCCTACATAGCCTCTCATCGCTACCTTTACCAAATCGAGTTCATCATAACATCATCACATCAGACAATATTGTTTCACTCAGTTCATCACCTAGAGGAATCCGACCTGACACAACTCTAAGCATAGCAAGCATAACAGGCAAAGTAAGCTAAGCACATCATGGCACAAGCATCTACCAGGTATGCTGGGTTGCAAGGTTTAGCTATTTACTGTGACAATGTCAGGTTATGCAGCAGAATAGGATCATCTACCGTGTACGACTGACATATGATCGGTTGTCCTAATGCAATAAACAAGAGCAGGAGAGAGAGAGTGGGATGTTATCGTAATGATCAAAGGGGTTCCGTGCCTTGCTAGGTAGCGGAAAGGTTCTCTCCTTCGTCAGGATACTCGGGGGTATCCTTAGTAGCAGGGCCTACCGCAATGCAGATAAAAAACAATCAACACACGCAAGTGCAACAATATGATGCATGATCATGGCATGATAGCATGTATGGATGATCTAATGCAGTTAGTATTCAAGTTAATTTGAAATGAGTTTGAATATAGGTTCAAAATCGTTCTTTATTTCAAATTCCATATACTAACCTATTAGCAAATTTCAATGTTCACCTATTTAGATTGCTCTAACATGCATGACAATAGCACCATTGGATTCATTGCATTTTTCTGATAAATTTTCATATATAAATTATTTCCATCTGATTTACAGATTAATTTATATGAATTTTATAAGATTTGAACATTTCTTGGATTTATTTATAATCAGGAAAAGCTTTTATTGCATCAGCCTTAGGTCAGCATGACGTCAGCAGGTCATCTCGCCATTGACAGTTCAAATCTCACCAGTGGGGCCCACTGGTCACTGACACAGTCAATAACCAGAAGGTTAGTTTTAATTTAAACTCTAATTCACTAACTGAACCCACATGTTAGTGACTAATTAGGATAATTGATTTAATTATTTTAGTTTTAAACTTTAATTAACTAAAACAGGGTCAGGCCCACCTGCCAATGACCTAGGGGTTCAAACCCCATGGTCAAATGGCTATGCTCGCCGGTGTTTAGCCACTGGCAGCACCAAACGCGGCAGAGGGGATCGGGATTCCCCCTTCGATGACCCAAAGGACGGCGGATGGGCTCAAAGTGATGCCCACGCACGCGCCCATCCATCTGGGCACACCCCCGAGGCTAGGTTGGCCAGGAACTACGCAGGCGACGAGGTCAACGGTGGAGCTTCTCGGGCTCGAGCCAAAACGCAGCTACGGGCACGAAATCGAACCGGGAGAGAGGGAATGGACTTAGGGGCTCACTGCAGATGCTATGGAGACAGACATGAGCTCGGGGACGTCCTGGAGACAATGAACACTACGGCGATCTCCAGCGGCCAAAGATGAGGAAGAAGCTCGGGGTCGTCGCTACAGGGCCTCAGCCTTCGATTCGCTTGGTGGAGAGCAGCAGCAGGTCATAGCAGAGCTTTTGCACGGCTCGGAGCGAGAGGGGAGCGGGGGAATCGAGCTAACGGTAGCGAGCTCGAGGCTCATCTATGGCGGGAGCAGAGAGGGAGAGGAGAGAGCGAGGGGAAAAGGGGAAGGGGAGATCCAGACGAGACCTCCCATACTTATCCCCGTCGCCGGCGCAACAAGGAGGCAGGCAGGTAGGCGGGTGCATGGCGTCGCCGGCGCGAGCACACGGCAAGCACGCGCCATGCCTCCTGGCTGCCAGGAGGATGAAGACCTCCCTGGGCCAGAGGGGGCCAGATGGGCCAGCCCCTTCTTGGGCCTTTCTCCTTTTTTCTTTTTTTTCTTCTTTGTTTTCTTTTACTGACATTTGTTTATTTTTTTCCAGGTACAAATGACTTTATAAAATATCCCATATATTTTCTATAATAAAGTTTGAATATTTCAAACTTGTCTAAAAAGTTTTAGGATATTTTGAAAACAAAAATAATGATAGTGCTTTATTTAATGATTTCAGGAGCCTTATCAATTATTTTTGAATTACTTTGATTGTTGAAATAATTAGAATGGTCCCTGTTATAATCATGCCCAAATTTACCAGACATAGGGAACATTTTTAGTGGGCATTTTGGATTTGTTGAATTTTCACCAAATTTGAGTTGTTTTGATTCAAAGTTAGCTTGGGGTTTATTTTGTTCCCCATTTCATGTTAATGCAAAATGAAATATGATGCAAGCATAATACTATTCCTAGGACATGTGGCTAGGGTTGTGACAACTCACCCCCACTCAAAAGAATCCCGTACCAAGATTTTGAAGTCATTGGGAAGAGCGCGAGGTACTCTAGTCGAAGACGATCTTCTCTTTCCCATGTCGCCTCCTTTTCCGAATGGTGTGACCACTAAACCTTAAGAAACTTGATGTTCCGATGCCGAGTGGTACGCTCAGCTTGATGAAGAATACGAACAGGGTATTCTCGATATGTAAGGTTATCTTGGAGATCAAGCTCTACGTGGTCTACCTCATGAACAGGGTCCGAGAAGCAATGCTTGAGTTGCGAAACGTGGAAGACATCATGAACCTTGGAAAGATGCGGCCGAAGTTCCAATTGGTAGGCAACCTCTCCTCGTTTAGCAAGAATACGAAAAGGTCCAATGTAACGAGGAGCAAACTTGCCCTTGATACCGACTCGATGGGTACCCTTCAGAGGTGTAACCCGAAGGTAAGCCTTCTCGTCAACTTCATAGGTCACAGCCTTATGATGGCGATCTTATTGGCTCTTTTGACGAGATTGGGCTGTTTTCAACTTTTCACGAATAATGCGAACTTGCTCCTCTGCATCTTGGATTATATCCGGACCAAAGAGTTGCCTCTCTCCGGTTTCTGACCAGTTAAGAGGTGTTCGACACCTTCGTCCATAGAGAACTTCAAAAGGGGCTTTGCCCAAGCTTGATTGATAACTATTGTTATATGCAAACTCAGCAAATGAAAGACATTTCTCCCAGTTCATACCAAAAGATATAACACAAGCTCGAGGTTATCTTCGAGAATTTGATTGACTCGCTCAACTTGACCACTTGATTGCGGGTGGAAAGCAGTGCTAAAGGATAGATGAGTCCCCATAGTGGTTTGAAAACTTTCCCAAAATCGGGAAGTAAAGATACTTCCACGGTCTGAGTTAATCTCCAAAGGAACACCATGAAGAGAAACTATTCAAGAAACATACAACTCCGCTAGCTAGCTAGCAGTTATACTTTCCCGAACAGGAAGAAAATGAGCCACTTTGGAAATACGGTTGATGACCACAAATATAACATTATTCCCTCTCTTGGTCCTTGGAAATCCAGTAATGAAATCCATACCGACCTTATCCCATTTCCATTCAGGAATAGCTAAAGGTTGAATGGTGCCAGCAGGCCTTTGATGTTCTGCTTTCACGCGACGACAAACGTCGCAGTTAGCAACGAACTGAGCAATTTCTCTCTTCATCCTAGTCCACCATAACCTCTGGCATAGGTCCTGATACATTTTGGTACTACCTGGATGAATTATGAGAGGAGAATCATGAGCCTCCATAAGGATGAACTGTCGTAGATGTTGTTTCTTCGGGATCGCCAAGCGGTTCTCAAAGAAGACAACACCTCGATCATCTTCCGAGAAGCATTTAACATTGCCCTTCTTAATGTTTTCTTGATCCGAGATATCCCGGCATCATGCTTCTGGGCTTCTAAAATTTGATCCGTAAGAGTAGGTTTCGCCACCAGGTTGGATAGGAATCCTCGAGGAACAATGTGAAGGTTTAACTTCTGAAATTCCTCATGGAGAAGTGGTTGACCTTGTTGTAACATCAGGTTGTTACAATAAGACTTACGACTTAGTGCATCAACCATGACATTGGCTTTCCCTAGGGTGTAAGTTATCCCTAAGTCATAATCTGTAATCAACTCTACCCACCGTCTTTGCGTGAGATTCAAATCCGGCTGGGTGAATATATATTTTAGACTTTGGTGATCAGTGTAAATTTCGCAACGATTACCCAGAAGGTAATGTCGCCAGGTTTTCAGTGCATGGACTACAGCTGCAAGCTCAAGATCATGTGTTGGATAATTATCCTCATGTGGACGCAACTATCAAGATGCGTATGCAATCACATGACGATCTTGCACGAGAATGCAACCTAATCCTTGCCGCGAGGCGTCGCAATAGATAACAAAGTCCTTAGAGAAATCAGGTGGCACCAGAACTGGAGCGGAGGTCAGTCGTCTTTTCAACTCCTGAAAACTATGCTCGCACTGTGGGGTGCACTCGAACTTTTTATTTTTCTTGAGGAGTTCAGTCAGAGGTTTCGCAACCTTCGAGAAGTTCTTGACAAAGCGGCGACAATAGCTCATTAAGCCATGGAAACACCGAACTTACTTAACCGATTCAGGTTGAGTCCAATCAAGGACGGCCTGAACTCTCCCGGGATTGACAGCAATACCTTTACCAGATATCACGTGGCCCAGATAGGTCACTTCTGGCAACCAAAATTCACACTTGGAGAATTTGGCGCACAGGTGGTGCTCCCGAAGTTTCATCAATACCAGCCTTAGATGCTCGGCATGTTCTTCTTCATTCTTCGAGTAGATGAGTATATCGTCGAGGTAAACCACGACGAATTTATCCAGATACTCCATGAAGATCGAATTCAACAAGCGAGAGAAGTTGTCTGGGGCATTGGTTAAACCAAAGGACATGACGGTGTACTCGTATTGGCCATAACGAGTAACAAAAGCCGTTTTTGGAATGTCCCCATTCCGAATTCTGATTTGATGGTATCCCAACCTCAAATCCATTTTGTAAAAGATAGATGATCCAGTGAGTTGATCATACAAATCGTTGATCCTGGGGAGCGGATACTTGTTCTTTATGGTGACCAGATTCACTGGCCAATAATCCACAACCATCCGATCCGAACCATCCTTCTTCTTGATGAAGAGGACGGGACAAGCCCAAGGAGAAGAACTGGGACGGTTGAAACCTTTCTTCAAAGCCTCATCGAGTTGGATCCTAAGTTCAGCTAGTTCTAAGTGTGCCATCTTATAGGGTCTTCTGGCTATTGGGACGGTCC
The DNA here is from genome assembly GCA_022496015.1 of Hordeum marinum. Lineage (NCBI taxonomy): Eukaryota > Viridiplantae > Streptophyta > Magnoliopsida > Poales > Poaceae > Hordeum > Hordeum marinum. The sequence continues at coordinate 165,829,808 of CM039675.1, forward strand.
CTGGGATGAGCTCTATTACAAACTCAACATCTCTGACAGGAGGAATTCCTGGTAGTTCTTCTGGATAGACAGCCGGAAAGTCACGGACTACCGGAATATCTTCTAACTCTAGAAGAGGGCTAGCATTGAGGGAATAGAGTTGGCGCTTGGTTGTTCGAGTGGAGACATTAACTATCTCACCCGATGGATGTGTAAGTTGAACATTCCTAGAATGAGTTTCAATCTTGGCATAGTGGGCTTTCATCCAATCCATGCCTAGAATGATATTGATGTCCGAAGACTTGAGGGCTATCAAAGATGCTAGGAAGACTAATCTATCAACCAGAATCTCATTATCATGGCTCACTCTAGATGTTTGCCATTTTGAACCCGGAGTCTGCACTACTAAAGGAGTAGGCATATCACAAAAAGAAATGTTATGCAACTGTGCATAACTTTCTGAGATGAAGGAATGAGATGCTCCAGTATCAAATAAAACAGATGTTGGATGACTATTGACTAGGAGCGTACCTAGGATAACATCAGGATCCTCAAGAGCTTCCTCGGCAGATACATAGTTCACTCGTCCACGAGCAGGAGCTGGCTTCACAAAGAAGGCTTTTCCTGGCTTTCCACGTCCATCGGGCTAAACATTATTCTGGGGACACTCAGGGGAGTAGTGTCCTGGTTCTCCACACTTATAGCAAACCACAGTGGCACGGGGAGCAACATTTGTAGGTGGTCCTCCAAAGGGTATGACTGAAGGATGGCCTCACATTGTATTTTGGCGGCAGAGCTGCGTTGGGCACCCAGATCTGGCGTTTATTGGAGCCCGAGCCAGATGCAGGGTTGAAGTCACAGTTGTGCTTTCTCGTGGCCTCATAATCAGTCTGTCCAGTCTCGACATTGATAGCCTTGTTGACGAGAGCCTGGAAAGTGGCGCACTCATGCAGGCGTAGATCTTGGCGGAGCTCAGGGTTAAGTCCCTTGCGGAACCTAGCCTGCTTCTTGGCATCAGTAGAAACTTCCTCAGGAGCATAGCGAGCTAGGTTTCCAAACTCACGACTATAAGCATCCACTGACAGTCTGCCCTGGGTGAAGGCACATAATTCCTCTCTTTTACGATCCATCAGCTCTTCCGGGATGTGATGGGTACGAAATGCAGCACTGAACTCTGCCCAAGTTGGTGTAGGGCCTGCGGCACGCATGGCTTCAAAATTTTCCCACCACAGATTGTCGGGACCTTCCAGAAAGTAAGTTTCAAAGGTCACCTTGTTGGCCTCAGTCACATTGGCAGCCTGGATCTTGTGATACATGCTAGTCAGCCAGTCATTCACGTCGAGTGGGTCGACCGAATGATGATATTTGGGTGGGCTCAGTCTGATGAAATCACCAAGTGATACGCCATCATTGAGGTCATTCCGGGGAGCACGTGCTGTGTTCTGCTCGATTCTTTCCAACAGCCTATTGGTCTCCCTCTTATTCCTTTCAGCTTCTAGCATTACTTCTGCCAGAGAAGGCGCATGTGGCAGATCCTCTTGTCTTGGCTGGCTTCCCTCGCCCTGCTCAGGGGCAGGCACGGGGTTATTCCTAGTTGCCACCATCCTGGGAAAACAAACCCATAGCTTAATCATAGGGAACAACAACTCCAAGACATGAGATAAGGAATGTACTGGACAACATGGCATGCAGGGTTAACACCAATCAACATGGTAAAACAACTTCCATATGAACACCATGATTCATACAAACCATGACATAGTTCAGTACAAGCCAAGCTCAGATACAACTATGGAAAGATGACACAACTGATCGGAGGCATTACAACCTTCCTATACATTATCTATCTACACCTCCGGAACTCGACTCTCGACCTCATCATATCCCACAAGACACGCAGGACTATGGCGATATGATTACTACCATACTAGAACTAACATCCATGTACTCAAGCATTGCCGTAGAATGCCTCATACAGGTTACCCCCATGACATGGGAGCTGAAATTGAGGATCTAGAAACACTCTAGCCTATGATCCCTGGGAGCCATAAGGACACGGGTGTGGCCTTGGTCCCCTTGTTGGCGGCAACAGCGGTCCTCGAAGAGGGGTGATGCCTCCAACATCGGGCCAGTCTACGTGTGCTGACAAATGAGTCCGCGATGGGGTCAGCATCTCCAAATCTCGATAGCCTGTCTGCACGACAGGTGCCAACTGCGTTAGGGCTGTCCAAAGATGTGCAGGGGTGGCATAAAGCTCCATGCGAAGGGCACGTGCATCACGATCCATGTTCTCCAATATCTGAGCGGTCACCTGCAGCCTAGGGGCCTCATGGGAGTGATCATAGTAGACTGCACTAAGATAACCATCCTCTCCTCCCATAGAAGCAGGAACATAGCAGAACTCGGTGTTTTGAAGCAGACCATGGTGGAACCTCATGATAGTTAGCATGGTGTAAGCGGCCTCCTGAACTGCCATATCTATGGTGACACCTAATCCATAAGTCCAATGAAGTAGCTCTGCAGCTCCAGGGTATGAAGGATAAATCTTGACGGTACACAGATACTGGTTTTGGTTGAAATCTCGATACTGTTCCTCCACTGTGCACTCTGGGTACCAACGGTATCCAGCCTCCATCATGACTCTAACCAACATGGCCGCGTGACCCGGTACATCGATGCACCTGGTCAGACGGACCACCTGACGGGAAGGACGAGGGGGCATCTGAAACAGAGAATGATGCAAAGACATTAGAGACTCTAGCAGAAATTGGACAGCATAACGGCTGTAATTTCTCAAAAAGGATTTTGAGACAACTGCAAAAGATTGGAAAAGCATAACCACTCGACTTTCTAGACTCAAATCTCTTCTCCATTTGTTTGTCACACCAACAGTACTTGAATACCCACATTCACTTGCAACAAGCTAGCTAGTGGTCCATGGTTAGTAACTCGGCATCCTAAGCACTGGACGAGTAGCCTAGTTCTTATCCCCGAAGAAAAGATGAGAATGACTCAGCATAGAATAACTTGGGAAGAGAAGTAAAAAGAGCCTTACGTTCCCTTCCACAATCAATTCCCCTACTTTTCTATAGTGTTTCTAGACTCAACTTCGACAGGTTTGGCTTGGTAGTCCTACCATCAGTCAGGCTCGGATACCAACGCTGTCGGGACCCCGATCCTAAGTCATATGAATCTAGACTGTAACATATCACATCACTTTGTGGCCTCACGCACGGTAAGATCTAGGGCTGCAGCCTTAGCTTAGCCAGGACCGTTTGCGTCTTTTGGCTCACGTATGTGAACATGTCGCTGGCAATCAAACGACAGAGAACCCGGGCTGACATGACTAGTCATAGAACCCAAGTGGCACATCCGTACGGAAACAGGCATACGTAACCCAGCAATGGAGGTGTTGGCCTCAAGCGTGTGTAGACGAGTCATAGCAAGCTACAAGGACTCCATTACGCCGTGAGACATAAATGCCATCATTACACATAGACGAATCGTAGCAGGCTACAGGGACTCCATTACACTACGACACATTTCCCCGAAGGGACAGACACAATAGCAAAGAAGGATACATGCCGTTCAATCAATGTGTCTGGAGCAGTAGCAAGCTACCATGGCTCGGTGGAAACACAAAGAGGTAGTTTCCCGTCAAGAGTACTACTAAAGGCACACAACTAGGTGTCGGATCCCATACATACCGTTGCATGTCACACGTACGCACGACATGCCCGATATGCATAGATACAACCATGGCATCACAACATAACCATACAACAACATGACTTTTATTTAAGAGGCTCAGATGAGCCTTGCATAATATGTTCTTACAGATAGGGTCACATGACCCGACACTCAAGTCATACAAACATATTCATACAAACCAAGCGGAAGCATAAAGCTGTCTGAGTACAGACAGATGAAAGGGGTAAAAAGGCACATGGCCTGGCTATCTACGGCCCGTCACAGGGCAAAGGTCGTAGCTGGGACACGAGCTATTCGGCATCGTCGACATCTAGAAAGAACCCACCGGAAGGGTCATGGGTCTCATCTGCAACATTTATTAAGCAAACGTGAGTACAAACGTACTCAGCAAGTCTTTAAAATAGACCTAGTCTATTCATGCTCATGTATAAACAAAGCGAGTGATGGAGTTTATGCAGCAATGCCAGCTTTGACTCATGGCTAACCTACACTACTCAGTTTTAACCCTTAATTACAAGTTTAGATATCGCACACGAGTCCACTAACTCCATAACAATACACCACCATAGATTCACTTCCCTCTCCTGGGAGAGTGCCATTTACGGTACTCACACTTGTCTTGATATTTTTATGAGTATCCATTGGATTATCTATGAACAACATAAGTTCTCCAAGTGATCCATATCCGAGGATGCGGCTATTCGAATAGTTTCATACCCTGTAGGGGTGTACTTCTTCACACGCACTCTCGCCACTTATCGATCAGTGCTCATAAAACCATGCACCTCGGCAACCTTCAAGAGGATGCCCAGCGAGGAAGTTGGACACGACCGTCAATCACATAAGACCTCTAGTCCAGGCTATCGCCTCTTTGAGACTGAACCCGCACGGAAGTCCGGCCGAAGTTTCCGCTATGGCCCCAAACGATGTGCGCAGGGTTCCCAAGCCCACCATTCGGGTGACCCTTGGTACACCGTGCCACTGCCTACCGCGTCGTAACCCACCCCTAGGGTCAGCGCTATGCATGGACTTTAGCATGCTATAAACACCAGAAACTGCTTGCAACTCCTGGACTCGGGACTAAGCGAATGATAAGTTGAGATGGGTCGAGTTACTGGAACCCAATGTGTGGTAGTAACTAGTCTTGGATCACAAACACGGAACTCAGTTCCTAAGAATGGTCCCAATGAGACAACCCGCTATGTACTCCTACATAGCCTCTCATCGCTACCTTTACCAAATCAAGTTCATCATAACATCATCACATCAGGCAACATTGTTTCACTCAGTTCATCACCCAGATGAATCCGACCTGACACAACTCTAAGCATAGCAAGCATAGCAGGCAAAGTAAGCTAAGCACATCATGGCACAAGAATCTACCAGGTATGCTAGGTTGCAAGGTTTAGCTATTTACTGTGACAATGTCAGGTTAGGCAGCAGAATAGGATCATCTACCGTGTATGACTGACATGTGATTGGTTGTCCTAATGCAATAAACAAGAGCAGGAGCAAGAGAGTGGGATGTTATCGGAATTATCAAAGGGGTTGCTTGCCTTGCTGGGTAGAGGAAAGGTTCTCTCCTTCATCGGGATACTCGGGGGTATCCTCAGGAGCAGGGCCTACCGCAATGCAGATAAGAAACAATCAACACACGCAAGTGCAACAATATGATGCATGATCATGGCATGATAGCATGTATGGATAAGCTAATGCAATTAGTATTCAAGTTAATTTGAAATGAGTTTGAATATAGGTTCAAATCATTCTTTATTTCAAATTCCATACACTAACCTATTAGAAACTGTCAATGTTCACCTATTTAGATTGCTCTAACATGCATGACAATAGCACCATTGGATTCATTGGATTTTTCTGATAAATTTTCATATATAAGTTATTTCCATCTGATTTACATATTAATTTATATGAATTTTATAAGATTTGAACATTTCCTGGATTTATTTATAATCAGGAAAAGCTTTTATTGCATCAGCCTTAGGTCAGCATGACGTCAGCAGGTCAGCTGGCCGTTGACAGTTCAAATCCGACCAGTGGGGCCCACTGGTGAGTCACACAGTCAATTACGACAAGGTTAGTTTTAATTTAAACTCTAATTAACTAACTGGACCCACATGCTAGTGACTAATTAGGATAATTGATTTAATTATTTTAGTTTTAAACTTTAATTAACTAAAACAGGGTCGGGCCCACCTGCTAGTGACCCAGGGGGTCAAACCCTGTGGTCAAATGGCTGTGCTCGCCGGCGTTTAGCCACCGGCAGCACCAAACGCGGCCGAGGGGATCGGGATTCCCCCTCCGATGACCCAAATGACGGCGGATGGGCTCAAAATGATGCCCATGCACGCGCCCATCCATCTGGGCACACCCCCGAGGCTGGGGTGGCTAGGAACTACGACGGCGACGAGGTCAGCAGCAGAGCTTCTCGGGCTCGAGCCAAAATGCAGCTACGGGAACGAAATCAAATGGGGAGAGAGGGAATGGACTCAGGGGCTCACTGCAGATGCTATGGAGACGGACATGAGCTCGGGGACGTCCTGGAGACAATGAACACTACGGCGATCTCCAGCGGCCAAAGATGAGGAAGAAGCTCGGGGTCGTCGCTACAGGGCCTCGGCCTTCGATTCGCTTGGTGGAGAGCAGCAGCAGGTCATAGCAGAGCTTTTGCATGGCTCGGAGCAAGAGGGGAGCGGGGGAATCGAGCTAACGACGGCGAGCTCGAAGCTCATCTATGGTGGGAGCAGATAGGAAGAGGAGAGAGCGAGGGGAAAAGGGGAAGGGGAGATCCATACGGGACCTCCCAGCCTTATCCCCGTTCCCAGCACAACAAGGAGGCAGGCAAGCAGGCGGGTGCGTCGCATCGTCGGCGTGAGCGCACGGCGAGCACGCGCCATGCCTCCTAGCTGCCAGGAGGACGAAGACCTCCCTCGGCCAGAGGGGGCCAGATGGGCTAGCCCCTTCCTGGACCTTTCTCCCTTTTTTTTCTTTTTTTTTCTTCTCTGTTTTCTTTTACTGACATTTGTTTATTTTCTTTTCAGGTACAAATGACTTTATAAAATATCCCATATATTTTCTATAATGAAGTTTGAATATTTCGAACTTGTCTAAAAAGTGTCAGGATATTCTGAAAACAAAAATAATGATAGTGCTTTATTTAATCATTTCAGGAGCCTTATCAATTATTTTTGAATTACTTTGAATATTCAAATAATTAGAATGGTCCCTATTATAATCATGCCCAAATTTACCAGACATAGGGAACATTTTTAGTGGGCATTTTGGATTTGTTGAATTTTCACCAAATTTGAGTTGTTTTGATTCAAAGTTAGCTTGGGGTTTCTTTTGTTCCCCATTTCATGGTAATGCAAAATGAAACATGATGCAAGCACAATACTATTCCTAGGACATCTAGCTAGGGTTGTGACAGCCGACGCTGATAATACGAAGGATCCAGGATCTGATGAGGAGAAGCCTAGTGAGGGTAAGAAGAATAACAATGGAAAGGGTTCGACAGGCAATGCCAACCATGGCAAGAGGAAGAATCTAGAAGGCCGGTCAGAATTGGTGGCAAGCACCAGCGCTTGGAACAATCGTGCTAAGGGCAATGGGAACTTCAGACAACCTTTTAATAAGGGTAAAACTCCTTTCAACTTGGAAGAGATGCTTAATAAGCCTTGCCCGAAGCACAGCCGGTCCAATGGGGTGGCGGGTCATACATGGAGGAATTGCCACATTATGCGACAGTCTCGGGATTACAGCTTGCGGCAGCATCACAACAATGATGGTGTCCCGCTAGGTGGCTCAGGGCCGGGAGGGTCAGGAGCTGGCCTTGGTTCTGGCGGCTCAGGATCCGGCTATCAGGGCCAGGGCAATCATGGAGGGCATCATCAGCAATCTCATGGCAATAATTAGCAGCAAAGTAACCAGTCCGGGTATTAGAGTAGTCCGAAGCAGCTCAGCTCGGGTCAGTATCATGTTTTTAGAACCAGCCTTGACAGGCGAGATGAGAAGTTGTGCAAGCGGGCGGTTAATGCGATCACACCGGCTCTCCCGCAATACTTGAAGTGGTGTGAGTATGACATAACTTGCAGTAGGGAGGATCACCCGCCGCGTGTTGACGACCCGAGGTAGCTGGCTTTGGTAGTGCCCCCAAGTGGGAGGATATGTGTTTACTAAGGTGCTTATGGATGGTGGCAGCAGCATCAGTATTCTGTACTCTGACACTATCCGCGGGATGAAGTTGCTTGATAAGGATCTTAGGCCTTCCTCGACATTCTTTCATGGTGTGGTGCCTAGCAAGTCAGCTTATCTAGTGGGTAAGATCTCTTTGGAAGTCGCCTTTGGTGACGAATACAACTACAGGGTGGAATTCTTGTGGTTTGAGGTGGTAAAAATTATGAGTCCATAAAAATGCTCTGTTTGGACGGACGTCTTATGCCAAGTTCATGGCTAGGGCTTGCTATGTCTACTTACAGCTCAAGATGCCCAGCTTCAATAGGATGATTACAGTGCATGGTGATCGGAAGACGGCTACTCAGTGTGAAGAAGGAGACGTAGCTTATGTAGAGTCAAGTTGCACTGAAGCATAGCTCAAGTTCTATAAGGAAAATGTTGACCCGGAGGACATGACTCCGCTCAAGAATCCCACCACACAATCTGAGTCGCCCCTCATGTTTTAAGAGGATGATACCAAGTTGGTGGATTTCACTCCAGGGGACTCATCGCAACAGTTCACTATTGGGGCTAATATGGATCCCAAATAGGAACGTGCGCTCATCGAATTCATCCGTGAGAATCGGGACATCCTTGCATGGAAGCCTTCTAATGTGTCGTGTGTGTCGAGAGAGTTCGCTGAGCACCACCTTAATGTGGATCCTAAATTTAAGCCGATCAAACAGTTCCTTCGGCGGTTCAATGAGGAGAGGTGCAAGGCCATTGGGGAAGAGGTGGCCCAACTTCTGGCAGCGGGTTCCATCGTTGAAGTGTTTCACCGACAGTGGCTTGCTAATCCGGTGCTAGTACTTAAGAAGAACGGCACGTGGCGTATGTGTGTGGATTTCACGGATCTTAACAAGGCCTGTCCGGTTGACCCGTTTGGTCTCCCCCGTATCGACCAGATTACTGATGCAACGACGAGTTGTGAGAGTTTATGCTTCCTGGACGGTTTTTTGGTTATCATCAAATCAAGATGTCACTCGAGGACGAAGAAAAGACGGCTTTTATTACGCCTTTTGGTGCTTTTTGCTATGTGTCTATGCCTTTCGGGCTCAAGAGTGCCCAGGCGACTTACTAGCGTTGTGTGCAGAACTGTCTGCACAGTCAAATTGGACGCAATGTTCAAGCATATGTGGATGATATTGTGGTCAAGTCAAGGAAGAGGGAGACTCTGCTTGACAACCTGAAGGAGACTTTCGACAACTTACGGGTCTACAAGATGATGCTTAACACGGCTAAGTGTGTTTTTGCCGTTCCTGTAGGCAGGCTCTTGGGGTTTTTAGTCTCCGAGCGTGGCATTGAGGCTAATCCAGATAAAATCAAGGCAATTACTTCCCTATCTGAGCTGGCATGCATCAATGATGTCCAGCGCCTGGTGGGACTGTGAGAGCCTAGCTTAATAGGAATGATAGACTACTCATATAAACAAGGAATTCCTTCTTTTCCGCGAGCTGATTCGAAAAGAACTCCAAAGTTAAGCGTGCTTTTCTTGCAGTGATTCTAGGATGGGTGACCGACCGGGAAGTTGGTCCTGGGTGCGCACGAGTGAGGACAAAGTGCACAGGAAAGACTAGTGTTGGTTTGTGGGGCCAATCTAGATCCCGCCCGGCGTAATGGGGTGTTACAATTGGTATCAGAGCCGACCCTTGCGGTTACACGGGCATGCATGGGTTAGGTGCACGGGCATGTGGCGCATGGCATGTGTGGCCTGACGTGGCACACATCATGGCACATGTGCTGGACTAGACACGCATACGTGTGTCAAAAAGGGAACGTTCCTGATGGGCCGACGAGGACGTCGGTTCCTTTGAGTGGGGGTGTATGTGAGAGCCTGTCTTAATAGGAATGATAGACTACTCATATAAACAAGGAATTCCTTCTTTTCCGGGAGACCATTCGAAAAGAACTCCAAAGTTAAGCGTGCTTGGCTTGGAGCGATTTTAGGATGGGTGATCGACCGGGAAGTTGGTCCCGGGTGCGCACGAGTGAGGACAAAGTGCACAGGAAAGACTAGTGTTGGTTTGTGGGGCCAGTCTAGATCCCGCCAGGCATAACGGGGTGTTACATGGACAGATCGGTGCATTAAGCCAGTTTATAAGCCGCCTTGGTGAGAAGGCCATGCTTTGCACCAGATGATGAAGAAGACAGACAACTTTGTCTGGAGTACGGCGGCAAGTGAGGCATTTGAGGCGCTCAAGAAGCACCTCGTTGAGCTGACGATTTTAGCTGCTCCGTCAGAGAAGGAGCCTTTTCTCTTATACATGGCGGCTAATAATAGGGCAGTCAGCGCCGCGATCATCGTTGAGCGTAAGGAGGCAGTGAAGGAATATCCAGTTCAGAGGCCGGTTTACTACATCAATGACGTCCTGACAGAGTCCAAGCAGAGGTATCCACGTTGGCAGAAGCTGGTATATGGGGTATTCATGGCAAATCATAAGCTGAAGCATTACTTCCTGGGGCACCAGATCACAGTGGTTAGCTCTGCCCCATTGGGAGACATAATTAGAAACAGAGAAGCCACCGGCAGAATTGCTAAGTGGGCATTGGAGCTTGGACCTCTTAATCTGAAATATGTGCCTCGCACGGTGGTCAAGTGTCAAGCCTTGGTGGATTTCATAAATGGCTGGACGGAGTGTCAGGCGCCCGAGAGAAAACCGGATAACACATATTGGACAATCCACTTTGATGGATCCAGGCAACTAGAAGGATCAGGGGCAGGGGTTGTCTTAACTTCCCCTAAAGGTCACAAGTTCTATTACGTACAAAGGTTAATGTTTCCTTGTACTAAGAATGTTGTTGAGTATGAAGCTCTACTTCATGGCCTCCAGGTGGCTAAGGAGATGAACCTGAGTCGGGTTAGATGTCTCGGCGACTCAGACCTCGTAGCCCAGCATGTTTCGGTCACTTGGGATTCCAAGGACACGCGAATGGCGTCTTATCATCAGGCGCTGGATGTCATTGCTGGTCATTTCAAGGGTTATCAAGTGGATCATGTTGATAATCGCAGGAACGAGGCGGTCGACGCACTGTCAAGGCTGGGCTCTCAGCGTCAGCCGGTACCGCCTAACATTTTCTTAGATGTACTACCTCACCCGTCAGTTAAGTTACCTTCAGAAGAATACTTTGCTATACCTGACCCAGAGGGGCAGCTAGTGGCGGCTCTACATGTTATTCCTAACTGGATCGTGCCATACCTGGCGTACTTGACTCGCGGCGAGTTACCTGAGGATGAAAACTTGGCAAGGAAGATCATTAGGCGGTCTAAGTCTATGAAAATAATCAATGGTGAGTTACATAAGTGCAGCGTCGCTGGCGGCTTTCAACATTGTGTCTCACCTGAAGAAGTCAAGTGTCGTGGGAACGAGCCTGACAGTAGATGGTAGGGGTACGAAAGGAGAGGGCAGAGTCCTAGCTTTGGCGAGGATGTACACACGGATGTATGAGTTCAGGCCCCTCTCTTGGAGCTAATACCCCTACGTCTCAGTGCTCGGCAGCTTGTGTCGTGTGGAATATAGAGATTACAATGGTTGCGAACCCTTGTGCCGAAGGGGAGGAGTGGCTTATATAGAGTTCGCTGCCCCTCATAATTACCTAGCAACTAAGGGTCCGATCGTGGGGTTAAAGTTTGCCGTTACTGGTAACGTACGTAATAAAAGCTACTAATGACAATTGAACCAACGTTTTCCCGTTGGGCTCTTGATGATGGCTCCTGGTCTTCTGGCGTCGAGTGAAAGCGAGGTCTTCCGAGTGACACATGACTGCCGAGTGAAAGAAGGAGTCTCCGAGTGGATATCTGTCGAGTGGCTTTGAACGTCTCTAGGAATCCACTCGGAAGTTCATGCTTGATCTTCAAGTCCTCCAATGTAGTGTCCTTAGGTAGGGTCTGTGGGCCTTGCCTAGGACCCTACCCTAGGTACATATCCTCGTCATTAGCCCCCGAATGGATCGGAGTTCAAGTGGTGAAATGAGGTATGAATGTCAACCTTGAGTTAGGGCATCAAATCCTCGGAATGATATTTGGGGCAAGAAGCACTCGACCGCTCGGTTCACTGAGCCGGCGGGATGGATGCAGGGGGATTTTCTCCCCTGCGTAGTCACTCGCGAGAACATGGAGGGCCTTGTCGCCGATAGGCTCATGGTGGACGGCGCCTGGAGGTTGCGGGAGGGAGAGCGCGAGCCGGAGCCATGCGACGGGGAGTGGGTCCTCCTTCTCTCCCACGTCGAACGAGGTTTCTCTATGCCGCCCCACCCCATCTTTAGAGGATTCTTTAATTTCTTTGGCGCCCAATTGCACCATCTCCCACCGAATATCGTTGCATACTTGTCTGCCTTCGTTACTCTATGCGAGTGTTTTCTGGGCTGATCTCCTCATTGGGGGATGTTCAAGCACATCTTCACGGTCAGATCCCAGACAGTGAAGAAAGCTCTCCCTGCCGACGGCAAGACTCATGTGCTTCAGTTGTGCAGAGGTTTAGGACTTCAGAAAAGAGCTCGTAGTTCCTTCCCTGCCATGACTTTTCCTGAGTCTGTTGGAGGCTAGCAGTCGACTTGGTTCTACTGCAAGGATATGGCATCGCCCAACATGTCGACTGGCCTTCCCCCCTACACACCCGACCGTCTAGTGGTCCCAATTCTTTGAAGGTGACCGAAGAGGAACATATCCAAACGGGAATCTTGGTTGAGGCTGTGGTGTAGTTGATCCGGGGTGGGGTGACTGGCATGGATCTATTGGAGACGTTTCTCAGTTGACGTATTCAGCCGCTCCAAGCCAGAGACCACACCATGTGGCACTACGCGGGCCCTGAGGACTCGACCAGGACGCATCCAGAAGAGGTTCCACAAAAAACTATTGAGCAGTGGCTTCGCAGCATTACCGAAGCTTGCGACAACCCTTTGGGAGCAAGAGGATCCGACCTTACTCGGGCGAAAACCTGCCGACGAATCTGGTGAGTTGTATGGTGTCGACTGATTTTTTGTACCACCAAGTGAAGTATTGATTTTATGAACTGACTTCTTTGCTTGAATCATGCAGGAGTGGACACACGTGCACTCGCCCGTTCCCAACGGGAACCATGTTGAAGATGGCGTGGTGAGCGAGGGTGGCAGCGTGGACCGCGACGGTCCCTCTAATACTAAGGATGAATACGAAGACTTTGGCGAAGAGGAAGAAGTTGACTCACCTCCCCGGCGCGAAGGCCGGACCAAGTCCCACCAGGATCCGGCAGCTGTTGAGGATAGGGCTCCGAGCCCTAGTGAGAAGAACCCAAAGCGGAGTCGCCCTTCGAATCTTGAGTCGAGTGAAAGATTGGCCAAGCAACCCATGTAAGTCACGACCAAACCATGCAAGGCTTTGCCTCGCATGAGGATGGCCATACATGTCGTCTCCATGTAAGTATTTTTTTGAATTCTTTCTATCGACTGTGGCCTTGAGTTGTAGCTGACCAAGTGTTGTTCAATCCGTCAGAGCAGCTACGTCCGTAACCTCGCCTCATCGAGACGGAGGGGATGCGATGGACATTGACACTGCTGACGCTGCCAGTTCTCATAGTGGTCAGTAAGTTGTTGATTCGTCCGAATGGAACTCGACACATGCAAATGTTAACATTTGTCGGTTGTTGTTGCAGAGGTCATTCAGGTGGAGGATGACAAGGAGCACCTGGAAACTTTGCGCACTCGTATCCGAAGAGCTTCATCAGCGCAGGCGCATCAGCGCTCGACTGCAGAGTCCTCCCAGGGCATAGGTGACTCGACACAACTCGGAGCTGAACCCGTAGCACCTCTGTCACATGCTCCTCCAACTGTCTCGACCGTTGTGACGTCAACTCCAACCGAACCAACTCATAGTGCCTCAGCTGCTCCAGCAACCATGCCGATCCCGCCTATGACGGCCTTCTCTGGCTTACGACGTCAGCGCAGCCCTCCGTGCCAATGTCCGAGTAAGTTCGATTGTAAGTACATTTCCGACTGAATTCCTATCTTTTCTTGGCTGTTGTACACCTAGTGAGTGCTTCTCCACTCGAATAGATCGGATCGTAGTCGAGTAGGATTGGGATCGATAGTATGCGTGGTACTAGAGTCACTCGACATGTAGAGTGTTTTTTTTCTGACGAGTTACTCGACGGATTGAGAGTAACCGTCTCAGTCGGGGCACTCTTAGTGCACCCACTGGGTGTAGTCCCCAACATCGCTGTCGAGTGCTTGAATCGGCAGGGGTCTTAGAGCTTGTCGTACCCACCACTCCATAGTTACTCTGTAGGTTTCATGGCTATTATTGACAAACCATGATATGACGCTGCATAAGGATAGACTGCACTTCTCAAAGTGATGGATATTCCAATGATGGATGTTTCTGCCGCTTGACTGATCAAGAATCGGCAGATCCAGTGGGGGCATGCTAAGTGCACCCACTAGGTGTAGTCCCCGAAACCGCTATCGAGTGCTTGCACCGGCGGGGGTCTTAGAGTTTATTGTATACAAGATACATTTCGCTTTGGATCATGCCACTCTGTAGCTACCTTGCAGGTTTCATGGATATTATTGACAAACCATGATATGACACTGCATAAGGATAGATTGAACTTCACAGAATAGGGAGGTGCGTCACTCGACGGGTCGAGTGTTCTGACAGGGCTAACCTTGTCGAATGTTTTAATAACCAGTGGGGGCATGCTAAGTGCACCCACTGGGTGTAGTCCCTAAGGCTACTGTTGATCGCAGACGATAAGTAGCAGACTTGCAAACTTGTCGTACGCGTGGTACTAGAGTCACTCGACATGTCGATTCTGTTTTTTTCTGACGAGTTACTCGATGGATTAGAGAGTTAACCGTCTCAGTGGGGGCACTCTTAGCGCACCCACTGGGTGTAGTCCCTGAGACCGTTGTCGAGCCCTTGCACTAGCAGGGGTCTTAATAGAGCACCAAGCTTAAGCAGGAGCGTGCAGACCTCGTCAAAAGGGCCAAGCAGCTGAACAAAAGGAGCAATGGCCTGGAGAAGCATTTGGGCGAATTCTCGAGGAAGATGTATATTCTGCTCGACGGTGAGTGTTTCTTGTCGACTGAAGTTTGTAAAAAAATTTAGGGTCGTAGTTCACCGATTCTCCTCCCATTCTCCATTCTTCAACATAATTCTGCCAAGACTTTGAGAAGGAGACAGAAGAGGTTGTTCCCAATCTCGATCCCACCAAGTCACCAGTTGCCGATGCAGTGGCCATGAACATGCTGAGACTCAACTTCTAGCTCCAAGGCGTCCAGGCATATATTGCCCGACTGAAATCTGTGATGGAGAGAATCGACAAGGAGCTATGGCCTGAGGACACTCTTCAGCTCGACATCAACTATATAATGGTTCGCCTGAATGAACTTCCCAGTCGAGTGCAAGCCTGGAAGGAATCTGCTGCTCGCTGCGCGGCCGACGTGGCGTTATCACTTGTCAGGGTCGATTGCAGGGACGTGAGGGAGGATAAGTTGAAGGAGCTCCAGGTGGTAAACACGAAGAAACTCCAGTTTGAGGACTTCATGGAAACCTTCATTGAGGTGGCCACCAGAATCGCCGACGTCATCGACTTGGGCACTTTTGTCGAGCCTGCCAGCGCGTCACCCGTTTAAAAAACTTGGTCTTTGGAAGAAACACTTATATTTGCCTCGGTATGCCGAGTGGAATTTTATCTCGTAAAACTTCATTCAGGCCTTAGGCCTGAGCACATTTCCCTCTGTACGAAACGTCCGCGGTTTACCCTTTGGATTTTATTCGTATTTGGATTTCAATAGTCTATTCGACTGAGTTTGTTTTTAACTTAGGCGAAGTGTATTCGCAGCTAAGCCCCTGAGTGTGAGGGTTGGTCATCAGTCGGAATAGTTTTCAACTTAGACGAATGTCGATTTGCAGCTTAGCCCCCAAGTGTAAAGGTTGCTCATCAATCGGAGTAGTATTTAACTTAGGCGAATATCGATTCGCAGCTAAGCCTCCGAGTGTGAGGGGTTCTCACCACTCAGAGTTATGTATTTTGAACCTAAGCGAAGACGGATTCGCAAATAGGCCGTCGAGTGAATGGACTACTATCCGCCCGACAGCATTTTTAACTTAGGCGGAAGCATGTTCGCAGCTAAGCCCCCGAGGGTGAGGATTGCTCATCACTCGGAGTATTTTCGAACTTAGGCGACTGTCGATTCACAGCTAAGTTGTTGAGTGAATGGATTACTATCCAACCGATGATGTTTTTAACTTAGGCGAAACGTGTTTCGCAGCTAAGCCCCCGAGGGCGAGGATTGCTCATCACTCGGAGTATTTTCAAACTTAGGCGAATGTCGATTCGCAGCTAAGTTGTCGAGTGAATGGATTACTATCCACCCGACAAGGTTTTTAACTTAGGCGAAACGTGTTTTGCAGCTAAGCCACCGAGTGTGAGGATTCCTCATCACTTAGAGTATTGTTGAACCTAAGCAAAGACGGATTCGCAAATAGGCCATCGAGTGAATGGACTGCTATCCACCGGATAGGAGTTCTAACTTAGCCGAAACATGTTCGCAGCTAAGTTCCGGAGTGCGAGTATTGGTCATCACTCGGAGTATCTTTGAACCTACGCAAAGAAGGATTCGCAAATAGGCTGTCGAGTGAATGGACTGCTATCCACCCGACTGGGTTTTTAACTTAGGCAAAACATGTTCGCAGCTTAGCCCCCGAGTGTGAGGATTGCTCATCACTCGGAGTATCCCCAAGCATGTAACTATACGACTGGAACCAACGATATATATTGCAGAAATGTGAATTGCATTGATGAACTATTCTTATTACATCAGAAGATCCCTGTCTCAAGTATAAAAACGCTTGAGCAGATCTGCATTCCAGGCTCGTGGCCCGTCTATCCGTTTCATGAGATTGTACAGGTGATAGGCTCCATTGTTTAGCTCCTTAGTGACGACGAAAGGACCTTCCCAAGCAGGAGCAAGCTTGTGAGGTCGGTGTTGATTCACTCGAAGCACCAGATCTCCCTCATGAAACGACCGACTCTTGACATTCTTCTCATGGATGCACCGGAGGTCCTCCTGATAGGCAGTAGTCCGGATCAGAGCCATCTCTCGTTCCTCCTTCAAAAGATCTACACCGTCCTGTCTGGCCTATTCAGCTCTGGCATCAGAATACAGCTCCACTCAAGGAGAATTGTGGGCCAAGTCACTCGACAATATGGCTTCAGCACCATAGACAAGGAAGAAAAGATTTCGTCTAGTCGACCGACTAGGCGTTGTCCTCAGACCCCACAAAACAGACGGCAACTCAGTTACCCAGGCTCCGGCGGCATGATCCCAATCGCGCATGTGACGATGATTCAGACCATGCAGGATGAGACCATTAGCCCGCTAGACTTGCCCATTGGTTTGAGGATGCGCAACAGATGCATAATCCACTCGGGTGCCTTGGGAGTTACAGAAGTTCCTGAATTCTTCCAGTGAAAATTAGTGCCGTTGTCCGTGATGATACTGTGCGGAATGTCGTATCGATAAATTATCTCTCTCATGAACGTGACCATAGTACATGAGTTCAGCTTCTTGATTGGTTTGGCTTCTATCCACTTGGTGAGTTGGTCGAGTGCTACCAACAATTGAGTGAATCCTCCTTTTCCGGTCGGAAGGGCCCAACCATGTTGAGTCCCCAAACCGCAAACGGCCAGGCAAGAGGAATTGTCTTCAGAGCACACGCCGGCTTGTATGATAGGTTCGCATAGAACTGGCAACCATCACAATGATCAACAATGTCTTTAGCCATCTCATTAGCTCGTAGCCAATAAAAACCAGCTCGGTATGATTTAGTGACAATCGTCCTTCAAGATGCATGGTGGCCGCAAGTTCCCGAGTGAATCTCGTATAGAATCATTCGACCTTCCTCGGGGCAAATGCAGCGTTGGGTGACCCCAGTCGCACTCTCTCTGAATAGCTGATCTCCCATCACAGTGAAAGCCTTGGACCTGCACAGAGTCTGCCGAGCCTCTGTTTCATCTTCAGGGAGCTCTTGTCTGAGGATATAGGCAATGTAAGGCACAGTCCAATCAGGAATGATAACGAGAATTTCCATGACCAGGTTAATCACTTCAGGGACATCGACTTCTGTCAAGTCAGTGGGACTCAAATCCTGTGGGGCTCTTCGGTGCGAGGATCTTCTTGAACCAAAGGAGTGTGCAAGTGCTCCAAGAACACACAGTTGGGGACAGGCCGTCGAGTGGAACCAATCCTCGATAGTTCATCGGCGGCCTGATTTTTGAGTCGGGGAACATGATGAAGTTCGAGGCCTTCAAACTTCTTCTCCAACTTTTGGACTGCATTGAAGTATCCAGTCATAGAGTGGTTTCGAACATCCCACTATTTTGTCACTTGATTCACCACCAGATCTGAGTCGCCATAAACCATAAGGTGCTTGACGCCGAGTGAGATAGCCATGCGCAACCCATAGAACAATGCTTCATACTCTGCCTCATTGTTGGAGGAATCGAAGTGAATTTGCAAGGCATAGCTGAGCTTATCGCCCTAGGAGATATCATGACAACCCTAGCACCAGACCCATTCAACATTTTGGAGCCATGAAAGAACATTGTCGAATGCACCGAGTGAACTTTGATAGGCTGTTGTTGTTCGATCCACTCGGCCATGAAATCTTCCAATGCTTGGGACTTGATTGCTTTTTTGGCTTCAAATCTAATGTCAAAGTGTCCGAGCTCGATTTCCCATTTAGCCAATCGACCTAATGCGTCTCGATTATTGAAAATTTCTGACAAGGGAGCATCACTAACGACTGAAATCGAGTGGTCTTCAAAATAATGTGCCACCTTCTTTGCTGAGAGGTAAATAACATAAACTAGCTTCTGATAGTGTGGATATCTTTGCTTCGAGGGGGACAAAACTTCCAAGACATAACAAACTGGCCGCCAGACTTTATAAACTTTACCCTCCTCTTCTCGCTCGACAGTCAGTAATGTACTGATGACCTGATTTGTGGACGTGATGTATAGGAGCAAGGGCTCTTTGCTGGCAGGAGCGGCAAGCACCGGCCGGGTGGAGAGCAGGGCTTTGAGTTCAACAAATGCTGCTTTGGCTTCGGGAGTCCAGTCGAATGTGTCAGATTTCTTCATCAATTGATATAAAGGCAGAGCCTTCTCACCAAGACAAGAAACGAATCGACTCATTGCTGCCAAGCAATGTATGAGCTTCTGAAGGTCGTGCATTCGCACGAGTGTCTTCATACGGGTGATGGCGCTGACTTTCTTAGGGTTGACATCAATTCCTCGCTCGGAAACGAGAAAACCGAGAAACTTGCCGCTCGGGACACCGAAAGTACATTTGGCCGGATTCATCTTTATGTCGAAGCGCCTCCAATTGGCGAATGTCTCGGCCGAGTCAGCCAACAGGTCGGAACCTTTGCGGGACTTGACCACTATATCGTCCATGTATGCCTCGACATTTTGAGGGATCTGGTTGAGTAAACATTTCTGAATCATGCACAGAAAATTAGCGCTAGCATTCTTGAGACCAAAAGGCATGGTGATGTAACAAAAACACCTGAATGGGGTGATGAAGGCTGTCTTTATTTCGTCCAGGCCATACAGACGGATCTGATGGTACCCAGAATAAGTATCCAAAAACGATAAACGCTCACACCCCGCTGTTTAGTCAATAATTTGACCTATGCGGGGGAGCGGAAAATGATCTTGTGGGCACACTTTCCTGAGATGTTTGAAGTCAATGCACATGCACAACGACTTATCTTTCTTTGGCACCATCACAACATTCGAGATCCACACGGAGTGGTAAATCTCCCGAATGAACTTCGCTTGCAAGAGACGGGCCACTTCTTCTCTGATTGCCTTGTGTTTCTCCGCTGCTGAGCAATGCAAATGCTCCCTGACGGGTTTAGCTTTCAGATCCACTCGCAGACGGTGGTCAGCCAACTCCCTGGGAATCCCCGGCATGTCAGCAGTCTTCCATGCATAGATATCCCAGTTCTCACGGAGGAACTAGATGAGCTCGGCTTCCTATTTACCGTCGAGTGTTATTGAGATATTCGTCGGGGCAACAGTTGGATCCGTCGGGTGGATGTGTACCTTCTTCACTTCCCCTACCGACTGAAATGCCGACTCGGAAGCCGGCTTCTTTGCACAGAGCAAGTCAGAAGTGTCGGCGATTTTCTTGTACTCCTCCAACTCAAACATAGCCATCTGGTGATCGACGATCTTGGAGCCTTGCTGGAGGCACTTTTCGGCGCGTTGTCGATTGCCAGTGACCGTAATCATGCCCTTAGGGCCTGGCATTTTCAAATTTAGATACACATAACATGGTAGGGCCATGAAACGTCCATACGCAGGTTGATCTAGAATGGCGTGGTAAGCACTCTTGAAATTCATGACTTCAAATGTCAACTTTTCTTTTCGGAAATGTTTGTCATTTCCGAATGCCACATCCAATGCTATCCGACCGAGTGACTTGACCTTCTTTCGTGGGATGACCCCGTGAAACTGCATGCTGCTCTCACTCAGACGGGACATCAGAATGCCCATCCATTTCAGGGTATCTGCATAGAGAATGTTTAGGCTGCTGTCGCCGTCCATGAGGACCTTTCTAAGTCGAGTCCCCCCCACCACCGGACAACTACCAGAGGCTATCGACTGGCGGTGGCCATATGAGCAGGATGGTCTGTCTGGTCGAATGTGATAGCATATTGGAACCATTTGAGGTAGGTGGGGGTGTCTAGTACAGCCATGTTGATTTCTCTATTGATGACATTCAGACGACTCTTGCTCTCGACATCAGCAAAGATCACCAGCGTAGTAGTGACATCTGGGAATGTTTCCTTTTCCTCATCTTCATCTCCCTTCTCAGGAGATTCATCACTCGGATGGTCTCCCTTGAATTGATGGATAAGGGTCTGACAGTGTCGAGTGGTGTGCTTCGCCAAAATCAGATTGCCTCCCACATCTTTCCTCGTGTGTATTACACATGGCTGATCCATGATATTAGTTCCTGACTGATTTTTCCCTTTCTTGGGGCATATTGTACTTTAGCTTTGCCCTTGTTCTTCGACTAAGTGGTCAGTGCTGCCACTTCTGCTTGAACCGGATCTTCAGCTTTTCGCTTCAACTTCCGATTGTTGCCGCCACCAGCCTCATTGACAATTCCGACATTAGTGAGGGGTAGGATAACGGAGCATGATCTATCGAGATGCAAATGGGTGACACAGTGGTTTTAGCGAGTTTGGGCCTCTCACGGTGGAGATAACAACACTACGTCTCGTGCCCTAGAGAGGCTTTGCTTATTTGTCATGAACACATAGTTACATGGTGTCTTTGCGAGAGAGAGAGAGAGAGCGAGAAAGGATCTCCATGCCTGAGTTAAGTCCTAAGACTAATGGCAAGAGGGCCAATGGAGAGCAAGCTGCCCTGAGCTATGTGGTGGGGTGGCTTATATAGAGTGCGCCACCCCCTCACCTCCTATGTTACAAGATGGGGCATTACTTCCATAAAGTCAGCCCACTACAGAACCTCCACAATGAGAATGATGCTTCGACTATCTTGTTGGTCTTTGCATATCCGAGTGAGACATATGGCCGAGTGGTTGACTGTCGCTGAGTGGATGGAACGTATTCGGTCGAGTGAATAGTATGTATGTAATAATCCGGACCCACCTGGTGTGTGGACCCTATGGTATTATGATATTTCGACCCTTCATGGGCCTACCCATTTTGTGTATCCCCGACAGTAGCCCCTGAGACTTTGACTGATTGCTGGCGGTCGGTTGGAGTCCATAGAGTTTATTAAATTTGAATGTTGTTGTCGGACCTGACCGAGCAGAATGTTCCTTTTATTTCTCTTCCAGTGGGGGCACGCTAAGTGCACCCACTCGATGTAGTCCCCGAGCCTCTGTCGGACTAGATGAGTTGGGCAGAGGGTTTATGTCTTCCAGTGTAGAACTAAACTAAACAGGTGAACTCTGATGCGCTTGGCATAGTAAATTGTTGCAATCCAGAGCTGAATCAGTCGGACTGATCCTTGTGCGCTGGGCACAGTAAGTAGATATAACCTGGAACTGGGCCAGTCGGGCAAATCGTCATGTGGTCGGCATGCGCAATGTTTATTGAGTCTTCCTTATATGATTTCGGGATCATGGTTAAGTTCCCAAGTGTGGATGTTGTCCTCACTTGGAGTAGTTTCTACTTAGGTGAATCAGGTTCACAGCTAAGCCCCCGATTGTGGATCATGTCCTCACTAGGAGTAGTTCTTGACTTAGGTGATACGGAATCGCGGCTAAGCCCCTGAGTGTGGAGGATGTCCGCACTCGGAGTAGTTTTTGACTTAGGTGATATGGAATCGAAGCTAAGCCCTCGAGTGTGGAGGATGTCCGCACTCGGAGTAGGTTTTGACTTAGGCGATACGAAATCGCAGCTAAACCACCGAGTGTGGAGGATTTTCGCACTCGAAGTAGTTTTTCACTTACGCGATACGGAATCGCAGCTAAGCCCCCGAGTGTGGAGGATGTCCGCACTCGGAGTAGTTTTTGACTTAGGCAATACAGAATCGCAGCTTAGCCCCCAAGTGTGGAGGATGTCCGCGCTCGGAGTAGTTTTTGACTTAGTTGATACGGAATCGCAGTTAAGCCCCTGAGTGCGAAGGATGTCCGCACTCGGAATAGTTGTTGACATAGGCGATAGGGAATCGCAGCTAAGCCCCCGAGTGTGGAGGATGTCCGCACTCGGAGTAGTTTTTGACTTAGGCAATACGGAATCGCAGCTAAGCCCCCAAGTGTGGAGGATGTCTGCACTCGGAGTAGTTTTCGACTTAGGTGATACGGAATCGCAGTTAAGCCCCGAGTACGGAGGATGTCCGCACTCGGAGTAGTTTTTGACTTAGGCGATACGGAATCGCAGCTAAGCCCCCGAGTGTGGAGCATGTCCGCACTCGGAGTAGTTTTTGACTTTAGGCGATACGGAATTGCAGCTAAGCCCCCGAGTGTGGAGCTTGTTCGCACTCGGAATAGTTTTTGACTTAGGCGATACGGAATCGCAGATAAGCCCCCGAGTGTGGAGCATGTCCACACTCGTAGTAGTTTTTTACTTAGGCGATACGGAATCGCAGCTAAGCCCCCGAGTGTGGAGCATGTGCGCACTCAGAGTAGTTTTTTACTTAGGCGATACTGAATCGCAGCTAAGCCCCCAAGTGTGGAGCATGTTCGCACTCGGAGTAGTTTTTGACTTAGGCGATATGGAATCACACCTAAGCCCCTGAGTGTGCAGCTACTGTCGGGTAATGAAGACGCATACGTCGGAGTGGCGACGCGTGGGGCGACCGAGTGATGAAGACGCATCAGTCAGAGTGGTGACGTGCGGGGCGGCCGAGTGATGAAGACGCATCCGTCGGAGTGGCAACGCGCGGGGCAACCGAGTGATGAAGACGCATCCCTTGGAGTGGCGATGCGCGGGGCGGCCGAGTGATGAAGACGCATCCGTCGGAATGATGACCCGTGGGGCGGCCGATTGATGAAGACACATCCATCAGAGTGCCGACGCGTGGGGCGACCGAGTGATGAAGACGCATCCGTCAGAGTGGCGATGCGCGAGGCGGCCGAGTGATGACGACGCATCCGTCGGAGTGGCGACGCGCGGTGCGGCCGAGTGATGGAGACGCATCCGTCGGAGTGGAGTAGACCAAGTGATGGCGCACGGGGCGGTTGAGTCGATCTTGTCATTGAAGAGGAGTCGACCAAGTGATGGCACACGGGGCAGCCGAGTCGAGCTTGTTGTCGAACAGTTAGCCGATCAAGAGACGGCGCGCGGGCCAGCCAAGTCCATCATGCCATCGAGGAGGTGTCTGAACAAGTGGAAACACACGAATGATCGTCGTGGCGACTGAGCCTGAGTAGCGACGAAGATGGTGCACAGATGCGTTGAGTGAATGCGTAACCTGATATTTGCTGAAATAATTTGTGTAAATAACACCTATAGACACCTTCTGGGTGTGCCAAGTGCTTGTTGGTTCGGGACCGGCAAGGGTCTAATAGAGTGCAAGATCCGACTGAGCTCATTTGCGTACTGGACCCAGAAGAAGTGGAAGTGAAGTGTTCCCACATAAAAATAAACAACTGAGCGCAAATGTACACTAGGTGGCGTGGCCTCCGAGTGAACGTCATGTGTGACTTCCTCGACACTCGGTGATGCGGAAACAACTATATAATTGAATGCAGCGTATGATGAATAACTTAGCTGTCTGATGGTGCAGGAGCGGTCGGGCAAAGTAGACACGTCCGACTGAGTCGTGATGCACGGAACTGCTGAGTGACGAAGACGTGTCTCATCAAGTGGTGACAACGCGTCTAGTAGAGTGACGGCGCATGGAGCTGCTGAGCGACGATGGAGCGTCCGACTGAACGGCGATGCGTGGAGCTGCCAGATGACGAAGCGTCCAGTAGAGTGACGGCGCACGGAGCTGCTGAGTGATGATGGAGCGTCCGACTGAATGGCGATGCATGGAGCTGCCGAATGACGACGACGCGTCCAGTAGACTGACAGCGCGCGGAGCTGCCGAGTGACGATGGAACGTCTGGCTGAATGGCAATACGCGGGGCTGCCGAGTGATTACAACGCTTCCATTAGAGTGACAGTGCGCGGAGCTGCCGAGTGACGATGGAGCATCCGACTGAATGGCGATGCGCGGAGCTGCTGAGCGATGATGACGCGTCTAGTAGAGTGACAGCGAGCGGAGTTGCCAAGTGACGATGGAGCGTCCGGCTGAATAGCGATGCACGGAGCTGCCGAGTGACGATGGAGCGTCCGGCTGAATGGCGATGCACGGAGCTGCTGAGTGATGACGACGCGTCTCGTAGAGTGATGACGCGCGGAGTTGCCGAGTGACGATGGAGCGTCCGACTGAATGGCGATGCACGGAGTTGCCAAGTGATGACGACGCGTCCAGTAGAGTGACGGCGCGAGGAGCTGCCAAGTGACGATGGAGCGTCCAGCTGAATGGCGATGCGCGGAGCTGCCGAGTGATGACGATGCGTCCAGTAGAGTGATGGTGCACGATGCTGATGAGTGACGATGGAGCGTCCGGCTGAATGGCGATGCGCGGAGCTACCGAGTGATGACGACGCGTCCAGTAGAGTGTCGGCGCGTGGAGCTACCGAGTGACGATGGAGCGTCCGACTAAATGGCGATGTGTGGAGCTGCCGAGTGATGACGACGTGTCTAGTAGAGTGACGGCGCGCGGAGCTGCCGAGTGATGATGGAGCGTCTGACTGAATGGCTATGCGTGGAGCTGCCGAGTGATGACGATGCGTCCAGTAGTGTGACGGTGTGCGGAGGTGCCGATTGACGACGAGGCGTCCGGCTGAATGGCGATGCGCGGGGCTGTCGAGTGACGATGGAGCGTCAGGCTGAATGGCGATGCGCGGAGCTGCCGAGTGACAGCGCGGGGGGCGGTCGAGTCACTGCATGTTGGTCGTCTGGACGCAAATTTCATTTGTGTGTCACCGTGTTAGTTGGTCGTATGAAACGTCCATCCTAGTATATTGCTCTCCTGCAAGTTAGTAGCAAGCATAGCCACAAATATTTTTGATGGACTAAGTGTCCCCACACGATGCTATTTTGTAAGTATTGAAGACCATGAATGGTCATGCATGCATGCATGCATGCACAAATTAATTGCCGTCAAACCGAAACGTATGCACTTAACCAATTAGCTGACTAATTAGGCAGCCAATTAACCCGGCGTTGCAAGCCACGTCCTTTTGCTTCCTGTGCTTTAATGGATTTAGTACCTGCATGCACTTAATTAAAGAGGAGGTGGCCCACTAGTCCATCTGTCGTGGGAGTAGGACGTTTCAGTGGTCACCGAACCGGGCAGCCGACGTCGATGGACGGAGCCGCTATGCATGGCTGGGCTCTACAACACGCCAGGTCTGCACCACCCTAGTAGACGCCACTGCCGAACTGAGTCAGCGCGGCATGGCATCCGTAGTGGCACCGGCGCTACCGGCGTCTACAGGTGCCGGCGTCGAGCCACCGGTGTGCTATGCTGGGTAGTAGATGGCTGATGGGGCCGTGACTGCCTGCACTGAGGTAGCGAGGCATGGCCTCCACAGCGACATCGGCGCCGCCGACCTTCGTAGGTATCGTCATCGCGTCGCCGGTGCGCTGTGCTGCCGTTGTGTAGCTGAGGTCTCACCGTTCCGTAGTCCGATCAGTTTCGGCTAATGCTACTACAACGGGCCGTGTTGAGCTGCCGTGGAGCCATCATCTGCGTGAGGTGACTAGCTACCTATACCGGCGTTTGTAGCTCTTTTGATTCTTGCTCATGCTTGAATCGTTTGGCATGAGTGCACGAATGTGTGTACATGCAAAACAAATAAAAACCAATTAGCAGATCATGGATTAATTGTTAGATCGTAAGTGGATAACATTCGGAAGATAGAAAACTCCGGATCCATCTTTTTGTAATCCGTCGGGTGAAGGTGCATCTCTTGACCTCCTTTTGATGATGCTTGAGTAACGTGAACGTGGAGACGAACAGTATGAACTGCATGAACATGAAGTTAAATATAGATAAATGAAAAAAACCATCCACATCATGGCTCGATAGACGCCAGGCCCCACGGTGGGCGCCAAATGTCGTGGGAATGATTCTGCCATTAGAGAGGGGTAGGATAACAGAGCATGATCTATCGAGATGCAAATGGGTGACACGGTGGTTTTAGCGAGTTCAGACCTCTCACGGCAGAGATAACAACCCTACGTCTCATGCTCTTGAGAGGCTTTGCTTATTTGTCATGAACATGGAGTTATGTGGTATCTTTGAGACAGAGAGGGAGAACGGATCTCCATGCCTGAGTTAAGTGCTAAGACTAATGGCGAGAGGGCCAAGAGAGAAGAAGCTACCCTGAGCTATGTGGTGGGGGTGGCTTATATAGAGTGCGCCACCCCCTCACCTCCTATGTTACAAGATGGGGCATTGCTGCCATAAAGTCAGCCCACTACAAAACCTCCACAATGATAATGATGCTTCGACTGTCTTGTTGGTCTTCGCATATCCGAGTGAGACATATGGCCAAGTGGTTGACTGTCGCCGAGTGGATGGAATGTACTCGGTCGAGTGAATATTATGTATGTATTAATCCGGACCCACCTGGTTTGTGGACCCCATGGTATTATGATATTTCGACCCTTCATGGGCGTACCCATTTTGTGTATCCCCGACAGCAAGGAAATCTCGAAGGAAATTCATGGTGGCGATTGTGGTCATCATGCCGGCTCAAAATCTCTCGTGGCCAAGGCTTTTCGACATGGCTTCTTCTAGCTGACGACTCATAAGTATGCGGAACATTTGGTTCGCAAGTGTGATGGATGTCAGAAGTTCGGTCGGCGTGCTCACGTCCCAGCTCAGGAGTTGCGCATGATTCCAATTAGCTGGCCGTTTGCAGTATGGGGGATCGATATGGTCGAACCTTTCAAGAGATCTAAGGATGAGAAGACCCACCTCTTGGTGGTAGTGGACAATTTTACCAAGTGGGTAGAAGCTGAGCCAGTCAGCAAGTGTGACGTGGCTACGGCGGTTCAGTTTGTTAAAAAGTTGATCTACCGGTTTGGTTACCCTCATAGTATCATCATAGATAATGGTACGAACTTATCCAAGGGGGCTATGAAAGCGTTCTGTGAAAGTTAGCACATCCGACTTGACGTTTCTGTGGTTGCTCATCCACAATCAAATGGTCAGGTAGAGTGTGCTAACCAGGAAATCTTGAGAGGTATCAAACCCCGGCTTATGGTTCCTTTGCAGCAAACGTCAGGTGGTTGGGTAGAGGAGTTGTTGTCCGTCTTATGGAGTATTAGAAAGGCTCCCAACAGATCAACAGGCTATACGCCTTTCGTCATGGTTTATGGCACAGAAACCGTGTTACCAAGCAATATACATCATGACTCTCCACGGGTGGCAGCTTACGTTGAGGCGGATAATGAAACAGCAAGTCAAGATGTGTTGGATGCCTTGGAGGAAGAGCATGATCTAACGGCGGCTCGATCGGCCATTTATCAGCAATACATGCGTCACTATCATAGTCGCAGAGTTAAGACCCGGACGTTTCAGGAAGGCGAGTTAGTGTTGCGGTTGATTTAAGCTCAGACAGATGCACACAAGTTATCCCCTCATGAGAAGGACCTTTCGTGGTCAGTGGAGATCTCAACAATGCGTCGTATTACCTCATTGACATACGAGACGAATCAAGCACTTCTAGGCAGGAGATTCGCCGGTCGTGGAACATAGCTCATCTGCGGCCTTACAATACTTGAGTCGTCAAGACTTGACATTGTACACCATCATTGTACATACCATATATATATGAATAAAGTTGGCATCCCTGCAAGCCGGGGCCTCTATCATTTCGCGTATCTCAGTTTGCGCAACAAGGTCATCTAGGGAGTTTCCAACCCACTGGGTTTAGCTTATCAGACCCTATTGATCGGCTCTTAAGCCAAAGTCAGGCGGGTTATATACCCAAAAAGTTGACTCTGTCAACAGGTCATCTAGGGGGCTTCCAACCCACCGGGTTTAGCTTATCCGACCCTATTGATCGGCTCTTAAGCCAAAGTCAGGCGGGTTATATACCCAAAAAGTTGACTCTGTCAACAGGTCATCTAGGGGGCTTCCAACCCACCGGGTTTAGCTTATCATACCCTATTGATTGGCTCTTCGGCCAAAGCAAGGCGGGTTGTATACCCAAAAAGTTGCTCCGTCAACTGGTCATCTAGGGGGCTTCCGACCCACTAGGTTTAGCTTATGAGACCCTATTGATCGGCTCTTAAGCCAAAGTCAGGCGGGTTATATACCCAAAAAGTTGACTCTGTCAACAAGGTCATTTGGGGGCTTCCAACCCACCGGGTTTAGATTACATACCCTCTTGATCGGCTCTTAATCTGCCGCAAGCTCGAGTTAAACCTGCATGTAAGCTGATGCTGCTCCGCTATGTGACCCGCTGAACTCTTACCAGTTAATCTCGCCTAGAGACCGTGAGCCGGTTCAAAGAGGTTGACGGCCAATCTCAATAGAGACCCTATACTGGTTAAGGTTAAACTGGTGGTTCTTGTCACGTGAGGGTTGTCTTACGGAAAGCGAGGATAAACTCTCTCATCTACTACCGACTCTCCGCTATGTGGCCCGTTTCGTACTCTTAGACAGTTAATCTTTTAAAGACCCTACACTGTTTAATGTTAAAACAATGGATTTATGTCATACGAGAGGCAGTTTATGGGCTACCAGGGTACTCATACCCTGAGCCGTTCAAAGAAATTGACGGCCAATCTCAGTAGAGACCCTGTACTGATAACGAGTTCTAGTAGCGAGTCGACCCGGAAGAACCGGCACATGAGTTATTGAAAAAGAAAGCCAGGAAAGATTTAACAAATCTAGGTTATGCTATTCTAAGGTGCCCTCGCAACAGTGCGGAAAATATTCTGCTCTTATAGGCTGCTTTCTTAAGATGAGCCGCCACGACATCTAGTATGAATTGAAGCACAAGGCAGACATAATATATTAAGTAGTGCGATTTCCTATGTGCACGATGGCACAATTCAGGAAAGACAAGGTTTTTCCTAAGGCCTATTACAATGCTCTCCACAGAGCTCAAAAAGTATGACTTAAAGTTTTTTACACCTCTCAAAATTTTGGATTGTCAAGAAACCAGGTTATACCATTGAAGTATCAATTGGATCAGCTGGACGGAGGGTCAGCCTGCGGCGGGTTTTTGACCTCCTCGATCTGAAGATTGTCCACGTCCCAGTTGTAGTTGGTTAAAGCTTCAAAGAGGGGAGACGGGTCAATGTCAGGGGCAAAGAGATGCTTACGACATGTAGGAGTTAAATCCCTGGCCTCGAAGGTTGGGCCGCGCACTCGCTTGTTCTTAGCATTGTAAGCCACCTAATATGTTGACAGATTCACTTCTTCTGCCAACAATGATGCAAGGACCCTGGACGCCTTCATACAACGAGCATAGTCGGCTTCTATGAATTCTGAGCCGCCGTCCTTCTTTGACGAAGAGCCATCCATCATCTCTTCAGGAGTTAGCTCCGGGGCAAAGGCCAAAGCCCGACTTATTGCAGCAATGGCTCCCTTCTAAGTGGCTGATCTTTTGAGTTATTGGATTTGCTTTGGCATGGTTGACAACACTTCATTAACTTGCGGATGCTTTCTTTGTTCATCATAGCTCTGATAGTGCAAAGAGTCTCGCAATACAATTGCTCTGACAAAGTGTAGACGGCTTTCAGTTGCAACAGGCTGTCAGCACCAAGTTGACGGCTTCTTTGACCTATACAAGACGGATTTTATGTTATAAGCCGCCTGTGCAACTTTTCAAGCAAGGATATTGGCTGAGTCTTTAGTACTTACCAAAGATAGCAGCAGTCATCATTGAGATATGGCGCTTCAGGGAGTGCAACTCATCGGATACGACCATGAGCTGCTGGTTAGCATGGTCTGCACGCTTGGCCAGGGTAGTTTTCTCCGTCTCAGCAGCCTTCTTGAAGGCAGCAAAATCAGATTTAACTTTTACATGTTCTTCGGCGGCAAGCCGGCACTTCTCGTCTGCTTCACTTTGAGCGGCTTGTTGGGAGGCCAGATTGCTCTTTAAGCCGATCATCAGACTCGACATTGCTTAAAGCTTCCCGTGACATACAAAAAGAAAATGAGGGGTAAGTCGCCAGGATAACATATTACCAGATGGTTAAGTTAAGAAAATATAATGCAAGTCTCAAGCAGATCGCAAGCAATATACTCGACACTTGGGGGCTAATGTCTGTTTGTTCTCCAAGACTACAAGAAAGTTCTGGCTCATCTTTATCAAGATAAACCGGTACTTGGGGGCTACAGCGATGTTTTCTCAGTCTACAATGAAGTTCTGGGTCATATTTGGCAAAGATAAGCCGACACTTGGGGGCTACATATGGCTCTTCGTTCAATCTACAGGGAAGTTTCGGCCCAGTATTTCTATACTGACCTGAACTTGGTGGCTACCATTGATCAACTACTTAAAACTGAGTACCGGCTCAATATTTACATATGAAGCCGATACTTGGGGGCTACAGGCTAAGTGTTTCTACTAATGACATGGATTGGAAGACCTGGTTTACCATTAGCAAATATTAAACCGGCTCTTGGGGGCTAAATAAGGGTATAAGGAAAGGAAGGAGTACCTCATATTTTTCTTCATCACATTACCAAGTTTGAGCTCCATATTCCGACTTGTGGAGATACGGTTCAGATAACCGGCATGTAGTTCGTCGGCGGTCAATTTCTCCGGCACGGGGAACTCAAAGTCCAGTTTTTCAGAAGCTTCAGTTTTCTTACTATCCTTTATCAGCACATGAGGTTGAGGAGTTTGAAAGCCGGTACCAGTAGCGATGACGTCCGGAAGAATTTGATCGTCGGTGGCCATTCAAGGGCTTGGTGGCTTAGAGTTTGTCCTTGGAGGACTCTCGGTTGCTGTCTCATGGGACG
The DNA here is from genome assembly GCA_022496015.1 of Hordeum marinum. Classification (NCBI taxonomy): domain Eukaryota; kingdom Viridiplantae; phylum Streptophyta; class Magnoliopsida; order Poales; family Poaceae; genus Hordeum; species Hordeum marinum. Next base: position 165,861,244 of record CM039675.1, read on the forward strand.
TCGGCTCGATAGAACGATGAGCGCCTTCAGGCGCATCGTTTGAGGCTGTAGAGGGCTCAGCGTGTGCTGCATGAGAGTCCGGTTTGGCTGGCTCTAGCTGTTGGGCAGTGGGGGCAGAAGTAGACCCGCCGGTCTTCCTTCGTTTCGCTTGAGCCCTGGGAAGCAAAGAAGGTTATTGTATAAAGTTCAAGGATGACAAAGGATATGATGCAAGCATTAAAGCAGGTACTCTGGGTTCATCTTCAGAGGCGGCAGTCGTAGAGTCGCCTGATGAAGGGGGCGATTCCTGAAAGCAGTTAAAGAAATATACAGATAGAGTAAAGTTGTAAGGCAAGGTTGACAAAACTAAACCAAGTTAAACAAATACCTCAGCCGACCGCTTCCGCTGAACCGGAGAGTTGGACAACCCGGCTGACGATGAGATGTACCTAGGGTAGGGTCCTAGGAAAGGCCTACATACCCTACCTAAGGACACTACATTGGAGGACTGGAAGATCAATCATAAACTTCCGATTGGATTCTGTGAGACATTCAAGTCACTCGACAGGCTATCCACTCGGAGACTCCTTCCTCCACTCGGCAGTCACGTGTCACTCGGAAGACCTCGTTCTCACTCGACACCAGAAGACCAGGAGTCACCTTCAAGAGCCCAACGGGCAAACGTTAGTCCAACCGTCATTAATAGCTTTTATTACGTACGTTACCAGTAACAACAGAGTTTTACCATGCTATGGCCACACAGAGATACAGGAGAAATTCTATCTCCTCCTTGAAACTTGATGATGGAACTATTACTTCTGATCATGCGCAAATTGGCAGATGTTTCTGGTCAGCCTATAAAGCCAGGACGGGTCAGTCACATCGAATCAATCTTGTTTTTGATCTTCAATCACTGTTACACAAGATAGATGGGTTGGATGATCTTACCCTTCCTTTTACCCAGGAGGAAATGGACAGGACAGTCAGGGAAATGCCTATTGACAAAGCACCAGGCCCTGATGGTTTCAATGGGTTGTTTTTAAAAAAATGCTGGGATATTATCTGTGAGGACTTCTATACTCTTGCCAAAGATTTACATGATGGATAGGATAGACTAGAAAATATGAATTCTTCCTATATCACTCTGGTACCCAAAAAGGGCTCCCCTAAGCAGGTTGGGGATTTCAGACCCATTTCTTTGACTGGTATGGGGTTGAAGTTTCTCTCCAAAATGATTCCCAACAGGCTTCAGTTGCACATTATGAAGTGCATTCATAAGAACCAATGTGGTTACATTAAATCAAGGACAATCCAGGACTGTGTAGGATGGACTTTGGAATACCTGCATCAGCGCCACCAATCCAAAAGACCCATTGTGATCATCAATCTTAATTTTGAAAAAGCTTTTGACTCCATTGAGCATGAGTTTATTTTTCAAGTCCTCAGGAAAAAGGGTTTCAATAACAAATGGATTCTTTGGGTCCAACAATTCCTCTCCTCTGGATCATCCTCAGTGTTGCTCAATGGAGTTCCTGGCAGAAAATTCCAATGCAAAAAAGGTGTTAGACAGGGAGATCCTATGTCTCCCCTTCTCTTTGCTATTGCTGCAGACTTTCTTCAAACCTTGGTTAATGATTTGCTGCTCATTGGGAAAATTAAGCTGCCAATCCCTTGCCATGATACAGACTTTCCCATTGTTCAGTATGCTGATGACACCCTTATTATTATGCCTGTTGTGGAGTCTCAATTGATGGAATTAAAAGGAATGCTTCTCATGTTCTCTCAGTCCACTAGGCTACATATTAACTACCATAAATCTGCTATGTTGCTAGTTAATGTATCTCAGGATGACCTACAAAGGCTGGCTGACTCTTTGGAGTGCAAAGTTGGCACTTTTCCCTTCACATACCTAGGTCTTCCTATTGGCATCACTAGGCCAAGGATTGCAGAATTGATGCCACTTGTGGATAATATGGAAAGGAGACTCTCTACCAGCTCCTCCTTCTTGGCTCAGGGGGGCAGACTACAATATCTAAACTCTGCTCTATCCTCAGTACCCATATTTTTTGTATCCAGTTTAGATATCCCCCTGGAATAATAAAACAATTGGAGAGAATACAAAGGCAGTGTCTTTGGAAAAGGAATGGTCAGGACCAAGCTCCTGCACTTGCTGCCTGGGATTTGGTGTGCAGACCTAAACAGAAAGGAGGCCTTGGTATTTTAAATGTGTCAGTCCAGAATGATCCTTCGCTCCTTAAACATGTTGATAAGTTCTTCAACAAGGCTGATGTGCCTTGGGTCAATCTGATCTAGAACACATACTATCATGGCAGAGTTACACAAGGAACATCTTTGTGTGGTTCATTTTGGTGGAAGGATATTTGCAAGAGGATGGATAGTTATAGAGCTGTCACCTCCATCAAACCAAACAAGGGAGACACTTTCCTCTTTTGGTCTGATTCCTGGCTGGTAGGTGATTCAATTATACCTATAGCACACAGGTTCCAAAGGTTGTTTTCCTTTGTCATTGATACCTTATCCACAGCTGAAGAGGTTTTTAATGCCTTTGATGACAATAGAATGGCTGGGTTGTTCCATCTGCCGCTCTCTGAAAGGGCTTTCCAGGAACCTCCTGCAGCATTTGCAAAGGGACCAATCTATGAATGATGTCTGGTTGTGGGCAGCTGATGGTAAGGGCTACTCAGCCAAGAAATTCTATGTGCAGATTCACCAACCCATTGTTTCGAACCCCCTACTCAATTGGATTTGAAAAATATGTTGTACCATGAAAATCAAAGTATTTGCATGGATGCTTATTATGGACAGGCTGAATACTCAAGATTTGCTTCAGCGCCAACATTGGAACGTATCAGAATCCAATTTCTGCTTTGTCTGTCATGCCAGGGTGAAAGAGGATAGAGACCATCTCTTCTTCAACTGCTTGTTTAGCACCAGGGTTTGGAGTTATCTTCAAATTCAATGGCAGGGCAACTCCATGGGGGAAATTGTAATTGCAGCCAAAAGAGATTTTAATCAACCCTTCTTCATTGAAGTTGTATTCACTGCCTGCTGGAACATTTGGATCATTAGAAATGCAACAATTTTCAGGAATGAACGACCCACTTTCAGAAGATGGAAGGCAGCTTTCGTTAATGATATGTCCCTATTAGCTCATAGAATTAAGGCTAGCTAGGGATGACCTCCTAAAATGGGTTTCCTATTTACCTCCTTGAGGTTAGTTTAGTTTTACTGCACTAACTCTATAACTTTTCAGATTAGCTAATGGCTTGTAACCTGTAATCTGCAATAAAAGAAAAGGATGTGGGGTGTTTTCCCCTACAGTAGTCAGTCAAAAAAAATGGCAGACTTTAACCCCACAATTGGACCCTTAGATGCTGGGTAATTATGAGGGGCAGCGAACTCCATATAAGAGGCCCCTCCCCTCCGACACAATGGTTCGCAAACATTGTAATCTCTATATTCCACATGACATAAGCTCCCGAGCATTGAGATGTAGGGCTGTTACCTCCACGAGAGGGGCCTGAACTCATACATCCGTGTGTACATCCTCTCCGTACCTAGGACTCTGCCCTCTCCTTACGTACCCCTACCATCTACTGTCAGGCTCGTTCCCACGACAGTTGTGTTGGACATATGACCTAGAGGTAATAAATAAAGTGTTTATTATTATATTTCCTTGTTCATGATAATCGTTTATTATTCATGCTATAATTGTATTGATTGCAAACACATTACATGTGTGGGTAAATAGACAACACTTTGTCCCTGGTATGCCTCTAGTGAATTAGATCATTGATCAAAGATGGTCAAGGTTTCCTAGCCATTGACATGTGATATCATTTGATAACGGGATCACATCATTAGGAGAATGATGTGATGGACAATACCCAAAGTACAAACGTAGCATATGATCGTGTCAGTTTATTGCTACAATTTTCTGCATGTCAAGTATATGTTCCTATGACCATGAGATCATGTGACTCACGGACACCGGAAGAGTGCCTTGTGTGCATCAAACATCACAACGTAACTAGGTGACTATAAAGATGCTCTACAGGTATCTCCGAAGGTGTCTATTGAGTTGGCATGGATCAAGACTACGATTTGTTACTCCGTGTGACGGAGAGGTATCTCAGGGCCCGCTCGGTAATACTACATCACAATAAGCCTTGCAAGCAATGTGACTAAGTGTTAGTCACGGGATCTTGTATTATAGAACAAGTAAAGGGACTTTTCGATAACGAGGTGGAACGAGGTATGGAGATACCAACGATCGAATCTCGGGCAAGTAACATACCGAAGAACAAAGGGAACATCATACGGGATTAACTGAATCCTTGACATAGAGGTTCGACCGATAAAGATCTTCATAGAACATGTAGGAACCAATATGGACATCCAGGTCCCGCTATTGGTTATTGACCGTAGAGGTGTCTCGGTCATGTCTACATAATTATCAAACCCGCAGGGTCTGCACACTTAAGGTTTGGTGACGTTTCGGTAGTATAGAGTTATGTATGGTGGTGACCGAAGGTAGTTTGGAGTCCCGGATGAGATCCCAGATGTCACGAGGAGCTCCGGAATGGTCCGTAGGTAAAGATTGATATATTGGAAGTCCTATTTTGGTCGCCAGAAAAGTTTCGGGCTCATCGGTAGTGTACCGGGAGTGCCGGTAGTGTACCGGGAGACCATCGGGAGGGGTAGTTCGACCCAAGAGGCTACGTGGGCTGTGGGAGGATAAATACCAACCCTTAGTGGGCTGTAGGAAGTCCCACAAAGGGTCCATACGGCAGGGAAGAAAAAGCCCAACAGGAAAAAGGTGGAAAAATGCAAAACAGATAAATTAGGAAGGAGTCCTAATTCTACTAGGAGTGGAGGAGGAGGACTCCTCCCTCCTGGTTCGTCCAACCCAAGGGCTGGCTCCTTGGGAGCCAAGCCTCCTCCTCCTCTCCTCCTATATATACTAGAGGGTTTTAAGGTTTTGGCACAAGATTTTCAGCCACGTGCTACCCGTTCCTCCCGTGCATAATTTCTCCTCTAGATCGGATTTCTGCAGTGCTTAGGTGAAGCCCTGCCGGAATAGCTCCACCACCATCGCCGGAGCACCGTCATGCTGCCGGACAAATCTTGTACCTCTCCGCTCCCTCTTTCTGGCTCAAGAAGGCGGAGATTGTCATCAAGCTGTACGTGTGCTGAACGTGGAGGTGCCGTCAGTTCGTGCTTGATCGGGACAGATCATGATTGGATTACAGGACGCTCGGCGATTTGGATTGCGAAGACGTTCGACTACACCAACCGCGTTTCTTAATGCTGCCCGCTTAACAATCTACAAGGGTATGTAGGTTCACTCTCCCTCTCGTAGATGCTTGTCACCATGGATAGGTCTTGCGTGAGCATAGGAATTTTTTGTTTCCCATGCGACGTTCCCCAACAGTGGTGTCAGAGCTAGGTCTATGTGTAGATGAGATCTCGAGTAGAACGCAAAGAGTTTGTGGGCTTTGATGCTTAGATTGCTTCCTCCCTTGGTCATGTTTTGGTTCAGTAGTATTGTGGGATGAAGCGGCCCGGACCAACCTTACTCATACGCTTACGAGAGACCGGTTCCATCGACTGACGTGTAACTTTGTTGCACAAAGATGGCTGGCGGGTGTCTGTTTCTCCTACTTTAGTTGGATCAGATTCGACAAAGGCAGTTCTTGAGAAGGTTGAAAGCAACTTATGTATCACCATTGTGGTTTATGCGTAGGTGAGAATCGTTCTTGCTAGGTACCTATAGCAGCCACATAAAACATGCAACAACAATTAGAGGACGTCTAACTTGTTTTTGCAGGGTATGTTGTGATGTCATATGGCCAATTACATGATGTGATATATGTGATGTATGAGATGATCATGTGTTGTATAGAATATAACGACTTGCATGTCGATGAGTACGGCAACCGACAGGAGCCATAGGGTTGTTTATAATTATTGTATGACCTGTGTGTCAATTATTAAGCGCTATGTAATGTTGTACTTTATCACTAAATGGTAGCAATAGTAGTACAAGCATGATGGGCGCGACAACCTCGATGGCTACACGTTGATGGAGATCAAGATCATGGAGATCATGGTGTCGTGTCGGTGACGATGGAGATCATGCCAGTGCTTTCAAGATGGAGATCAAAAGCACAAGTTCATGGCCATATCATGTCACTTATGATTTGCATGTGATGTTAATCCTTTTATGCACCTTGTTTTTGTTAGGATGATGGTAGCATTATAAGGTTATCCCTCACTTAAATTTCAAGATGAATTGTGTTCTCCCCGAGTGTGCACCGTTACGAAAGTTCGTCGTGTCGATACACCACGTGATGATCGGGTGTGATAGACTCTAAGTTCACAAACAACGGGTGAAAGCTAGTGTTGCACATGCAGAACACTCGGGTTAAACTTGACGATCCTAGCATGTACAAGCATGGCCTCGAAACACAAGAGACCGAAAGTTCGAACATGAGTCATATAGTAAATATGATCAACATGATGATGATCACCATTGAAACCACCTCAACTCACGTGATGATCGGACTTTAGTTGGTGAATTTGGATCATCTGACACTCAGATGACTTGAGAGATGTCAATTTGAGTGGGAGATTTAGTAATTTTATTAACTAAACTCATTATCTTGAACAATAGTCTAAGTAACCTTTGCATATTTATGTTGTAGATTAATGGCTCGCGGAGTAGCACCCCTGAATTTTAAAGCGTTCCTAGAGAAAGCTAAGTTGAAAGATGATGGAAGTAACTTTCTTGACTGAACCCGTAATCTGAGGATTATCCTCACGGCTTGCCACAAATCATATGTCCTTGATGCACCGCTTGCTGACCAACCAGAAGACATGTCATCCGAAGACGTTAAGAACGCTTGGGAGGCACGTTCTGGAGATTATTCAATAGTTTAGTGTGCAATATTGTATGGCTTAGAACCGGGACTTCAAAGACGTTTTGAACGTCATGGAGCATATGAGATGTTCTAGGAGTTGAAATTTATCTTTCAGAAGAATGCCTGAATCGAGAGGTATGAGACCTTCGATAAGTTCTATGCTTGCAAGATGGAGGAGAACAGGTCTATCTGTGAACATATACTTAGAATGTCTGGGTATTCGACTTGTCTAGCAGATTTGGGAATTCCCCTTTCATGAGAGGCGATCATTGACAGAGTTCTTCAACCACTGCCACCTAGTTACAAGAGCTTCGTGATGAACTACAACATGCATGGGATGGACAAGTCAGTCATCGAGCTGTTTGCGATGCTAAAAGTCGCTGAGTCTGAAATCCAGAAAGAACATCAACCGTTGATGGTCAATAAAACCACTAGTTTCAAGAAGAATGGCAAGGGCAACGGCAAGAAGGGTAAAACCAAGAAGGATGGCAAAGCAGTTGCTATTCCTGTAAAGAAACCCAAGCATGGACCCAGGCCAGAAGCTAAGTGCTTTCATTGCAAGGGAACTAGTCACTGGAAGCGGAACTGCGCCAAGTACGTGGCTAACAAGAAGGCGGCAAACGACAAACAAGGTATATATGATATACATGTTGTTGATGTGTACCTTACTAGCTCTCGTTGTAGTGCCTGGGTATTTGATACCGGTTCAGTTGCTGACATTTGCAACTCAAAACGGGAACTACGGAATAGACGAAGGCTGGCAAAGGATGAAGTGACGATGGACGTGGGAAATGGTTCCAAGGTTGATGTGATCGCCGTCGGCACGCTCTCTCTTTAATTACCATCGGGATTAGTGATGAACCTAAATAATTGTTATTTAGTGCCTGCGGTAAGCATGAACATTATATCTAGATCTTGTTTATTGCGAGACGGTTACTCATTTAAATCAAAGAAGAAAGGTAGTTCTATTTATATGAATAATATCTTTTATGGTCATGCACCTAATGTGAGGGGTTTATTCATATTGAATCTTGATAGTGAGGATACACATGTTCATAACATTGATGCCAAAAGATGTAGAGTTGATAATGATAGTACCACTTTCTTGTGGCACTACCGTTTAGGTCATATTGGTGTGGAACGCATGAGGAAGCTCCATGCTGATGGACTTTTGGAGTCACTTGATTTTGAATCACTTGAAAAATGTGAACCATGCGTCATGGAAAAGGTGACTAAAACGTCGTTCTCTGCAACAATGGAACGGGCGAGTGACTTATTGGAAATCATACATACTGATGTGTGCGGTCCAATGAATGTTACAGCGCGTGGTGGATATCGTTATTTTCTCACCTTCACTAATGACTTAAGTAGATATGGGTATATTTAGTTTATGAAACACAAGTCTGAAATGTTTCAATGGTTCAAGCAATTTCAGAGTGAAGTTGAGAATCATCGTAACAAGAAGATTAAATTCCTGCGGTCTGATCGAGGCGGTGAATATCTGAGTTATGAGTTTGGTAGTCACTTAAGACAGTGTGGAATTGTTTCATAGTTGACACCGCCTGGAACACCACATCATAATGGTGTGTCCGAACATCGTAATCAAACCTTATTAGATATGGTGCGTTCTATGATGTCTCTTGCTAATGTGCCACTATCGTTTTGCGGTTATGCATTAGAGACAGCTACATTCACTTTAAATAGGGCACCATCGAAATCCGTTGAGACGACGCCATATGAACTATGGTTTGGCAAGAGGCCAAAGTTGTCATTTCTTAAAGTTTGGGGATGTGATGCTTATGTCAAAAAGCTTCAGCTTGAAAAGGTGGAACCCAAAGCGGAGAAATGTGTCATCATAGGCAAAGTGTTTGTCGCTAAGAATGGAACGTTTCTTGAGAAAGAGTTTCTCTCGAAAGAATTGAGTGGGAGGAAAATAGAGATTGATGAGGTTATTGAACCTTTACTTCAACCAGAAAGTAGCGTAGCGCAGAAAGATGTTTCTGTGGAACCTACGACGGTAGAAGAGGAAGTTAATGATGATGATCATGAAGCTTCGGATCAAGCTACTATTGAACCTCATAGGTCGACAAGGGCACGTACTACTCCTGAGTGGTTCGGCAACCCTATCTTGGAGGTCATGTTGTTGGACAACAATGAACCTACGAGCTATGTAGGAGCGGTGGTGGGACCGGATTCCGAGAAATGGTTAGAGGCCATGAAATCCGAGATGGGATCCATGTATGAAAACAAAGTATGGACTTTGGAAGTATTACCTGAAGGGCGAAAGGCCATTAAGAACAAATGGATGCTTAAGAAGAAGAAGGACGCGGACGGTAATGTCACCATCTATAAAGCTCGACTTGTGGAAAATGGTTTTTCTCAAGTTCAAGGAGTTGACTACGATGAGACATTCTCCCCCGTGGCGATGCTTAAGTCAGTCAGAATCATGTTGGCAATAGCTGCTTATTTCAATTCTGAAATTTGGCAAATGGATGTCAAAACAGTGTTCCTCAACAGTTTCCTTGAGGAAGAGTTGTATATGATGCAACCAGAAGGTTTTGTCGATCTAGAGAATGCTGACAAAGTTTGGAAACTCCAGCAATCCATTTATGGGCTGGTGCAAGCATCTCACAGTTGGAATAAGCGCTTTGATGAGGTGATCAAAGCGTTTGAGTTTATACAAGTTTATGGAGAAGCTTGTATTTACAACAAAGTGAGTGGGAGCTCTATAGCATTTCTAATATTATATGTGGATGACATATTGCTGATTGGAAACAATATAGAAATGCTGGAAAGCGTGAAGGACTATTTGAACAAGAGTTTTTCAATGAAGTACATAGGAGAAGGTGCTTTCATATTAGGCATTAAGATCTATAGAGATAGATCGAGACACTTAATAGCACTTTCACAGAGCACATACCTTGATAAAGTTTTGAAGAAATTCAAAATGGATCAGTCCAAGAAGGGGTTCTTGCCTGTGTTACAAGGTGTGAAGTTGAGTAAGACTCAATGCCCAGTGACTGCAGAAGATAGAGCAATGATGAGTGTCATCCCCTATGCTTTAGCCATAGGCTCTATCATGTATGCAATGCTGTGCACAAGACCCGATGTCAGCCTTGCCATAAGTATGGCCGGAAGGTTTCAAAGTGATCCTGGAATGGAACACTGGGCATTGCTTGCAAGGCTTACCTGAAAAGGACTAAGGAAATGTTTCTCGTTTATGGAGGTGATGCAGAGCTCGTCGTAAAGGGTTACATCAATGCAAGCTTTGACACTGATCCAGATGACTCTAAGTCACAAACCGGATACGTATTTATTCTCAACGGGGGAGCGGTAAGCTGGTGCGGTTCCAATCAAAGCATGGTAGCCGATTCTACGCGCGAAGCGAAGTACATCGCAGCCTCAGAGGCAGCGAAGGAAGGTGTATGGATGAAGCAATTCATGACAGATCTTGGAGTAGTGCCCAGTGCACTGAATCCAATGAACCTATTCTATGACAACACTAGTGCCATTGCTCTAGCCAAGGAACGAAGGTTTCACAAAAATACCAGACACATAAAGCGATGCTTCAACTCCATCCGCGGTTACATCGAGGAGAAGGACATAAATATTTGCAAAGTGCACATGGATCTAAATGTTGCAGACCTGTTGACTAAACCTCTTCCAAGGGCTAAACATGATCAACACCAGACCTGCATGGGTGTTCGATTCATTACAATGTAAATCACATAGTGATGTTAACTAGATTATTGACTCTAGTGCAAGTGGGAGACTGTTGGAAATATGCCCTAGAGGAAATAAATAAAGTGTTTATTATTACATTTCCTTGTTCATGATAATCGTTTATTATCCATGCTATAATTTTATTGATTGGAAACACGTTACATGTGTGGGTAAATAGACAACACTTTGTCCCTAGTATGCCCCTAGTGAACTAGCTCGTTGATCAAAGATGGTCAAGGTTACCTAGCCATTGACATGTGATGTCATTTGATAACAGGATCACATCATTAGGAGAATCATGTGATGGACAAGACCCAAACAACAAAGGTAGCATATGATCATGTCAGTTTATTGCTACAGTTTTCTACATGTCAAGTATATGTTCCTGTGACCATGAGATCATGTGACTCACGGACACCGAAAGAGTGACTTGTGTGCATCAAACGTCGCAACGTAACTGGGTGACTATAAAGGTGCTCTACAGGTATCTCCAAAGGTGTCTGTTGAGTTGGCATGGATCAAGACTGGGATTTGTTTCTCCGTGTGATAGAGATCTATCTCAGGGCCCACTCGGTAATACAACATCATAATAAGCCTTGCTAGCAATGTGACTAAGTGTTAGTGATGGGATCTTGTATTACGAAACGAGTAAAGAGACTTACCGATAACGAGGTTGAACTAGGTATGGAGATACCGACGATCGAATCTCGGGCAAGTAACATACCGAAGAACAAAGGGAACATCATACGGGATTAACTGAATCCTTGACATAGAGGTTCGACCGATAAAGATCTTTTTAGAATATGTAGGAACCAATACGGACATCCAGGTCCCGCTACTGGTTATTGACCGTAGAGGTGTCTCGGTCATGTCTACATAGTTCTCGAACCCACAGGGTCTGCACACTAAAGGTTTGGTGACATTTCGGTAGTATAGAGTTATGTATGGTGGTGACCGAAGGTTGTTCGGAGTCCCGGATGAGAACCCGGACGTCACGCGGAGCTCCGGAATGGTCCGGAGGTAAAGATTGATATATAGGAACTCCTCTTTTGGTCGTCGGAAAAGTTTCGCGCTCATCGGTAGTGTACCGGGAGTGCCGGTAGTGTAGCGGGAGACCATCGGGAGGGGTATTTCGACCAAAGAGTACCAGCCCTTAGTGGGCTGGTGGAAGTCCCACAAAGGGCGCATGCGTCTGGGAAGAAAAATCCCAAAAGGAAAAAGGTGGAAAAAGTCAAAAGGGCTAAATTAGGAAGGAGTCCTAATCCTACTAGGAGTGGAGGAGGAGGACTCCTCCCTCCTGGTTCGGCCGACCCAAGGGCTGGCTCCTTGAGAGCCAAGCATTCTCCTCCTCTCCTAATATATATACTAGTGGGTTTTAGGGTTCTGGCACAAGATTTTCAGCCACGTGCTACCCGTTCCTCCAGTGCATAGTTTCTCATCTAGATCGGATTTCTGTAGTGCTTAGGCGAAGCCCTACCGGAATAACTCCACCACTATCGCCGGAGCGCCGTCACGCTCCCGGATAACTCTTCTACCTCTCCGCTCCCTCTTGATGGATCAACAAGGCGGAGATCGTCATCAAGCTGTACGTGTGCTGAACGTGGAGGTGCCGTCCGTTTGGTGCTTGATCGGGGCGGATCGTGATTGGATCGCAGGACGCTCGGCGATTTGGATTGTGAAGACGTTTGACTACACCAACCGCGTTTCTTACCACGTCCCGCTTAGCAATCTACAAGGGTATGTAGATTCACTCTCCCTCTTGTAGATGCTCGTCACCATGGGTAGGACTTGTGTGAGCGTAGGAATTTTTTTGTTTCCCATGCGAATTTTCCCAACAAGTTGGCACCCACCATGGAGCAGGCGTCTAAGCAACTTCTGGCGAGCTTGCATTTTCCATCCTTCGACATGTCTTCCGGCGGTGTTTTTGCTCTGGGCCACGAGATCCATTTTGAAGCGCTCACTTTCATCACCGACGATTCGGCATGGCTCCAGGAAGCGCCTCTCGATGTCGAGGCGCTCCCGGTCCGCGGGGCAGTACACTTTCATGCAAGCTCCTGTGGATTGTTGCTGCATCATCCTTCGACTCCTAACATGTCGGCTCCCCTCACTATTCGTGGTCACAAGCAGTCCGGCCGCTCACGACTTCAGCGCTGGGTCAAATACGTAGTGGCGCGTCAAACTTCTCCATAGATTGCAGCACTCGAGGCCGCCGAGTCCCTTCACGGCATGTTCGAATCAGATTCCGATCCATCCGATGTGCCTTCTGAGTGCGAAAGCTACGATCCCGTAGTGGAGGTTTTGATGGCGGGCTCTCATCAGAGTTTGCCGCCTGGGTTCGGCTATGGTAGGTGCGAGGTTGGCGGTCCGTCGAATGAGAAGCCGCGCAGCAAGGAGGAGGTTCTTAATACTCCCATCGTTGGCGCGATTGCTGAGCATCAAGCTTTGGAGGCCGCGCGTATTCGTCTGGAAGAACTCCAGGAAAAACTTGACGAGTGGGCCCGCCAGCGCCCACCATGCCCTAGTCGACGTCAGCGGCAGCTGTTTCCAACTGGATCTCACGGCGACGTTGAGGTATATCGTACCCCTGTGTTAAATGTTGCTGCCGCTGCTAGGATAGTAGATTCCATTCAGCCATCCCGGTCAGAGGCTGGAAGACGGTTGATGTAGATCAGAGCACTGTTAGATGCAGCGCATCAGCATAATTCCGTAGTTTCTCAGCCTCGCAACAGGATACATAGCAATTCACCCCGGGCAAAGACCGTTAAGTCGGCACATAGCCCTAGATCGCCCTTGCGCCGTCGGGGCGGAGGTTTCCGTGAAGAGCTAGTTAGAGATCAGTTTCACTGCGAAGACCACCGTCGAGTGCCCACTCCTCCGCGGAGTAGTCCATACGTGCCCCGGCGCTAGGATGATACGCGCTCCTTCGGTGACGAGTGGAATGCGGGCTTTGACGCCCGCGACCTCCTCGTTCAGAAGTGGATTGACAGGGGCAGAGCCCACATAGAAGGACACGACATAGATTTTTCAAGTAGTAGCTCAGTTGTGGTTTCTGGTCCGTAGTGTTTCAGCAGAGTCATACCTTCTGTAGAGATTCCCCCCAAATTCAGGTTGGCTACGGGGATCGGGAAGTTTACTGGCGAAACAAAGCCAGAGACTTGGTTAGATGATTACCGAGTGGCTGTGCAAATTGGTGGCGGAAATGACAATGTTGCCATGAAGCACCTATCCCTGATGTTAGATGGTCCAGCTCGACCTTGGCTGAATCGTTTGGCTCCTTGCAGTATACATTGATGGGAAGATCTTACCTGAGTTTTCTCTGAACCTTTGAGGGCACCTGCAAGCGTCCAGCAGGTCTAGTCGACTTACAACACTGTGTCCAGAAGCCCAATGAAACCTTGAGAGATTATATTCAGCGATGATCCACTCTGCATCATATAGTGGAGAATGTGTCAAAACACCAGGCTGTTTGTGCGTTCAAGGCCGGTGTGAGATATAGAGAACTTTATCTGAAGTTTGGGCGAACGGGTGATATTTCACTCGGCAAGATGATGGAAATTGTCACTCGATATGCCAATGGCGAAGAAGAAGACCGCCTCCATAGCAGCAAAGGAAAAACAGTCGTCAATGAGGCTGGTGGTAGCAATAATCGGAAATAGAAGCGAAAAGTTGAAGATCCGGTTCAAGCAGAAGAGGCAGCACTGGCGACTCAGTCAAAGAACAAGGGTAAAGCTAAATCACAGTATGCCCCCAAGAAAGGGAAATATCAGTCAGGAACTGATATCATGGATCAGCCGTGTGTAATTCACACGAGGAAAGATGCGGAAGGCAATTTGATTTTTCCCAAGCATACCACTCAACAGTGTCGGATCCTTATCCAGAAATTCAAGGGGGACACGCCGAGTGATAAAACTCCTGAGAAGGGAGATGAAGATGAAGATAAAGAAACATTCCCGAATGTCACTACTACACTGTTGATCTTTGCTGATGTCGAGATCAAGAGCCATTTGAAAGTCATCAATAGAGAAATCAACATGGCTGTACCAGATACCCCCACCTACCTCAAGTGGTCCCAATATGCTATCACATTCGACCAGATAGACCATCCTGCTCATGTGGCCACCCCTGGTTGACAATCTCTCGTAGTTGATCCGGTGGTGGGGAACTCGACTTAGAAAGGTCCTCATGGACGGCGGCAGCGGCCTGAACTTTCTCTATGAGGATACCCTGAAAGGGATGGGTATTCCGATGTCCCATATGAGTGAAAGCAACATGTAGTTTCACGGGGTCATCCTAGGAAAGAAGGCCAAGTCACTCCGCAAATAGCATTGCATGTGACATTCAGGAACGACAAAAATTTCCGAAAAGAAAAGTTGACATTTGAAGTCGTGGATTTCAAGAGTGCTTACCATGCCATTCTGGGTCGACCCATGTATGCACGTTTCATGGCCCGACCATGTTATGTGTATCTCAAGTTGAAGATGCCAGGCCCTAAGGGCATGATCACGGTCACAGGCCATCGACAGCGGGCTGAAGAACGCCTCCAGCAAGGCTCCAAGATCGCCGATCATCAGATGGCCATGGTTGTCTTGGAGGAGTACAAGAAAATGACCGACCCTACTGATTTGCTCCGCACAAAGAAGCCGGCTTCCGAGTCGGCATTTCGGTCGGCAGGGGAAGTGACGAAGGTACACATCCATCCGACGGATCCTATTGCTGCCCCGACAAATATCTCATCAACACTCGACATCAAATAGGTAGCCGAGCTCATCCAGTTCCTCCGTGAGAACTGGGATATCTTCGCATGGAAGCTTGCTGACATGCCAGGGATTCCAAGGGAGCTGGCTGAGCACCATCTACGAGTGGATCCGAAGGCCAAACCCATCAAGGAGCATTTGCGTCGCTCAGCGGCGGAGAAGCGCAAGGCAATCGGAGAAGAAGTGGCCCGTCTCTTGCAAGCCAAGTTCATTTGGGAGATTTACCACTCTAAGTGGATTTCGAATGTTGTGACGGTGGCAAATAAAGAGAAGTCGTTGCGCATCTGCATTGACTTCAAACATCTGAACAAGGTGTGCCCAAAAGACCATTTTCTGTTCCCCTGCATAGATCAAATTGTTGACTCGACAACGGGGTGTGAGCGCTTATCGTTTTTGCATGCTTAATATGGGTACCATCAGATCCGTCTGTATGGCCCAGACAAAATAAAGACAGCCTTCATCACCCCATTCGGGTGTTTTTGTAATATCACTATGCCTTTTGCTCTCAAGAATGACAGCGCTACTTTTATGCGCATGATTTAGAAATGTTTACTCGACCAGATCCCTTGGAATGTCGAGGCATACATGGATGATATAGTGGTTAAGTCCCGAAAAGGTTCCGACCTGCTGGTTGACTTCGCCGAGACATTCACCAACCTGAGGTGATTCAACATAAAGCTGAATCCGGCCGAATGTACTTTCGGCGTCCCTGGCAGCAAGTTGCTCGGTTTTCTCGTTTCCAGGCGAGGAATTGATGTCAACCCTAAAAAATCAGTGCCATTACCCGTATGAAAACTCCCGTGCGAGTGCACGACGTTCAGAAGCTAACAGGTTGCTCGCCAGCATTGAGTCGATTCATCTCTCGTCTTGGTGAGAAGGCTCTGCCTTTATATCAATTGATGAAGAAGTCCGACACGTTCAATTGGACTCCTGAAGCCGAAGCAGCATTTGTTGAGCTCAAAGCCCTACTCTCCACCCAGTCAGTGTTTGCCGCTCCGGCCAGCAAAGAGCCCTTGCTCCTGTACATCGCAGCGACAAATCAGGTCGTCAGTACAGTACTGGCTGTCGAGTGGGAAGAGGAGGATAAATCTTATAAAGTCGAGCGGCCAGTTTACTATGTCTCGGAAGTATTTCCCCCTCAAAGCAAAGATATCCACACTATCAGAAACTGGTTTATGGTATTTATCTATCAGCAACTATGGCGGCGCATTATTTCCAGGACCACTCAATTTCAGTCGTCAGTGACGCTCCTCTATCCGAAATTTTCAATAATCGAGACGCATCAAGTCAAGTGGCTAAATGGGCAAACGAGCTTGGACACTTTGACATAATATTCGAAGCCAAAAAAGCAATCAAGTCCCAAGCATTGACAGCTTTCATGGCTGAGTGGATTGAATAGCAACAGCCTATCCAATTTGAGTCGACACATTGGACAGTGGTCTTTGACGTCTCCAAAATGTTGAATGGGTCTGGTGCTGGTGTTGTCTTGATATCTCTCAGGGGCGACAAGCTCAACTATGTCTTGCAAATTCACTTCGATTCCTCCAACAACGAGGCAGAGTATGAAGCACTTTTGTATGGGTTGTGCATGGCTATCTCACTCGGCGTCAAGCGCTTGATGGTTTATGGCGACTCGGATCTGGTCAAGACGGCCACCAACCACAAAAATCCCAGGACAAATCCAACGCCACCACTCAGATCTAATTCGCCTCCAATTCTTCATCCTCCCCCAACCCCCAGCCGCCACCGAACGACATGGGCTATCACAGGGTGGAGTTTCGTTTGGGGGTAACAAAAACGTAGAAGAGTAACAGGGGAAAATATAGGGGGATAATCAGGCAAAAACTATGGACCTAGGTTTACAGCTCTTTGTCTTGTGTCAGGCTAAACTGAGCAGAATATAGTAGGCAAAATAATCTCCCAGGCTGGGCCACATCTTCCCAAGCTCGTCAAAAATCTCCCCAAGAAAACCAAAAGGTAAACCTTGTATCCCTGTATCATCTTGCCAATCTGATCTAGTGGGACTCCCCCTCTGCACCTTTCCCTAGTTAAGTGCATGTACTTCTTTTCTTGCCTGCAACTCCTTTCTACTGTACTAGATTGTAGACAAGCTGTATCTTTGTGCTATTGTGTTGTACCAGTCCTCTGCAAGAACGAAAGAGATGGCTCATGTTGATTTCTGGTTCTGAAATAAAAAAGGTAGTTCCTTATGAAAAACAAAGGGACAGTTGAACTTAGTAGGCAAAAAACAATTGTAGATAAAAAATGCCTGCATGCTGGTTGGTGTATGCCTGTTGTTTCATCATTGTTTTGCCGTATGGCAAGAAAAATGGCAGGAACTGGTAGGCAAAAAAATGGTATGAGAAAATGGCAATAATGCATGTTGTTCATTATTGTTCGCTATAATCATTGTCATATTTGATTGTTATTTCATTTTTGTATTTTAATAGAAACAAATTCAAATTGCAGATGGCTGGGATTGATCTTTGAAAGTGCGTTATATCGACTAGAGGGGGGTGAATAGGCGATTTTTACAATGTCACATCCCTAGCTAGACGTCATAGGACAACATGAGTGTGCATCATGTTTCAATTTTGCATCAACATGAAATGGGGATTAAAAGAAACCCCAAGCTCACATTGGAATCAAATTAATTAAAAGTTTGTGAAAACTCAACAAACTCAAGATGCCAATACAAAATTTTCCCTATGTCTAATAAATATGGACATGAATATATCAAGGGCCATTTTAAATATTTGAACAATTATAGAAATTTTAAAAAAATAACAAAGCCTCTGAAAATGCCAAATAGAGCATTATCAATACTTTATATTTAAAAATATCCTGAAACTTTTTATTGGAGTTTGAAATATTCAAACTTGATATTATAAAATATTTGGGATATTTTATCAAAGCATTTGTACCTGAAAAAGAAATAAAACAAATGTCAGAAATAGAAAATCAGAAAGAAAAGAAAAGAAAAAGGGCAGAGGCCCAGGGGGAACCAGCCCACTGGCCCATGGCCAGTCATCCCTGTCCTCTCGCCAAGAGGACAGGGGCGTGCGCTCGCCGCGCGCGGGCGCACGCCGTCCACCTCCTCCCTGCCTAGGTGTTGGCCTAGAGTGCTCGGAGAGCGCCAGCATGAGGCCTCCTCGCCGTGGCCTCTTTCTCCTCTCCCTCTCCCCCTCGCGATCTCTCTCTATCTCGCTCTCCCCCTATCTGCCCGCCATGGCTGAGCTCGTCACTGCCGCGCTGCCATAGTTCTAGCCACCCCCGTGCCCTTCTAAGCCCCCCAATAACCCCGCAGCGACCCCCTCGTTCTTCCCGTGATGCCTGTCGACATCAGGAGCCCTCCATGACGCGCCACCGCTGTTTCTTCCCCGCCGGCCACCGGAGCTCCACCTCGACGATTCGCCCCGTCTGGACCTCCCTCGACCACGCCGTCGCCTCTACTGGAACCGCGGTGAGCCGCTGGTGCTCCTCCCCTTCTCCCCTGCTTCGCCGTAACCTCTAGCGCAGTAGCCGATCCTACCCGAGCCGCCGCCGCCACCAAGCTCGACGTGGTCGTCGTCTCCGGCAACCCCGAGCCCCCTCTGCAGCTTCGTTAGACGCACGTCTGCGTGGGCTACCTTCTGGTGCCCTTCGCGTGACAAATGGCCATCGGATGCACAAGTCCGGCGAGTCGCCGCCGGCTGGCCTCCGGCATGCTGATGTGGAAGGCCATCAGGGGCTAATCCCCCTGCTAATTAGCCCCCCAGCCACTGACCAGTGGGCCCCAGTTGCAGGTCAAACCCTGGTCAGTGGGGGGATTAGTCCTCTGTCGCTGACGTGTGGGCCCCGCATGTCAGGTTTGACCTAGACCGGTCAGCTAACCTGCTGACGCCATGATGACGTCAAGCTGATGTAATAAAGGAATTTCTAATGTTAAAATAATTCCAGAAAATGTTTAAAACTTCAAAATTTCGTATAAATCAATCTGTAACTCAGATGAAAATAATTTATATATGAAAATTCATCAGAACAATCCAATGATTCTAATGGTGCTATTATCATGCATTTAGGGCAATCTATGTACATGAACATTGACATTTACTAATAGGTTAATATATGGAATATGAAAATGAGATTGATTTTGAACCTATATTCAAACTCATTTCAAACTAACTTGAACAACAGTTGCACTAGCCCATCCTTATATGCTACCATGTCATGATCATGCATAATATTGTTGCACTTGCGTGTATTGATTGCTATTTATCCACATTATTGTAGGCCCTGCTTCCGAGGATACCCCTGAGTATTCCAATGAAGGAGAGAACATTTGCACTACCCATCAAGGCAAGCAACCCCCTTTGATCATTCCGGTAACATCCCACTCTCTCGCTCCTACTCTTGTTTATTGCATTCGGACAAACGTTCACTTGTTTGTCATACATGGTAGATGAACCTATTCTTTTGCATGACCTATCATTGTCACAGTAAATAGCTAAACATTGCAACCTAGCATACCTGGTAGATGCTTGTGCCATGATGTGCTTAGCTTACTTTTCTTGTTATGCTTGCTATGCTTAGAGTTGTGTCAGGTCCGATTCATCTGGGTGATGAACTGGAGTGAAATAATGATGTTCTGATGTGATAGGCTTAAGATGAAACCGAGTTGGTAAAGGTTGCGATGAGAGGCTATGTAGGATTATATAGTGGGTTGTCTCATTGGAACCGTTCTTAGGAACTGAGTTCCGTGTTTGTAATCCAAGACTAGTTACTACCACACGTTGGGATACTTAATTGACTGTCGTCGTTTTCTCACGGCAGATGCCATAGGGTGGCTTATCGGTGGTGTTGGGGCCATTGGACACTGATGGGATTTGGGTGCGAGATTGGGTACAAGAAGGCGGAGACACGCGATGTACCAGGTTCGGGGCCCTCCGTGGGAGGTAATGCCCCTAGTCCTGCTTGGATTCGTTGGATGGATGGATAAGTATACAGAGGTGCTCCTAGAGCTGTGTTCGGAGGAGGAAGAAAGGAGCAGCCGGATCGTCTCCCTATGCTATTGGGAAGGGTATGAGAGTGCCCTATGTGTGTGTTCTTGATCGGGGGTTCCTCTTTGTTGCATGGGGGGCTCGGGGGGGTTTATAGGCCAACCCCCCGTCTGTTACAATAATATTTAGGTACCTGGGTGGAGGGACTCGGCTGGCAGCCTCTCTGCCTAGCCAGGGGGTCCCGTGGCTTGTATTGTCTCGTCGTGGGTGGGGCCCGCCGGCCGAGCGGTTCAATCCCTGCTGGGATCCACTGACGGGCGCCACGATTGGGCCTCCCCCACCTGCCCCGGCCCGAGCCGCCCGGGGAGGCTTCGCTTAGCGCCATCTGGCCAAGGTCATCGGTACGGCTGGCGGCACTTTAGCCATGCCGGGGTAGGCACTCGAGTGGCGGAGGCATGCTGGAACTGTTCCCCGCCCGGTCATGCTCACTGAGGTCACCGGGCCGGATGGATGGATTGTAGCCATGCGGGACGGCGCGTCAGCGACCATTGTGGCCATAGGGTCGCTCGCCCCGCCAGTCATGTTGCTCGGCCATACCTGCGGACAGGGAGACGGGACAGGGCATGTCCGTCCCCAAGTCAAAGGGCTGCCCGGCTCGTGGGCAGCCAGCGGCTTGGCCAGCCGGGCGGGAGCACGCCTGATCGCTAGGCTAGCCGGGCGAAACGCCAGCCGGAGACGGCTCGTGTGGCGTGTCCCCAGCCGGCCTCGTCTAGCCGGCCGATTGGTTTTTCTTCGAAGGGAAGTGGGGAGGACCCCATTGCCTTGGCCTACCCCTGGATATATACCCCGTCATTGACCCTCTCGACTGTTCAATCGCTTAGTCCTTAGTCCAGGAGTTGCAAGTAGTTTCTGGTGTTTATAGCATGCTGGAGGCCATGGGTAGCGCTGAACCTAGGGGTGGGTTATGACGCGGTAGGCAGTGGCATGGTGTACCAAGGGGCACCCAAATGGTGGGCTTAGGAACCCTACGCACATCATTTGGGGCCATGGCGGAAACTTCGGCCGGACTTCTGTGCGGGTTCAGTGTCAAATAGGCGATACCCTGGACTAGAGGTCTTATGTGATTGACGTTCGTGGCCGACTCCCTCGCTGGGCTTCCGCTTGAAGGTTGCCGAGGTGCATGGTTTTAAGAGAACACGACGATAAGTGGCGAGAGCATGTGTGAAGAAGTACACCCCTGCAGGGTATGAAACTATTCGAATAGCTGCGTCCTCGAATATGGACTACTTGGAAAACTTATGCTGTTCATAGATAATCAAATGGATACTCATAAAAATATCAAGACAAGTGTGAGTATCGTGGATGGCACTCTCCCAGGAGAGGGAAGTCAATCCATGGTGGTGTATCGTCATGGAGTTAGTGGACTCGTGTGCGATAACTAAAATCTAAACAAAGAGCTAAAAATGGTGTAGTGTAGGTTAGCCATGAGTCAAAGCTGGCATTGCTGCATAAACTCCACCACTCCCCTTGTTGATACATGAGCATGAATAGACTAGGTCTGTTTTAAAGACATGCTGAGTACGTTTGTACTTATGTTTGCTTAATAAATGGTGCAGATGAGACCCAGGACCCATCAGGTGGGTTCTATCTATATGTTGACGATGCCGAATAGCTGGTGTCCCAACTACGACCTTATACCCTTTCATCTATAGATAGTCAGGCCATGTGCCTTTATACCCTTTCATCTGTCTGTACTCAAACAGCTTGTGGTTCCGCTTGGTTTGTATGACTTGTTTGTATGACTTGAGTGTCGGGTCATGTGAGCCCTATCTGTAAGAACATGTTATGCAAGGCTCGTCTGAGCCCTTAAATAAAAGTTGTTGTATGGTTATGTTGTGATGCCATGGTTGTATCTATGCATATCGGGCATGTCGTGCGTACGTGTGACATGCAACGGTATGTATGGGATCCGACACCTAGTCGTGTGCCTTTAGTAGTACTCTTTACGGGAAACTGCCTCTTTGTGCTTCCATCGGGCCTTGGTAGCTTGCTACTGCTCTGGACACATTGATTGACCGGCACGTATCCTTCCTTGCTGCTATAGTTGTCCCTTTGGGGAAATGTCTCGCAGTGTAATGGAGTCACTGTAGCCTGCTATGACTCGTCTATGTGCGGTGATGGCATTTATGTCTCATGACGTAATGAAGTCCTTGTAGCTTGCTATGACTCGTCTACACGTGATTGAGTCCGACACCTGCATTATTGGGTTACATATGCATGTTTCCGTACGGATGTGCCACATGGGTTCTATGACTAGTCATGTCGGCCCGGGTTCTCTATCGTTTGATTGCCAGCGACATGTTCACATACGTGAGCCAAAAGACACAAACGGTCTCGGCTAAGGTAAGGCTGCAGCCGCAAAGTGATGTGATATGTTACAGTCTGGATTCATATGACTTAGGATCAGGGTCCCGACATACAAACTCATCACTTGAGGAATTTCAAATGTGATGAATAACTAGTAGCGGAATAAGTACTCAAGTGCATGAGAAACATAGCAATAGCATAGTTATCATGATGAAATAAAACATGCATGCATTACAGGTAGCGTGATATAGGATAAGCAGGTGAGGAACAAGGTAACTTGATGAGTTAGAGTTGAGGAAATTGTGAAAGTCTTTAGTCAAATTCTCCAAATAGTAAAGATCAATTTCATGAATACATATATGATTAAATGAAAGGGTTGAGGAAATAGAAACAGGTAGCTCGATGAAGACAATGGTTTGATGACTCAGTTCCAATTGTGGTGACAGTCGTACGTTACGTTTGGAGCGGCCTGGTATTTAAACCAGAGGACACACAATCCCAGAACACACAGTCCTTACCATATTCTCCTTGAGCTAAGGTCACAAAGTCCTTGCCCAACACTCGTGGTAAGTCTTCAGGGTAGACTTCCGAAACCCTCACAAACTGGTCACCCGGTGATCCATAGTTGACTACTGGATGCACTAGACCAAGGTCACTCTATGATCCCCAATTGACTATAGGATGCACTAGATCAAGATACACAGTCTTCAAAGGTAACAAGCGTCGGTTCCACATAGGAACAACTCTTCAGTGATGCTCAATCACTTTGGGTTTGGTGGTTTGGATTTGGATTTTTCCTCACTGATGATTTTCTATCAAAGTCCTCGGAGGATGGGTTGCTCTCAAATGACAAGTGTCAGTTCTCTCTCGGAGCATCCAACCAACTAGTGGTTTTGGGGGTGGCTATTTATAGCCAGGGTGCAACTTGACGTGATAATACATAAATACCCCTAGTGATATGACCGCTATTGTGGGAACAAGCCTAACAGTAGAAGGTAGGGGTACGAAGGGAGAGGGCAGAGTCCTAGCTACAACGAGGATGTACACACGAATGTATGAGTTTAGGCCCCTCTCGTGGAGGTAAAAACCCTACGTCTCAGTGCTCTGGAGCTTTGTCGTGTGGAGAATAGTGATTACAATGGTTCCGAACCCTTGTGCCAGAGGGGAGGGGCGGCTTATATAGAGTTCGCTGCCCCTCATAATTACCAGGCGTCCAAGGGTACGATCATGGGTATAATGGCTAGCGTTACTAGTAACGTACATAATAATTGCTACTAATGATGACTGGCCTAAAGCCCACCTGTTGCCCTCCCGGGGGTGTCTTCTGGTCTTCTTGCGTCGACTAGAAGCGAGGTCTTCTGAGTGAATGGCTTGTCGAGTGACTTGAGCGCCATGGAGAATCCAGTTGGAATCTTTCATGTGATCTTTAAGTCCTCCGATGTGGTATCCTTAGGTAGGGTATGTAGGTTAGGCCTAGGACCCTACCCTAGGCACATATCCTTGTTGTTAGCCCCCGAATGGATCAGGGTTCGAGTGGTGAAAGGGGGTATCCATGCAAGTACAGAACAAGGAACCAAATCTTCCGAATGATATTCGGGGCTTCAACAAAACTTGCGTCGACTGAACTCTTGGTCATTCGCCCGCATCGATTCAGCCTTGATAGTGCCCGAGTGAACGTTCAACGTCAATCTTGTTCCGAGTGAACTGAAGGAATCTTTGGAGGTGATGGGTTGGTCTGTCAGGCCCGAATCTTGCGGAATAAGAAAATTTGGGAAGCACACACGTCTGTGATGATGACGCCATGACCGGATTGAGAGGGGGCATGACACCTCGATTTGTGCGCCGCTCCTTTCGCCACATACAACGCGTCATCTGCGTTTGGGATATGCGGGGATCTCGCAGGTCCACCCGTCAGTGAGGCACTCGGCGGGATATAAATCCTGTGGCGCTGCGGATTGCACAACACTTTTCCCCAAATTTTCTCTCTTCCTCCGCCTGCCTCGTCTCCAGCGCTCCGCTCTGCTCCGACGAGCTCTGCCGCCACAATGACGAAGGGAACCACAGAGAAGTTGGAGCATGCCAAGAAGGGATCCGTGAAGGGCAAGGGCCAGGAACCCTCGACTGCCCAGTTAACCGTGCCGCCAGGGTTGATACAGGGGGACTTTCTCCCCTCGGTGGTCACCGGTGCGGACGTCGAGAACCTTGTCGCCCACGGGCTCGTGGCGGACGATGCCTGGAGTCTGTCGGAGGGAGAGCGTGAGCTAGAGCCACGCGAAGGGTAGCAGGTTCTTCTCCTCTCCCACCTCTAAGGAGGTTTTTCCATGCCACCCCATCTGTTATTTAGAGGGTTTTGGAACTTCTTCGGAGCTCAGCTCCACCACTTTCCGCCGAATGCCATCTTCTACTTGTCTGCTTTCATCACCTTGTGCGAGTGCTTCCTAGGCTATTCTCCTCACTAGGTACTGTTCAAGCATATTTTCACCGTCAGGTCTCAGAATGTCAAGAAGGCCCTCCCTGAGGATGGAAAGACTCATGTAATGCAGCTATGTGGGCATCTAGGAATCCAAAAGAGATCTCGTAGTTCTTTTCCTTCCATGAGCTTTCCTGTATCTGTTAGAGGCTGGTAGTCGACATGGTGTTATTGCAAAGATGTAGCTTCTCCCAATATGTCGACTGGTCTTTCCCCTTACACATCTGATCGCCCTGCCATCCCCAAGTCCTTAAAGGTGTCAGAAGGAGAAAAAGTCCAAGTGGGAATCTTGGTGGACGCCGTAGTGAAACTTGTCCATGGCGGAGTGACCGGCATGGACCTCCTGGAGACATTCCTTAGTCGACGGATCCAGCCACTCCAGGTTAGGGACCACACTATGTGACATTATGCATGCCTCGAAGACTCGACCCGGACGCATCCAGAAGAGGTCTCACAGGCAACTGTCGAGCATTGGCTTCACTTTATCACCAGAGCTTGTGAAAATCCCTTGGGACCCAAGAGGATCCGACCTTACTCAGCTGAACATTCGTCGAAGAATCTGGTAAATTACACTTTGTCGACTGACACACTATATCGTCGAGTGATTGATTAACTTGTTGACTGACTTCCTCGTTTGAACTATGCAGGAGTGGACGAACGTGTACTCGCGCGTGCCCAACAGGAACCAGCCTGAAGATGGAGGGGAGAGCGAGGGCGGTAGCATGGACAGTAACGACTCTTATGAAAGTGAGGAAGAATCTGAAGACTCGGGTGAGAACGAGGAGGAAGTTGAGTCCCCTCCAAGCTCTGAGCGCCGCTCCGAGTCTCGCCAAGACCCATGCAACCGCTGCGGACAAGGCCCTGGCTCTGAGTGAAAAGAACCCAAAGCGGAGACGACCCTCAACCATCAAGTGATGTGAACGATCAGCGAAGCAACCCAATCCCAACACGGCAAAACCTCGCAAAGCTCTGCCCGACATGAAGATGGTTGTGCCCGTCGTCTCCACATAAGTGTTTACTTTCAACTATCGCTATCGATTATGACTTTGAATTCTTGTTGAACGAGTATCGTTTGATCTACCAGAGCCACTACCTCACTGACATCGCCTCCACGGGACGGAGAGGAGGCAATGGATGTAGATACTGCTGACGCGGCCACTTCCCATAGAGGTACACAAATCTTTACCTAGTTCTTCTTCTCGAATTGGATTCGTGGAATGCAAGAGCTAACATTGCCGATTGATATTTGTAGAAATCATTCATCTAGAAGATGATGAGGTACAACCTCCGTGTACGGGAGGTGAAGGTGAGACCTTAAGCACCCCACGCATACGCACCCGAAGAACTCCATCGGCACAGACGCTTCAACGGTCGACTGCTGGATCCTCCCAGGGGATAAGCGACTCGGCACAGCTCAGAGCTGATCCTGTGGTGCCTCTGTCGAGTGCTCCACCAGCTGCTTCAACTATTGTGACGTCGACTCCAACCAAACCAGGTTAGACTACCTCGACTATGCCAGCCACTATGCCGATCCCGCCGGTAACTGCTTTTCCTCTGCACCGCGTCCGGGAAGTTCAGACTGGGGCTGCAAAGGAGGCCATGACCCAGGCGGAGCAGATGCTGCTGTGCACCAAGGAGGCATACGAGGCCATCAAGTTGGCTTACGATGCCAGCACAGCGCTTCGCACCAATGTGCGAGTAAGTTCAATTGTAAGCACATTTCCGATTGAATTCCTATCTTCTTTAATTGTACACCCACTGGGTGTTTGCTTTCTGCTTGTAGAATATTTGAAAGTTCTCCACTCGAATAGATCAGGTCTTAATCAAGTAGGTTTTGGTCCAGTGGGGGCACGCTGAGTGCACCCATTGGGTGTAGCCCCCGAGACCGCTGTCAAGTGCTTTCACTAGCAGGGGTCTTAGAGTTTGACGTATGCAGAATACATTCGTTGCTCAACATGTCGAGCAAAGTTTTGTCCTGGTCGTCCCACATGAAAGCTACCTTGTTGGTTTCATGGACATCATTCATCGACCATGATATGACGCTACTTCAGGGTAGTGGGGTGGAGATCACTAGACTGGTCAAGTGTTAGCACGTCCAGTGGGGGCACTCTGAGTGCACCCACAGGGTGTAGTCCCCGAGACCACTGTCGAGTGCTTTACTGGCAAGGTTCTATAAAGAGATGATATTCATATGCTTGTGCACGTTTTTTTATTTCTCTGCCACTCGATGGATCGAGAGTTAGCAGATCCAGTGGGAGCACGCTAAGTGCACCCACTGGGTTTAGTCCCCGAGACCACCGTCTAGTGCTTGCACTGGCAGGGGTCTGATAAAGATCGTTGAATGCTGAAACAAGGCAGACCTTGTTGAATGTTTTAAGAACCAGTTTTTGCACGCTGAGTGCACCCACTGCTATGGTCCCCAAGGCTACTGTTGATCATAGACAATGAGCAGTAGTCTTAAAAACTTGAACTCAGGGCTTCTGCCATACACGGAGTATGATTCACACTCAACATGTCGAGTGTACTTTATTTTTGTTAACCGTTCCCACACCGAGGCTACCTTGCTATTTTCATGGATATCATTTCATCAACCATGATATGACGCTACGAAGGAGCAACGTGGGGTTGACGGGTCACTCGACGGATCGATCTTTTAGCAGTTCTTGTGGGGGCACTGTGAGTGCACCCATTGGGTGTAGTCCCCGAGACCGCCATCGAGTGCATGCACTAGCGGGGGTCTGATAGGAACCATTTTGAACTCAGAGTGGTTTATGGTACGCGGAGTACACGTGCCACTCGACATGTCGGGTGGACTTTTGTTTGAATTCCTCTTCCCCTGAACGCAGGTTTCATGGACATCATTTCATCAACCATGATATGATGCTACTTCAGGGTAGTGGGGCGGGGCGGACCACCCAGCCGATTGTTTTTTACCTTCTGCACTCGGGAGTGTAGGTATTTCTTGTCGACTAAATTTGTTTTTTTGTTGATTTCAGAGAGCTTGTGAACTTGGCACATAGTACAAGGACCTTGAAGATGAAAGGAACCGGCTGCGAGTGGACTTGGAGGTCTCCAACAGCAGTTTGGAGCGATTGCAGGCTGAACTAAAAACTCTGGGAGGTAACTTCTGTCGACCCAATGCATTCTTCTCTTCACCGTCCATGCTTTGAACCTAGCATTTTCACTCGAACAGACGTACGCGATGAAAATCGTCGACTCCAAGCACGACTCAACAATGCTATTTCTTTAGATACCATGAAGAAGGCACTGGAGGACAAGGACAAAGCGCTTGTCGATGCCCAATGGGTGGCAAGGGAAAAGACTGAAGCTACTGATCAGAAGTTGGCCACCGCCAAGAAGATGGAGGTGGAAAATTCTAAGATGAAGCAGGAGCAGGTGGAGCTCATTAAGAAAACCGAGCAGCTAACCAAGAGGACCAATGCCTTGGAGAAGCACTTGGGGAAGTTCGCGAGGAAGATGTACATCATGCTCGACGGTGAGTATCTTCGTCGACTGAACTTCATAAAATCTTTCACAACTGTATCTCCTTAATCCTCCTCCCATTCCTTCTCTCCGACAGAATTCTGCCAGGACTTCGAAAAAGAAACTGAAGAGATCGAGCCCAACTTGGGTCCCATAAAGTCACTAGTTGGAGATGTAGTGGCCATGAACATGTTCCGACTCAATGTCAGGCTTCAAGGTATCCAAGCATATGTCCTCCGACTGAAAACTGCGATGGAAAAGATCGACAAGGAAATGTGGCCTAAAGACACTCTTGAGCTTGACCTTACATCCATGATGGCATGCCTTAACAACCTTCTCAGTCGAGTGCAGGCCTGGAAGAAATCTACCGCCCGCAGCGGAGCTGACGTGGCGCTCTCTCTTGCAGGGGTCCATTGCAAGGAGGCAAGGGAGGAAAAATTGAAGGAGCTACGAGTGATGAATACGAAGAATCTTCAGTTTGAAGATTTCAATGAGACCTTCATCAGCGCAGCCACAAGGATCGTAGATGGACTCGACTTGGACACATTCGTCGAGCCCGCCAGCCCGTCGGGTGCTTGAGAAACTTGGTCTTTGAGAAAAACTTTATTTGCCTCGTTATGCCGAATGGAATTGTATCATCTTTAAAACTTTATTAAGGCCTTAAGCCTGAGCACGTTTGTTTGCTCGCGAAACATTTGCCCGCGATGGAACTTTTGAATTTATCTACATTTGGCTTTCAATCGTTTGTTCGGCTGAATTTGTTTTTTGACTTAGGCGAAAACAGGTTCGCAGCTAAGCATCCGAGTGTGAGGATTGCTCAACACTCAGAATATTTTCAAGCCTAGGCGAAGACTGATTCGTAGCTAGGACGTCGAGTGGATGGACTACTATCCACTCGGTAGGGTTTGTAACTTAGGTGAAAGCATGTTTGCAGCTAAGTCCCCGAGTGTGAGGATTGCTCAACACTCGAGGTATTTTCTAACCTAGGCGAAGACTGATTCGCTGGTAGGACGTCAAGTGGATGGACTATTATCCACACGGAAAGGTTTTAACTTAGGCGAAAGCATGCTCGTAGCTCAGCCCCCGGGAGTGAGGATCGCTCAACACTCGGAGTATTTTCGAACCTAGGCGAAGACTGATTCGTAGCTAGGACGTCGAGTGGATGGACTATTATCCACTCGGAAATGTTTTTAACTTAGGCAAAATCATGTTCACAGCTAAGCCCCCGAGTGTGAGGATTGCCCAACACTCGGAGTAGTTTTGACTGGTTTGCAACTAAGTCGCCGCGTGAATGGACTGCTATCCACTCGACAAGGTTTTTAACTTAGGCGAAAGCATGTTTGCAGGTAAGCCCCTGAGTGTGAGGATTGCTCATCACTCAGAGTGACCCCAAACGAGAAATTACATGACCAGAGTCGATGAAAAGGCTGCAGAGGATACAGTTGCATACATGACATGTTCTGAAATATGTTTATTACATCAAAACCACTTGGTTCCTAAGTATAGAAACGTCGGAGCAGATCTACATTCCAGGCTCGCGGTTCGTCCATCTGCTTCTTCAGGTTGTACAAGTGATAAGCTCCATTGTTCAACACCTGGGTGAAGACAAAGGGACCCTCCCACGCTAGAGCAAGCTTGTGAGGTCGCTGTTGATCCACTCGGACCACCAAATCACCCACATATAACGACCGACTCTTGACATTCTTCGCATGGAAGCGCCGCATATCTTGTTGATAAGTCGTGGTCCGAATCTGAGCCATCTCTCGCTCTTCCTCTAGGAGGTCAAAGCCATCCTGTCTGGCTTGTTCAGCTTCGGCTTTGGAATCAAGTTCCACTGGAGGAGAGTTCTGGAACAAATCACTCAGCAATATAACTTCGGCTCCATAGACCAGGAAAAAGGGGCCCGACTAGTCGACACATTAGGTGTTGTTCTCAGGCCCCACAAAACAGATGGCAACTCTGTCACCCAGGCTCCAACGGCATGGTCCAAGTCGTGCATGAGGTGAGGTTTCAAACCGTGAAGGATGAGGCCGTTAGCTCGCTCGACATGACCATTAGTTTGGGGGTGTGCAACAGATGCATAATCCACCTGAGCGCCTTGAGAGGTGCAGAAGTTTTTGAATTCTTCCGAGTCAAAGTTGGTGCCAATATCCGTGATGATGCTGTGAGGAATGCCGTACCGAAAGATTATTTCACTCATGAATGTGACCGTTGTGCGAGAGTTCAACTTCTTTATCGGCTTGGCCTCTATCCACTTTGTAAATTTGTCGAATGCGACCAACAAATGAGTGAATCCGCCCTTTCCAGTCTAAAAGGGATGAACCATGTCTAGTCCACAAACAGCAAACGGCCAGGTGAGGGGGATTGTCTTCAAAGCAGACGCCGGCTTGTGGGACAAGTTTGCATAGAACTGGCACCCTTCATAATGATCGAAAATGTCTTTAGCCATTTCATTAGCCTGTGT
Source organism: Hordeum marinum (assembly GCA_022496015.1). Lineage (NCBI taxonomy): Eukaryota > Viridiplantae > Streptophyta > Magnoliopsida > Poales > Poaceae > Hordeum > Hordeum marinum. The sequence continues at coordinate 165,892,407 of CM039675.1, forward strand.
CCAAAAGAAACCAACTCGGTAAGCTTTAGCGACGATTGTCCGTGAGGACGCATGATGGGAGTAAGTTACCGAGTGGATTTCATCCAAAATCACTCGACCTTCTTCAGGTGAAATACAACGTTGCGTTACGCCAGTCGCGCTTTCTCTGAACAACTGATCTCCCATCACAGTAAAAGCTTTTGACCTGCGCACAATCTGTCGTGCTTCTGTCTCATCTTCAGGGAGTTCTTGTCGAAGGATATATGCAATATAGGGCAACGTATAATCGGGAATGACGACTAGAATCACCATAAATAAATCAATTACTACAGGGACATCAACTTCAGTCAGATTGGTGGACCTCATAGCTTGCGAGGGCTCTTCGGTGAAAGGATCTTCCTGTATCGAAGGAATATGGAGATGTTCTAAAAACACATTGCTGGGGACAGGTCGTTGACTAGATCCATTATTTGCTAGCTCATCGGCTGCTTGATTCTTCACTCAGGGAACATGATGAAGTTCTAGACCATCAAACTTCTTCTCAAGCTTCCCAACAACACTACAGTATCCAGTCATGGTCGGGCTTCGAATGCCTCACTCTTTCATCACTTGATTGACCACCAAATCTGAGTTGCCATAAACCATCACACGTTTGACACCGAGTCAGATAGCCATGGGCAACCTATACAAAAGTTCTTCATATTCTACTTAATTGTTGGAGGAATCGAAGTGGATTTGCAAGACGTAACTGAGTTTGTCACCCTTCGGAGATATCAAGACAGTACCAGCACCAGACCCATTCAACATCTTAGGGTCGTCAAAGAACATGGTCCAGTGTGCCGAGTGAACCTAGATTGGTTGCTACTGTTCAATCCACTCGGCCACAGAATCTGCAAGTGCCTGAGGCTGGCTCGCTTTCTTTGCTTCAAACTTGATGTCAAAGTATAGGAGTTCGATTGCCCACTTAGCCACTCGACCAGTTGCATCCCGATTGTTGAGAATCTCGGATAACGGAGCATCACTGACGACTGAAATCGAGTGGTCTTGAAAATAATGTGCCACCTTCTTTGCTGACAAGTAAATACCATAAACCAACTTCTGATAGTGTGGATATCTTTGCTTTGAGGGAGTCAAATCTTCAGACACATAATAGACTAGGCGTTGGACTTTGTAAGCCTTGCGCTCCTCTTCCTGATCGACGGTTAACACTGTACTGACGACCTGATTAGTGGCCGCGATGTACAAGGGCAATGGCTCTTTGCTGCACCGCCTGGGTGGAGAGCAGGGTTTTGAGCTCGACAAACACTGCTTCGGCCTCTAGAGTCCATTCGAACGTATTTGACTTCTTCATCAGTAGGTAAGAAGGCAATGCCTTCTCACCGAGACGAGAAATGAATTGACTCAATGCTGCCAAGCAACCCATGAGCTTCTGAACATCGTGCACTCGCACAAGAGTCTTTATTTGGGTAATGGCGCTAATTTTCTTAGGGTTGACATTGATCCCACATTCGGAAACGTGCAAACCGAGTAACTTGCCATGAGGGACACCGAAAGTACATTTAGGCGAATTCAGCTTTATATCGTATCTCCTTAGATTGGCAAATGTTTCAGCCAAGTCACCCAGCAGGTCGGAACCTTTGCGGGACTTGACAAGATATCATCCATATACACCTCGACATTCCGAGGGATCTGGTCGAGTAAACACTTCTAAATCATGCGCATGAAAGTAGCCCCGGCATTTTTCAAACCAAATGGCATGGTGAAGTAGCAAAAACATCCGAATGGGGTGACGAAGGCTGTTTTTATTTCATCTGGGCCAAAAAGACGAATCTAATGATACCTAGAATAAGCATCTAGAAACGATAAACGCTCGCATCCCGTAGTCGAGTCAACAATCTGATCTATGCGGGGGAGCGGAAAATGATCCTTCGGGCAGGCTCGATTGATATGCTTGAAGTCAATACACATACATAGTGACTTGTCCTTCTTCGGAACCATGACAACCTTTGAGAGCTACTTGGAGTGGTAAATATCCCGAATGAACTTGGCTTGCAAGAGGCGAGCCACCTCTTCACCGATTGCTTTACGCTTTTCTGCCGCCGATCGATGCAAATGGTCCTTGACGGGTTTCTCCTTCGGATCAACCCTCAGTCAGTGCTCAGCCAACTCCCTGGGAACCCACGACATGTCAGTAGGCTTCCATGCAGAGATATCCCAGTTCTCACGGAGGAACTAGATGAGCTCGTTTCCTATTTGCTGTCGAGTGTTGATGATATGTTGGTCGGAGTGCCAATTGAATCTGCCAGGTGAATGTGCACTTTCTTCACTTCCCCTGCCGACTGAAATGCTGACTCGGAAGCAGGCTTCTTAGTGTGCAACAAATCAGCAGGGTCAGCACTCTTCTTGTATTCTTCCGGCTCAACCATGGCCATTTGGTGATCGACAATCTTGGAGCCTTGCTGGAGGCACTGTTGGGCCGCTGTCGATTGCTAGTGACTGTGATCACACCCTTAGGACCTGGCATCTTCAACTTGAGATACACGTAACATGGACGGGCCATGAAATAAGCATATGTGGGCCGACCCAGAATGGCGTGATAACTGCTATGAAAACCCATGACTTCAAACGACAACTTCTCCTTCCGAAAATTTCTATCTATTCCGAATGTCACATCCAATGCAATCTGGCCGTGTGACTTGGCCTTCTTCCCGATGATGACTCCGTGAAATTGCATGTTGCTCCCACTCAGTCGGGCCATCAGAATGCCCATCCCTTTAAGGGTCTCTACATAGAGAATGTTTAGACCGCTACCACCGTCCATGAGGACCTTTCAGAGCCGAGTGCCCCCACAACCGGATCCACTACCAAAGCTTGTCGACTGGGAGTGGCCACATGAGCCGGATGATTTGTTTGGTCAAACATGACAGCATATTGCAACCAGTTGAGTTAGGTGGGGGTGGTTGGGACACCCAGGTTGACTTCTCTGTTAATGACCTTCAGCCGACTCTTGCTTTCGACATCAGCAAAAATCATTAGTGTCGCGGTGATGTTCGGGAACATTTCTTTGTCTTCATCATCCTACTCAGGAGTCTTCTCACTCAACGGAGTCTCTTTGAACTGCTGAATTCACAGTCGACACTTCGGAGTGGTATGCTTGGGCAATATCAAGTTGCCCTCGTCATCTTTCCTCGTGTGAATTGCACACGACAGATCCAAGACATCAGTCCCTGACTGATTCTTTCCTTTCTTGGAGGTAGACTGACCTTTGGACTTCCCCTTATTTTTTCCTTGGGCCACCAGGGTGGCTGGCTCTGCCTGAGTAGGGCCTTCAGCCTTCCGCTTCTGCTTCTGATTGAAATTGTCACCGGCTTCGTTGTCGACTACCTTTCCTTTGCAACAACAGAGCCGGTCTTCCTCTTCGCCACTAGCGTACCGAGTGGCGATTTCCATCATCTTGCTTAGCGATATATCACTTGCTCGACCGAACTTCAAGTAAAGCTCACTATATTTCACACTAGCCATGAAAGCACAAACAACCTGATGCTCAGGAACATTTTCCACTGTATGATGCAGAGTGGACCAGCATTGAATGTAATCCCTCAAGGTCTCATTGGGCTTCTGAACATAATGCTGCAAGTTAACCTGCCGGTAGGACGCTTGCAAGTGCCCTCAAAAGTTCCGACTAACACTTGGGCGAGATCTTCCGAACAATATATACTGGATGGAGCCAAGCGATTCAGCCATGCACGAGCTGAACCATCCAACGTAAAGGACAAATGATTCATTGCAACATTATCATTGCCACCATCAATCTGGACTACCACTCGGTAATCATCCAACCAAGTCTCTGGCTTTGACTCGCCAGGAAACTTCCTGATCCCTACCGCCAACCTGAAGTTGGGGGAATCTCTATAGAATGTATGGCCTTGCTGAAGCACTTGGGGCCAAAAATAACAGTTGTGCTGCCACTCGGAAAATCTCCGTCCAGACCATCTCTTTGGGCTTTGCCTCTGTCGATCCGCCTCTAAGTGAGGAGATCATGAGCGTCAAACCCTGCATTCCGCTCATCACTGAAGGAGCGCCTTTTGTCCTCGTGCCATGGCACGTGCGGACCACCCCGCGAAGGAGTGGGCACTCAACGATGGTCATCACGCTAAAACTGATCTCAGAGGTGATATTCACGAAAACCTCTACCCCTTCGGTGCAAGGGCGATCTAGGGCTATGTGCCAACTAAACTGTTTTAGCCCTGGGTGAGTTACTATGAATCCTATTACGCGACTGCGAAGCAACAGAATTCTGACGCCGCGCTGCATCTAACAAATCTCTAATGTGCATCAACCCTCTACCACCCTCTGACCATGACGGCTAAATAGAATCCTCTATCCTAGCAGCAGTTGCAATGTTTAACATAGGAGTATGGTATACCTTAACATTGTTGTGAGATCCAATCGAAAACAGTTGTGGCTAACGTCGACTGGAAACTGGTGGACATTGACAAGCACGCTCGTCGAGTTCTCTCTGAAGGTCTTCAAGCCATATGTGTGTGGCCTCCAAGGCCTGGGCCTCCGCGGTCGTACCGACGATGGGAGTATGAAGGACTTCCCCACCACGACGTGGCTGTTCACTCGACGGTCCGCCAAATTCCCGCCTGCCGTGGCCGAAGTCCGCCGGCGGGCTTTGATGAGAGCTAGCCATTAGGACGTCCGCAGCAGGATCACAGCTCTCGCACTTGGAAGGCACATCTCACTGATCGGGGTCTGACTTGAATATGCCATGTAGGGACTCGGAGGCTCGATCGCTGCAACCTACGGAGAAGAAAACTGGCATGCTGCTGCATGCTTGACCAAGCACTAGAGTCGTGAGCGACCAGATCGCCTGCAACGATGAACAACAGGCAAAGTCGATGAATACGGAGTCGATGGCTGCCGTAGGAACACGCAATAGGAGCTCACGCGGAAGTGCGTAGCCCCACGGACTGATAGCACCTTAACGTCGAGAGGCGCTTCCTGAAGCCATGCCAAGTCGTCACCGATGAAGGTGAGGGCTCTGAAACGGATCTCGTTGCCCAGAGTGAAAACACCACCGGAAGACATGACGAAGGGTGGAAAACGCAACCTCATGGTGGTTGCCTGCCCCATGGTGGGTGCCAACTGTCGTGGGAACAAGCCTGGCAGTAGAAGGTAGGGGTATGAAGGGAGAGGGCAGAGTCCTAGCTATGGCGAGGATGTACACACGGATGTATGAGTTCAAGCCCCTCTCGTGGAGGTAACAGCCCTACGTCTGAGTGCTCTGGAGCTTTGTCATGTGGTGAATAGTGATTACAATGGTTGAAAACCCTTGTGCCAAATGGGAGGGGCGACTTATATAGAGTTCGCTACACCTCATAATTACCAAGCATCCAAGGGTCCGATCGTGGGTATAAAGGCTAGCGTTACTGGTAACGTACATAATAGTTGCTACTAATGACGACTGGCCTAACAACTGCCTGTTGGCCTCCTGGGGGTGGCTTCTAGGCATCTGGCGTCGACTGGAAGTGAGGTCTTCTGAGTGACAGGTGATTGTCGAGTGGTGGAATAAGCCTCCGAGTGGATTGCTTGTCGAGTGACTTGAGCGCCATGGAGAATCCAATCAGAATCTTTCCTATGATCTTTAAGTCCTCCGATGCGTTGTCCATAGGTAGGTTATGTAGGTCAGGCCTAGGACCGTACCCTAGAAACATATCCTCGTCAACCGTTATGTGGATAAGATGATTGGGGACAGCTGGTGCTAAGCACAACAACGGTCAGAATTTTGAACTAGGAAAGTCCTCAGGATTATCATATTACTCAATTGTAGGCAATTCTCACTAGCGAAATCCGAACTCCTTAGTCAGATCAATTTCCTCAGAGACCAGAAGAACTTCGTCTCTGTCACTGATGAACTTGACTCAGTTGCAAGAGATTTCCAAAGGCTTCACTCAAAGGATTGGATAGGTTGAGGCTTTTGAGTTGAGCATCAATTGGAAATTTTCCTTAGTAATACCTTGGCCCCCTTTAACAGTACGGTGTTTCATATGACTCAAAGAAAGCAAATGAAACTACGAAGACAAAAGTCTTCACGCATCATAGTCCTTGCTCATATCTTCAAGGTCACACCAACTTCTTCATTTTCAAAGTCTTTAGGGAATACCCAAGTCTTGGGCAAAGTCTTACCAATGTATTCAGTTGAAGACATACATTTTTAGGGGTAGATAATCTCCCAATATATCAAACTCTTCATCGACTTAGAGAGCCTGTGTACACTCAAAAACAGATTAGTTCCTTAACCTATAAGTCTTAAATACACCAAAATCACTAACGGGCACTAGATGCACTTCCAATCTCCCCCTTTTTAGTGATCGATGAGAAATAGGTTAAGTTTTCAAAGGTATAAAAATAAGGAATGTAAGTGCTGAGTTTGTGGAAGTTGATTGCAAGATACAAAAGAGCTCCCCCTGAAGATGTGCATATTTGAGGAATTTGCTTTGGACTGCAAATGCACATGGCAGGTTAAAACATGGAGAACTCCCCCTATATCTTGTAATTCATACATGCATTTGACATACGATATGAAGAATTTTAAATGCTTGACGAAAATGCTGTATGACGAAATTTAGCATTCAAAGCAGTTCAAAAGAGTCAGACCACCATCGGAGTTAAGTTTACAACTCAACCAACAAAAGATTCAGAAGAGTGAGAGTTGTAACTTAAACAAAAAAAACCATATATAGAGACCCTCTTTGAGACTAACTCACTTTTTTCCTCTTTGTCATCGAAGACCAAAAGGGACGAAAACTGAGGACTAACGCCCCTTGAAGAATTTCATCTTGAAGGTGATGGAGGAGTGCCAGCATTGTCGGGGTCGTTTGTCGATGGAGGTCCCACCAAAGTGTCGTCAATATCCTCAGCTTCATCCGCCTCGCGTGTTGAAGAATGTGAGCTTGTAACCAGCTGAGGAACGTGAACTTTCTTGAATTTCTTTTGCTGAGGACAAGCCCAATCAAGGTTCTGCTCAAGGTCCATACCCGTGAGTTATTCAGGAGTCTTGAGGTGAGACAAAATGGCCCAAGTGCGGTTGAAGATTTCATGGAGGTAGTATTGGTTCTTCCTCACAATGTTGTGCGTGATAGTCATGTCTTGAAGAAGTGAACCAAACTAACCCTTGACCCACTTCTGGTTGCGATCGACCTTCTAATAATCACTTATAAGAAGCTCGTGATCAGTCATCACACGAGGGGTAGACCCTCGACGCTTTTGTGCAGAGGCCTTTGCAGCAGAGTCTTGGGTAGCAGTGTCATCATTAGTGGAGTAAGATGCAGCTTTGTGAAATTGACCATGCAATGGATGGTACCTTCACCAATGACATATTTGCCTTTTCCTTCAACTGAAGCAAATGTGTCCTTGAGGATTTCAATAGGAGTTAGAAAGACGAAGTGATTCTGAAAGTTAGCCTTGAAGGGAATTGAAGACCTTTATCTGATGAATTACATGATCCAGGGAGCATAAGGCTTCAATTCAAATGGGGCTAATGCTGCATTGGCCAAAGTCCTCATGAAGAAGTTGTGGTAGTTCATGGGAATCCCATGAATGATGTTGAATAGCATGTTATTCATGATTCCCTCCACTTCTTTTTCAGAGTTGTGGCCCTTCTGAGGACTGAGGGTGTTGATCACAGCACATAGAGCAAGGCCTTCACAAGGAAGGTAGTCCTTTGAGGTTTTCCAGAATCAAAAGGCTTCATCAACACTTGCATCATGTGGCTGGGCAGAGCAGGTTCATCAAATAGGCATCTTGCCCCTTCTAAAGGAATTGGAACTGGGACTGATTGAAGCAATTCAGAGGCTGGTGCTATGTAGTGAGTAGAAACAGTCATCCAGTCCAAGACCCAAGAGTTGATGTCAGAAGCATCACCTGTGATGTGCAAGGTGGCATAAAATTGAAGAATCATCTCTTCATTCCATACACAGATATCCACACATAATGGAAGAATTCTAGCATCATGAAGAACTACGAGCACCAGTGTGAAAGAAGGGATCATTTCCATATCCACATGAGGAATTTGAAGATGCTCGAAGACTTTCTTCTTGTCAAACAACACTGATGCATAGTAATTCTTTGCTTGCTTGTCCAGAATCTGGTGTGACCGGTTCTTGCATAGTCATACGGATTTGGTCCGATGAAGAAGATGAGCTCATTGAAGAAATTGGTCTCGATAAATTTGGGGCGCTTTGAGCCTTTGAATGGCATCTTAGGCTTCGGCTGAAGGTTTGGCTTGAAGCGGCCCACAATTTCCTTAGGCATTTGAGGAATTTCTTCAGACTGAGGAATTTGCACACTAGTTTCCTCATTGGTAGTTGGAGCCACAACTTCCTCAGCTGAGACAGCTGAAATATCATTAGTGATAGTTGCATCCAAGCCATCAGATCCTGTGTGAATTTCTTCAGTCTGGGTCGTAGACTGAGGAATTTGGGACACATGAGTGGTCACTAGTGAATTTGGGTGTGAAGTATCCCAATATTCATCATTGATCATAGGTGTAGTCTTTCCAATGTCCACATCCTATTCCATTTCTTCAATGTCGGCCTCTTCAGCAGTTAACTGAGGCTGGGGCGATGGTACCAGTGGAGTTGAAGCATTAGCGTCCACTTCAAATTCTTCATCAATCTACTCTAAGGTAGCAGCAGACTGATCCTTTTCTTCTTGATCATCATTTGGGATGACATAGTCAACACGAAATGGTACAAGTTCATAGGCTAGCACGAAGTAGATAGGAGTTGCATCAATTGGCTCAGTTGAAGAACTTGGCAGTGTCTTCAATTTCTTCACTGCCGAGGAATCTAAAGTTGATGATTTTCTCTTCAGTGCCTCTTTCTCCGTAGCCTTAGTTTTTTTCACTTATGATGCAGAAGGAAGGTTGTTGTTCTACACCCTTGAGGATTTTGCAGTTTCCGTAGAGGGTGAAGGAGGAGCATTTTCTTCAGGCACGACTGATGAAGTCCCCCTTGTGGTCTCAATTTCATCAGGCACATCAAAAGTTTCAGCTGTCCTGGGAATTTCTTCACGCGCAACAACGGAGGTTGCCCTAGCAGGTTCTTCAGCAGTCGGAATTTCTTCGGCTGTGGGAGCAGTTTCTTCAATAGGTTGAGCATATTCTTCAACCTGAGGAATTTGAGGTTGTCATCGAGCCGCAACCCTCTAATTATGGTCCTTAATGGCAGCTTGGGATGACCTGACAAATCTCACTTTGGTGCTCTTCCATTCAGCATCATACTTGTCTTGTTCTTCCGGAGGTAGCGTATTTCAAACTGAACTATGATGAGTTGATTTTGAGTCAAATTCATCACATTGTTCCTCAGAAACTTTTCTTTTCCGGCCCTACTCCTCTTAGCTCTCAGAGCTTGATCTCTTTTCCATTTTCTTGAGCAATAAAGTGTGTGAGGACGTGGTCCACACAAAGAGGTAGGTTTAGTGAGGAAAGAGGGGTGCTAGGATCCTCATGCCATATGTCAATGAAGTTGAGGATCATCTTGGGATCTAGCATGAGAGGAATAGAGATGACCTTGGCTATAGCAGCCCTTTGTTGACTTTCTCTCATGATTTTCTCCAATTGTACCTCATCAGCCTCATCATCATCCTCAGATCCTAATGGTACATTCACCACAACTTTGCTAGCATGAGGACTTGGTCGTTGACCTCGTCTAGCAGTTTTCTTTAGCTTCAAAAGAGTAGGACTTGTTGAAGATTGTGCTTGGGTAGAGGGACTTGTAGAGACACCTCAAGCAATTGAGAAGCCCTCAGTCCTCTAACATGTTGCAAGGTGCATAGGTGTTGAGGACTTTGTGGCTGCAACTGATGCTTTTGCAGCTACTGAGGAAATCTTAGAGGCCTTTGAAGAACTTGCCAGAGGGTTCTGCAATGATGATTTTGAAGTTCAGGACTTTGGTTTTACTGCAGATTTCTTCACCATTGATTTCTTTGGAGCACCTAGCAGAGGCTCCGACAGAGGCAGCACAGCCGCGTCTTCATTGAATTTATTCATAGCCTCTTTTTCCTTCTTTGCCAGCTTGGCTTGTTGTCTTTCCCAATCTTCAGGAAAGTCATCACCAGTTTTCTTCATGTATTTTAGAGTTTGGTTTGGTTTGGAGCCAAGGGTGGCCTATTTGCAAGGGGGTTTAACAGCGGATTTCTTCATGTATTTTGGAGTGACATAGCGATATTCTTACCACTCTTGTGCCCATCTCCTCTCATTTTTTGAATGCAAATCTTTCGTTGCTTTGTAGTTTCCTTGCCATGAGTTTCTTCATCTAGAGTGCAATATTCCTCATACAGTTCATCAGGTATCTCAAACGCAGTTTGCACTTCAGGTTTGTTTCCACCATTCTGTGCCTTTTTTCCATAAGCCATTTTCTTCGGTTGAGGATTATGAACTTTTGAGGATACTGAGGAAGTGTGCAAATTATCTTCAAGGAACACTACAAATGAGTTAAGTAGATGAGAACCTAGTGATTCATCAGCAGACATTTTGTACCTGTGAACAGAGTTTATGTGCAAGGAATTTGAAGAGGTCATATGCGTTCTCAGAAATTTTCAAAATACATCAAGTTGAGGAATTTTGACCATAGATGTCTTGAGGAATTTCACTAAGTGCTCTTGTCTTAGGTTCTAGAGTTGTGCAAATTTTTGGGATCCACACAATTGAGGAATCTTGAAGAAAATCAAAACTTATGAAAAACATCAGGGGAATGAACATGTCAGGTGCTTTGGAATATGATTCTTGAAGAATAAACACCTTTGAGGAAATTGTGGAAAACATGAAGATCAAACAAGGGCAGTAAAAATAGAGTTTATTTACCCAGATGAAGAACATGACAAACAGTGAGAAGAAATTGGGGAAGTTCGTCCGTCTAGATCTCCCACGCCCTAGCTTGGCTAAGGGAGACAGCTACAACGGCAATGGAGTGAAGATTTCCATGGACGATGCGAGTACAGTGACGGTGAGGTCAACGCAGTGATGCTCTTCCACACCGGCGGCGATGATTTTAGTGGCAGCGCTAGGTTTGAGCTCTGGAGAGAGTGGAAGTGAGGAGTAACCGAGCATAGTGAAAGGGAAGGGGTATTTATAGCGAAGATTAAAACTAATCTGCACGACGATTTTTGACCAGATTACCCCGGACCCTTGCTCTCCATGCGACATGTGTCACCCACGTTCTGAGTAGTGGAGATAGTGGGTTACCCAGTCGTGGGAATTGGAATGATTTTAGCATGAAGCGCCGAAAATTTTGATAGTGAAAATTTTAAAGTTTCCGTTTGCAGATTCTTTAGCTATCGAGGACACAATGAAGACTTTGAACGAGTTTCGTAATAGAACGCATCTGAACAATTTGAGAACAGAATGGTTGAGTTTAGCGTAGAGTGAGAACGGGTCCGATCACATTCACTTAGATGAAAATCAACTTCAAGAATTAGCAAGAAGTGAATGTTGTTGAGGACATTGAAAAACTCATATATATATATATATATAGAAAATGAAGAACATCAGTTTCATAGTTTTTTAAGAATTTGAAAAATTGATGAATTTGCAAACTTGAGGAATTTGAAAAATTGAAGAACATGCAAAATGACGAGAAAATCAACTTTGAAGAATTTCAACTATGGTTGGTGGCGTGACCCACCGTATAAGAATGATCATTTCATACACCGCGTACAATTGTCATTGGTTTCTAGGAATCAAATTCTTCATTAATTTCTTCACAATTAGAGGGTTATTCTTCACTGATTGAAGAAAAATGTTGCTTCGTGTGTTGCACATCTAAGTCATCAATTTTGCATGCGTTAGGATGTGTGTCTTTTCAAAGAACATTCGAAGATTCTAAGATATTTAGCTCATGCCGCAACCTGCAAAATCTGTTTACATCCCAGGGCTTTGTGAAGATATCAGCCAGTTGTTCTTCAGTGGGTATGTGGTCAATGGTGATGTCGCCCTTGAGTACATGATCTTGAAGAAAATGATGACAAATCTGGATGTGCTTGGTCTTGGAATGCTGAACTGGGTTGTATGAAATCTTGATTGCGCTCTCATTGTCGCAGTAGAGAGTCACATTCTTCACCTTGATGCCATAGTCCTTGAGGGTTTGCTTCATCCACAACAACAGGGCGCAACATGAACCCGCAACAATGTACTCAGCTTTAGCAGTAGATAGTGACATGCAGTTCTGCTTCTTTGAGGACCAACAGACTAAGGATCGTCCAAGGAAATGACATGTGCCTGAGATTGACTTGCGATCCACACGATCTCCACCGAGCCAAGATTTGAGCCCTTGGATACCATAATCTAAGTGTTGGTGTTTGAGATACGTACTGAAGATTATGTTTCACAGCCTTATGGTGTGATTCCTTTGGTGTTGCTTGGAATCGGGCACACATGCAAATACTCAGCATAATATCAGGCCTAGATGCACATAGATACAATAAAGAGGCAATCATGGAGCGATATACCTTTTGATCAAAATCTTTACCATTTTCGTGAGTGCAGAGGTGGCCTTTTGAAGGCATAGGAGTTTTGACGCCATTGCAGTCTTGCATGTCGAATTACCTCAGATCATCCTTGAGGTATTTTTCTTGAGAGATGAGAATGCCATTGTCTTGCTGACGAATTTGAAGACCTAAGAAGAATTTCAACTCTCCCATCAAATACATTTGATATTCTTCAATAATCATATAGGTAAATTCATCACTCTAACGTTTGTCAGTACAGCCGAAGATAATATCATCTATGTATATTTGGCATATGAACAGTTCATTGTCATAGGATTTAGTGAAAAGAGTTGGGTTGAGTGAACTGGGTTTGAAGACTTTCTTCATGAGGAATTCCTTCAAAGTGTCATACCAAGCCCGAGGGGCCTGCTTGAGGCCATAGAGGGCCTTGTTGAGTCTGAAGACTTTGTGAGGATGCTTTGGGTCTTCAAAACCAAGGGGTTGAGCAACATATCCTTCTTCCTCAAGCTTACCATTGAGGAATGCACTTTTCACATCAATTTGATATAAGATGATATCATGATGGTTAGCATAAGAAAGCAATATGTGAAGAGCTTCAAGTCTAGCAACAGGTGCAAGAGATTCATCAAAGTCAATTCCTTCAACCAGTGTGTAGCCTTGAGCTACCAGACGAGCCTTATTTCTTACCACAAGGCCATTTTCATCTTGATTGTTGTGGTAGATCCACTTGCTGCTTGTGACGATCTGTCCGCTTGACAAGTTCCCACACATTGTTGAGCTTGAAATGATGCAATTCTGTAACAGCCCGGGACAGACGCTCGAGAAGATTCCCCTTTTATTCCCATTCTCGTATGTGTTTCGTTTGGTTGTGGCATTCATTGTCGCATCATTTGCGTCATGTACATAGTACCGTCACTCGTTTTCGAAAACTTGCATCTGTTCGTAGTTGTCGGTTCTCTCCATTCTTGTCGTTACCTGTTTCGAGACCAACCACACTCGCACACGCCCGCAACACCGTTAAAAACCAGTTTTTAAAGCGCGCGAAACTTGCCGTGCGGTCTTATTATATTGTAGGTAGACCGTCTGCCAGATTTTTTCGCTTTCTGATTTCGTTGGATACCCCGTCGGTGAACCGTAGCAGTGCGGTCATCGGTTATTCGTCGAACGTTTATGGTGCTTTAAAAACGTTGTGTCGCGGGCCACAAACCCTCCCTCTCATCTCAGCCCAAGGCCTCTACACAGCCCATTAGCCCAACCTAGCCACTCCCTCCGTTCGTGGTCATCGGATCGCGATCGGACGGATGTTGTCCAGCCCACCCATAGTCCAAACCCCTATATAAAGCCCCATGGAGAGTCTCTCACTCCACTAGGGTTTCCCCTTGCCATTTTTGCAGCCTCCCCCTCGAAATATCGCACCTGCTAGCCCTCCTCCTCCAGATCCTGCAACCCCAACCATCTGCGTGGTTTCGGACCTCGGATCACGATTTAGAGGCTGAAATTCGTCCAAATTCCCACCTACCCGACATGTCTGGCGGCCAAACCGGACAATGTCCGGCGACCACAGCGCCCCGCAGCCCCGAGCGCACCTCGCTCCCGAGCTTGCCGCCTCTCGGGAAATCCGCGCCGGCCGGCCATCGCCGGAGCTCGCCGGAGGAAACCCAAGGCCGGGCCTCGCCTCCCCCTTTCTCTCTCCCTTCTTCCGCTCTTCGTCCTTGCTCTCCCTTTCCCTATCTTTTATCCCCCGGCATCTCTACTTTTGTCCTGCAGGTGTAGCCCGCCGTTGACCGTTGGAGCTCCGCCGCCTCGCCCCAGGTCCGGCCGAGATTGAGGCCCGCCGGCCAGATCCGGCCTCGCCCCACTCGCCGCCCGCTCCAAGCCGCCGAAGCCTCTCCTGCCGCCTGTGTCATGACCCTGCCGCCATTAACCTCGCTCTACTCTGGATCGAATGGGAGGAGACCGACGCTCCGTGTCGCCAGTGCCAGGCCGCTCGCCGGCGTGTGGGCATCCGTGGCCCAGATCCCTCTCGGACCAAGTGGCCCTAGGGTGAGCTAACCTTGCCCCGTGCACCATTTAGTATCCTGGGCCTATGCACTATTTCGGCCCATAGCCAGTTCTGGCCCAACGTGTTTTTTTCCTGCTGCGATTTTCTAATAAACGTGTGAATTTCAGAATTATAGAAAAAAACCATGTTTTAAATTGTTAATAACTTTTTAACCGTGCGTCATATGAGAAAACTTTATATATGAAACTTGACTAGAATTTCACGTAGATTAATAATTTCCAACTTTCAACCATGTTTAAAATGTTTAACCTTGCTATTTGCATTGTTTTGCATATATGCGATGCTAAAATGATTTCCTTCATAACTCATTAACCGTAGCTCCGATTAAATTGTTCCACATATGTAACTTGACTAGAAAAATGTGTAGAATCACATGGTAACATTTATTTTCCTGTTTAGCAACTCTAAAATTGTGTCAGGACAGATCTGGACCAAATTCATATTATGCTTATGGGGATGTTTCGGAAATGCTATATGTTGCTTCCGGCCCCATTTAAAATGCCGAGATCATATAGTTGTTCATGCTTCACCTCTTGCCATGATAAACAACATTAACCACTTTCTCATGATATGGAGAGTTATTATTTTCTTATATGTATTTTGTCCCTCTCCATTGACAATTGCTTAATTCCATCTTCGCCTTATGCCATGACCACCCATGTTAAACAACATTTAATATTGATGAGTACCTAAACGGGAGTGAACTAAATAATTTGAACATGTCGTTTCGTCAATATGCAACTTGTTGCATATTTAACTTCACCTTATATGTAGTGGTTGTTTGTTGTGCATACCATGCCATGCCCTGCGTTGCATATTAAACCGGACATGCATCATATTTGTTTGCGCATCGTGTCATGCATATATTGTGGTGTATCTTGTGTTGATTGTTGTTTCCAGATTGCTACTTCTCGATAGAGTTCCGAAAGCGTTCGGAGTGTGAGGATTCGTTCGACTACGTTGGCCCGTCTTCTTCATGGACTCGATCTTCTTCCGAGCGGGATCTCAGGCAAGATGACACATTTCCCTGGATACCATTACTATCATTGCCATGCTAGATGTCTCATTTTCTATCGCTATGTCTTGCTACCTACCAACATTGCCATGAAAGCCTCTAACCCTCCACCTTCCCAACAAACCTTTGTTTGGCTATGTTACCGCTTGCTCGGCCCTTCTTATAGCGTTTCTAGCTGCAGGTGCAATTGCTTCCATGTGTCAACATGGAAATTCTTTTGTTATCGCAATATTATAGCTATTAAATTTAATGCACATATAAACTTGGTAAAGGGTGGAAGGCTTGGCCTTTTGCTCGGTGTTTTGTTCCACTCTTGCCACCCTAGTTACTTGTGAACCAGTGTTATCTTCCATTATTGAGCGCTCCTAACATGCTCGGGGTTGTTATGGGGACCCCCTTGATTTTTGTTTTAGGATAAAACTTTTCTGACAAGGCTCAACTTTGGTACTACATTTGCCCATCATAATAATACTGATCACCTTATTAAAACATAGAGGGTCGCCCCCTCGTGGATTAATTTAACATAATACAGGGGGGCCAGTGCTGCTGGTACTGCTCCAAAATAGAGCACTGTGCGGGGCCAACTCGGGGCAACTCGGGAGATTTCTATCAGGCCACTGTACGCTTAGCTTATCCGCCGTGTCTTGAGAATGAGATACGCGGTTCCTATCGGGATCATCGACACGTTAGGAGGCCTTGCTGGACTTGTTTAACCTTTCTCGAACATCTTACATGAGTTACTCTGATCTTCTTCGGGCTATCTCGAGGTGTCGGATTTCCTTTGGAATTGCCTACGATGATCAAGAGGTCCGTGGTCAACGTTATTCCCGCGGCATGTTGTTAATTTGTGATGGATGAGTTGGAGCACCCCTGCAGAGTTAAATCTTTTGGAAAGCCATGCCCGCGGTTATGTGGCAAACTTGGATACTTTGTTTAACACCTGGTCATAGAAAACTTGAAGTAAACTCAAATAAAATACACCAACTATGTGCGTAACCATGACTGTCTCTTCTCGCGAGTCCTTATCCGAGAGAGAACCCTGTGGGGTTATGTTTGACATAAGTAGGTGTTTAGGATCAGTTAGTGATCATTACTAGTTCATGTCTGTTATGTATAGACCATCATACTTTAATTTCTGTACTCGTAAGTTAGCCACTCAAACAAATGCTTAGTCGCTTGCTGCAGCCTCACCACTTAACCATACCTCACCCATTAAGCTTTAATAGTCTTGATACCCTTGGAAATGAGATTGTTGAGTCCCTATTGCTCACAGATTACTACCACAATAGTTGCAGGTATAGATAACACGATGCTTTGACGTGAGCGCGTTGCTTGTTTGATTTGGAGTTCTTCTTCTTCATCAATCTAGGATGGGTTCCGGGCGGCAGCCTCGGATAGGAAGGATGGATGTCATTTTATCGTTTGTTTCGTCCGTAGTCGGACCCTTCTCTTCTGTATGAGGTTTCAGTATGTTGTTGTATTGATGTGATCTTGTTGTTGCTTGTGGCGAGTGTAAGCCAATTCCATATACTCACCTCTTCTATACATGTACTTGTAATGATATCCATTCTTGCAACACGACGAGATGCGCTCCTATCCCTGTTGAGGCCCTCGTGCCAAAATAACAATAGGGTCGCATCTTGGGTGTGACAAATTCCTCTTGGATAGCTTGAAACCACTCAGGCTCCTTGAATGCTTCATCAACTTTGGTGGGCTCTATGATAGAGACAAAAGCAAAGTGCCGAATTTTTTTAGTAAAATGTGAAGCTCTTCAGCGAGTGAGGGGACGTGGTGCATTGATGTCGTTGATGATTTTGTCAATCTGCACTTCATTTGCAAATCTTGGATGAGGAGGTTGATGTGGCTGAGGATTTTCTTCAGCACCATTTTCTTCAGGTGTATGAGCATGAATGTCTTCATTGGTTGGAATGACTTCTTCAATGGGTATGACATCTTCTTAATGGATTCCTCTGGAGACTGTTCATCTAGCATAGAAGGGAGGTGCTCTCCGGACTATGAACACTATTCTCAGGCATACCTTGATGCCCAAGTTAGGAGATGACAAGATGATCCGAGGCTACTCCATCAACATGCCGATCCACCTTGACACGAACACCTGGATTAGAGTAATGGATCTGATTTTTGAGACAATCAAGAGGGTTCCTGCTGACCAGAAGTGCTCTTGCTGCTATGCACCCTACACCCAATTTCTCATCAACTCTCAGTTGGAGAAGCACATTTCTACTCTTGATCGTCCACATCTGCCCCTATAGCCAGAGTTTGAAGATAATATTGTGGTGATGAACCCAGGTCATCCCACATCTGCTACAATAGAGGCAGAGGCAAAAGCTGTTCGAGCTGCTAGTGCCCAAGCCCCTAGATCCAGGAACGAGCAAATGGTTCTTCTTATCACAGACGTCCAGGGCATGCAGAAGGATATCCAGGGGATTGTGGAGAACCAGAATAGCCTTCTGAAGATCTTTGAGTCAAGGATCAAGGTGCTTGGTGATCAGGTGGAGAAGGTCACAAAGACAGCGATAGAGCTCTAGAAGGAAGTTGACTCCGTGGACATCAATTACCAAAAAGGTGGAGATTGAAAGCACATTTGCTCCCTTCGTGGTTTTGGTAATTAATAAAAACATATAAGTCATTGAACTAATGTCTTCACCAAGTATATTTCATGGAAAGTACAATGATGGGAATGGCTAAAGGATTGTGTTATTACCCTAAGATTCAAGGAAATAGGTTGGCCAAGCTTCAAGCAAAAAGACTCTACATTTTACATTAGTGAGAAATCACTTTGAGTCTATAGGAAAGCCAATACTATTAAAAGGGGGTAAAGTTTTGATGGTGAACAATATGCTCAAACATGCACAAGTGACAGTCACCAAAACATCCACATACTCTCCCACCAAACCCTAGACAAACTCCGCCAAACCCTAACACTTCGGTGCAACCGAAGCTTCCCTCGATGCCATCGATATGGGTTGCCAACTTTCTGTTACGCAAGTTCTCACTGTCAGTCCGACCGGGAATGGTTAATCAGCGTCACCGAGTTTTGTAAATTTGGCTGTTGGTCACCTTGTCATTGCAGTCGAGAATTGTATATCGGTCCCTCCCAGATTCAAAAGTTGCCACTTTTTGTCACTTCGGTACCACCAAGATTTACACATCGGTGTCACCGAGTCTGACTTATTGTGTGTAATGGTTAGATTTTTGGGGATGCCTACATATACACCTTCACCACCACCAACTCGAAAGAGAAGCACTCAGAACTATTCCATACCTATTCTACTCAGTTTTCTGAGAGAGAACCACCTACCGTTGTGTTGAGGTCAATATATTCCACTCCAACCATATGTATCTTTATTTTTAGCCTCCCCAAGTTGCTTTACACCAATCCCATCTCTTCTACCAAGCCAAATCTATGTGAGAGAGATTGTGTGTTGAGGAGTCTATCATCTTGAAACACAAGAGCGAGGAGTTCATCGTAATTACCGAGCCTATTACCTTTTGGAGGGTGGTGCCTCCTAGATTGGTTAGGTGTCTCTTGGGAGCCTCCTACTTCGTGTTGTGGACTAAACCAACAAGTTTGTAAGGGCAAGGAGATCGCCTACTTCGTGAAGATCTACCCATAGTGAGGCTAGTCCTTTGTGCATGGAAGCCGCATGGAATCGTCAAGGTTGCTTCTTCATGGAAACCACCGTGGGTAGAGCCCTCTGTGGACTCTCACGACCATTACCCTCCGTGGGTTGAAGACTCCATGAACATTGTCGTACTATATCACCACCTATCGGAACCACGGGAAAAAACATCGTGTCATCACTTGTGCTTGCATTCCTAACCCGGAAGTACTTGACCCCATGCCACAAGAATCTCTGCAGCAAATGAAGCATGTTTCTCTGAATACTATGTTTGGCAAAATATCTAAATTTGCAGCATGTCCAATGCAGAAGAAGCTTCGTGCAGGTCCTATGGCCACGTGTTGGAGACTGAACTGAATGACCTTTACAAATCAAGGAAGAAGAAGAAGCCAGCAACGCAGGCCCAAGCAGCAACCCCATTTGCCCCATCAGAAGCTTCAGTTGGAGAGCCTTGAGCAACTCCTTTGCGTAACACCCCAAAGTCATCGACCAAAGGACGGAAAAGAGACAAGAGGTACTACTGGAGTATTGAGTGGCACCCAACAAAGAAAACAAAGTGTTCATACTGCAATGAGTTGGGGCATAATTGTGCCACTTGCACGCCCAGTGTAAATCTAAGTGCTTGACTTGTTCAATGAGAAATAAAAGGGGAGAGATGTGAAGGCATGGAAAATGTGTGGCTGCCAGATATTTACTCAGATTTGAATGTTTTTCATTTATTGTGTTCTCTGGACCATTTAATTTGTGTTCATTGAGAAATGAAGGACATTGATTTGTGTCCTCTAGACCATGTTATTTATGTTCTCTACTACAACAAGTACACTATGTATGTATGCAAACAGAAAAATTGACATTGAGTTTCTTATGTGTGTTGGACAATGAAAATTACCTTATTGATGTTGAGCATCTTTGCCTAGTTGATGTCATTATGGTCTCTCTTTACCATTTTTGTTGTTAGAATGTTCCTCGTGTTGAGTATGTATTTTTGCCCATTACTCTAAGACATGAGTGTCGTCCCAGTGTTCACCATTGTACCATCATGAAAATGTTGTAGTCCAAACTGAAACAACAAACCAAAAAAAGGATTAGGAATATAAGGTATTCCATCAGTGTGCCAATGTGTTGAATTGCTAGTTTTGCTCCAAGATAAATGTATTGAGAACTGCTGAAAAGATTCAGAAAATTAATTTTGAGCGCAAAATAACGTGATTTTGTTTTTAACAGCTTGGGCGACCTAGCACGCCGATGGGGGCGATCTTTTCGGCTTTTTGGGGTTGGTGTTAGGTAACTTCGCGTAAAATGGCCGGTGGTTTTGGGTCTTAGGTGTGTGTGTGGGCGAGCTAAGTCAAAGTGTTGGGCGACCTACCCGCCGACGGTGGGCAATCTTTTCGGCTTTTTTGGGGACGGTGTTAGGCGACTTCGCGTAAAAGGGCCGGTGGTTTTGGGTCTCGGGTATGTGTATGGGCGACCTAAGTCGAAGGGTTGGGCGACCTGGCACGCCGACGATGGGTGACCTTTTCAGCTTTTTTGGGGTCATTATTAGGCGACTTTGCGTAAAAGGGCCAGTGGTTTTTGGACTTGGGTGTGTGTGTGGGCGACCTACGTCGACGTGCTACGCGACCTACCATGCCGACGGTGGGATTCTTTTCAGATTTTTTGGGGTCATTGTTAGGCGTTTTCGTGTAAAAGGGACGGTGGTTTTTGGTCTTGAATGTTTGTGTGGGCGACCTAAGTGGACTGGTTAGGCGACCTAGCACGCTGACGGTGGCGATCTTTTCAGCTTTCTCGAGTCGTTGTTAAGCGACTTCACGTAAAAGGGCCGATTGGTTTGGGTCTCGAGTGTGTGTGTGGGCGACCTAAGTCGATGTGCTGGGAGACCTAGCACGCTGACGATGGGCGATCTTTTTGGTTTTTTGGGGACGATGTTAGTTGATTTCGCCTAAAGGGGCCGGTGGTTTTGGGTCTCGGGTGTGTGTGTGGGCAACCTAAGTCGACGTGCTAGGCGACCTAGCACGCCGACGGTGGGCGATCTTTTCGGTTTTTTGGGAACGGTGTTAGGTGATCTCCCGTAAAAAGGCCGGTGGTTTTGGGTCTCGGGTGTGTGTGTGGGCGACCTAAGTCGACGTGCTGGGCAACCTAGAACAACGATGCTGGGCTACCTTTTCGGATTTTTGGGGACGGTGTTAGGAAACTTCGCGTAGAAGTGTCGGTGGTTTTGGGTTTTGGGTGTGAGTGTGGGCGACCTAAGTCGACGTCCTAGGCAACCTAGCACGCCGACGGTGGGCGATCTTTTCGCTTTTTGGGGGACGGTGTTAGGTAATCTTGCGTAAAAAGGTCGGTAGTTTTGGGTCTTCGGTGTGTGTGTGGCCGTCCTAAGTCGACGTGCTAGGTGACCTAGCATGCCGATAGTGGGCAATCTTTTTGGCTTTTTTGGGTCATTATTAGGCGACTTCGCATTAATGGGCCAGTGGTTTTGATTCACGTGTGTATTTGTGCGAGAAATAAGTCGACTTGTTGGGCGACCTAGCACACCGATGGTGGGCTATCTTTTCGGCTTTTTGGGGACGGTTTTAGGAAACTTCGCGTAAAAGGGCTGGTGGTTTTGTGTCTCATGTTTGTGGGTGGGCTACCTAAGTTGACGTGTTGGGCGACCTAGCACGCCGACGGTGGGCGATATTTTCGCGTTTTGGGGGATGATGTTAGGTGATTTCGCGTAAAAAGGCTAGTGGTTTTGGGTCTTTGGTGTGTGTGTGTGGGCATCCTAAGTCGACGTGCTAGGCGACCTAGCACGCTGACAATGGGCAATCTTTTCAGCTTTTTTGGGTCGTTATTAGGGGACTTCATATAAAAGGGCCGATGGTTTTGGTTCTCGGGTGTGTGCTTGGCCAAAATAAGTCGAGATGTTGGGCGACCTAGCACACCGACGGTGGGCTATGTTTTCGGATTTTTGGGGACGGTGTTAGGCAACTTCGCGTAAAAGGGCCGGTGGTTTGGGTCTCGGGTGTGTGTGTGGGCGACCTAAGTTGACATGCTGGGCGACCTAGCACGCCAACGGTGGGCGATCTTTTCGGTTTTTTGAGGATGGTGTTAGGTGACTTCGCGTAAAAGGGTCGGGTGTTTTGTGTCTCGGGTGTGTGTGGGGGCGACCTAAGTCGACGTGCTGGGCGACCTAGCACGCCGAACGTGGGCGATCTTTTCGGCTTTTAGGGGACGGTGTTAGGTGACTTCGCCTAAAAGGGCTGGTGATTTTAGGTCTCGGGTATGTGTGTGGGCGACCTAAGTCGACGGGTTGGGCGACCTAGCAAGCCAATGGTGGGCGATCTTTTCAGTTTTTTGGGGACGGTGTTAAGCGACTTTGCGTAAAAGGGCCGGTTGATTTGTGTATCGGGTGTATGTGTGGGCGACCTAAGTAGATGTGCTGGGTGACCTAGCACGCCGACGGTGGTTTTGGGCCTCGTGTGTGTGTGTGGGCGACCTAAGTCGACGTGCCGGGCGACCTAGCACGCCGATGGTGGGTGATCTTTTAGGCTTTTTTGTGTCGGTCTTAGGCGACTTTGCATAAAAGGGACAATTGTATTCGGTCTCGGGTGTGTGCGTGGGCGACCTGAGTCGACATTATGGGCAACCTAGCACGCCGACGGTGGGCGATCTTTTTGGCTTTCTTTGGTCGGTTTTAGGCGACTTCGCGTAAAAGTGCCGGTGTTCTCAGGTCTCGGGTGTGTGTGTCGGTGACCTAAGTTGACGTGCTCGGTGATTTTGGTTCTTCGGTGTGTGTGTGGGCGAACTAAGTTGACGTGCTGGGCGACCTAGCACGCCAGTGTGGGCGATCTTTTTGGCTTTTCTGGGTCGTTATTAGGCGACTTCTCATAAAAGGGTCGGTGGTTTTGGTTCACGGGTGTGCGTGTGGGCGAACTAAGTCGATGTGTTGGGCGACCTAGCACGCTGAATTTGGCCATTCTTTTCAGCTTTTTGGGGACGGTGTTGGACAACTTCGCGTAAAAGGGCCGGTGGTTTTGGGTCTCGGGTGATTGTGTGGGCAACCTCAGTCGACGTGTTGGGCGACCTGTCACGCCGACGGTGGGCGATCTTTTCTGTTTTTTGGGGACGGTCTTAGGTGATTTCGCGTAAAAAGGCCGGTGGTTTTTGGTCTCGGTTTTGTGTGGGGGCAACATAAGTCGACGTGTTGGGCAACCAAGCACGCCGACGATGGGCAATCCTTTTGGCTTTTTTGGGTCATTGTTAGGCAACTTCGTGTAAAAGGTCGGTGGTTTGGGGCCTCGAGTGTGTGTATGGGCGACCTAAGTCGACGTGTCGGGCGACCCAGCACGCCGATGGTGGGCGAACTATTAGGATTTTTTGGGTCGGTGTTAGGCGACTTTGCGTAAAAGGGACAGTGGTATCCGGTCTCGGTTGTGTGTGTGTGGGCGACCTAAGTCCACGTTACGGGGGACCTAGCACGTCGACGATGGGTGATCTTTATGGCTTTTGGGGGTTCTTGTTAGGCGACATCGCGTAAAATGGCCGGTGTTCTTTGGTCTCGGGGCCGTGTGTGGACAACCGAAGTCGACTTTCTAGGCGACCTGGCACCTAGACGGTGGGCTATCGTTTCGGCTTTTTCGGGACAGTGTTAGGCGACTTTGCATATAATGGCCTATGATTTTTGGTCTCGGGTGTGGGTGTTTGGGTGACCTATGTCGACGTGCTGGGTGACCTAGCACGCCAATGGTGGGCGATCTGTCGGCTTTTTTGGGTCGGTGTTAGGCGACTTCGCGTAAAAGGGCCGGTGGTTTTGGGTCGCGCGTGTGTGTGTGGGCGTCCTAACTCAATGTGCTAGGTGACCTAGCATGCCGACGATGGGCGATCTATTGGCTTTTTGGGGTTGATATTAGACGATTTCGCGTAAAAGGGCCGATAGTTTGGTGTCTCGGGTGTCAATGTGGGCGTCCTATGTCCATGTGCTAGGAGGCTTTGCACGCCAACGGTGGGTGATCTTTTCGGCTTTTTTGGGTCGTTGTTAGGCGACTTCGCGTAAAAGGGCTGGTGGTTTTGGTTCTCGGGTGTGTGGCTGGGCGACCTAAGTCGATGTGTTGGGTGATCTAGCACGCCGATGGTATGCTATCTTTTCGGCTTTTTCGGGACGGTGTTAGGCGACGTCGCATAAGAGGTCCGGTGGTCTTGGATCTTCGGTGTGTGTGTGGGCGACCTAAGTCGACGTGCTGGGTCACCTAGCACGCCGATGGTGGGCAATCTTTTCGGTTTCTTGGCGACGGTGTTAGGTGACTTCGCGTAAAAGGGCCGGTGGTTTAGGGTCTCGGGTGTGTGTGTGGGCTTACTAAGACGACGTGCTAGGCGACCTAGCACGCTGACACAGGGCGATCTTTTCTGCTTTTTTGGGTTGTTGTTAGGCGACTTCATGTAAAATGGACCGTGCTTTTGGTTCTCGGGTGTGTGCGTGGAAAAACTAAGTGGACGTGCTGGGCGACCTAGCATGCCGGCGGTGGGCAATCTTGTTGGTTTTGGGGGGATGGTGTTAGGTGATTTCGCATAAAAAGGCCGGTCGTTTTGGGTCTCGGTTGTGTGTGGGCATCATAAGTCGACGTGCTGGGCAACCTAGCGCGCCAACCGTGGGCGATATTTTCGGTTTTTTGGCGATGGTGTTAGGTGACTTCGCGTAAAAGGTTCGGGTGTTTTGTCTCTCACGTGTGTGTGTGGGCGACCTAAGTCGACGTGTTGGGTGACCTAGCACGCTGAAGTTGGGCGATCTTATTGGCTTTGAGGGGACGGTGTTAGGTGACTTCGATTAAAAGGGCCGGTGATTTTGGGTCTCGGTTATGTGTGAGCGTGACCTAAGTCGACGGGTTGGGCGACCTAGCACGCCGACGGTGGGCGATCTTTTCGGCTTTTTGGGTTCTTGTTAGGCAACTTCGCGTAAAAGGGCCGGTGTTCTTCGGTCTAAGGAGTGTGTGTGGGCGACCTAATTCGACGTTCTGGGCGACCTAGCATGCAGACGGTGAGCTATCGTTTCGGCTTTTTGGGGACAGTGTTAGGCGACTCTGCACAAAAGGGCCGGTGATTTTTGGTCTCGGGTGTGTGTATGTGGGTGACCTATGTCGACCTGCTGGACAACCTAGCATGCAAACGGTGGGCGATCTATCGGCATTTTTGGGTCGGTGTTAGGCAACTTCGCGTAAATGGGCCGATAGTTTGGGGTCTCGGGTGTGTATGTGTGCGTCCTAAGTCCACGTGCTAGGAGACTTTGCAAGTCGACGCTGGGCGATCTTTTCGTCTTTTTTGGGTCGTTGTTAGGCGAATTTGCGTAAAAGGTCCGGTGGTTTTGGGTCTCGGGTGTGTATGTGGGCGACCTAAGACGACGTGCTGGGCGACCTAGAAAGCCGACGGTGGGCAATCTTTTCGGTTTCTTGGGGACGGTGTTAGGTGACTTTGCGTAAAAGGGCCGGTGATTTAGGGTCTCGGGTGTCTGTGTGGGCTTACTAAGTCGACGTGCTAGGCGACCTAGCACGCTGACACAGGGCGATCTTTTCTGCTTTTTTGGGTCGTTGTTAGGCGACTTCGCGTAAAGTGGACTATGGGTTTGGTTGTTGGGTGTGTGTGGCAAAACTAAGTCGACATGCTGGGCGACCTACCACACCGGCGGTGGGTGATCTTTTCGTTTTTTGGGGATGGTGTTAGGTGATTCGCGTAAAAAGGCCGGTGGTTTTGGGTCTCGGTTGTGTGTGTGGGCCTCCTAAGTCGACCTGCTAGGCGACCTAGCACGCCAACGGTGGGCGATATTTTCAGCTTTTTTAGGTCATTATGAGGCGACCTCACATAAAAGGGCCGGTGGTTTTGGTTCTCGTGTGTGTTTAGGGCAAACTAAGTCGACGTGTTAGGCAACCTACCACACCGATGGTGGGCTATATTTTCTGCTTTTTGGGGACCGTGTTAGGCAACTTCGCGTAAAATGGCCGGTGGTGTTGGGTCTTGGGTGTGTGTGTGTGGGCGACCTATGTCGACGTGCTGGGCGACCTAGCACGCCAACGGTGGGCGATCTTTTCGGTTTTTCGGGGATGGTGTTAGCTGACTTCGCGTAAAAGGGTCGGGTGTTATGTGTCTCGAGTGTGTGTGTGGGCGACCTAAGTCGACGTGCTGGGTGACCTAGCACGCTGAACTTTGGCGATCTTTTCAGCTTTTAGGGGACGGTGTTAGGTGACTTCGCTTAAAAGGGCAGGTGATTTTGGGTCTCGGTTATGTGTGTAGTTAACCTAAGTCGACGGGTTGGGCGACCTAGCACGCCGACGATGGGCGGTCTTTTTAACTTTTGGTGGACGGTGTTAGGCGACGTTGCGTAAAAGGGCGGGTGGGTTCACGTATCTAGTGTATGTGTGGGCGACCTAAGTCGACATGTTGGGCGACCTAGCACGCCAACGGTGGGCGATCTTTTTGGTTTGGGTCATTGTTAGGCGACTTCGCATAAAAGGGATGGTGATTTTGGTTCCTGGGTGTGTGTGTGGGCAAACTAAGTTGACGTGCTGGGCGACCTAGCACGCTAGTGTGGGGATCTTTTTGGCTTTTTTGGGTTATTATTAGGCAACTTCTCATAAAAGGGCCGGTGATTTTGGTTCACGGGTGTGCGTGTGGGCGAACTAAGTCGATGTGTTGGGCGACCTAGCATGCTGACTTTGGGCATTCGTTTCAACTTTTTGGGGACGGTGTTAGGCAACTTCGCGTAAAAGGGACGGTGGTTTTTGGTCTCGGGTGTGTATCTGGGCGACCTAAGTCGACGTGTTGGGCGACCTATCACGCCGACGGTGGGCGATCTTTTCAGTTTTTTGGGGACGGTGTTAGGTGATTTCGCGTAAAAAGGCCGGTGGTTTTGGGTCTCGGGTGTGAGTGTGGGCGACCAAAGTCGACGTGCCAGGCAACCTAGCACGACGATGGTGGGCTATCTTATCGGCTTTTTGGGGACGGTGTTAGGCAACTTCCCGTAAAAGGGCCGGTGGTTTTGGGTTTTGGGTGTGTGTGTGGGCGACCTAAATAGACGTGCTGGGCGACCTAGCACGCCGACGGTGGGCGATCTTTTCGCTTTTTGGGGGACGCGGTTAGGTTATCTCGCGTAAAAAGGTTGGTGGTTTTGGGTCTTCGGTGTGTGTGTGGGCGTCCTAAGTCGACGTGCTAGGCGACCTAGCACGCCGAAAGTGGGCACTCTTTTCGGCTTTTTTGCGTCGTTATTAGGGGACTTTGCATAAAAGCGTCGGGTGTTTTGGTTCTCGGGTGTGTGTGTGGGCAACCCAAGTCAACGTGCTGGGTGACCTAGCACGCCAACGGTGGGATATCTTTTCGACTTTTTAGCGATGGTGTTAGGTGACTTCGTGTAAAAGGGTCTGGTGTTTTGTGTCTCGGGTGGGTGTGTGGGTGACCTAAGTCGATGTGCTGGGCGACCTAGCACGCCGAACATGGGCGATCTTTTCGGCTTTTACGGGATGGTTATAGGTGACTTCGCCTAAAAGCGCCGATGATTTTGGGTCTCGGGTATGTGTGTGGGTGACCAGAGTCGACGGGTTGGGCTACCTAGCACACCGACGGTGGGCGATCTTTTCGGCTTTTTGTGGACGGTGTTAGGCGACCTTGCGTAAATGATCCGGTGGTTTTGGGTATCTGGTGTATGTGTGGGGGACCAAAATTGACGTGCTCGACGACCTAGCACACCGATGGTAGGCGATCTTTTCGGCTTTTTGGGTCGTTGTTAGGTGACTTCGCATCAAAGGGCCGGTGGTTTTGGTTCTAGGATGTGTGTGTGGGCGAACTAAGTCAACATGTTGGGCGACCTAGCACGCCAGCGGTGGGCGATCTTTTTGGCTTTTTTGGGTCGTTATTAGGCGACTTCGCATAAATGGGCCAGTGGTTTTGGTTCACGGGTGTGTGTGGGAGAACTAAGTCGATGTGTTGGGTGACCTAGCACATCGACGGTGCGCTATCTTTTTGGCTTTTTGGGGACGGTTTTAGGAAACTTCGCGTAAAAGGGCCGGTGGTTTTGGGACTCGTGTGTGTGTGTGGGCTACCTAAGTCGACGTGTTGGGGGACCTAGTAGGCCGACGGTGGGCGATATTTTCACTTTTTGGGGGATGATGTTAGGTGATTTCGCATAAAAAGGCCGGTGGTTTTGGGTCTTCGGTGTGTGTGTGGGCGTCCTAAGTCGACGTGCTAGGCGACCTACCACGCCGGCAGTGGGCAATCTTTTCGGCTATTTTGGGTCATTATTAGGGGACTTCGCATAAAAGGGCCGTTGTTTTTGGTTCTCGGGT
The DNA here is from genome assembly GCA_022496015.1 of Hordeum marinum. Classification (NCBI taxonomy): domain Eukaryota; kingdom Viridiplantae; phylum Streptophyta; class Magnoliopsida; order Poales; family Poaceae; genus Hordeum; species Hordeum marinum. The sequence goes on from CM039675.1 coordinate 165,920,922, forward strand.
GTGTGTGTGGGCAAAATAAGTCAAGGTGTTGGGCGACCTAGCTCACTGACGGTGGGCTATCTTTTCAGATTTTTGGGGATGGTGTTAGGCAACTTCGCGTAAAAGGGCCGGTGGTTTGGTTCTCGGGTGTGTTTGTGGGCGACGTAAGTTGACGTGCTGGGCGCCCTAGCACGCCGGCGTGTGTTAGGTGACTTCGCGTAAAAGGGTCAAGTGTTTTGTGTCTCGGGTGTGTGGGGGGGCGACCTAAGTCGACGTGCTGGCCGACCTAGCATATCGAATGTGGGCGATCTTTTTGGCTTTAAGGGGAAGGTGTTAGGTGACTCACCTAAAAGGGCTGGTGATTTTAGGTCTCGGGTATGTGTGTGGGCGACCTAAGTCGACAGGTTGGGCGACCTAGCAAGCCAATGGTGGGCGATCTTTCTGGCTTTTTGGGGACGGTGTTAAGCGACTTTGTGTAAAAGGGCTGGTGGTTTTGGGTATCGGGTGTATGTGTGGGCGACTTAAGTAGATGTATTGGGCGACCTAGCACGCCGGCGGTGGTTTTGGGCCTCGGGTGTGTGTGTGGGCGACCTAAGTCGACGTGCCGGGCGACCTAGCACGCAGATGGTGGGTGATCTATTAGGTTTTTTTGGGTCAGTGTTAGGCGACTTTGCATAAAAGGGCGAGTTGCATTCGGTCTCGGGTGTGTGTGTGGGCGATCTAAGTCGACATTATGGGTGACCTAGCACGCCGATGGTGGGCTATCTTTTTGGCTTTATTGGGTCGGTGTTAGGCGAATTCATGTAAAAGGGCCGATCTTCTTGGGTCTCGAGTGTGTGTGTGGGTGACCTAAGTCGACGTGCTGGGCAACATAGCACACCGATAGTGGGCGATCATTTCGGTTTTCTAGGGCGGTGTTAGGCGACTTCTCGTGAAAGGGCCGGTGGTTTTTGGTCTCGGATGTGTTCGTGGGCAACCTAAGTCGAAGTTCTGGGCGACCAAGCACGCCGACGATGGGCAATCCTTTTGGCTTTTTTGGGTCATTGTTAGGCGACTTCGTGTAAAAGGTCGGTGGTTTGGGGCCTCGAGTGTGTGTGTGGACGACCTAAGTCGACGTGTCGGGCGACCTAGCATGCTGATGGTAGGCGAGCTGTTAGGCTTTTTTGGGTCGGTGTTAGGCGACTTTGCGTAAAAGGGACAGTGGTATTCGGTCTCGAGTGTGTGTGTGTGGGCGACCTAAGTCGATGTTATGGGCGACCTAGCACGCCGACGATGGGCGATCTTTTCGGATTTTGGGGGTTCTTCTTAGGCAACTTCGCGTAAAATGGCCAGTGTTCTTTGGTCGCGGGTGTGTGTGGGGCGACCTAAGTCAACTTTCTGGGCGACCTGGCATGCAGATAGTGGGCTATCCTTTCGGCTTTTTCGGGACGGTGTTAGGCGACTTCGCATATAATGGCCGGTGATATTTTGTCTCGGGTGTGGGTGTGTGGGTGACCTAAGTCGACGTGCTGTGCGACCTAGCACGCCTATGGTGTGCAATCTTTTCGGTTTCTTGGGGATGGTGTTAGGTGACTTCGCGTAAAAGGGTCGGTGCTTTAGGGTCTCGGGTGTGTGTGTGGGCTTACTAAGTCGACGTACTAGGCGAGCTAGCATGCTGACAGAGGGCGATGTTTTCGGCTTTTTTGGGTCGTTGTTAGGCGACTTTGCGTAAAATGGACTGTGGTATTAGTTCTCGGGTGTGTTTGTGGGCAAAATAAGTCGACGTGTTGGGCAACCAAGCACACCGATGGTGGGCTATGTTTCGGCCTTTTGGGGATGGTGTTAGGCGACTTCGCGTAAAATGGCCGGTGGTTTTGGGTCTCGGGGGTGTGTGTGGGCGAAATAAGACGACGTGCTGGGCGACCTAGCACGCCAACCATGGGTGATATTTTCGGTTTTTGGCCGATGGTGTTAGCTGACTTCGCGTAAAAGAATTGGGTGTTTTGTTTCTCGGGTATGTGTGTGGACTACCTAAGTCGACGTGCTGGGCGACCTAGCACGATGAACTTGGGCGATCTTATTGGCTTTTAGGGGACGGTGTTAGGTGACTTCGCTTAAACGGGCTGGTGATTTTGGGTCTTGGTTATGTGTGTGGGTGACCTAAGTCGACGGGTTGGGCGACCTAGCATGCCGACGGTGGGCGATCTTTTCGGCTTTTTTGGGTTCTTGTTAGGCGAGTTCGCGTAAAAGGGCCGGTGTTCTTCGGTCTAAGGTGTGTGTGTGGGCGACCTAGCACGCAGATGGTGAGCTATCGTTTCGTCTTTTTGGGGACGGTGTTTGGCGACTTCGCAGAAAAGGGCCGGTGATTTTTGGTCTTGTGTGTGTGTATGTGGGTGACCTATGTCGACCTGCTGGACGACCTAGCACGCAAACGGTGGGCGATCTATCGGCTTTTTTGGGTCGGTGTTAGGCGACTTCGCGTAAATGGGCCGACAGTTTGGGGTCTCGGGTGTGTATGTGGGCGTCCTAAGTCGACGTGCTAGGAAACCTAGCACGCCGACGCTGGGTGATATTTTTGGCTTTTTTTGGTCGCTGTTAGGCGAATTCACGTAAAAGGTCCGGTGGTTGTGGGTCTCGGGTGTGTGGGTGGGCGACCTAAGACGACGTGCTGGGCGACCTAGCACGCCGACGGTGGGCAATATTTTTTGTTTCTTGGGGACGATGTCAGGTGACTTCGCGTAAAAGGGCCGGTAGTTTAGGGTCTTGGGTGTGTGTGTGGGCTTACTAAGTCGACGTCCTAGGCGACCTAGCACGCTGACACAGGGCGATCTTTTCTGCTTTTTTGTGTCGTTGTTAGGCGACTTCGCGTAAAATGGACTGTGGTTTTGGTTCTCGTGTGTGTGTGTGGCAAAACTAAGTCGACATGCTGGGCGACCTAGCAAGCCAACGGTGGGCGATCTTTTCCTTTTTTTGGGGATGGTGTTAGTCGACTTCGCGTAAAAGGGTCAGGTGTTTTGTGTCTTGGGTGTGTGTGGGCGACCTAAGTCGATGTGCTAGGCGACCTAGCAAGCTGAACTTGGGCGATCTTTTCGGCTTTTAGGGGTTGGTGTTAGGTGACTTCGCTAAAACTGGCCGGTGATTTTGGGTCTCGGTTATGTGTGTGGGTGACCTAAGTCGACGAGTTGGGCAACCTAGCACGCCGACGGTGGGCGATCTTTTCGACTATTGGGGGACGGTGTTAGGCGACGTTGCGTAAAAGGGCCTGTGGGTTCCGGTATCTAGTGTATGTGTGGGCGACCTAAGTCGAGATGCTGGGCGACCTAGCAGGCCGACGGTGGGCGATCTTCTTGGCTTTTTTGGGTCATTTTTAGGCGACTTCGCGTAAAAGGGACTATGATTTTGGTTCTTGGGTGTGTGTGTCGGCGAACTAAGTCGACGTGCTGGGCGACCTAGCACTCCAGCGTGGGCGATCTTTTTGGCTTTTTTGGGTCGTTATTAGGCAACTTCTCATAAAAGGGCCGGTGGTTTTGGTTCACAGGTGTGCGTGTGGGCGAACTACGTCGATGTGTTGGGCGACCTAGCACGCTGACTTTGGGCTATCTTTTCAGCTTTTTGGGGACGGTGTTAGGCAACTCCGCGTAAAAGGGCCGGTGGTTTTGGGTCTCGGGTGTGTGTGGGCGACCTAAGTCAATGTGCTGGGCGACCTAGCACGATGACGATGGGCGATCTTTTCGGTTTTTTGGGGACGGTGTTAGGTGATTTCGCGTAAAAAGGCCGGTGGTTTTGGATCTCGGGTGTGTGTGTGGGCGACCTAAGTCGATGTGGTGGGCTACCTAGCAGGACGACTGTGGGCGATCTTTTTGGCTTTTTGGGGACGGTGTGAGGCAAGTTCGCGTCAAAGGGCCGGTGGTTTTAGGTTTTGGGTGTGTGTGTGGGCAACCTAAGTCGACGTGCTGGGCGACCTAGCACGCCGACGATGGGGAATCTTTTCTCTTTTGGGGGGACGGTGCTAGGTGGTTTCGCATAGAAAGGTCCGTGGTTTTGGGTCTTTTGGTGTGTGTGTGGGCGTCCTAAGTCGACGTGCTAGGCGACCTAGCACGCCGACAGTAGGCAATCTTTCTGACGTTTTTGGGTCATTATTAGGGGACTTGGCATAAAAGCGCCGGTGGTTTTGGTTCTCGGGTGTGTGTGTGGGCAAAATAAGTCGAGGTGCTGGGCGACCTAGCACACCAACGGTGGGCTATCCTTTTGGCTTTTCGGGGTCGGTGTTAGGCAAATTCGCGTAAAAGGGCCGGTGGTTTTGGGTCTCGGGTGTGTGTGAGAGTGACGTAAGTCAACGTGCTAGGCAACCTAGCACCCTGACGGTGGACGATCTTTTCGGTTTTTTGTGGACGGTGTTAGGCGACTTTGCATAAAAGAACCGGTAGTTGTGGGTATCGGGTGTATGTGTGGGCGACCTAAGTCAAAGTGATGTGTGACTTAGCACGCCGAACGTGGCCGATCTTTTCTACTTTTAGGGGACGATATTAGGTGACTTCCCTAAAAGGGCCGGTGATTTTGGGTCTCGCGTATGTGTGTGGGCGACCTAAGTCGACTGGTTGGGCGACCTAGCACACTAACGGTGGGCGATCTTTTCGGCTTTTTGGGGACGGTGTTAGGCGACTTGGCGTAAAAGAGCTGGTGGTTGTGGGTATCGGGTGTATGTGTGGGCAAAGTAAGTCGACGTGCTGGGCGACCTAGCACACCGAAGGTGGCGATCTTTTCTGCTTTTTTGGGTCGTTGTCAGGCGACTTCGCGTAAAAAGGCAGGTGGTTTTGGTTCTCTGGTGTGTGTGTAGGAGAACTAATTCGAATTGTTGGGCAACCTAGCACGCCGGCGGTGGGTCATCCTTTCGGTTTTGGGGGGACGGTTCTGGGTTATTTCTCGTAATAAGGCCAGTGGTTTTGGGTCTCAGGTGTGTGTGCGGGCGTCCTAACTCGACTTGCTAGGCTACCTAGCATGCTGAGAGTGGGCGATCTTTTCGGCTTTTTGGGTCGTTATTAGGCGACTTCGCATAAAAGGGCCGGTGGTTTTCGTTCTCGGATATGTGTATGGGCGAACTAAGTCGACAAGCTGGGTGACCTAGCACGCCGATGGTGGGCGATTTTTTTGGTTTTTTGGGATTGGTGTTAGGTGAGTTCGCGTAAAAGGGTCGGGTGTGTTGTGCCTTGGGTGTGTGTGTGTGCTACCTAAGTCGACGTGCTGGGCAACCTAGCACGCTGAACGAGGGAAATCTTTTCGTCTTTTAGGGGATGGTGTTAGGTGACTTCTCCTAAAAGGAAAGGTTTTTTTGGGTCTCGGGTATGTGTGTGGGCGACCTAAGTTGACGGGTTGGGCAACCTAGCACGCAAATGGTGGGCGATCTTTTCGGCCTTTTTGGGACGGCGTTAGGCAACTTTGCGTAAAAGGTCCGATGGTTTTGGGTATCGGGTGTATGTGTGGGCGACCTAGCACGCCGATGGTGGACGATCTTTTCAGCTTTCTTGGGTCGTTGTTAGGCGACTTCACGTAAAAGGGCCGGTGGTTGTGGGTATGGGGTGTATGTGTGGGCGAACTAAGTCGACATGCTGGGCGACCTAGCACGCCGAAGGTGGCGACCTTTTCGGCTTTTTTGGGTCGTTGTTAGGCGACTTCGCGTAAAAACGCAGGTGGTTTCGGTTCTCTGGTGTGTGGGGGAGAACTAATTCGAATTGCTCGGCGACCTAGCACGCCGCGTTGGGTAATCCTTTCGGTTTTGGGGGACGGTTCTAGGTGATTTCGCGTAAAAAGGCCGGTGGTTCTGGGTCTCGGGTGTGTGTTTGGGCGTCCTAAGTCGATGTGCTAGGCGACCTTGCACGCTGACAGTGGGCGATCTTTTCGGCTTTTTAGGTCGTTATTAGGCGACTTCGCATAAAAGGGCCGGGGGTTTTCGTTCTCGGATATGTGTATGGGTGAACTAAGTCGACGCGCTGGGTGACCTAGCACGCCGATGGTGGCGATTTTTTTGATTTTTTGGGGTTGGTGTTAGGTGAGTCCGCGTAAAAGGACCGGGTGTGTTGTGCCTTGGGTGTGTGTGTGACCTAAGTTGACGTGCTGGGCAACCTAGCACGCTGAACGAGGGCGATCTTTTCGTCTTTTAGGGGATGGTGTTAGGTGACTTCGCCTAAAAGGAACGGTTATTTTGGGTCTCGGGTATGTGTGTGGGCGACCTAAGTTGGCGGATTGGGCGACCTAGCACGCAAATGGTGAGCGATCTTTTCGGCCTTTTGGGGACGGTGTTAGGCACTTTTGCGTAAAAGGTCCGATGGCTTTGGGTATCGGGTGTATGTGTGGGCGACCTAGCACGCCGATGGTGGACGATCTTTTTAGCTTTCTTGGGTCGTTGTTAGGCGACTTCGCGTAAAAGGGCCAGCGGTTTTGCCTCTCGGGTGTGCTTGTGGGCGAACTAAGCCGACGTGTTGGGTGACCTAGCATGCCACCGGCGGACAATCTTTTCGGGTTTTTGGGGACGGTGTTAGGTGATTTCGTGTAAAAAGGCCGGTGGTTTTGGGTCTCGGGTGTGTTTGTGGGCGACCTAAGTCGACGTGCTGGCTGACCTAGCACGCCAATGGTGGGCGATCTTTTCGGTTTTTTGGGGATGATGTTAGGTGACTTCGCGTAAAAGGGTCGGGTGTTTTGTGTCTCGGGTGTGTTCGCCGTGCTGGGTGACCTAGCATGCTGAACTTGGGCAATCTTTTCGGCTTTTAGGCGACGGTGTAAGGTGACTTCTCTTAAAAGGGCTTGTGATTTTTGGTCTCGATTATGTGTGTGGGTGACCTAAGTCGATGGGTTGGGTGACCGAGCACGCCGACGCTTGGCGATCTTTTCGGCTATTGGGGGGCGGTGTTAGGCGACATTGCGTAAAAGGGTGAGTGGGTTCGGGTATTTGGTGTATGTGTGGGCGACCTAAGTCGACATGCTGCATGACCTAGCATGCCGACGGTGGGCGATCTTTTTGGCTTTTTTGGGTCACTGCTAGGGAAATTCGCGTAAAAGGGACGGTTGTTTTGGTTCTTGGGTGTGTGTGTGGGCGAACTAAGTCGACGTGGTGGCCGACCTAGCATGCCAGCGGTGGGCGTTTTTCTTCGCTTTTTTGGGTCGTTATTAGGCGGCTTCTCATAAAAAGGTCGGTGGTTCTGGTTCATGGGTTTGCGTGTGGGCGAACTAAGTCGATGTGCTGGATAACCTAGCATGATGACGGTGGGCTATGTTTTCAGTTTTTCGGGGATGGTGTTAGGCAACTTCGCGTAAAAGGGCCGGTGTTTTTGGGTCTCGGGTGTGTGCGTCAGCGACCTAAGTCGACCTGCTGGGCGACCCAAGCACGCCGACGGTGGGCGATCTTTTCGGTTTTTTGGGGACGGTGTTAGGTGATTTCGCGTAAAAAGGCCAGTGGTTTTGGGTCTTGGGTGTGTGTGTGGGCGACCTAAGTCGACGTGCTGGGCAACCTAGCACGATGACGGTGGGCTATCTTTTTGGCTTTTGGGGGACGGTGTTAGGCAACTTCGCATAAAAGGGCCGGTCGTTTTGGGTTTTGGGTGTGTGTGTGGGCGACCTAAGTTGATGTGCTGGGTGACCTAGGACACCGATGGTGGGCGATCTTTTCGCTTTTAGGGGGACGGTGTTAGGCGATTTCGCGTAAAATAGTCAGTGGTTTTGGGCCTTCGGTGGGTGTGTGGGCGTCCTAAGTCGACGTGCTAGGCGACCTAGCACGCCGACAGTGGGCAATCTTTTCAGCTTTTTTGGGTCGTTATTAGGGGACTTCGCATAAAAGCGCCGATTCTCTTGGTTCTCGTGTGTGTGTTTGGGCAAAATAAGTCGCGGTGCTGGGCGACCTAGCACGCCAACGGTGGGCTATCTTTTTGGCTTTGCGGGGTCGGTGTTAGGCAAATTCGCGTAAAAGGGCCGGTGGTTTTGGTTCTCGGGTGTGTGTGTGTGTGAGTGACCTATGTCGACGTGCTAGGCGACCTAGCACGCTGACGGTGGGCGATCTTTTCGGTTTTTTGGAATGGTGTTAGGTGACTTCACGTAAAAGGGTCGAGTATTTTGCGTCTCGAGTGTGTGTGTGGGTGATCTAAGTCGATGTGATGGGTGACCTAGCATGCCGAACATGGGCGATCTTTTCTACTTTTAGGGGACGGTATTAGGTGACTTCGCCTAAAACTGCCGGTGATTTTGGGTCTCGGGTATGTGTGTGGGCGACCTAAGTCGGCAGGTTGGGCGACCTAGCACGGCGATGGTGGGCGAACTTTTCGGCTTTTTGGTGACGGTGTTAGGCGATGTTGCGTAAAAGAGATAGTGGTTGTGGGTATCGGGTGTATCTGTGTGCGAACTAAGTCGACATGCTGGGCGACCTAGCACGCCGTCGGTGGGCGATCTTTTTGGCTTTTTGGGTCGTTATTAGGCGACTTCGCATGAAAGGACTGTGGTTTTCGTTCTCGGATGTCTGTGTGGGCGAGCTAAGTCAACGCGTTGGGCGACCTAGCACGCCGATGGTGGGCGATTTTTCCGATTTTTTGGGGATGGTGTTAGGTGAGTTCGCGTAAAAGGGCCGGGTGTCTTGTTCCTCGGGTGTGTGGGTGCGACCTAAGTCGACGTGTTGGGCGACCTAGCATGCCAAATGACGGTGATCTTTTCGTCTTTTAGGGGTCGGTGTTAGGTGACTTCGCCTAAAAGAGCCGGTTATTTTGGGTCTCGGGTATGTGTGTGGGCGACCTAAGTCGACGGGTTGGGCGACCTAGCACGCCGATGGTGGGTGATCTTTTCGGCCTTTTGGGGACGGTGTTAGGCAACTTTGCATAATAGGTCTGGTGGTTTTCGGTATCGGGTGTATGCGTCGGCGAGCTAAGTCGACGTACTGGGTGACCTAGCATGTCGATGGTGGGAGATCTTTTCAGCTTTCTTGGGTCGTTGTTTGGCGACTTCACGTAAAAGGGCCAGTGGTTCTGGTTCTTGGGTGTGCGTGTGGGCGAACTAGGTCGACATGTTGGGCGACCTAGCACGCCGACGATGGGCGATCTTTTCAGTTTTGGGGGAATGGTGTTAGGTGACTTCGCCTAAAAGGGCCGGTGATTTTGGGTCTCGGGTATGTCTGTGGGCGACCTAAGTCGACAGGTTGGCCGACCTAGCACGCCGACGGTGGGCGATCTTTTCGGCTTTTTGGGGACGGTGTTAGGCGACTTTGCATAAAAGAGCCGGTGGTTGTGGGTATCGGGTGTATGTGTAGGCGAACTAAGTCGACATGCTGGGCGACCTAGCATGCCGACGGTGGCGATCTTTTCGGCTTTTTTGGGTCATTGTTAGGCGATTTCGCCTAAAAGGGCAGGTGGTTCTGGTTCTCTAGTGTGCGTGTGGGTGAACTAATTCGACTTGCTAGGCGACCTAGCATGCAAGTGGTGGGCGATCTTTTCGTTTTTTGGGGACGGTTTTAGGTGATTTCATATAAAAAGGCCGGTGGTTTTGGGTCTCGGGTGTGTGTGTGGGCATCCTAAGTCGATGTGCTAGGCGACCTAGCACACCGACGGTGGGCGATCTTTTCGGCTTTTTGGGTCGTTATTAGGCGACTTCGCATAACTGGGCCGGTGGTTTTTGTCCTCGGATGTGGGTGTGGGCAAACTAAGTCGACGCGTTGGGCGACCTAGACCGCCAATGGTGGGCGATTTTTTTGATTTTTTGGGGATGGTGTTAGGTGAGTTCGCGTAAAAGGGTCGGGTGTGTTGTTCCTCGGTTGTGTGTGTGGGCGACATAAGTCTACATGCTCTGCGACCTAGCACACCGAACGACGACGATCTTTTTATTTTTTAGGGGACGGTGCTAGGTGACTTTGCCTAAAAGGGTCGGTTATTTTGGGTCTCGGGTAAGTGTGTGGGCGACCAAAGTTGACGGGTTGCGCGACCTAGCGTGCCGATGGTGGGCGATCTTTTTGGTGTTAGGCAACTTTGCGTAAAAGGTCCGGTGGTTTTGGGTATCATATGTATGTGTGGGCGACCTAAGTCGACGTGCTGGGCGACCTAGCGCGCCGATGGTGGGCGATCTTTTCAGTTTCTTGGGTCGGAGTTAGGTGATTTCGCGTAAAAAGGCCGGTGGTTTTGGGTCTCGGGTATTTGTGTGGGCGTCCTAAGTCAACGTGCTAGGCTACCTAGCACGCCGACGGTGGGCGATCTTTTCGGCTTTTTCGGTTTTGGGGGGATGGTGTTAGGTGACTCCGCATAAAAGGGCCAGGTGTTTTGTGTCCCGAGTGTGTGTGTGGGCAACCTAGCACGCCGAACGTGGGCGATCTTTTCATCTTTTAGGGGACGGTGGTTGGTAACTTCGCCTAAAAGGGCCGGTTATTTTGGGCCTCGGGTATGTGCGTGGGCGTCCTAAGTTGACGGGTTGGGCGGCCTAGCACGCCGATGGTTGGCGATCATTTCAGCTTTCTGGGGACGGTGTTAGGCAACTTTGCGTAAAAGGTCTAGTGGTTTTGGGTATCGGGTGTATGTGTGGGCGACCTAAGACGACGTGCTGGGCGACCTAGCACGATGACGGTTGGAAATATTATAGGCTCTTTGGGTCGTTGTTAGGCGACTTCACGTAAAAGGGTCTATGGTTTCGCTTCTCGAGTGTGCATGTGGGCGAAGTAAGTCGACGTGTTGGGCGACCTAGCATGTGGCAGTGGGCGATCTTTTCGGTTTATTGGGGACGGTGGTAGGTGATTTCGCGTAAAAGGCCGATGGTTTTGGGTCTCGGGTGTGTGTGTGGGCGTGCTAAGTCGATGTGCTAGGCGACCTAGCATATCGACGATGGGTGATCTTTTCGGCTTTGTGGGTCATTATTAGGGGACTTCACGTAAAAGGGCCGGTGGTTTTGGGTCTCGGGTGTGTGTGGGGGCGACCTAAGTCGACGTGTTGGGCGACCTAGCTCGCCGTCGGTGGGCGATCTTTTCGTTTTTTGGGGGATGGTGTTAGGTGAATTTGCGTAAAAGGGTCGGGTGTGTTGTGTCTCGACTGTGTGTGTGGGCGATCTAAGTCGATGTGCTGGGCAACCTAGCACGCCGAACGTGGGTGATCTTTTCAACTTTTAGGGGACGGTCTTAGGTGATTTCGCCTAAAAGGGTCGTTTATTTTGGGTCTTGGGTATGTGTGTGGGCGACTTAATTCGACGGGTTTAGCGACCTAGCACGCCGATGGTGGGCGATATTTTTGGCTTTTTGGGGACGGTGTTAGGCAACATTGCAATAAAGGGTCGGTGGTTTTGGTTATCGGGTGTAAGTGTGGGCGACCTAAGTCGACATGCTGCGGGACCTAGCATACGGGCGGTGGGGGATCTTTTCGGTTTTTTGGGGACGGTGTTAGGTTACTTTGCGTAAAAGGGTCGGGTGTTTTGTGTCTCGGGTGTGTGTGTGCGCGACCTAAGTCGGCGTGCTGGGCAACCTAGCACGCTGAACGTGGGTGATCTTTTTAGCTTTTAGGGGATGGTGTTAGGTGACTTCGCCTAACAGGCCGATGATTTTGGGTCTTGGGTATGTGCGTGGGCGACCTAAGTCGACGGGTTGGGTGACCTAGCACGCCTACGGTGAGCGATCTTTTTGCTTTTTAGGGATTCTGTTAGGCGACTTTGCGTAAAAGGGCCGGTGGTTTTGGGTATCGGGTGTATGTGTGGGCGACCTAAGTCGATGTGCTGGGCGACTTAGCATGCCGACGGTGGGCGTTCTTTTTGGCTTTCTTGGGTCGTTGTTAGGCGAATTTGAGTAAAAGGGCCGGTGGTTTTGGTCCTCGGGTGTGTGTGTGTGGGCGAACTAACTCGACATGTCGGGCGACCTAGCACGCTGGCGGTGGGCGATCTTTTCGGTTTATTGGGGACGGTGTTAGGTGATTTTGCATAAAAAGGCCTGTGGTTTTGGGTCTCAGGTGTCTGTGTGGGCGTCCTAAGTCGACGTGCTAGGTGACCAAGCACGCCGACGATAGGCGATCTTTTCGGCTTTTTTGGGTCGTTATTAGGCGACTTCGCATAAAAGGGGCGGTGGTTTTGGTTCTCAGGTGTCTGAGCGGGCAAAGTAAGTCAACGTGATGGGTTACCTAGCACGCCGACGGAGGGCTATCTTTTCGGTTTTTGGGGGGCGGTGTTAGGCAACTTCGGGTAAAAGGGCCGGATGTTCTGATTCTCGGGTGTATGTGTGGGCGACCTAAGTTAACGTGCTGGGTGACCTAGCACGCCGACAGTGGGCGATCTTTTCGCTTTTTTGGAATGGTTTGAGGTGACTTCGTGTAAAAGGTTCGGGTGTTTTGTGTCTCGGGTGTTTGTGTGGGCGACCTGAATCGACGTGCTGGGCGACCTAGCATGCCGAACTGGGGTGATCTTTTCAGCTTTTAGGGATGGTGTTAGGTGACTTCACCTAGAAGGGCCAGTGATTTTGGTCTCGGGTATGTGTGTGGGCGACCTAAGTCGACGGGTTGGGCGACCTAGCACGCCGACGGTGGGTGATCTTTTCGCTTTTTGGGGATTGTGCTAGGCGACTTTGCGTAAAGGGGCCGGTGGTTTTGGGTATCGGGTGTATGTGTGGGCGACCTAAGTCGATGTGCTGGGCGACTTAGCATGCAGATGATGGGCGATCTTTTCGGCTTTTTTGGGTCGTTGCTAGGCGAATTCGAGTAAAAGGGCCGGTGGTTTTAGTCCTCGTGTGTGTGTGTGTGTGGGCAAACTAACTCGACGTGCTGGGCGACCTAGCACGCCGGCGGTGGGCGATCTTTTCGGTTTTTTGGGGACGGTGTTAGGTGATTTTGCGTAAAAACGGCCTGTGGTTTTTGGTCCCAGGTGTGTGTGGGCGACCTAAGTCGACGTTATGGGCAACCTAGGACGCCGACGGTGGGCGATCTTTTCGGTTTTTTGGGGATGCTGTTAGGTGACTTCGCGTAAAAGGGTCGGGTGTTTTGTGTCTTGGGTGTGAGTGTGGGCGACCTAAGTCGACATGCTGGGCGACCTAGCACGCCCAACATGGGCGATCTTTTCGGCTTTTAGGGGACGGTTTTAGGTGACTTCGCCTAAAAGGGGTGGTGATTTCGGGTCTTGGGTATGTGTGTGGGCGACCTAACTCGACGGGTTGGGTGACCTAGCACGCCGACGGTGGGTGATCTTTTCGACTTTTGGGGGTCATTGTCAGGCGAATTCGAGTAAAAGGGACGGTGGTTTTGGTTCTCGGGTGTGTGTGGGCGAAGTAAGTTGACGTGTTGGGCGACCTAGCACGCCGGCGGTGGGCGATCATTTTGATTTTTTCGGGACGGTGTTAGGTGATTTCGCGTAAAAATGCCGATGGTTTTGGTTCTTGGGGGTGTGAATGGGCGACCTAAGTGGACCTGCTAGGCGATCTAGCACGCCGAACGTGGGTGATCTTTTCGGCTTTTGGGGAACAGTTTTAGGTGACTTCGCATAAAAGGGCCGGTGGTTTTGGTTCTCGGGTGTGTGTGTGGGCGAACTAAGTCGATGTGCTGGGCGACCTAGCACGCCGACGGTGGGTGATCTTTTCCGCTTTTTGGGGACGGTGTTAGGCAACTTCGCGTAAAAGAGCCGGTGGTTTTAGGTCTCGAGTGTGTGTGTGGGCGACCTAAGTCGACGTGCTGGGCGACCTAGCATGCCGACGGTGGGTGTTCTTTTCGGTTTTTTGGGGATGGTGTTAGGTGACATCGCTTAAAAGGGTCGGGTGTTTTTTGTCTCAGGTGTGTGTGTGGGCGACCAAAATCGACGTGCTGGGTGACCCAGCACGCAGAACGTGGGCGATCTTCTCGGCTTTTAGGGGATGGCGTTAGGTGACTTCTCCTAAAAGGGCCGGTGATTTTGTGTCTAGGGTATGTGTGTGGGCAACCTAGCACGCACACGGTGGGCAATCTATTCGGCTTTTTGGGGATGGTGTTAGGCGACCTCGCGTAAAAGGGTCGGTGGTTATGGTTCTCAGGTGTGGGTGTGGGCGAACTAAGCCGAGATACTGGGTGACTTAACACGCCGGCGGTGAGCGCTCTTTTCGTTTTTTTGGGGACAGTGTTAGGTGACTTCGCCTAAAAGGGCTGGTGATTTTGGGTCTCGGGTATGTGTGTGGGTGACCTAAGTCGACGGGTTGGGCGACCTAGCATGCCAACGGTGGGCGATCTTTTCTGCTTTTTGGGGACGTTATTAGGCGACTTTGCATAAAAGGGCCGATGGTTTTGTGTATCGGGTGTATGTGTGGGCGACCTAGGTCGTCGTGCTGGGTGACCTAGCGCGCCGACGGTGGGCGATCTTTTCGTCTTTTTTGGGTCGTTGTTGGGCAACTTCGCATATAAGGGCCGGTGGTTTTGGTTCTCGGGTTTCTGTTTGGGCAAACTAAGTCGACGTGTTGGGCGACGTAGCACGCCGACGGTGGGCTATCTTTTCGGCTTTTTGGGGATGGTGTTTGGCAACTTTGCGTAAAAGGGCCGGTAGTTTTCGGTCTCGGGTGTGTGTGTGGCAACCTAATTCGATGGGTTGGGCGACCTAGCACGCCGACGGTGGGCGATCTTTTCTTCTTTTTGGGGATGGTGTTAGGCGACTTTGCGTAAAAGGGACGGTGGTTTTGGGTCTCGGGTGTATGTGTGGGTGACCTAAGTCGACGTGTTGGGCGACCTAGCACGCCGATGGTGTGCGATCTTTTTGGCTTATTTGGGTCGTTGTTAGGCGTCTTCGCGTAGAAGGGTCGGTAGTTTTGGTTCTCGTGTGTGTGTGTGGGCAAACTAAGTCGACGTGTTGGGCGACCTAGCACGCCGGTGGTGGGCGATCTTTTCGGTTTTTTGGGGACGGTGTTAGGTCACTTCGCCTAAAAGGACCGGTGATTTTGGGTCTCGGGCATGTGTCTGGGCGACCTTAGTCAACGGATTGGACGACCTAGCATGCCAACGGTGGGCGATCTTTTCTGCGTTTTGGGGATGTTATTAGGCGACTTTGCATAAAAGGGTCGATGGCTTTGGGTACCGGGTGTATGTGTGGGCGACCTAAGTCATCGTGTTTGGCGACCTAGCGCGCCGACGGTGGGCGATCTTTTCGGCTTTTTTGGGTCGTTGTTAGGCAACTTCGCGTATAAGGGCCGGAGGTTTTGGTTCTCGGGTTTGTGTTTCGGCGAACTAAGTCGACGTGTTGGGCGACGTAGCATGCCGACGGTGGGCTGTCTTTTCGGCTTTTTGGGGAGGGTGTTTGGCAATTCGCGTAAAAGGGCCGGTAGTTTATGGTCTCGGGTGTATGTGTGGGCGACCTAAGTCGACGTGATGGGCGACCTAGCACGCCAACGGTGGGCGATCTTTTCGGTTTTTTGTGGATGGTGTTAGGTGACTTCCCATAAAAGAATCGGGTGTTTTGTGTCTCGGGTGTGTGTGTCCGTGACCTAAGTCGACCTGCTGGGCAACCTAGCATGCCGATCGTGGGCGATCTTTTCGGCTTTTAGGGGACGATTATAGGTGACTTCGTCTAAAAGGGTCAGTGCTTTTGGGTCTCGGGTATGTGTGTGGGCAACCTAAGTCGACGGGTTGGGCAACCTAGCACGCCAACGGTGGGCGATCTTTTTGGCTTTTTGGGGACCGTGTTAGGCGACCTTGTGTAAAACGGCCGGTGGTTTTGGGTATCGGGTGTAAGTGTGGGCGAGCTAAGTCGACGTGCTGGGCAACCTATCACGCCGATGGTGGAAGATCTTTTCGTTTTTTGGGGTCATTGTTAGGCGATTTCACGTAAAAGGGCCGGTGGTTTTGGTTCTCGGGTGTGTGTGGGGGCAAACTAATTTGACATGCTGGGCAACCTAGCATGCCGACGGTGGGCGATCTTTTCTGTTTTTTGGGGACGGTGTTAGGTGATTTTGCGTAAAAAGGCCGGTGGCTTTGGGTCTAAATTGTGGGTATGGGCAACCTAAGTCGACCTGTTGGGTGACCTCGCACGCCGAACGTGGGCGATCTTTTCGGTTTTCGGGGACGGTGTTAGGAGACTTTGCGTAAAATGCCGGTGGTTTTGGGTATCGGAGGGTGTGTGTGGGTGACCTAAGTCGACGTGCTGGGTGACCTAGCATGTCAACGGTGGCGATCGATCGGCTTTTTTGGGTCGGTGTTAGGCCACTTCGCGTAAAAGGGGTGGTGGTTTTGGGTCTCGGGTGTGTGTGTGGGCGTCCTAAGTCGAGGTGTTGGGCGACCTAGCATGCCGACGGTGGGCGCTCTATCGGCTTTTTTGGGTCGGTGTTAGGCATCTTCCCGTAAAAGGGCCTGTGGTTTTGGGTCTCGGGTGTGTGTGTGGGCGTCCTTAGTCGATGTGTTGCGCGACCTAGCATGCTGACGGTGGGCGATATTTTCGGCTTTTTTTGGTCGGTGTTAGGCAAATTCGCGTACAAGGCCCAATGGTTTTTGGTTTTGGGTGTGGGTGTGGGCGACCTAAGTCGACGTGCTGGCCGACCTAGCATGCTGACGGTGGGCGATCTTTTCGGCTTTTTGGGGACAGTGTTAGGCGACTTCGACTAAAAGGGCCGGTGGTTTTTCGTCTCGGGTGTGTGTGTGGGTGTGTGTGTGACCTAAGTCGAGGTGCTGGGCGACCTAGCACGCCGACGGTGGGCGATCTATCGGCTCTTTTGGGTCGGTGTTAGGTGACTTCGCGTAAAACGGCCGGTGGTTTTGGGTCTCTGATGTGTGTGGTCGTCCTAAGTCGATGTGCTGGGTGACCTAGCACGCCGACGGTGGGCAATCTATCGGCTTTTTTGGGTCGGTGTTAGGTGAGTTCCCGTAAAAGGGTCGGCGGTTTTCGGTCTCGGGTGTGTGTGTGTGGGCGTCCTAAGTCGCCGTGCTAGGCGACCTACGATGCCGACGGTGGGTGATCTTTTCGTCTTTTTTGGGTTTTTCTTAGGCGACTTCACGTAAAAGGGCCGGTGGTTTTGGTTCTTGGGCGTGTGCGAGGGCGAACTAAGTTGACGTGTTGGGCGTCCTAGCACGCCGACGGTGGGCTATTTTTCGGCTTTTTGGGGACGGTGTTAGGTGAAAGCACAGTTGCTCCCTTGCTGGTTTTGGTAATTAATAACAACATACAATTCATCGAACTAATGTTTCCACCAAGTATATTTCAGGAAAGTTCAATGATAGGGGTGGCAAAAGGATTGTTGAATTCCCCCAAGATGCAAGGAAATAGGTTGGCCAAGCTTCAATCAAGAGGACTCTACATTTTACTTTTGTGAGAAATCACTTTGAGTCCATAGGAAAGCCAATACTATTAAATAGGGGTAAGGTTTTGTTGGTCAACGAAATGCTCATACGTGCACAAGACATAGTCCCCAAAAGGATTCACAAACTGTCCCACCAGAGTCTGTCCAAAGCCAAATATTCAAAATCGTTGCAACCAACTTTCCCATCCCAGCGCCAGAAATTCCAAACACTAGATAGACTCAGCCAAACCCAAACCCTTCGGTGCAGCCGACACTACTTTCGGTGCCCCCGAGTTGGGCTGCCAAGTTTTTGTTACGCAAGTTCACATTTTTGGTCCGTCCGAGAATGTTGAATCGGCGTCACCGAGTTTGGCAATTCAGACGTTGGTCACCTTGTCGGTGCAACCGAGATTCGTATATCGGTCCCTCTGAGATTCAAAAGTTGCCACCTTTTGATCACTTCGGTACCACTGAGATTAACACATCGGTGCCACCGAGTTGGTCATTTTTTATGTAACGGTTGGATTTTTGGGGATGCCTATATATACCCCTTCACCATCACCCACTAGACAAAGAAGCACTCAGAATTATTCCATACCTATCCTATCAGATTTTCTGAGAGAGAACCACCTACCCTTGTGTTGAGATCAAGATCTTCCACTCCAACCATATGGATCTTGATTTCTAGCCTACCCAAGTTGCTTTCCACCAATCCCATGTCTTCTACCATGACAAATCTGTGAGAAAGTGATGGTGCGTTGAGGAGTCTATCATCTTGAAGCAAAAGAGCAAGGAGTGCATCGTCAATACCGAGCCTATTACCTTTTGGAGGGTGGTGCCTCCTAGATTGGGTAGCTGTCGCTTGGGAGCCTCCTACTTCGTGTTGTGGAGTGAACCAAAGAAGTTTGTAAGAGCAAGGAGATCGCCTACTTCATGAAGATCTACCCATAGTGAGGATGGTCCTTCGTGGACGGAAGCCTTCATGGTATAGTCAAGGTTGCTTCTTCGTGGAACCCTCCATGGGTAGAGCCCTCCGTGGACTCTTGCAACCGTTACCCTCCGTGGGCTCAAGACTCCATGAACATGGACGTACGATAGCACCACATATCGGAACCATGGGAAAAATCATCAGGTCATTACTTGTGTTTGCTTTCCTTACCCTCTCTTTACTTAGATGCGAAATGTCTTTACTTTCCGCTGTTATAATCTTAGACATGCATGTGTAGGGTGTACTTGACATGCTATGAATGCTAAAACTTGCCAAGAATTAAAATTGAGAAAAAGCATAATTTTATTTAGTCAAGCAGTCTAATGACCCCCCTATAGACCTAGTTTCGATCCTACAAGTGGTATCAGAGCTTTGCTCTCAATTGCATTGGTTTCACAACCTTGGATAAGTATGGCATCTAGTGAGGGAAATTATCACCGTAGAGGGTTGTACATTGATGGCACAAATTTTGCTAGTTGGAAGCACAAAATGAAGATGCATTTTCTTGGTCATAATCCTGTCGTTTGGGCTGTTGTTCGTGTTGGCTTGCAAGGTGAATTCTTTGCGGAAGGAAAGGAACCCAATCGTGAAGCGACTGTGGAAGATTTGAAGATGTTGCAACTCAATGCTCAAGCATGTGATATTCTCTTCAACTGCCTCTGCCCAGAAGAAGTCAACAAAATCAGCCGTCTTGAACACGCAAAAGAGATTTGGGATACTTTGGTTGATTTGCATGAAGGAATTGACTCCATGAGAGAATCCAAGTTAGATGTTCTTCAAGGCCAACTTGACAAGTTCAATACGAAGGATGGTGAAGGAGTCGCTGAGATGTACTCTAGGCTTGTTGTCATCACCAATGAGATTGCCGGATTAGGAAGCGAAGAAATGACAGACAAATTCATCATCAAGAAGATACTTTGAGCTTTGGATGATCGATATGACACCTATTGCACATTGATCCAAATGATTCCCAACTACAAAGATGTCAAACCAATAGAAGTGATTGGCAGAATTGTTGCTCACGAGTTGACACTCAAGGACAAGCAAGAGCTTGACCACAAGTCTAGCGGTGCTTACAAAGCTACATGCGATGCTCCCTCTACCTCAAGCTACAACCTTGTAACATATGAATAGATAAGTCTCATGGTCAAGAAATTCAACAAGTTCTACAAAAATAGAAGCAAAGATTATAGCTCCAACTCAAGACATGAAGAGAAGCGTTCGTCATGTCGTGACCAAAACTGCTACAATCGTGGGATGCCCGGACACTACTCCAATGAGTGCACAACTCCTTACAAACAAAGAGAAGAGTCACCAAGAAGATGAAGCTCAAGAGATGAATCACCTCAAAGATAGAGAAGGTGTAGAGATGATCGTTATGAATGAAGATCCTCAAGGAGAAGTAGGGAGTCAGAGAAGAAGGACAAGTACACCAAAAGCTACTCAAGAAGGAAACATCAAGCTCATGTTGGTGAATAGGTTTCCAGCTCCGAGTGCGACAATCACTCCGAGAGAAGCTATCACTCCAACTTCATGTATAGTCAAGATGATGGTGTTGCCGGAATTGCACTAGTAACAACCATCTCCTATGATCTATTTGATTCACCAAATGAAGGGAGTGGAAGTTGCTTCATGGCTAAAGGCCCCAAGGTATCACACCCTGAATATCTTGATTTAAATAGTGATGAAGATGATTTGCTTTATGATGATGACTTGCTATGTGATAAAGCTAGAGATGTTGATCAAAATGAACTTGATATTTCTCATGCTAGTCAAGATAGCTCAATTGACCATGATAAGATTAAAATAGAAGAACTAACTAAATAACTTAACACTCTTAAGTTAGCCCATGAATCTACTCTCGAAGATCATAGAGAGCTTGTAAGGACACAAGAGAATCTACGCTTCGAGAAGCTCAATTTAGAGGAAGAGCATGAGTTCCTTAAATCTATCAATGACGATCTCCGCGAGAAGACTTCATCTTATCTAGCCAAATGACTACTCTAGTCTGCATTCATGCCAGAAGTTAAATATAAGGAAACTAGTAACAAGGGCAAGAAAGGTTCTTCATCTAGTAGCAACAATAAAAATGCTAAATCCAATGATGTTGCTCCTAGTAGTTCTATTGACTCCACTAATGATGATTCTCTTAGCCAAGTTACACTTGAGCAAGAAAATGCTTTATTGAAAGGAATTGTAGAGAAAGGTATCTACAAGAGTCTTGCCGAGTACAGACACTTTGAGGAAATAGTACGCAAGCACGGAGGATACCAGAAGAATTGTGGTGTTGGATACTTTAGCGTAATGGAGTTGAGTGGGAAGAAGGTCAATACGAAGGGAACAAAAGCTCAAGATAACCTTCCACCACAAGACACCAAGCTCAAGGGCAAGAACAAGCTTCAACAGGACTTTGACTCTTATGAAGATGAATCCCAAGATTTGGTGAACTGGGTTCCCAAGGCTACTAGAAGCTCAACTTCTACAAGTGCCACTTCAACACCGAGGATCCCCATCAACTTGATGTGGGTCCCCAAGAATAAGAACTAGAAAGTTCGTGAGGAGTTACTCCGCAAATGGAATTCACTCACACTCATTATTGGCAAGATCTATTTGCAATCAACATCAACCCTACGCAATAGTTCAAGGAGTCACACATTCCCGCAAAGGTAATAAAGGGACAAGGTAATCAACAAATCAATGGACATCATCACACATGCTTTGCACTCCATTTCCATAGATATCCTTGTATTTGCCGCTTGTGTGTTGGAACTAACCCATGTAGGTGAGAAGAGTAAGGAAACAACAAGGATGCTCCCAACTCTTGGTGGTCTTCACCAACTTTGAGCATCCACCACTACCTCACAAACATGAAGTCTTCATCGACAAAACCCAAGGTTAGTTTATCCCTCTTATGGGGGGATGTCACATCAAGGAAGAGCTTTACTCTAAGACTTGAGTCAAAGCATCTCTTAGTATGTGACAACATTAAATGCTTTATGTAAAATTGGTAACCCCACTTGTGCTTAAACGATGAGTATGACCTATGATCAAGTACTCTTACTTGGCTCCTAAATCAAATACTCAAATATAGATGACTTCGTCATCGCCAAAGTGCTTGTTAGATACTATTATGTTTGATCGTGTTTGCCATGATTTCATTTGACATCTTTTTGTGTGAGCATGTTGGTCTGCATTTATTTACTCATTCGGAGGATATTCAATTGTTCCTATTTGGCTTTTGATTTATCTTTTGCCAATTGGATAGACAAGAATGCCTAAAAGCACTCTTTAGCTATCTATGCTTTCTCACCTCATACTTTATTCATGCTGCATCACAAAATTTGAACAAGTGCTTTTCGATCCCTCTGTATGTGGAGCACTCGGAGTTTCGTATTGACAAGGACTTGACATTAAAACCTCCCAACCACAAAATCTCGATCTCACCGAATGCCTAGGGTTGATCTGGTTTTCAGTCTCGGTACCACTGATTCCATCTTCTCGGTTACACTGAGTTTCCCTGTCAACTGACAATTGGGGAACTCGGTGACACCGAAAAGTTAGAATCGGTGTCACTGATTGTGGTGGGTGCTAATACTATGGACCCCAACGCTTTAAATTTCATCCTCAAATAGTCACGGCTCAGAACCCTAAGCTACCAATTTTGGGACCCCTGGTCGTCGTCCTTGTCTCCCTGCGCTCCACCGCCGCAGGGAATCGCCGCCATCGACGAAATCCTCTCCATCGTCGCCCCATAGCGGATCTGTCGCCAAGTTAGGGTACGGATTCGACCTACTTTGCACTCCTTGTCCGATTCTTGCGCATTGGATTTGATTTTATCTATAAGCCACTCATTGCACGTATTCCTATTCACACAAAATTCTTATAGTCTAGCGAATGTTAGATTTTCTAGGGTTTGCCTTCCGCCCGATGGAACTCGGTGGAACCGAAGCAAACAAAACGGTCTCACCGATTTGTTGTGTTGTGTCGCTAAGAACTGTCTCATTGAAACCGAGTACTTATTTTCGGTCTCAGCGAAAAAAGTGCCATGTTTTTTAAGAGGGATAGTCAGTCTCGGTAGCACCAAAAATTATGATTCGGCTGTACTGATATTCATTTGACAGAATGCAAAACTTTGAAAATCTATTGTTCAAACTTCCAAAAACCAGCCTCATTTTGTGATGACTCATCTTCTTCTGCTCTTCTATACTCTATTCACGAGGTTAGTATGTCAAATGATGAGGACAGTCAGAATTTTCCAAAGCAGCGAGTTGACATGAGTTCAGGGACAAGCGCAGAATCTAGTTCATTTTCAGATCCAGGCACCCCCATCTCCCACGGGTTGCCCAAAGCTGCTACAAGGAACAGAAAGAAGCTAAATTCAGATGAGGAGGATTCAGACTTTGTCCCTGAGGAGATTCTTGCTAAGAAGCAACAAAAAGCTGGTAAGAAGTCTGCTACTTAAGCCACTTCTTATAGGAGAGATGTCACCAAGATCTATGCTAGCTCTGAAACTATCAAAGCACATGAGAGTGTTAGGGCTTATGTAACCATTGATCCCCCAAGGAAGTCTATGCCTAAGAAGGCAGAGGAGAAGAATGCCAGAAACAAGATTATTCATGTGATTGGCAGGCCTACATCCATGTATGAAGATCTAGAGGAGGCTGCTGGTGCTGCTGGTGAGGAAGAGGAGGAAGAACACGTTGCAAAGGCTCCTCCCAAGAAGAAGGCCAAGAAGCTTATGGATGATGCTATGACAAATAATGGCACATCCAAGAGCACCAAATCCATGAAGGCTGCTGCCGAGAAGCCTAAGAGGACATCTAGGCAGATTCCAGCTTCTAAAAAGAACAAGGGAACTGTTTCTATAGTTGAAGATGATGATGACTTGACTACCTTGATGAAGCTCAGACCACATCTTCCAGTACATGATGTCAGTCACCTAGTTCCTGAAGATATTAAGAAAAGGAAACACTCAGGTTTGAGGGCATGGAGAGCTATTGATCCATATGCCCAGAGGAAGAAGACTGATGTGAACAACAGATTCTACACCAGAGAGAAGCAAGACTTTTATGAGACATTGTTGCTAGAGAAGAGCCCAGAAGTTAGTGATATGAGATATGTAGACTTGAAATTCATTAAGGACAATGAGGAACTCTTCCCAAGTGTCCAAGACAATTTCCACTACATTGGTTTGGATGAATTTGTTGGAAGAGAGCTTACTACATGGAATGATGAGATGATGGTGCAATTCTACTCCAGTCCACACTTCTATGTAGATGGTAGGATTGTATGGATGACTCAAGGAGCAAGGTATGAATCCACTATTGAGGAATGGGCTGCACTTTTAGGAGTTCTAGAGGTTCAGGATGGTGATTTCAATGTATACTCAGAATCCAAAGCAACCAACAATGTCATGAAGTATATGTATACTCCCATCCCTGCAGACAAAGTGCAATCTCACAAGCTAGGATCCATCTACTATCTTCGAGCTGGCCTACGCATCATGAACACTATTCTGAGGCACACCTTGATGCCCAAGTCAGGAGATGACAAGATGATCCAAGGATATTCCATTAACATGTCGATCCACCTTGAATGTCACACCAGGATTAGAGTTATGGACTTGATTGTTGAGACAATCAAGAGGGTTGCTGCTGATCAAAAGCGCTCTTGCTTCTATGCACCCAATATCCAGATGCTGATCAACTCTCACTTGGAAAAGCACATATTTGCTCTAGATCGTCCACACTTTCCCCTATACCCAGAGCCTAGCACGCCGACGGTGGGCGATCATTTTGGCTTTTCGGGGACGGTGTTAGGCGACATCGCATAAAAGGGCCGGTGGTTTTTGCTCTCCGGTGTGTGTGTGTGTGTGACCTAAGTCGACGTGCTAGGCAACCTAGCACGTCGACGGTGGGCGATCTATCATCCTTTTTGGGTCAGTGTTAGGCCACTTCACGTAAAAGGGCCGGTGGTTTTGGGTCTCGAGTGTGTGTGTAGGCGTCCTAAGTCGACGTGCTGGGCGACCTAGCACGCCGACGGTGGGCGATCTATCGACTTTTTTGCGTCGGTGTTTGGAGACTTGACGTAAAAGGGTCGGTTGTTTTGGGTCTCGGGTGTGTGTTTGGGCGTCCCAACTCAACGTGCTGGGCAACCTAGCATGCCGACGGTGGGCAATTTTTTCAGCTTTTTTGGGTCGGTGGTAGGCGACTTCACGTAAAAGGGTCGTTGATTTTGGGTCTCGGGTGTGTGTGGGCGTCCTAAGTCGACGTGTGGGGCCACCTAGCACGCCGACAGTGGGCAATCTTTTCGGCTTTTTGGGTCCGTGTTAGGCGACTTCGGGTAAAAGTGTTAAAGGTTTTCAGTCTCGGGTTTGTGTGTGGGCGATCTAACTCGATGTGCTAGGCGACCTAGCATGTTGTCATTGGGCGGTCTTTTCGGTATTTTGGGGACGGTGTTAGGCGACTTCGTGTAAAAGGGCCGGTGGTTTTCGGTCTCGGGTGTGTGTGTGTGACCTAAGTTGACGTGTTGGGCAACCTAGCACGCTGACGGTGGGCGATCCATCAGCTTTATTGGGTCGGTGTTAGGCGACTTGTCATAAAAGGGACGGTGGTTTTGGGTCCCGTGTGTGTGTGGCATCCTAATTAGACATGCTAAGCAATGTAGCACGCCGACGGTGGGCGATCTTTTCGGGTTTTTTGGGTTGATGTTAGGCGACGTCGCGTAAAAGGGCTAGTGGTTTTGGTTCTCGGGTGTGTGTGGGCGACCTACATCGACGTGTTGGGCGACCTAGTACGCCGACGGTTGGCGAACTTTTTGGCTTTTTTGGGTTCTTGTTAGGCGACTTCGCTTAAAAGGGCTGGTGTTCTTTGGTCTCGGGTGTGTGAGTGGGCGACCTAAGTCGACGTGCTGGGCGACCTAGGATGCCAACGGTGGGCGATCTTTTCGGCTTTTTGGGCACGGTGTTCGGCAACATCGCGTAAAAGGGCCCGGGGTTTTGGGTCTCGGGTGTGTGAGTGGGCGACCTAAGTCGACGTGCTGGGCGACCTAGCATGCCGAATGTGGGTGATCTTTTCAGCTTTTTGGGCACGGTGTTAGGCGACTTCGCTTAAAAGGGCCGGTGGTTTTGGGTCTCGGGTGTGGGTGGGCGTCCTAAGTCGACGTGTTGGGCCACCCAGCACGCCGACGGTGGGCGATCTTTTCGGCTTTTTTGGGTCCGTGTTAGGCGACTTCGCGTAAAAGTGTTAAAGGTTTTCGGTCTCGGGTTTGTGTGTGGACGATCTAAGTCGATGTGCTAGGCGACATAGCATGCCGACATTGGGCGGTCTTTTCAGTATTTTAGGGACAGTGTTAGGCGACTTCGTGTAAAAGGGCCGGTGCTTTTCGGTCTCGGGTGTGTGTGTGTGACCTAAGTTGACGTGTTGGGTGACCTAGCACGCCGACGGTGGGCGATCTTTTCGGTTTTTTTGGGTTGATGTTAGGCGACTTCACGTAAAAGGGCTAGTGGTTTTGGTTCTCGGGTGTGTGTGGGCGACCTACGTCGACGTGTTGGGCGACCTAGTACGCCGACGGTTGGCGAACTTTTTGGCTTTTTTGGGTTCTTGTTAGGCAACTTCGCTTAAAAGGGCCGGTGTTCTTAGGTCTCGGGTGTGTGAGTGGGCGACCTATGTCAACGTGCTGGGCGACCTAGGATGCCAACGGTGGGCGATCTTTTCGCCTTTTTGGGCACGGTGTTAGGCAACGTCGCGTAAAAGGGCCCGTGGTTTTGGGTCTCGGGTGTGTGAGTGGGCGACCTAAGTCGACGTGCTGGGCGACCTAGGAGGCCGACGGTGGGCGACCTTTTCGGCTTTTTGGGGTCACGGTGTTAGGCGACTTCGCGTAAAAGGGCCGGTAGTTTTGGGTCTCGGGTGTGTGTGTGGGCAACCTAAGTCGACGTGCTGGGCTACCTAGTACGCCGACGGTGGGTGATCTTTTCGGCTATTTTCGGTTCTTGTTAGGTGACTCTGTGTAAAAGGGCCGGTATTCATAGGTCTCGTGTGTGTGTGTTGGCGACCTAAGTCGACATGCTGGGCGACCTAGCATGCCGACGGTGGGCGGTCATTTTTGCTTTTCGGGGACGGTGTTAGGCGACATCGCATAAAAGGGCCGGTGGTTTTTGCTCTCCGGTGTGTGTGTGTGTGGGTGACCTAAGTCGACGTGCTAGGCAACCTATCACGCCGACGATGGGCGATTTATCGTCCTTTTTGGGTCAGTGTTAAGCCACTTCATGTAAAAGGGCCGGTGGTTTTGGGTCTCGAGTGTGTGTGTAGGCGTCCTAAGTCGACGTGCTGGGCGACCTAGCACGCCGACGGTGGGCGATCTATCGACTTTTTTGTGTCGGTGTTTGGAGACTTGACGTAAAAGGGTCGGTTGTTTTGGGTCTCGGGTGTGTGTTTGGGTGTCCCAACTCAACGTGCTGGGCAACCTAGCATGCCGACGGTGGGCGATTTTTTCAGCTTTTTTGGGTCGGTGTTAGGTGACTTCACGTAAAAGGGTCGTTGATTTTGGGTCTCGGATGTGTGTGGGCGTCCTAAGTCGACGTGTTGGGCCACCTAGCACGCCGACGGTGGGCGATCTTTTCGGCTTTTTGGGTCCGTGTTAGGCGACTTCGCGTAAAAGTGTTAAAGGTTTTCGTTCTCGGGTTTGTGTGTGGGCGATCTAAGTCGATGTGCTAGGCGACCTAGCATGCCGACATTGGGCGGTCTTTTCGGTATTTTGGAGACGGTGTTAGGCGACTTCGTGTAAAAGGGCCGGTGGATTTCGGTCTCAAGTGTGTGTGTGTGACCTAAGTTGACGTGTTGGGCGACCTAGCACGCTGACGGTGGACGATCCATCAGCTTTATTGGGTCGGTGTTAGGCGACTTGTCTTAAAAGGGACGGTGGTTTTCGGTCCCGTGTGTGTGTGGCGCCCTAATTAGACATGCTAAGCAATGTAGCATGCCGACGGTGGGCGATGTTTTCGGGTTTTTTGGGTTGATGTTAGGCGACTTTGCGTAAAAGGGCTAGTGGTTTTGGTTCTCGGTTGTGTGTGGGCGACCTACGTCGACGTGTTAGGCAACCTAGTACGCCGACGGTTGGCGATCTTTTTGGCTTTTTTGGGTTCTTGTTAGGCGACTTCGCTTAAAAGGGACGGTGTTCTTAGGTCTCGGGTGTGTGAGTGGGCGACCTAAGTCGACGTGCTGGGCAACCTAGGATGCCAACGGTGGGCGATCTTTTCGGCTTTTTGGGAACCGTGTTAGGCAACGTCGCATAAAAGGGACCGTGGTTTTGGGTCTCGGGTGTGTGAGTGGGCGACCTAAGTCAACGTGCTGGGCGACCTAGCATGCCGACGGTGGGCGATCTTTTTGGTTTTTCGGGCACGGTGTTAGGCGACATCGCGTAAAAGGGCCGGCGGTTTTTGGTCTCCGATGTGTGTGTGGCTGACCTAACTCGACGTGCTAGGTGTCCTAGCACGTCGAGGGTGGGCGATCTATCGACATTTTTGGGTCGGTGTTTGGAGACTTGCCGTAAAAGGGTCGGTTGTTTTGGGTCTCGGGTGTGTGTTTGGGCGTCCCAACTCAACGTGCTAGGCAACCTAGGTTGCCGACGGTGGGCGCTTTTTTCAACTTTTTTGGATCGGTGTTAGGCGACTTCACGTAAAAGGGTCGTTGATTTTGGGTCTCGGGTGTGTGTGGGCGTTCTAAGTCGACGTGTTGGGCCACCTAGCACGCCGACGGTGGGCGATATTTTCGGCTTTTTTGGGTCCGTGTTAGGTGACTTCGCGTAAAAGTGTTAAAGGTTTTCGGTCTCGGGTTTGTGTGTGGGCGATCTAACTCGATGTGCTAGGCGACCTAGCATGCCGACATTGGGCGGTGTTTTCGGTATTTTGGGGACGGTGTTAGGCGACTTCGTGTAAAAGGGCCGGTGGTTTTCGGTCTCGGGTGTGTGTGTGTGACCTAAGTTGACGTGTTGGGCGACCTAGCACGCTGACGGTGGGCGATCCATCAGCTTTATTGGGTCGGTGTTAGGCGACTTGTCATAAAAGGGACGGTGGTTTTGGGTCCCGTGTGTGTGTGGCGTCCTAATTAGACATGCTAAGCAATGTAGCACGCCGACGGTGGGCGATCTTTTCGGGTTTTTTGGGGTTGATGTTAGGCGACTTCGCGTAAAAGGGCTACTGGTTTTGGTTCTCGGGTTTGTGTGGGCGACCTACGTCGACGTGTTGGGCGACCTAGTATGCCGACGGTTGGCGAACTTTTCGGCTTTCTTGGGTTCTTGTTAGGCGACTTCGCTTAAAAGGGCCGGTGTTCTTAGGTCTCGGGTGTGTGAGTGGGCGACCTAAGTCGACGTGCTGGGCGACCTAGGATGCCAACGGTGGGCGATCTTTTCGGCTTTTTGGGCACGGTGTTAGGCAACGTCGCGTAAAAGGGCCCGTGGTTTTGGGTCTCGGGTGTGTGAGTGGGCGACCTAAGTCGACGTGCTGGGGGACGTAGCATGCCGACGGTGGGCGATCTTTTCGTCTTTTTGGGCACGGTGTTAGGCGACTTCGCGTAAAATGGCCGGTGGTTTTGGGTCTCGGGTGTGTGTGGGCGTCCTAAGTCGACGTGTTGGGCCACCTAGCACGCCTACGGTGGGCGATCTTTTCGGCTTTTTTGGGTCCGTGTTAGGCGACTTCACGTAAAAGTGTTAAAGGTTTTCGGTCTTGGGTTTGTGTGTGGGCGATCTAAGTCGATGTGCTAGGCGACCTAGCATGCCGACATTGGGCGGTCTTTTCGGTATTTTGGTGGCGGTGGTAGGCAACTTCGTGTAAAAGGGCCGGTGGTTTTCGGTCTCGGGTGTGTGTGTGTGACCTAAGTTGACGTGTTGGGCGACCTAGCACGTTGACAGTGGGTGATCCATCAGCTTTATTGGGTCGGTGTTAGGCAACTTGTCATAAAAGGGACGGTGGTTTTGGGTCCCGTGTGTGTGTGGCGTCCTAATTAGACATGCTAAGCAATGTAGCACGCCGACGGTGGGCGATCTTTTCGGGTTTTTTGGGTTGATGTTAGGCGACTTCGCGTAAAAGGGCTAGTGGTTTTGGTTCTCGGGTGTGTGTGGGCGACCTACGTCGACGTGTTGGGTGACCTAGTACGCCGACGGTTGGCGATCTTTTTGGCTTTTTGGGTTCTTGTTAGGCGACTTCGCTTAAAAGGGCCGGTGTTCTTAGGTCTCGAGTGTGTGAGTGGGCGACCTATGTCGACGTGCTGGGCGACCTAGGATGCCAACGGTGGACGATCTTTTCGGCTTTTTGGGCACGGTGTTAGGCAACGTCGCGTAAAAGGGCCCGTGGTTTTAGGTCTCGGGTGTGTGAGTGAGCGACCTAAGTCGACGTGCTGGGCGACCTAGCAAGCCGACGGTGGGCGATCTTTTCGGCTTTTTGGGCACGGTGTTAGGCGACTTCGCGTAAAAGGGCCGGTGGTTTTGGGTGTCGGGTGTGTGTGTGGGCGACCTAAGTCGACGTGCTGGGCTACCTAGTACGCCGACGGTGGGCGACCTTTTCGACTATTTTTGGTTCTTGTTAGGCGACTCTACGTAAAAGGGCTGGTATTCTTAGGTCTCGCGTGTGTGTGTGGGCGACCTAAGTCGACGTGCTGGGCGACCAAGCACGCCGACGGTGGGCGATCATTTCGGCTTTTCGGGGACAGTGTTAGGCGACATCGCATAAAAGGGCCGGTGGTTTTTGCTCTCCGGTGTGTGTCTGTGTGGGTGACCTAAGTCGACGTGCTAGGCAACCTAGCACGCCGACGGTGGGTGATTTATCGTCCTTTTTGGGTCAGTATTAGGCCACTTCACGTAACAGGACCGATGGTTTTGGGTCTCGAGTGTGTGTGTAGCCGTCCTAAGTCGACGTGTTGGGCGACCTAGCACGCCGACGGTGGGCGATCTATCGACTTTTTTGGGTCGGTGTTTGGAGACTTGACGTAAAAGGGTCGGTTGTTTCGGGTCTCGGGTGTATGTTTGGGCGTCCCAACTCAACGTGCTGGGCAACCTAGCATGCCGACGGTGGGCGATTTTTTCAGCTTTTTTGGGTCGTTGTTAGGCGACTTCACGTAAAAGGGTCGTTGATTTTGGGTCTCGGGTGTGTGTGGGCATCCTAAGTCGACGTGTTGGGCCACCTAGCACGCCGACGGTGGGCGATCTTTTCGGCTTTTTTGGGTCCGTGTTAGGTGACTTCGCATAAAAGTGTTAAAGGTTTTCGGTCTCGGGTTTGTGTGTGGGCAATCTAAGTCGATGTGGTAGACGACCTAGCATGCCGACATAGGGCGGTCTTTTCGGTATTTGGGGGATGGTGCTAGGCGACTTCGTGTAAAAGGGACGGTGGTTTTCGGTCTCGGGTGTGTGTGTGACCTAAGTTGACGTGTTGGGCGACCTAGCACGCTAACGGTGGACGGTCCATCAACTTTATTGGGTCGGTGTTAGGCGACTTGTCATAAAAGGGACGGTGGTTTTGGGTCCCGTGTGTGTGTGGCGTCCTAATTAGACATGCTAAGCAATGTAGCACGCCGACGGTGGGCGATCTTTTCGGGTTTTTTGGGTTGATGTTAGGCGACTTCGCGTAAAAGGGCTAGTGGTTTTGGTTCTCGGGTGTTTGTGGGCGACCTACATCGACGTGTTGGGCGACCTAGTACGCCGACGGTTGGCGATCTTTTTGGCTTTTTTGGGTTCTTGTTAGGCGACTTCGCTTAAAAGGGCCGGTGTAATTAGGTCTCGGGTGTGTGAGTGGGCAACCTAAGTTGACGTGCTGGGCAACCTAGGATGCCAACGGTGGGCGATCTTTTCGGCTTTTTGGGAACGGTGTTAGGCAAGTCGCGTAAAAGGGCCCATGGTTTTGGGTCTCGGGAGTGTGAGTGGGCGACCTAAGTCGACGTGCTGGGCGACCTAGCATGCCAACGGTGGGCGATCTTTTTGGTTTTTAGGGCACGATGTTAGGCGACTTCGCGTAAAAGGGCCGGCGGTTTTTTGTCTCCGATGTGTGTGTGTGGCTGACCTAACTCGACGTGCTAGGTGTCCTAGCACGTCGACACCTAGCACATCGAGGGTGGGCCATCTATCGGTTTTTGGGCCTCGTGTGTGTGTGTGGGCGTCCTCACTCGTCGTGTTGGGCCACCTAGCACGCCGACGATGGGCGATCTATCGGTTTTTTGGGTCGGTGTTCGACCACTTCACGTAAAAGGGACGGCGGTTTTGGGTCTCGTGTGTGTGTGGGCGACCTAAATCGATGTGCTTAGCCACCTAGCACGCCGACGGTGGGCGATCTATCGGCTTTTTTCGGTCGGTGTTAGGAGACTTCACGTAAAAGGCCCGGTTGTTTTGGGTCTTGGGTGTGTGTGTGGGCGTCCTAGGTCAACGTGCTGGGCGACCTAGCACGCCGATGCTGGGCGATCTTTTTGGCTTTTTTGGGTTGGTGTTAGGCGACTTTGCGTAACAGGGCCGTTGGTTTTGGGCCCCGGGTGTGTGTGGGCATCCTAATTCGACGTGCTGGGCGACCTAGCATGCCGACGGTGGGCGATCTTTTCCACTTTTTGTGTCGGTGTTACGCGACTTCGCGTAAAATGGCCAATGGTTTTCGGTCTCGGGTGTGTCTCTGAGCGACCTAAGTCGACGTGCTGGCCGACCTAGCATTTTGACGATGGGCGATCTTTTCGGCTTTTTGAAGACGGTGTTAGGCGACTTCGTGTAGAAAGGGCGGTGGTTTTTGGTCTTGGGTGTGTGTGTGTGTGTGACCTAAGTCGACGTGCTGGCCGACCTAGCATGCCGACGGTGGACGATCTATTGGCTTTATTGGGTTGGTGTCAGGCGACTTTGCGTAAAAGGGCCGGTGGTTTTGGGTCCTGTGTGTGTGGCGTCCTAATTCGACGTGCTAGGTGACGTAGCACGCCGATGATAGGCGATATTTTCGGCTTTTTTTGGTAGATCTTAGGCGACTTCGCGTAAAAGGGTTGGTGGTTTTGGTTCTCGTGTGTGTGTGTGGGTGACCTAAGTCGACGTGCTGGGCGACCTAGTACGCCGGTGGTGGGCGATCTTTTCGGCTTTTTGGGTTCTTGTTAGGCGACTTCGCGTAAAAGGGCCGGTGTTCTTAGGTCTCGGGTGTGTGTGTGGGCGACCTAAGTCGACGTGCTGGGCGACCTAGCACACCAACGGTGGGCGATCATTTCAGCTTTTCGGGGCCGGTGTTAGGCTACTTCGCGTAAAAGGGTCGTTGGATTTTTGTCTCCAATGTGTTTATGTGGGTGACCTAACTCGATGTGCTAGGTGACCTAGCACGCCGACGGTGGGCGATCTATCGACTTTTCTGGGTCGGTGTTAGACCACTTCACGTAAAAGGGCCGGTGGTTTTGTGTCTCGGGTGTGTGTGTGGGCGTCCTAAGTCAACGTGTTGGGTGACCTAGCATGCCGAGGGTGGGCGATCTATCTGCTTTTTTGGGTCGGTGTTAGGAGTTTTCACGTAAAAGGGCCGGTTGTTTTGGGTCTCGGGTGTGTGTGGGCATCCTAACTCAATGTGGTGGGCGACCAAGCACGCGGACGGTGGGCGATCTTTTCGACTTTTTTGGGTCGGTGTTAGGCAACTTCGTGTAAAAGGGCCGGTGGTTTTGGGTCTCGGGTGTGTGTGGGCCTCCTAAGTCGATGTTCTCAGCGACCTAGCACGCCGACGGTGGGTGATCTTTTTCTCTTTTTTGGGTCGGTCTTAGGCGACTTCGTGTAAAAGGGCCAATGGTTTTTGGTCTTGGTTGTGTGTGTGGGCGACCTAAGTCGACGTGCTGGCCGACCTAGCACGCCGACGGTGGGCAGTCTTTTCGCCTTTTTGGGGACGGTGTTAGGCGACTTCGTGTAAAAGGGCCGGTGGTTTTTGGTCTCGGGTGTGTGTGTGTGACCTAAGTCGATGTGCTGGCCTATCGGCTTTATTGGGTCGGTGTTAGGCGATTTCGCGTAAAAGGGCCGGTGTTTCTAGATCCCGCTTGCAACCCGATTTACTCCTCTCATCGATGTATGGGTAGTTAGTTTCGCTCGAGAGGCCATTTATTTGTATATACAGGAAGGTTTTTCGTTCACACACCCCTCACACCCGTTGTTCTTCGTGTCACAGTCGATGAGCTCTTGAACCGACAAAGAGATTGACTGTAAGGTATTCATGTAATGTACAACTTCGACCGAGGATGCAATAGCTATGGCCCAACTACTGGCTGCGACAAATGGGCATTTTTTAGCTAAGGTTGTTGTGACTTGCATGTGTAAAAGGATCCATGCCTGCACACACACTTAAATTGTAAGAGCGTGTACAATGATTGATAAGATAGTCTTATCTTAAGTATTGCATGTCATTTACAAAGGACAAACAAAAGTCTATAATGGGTCATCTCACTAGTGCAGAACCGGCCTATAGTCGGTTTGGCTTTTTTGGGTCGGTCTTAGGCAACTTCGTGTAAAAGGGCCAATGGTTTTCGGTCTCGGGTGTGTGTGTGGGCAACCTAAGTCGATGTGTTGGCCGACCTAGCACGCCGACGGCGGGCGGTGTTTTTGGCTTTTTGGGGACGGTGTTAGGCGACTTCGTGTAAAAGGGCCTGTGTTTTTTGGTCTCAGGTGTGTGTGTGTGACCTAAGTCGACGTGTTGGCCAACCTAGCACACTGACGGTGGCCGATCTATCGGCTTTTTTGGGTCGGTGTTAGGCCAGTTCACGTAAAAGGGCCGGTGGTTTTCGGTCTCGGGTGTGTGTGTGGGCATCCTAAATCGACATCCTGGGCAACCTAGCACGCTGACGGTGGGCAATCTATCGGCTTATTTGGGTCGGTGTTAGGAGACCTACGTAAAAGGGCCGGTTGTTTTGGGTCTTGGGTGTGTGTGCGGGCGTCATAACTCAACGTGTTGGGCGACCTAGCACGCCGATGGTGGGCGATCTTTTCGGCTTTTTTGGGTCGTTGTTAGGCCACTTCACGTAAAAGGGCCAGTGGTTTTGGGACTCGGGTGTGTGTGTGGGCATCCTAAGTCGACGTGCTGGGCGACCTAGCACACCGACAGTGGGTGATCTATCGTCTTGTTTGGGTCGGTGTTAGGAGACTTCGCGTAAAACGGCCGGTGGTGATCGGTCTCGTGTGTGTGTAGGCGTCCTAACTCAACGTGTTGTGCGACCTAGCACGCCGACGGTGGGCGATTTTTCGACTATTATGGGTCGGTCTTAGGCGACTTCGCGTAAAAGGGCCGGTGGTTTTGGGTCTCGGGTGTGTGTGGGCGTCCTAAATCGATGTGTTGGGCGACCTAGCACGCCGACGGTGGGCGCTCTTTTCAGCTTATTTGGGCCAGTGTTAGGCAACTTCGCGTAAAGGGCCAATGGGTTTTGGTTTCGGGGTGTGTGTCTGGGCGACCTAAGTCAACGTGCTGCAGGCCTAGCGCACCGATGGTGGGTGGCCTTTTCGGCTTTTTGGTGACGGTGTTAGGCAACTTCGCGTAAAAGGGCCGATGGTTTTTGGTCTCGGGTGTGTGTGTGTGTGTGACCTAAGTCGACGTGCTGGGCGACCTAGCACGCTAATGGTGGGCGATCTATCGGCTTTATTTGGTCAGTGTTAGGCGACTTCTTATCAAAGGGCTGGTGGTCTTGTGTCCCATGTGTGTGTGGCATCCTAATTCGATGTGCTAGGCGATGTAGCACGCCGACTATGGGCGACCTTTTCGGCTTTTTTGTGTCGATGTTAGGCGACTTCGCGTAAAAGGGCTGGTTGTTTTTGCTCTCGGGTGTGTATGTGGGTGACCTAACTCGACGTGCTAGGTGACCTAGCACGCCGACGGTGGGCGATCTATCGACTTTTTTGGGTCGGTGTTAGACCACTTCACGTAAAAGGGCCGGTGGTTTTGGGTCTCGGGTGTGTGTGTGGGCGTCCTAAGTCGACGTGTTGGGTGACCTAGCACGCCGACGGTGGGCGATCTATCTGCTTTTCTTTGTCGGTGTTAGGAGTTTTCACGTAAAATGGTCGGTTGTATTGGGTCTCGGGTGTGTATGGGCATCCTAACTCAATGTGGTGGGCGACCAAGCACGCGGACGGTGGGCGATCTTTTCGGCTTTTTTGGGTCGGTGTTAGGCAACTTCGTGTAAAAGGGCCGTTGGATTTGGGTCTCGGGTGTGTGTGGGCGTCCTACGTTGACGTTCTGGGTGACCTAGCACGCTGACGGTGGGCGATCTATCGGCTTTTTTGGGTCGGTGTTAGGAGACCTACGTAAAAGGGTCGGTTGTTTTGGGTCTTGGGTGTGTGTGCGGGCGTCCTTACTCAACGTGCTGGGCGACCTAGCATGCCGATGGTGGGCGATCTTTTCGGCTTTTTTGGGTCGTTGTTAGGCCACTTCACGTAAAAGGGCCGGTGGTTTTGGGACTAGGGTGTGTGTGTGGGCATCCTAAGTCGACGTGCTGGGCGACCTAGCACACCGACAGTGGGTGATCTATCGACTTGTTTGTGTCGGTGTTCGGAGACTTCGCGTAAAAGGGCCGGTGGTGATCGGTCTCGTCTGTGTGTGGGCGTCCTAACTCAACGTGCTGGGCGACCTAGCACGCCGACGGTGGGCGATTTTTTGACTTTTATGGGTCGGTGTTAGGCGACTTCGCGTAAAAGGGCCGGTGGTTTTGGGTCTCGGGTGTGTGTGGGCGTCTTAAATCGATGTGTTGGGCGACCTAGCACGCCGACGGTGGGCGCTCTTTTCAGCTTATTTCGGTCGGTGTTAGGCGACTTCGCGTAAAGGGCCAATGGGTTTTGGTTTCGGGGTGTGTGTCTGGGCGACCTAAGTCAACGTGCTGGCGACCTAGCACACCGATGGTGGGCGGCCTTTTCGGCTTTTTGGTGAAGGTGTTAGGCAACTTCGCGTAAAAGGGCTGATGGTATTTGGTCTCGGGTGTGTGTGTGTGTGACCTAAGTCGACGTGCTGGGCGACCTAGCACGCTGACGGTGGGCGATCTATCGGCTTTATTTGGTCAGTGTTAGGCGACTTTTCGCATAAAAGGGCTGGTGGTCTTGGGTCCCATGTGTGTGTGTGACATCCTCATTCGATGTGCTAGGCGACGTAGCACGCCAACTATGGGCGACCTTTTCGGCTTTTTTGTGTCGATGTTAGGCGACTTCGCGTAAAAGGGCTAGTTGTTTTTGCTCTCGGGTGTGTGTGTGGGCGACCTAAGTCGACGTGCTGGGTGACCTATCAGGCCGACGGTGGGTGACCTTTTCTGCTTTTTGGGCAGAGTGTTAGGCGCCTTTGTGTAAAAGAGCCCGTGGTTTGGGTCTCGGGTGTGTGCGTGGGCGACCTAAGTCGATATGCTGGGCGATCTTTTCGGCTTTTTTGGCTTCTTGTTAGGCGACTCCGCATAAAAGGGTCGGTGTCCTTAGGTCTCAGCTGTGTGTGTGGGCGGCCTAAGTCGACGTGCAGGGCGACCTAGCACGCCGACTGTGGGCGATCATTTCAGCTCTTCGGCGACGGTGTTAGGCGACTTCGCGTAAAAAGGCCGGTGGTTTTTGGTCTCCGGTGTGTGTGGGGGGTAACCGAAGTCGACGTGCTAGGAGACCTAGCACGCCGACGGTGGGCGGTCTATCGGCTTTTTGGGTCGGTGTTAGGCCACTTCACATAAAAGGGCCAGTGTTTTTGGGTCTTGGGTGTGTGTGTGGGCGACCTAAGTCGACGTGCTGGGCGACCTAGCACACCGACGGTGGGCGGTCTTTTCGGCTTTTCGTGGAAGGTGTTAGGCGACTTCGCGTACAAGGTCCGGTGGTCTTTGGTCTCCGGTGTGTGTGTGGGTGACCTAAGTCCACGTGCTAGGAGACCTAGCACACCGACGGTGGACGATATATCAGCTTTTTTCGGTCGGTGTTAGGCCACATCACGTAAAAGGGCCGGTGGTTTTGGGTCTCAAGTGTGTGTGTGGGCGTCCTAAATCGGCGTGCTGGGCGACCTAGCACACCGACGGTGGGTGATCTATCGGATTTTTTGGGTCGGAGTTAGGAGACTTCGCGTAAAAGGGCCGGTGGTTTTCGGTCTCGTGTGTGTGTGTGGGCGACCCAAGACGACGTGCTGGCCGCCCTAGCACGCCGACGGTGGGCAGTCTTTTCGGCTTTTTGGGGACGGTGTTAGGCGAGTTCGTGTAAAAGGGCCGGTGTTTTCGGTCTCGGGTGTGTGTGTGTGACCTAAGTCGACGTGCTGGCCGACCTAGCACGCTGACGGTGGGCGATCTATCAGCTTTATTAGGTCGGTGTTAGACGACGTCGCATAAAGGGACCGTGGTTTTGAATCCTGTGTGTGTGGCGTCCTAATTCGACGTGCTAAGCAATGTAGCACGCCGACGGTGGGCGATCTTTTCGGCTTTTTTGGGTGGATGTTAGGCAACTTCGCGTAACAGGGCTAGTGGTTTTGGTTCTCGGGTGTGTGTGGGCGACCTAAGTCGACGTGATGGGCGACCTAGTATGCCGACGGTGGGCGATCTTTTTGGCTTTTCTGGGTTCTTGTTAGGCGACTTCGCTTAAATGGGCCGATGTTCTTGGGTCTCGGGTGTGTGTGTGGGCGACCTAAGTTGACGTGTTGGGCGACCTAGCAAGCCGACAGTGGGCGATCTTTTCGGCTTTTTATGCACGGTGTTAGGCGACTTCGCGTAAAAGGGCCGGTGGTTTTGGGTCTCGGGTGTGTGTGGGGGCGACCTAAGTCAACGTGCTGGGCTACCTAGTACGCCGACGATGGGCGATCGTTTTGGCTTTGTTGGGTTCTTCTTAGACGACTCTGCATAAAAGGGACGATGTTCTTAGGTCTCGGGTGTGTATGTGGGCAACCAAAGTTGACGTGTTGGGCGACCTAGCATGCCGACTGTGGGCGATCATTCCGGCTTTTCGGGGACGGTGTTAGGCGACTTGGCATAAAAGGGCCGGCGTTTTTTGTCTCCGGTGTGTGTGTGTGGGTGACCTAACTCGACGTGCTAGGTGACCTAGCACGCCGATGGTGGGCGATCTATCGGTTTTTTGGGTCGGTGTTAGGCCACTTCACATAAAAGGGCCGGTGGTTTTTGGTCTCGTGTGTGTGTGTGGGCGTCCTAAATCGACGTGTTGGGCCACCTAGCACGCCGACGCTGGGCGATCTATCTGATTTTTTGGGTCGGTGTTAGGAGACCTGACGTAAAAGGGCCGGTTGTTTTGGGTCTTGGATGTGTGTGTGGGCGTCCTAAGTCAACGTGCTGGGCGAGCTAGCACGCCGATGGTGGGCGATCTTTTCGGCTTTTTTGGGTCGGTGTTAGGCGACTTCGCGTAAAAGGGCCGGGGGTTTTGGGTCCTGGGTGTGTGTGGGCGTCCTAAGTCGGCGTGCTGGGCGACCTAGCACGCCGACGGTGGGCGATTTTTTTGGCTTTTTTGGGTCTGTGTTAGGTGACTTTGCGTAAAAGGGCCAATGGTTTTTGGTCTTGTGTGTCTGTGGGCGACCTAAGTCGACGTGCTGGCCGACCTAGCATGTTGACGGTGGGCGGTCTTTTCGTCTTTTTGCGGACGGTGTTGGGCGACTTCGTGTAGAAGGGCCAATGGTTTTTGGTCTCCGGTGTGTGTGCGTGTGACCAAAGTCAACTTGCTGGCCGACCTAGCACGCCGACGGTGGGCGATCTATCGACTTTATTGGGTTGGTGTTAGGCAACTTCGCGTAAAAGGGCCGGTGGTTTTTGGTCCCGTGTGCGTGTGGCGCCCTAATTCGACGTGCTATGCGACATAGCACGCCGACGATAGGCGATATTTTTGGCTTCTTTGGGTAGATGTTAGGCGACTTCGCGTAAAAGGGCTGGTGGTGGTGGTTCTCGGGTGTGTGTGTGGGTGACCTAAGGCGACCTAGTATGCCAACGGTGGGCGATCTTTTCGGCTTTTTTGGGTTGTTGTTAGGCGACTTCGCGTAAAAGGGCTGGTGTTCTTGGGTCTCGCGTGTGTGTGTGGGCGACCCAAGTCGACGTGTTGGGCGGCCTAGCATGCCGACGGTGGGTGGTCTTTTTGGCTTTTTGGGCACGGTATTAGGCGACTTCGCGTAAAAGGGCGGGTTGTTTTGTGTCTCAGGTGTGTGTGTGGGCGACCTAAGTCGACGTGCTGAGCGACCTTGTACGCTGATGGTGGGCGAACTTTTCGGCTTTTTTGGCTTCTTGTTAGATGACTCCGCGTAAAAGGGCCTGTGTTCTTAGGTCTCGGGTGTGTGTGTGGGCGACCTAAGTCAACGTGCTGGGCGACCTAGAACACCAATGGTGGACGATCATTTCAGCTTTTCGGGGATGGTGTTAGGCGACTTCGCGTAAAAGGGCCGGTGGTTTTTTGTCTCCGATGTGTGTTTGTGGGTGACCTAACTCAATGTGTTAGGCATCCTAGCTTGCCGACGGTGGGCGATCTATCAACTTTTGTACGTCGGTGTTAGACCACTTCACGTAAAAGGGCCGGTGGTTTTGGGTCTCGGGTGTGTGTGTGGGCGTCCTAAGTCGACGTGTTGGGTGACCAAGCACGCCGACAGTGGGTGATCTTTTCGGCTTTTTTGGCTCGGTGTTAGTTGACTTCGCATAAAAGGGCCGGTGGTTTTGGGTCTCGGGTGTGTTTGGGCCTCCTAAGTCGACGTGCTGGGTGACCTAGCACGCCGACGCTGGGCGATCTTTTTGTCTTTTTTGGGTCGGTCTTAGGTGACTTCGTGTAAAAGGGCCAATGGTTTTTTGTCTCGGGTGTGTGTGTGGGTGACCTAAGTTGACGTGCTGGGCGACCTAGCAAGCCGACAGTGGGCGATCTTTTCGGCTTTTTGTGCACGGTGTTAGGTTACTTCGTGTAAAAGGGCCGGTGGTTTTGGGTCTCGGGTGTGTGTGTGGGCGACCTAAGTCAACGTGCTGGGCTACCTAGTACGCCGACGATGGGCGATCTATTCGGCTTTTTTGGGTTCTTCTTAGGCGACTCTGCATAAAAGGGACGGTTTTCTTAGGTCTCGGGTGTGTATGTGGGCAACCAAAGTTGACGTGTTGGGCGACGTAGCACGCCGACTGTGGGCAATCATTCCGGCTTTTCGGGGACGGTGTTAGGCGACTTGGCATAAACGGGCCGGCTTTTTTTGTCTCAGGTGTGTGTGTGTGGGTGACCTAACTCGACGTGCTAGGTGACCTAGCACGCCGATTGTGGGCGATCTATCGGTTTTTTGGGTCGGTGTTAGGCCACTCCACGTAAAAGGGCTGGTGGTTTTTGGTCTCCTGTGTGTGGGCGTCCTAAATCGATGTGTTGGGCCACCTAGCACACCGACGGTGGGCGATCTATCGGCTGTTTTGGGTCGGTGTTAGGAGACCTGACGAAAAAGGGCCGGTTGTTTTGGGTCTTGGATGTGTGTGTGGGCGTCCTAAGTCAACGTGCTGGGCGAGCTAGCACGCCGATGGTGGGCGATCTTTTCGGCTTTTTTGGTTGGTGTTAGGCGACTTCGCGTAAAAGGGCCGGTGGTTTTGGGTCTCGGGTGTGTGTGGGCGTCCTAAGTCGGCGTGCTGGTAGACCTAGCACGCCGACGGTGGGCGATTTTTTTGGCTTTTTTGGGTCGGTGTTATGTGACTTTGCGTAAAAGGGCCAATGGTTTTTGGTCTCGGGTGTGTCTATGGGCGACCTAGTTCGACGTGCTGGCCGACCTAGCAGGTTGACGGTGGGCGGTCTTTTCGTCTTTTTGGGGACGGTGTTGGGCGACTTCGTGTAGAAGGGCCAGTGGATTTTGGTCTCCGGTGTGTGTGTGTGTGTGACCAAAGTCGACGTGATTGCCGACCTAGCACGCTGACGGTGGCCGATCTATCGACTTTATTGGGTTGGTGTT
Organism: Hordeum marinum; assembly: GCA_022496015.1. Lineage (NCBI taxonomy): Eukaryota > Viridiplantae > Streptophyta > Magnoliopsida > Poales > Poaceae > Hordeum > Hordeum marinum. The sequence continues at coordinate 165,961,917 of CM039675.1, forward strand.
AGGCAACTTCGCGTAAAAGGGCCGGTGGTTTTGGGTCCCGTGTACATGTGGCGTCCTAATTCGACGTGCTAGGCGACATAGCACGCCGACGATAGGCGATATTTTCGGCTTTTTTGGGCAGATGTTAGGCGACTTCGCGTAAAAGGGCTGGTGGTGCTGGTTCTCGGGTGTGGGTGTGGGTGACCTAAGGCGACCTAGTATGCCAACGGTGGGCGATCTTTTCGGCTTTTTTGGGATGTTGTTACTCGACTTCGCGAAAAAGGGCAAGTGTTCTTGGGTCTCGGGTGTGTGTGTGGGCAACCCAAGTCGACGTGCTGGGCGGCCTAGCATGGCGACGGTGGGTGGTCTTTTTGGCTTTTGGGGCACAGTATAAGGCGACTTCGCGTAAAAGGGCCGGTGGTTTTGTCTCTCAGGTGTGTGTATGGGCGACCTAAGTCGACGTGCTGAGCGACCTTGTATGCCGATGGTGGGCGATCTTTTCGGCTTTTTTGGCTTCTTGTTAGGCGACTCCGCGTAAAAGGGCCCATGTTCTTAGGTCTCGGGTGTGTGTGTGGGCGACCTGAGTCAACGTGTTGGGCGACCTAGAACACCAATGATGGACGATCATTTCAGCTTTTCGGGGATGGTGTTAGGCGACTTCGCGTAAAAGGGCCGGTGGTTTTTTGTCTCCGATGTGTGTTTGTGGGTGACCTAACTCGATGTGTTAGGCATCCTAGCACGCCGACGGTCGGCGGTCTTAGGCGACTACGTGTTAAAGGGCCAATTGTTTTTTGTCTCGGGTGTGTGTGTGGGCGACCTAAGTCGACGTGCTGGCCGACCTAGCACGCCGACGGTCGGCGGTCTTTTTGGCTTTTTGGGGGACGGTGTTAGGCGACTTCGTGTAAAGGGGCCGGTGGTTTTTGGTCTCGGGTGTGTGTGTGTGTGACCTAAGTCGTCGTGCTGGCCGGCCTAGCACGCTGACGGTGGGCGATCTATCGGCTTTATTAGGTCGGTGTTAGGCGACTTCGCGTAAAAGGGTCGGTGTTTATGGGTCCCGTGTGTGTGTGGCATCCTAATTCGACGTCCTAGGCGACGTAGCACACTAACGGTGGGCGATCTTTTTGGCTTTTTTGGGTCGATATTAGGTGACTTCGCGTAAAAGGGCTAGTGGTTTTGGGTCTCGAGTGTGTGTGTGGGCGACCTAAGTCGATGTGTTGGGCGACCTAGTACGCCGACGGTGGGCGATCTTTTCGGCTTTTTTGGGTTCTTGTTAGGCGACTTCGCTTAAAAGGGCCGGTGTTCTTGGGTCTCGGGTGTGTGTGTGGGCGACCTAAGTCGACGGCCTGGGCGACCTAGCATGGTGATGGTGGGCGATCTTTTCGTCTTTTTGGGCATGGTGTTAGGTGACTTCGCGTAAAAGGGCCGGTGGATTTGGGTCTAGGGTGTGTAATGGGCAACCTATGTCGGCGTGCTGGGCTACCTAGTACGCCGACGGTGGGCGATCTTTTCGGCTTTTTTGGGTTCTTGTCAGGCGACTCCTCATAAAAGGGCCGGTGTTCTTAGGTCTCGGGTGTGTGTGTGGGTGACCTAAGGCGACCTAGTATGCCAACGGTGGGCGATCTTTTCGGCTTTTTTGGGTTGTTGTTACGCGACTTCGCGAAAAAGGGCTAGTGTTCTTGGGTCTCGGGTGTGTGTGTGGGCGACCCAAGTCGACGTGCTGGGCGGCCTAGCATGCCGACGGTGGGTGGTCTTTTTGGCTTTTTGGGCACGGTATTAGGCGACTTCGCGTAAAAGGGCCGGTGGTTTTGTGTCTCAGGTGTGTGTGTGTGGGCGACCTAAGTCGACGTGCTGAGCGACCTTGTACGCCGATGGTGGGCGATCTTTTCGGCTTTTTTGGCTTCTTGTTAGGCGACTCCGCGTAAAAGGGCCGGTGTTCTTAGGTCTCGGGTGTGTGTGTGGGCGACCTAAGTCAACGTGCTGGGCGACCTAGAACACCAATGATGGACGATCATTTGAGCTTTTCAGGGATGGTGTTAGGCGACTTCGCGTAAAAGGGCCGGTGGTTTTTTGTCTCCGATGTGTGTTTGTGGGTGACCTAACTCGACGTGTTAGGCATCCTAGCACGCCGACGGTGGGCGATCTATCGACTTTTTTGGGTCGGTGTTAGACCACTTCACGTAAAAGGGCCGGTGGTTTTGGGTCTCGGGTGTGTGTGTGGGCGTCCTAAGTCGACGTGCTGGGTGACCAAGCACGCCGACGGTGGGTGATCTTTTCGGCTTTTTTGGGTCGGTGTTAGGCGACTTCGCAAAAAAGGGCCGGTGGTTTTGGGTCTCGGGTGTGTTTGGGCCTCCTAAGGCGACGTGCTGGGCGACCTAGCACGCTGACGGTGGGCGATCTTTTTGTCTTTTTTGGGTCGGTCTTAGGCGACTTCTTGTAAAAGGGCCAATGGTTTTTGGTCTCGGGTGTGTGTGTGGGCGACCTGAGTCGACGTGCTGGCCGACCTAGCACGCCGACGGTCGGCGGTCTTTTCGGCTTTTTGGGGACGGTGTTAGGCGACTTCGTGTAAAGGGGCCAGTGGTTTTTGGTCTCGGGTGTGTGTGTGTGCCCTAAGTCGTCGTGCTGGCCGACCTAGCACGCTGACGGTGGGCGATCTATTGGCTTTATTGGGTCGGTGTTAGGCGACTTCGCGTAAAAGGGTCGGTGTTTATGGGTCCCGTGTGTGTGTGGCATCCTAATTCGACGTGCTAGGCGACGTAGCACACTGACGGTGGGCGATCTTTTTGGCTTTTTTGGGTCGATATTAGGCGACTTCGCGTAAAAGGGCTGGTGGTTTTGGGTCTCAAGTGTGTGTGTGGGCGACCTAAGTCGATGTGTTGGGCGACCTAGTACGCCGACGGTGGGCGATCTTTTCGGCTTTTTGGGTTCTTGTTAGGCGACTTCGCTTAAAAGGGCCGGTGTTCTTGGGTCTCGGGTATGTGTGTGGGCGACCTAAGTCGACGTGCTGGGCGACCTAGCATGGCGACGGTGGGCGATCATTTCGTCTTTTTGGGCATGGTGTTAGGCGACTTCGCGTAAAAGGGCCGAAGGTTTTGGGTCTCGGGTGTGTGTATGGGCAACCTAAGTCGACGTGATGGGCTACCTAGTACGCCGACGGTGGGCAATCTTTTCGGCTTTTTTGGGTTCTTGTCAGGCGACTCCGCATAAAAGGGCCGGTGTTCTTAGGTCTCGGGTGTGTGTGTGGGCAACCTAAGTTGATGTATTGGGCGACCTAGCACGCCAACGGTGGGCGATCATTCCGGCTTTTCGGGGATGGTGTTAGGCCACTTCACGTAAAAGGGCCGGTCTTTTTTTGTCTCCGGTGTGTGTGTGTGGGTGACCTAACTCGACGTGCTAGGTTACCTAGCACGCCGATGGTGGGCGATCTATCGGTTTTTTGGGTCGGTGTTAGGCCACTTCACGTAAAACGGACGGTGGTTTTGGGTCTCGTGTGTGTGTGTGGTCGTCCTAAATCGACGTGTTGGGCCACCTAGCACGCCGACGGTGGGCGATCTATCGGCATTTTTGGGTCGGTGTTAGGAGACTTCACGTAAAAGGGCCGGTTGTTTTGGGTCTTGGATGTGTGTGTGGGCGTCCTAAGTCAACGTGCTGGACGACCTTGCACGCCGATGGTGGTCGATCTTTTCGACTTTTTTGGGTCACTGTTAGGCGACTTCGCGTAAAAGGGCCGGTGGTTTCGGGTCTTGGTTGTGTGTGGGCGTCCTAAGTCGACGTGCTGGGCGACCTAGCACGCCGACGGTGGGCAATTTTTTCGGCTTTTCTGGGTCGGTCTGAGGCGACTTCGCGTAAAAGGGCCAATGGTTTTTGTTCTCGGGTGTGTCTATGGGGGACCTAAGTCGACGTGCTCACGGACCTAGCATGCTGACGGTGGGCGATCTTTTCATCTTTTTGGGGACGGTGTTAGGCGACTTCGTGTGTGTGTGTGTGTGACCTAAGTTGATGTGATGGCCGACTTAGCACGCTGACGGTGGGCGATCTATCGGCTTTATTGGGTTGGTGTTAGGCGACTTCGCGTAAAAGGGACGGTGGTTTTGGGTCCCATGTGTGAGTGGCGTCCTAATTCGACGTGCTAGGCGACGTAGCACGCCGACGATAGGCGATATTTTCGGGTTTTTTGGGAAGATGTTAGGCGACTTCGCGTAAAAGGGCTGGTGGTGTTGGTTCCCGGGTGTGTGTGTGGGTGACCTAAGTCGACGTGCTGGGCGACCTAGTACGCCGACGGTGGGCGATCTTTTCGGCTTTTTTGGGTTCTTGTTAGGCGACTTCGCGTAAAAGGGCTGGTGTTCTTAGGTGTCGGGTGTGTGTGTTGGTGACCTTAGTCGACATGCGGGGCGGCCTAGCATGCCGACGGTGGGTGGTCTTTTCGGCTTTTTGGGCACAGTATTAGGTGACTTCGCGTAAAAGGGCCGGTGGTTTTGGGTCTCAGGTGTGTGTGTGGGCGACCTAAGTCGACGTGCTGAGCGACCTAGTACTCCGACGGTGGGCGATCTTTTCAGCTTTTCGGGGACGGTGTTAGGTGACTTCGCGTAATAGGGCCGGTGTTTTTTTGTCTCCGATGTGTGTTTGTGGGTGACCTAACTCGACGTGCTAGGCGACCTAGCACGCCGACGGTGGGAGATCTATCGACTTTTTTGGCTCGGTGTTAGACCACTTCACGTAAAAGAGCCGGTGGTTTTGGGACTTGGGTGTATGTGTGGGCGTCCTAAGTCGACGTGCTGGGCGACCAAGCACGCCGACGGTGGGTGATCTTTTCGGCTTTTCTGGGTCGGTGTTAGGCATCTTCACGTAAATGGGCCAGTGGTTTTGAGTCTCGGGTGTGTGTGGGCGTCCTAAATCGACGTGCTGGGTGACCTAGCACGCCGACGGTGGGCGATCTTTTTCTCTTTTTTGGGTCGGTCTTAGGCGACTTCGTGTAAAAGGGCCAATGGTTTTTGGTCTCGGGTGTGTGTGTTTGCGACCTAAGTCGACGTGCTGGCCGACCTAGCGCGCCGACGGTGGACGGTATTTTCGGCTTTTTGGGGACGGTGTTAGGAGACTTCGTGTAAAAGGGCCGGTTGTTTTTGTTCTCGGTTGTGTGGGTGTGTGACCTAAGTCGATGTGCTGGCCGACCTAGCACACTGACGGTGGCCGATCTATTGGCTTTATTGGGTCGGTGTTAGACGACTTGGCATAAAAGGGTCGGTGTTTTTAGGTCCCGTTTGTGTGTGGTGTCCTAATTCGACGTGCTAGGCGACGTAACACGCCGATTGTGGGCGATCTTTTTGGCTTTTTTGGGTCGATGTTAGGCGACTTCGCGTAAAAGGGCTGGTGTTTTTGGTTCTTGGGTGTGTGTGTGGGCGACCTAACTCGACGTGTTGGGTGACCTAGCACGCCGACAGTGGGCTATCTTTTTGGATTTTTGGGGACGGTGTTAGGTGACTTCGCGTGAAAGCGCCGATGGTTTTGGGTCTTGGGTATGTGTTGGGCGAGCTAAGTCCAAGTGCTGGCGGACCTAGCACCCCGATGGTGGGCGATCTTTTCGGTTTTTTGGGGCCGGTGTTAGGCAACTTCGCGTAAAAGGGACGATGATTTTGGGTCTCGGGTGTGTGTCTGGGTGACCTAAGTCGACAGGTTGGGCGACCTAGCACGCCGACAGTGGGCGACCTTTGGGCATTTGGGGGACGGTGTTAAGCTACTTCCCGTAAAAGGGCTGATGGCTTTGGGTCTCGGGTGTGTGTGTGGGCGACCTACGTCGACGTGCTGGGCGACCTAGCATGCCAACGGTGGGCGGTCTATTCGGGTTTTTGGGACGATGTTAGGCGACTTCGTGTAAAAGGGCCGGTTGTTTTGGGTCTCGTGTGTGTGTGTGGGCGACCTAAGTCGACGTGTTGGGCGTCCTAGTATGCCAACGGTGGGCGATCCTTTCGGCTTTTTGGGGTTCTTGTTAGGCGACTTCGTGTAAAATGGCCAGTGTTCTTGGGTCTCGGGTGTGTGTGTGGGCGACATAAGTCGACATGTTGGGTGACCTAGCATTCCGACGGTGGGCGATCTTTTTGGATTTTTGGGACGATGTTAGGCGACTTCGCATAAAAGGGCCGTTGTTTTGGGGCTCGGTTGTGTGTGGGCATCCTAAGTCGACGTGCTGGGCGACCTAGCACGCCGATGGTGGGCGATCTTTTTGGCTGTTTTCGGTTGGTGTTAGGCGACTTCACGTTAAAGGGCCAATGGTTTTTGGTCTCGGGTGTGTGTGTGGGCGACCTAAGTCGACGTGCTGGCCGACCTAGCACGCCGACGGTGTTAGGCGACTTCGCATAAAAGGGTCTCTGGTTTTGGGTCTTGGGTATGTGTGTGGGCGAGCTAAGTCCATGTGTTGTCCGACCTAGCACACTGACGGTGGGCGATCTTTTCCTTTTTTGGGGCTGGTGTTAGATGACTTTGCGTAAAAGGGACAGTGGTTTAGGGTCTCGGGTGTGTGTGAAGGCTACCTAAGTCGACCTGCTAGGCGACCTAGCATGCCGAACATGGGCAACATTTTTAGCTTTTTGGGGACGGTGTTAGGCAACTTCACGTAAAAGGGATGGTGATTTTGGGTCTCAGGTGTGTGTGTGGGCGACCTAAGTCGACAGGTTGGGCGACCTAAGATGCCAACGGTGGGCGACCTTTGCAGCATTTTGGGGGTGGTGTTAGGCGACTTCGCATAAAAGGGCTGATAGTTTTGAGTCTCGGGTCTGTGAGTGGGCGACCTAAGTCTACGTGCTAGGTGACCTAGCATGCCGACGGTGGGCAATCTTTTCGGCTTTTTGGGGACGGTGTTACGCGACTTCACATAAAAGGGCCGGTGGTTTGGGGTCTCGGGTGTGTGTGGGCGTCCTAAGTCGACGTGCTGGGCGACCTAGCACGCCGACAGTGGGCGATCTTTTCGGGTTTTTTGGGTCGGTTTAGGCGACTTCACGTAAAAGGGCCAATGGTTTCCAGTCTCGGGTGTGTGTTTGGGCGACCTAGCATGCCCACGGTGGGCGGTCTTTTCGGCTTTTCAGGGACTATGTTAGGTGACTTCGTGTAAAAGGTCCGGCGGTTTTTGGTCTCGGGTGTGTGTGTGTGTGTGACCTAAGTCGACGTGCTGGTCGACCTAGCACACTGACGGTAGGCGGTCTATCGGCTTTATTGGGTCGGTGTTAGGCGACTTCGCGTAAAAGGGCCATTGTTTTTGGGTCCCGCGTGTGTGTCGCGTCCTAATTCGACGTGCTAGGCGACATAGCACACCGACGGTGGGAGATCTTTTCGGCTTTTTTGGGTCGATGTTAGGCGAGTTTGGGTAAAAGGGCCGGTGGTTTTGATTCTCGGGTGTGTGCGTGGGTGACCTAAGTCGACGTGCTGGGTGACCTAGCACGCCGACGGTGGGCTATCTTTTCGGATTTTTGGGGACGATGTTAGGCGACTTCGCGTAAAGCGGCCGCTAGTTTTGTGTCTTGGGTATGTGTGTGGGCGACCTAAGTCGACGTGTTGGTCGACCTAGCACGCCGACGGTGGGTGATCTATCAGCTTTCTTGAGTCGGTGTTAGGAGCTTTCGCGTAAAAGGCCTGGTGGTTTTGGGTCTTGGGTGTGTGTGGGCATCCTAAGTCGACATGTTGGGCGACCTAGCACGCCGACGGTGGGCGATCTTTTCGGCTTTTTTGGGTCTGTGTTAGGTAACTTTGCGTAAAAGGGCCTAAGTTGACGTGCTAGGCGACCTAGCATGCCGACGGTGGGCGAGCATTTCGGCTTTTCGGGGACGGTGCTAGGCGACTTCGCGTAAAAGGGCCGGTGATGTTTGGTCTCCGGTGTGTGTGTGTGGGTGACCTAAGTCGATGTGCTAGGCAACCTAGCACACTGACGGTGGGTGGTCTATCGGCTTTTTTGGGTCGTTGTTAGGCCACTTCACGTAAAACGGCCGGGTATTTTGGGTCTCGGGTGTGTGTGTGGGCATCCTAAGTCGACGTGTTGGGCGACCTAGCACGCCAACGGTGGGTGATGTTTTCACCTTTTTTGGGTTGGTGTTAGGCGAGTTCGCGTAAAAGGGCTAATGGTTTTTGGTCTCGGGTGTGTGTGTGGTTTACCTAAGTCAACGTGCTGGCCAACGTAGCACGCCGACGGTGGGCGGTCTTTTCGGCATTTTGGGGCGGTGTTAGGCGACTTCACGTAAAAGGGCCTGTGGTTTTTGGTCTCGAGTGTGTGTGTGTGTGACCTAAGTTGACGTGCTAGGCGACCTAGCACGCTGATGGTCGGCGATCTATCGGCTTTATTAGGTCGCTGTTAGGCTACTTCGCGTAAAAGGGCCGGTTGTTTTGGGTACAATGTGTATATCTGGCATCCTAATTCGACGTGCTACGTGACCTAGCACGCCGACTGTGGGCCATCTTTTCGGCTTTTTTGGGTCGATCTTAGGCAACTTCGCGTAAAAGGGCTGGTGGTTTTTGTTCTCGGTTGTGTGCGTGGGTGACCTAAGTCGACGTGCTGGGTGACCTAGCAAGGCGACGGTGGGCTATCTTTTAAGATGTTAGGGGACGGTGTTAGGCGACTTTGCGTAAAAGGGCCGGTGGTTTTGGGTCTTGGGTATGTGTGTGGGCGAGCTAAGTCCAAGTGCTGACTGACCTAGCACGCCGACGGTGGGTGATCTTTTTCGTTTTTTGGGGCTAGTGTTAGGTGACTTCGCGTAAAAGGGACGGTGGTTTAGGGTCTCGGGTGTGCGTGTGGGTTACCTAAGTCGACGTGCTGGGCAACCTAGCACGCCGAACATGGGCGACCTTTTCGACTTTTGGGGGATGGTGTTAGGTGACTTCGCGTAAAAGGGATGGTGATTTTGGGTCTCAGATGTGTTAGTGGGTGACCTAAGTCGACAGGTTGGGCGACCTAGCATGTCGATGGTGGGCGACCTTTTCGGCATTTTGGGGATGGTGTTAGGCGACTTCGCGTAAAAGGGCTAATGGTTTTGGATCTCGGGTGTGTGTGTGGGCGACCTAAGTCGACGTGCTGGGCAACCTAGCATGCCGACGGTGGGCGATCTTTTCTTCTTTCTGGGGACGGTGTTAGGCGACTTCACGTAAAAGGGCCGGTGGTGTTGGATCCCGGGTGTGTGTGGCCGTCCTAAGTCGATGTGGTGGGTAACCTAGCTTACCGACAGTGGGCGCCTTTTCTGCTTTTTGGGGACGGTGTTAGGTGACTTTGTGTAAAAGGGCCTGTGGTTTTTGGTCTCAGGTGTGTGTGTGTGTGTGACCTAAGTCGACATTTTGGCTGACCTAACATGCTGACGGTGGGCGATCTATCGGTTTTATTGGGTCGGTGTTAGGGGACTTCGCGTAAAAGGGCAGGTGTTTGTGGGTCCCGTGTGTGTGTGGCATCCTAATTCGACGTGCTAGGCGACGTAGCACGCTGACGGTGGGCGATCTTTGTGGCTTTTTTGGTTCGATGTTAGGTGACTTCATGTAAAAGGGCTGGTGATTTTGGTTCTCGGGTGTGTGCATGGGCGACCTAAATCAACGTGCTGGGTGACCTAGCATGCCGACGGTGGGCTATCTTTTCGGATTTTTGGGGACGGTGTTAGGCAACTTCGCGTAAAAGGGCCGGTGGTTTCGGGTCTTGGGTATGTGTGTGGGCGAGCCATGTCCAAGTGCTGGCCGACCTAACGCGCCGACGGTGGGCGATCTTTTTGTTTTTTGGGGATGATGTTAGGTGACTTCGCGTAAAAGGGACGGTGGTTTAGGGTCTCGGGTGTGTGTGTGGGTTACCTAAGTCGACGTGCTGGGGGACGTAGCACGCCAAATATGGCCGACCTTTTCGGCCTTTTGGGGACGGTGTTAGGCGACTTCGCGTAAAATGAATGGTGATTTTGGGTCTCAGATGTGTGTTAGGCCACCTAAGTCGACAGGTTGGGCGACCTAGCATGCCGATGGTGGGCGACCTTTTCGGCATTTTGGGATGGTGTTAGGGGACTTCGCGTAAAAGGGCTGATGGTTTTGGGTCTCGGGTGTGTGTGTGGGCGACCTAAGTCGACATGCTGGGCAATCTAGCATGCCGACGGTGGGCGATCTTTTCGGCTTGTTGGGGACGGTGTTAGGCGACTTCACGTAAAAGGGCCGGTGGTTTTGGATCTCGGGTGTATGTGGGCATCATAAGTCGATATGCTGGGCGACCAAGCACGCCGACGGTGGGCGATCTTTTCTGCTTTTTTGGGTCAGTGTTAGGCGACTTCGCGTAAAAGGGCTAATGGTTTTCGGTCTCGTGTGTGTGTGTGGGCGACCTAAGTTGACGCGCTGGCCGACCTAGCATGTAGATGGTGGGCGGTCTTTTCGACTTTTTGGGGACAGTGTTAGGCGACTTCGTGTAAAAGGGCCTGTGGTTTTTGGTCTCGTGTGTATGTGTGTTAGGCGACTTCACGTAAAAGGGCCGGTGGTGTTGGGTCCCGGGTGTGTGTGGCCGTCCTAAGTCGATGTGGTGGGTAACCTAGCTTGCCGACAGTGGGCGTCTTTTCTGCTTTTTGGGGACGGTGTTAGGCGACTTTGTGTAAAAGGGCCTGTGGTTTTTGGTCTCAGGTGTGTGTGTGTGTGTGTGTGTGTGACCATAGTCGACATTTTGGCCGACCTAACATGCTGACGATGGGCGATCTATCGGTTTTATTGGGTCGGTGTTAGGTGACTTCACGTAAAAGGGCCGGTGTTTCCTGGGTCCCGTTAGTGTGTGTGGCGTCCTAATTCGACATGCTAGGCGACATAGCACGTTGGCGTGGGCGATCTTTTCAGCTTTTTTGGGTCGATGTTATGCGACTTCGCGTAAAAGGGCTGGTGGTTTTGGTTCTCGGGTGTGTGCATGGGGGACCTAAGTCAACGTGCTGGGTGACCTAGCACGCTGACGGTGGGCTATCATTTCAGATTTTTGGCGACGATGTTAGGCGACTTCGGGTAAAAGGGTCGGTGGATTTGGGTCTTGGGTATGTGTGTGGGCGAGCTAAGTCCAAGTGTTGGCCGACCTAGCACGCCGATGGTGGGCGAACTTTTCATTTTTTGGGGCTGGTGTTAGGTGACTACGCGTAAAAGGGACTGTGGTTTAGGGTCTCGGGTGTGTGTGTGGGCTACCTAAGTCGACGTGCTGGACGACATAGCACGCTGAACATGGGCGACCTTTTCGGCTTTTTTGGGACGGTGTTAGGCGACTTCGCGTAAAAGGGATGGTGATTTTGGGTCTCAGGTGTGTGTGTCGTGACCTAAGTCGACAGGTTGGGCGACCTAGCATGCCGACGGTAGGCAACCTTTTCGGCATTTTGGGGATGGTGTTAAGCGACTTCGCATAAAAGGGCTGATGGTTTTGGGTCTCGGGTGTGTGTGTGGGTGACCTAAGTCGACGTGCTAGGCGACCTAGCATGCCGACGGTGGGCGATCTTTTTGGCTTTTTGGGGACGGTGGTAGGCGACTTCACGTAAAAGGGTCGGTGGTTTTGTGTCTCGGGTGTGTGTGGGCGTCCTAAGTCGACGTGTTGTGCGTCCTAGCATGCCGACGGTGGGCAATGTTTTCGACTTTTTTGGGTCGGTGTTAGGCGACTTCGTGTAAAACGGCCAGTGGTTTTTGGTCTCGGGTGTGTGTGTGTGTGACCTAAGTCGACATGCTGGCCAACCAAGAACGCTGACGGTGGGCGATCTATCGGCTTTATTGGGTCGGTGTTAGGCGACTTCGTGTAAAAGGGCCAGTGTTTTGGGTCCCGTGTGTGTGGTGTCCTAATTGTACGTGCGAGGCGACGTAGCACGCCGACGGTGGGCGATCTTTTCGGCTTTTTTGGGTCGATGTTAGGTGACTTCGCATAAAAGGGCAGGTGGTTATTGTTTTCGGGTGTGTATGTGGGCAACCTAAGTGGACGTGCTGGGTGACCTAGCATGCCGATGGTGGGCTATCTTTTCGAATTTTTGGGGACGGTGTTAGGTGACTTCGCGTAAAATGGCCGGTGGTTTAGGGTCTCGGGTGTGTGTGTGGGCTACCTAAGTCGACGTGTTGGGGGACCTAGCACGCCAAACATGGGCGATCTTTTCGGCTTTTCGAGATGGTGTTAGGCGACTTCGCACAAAAGGGATGGTGATTTTAGGTCTCGGGTGAGTGTGTGGGCAACCTAAGTCGACAGGTTGGGTGACCTAGCATGCCGACGGTGGGCGACATTTTGGGGATGGTGTTAGGCGACTTCAACTAAAAGGGCTCATAGTTTTGGGTCTCGGGTGTGTGTGTGGGTCACCTAAGTCGACATGCTGGGCGACCTAGCATGTGGACGGTGGGCAATATTTTTGGCTTTTTGGGGACGGTGTTAGGCGATTTCTTGTAAAAGGGCCGGTGCTTTTGGGTCTCGGGTGTGTGTGTGGGTGACCTAAGTCGACGTGCTAGGCGACCTAGTATGCCGACGGTGGGCGATCTTTTCGGCTTTTTTGGGTTCTTGTTAGGAGACTTCGCATAAAAGGGCCGGTGTTCTTGGGTCTCGTGTATGTGTGTGGGCGACCTAAGTCGACGTGCTGGGTGACCTAGCATGCCGACTATGGGTGATCTTTTCGGCTTTTTGAGGACAGTGTTAGGCGACTTCGCGTGAAAGGGCCGGTGGTTTTGGGTCTTAGGTCTGTGTGTGGGCGACCTAAGTGGATGTGCTGGCGACCTAGTACGGCGATGGTGGGCGATCTTTTTGGCTTTTTTGGCTTCTTGTTAGGCGACTCCGCGTAAAAGGGTCGGTATTTCTTAGGACTCAGGTGTGTGTGTGGGCGACCGACCTAGCATGCCGACGGTGGGCGGTCATTTTGCTTTTCGGGGATGGTGTTAGGCGACTTAGCGTAAAAGGGCCGTTGGTTTTTGGTCTCCGGTGTGCGTGTGTGAGTGACCGAAGTCGACATGCAAGGCGACCTAGCACGCCGACGGTGGGCGATATATCGGCTTTTTTGGGTCGGTGTTGGGCCACTTCACGTAAAAGGGCTGGTGTTTTTGGGTCTTGGGTGTATGTGCGGGTGACCTAAGTAGACGTGCCGGGCGACCTAGCACGCTAACGGTGGGCGATCATTTTGGCTTTTCATGGACGGTGTTAGGCGACTTCGCATAAAAGGGCCGGTGGTCTTTGGTCTCCGGTGTGTGTGTGTGTGTGTGGGTGACCTTAAGTCCACGTGCTAGGAAACCTGGCACGCCGATGGTGGGCGATATATCAGCTGTTTTGGGGCGGTGTTAGGCCACTTCACGTAAAAGGGCCGGTGGTTTTGGGTCTCGGGTGTGTGTGTGGGCATCCTAAATCGACGTGTTGGGCGACCTAGCACGCCGATGGTGGACGATCTTTTCATCTTGTTTGGGTCGGTGTTAGGCGACTTCGCATAAAGGGCCAATGGTTTTCGGTCTCGGGGTGTGTGTGTGGGCGACCTAAGTCGACGTGTTGTCGACCTAGCACACCGACGGTGACCTGTCTTTTCCGCTTTTTGGTGACGGTGTTAGCCAACTTCGCGTAAAAGGGCCGATGGTTTTTGGTCTCAGGTGTCTGTGTGCGTGTGACCTAAGTCGACATGCTGGGCGACCTAGCACGCTGAAGGTGGGTGATCTATCGGCTTTATTTGGTAAGTGTTAGGCGACTTCGCATAAAAGGGCCGGCGGTCTTGGGTTCCATGCGTGTGTGTGGCATCCTAATTCGATGTGCTAGGCGACGTAGCACGCCAACCATGGGCGATCTTTTCGGATTTTTGTGTTGATGTTAGGCGACTTCGTGTAAAAGGGCTGGTGGTTTTGGGTCTCGGGTGTGTGCGTGGGCGACCTAAGTCGATGTGCTGGGCAACCTAGTACGCCAACGGTGGGCGATCTTTTCGTCTTTTTGGAGACAGTGTTAGGCGACTTCGCGTAAAAGGTCCGGTGGTTTTGGGTCTCAGGTGTGTGTGTGGGCGACCTAAGTCGACGTGCTGGGCGACCTAGCACGCAGACGGTGGGCGATCATCGGCTTTTTTGGGTCGGTGTTAGGCCACTTCACGTAAAAGGGCCGGTGGTTTTGAGTCTTGGGTGTGTGTGTGGGCGACCTAAGTCGACGTGTTGGGTGACCTAGCACGCAGACGGTGGGCGATCATTTCGGCTTTTCATGGAAGGTGTTAGGTGACTTCGCGTAAAAGGGTCTGTTGTCTTTGGTCTCCGGTGTGTTTGTGTGGGTGACCTAAGTCCACGTGCTAGGAGACCTAGCACGCCGATGGTGGGCGATATATAAGCATTTTTGGATCGGTGTTAGCCCACTTCACGTAAAAGGGCCGGTGGTTTTGGGTCTCGGGTGTGTGTGTGGGCATCCTAAGTCGACGTGCTGGGCGACCTAGCACACCGACGGTGGGTGATCTATCGGCTTTTTTGGGTTGGTGTTAGGAGACTTCGCGTAAAAGGGCCGGTGGTTTTCGGTCTCGTGTGTGTGTCGGGGCGTCCTAACTCAAGTGGCTGGGCGACCTAGCACACCGACGGTGGGCAATTTTTTTGACTTTTATGGGTCGGTGTTAGGCGACTTCGCGTAAAAGGGCCGGTGGTTTTGGGTCTCGGGTGTGTGTGGGCGTCCTCAATCGTCGTGTTGGGCGACCTAGCACGCCGACGGTGGGCGATCTTTTCAGCTTATTTGGCTCGGTGTTAGGCGACTTCGCGTAAAGGGCCAATGGTTTTCGGTTGCGGAGTGTGTGTGTGGGCGACCTAAGTCGACATGCGGCCGACCTAGCACACCGACGGTGGGCAGTCTTTTCGGCTTTTTGGTGACGGTGGTAGGCAACTTCGCATAAAAGGGCCGGTGGTCTTGGGTCCCATGTGTGTGTGTGGCATCCTAATTCGATATGCTAGGCGACGTAGCACGCCGACGATGGGCGATCTTTTTGGCTTTTTTGGGTCGATGTTAGGCGACTTCGCATAAAAGGGCTGGTTGTTTTGTTTCTCGGGGGTGTGTGTGGGCGACCTAAGTGGACGTGCTTGGTGACCTAGTAGGCCGACGGTGGGCTATCTTTTCCGGATTTTTGGGGACGGTGTTAGGCGACTTCGCGTAAAAGGTCTAGTGGTTTTGGGTCCTGGGTATGTGTGTGGGCGAGCTAAGTCCAAGTGTTGGCCGACCTAGCACGCCGACGGTGGGCGATCTTTTTGTTTTTTTTGGGCTGGTGTTAGCTGACTTCGCGTAAAAGGGACGGTTGTTTAGGGTCTCAGGTGTGTGTGTGGGCAACCTAAGTCGACGTGCTGGGTGACCTAGCACGCCGAACATGGGCGACCTTTTCGGCTTTTTGGGGACGATGTTAGGCGACTTCGCGTAAAAGGGATGGTGATTTTCGGTCTCGGGTGTGTGTATGGGCGACGTAAGTCGATAGGTTGGGTGACCTAGCACGCCGACGGTGGGCGACTTTTTCGGCATTTTGGGGATGGTGTTAGGCGACTTCGCGTAAAAGGGCTGATGGTTTTGGGTCTCGGGTGTGTGTGTGGGCGACCTAAGTCGACGTGCTAGGCGACCTAGCATGCCGACGGTGGGCGATCTTTTCGGCTTTTTTGGGTTCTTGTTAGGAGACTTTGCGTAAATGGGCCGGTGTTCTTGGGTCTCGAGTGTGTGTGTGGGCGACCTAGGTCGACGTGCTGGGTGACCTAGCATGCCGACGGTGGGCGATCTTTTCGGCTTTTTGGGGACGGTGTTAGGCGTCTTCGCATAAAAAGGCCGGTGGTTTTGGGTCTCGGGTTTGTGTGTGGGCGATCTAAGTCGATGTGCTGGGCGACCTAGTACACCGACGATGGGCGATCTTTCCGTCTTGTTTGGCTTCTTGTTAGGCGACTCCACGTAAAAGGGTCGGTGTTCTTAGGTCTCAGGTGTGTGTGGGCGACCTAAGTCGACGTGCTGGGTGACCTAGCACGCCAACGGTGGGCGACCTTTTTGGCATTGTGGGGATGGTCTTAGGCGTCTTCGCGTAAAAGGGCTGATGGTTTTGGGTCTCGGGGGTGTGTGTGGGCGACCTAAGTCGACGTGCTAGGCGAGCTAGCATGCCGACGGTGGGCGATCTTTTCGGCTTTTTGGGGACGGTGTTAGGCGACTTCGCGTAAAAGGTCCTGTGCTTTTGGGTCTCGAGTGTGTGAGGGGGCGACCTAAGTCGACATGCTGAGCGACCTAGTATGCCGGCGGTGGGCGATTATTTCGGCTTTTTTGGGTTCTTGTTAGGAGACTTTGCGTAAATGGGCCGGTGTTCTTGGGTCTCGTGTGTGTGTGTGGGCGACCTAAGTCGATGTGCTGGGTGACCTAGCATGCCGACGGTGGGCGATCTTTTCGGCTTTTGGGGGACGGTGTTAGGTGTCTTCGCGTAAAAAGGCCGGTGGTTTTGGGTCTCGGGTTTGTGTGTGGGCGATCTAAGTCAATGTGCTGGGCGACCTAGTACGCCGACGGTGGGCGATCTTTCCGTCTTTTTTGGCTTCTTGTTAGGCGACTCCACGTAAAAGGGTCGGTGTTCTTAGGTCTTAGGTGTGTGTGAGCAACCAAAGTCGACGTGCTGGGTGACCTAGCACGCCAATGGTGGGCAATCATTTCGGCTTTTCGGGGATGGTATTAGGCGACTTCGCGTAAAAGGGCTGGTGGTTTTTGGTGTCCGGTGTGTGTATGTGTGGGTGACCGAAGTCGACGTGCTAGGCGACCTAGCACGTCGACGGTGGGCGATCTATCGACTTTTTTGGGTCGGTGTTAGGCCACTTCACGTAAAAGGGCCGGGGATTTTGGGGCTTGGGTGTGTGTGTGGGCGACCTAAGTCGACGTGCTGGGCGACCTAGCACGCCACGGTGGTCCATCATTTCGGCTTCTCGTGGACGGTGTTAGGCAACTTCGCATAAAAGGGCCGGTGGTCTCTGGTCTCCTGTGTGTGTGTGGGTCACCTAAGTCCAGGTGCTAGGAGACCTAGCACGCCGACGGTGGGCGATATATCATCTTTTTTGGATCGGTGTTAGGCCACTTCACGTAAAAGGGCCGGTGGTTTTGGGTCTCGGGTGTGTGTGGGGGCATCCTATGTCGACGTGCTGGGCGACCTAGCACACCGACAGTGGGTGATCAGTCTGTGTTAGGAGACTTCGCGTAAAAGGGCCGGTGGTGTTCGGTCTGGTGTGTGTGTGTGGGTGTCCTAACTCAACGTGCTGGGCGACCTAGTACGCCGACGGTGGGCGATTTTTCGACTTTTATGGGTCGGTGTTAGGCGATTTCGCGTAAAAGGGCCGGTGTTTTTTGTCTCGGGTGTGTGTGGGCGTCCTAAATCGATGTGTTGGGCGACCTAGTACGCCGACGGTGGGCGCTCTTTTCAGCTTATTTGGGTCGGTGTTAGGCGACTTCGCGTAAAGGGCCAATGGTTTTCGGTTTCGGGGTGTGTGTCTGGGCGACCTAAGTCGACGTGCTGGGCGACCTAGCACGCTGACGGTGGGCGATCTATCGGCTTTATTTGGTCAGTGTTAGGCGACTTCGCATAAAAGGGCCGGTGGTCTTGGGTCCCATGTGTGTGTGTGGCATCCTAATTCGATGTGCTAGGCGACGTAGCACGCCGATGATGGGCGACCTTTTTGGCTTTTTTGTGTCGATGTTAGGCGACTTCGCGTAAAAGGGTTGGGTGTTTTGGTTCTCGGGTGTGTGTGTGGGTGACCTAAGTCGACGTGCTGGGTGACCTAGCATACCGACGGTGGGTGATCTTTTCGGCTTTTGGGGCACTGTGTTAGGCGCCTTCGTGTAAAAGGGCCGGTGGTTTTGGGTCTCGGGTGTGTGCGTGGGCGACCTAAGTCGATGTGTTGGGCGACCTAGTACGCCGACGGTGGGCGATCTTTTCGGCTTTTTTGGCTTCTTGTTAGGCGACTCCGCGTAAAAGGGTCGGTGTTCTTAGATCTGGGGTGTGTGTGTGGGCAACATAAGTCGACGTGCTGGGCGACCTAGCACGCCGACGGTGGGCGGTCATTTCGACTCTTCGGCGACGGTGTTAGGCGACTTGGCGTAAAAGGGCGGGTGGTTTTTGGTCTCCGGTGTGTGGGGGGGTGCCCGAAGTCGACGTGCTAGGCGACCTAGCACGCCGATGGTGGGCGATCTATCGGCTTTTTTGGGTCGGTGTTAGGCCAGTTCACATAAAAGGGCCAGTGATTTTGGGTCTTGGGAGTGTGTGTGGGCGACCTAAGTCGACGTGCTGGGCGACCTAGCACGCCGATGTTGGGCGATCATTTCGGCCTTTCGCAGAAGGTGTTAGGCGACTTCGCGTAAAATGTCCGGTGGTCTTTGGTCTCCGGTGTGTGTGTGTGGGTGACCTAAGTCCACGTGCTAAGAGACCTAGCACGCCGACGGTGGACGATATATCAGCTTTTTTGGGTCGGTGTTAGGCCACATCACGTAAAAGGGCCGGTGGTTTTGTGTCTCGGGTGTGTGTGTGGGCGTCCTAAATCGACGTGCTGGGCGACCTAGCACACCAACGGTGAGTGATCTATCGACTTTTTTGGGTCCGTGTTAGGAGACTTCGGGTAAAAGGGCCGGTGGTGTTCGGTCTCGTGTGTGTGTGTGGGCATCCTAACTCAACGTGCTGGGTGACCTAGCACGCCGACGGTGGGCGATTTTTCGACTTCTATGGGTCGGTGTTAGGCGACTCCGCGTAAAAGGGCTGGTGGTTTTGGGTCTCGGGTGTGTGTGGGCGTCCTAAATCGATGTGTTGGGCGACCTAGCACGCCGACGGTGGGCGCTCTTTTCAGCTTATTTGGGTCGGTGTTAGGCGACTTCGCGTAAAGGGCCAATGGTTTTCGGTTTCGGGGTGTGTGTCTGGGCGACCTAAGTCGACGTGCTGGGCGACCTAGCACGCTGACGGTGGGCGATCTATCGGCTTTATTTGGTCAGTGTTAGGCGACTTCGCATAAAAGGGCCGGTGGTCTTGGGTCCCATGTGTGTGTGTGGCATCCTAATTCGATGTGCTAGGCGACGTAGCACGCCGATGATGGGCGACCTTTTCGGCTTTTTTGTGTCGATGTTAGGCGACTTCGCGTAAAAGGGTTGGGTGTTTTGGTTCTCGGGTGTGTGTGTGGGTGACCTAAGTCGACGTGCTGGGTGACCTAGCATACCGACGGTGGGTGATCTTTTCGGCTTTTGGGGCACTGTGTTAGGCGCCTTCGTGTAAAAGGGCCGGTGGTTTTGGGTCTCGGGTGTGTGCGTGGGCGACCTAAGTCGATGTGTTGGGCGACCTAGTACGCCGACGGTGGGCGATCTTTTCGGCTTTTTTGGCTTCTTGTTAGGCGACTCCGCGTAAAAGGGTCGGTGTTCTTAGATCTGGGGTGTGTGTGTGGGCAACCTAAGTCGACGTGCTGGGCGACCTAGCACGCCGACGGTGGGCGGTCATTTCGACTCTTCGGCGACGGTGTTAGGCGACTTGGCGTAAAAGGGCGGGTTGTTTTTGGTCTCCGGTGTGTGGGGGGGTGCCCGAAGTCGACGTGCTAGGCGACCTAGCACGCCGATGGTGGGCGATCTATCGGCTTTTTTGGGTCGGTGTTAGGCCAGTTCACATAAAAGGGCCAGTGTTTTTGGGTCTTGGGAGTGTGTGTGGGCGACCTAAGTCGACGTGCTGGGCGACCTAGCACGCCGATGTTGGGCGATCATTTCGGCCTTTCGCAGAAGGTGTTAGGCGACTTCGCGTAAAATGTCCGGTGGTCTTTGGTCTCCGGTGTGTGTGTGTGGGTGACCTAAGTCCACGTGCTAAGAGACCTAGCACGCCGACGGTGGACGATATATCAGCTTTTTTGGGTCGGTGTTAGGCCACATCACGTAAAAGGGCCGGTGGTTTTGTGTCTCGGGTGTGTGTGTGGGCGTCCTAAATCGACGTGCTGGGCGACCTAGCACACCAACGGTGAGTGATCTATCGACTTTTTTGGGTCCGTGTTAGGAGACTTCGGGTAAAAGGGCCGGTGGTGTTCGGTCTCGTGTGTGTGTGTGGGCATCCTAACTCAACGTGCTGGGTGACCTAGCACGCCGACGGTGGGCGATTTTTCGACTTCTATGGGTCGGTGTTAGGCGACTTCGCGTAAAAGGGCTGGTGGTTTTGGGTCTCGGGTGTGTGTGGGCGTCCTAAATCGACGTATTGGGCGACCTAGCACGCCGACGGTGGGCGCTCTGTTCAGCTTATTTGGGTCGGTGTTAGGCGACTTCGCGTAAAGGGCCAATGGTTTTCGGTTTCGGGGTGTGTGTCTGGGCGACCTAAGTCGACGTGCTGCCGACCTAGCACACCGATGGTGGGCGGTCTTTTCGGCTTTTTGGTGATGGTGTTAGCCAACTTCGCGAAAAAGGGCCGATGGTTTTTGGTCTCGGGTGTGTGTGTGTGTGAGCTAAGTCGACGTGCTGGGCAACCTTGCACGCTGACGATGGGCGATCTATCGGCTTTATTTGGTCAGTGTTAGGCGACTTCGCATAAAAGGGCCGGTGGTCTTGGGTCCCATGTGTGTGTGTGGCATCCTAATTCGATGTGCTAGGCGACGTAGCACGCCGATGATGGGCGACCTTTTCGGCTTTTTTGTGTCGATGTTAGGCGACTTCGCGTAAAAGGGTTGGGTGTTTTGGTTCTCGGGTGTGTGTGTGGGTGACCTAAGTCGACGTGCTGGGTGACCTAGCATACCGACGGTGGGTGATCTTTTCGGCTTTTGGGGCACTGTGTTAGGCGCCTTCGTGTAAAAGGGCCGGTGGTTTTGGGTCTCGGGTGTGTGCGTGGGCGACCTAAGTCGATGTGTTGGGCGACCTAGTACGCCGACGGTGGGCGATCTTTTCGGCTTTTTTGGCTTCTTGTTAGGCGACTCCGCGTAAAAGGGTCGGTGTTCTTAGATCTGGGGTGTGTGTGTGGGCAACCTAAGTCGACGTGCTGGGCGACCTAGCACGCCGACGGTGGGCGGTCATTTCGACTCTTCGGCGACGGTGTTAGGCGACTTGGCGTAAAAGGGCGGGTTGTTTTTGGTCTCCGGTGTGTGGGGGGGTGCCCGAAGTCGACGTGCTAGGCGACCTAGCACGCCGATGGTGGGCGATCTATCGGCTTTTTTGGGTCGGTGTTAGGCCAGTTCACATAAAAGGGCCAGTGTTTTTGGGTCTTGGGAGTGTGTGTGGGCGACCTAAGTCGACGTGCTGGGCGACCTAGCACGCCGATGTTGGGCGATCATTTCGGCCTTTCGCAGAAGGTGTTAGGCGACTTCGCGTAAAATGTCCGGTGGTCTTTGGTCTCCGGTGTGTGTGTGTGGGTGACCTAAGTCCACGTGCTAAGAGACCTAGCACGCCGACGGTGGACGATATATCAGCTTTTTTGGGTCGGTGTTAGGCCACATCACGTAAAAGGGCCGGTGGTTTTGTGTCTCGGGTGTGTGTGTGGGCGTCCTAAATCGACGTGTTGGGCGACCTAGCACACCAACGGTGAGTGATCTATCGACTTTTTTGGGTCCGTGTTAGGAGACTTCGGGTAAAAGGGCCGGTGGTGTTCGGTCTCGTGTGTGTGTGTGGGCATCCTAACTCAACGTGCTGGGTGACCTAGCACGCCGACGGTGGGCGATTTTTCGACTTCTATGGGTCGGTGTTAGGCGACTTCGCGTAAAAGGGCTGGTGGTTTTGGGTCTCGGGTGTGTGTGGGCGTCCTAAATCGACGTATTGGGCGACCTAGCACGCCGACGGTGGGCGCTCTGTTCAGCTTATTTGGGTCGGTGTTAGGCGACTTCGCATAAAGGGCCAATGGTTTTCGGTTTCGGGGTGTGTGTCTGGGCGACCTAAGTCGACGTGCTGCCGACCTAGCACACCGATGGTGGGCGGTCTTTTCGGCTTTTTGGTGATGGTGTTAGCCAACTTCGCGAAAAAGGGCCGATGGTTTTTGGTCTCGGGTGTGTGTGTGTGTGAGCTAAGTCGACGTGCTGGGCAACCTTGCACGCTGACGATGGGCGATCTATCGGCTTTATTTGGTCAGTGTTAGGCGACTTCGCATAAAAGGGCCGGTGGTCTTGGGTCCCATGTGTGTGTGTGGCATCCTTATTCGATGTGCTAGGCGACGTAGCACACCGAAGATGGGCGACCTTTTCGGCTTTTTTGTGTCGATGTTAGGGGACTTCGCGTAAAAGGGCTGGTTGTTTTGGTTCTCGAGTGTGTGTGTGGCAGACCTAAGTCGACATGCTGGGTGACCTAGCATGCCGACGGTGGGTGATCTTTTCTGCTTTTTGGGCACATTCTTAGGCGTCTTCGTGTAAAAGGGCCTGTGGTTTTGGGTCTCGGGTGTCTGCGTGGGCGACCTAAGTCGATGTGCTGGGCGACCTAGCACGCCGACGGTGGGCGACCTTTTCGGCATTTTGGGGACGGTGTTAGGCGACTTCGCGTAAAAGGGCTGATGGTTTTGGGTCTCAGGTGTGTGTGTGCGAGCTAAGTCGACGTGCTAGCGACCTAGCATGCCGACGGTGGGCGATGTTTTCGGCTTTTTGGGGACGGTGTTAGGCGACTTCGCGTAAAAGGGCCTGTGGTTTTGGGTCTCGAGTGTGTGTGTCGGCGACCTAAGTCGACATGCTGGGCGGCCTAGTATGCCGACGATGGGCGATCATTTCGGCTTTTTTGGGTTCTTGTTAGGAGACTTCACGTAAATGGGCCGGTGTTCTTGGGTCTCGGGTGTGTGTGTGGGCGACTTAAGTCGACGTGTTGGGTGACCTAGCATGCCGGCTGTGGGCAATCTTTTTGGCTTTTTGGGGACGATGTTAGGCGTCTTCGCATAAAAGGGTCGGTGTTTTTGGCGCTCGGGTGTGTGTGCGGGCGATCTAAGTCAGTGTGCTGGGCGACCTAGTACACCGACGGTGGGCGATCTTTCCTTCTTTTTTGGCTTCTTGTTAGCCGACTCCGCGTAAAAGGGTCGGTGTTCTTAGGTCTCAGGTGTGTGTGCGGGCGACCTAAGTCGACGTACTCGGCAACCTAGCACGCCGACGATGGGCGATCATTTCGTCTTTTCGGGGACGGTATTAGGCGATTTCGCGTAAAAGGGCCGGTGGTTTTTGGTCTTCGGTGTGTGTATGGGTGACCGAATTCAACATGCTAGGCGACCGAGCACGCCGACGGTGGGCGATGTATCGGCTTTTTTGGGTCGATGTTAGTCCACTTCACGTAAAAGGGCAGGTGGTTTTGGGCCTTCGGTGTGTGTGTGTGGGTGACCTAAGTCGACGCGCTGGGCCACCTAGCACGCCGACGGTGGGTGATAATTTCGGCTTTTCGGGGACGGTGTTAGGCGACTTCACGTAAAAGGGCCGATGGTCTTTGCTCTCCGGTGTGTGTGTGTGGGTGACCTAAGTCGACGTGCTAGGAGACCTAGCACGCCGACGCTGGGCGATATTTCAGCTTTTTTGGGTCGCTGTTAGGTCACTTCACGTAAAAGGGCCGGTGGTTTTGGGTCTCGGGTGTGTGTGTGGGCGTCCTAAGTCGACGGGCTGGGCGACCAAGCACGCAGACGGTGCGTGATCTATTGGCCTTTTTGGGTCGGTGTTAGGAGACTTCGCGTAAAAGGGCTGGTAGTTTTCAATGTCGGGTGTGTGTGTGGGCGTCCTCACTCAACGTGCTGGGCAACCTAGCATGCCGACGGTGGGCGATCTTTTTAGCTTTTTTGGGTCGGTGTTAGGCGACTTCGCGTAAAAGGGCCGGTGGTTTTGGGTCTCGGGTATGTGTGGGCGTCCTAAATCGACGTGTTGGGCGACCTAGCATGCCGACGTTGCGCGATCTTTTCAATTTATTTGGGTCGGTGTTAGGCGACTTCGCGTAAAGGGCCAATGGTTTTCGGTCTCGGGTGTGTGTGTGGGCGACCTAAGTCGACGTGCTGGCCGACCTAGCATGCCGATGGTGGGCGGTCTTTTCGGCTTTTTGGTGACGGTGTCAGGTGACTTAGTGTAAAAGGGCCAGTGGTTTTTGGTCTCGGGTGTGTGTGTGTGTGTGACCTAAGTCGACGTGTTGGGCGACCTAGCACGCTGACGGTGGGCGATCTATCGGCTTTATTTGGTCAGTGTTAGGCGACTTCGCATAAAAGGGCCGGTGGTCTTGGGTCCCATGTGTTTGTGTGGCATCCTAATTCGATGTGCTAGGCGACGTAGCACGCCGACGGTGGGCGATCTTTTCAGCTTATTTGGGTCAGTGTTAGGCGACTTCGCGTAAAGGGCCAATGGTTTTCGATTCCGGGGTGTGTCTATGGACGACCTAAGTCGACGTGCTGCCGACCTAGCACACCGATGGTGGGCGGTCTTTTCGGCTTTTTGGTGACGGTGTTAGGCAATTTCGCATAAAAGGGCCGATGGTTTTTGGTC
This sequence comes from Hordeum marinum, assembly GCA_022496015.1. Lineage (NCBI taxonomy): Eukaryota > Viridiplantae > Streptophyta > Magnoliopsida > Poales > Poaceae > Hordeum > Hordeum marinum. The sequence continues at coordinate 165,986,220 of CM039675.1, forward strand.
TCAGGTGTGTGTGTGTGTGAGTGTTTGTGACGTAAGTCGACGTGCTGGGCGACCTAGCACGCTGACGTGGGCAATCTATCGGCTTTATTTGGTCAGTGTTAGGCGACTTCGCATAAAAGGGCCGGTGGTCTTGGGTCCCATGTGTGTGTGTGGCATCCTAATTCGATGTGCTAGGCGACATAGCACGCCGACGATGGGCGATCTTTTCGTCTTTTTTGGGTCGATCTTAGGCGACTGCGCGTAAATGGGCTAGGTGTTTTGGTTCTCGGGTGTGTGTGTGGGCGACCTAAGTCCACGTACTTGGTGACCTAGCAGGCCGACGCAGGGCTATCTTTTCCGGATTTTTGGGGACGGTGTTAGGAGACTTCGCGTAAAAGGGCCGGTGGTTTTGGGTCTTGGGTATGTGTGTGGGCGAGCTAAGTCCAAGTGTTGGCCGACCTAGCACGCCGACGGTGGGCAATCTTTTCGGTTTTTTGGGGCTGGTGTTAGCTGACTTCGCGTAAAAGGGACGGTTGTTTAGGGTCTCAGGTGTGTGTGTGGGCTACCTAAGTTGACGTGCTGGGTCACCTAGCACGCCGAACATGGGCGACCTTTTCGGCTTTTTGGGGACGGTGTTAGGCGACTTCGCGTAAAAGGGATGGTGATTTTGGGTCTCGGGTGTGTGTACGGGCAACGTAAGTCGATAGGTTGGGCGACCTAGCACGCCGACGATGGGCGACCTTTTCGGCATTTTGGGGATGGTGTTAGGCGACTTTGCGTAAAAGGGCTAATGGTTTTGGGTCTCGGGTGTGTGTGTGCGACCTAAGTCGACGTGCTAGCCGACCTAGCATGCCGACGGTGGGCTATCTTTTCGGCTTTTTGCGGACGGTGTTAGGCGACTTCGCGTAAAAGGGCCTGTGGTTTTTGGTCTCGAGTGTGTGTGTGGGCGACCTAAGTCGACATGCTGGGCAACCTAGTATGCCGACGGTGGGCGATCATTTCGGCTTTTTTGGGTTCTTGTTAGGAGACTTCGCGTAAATGGGCCGGTGTTCTTGGGTCTCGGGTGTGTGTGTGGGCGACTTAAGTCGACGTGCTAGGTGACCTAGCATGTCGGCGGTGGGCGTTCTTTTTGGCTTTTTGGGGACGATGTTAGGCGTCTTCGCGTAAAAGGGCCGGTGCTTTTGGGTTTCGGGTGTGTATGTGGGCGATCTAAGTCGATGTGCTGGGCAACCTAGTACGCCGATGGTGGGCGATCTTTCCTTCTTTTTTGGCTTCTTGTTAGGCGACTCCGCGTAAAAGGGTCGGTGTTCTTAGGTCTCAGGTGTGTGTGCGGGCGACCTAAGTCGACGTGCTCGGCAACCTAGCACGGCGACGATGGGCGATCATTTCGTCTTTTCAGGGACGGTATTAGGCGACTTCGCCTAAAAGGGCCGGTTGTTTTTGGTCTTCGGTGTGTGTATGGGTGACCGAAGTCGACATGCTAGGCGACCTAGCACACCGACGGTGGGCGATCTATCGGATTTTTTGGGTCGGTGTTAGTCCACTTCACGTAAAAGGGCCGGCGGTTTTGGCCCTTTAGTGTGTGTGTGTGGGTGACCTAAGTCGACGTGCTGGGCTACCTAGCACGCCAACGGTGGGCGATCATTTCGGCTTTTCGGGGACAGTGTTAGACGACTTCACGTAAAAGGGCCGATGGTCTTTGCTCTCCAGTGTGTGTGTGTGGGTGACCTAAGTCGATGTGCTAGGAGACCTAGCACGCCGACGGTGGGCGATATTTCAGCTTTTTTGGGTCGGTGTTAGGCCACTTCACATAAAAGGGCCAGTGGTTTTGGGTTTCGGGTGTGTGTGTCGGCGTCCTAAGTCGACGGGCTGGGCGACCAAGCACGCCGACGGTGGGCTTTTTTGGGACGGTGTTAGGAGACTTAACGTAAAAGGGACGGATGTTTTCGGTGTCGGGTGTGTGTGTGGGCGTCCTAACTCAACGTGCTGGGCGGCCTACCACGCCGACGGTTGGCGATCTTTTCGGCTTTTTCGGGTCGGTGTTAGGCGACTTCGCGTAAGAGGGCCGGTGGTTTTGGGTCTCGGGTGTGTGTGGGCATCCTAAATCGACGTGTTGGGTGACCTAGCATGCCGACGTTGCGCAATCTTTTCAGCTTATTTCGGTCGGTGTTAGGCTACTTCGCGTAAATGGCCAATGGTTTTCGGTCTCGGGAGTGTGTGTGGGCGACCTAAGTCGACATGCTGGCCGACGTAGCATAACGATGGTGGGCGGTCCTTTCGGCTTTTTGGTGACGGTGTCAGGCGACTTCGCGTAAAAGGGCCGGTGGTTTTTGGTCTCGTGTATGTGTGTGTGTGTGACCTAAGTCGACGTGCTGGGCGACCTAGCACGCTGACGACGGGCGATCTATCGGCTTTATTTGGTCAGTGTTAGGCTACTTCGCATAAAAGGGCCGGTGGTCTTGGGTCCCATGTGTGTGTGTGTGGCATCCTAATTCGATGTGCTAGGCGACGTAGCACGCCGACGGTGGGCGATTTTTTCGGCTTTTTTGGGTCGATGAAAGGCGACTTCACGTAAATGGGCTGGTGATTTTGGTTCTCGGGTGTGTGTGTGGGCGACCTAAGTCGACGTGCTTGGTGACGTAGCAGGCCGATGGTGGGCTATATTTTCGGATTTTTGGGGACGGTGTTACGCGACTTCATGTTAAAGGGCCGGTGGTTTTGGGTCTTGGGTATGTGCGTGGGCGAGCTAAGTCCAAGTGTTGGCCGACCTAGCACGCCGACGGTGGGCAATCTTTTTGGTTTTTTGGGGCTGGTGTTAGGTGACTTCGCGGAAAAGGGATGGTTGTTGAGGCTCTCAGATGTGTGTGTGGGCTATCTAAGTCGATGTGTTGGGCGACCTAGCATGCCGAACATGGGCGACCTTTTCGGCTTTTTGGGGATGGCATTAGGCGAGTTCGTGTAAAAGCGATGGTGATTTTGGGTCTCGGGTGTGTGTATGGGCGACGTAAGTCGACAGGTTGGGCGACCTAGCACGCCGACGGTGGGCGACCTTTTTTGCATTTTTGGGATGGTGTTAGGCGACTTCGCGTAAAAGGACTGATGGTTTTGGGTCTCGTGTGTGTCTGTGCGACCTAAGTCGACGTGCTAGGCGACTTAGCATGTCGACGGTGGGCGATCTTTTCGGCTTTTTGGGGACATTGTTAGGCGACTTCGCGTAAAAGGGTCAGTGGTTTTGGGTCTCGAGTGTGTGTGTGGGCGACCTAAGTCGACGTGTTGGCCCACCTAGTATGCCGACGGTGGGCGATCTTTTTGGCTTTTTTGGGTTCTTGTTAGGCGATTCGCGTAAAAGGGCCGGTGTTCCTGGGTCTCGAGTGTGTGTGTGGGTGACCTAAGTCGATGTGCTGGGTGACCTGGCATGCCGACGGTGGGGGGACTTTTCAGCTTTTGGGGGACGGTGTTAGGCGACTTCGCGTAAAAGGGCCGGTGGTTTTGGGTCTCGGGTGTGTGTGTGTGGGCGACCTAAGTCGATGTGCTGGGCGACCTAGTACGCCAATGGTGGGCGATCTTTTACGCTTATTTGGCTTCTTGTTAGGGGACTCGACGTAAAAGGGCCGGTGTTATTAGGTGTCGGGTGTGTGTGTGGGCGACCTAAATCTACGTGCTGGGCGGCCTAGCATGCCAACGGTGGGTGATCATTTTGGCTTTTCGGGGATGATGTTAGGCGACTTCGCGTAAAAGGGCCGGTGGTTTTTGGTCTCTGGTGTGTGTGTGTGGGTGACAGAAGTAGACGTGCTTGGGGACCTAGCATGCCAACGGTGGGCGATCTATCGGCATTTTTGGGTTGGTGTTAGGCCACTTCACATAGAAGGGCGGGTGGTTTTGGGTCTCGGGTGTGTGTGTGGGTGACCTAATTCGACATGCTGGGCGACCTAGCATGCCGACGGTGGGCAATCATTTCGGCTCTTCAGGGATGGTGTTAGGCGACTTCGCGTAAAGGGGTAGATGGTTTTTGGTCTCCGGTGTGTGTGTGGGTGACCTAAGTCGACCTGCTAGGCGACCTAGCACGTCGACGGTGGGCGATCTATCGGCTTTTTTGGGTCGGTGTTAGGAGACTTCGCGTAAAAGGGCCGGTTGTTTTGGCTCTTGGGTGTGTGTCTAGGCATCCTAACTCAACGTGCTGGGCGACCTAGCACGCCGACGGTGGGCGATCTTTTTGGCTTTTTTGGGGACGGTGTTAGGCGACTTCGCGTAAAAGGGCTGATGGTTTTAGTTCTTGGGTGTGTGCATGGGCGACCTAGGTCGACGTGCTGGGTGACCTAGCACGCAGACGGTGGGCTATCTTTTCGGGGACGGTGTTAGGCGACTACGCGTAAAAGGGCCGGTGGTTTTGGGTCTTGGGTATGTGTGCGGGCGAGCTAAGTCCAAGTGATGGCCGACCTAGCATGCCGACGGTGGGCGATCTATCACAACCCTAGCTAGACGTCCTAGGAATAGTATTGTGCTTGCATCATGTTTCATTTTGCATTAACATGAAATGGGGAACAAAAAGAAACCCCAAGCTAACTTTGAATCAAAACAATTCAAATTTGGTGAAAATTCAACAAATCCAAAATGCCCACTAAAAATGTTCCCTATGTTTGGTAAATTTGGGCATGATTATAACAGGGACCATTCTAATTGTTTGAACAATCAAAGTAATTCAAAAATAATGGATAAGTTTGAATTATTCAAACTTTAGTTTATAAAATATTTGGGATATTACTAATTAGCATTTGTACCTGAAAAGAAAATAAACAAATATCAGAAAATGGAAAACAGAAAGAACTAAAAAAGAAAAAAAAAGAAAAAAGCCCAGGCCAGGCCAGCCCACCTGGCCCATGGCCAGTCATCCTTGTCCTCTCGCCAGGAGGATAGGGGCGTGCGTTCGCCATGCGCGGGCACACGCCAGCCACCTCCTCCCTGCCGGGCTGCTGGCCAGGAGGGCTGGGAGGGCGCCAGCGCGAGGCCATCGCCGTGGCCTCCTTCTCCTCTCCCTCTCCCCTGTGAGTTCTATCTCTCGCTCCCTTTCTTCCCCTGCTCCGCCATAGCCAAGCTCTGCTCGAGCTTGCCGTCGTCGCGCTAGCCGCCCCCTTGCCTCGCTAGGTAGCCCACGAGAACCGCCGCGACCCCCTCATCCTCCCCGTAACCCCAGAAGACGCCGGGAGCCTCTCTACGCCGCGCCATCGCCGCTCCTCCCCGCTGGCCACCAAAGCCCCGCCGCGACATTCTGCCCCGTCCGGACCTCCTCCGACCTCGTCGTCGCCTCTGCTGGAACCGCGGTGAGCCGCTGGTACTCCTCCCCTTCTCCCCCTTCTTTCCGGTGCCCTGTAGACGCCGCGCCCTTTTGGCCCGAGCTCCGGCCGCCGCTGCCCTCAATGCCGACATCGATTCCGACCACCCCAGCCTCTGGTTTGGGGCTAGATCGACGCGCGGTCGAGCATAGGCCCTCCCAGCGCTCTCCGCCGTCCATTTGGTCGCCAGAGAAGGGATTCTGACCCCCTCCGCCGTCCCTGACTTCGCCGGCGGCTCAGCACCGGCGAGTCAACCTGTCTGACCGACAGGGGTTTGACCCTGGGTCACTGGCAGGTGGGGCCAGGCACTGTTAATTAGTTTAATTAATAAATTAATTAATTGTTTTAATTAAACATAATCTGTCGCTAACAGTGGGCCCAGTTTCTGTTAATTAATTAGGATTTAGTTTAAGTAGTTAGTTAAGTGTCTGAGTCACTGACATGTGGCCCCGACATGTCAGATTTGACTCTAGCCCGGTCAGCTGACCAGGTGACGTCACTGTGATGTCAGGCTGATGTTAATATTTCATTTTCTAGATTAAAAATAATTCCAGAAATTATTCAAAACTTCAAAAATTCATAAAATTAATCTGTAAGTCAGATGAAAATAATATATATATGAAAATTTATCAGAAAAATCCAATGAATCCAATCGTGCTATTGTCTTGCATGTTAGAGCAATCTAAATAGGTGAACATTGACATCTGTTAATAGGTTAGTAAATGGAACTTGAAATGAAGAACAATTTTGAACCTATATTCAAATTCATTTCAAATCAACATGAACACTAGTTGCATTAGCCCATCTATACATGCTATCATGCCATGATCATGCATCATATCGTTTCACTTCTGTGTATTGATTGATTCTTATCTGCATTGTGGTAGGCCCTACTTCTAAGGATACCCCCGAGTATCCCGATGAAGGAGAGAACCTTCCCGTTTCGTAGCAAGGCAAGCAACCCCTTTGAACAGTCCGATAATATCCCACTCTCTCGCTCCTACTCTCATTTATTGCATTAGGACAACCGATCACATGTGAGTCATACACGGTAGATGATCCTATTCTGTTGCATAACCTGACATTGTCATAGTAAATAGCTAAACCTTGCAACCTAGCATACCTGGTAGATGCTTGTGCCATGATGTGCTTAGCTTACTTTTCCTGATATGCTTGCTATGCTTAGAGTTGTGTCAGGTCGGATTCATCTGGGTGATGAACTGAGTGAAACAATGTTGCCCGTTGTGATGATGTTATGATGAGCTCAATTTGGTAAAGGTAGCGATGAGAGGCTATGTAGGAGTACATAGCGGGTTGTCTCATTGGGACCGTTCTTAGGAACAGAGTTCCGTGTTTTTATCCAAGACTAGTTGCTACCACACATTGGGTTCCGGTAGCTCGACCCCTCTCGACTTATCATTCGCTTAGTCCTGAGACCAGGAGTTGCAAGTAGTTTCTGGTGTTTATAGCTTGCTGGAGGCCGTGCGTAGCGCTGACCCTAGGGGTGGGTTACGAAGCGGTAGGCAATGGCATGGTGTACCAAGGGTCACCTGAATGATGGGCTTGGGAACCCTGCGCACATCGTTTGTGGCCGTAGCAGAAACTTCGGCTAGACTTCTGTGCGGGTTCAGTCTCAAATAGGCGATAACCTGGACTAGATGTATTATGTGAATGACGGTCATGGCCGACTCCCTCACTGGGCTTCCGCCTGAAGGTTGCCGAGCTGCATGGTTTTATGAGCACACAGCGATAAGTGGCGAGAGCATGTGGGAAGAAGTACACCCCTGCAGGGTATAAACCTATTCGAATAACCACGTCCTCGGATATGGACTACTTGGAGAACTTATGTTGTTCACAGGTAATCAAATGGATACTCATAAAAATATCAAGACAAATGTGAGTACCGTAGATGGCATTCTTCCAGGAGAGGGAAGTGAATCTATGGTGTTGTATTGTTATGGAGTTACTGGACTCGTGTGCGACTTATAAAATGTAAACAAAGAGTTAAAATTGAGTAGTGTAGGTTAGCCATGAGTCAAAGCTGGCATTGCTGCATAAACTCCACCACTCCCTTTGTTGATACGTGAGCATGAATAGACTAGGTCTGCTTTAAAGACTTGCAGAGTACATTTGTACTCATGTTTGCTTAATAAATGTTGCAGATGAAACCCAGGACCCTTCGGGTGGGTTCTTTATAGATGTCAACGATGCCGAATAGCTGCTGTCCCAGCTACGATCTTTGCCCTGTGGCGGGCTGTAGATAGTCAGGCCATGTGCCTTTCTACCCCTTTCATCTGTCTATACTCAGACAACTTTATGCTTCCGCTTGGTTTGTATGAACATGTTTGTATGATTTGAGTGTCAGGTCATGTGACCCCTATCTGTAAGAACATATTATGCATGGATGATTTGAGCCTCTTAAATAATAGTCATGTTATTGTATGGTTATGTTGTGATGCCATGGTTGCATCCATGCATATCGGGCATGTCGTGCGTACGTGTGACATGCAACGGTATGTATGGGATCCGACACCTAGTTGTGTGCCTTTAGTAGTACTCTTTACGGGAAACTTCCTCGTTGTGTTTCCATAGAGCCATGGTAGCTTGCTGCTGCTCTGGACACATTGATTGACCGACATGTATCCATCTTTACTGTTGTGTCTGTCCCTTCGGGGAAATGTCTTGCAGTGTAATGGAGTCCCGGTAGCCTTCTACGACTCGTCTACGTGCAGTGATGGCATTTATGTCTCGCGGCGTAATGGAGTCCTTGTAGCTTGCTATGACTCGTCTACATACACTTGAGGCCGGCACCTGCATTGCTGGGTTACGTATGCCTGTTTCCATACGGATGTGCCACTTGGGTTCTATGACTAGTCATGTCGGCCCGGGTTCTCTGTCGTTTGATTGCCAGCGATATGTTCACATACGTGAGCCAATAGACGCAAACGGTCCTGGCTAAGGTAAGGTTGTAGCCATGGAGCTTACCATGCGTGAGGTCGCAAAGGGATGTGATATGTTACAGTCTGGATTCATATGACTTAGGATCGGGGTCCCGACAGCGTTGGTATCAAAGCCTGACTGACTGTAGGACTACCAAGCCAAACCGGTCGAAGTTGAGTCTAGAAACACTATAGAAAAGTAGGGGAATTGATTGTGGGAGGGAACGTAAGGATCTTTTTACTCCTCTTCCCAAGTTATTCTATGCTGAGTCATTCTCATCTTTTCTTCAGGGATAAGAATTAGGCTACTCATCCATTGCTTAGGATGCCGAGTTACTAACCATGGACCACTAGCTAGCTTGTTGCAAGTGAATGTGGGTACTCAAGTATTGTTGGTGTGACAATCATATGGAGAAGAGATTTGATTCTAGAAAGTCGAGTGGTTATGCTTTTCCAGTCTTTTGAAGTTGTCTCAAAATCCTTTTTGAGCAATTACAGCCGTTATGTTGTCCAATTTCTAATAGAATCTCTTATGTCTTTGCAGCGTTCTCTGTTTCCGATGCCCTCTCGTCCTTCCCGTCAGGTGGTCTGTCTGACCAGGTGCATCGATGTACCGGGTCACACGGCCATGTTGGTGATGATGGAGGCTGGATACCGTTGGTACCCGGAGTACATAGTGGAGGAACAGTATCGAGATTTGAAGAAGAGTCGGTATCTGTGTACTATTAAGATATATACTTCATATCCTAGAGCTACAGAGCCACTTCAGCTACCACAGATAAGGAAGTTCAGGAGGCCGCCTACACCATGCTGACTATCATTAGGTTTCGCCATGGTCTCCTCCAGAACAGAGAGTTCTGCTATGTCCCTGCTTCCATGGAAGGAGAGGATGGTTATCTTAGTGCACCCTACTATGATAATTCTCATGAGGACCCTAGGCTGTAGGTGACTGCTCAGATGTTGGAGAACAGGGATCGTGATGCGCGTGCCCTTCGCATGGAGCTTTATGCTACCCGTGCACGTCTTTGGACAGCCCTGACGAAGTTGGCACCTGCCGTGCTGACAGGCTATGGAGATTTGGAGATGCTGACCCCATCGCGGACTCATCTGCCAACACACGTAGACTAGCCCGATGTTGGAGGCATCACCCCTCTTCGAGGACCTCTGTTGCCGCCGACAAGGGGACCAAGGCCACGTCGTGTCCTTACGGCTCCCAGGGATCACAGGCTAGAGTGTTTCCAGATCCTCAGGTTCAGCTCCCGGGTCATGGGGGTAACCTGTATGAGGCATTCTACAACGATGCTTGAGTACGTGGATGTTAGTTCTAGTATGGTAGTAATCGTATCACCATAGTCCTGCGTGTCCTGTGGGATATGATGAGGTTGAGAGTTGAGTTCCGGAGGTGTAGATAAATAATGTATAGGAAGCTTGTAATGCCTCCGATGAGTTGTGTCATCTCTCCGTAGTTGTATTTCAGTTTGGCTTGTACTGAACTATGTCATGGTGTGTATGAATCATGGTGTTCATATGGAAGTTGTTTTACCATGTTGATTGGTGTTTACCCTCGATGCCATGTTGTCCAGTACATTCCTTATCCTGTGTCTTAGAGATGTTGTTCCCTATGAATAAGTTGTGGGTTTGTTTTCCTAGGATGGTGGCAACTAGGAATAACCCCGTGCCTTCCCCTGAGCAGGGCGAGGGAAGCCAACCAAGGCAAGAGGATCTGCCACATGCGCCTTCTCTGGCGGAAGTAATGCTAGAAGCTGAAAGGAATAAGAGGGAGACCAATAGGCTGTTGGAAAGAATCGAGCAGAACACAGCACGTGCTCCCCGCAATGACCTCAATGATGGCATATCACTTGGTGATTTCATCAGACTGAGCCCACCCAAGTATCATCATTCGGTCGACCCACTCGACGCGGATGACTGGTTGACTAGCATGTATCGCAAGATCCGGGCAGCCAATGTGACTGAGGCCAACAAGGTGACCTTTGCTACTTACTTTCTGGAAGGTCCCGCCAATCTGTAGTGGGAGAATTTTGAAGCCATACGTCCCGCAGGCCCCGCACCAACTTGGGTAGAGTTCAGTGCTGCATTTCGTACCCATCACATCCCGAAAAGGCTGATGGATCGTAAGAGAGAGGAATTTTGTGCCTTCACCCAGGGCAGATTGTCAGTGGATGCTTATAGCCGCGAGTTTGGAAACCTTGCGCTCTATGCTCCTGAGGAAGTTTCTACTGATGCCAAGAAGGAGGCTAGGTTCCGCAAGGGACTTAACCCTGAGCTCCGCCGAGATCTGCGCCTGCATTAGTGCACCACTTTCCAGGCTCTCGTCAACAAGGCTATCAATGCCGAGACCGGACAGACTGATTATGAGGCCACAAGAAAGCACAACCGTGACTTCAACCCCGCATCTGGCTCGGTCTCCAATAAACACCGGATCTGGGTGCCTAACGCAGCTCTGCCGCCAAAATACAATGCGAGGCCATCCTTCCAGGGGCCTCGCCCAGTTCAGCCTAACCCTCCAGTCAGACCATTTGGAGGACCGCCTACACATGTTGCTCCCCGTGCCACCGTGGTTTTCTATAAGTACGGAGAATGAGGACACTACTCCCGTGAGTGTCCCCAGAATAATGTTAAGCCCGCTGGACGTGGAAAGCCAAGAAAAGCCTTCTTCATGAAGCCAGCTCCTGCTCGTGGGCGAGTGAATTATGTGTCTACTGAGGAAGCTCTTGAGGATCCTGATGTTATCTTAGGTACGCTCCTTGTTAATAGTCATCCACCGTCTATTCTATTTGATACTAGTGCATCTCATTCCTTCATCTCAGAAAGTTATGCACAGTTGCATAACATGTCTTTTTGTGATATGCCTACTCCTTTAGTAGTGCAGACTCTGCGCTCAAAATGGCAAACTTCTAGAGTGAGCCATGACAATGAGATTTTGGTGGATAGACTGGTCTTCCTAGCATATTTGATAGCCCTCAAGTCTCGGACATCAATATCAATCTAGGTATGGATTGGATGAAAGCCCACTATGCCAAGATTGATACTCATTCTAGAAATTTTCAACTTACACATCCATCGGGTGAGATAGTTAATGTCTCCGCTCGAACAACCAAGCGCCAACTCTACTCCCTCAATGCTAGCCCTCTTCCAGAGTTAGAAGATATTCCGGTAGTCCGTGACTTTCCTGATGTCAATCCATAAGAACTGCTAGGAATTCCTCCTGTCAGAGATGTTGAGTTTGTGATAGAGCACATCCCACGGACTGTCCCAATAGCTAGAAGACACTATTAGATGGCACCCTTAGAACTAGCCGAACTTAAGATCCAACTCGATGAGGCTTTGAAGAAAGGTTTCATCCGTCCCAGTTCTTCTCCTTGGGATTGTCCCGTTCTCTTCGTCAAGAAGAAGGATGGTTCGGATCGGATGGTTGTGGATTATCGGCCAGTGAATCTGGTCACCATAAAGAACAAGTATCCGCTCCCCAGGATCAACGATTTGTATGATCAACTCGCTGGATCCTCTATCTTTTCCAAAATGGATTTGAGGTTGGGATACCATCAAATAAGAATTAGGAACGGGGACATTCCAAAAACGGCTTTTGTTACTCGTTATGGCCAATACGAGTACACCGTCATGTCCTTCGGTTTCACCAATGCCCCAGCCACCTTGTCTCGCTTGATGAATTCGATCTTCATGGAGTATCTAGATAAATTCGTCGTGGTTTACCTCGACGATATACTTATCTACTCGATGAAAGAACAAGAACATGCCGAGCATCTAAGGCTGGTATTGATGAAACTTCGAGAGCATCGTCTGTACGCCAAATTCTCCAAGTGTGAATTTTGGTTGCCAGAAGTGACCTATCTGGGCCACGTGATATCTGGTAAAGGTATTGTTGTCAATCCCGAGAGAGTTCAGGCTGTCCTTGATTGGATTCAAACTGAATTGGCTAAGCAAGTTTGGAGTTTCCTTAGCTTAGCGAGCTATTGTCGCCGCTTTGTCGAGAATTTCTCCAAGGTTGCCAAACCTCTGACTGGACTCCTCAAGAAAGATAAAAAGTTCGAGTGGACCCCACAATGCGAGCAAAGTTTTCAGGAGTTGAAAACATGACTGACCTCTGCTCCCGTTCTGGTGCCACCTGATTTCTCTAAGGACTTTGTTATCTATTGCGATGCCTCGCGACAAGGATTGGATTGCATTCTTATGCAAGATCGTCATGTGATTGCATATGCATCTCGACAGTTGCGTCCACATGAGGATAATTATCGAACACATGCTCTTGAGCTTGTAGCCATAGTCCATGCACTAAAAACCTGGCGACATTATGTTCTGGGTAATCGTTGCGAAATTTACACGGATCACAAAAGTCTAAAATATATATTCACCCAGACAGACTTGAATCTTAGGCAAAGACGGTCGGTAGAGTTGATTACAGATTACAACCTAGGGATAACTTACACCCCAGGGAAAGCCAATGTCATGGCTGATGCACTAAGTCGTAAGTCTTATTGTAACAACCTAATGTTACGACAGGGTCAACCACTTCTCCATGAGGAATTTCGGAAGTTGAACCTTCACATTGTTCCTCGAGGATTCCTATCCAACCTGGTGGCAAAACTTACTCTTACGGATCGAATTTTAGAAGCCCAGAAGCATGATGCCGGGACATCTCGGATCAAGAAAAACATTAAGAAGGGCAATGTTAAATGCTTCTCGGAAGATGATCGAGGTGTTGTCTTCTTTGAGAACCGTTTGGTGATCCCGAAGAAACAACATCTATGACAGTTGATCCTTAAGGAAGCTCATGATTGTCCTCTAACAATTCATCCAAGTAGTACCAAAATGTATCAGGACCTACGCCAGAGGTTCTAGTGGACTAGGATGAAAAGGGAAATTGCTCAGTTCGTTGCTAACTGCGACGTTTGTCGTCGCATGAAAGCAGAACATCAAAGGCCTGCTGGCACCCTTCAACCATTAGCTATTCTTTAATGGAAATGGGATAAAGTCGGTATGGATTTCATTACCAGATTTCCCAGGACTAAGAAAGGGAATAATGTTATATTTGTGGTCATCGAACGTCTTTCCAAAGTGGCTCATTTTCTTCCTGTTCGGGAAAGTATAACCGCTAGTCAGCTAGCGGAGTTGTATATTTCTCGAATAGTTTCTCTTCATGGTGTTCCTTTGGAGATTAACTCAGACCGTGGAAGTATCTTCACTTCCCAATTTTAGGAAAGTTTTCAAACTGCTATGGGGACTCATCTATCCTTTAGCACTATTTTCCACCCGCAATCAAGTGGTCAAGTTGAGCGAGTCAATCAAATTCTCGAAGACATGCTCCGAGCTTGTGTTATATCTTTCGGTATGAACTGGGAGAAATGTATTCCATTTTCCGAATTTGCTTATAACAATAGTTATCAATCAAGCTTGGGCAAAGCCCCTTTTGAAGTTCTCTATGGACGAAGTGTCGAACACCTCTTAACTGGTCAGAAACCGGAGAGAGGCAACTCTTTGGCCTGTATATGATCCAGGATGCAGACGAGCAGGTTCGGATTATTCATGCAAAGTTGAAAACAGCCAAATCTCATCAAAAGAGCCAATATGATCGCCATCATAAGGCTGTGACCTATGAAATTGACGAGAAGGCTTAACTTCGGGTTACACCTCTGAAGGGTACCCATCGATTCGGTATCAAGGGCAAGTTGCCTCCTCGTTACATTGGACCTTTTTGCATTCTTGCCAAACAAGGAGAGGTTGCCTACCAATTGGAACTTCCGCCGCATCTTTCCAAGGTTAATGATGTCTTCCACGTTTTGCAACTCAGGCGTTGCTTCTCGGATCCTATCTGTGAGGTAGACCACGTAGCGCATGATCTCCAAGATAACCTTACATATCGAAAATACCCTGTTCGTATTCTTGAACAAACTGAGCGTACCACTCGGCATCGGAACATCAAGTTTCTTAAGGTTCGGTGGTCACACCTTTCGGAAAAGGAGGCGACATGGGAACGAGAACATCGTCTTTGACTAGAGTACCCCACGCTCTTCCCAACAACTTCCAAATCTCAGGACGAGATTCTTTTGAGTGGTGGTGAGTTGTCACAACTTCCCATTGATTGATTCTTATCTGCATTGCGGTAGGCCCTACTTCTGAGGATACCCCCAAGTATCCCGACGAAGGAGAGAACCTTCCCGTTTCCCAACAAGGCAAGCAACCCCTTTGAACATTCCGATAATATCCCACTCTCTCGCTCCTGCTCTCGTTTATTGTATTAGGACAACCGATCACATGTAGTCATACACGGTAGATGATCCTATTCTGTTGCATAACCTGACATTGTCACAGTAAATAGCTAAACCTTGCAACCTAGCATACCTGGTAGATGCTTGTGCCATGATGTGCTTAGCTTACTTTGCCTGCTATGCTTGCTATGCTTAGAGTTGTGTCAGGCCGGATTCATCTGGGTGATGAACTTAGTGAAACAATGTTGCCTGATGTGATGATGTTATGATGAAATCGATTTGGTAAAGGTAGCGATGAGAGGCTATGTAGGAGTACAAAGCGGGTTGTCTCATTGGGACCGTTTTTAGGAAGTGAGTTCCGTGTTTGTGATCCAAGACTAGTTGCTACCACACATTGGGTTCCGGGAGCTTGACCCCTCTCGACTTATCATTCGCTTAGTCCTGAGTCCAGGAGTTGCAAGTAGTTTCTGGTGTTTATAGCTTGCTGGAGGCCGTGCGTAGCGCTGACCCTAGGGCTGGGTTATGACGCGGTAGGCAGTGGCACGATGTACCAAGGGTCACCCGAATGGTGGGCTTGGGAACCCTGCGCAAATCATTTGGGGCCGTAGCGGAAACTTCGGCCGGACTTCCGTGCGTGTTCAGTCTCAAATATGCGATAACCTGGACTAGAGGTGTTATGTGATTGACGGTCATGGCCGACTCCCTCGCCGGGCTTGCGCTTGAAGGTTGCCGAGGTGCATGGTTTTATGAGCACAGAGCGAAAAATGGCGGGAGCATGTGTGAATAAGTACAGCCCTGCAGGGTATAAAACTATTCGAATAGTCGCGTCCTCAGATATGGACTACTTGGAGAACTTATGTTGTTCATAGGTAATCAAATGGATACTCATAAAAATATCAAGACAAATGTGAGTATCGTAGATGGCACTCTTCCAGGAGAGGGAAGTGAATCTATGGTGGTGTATTGTTATGGAGTTAGTGGACTCGTGTGCGACTTATAAAATGTAAACAAAGAGTTAAAATTGAGTAGTTTAGGTTAGCCATGAGTCAAAGCTGGCATTGCTGCATAAACTCCACCACTCCTTTTGTTGATACATGAGCATGAATAGACTAGGTCTGTTTAAAGACTTGCGGAGTACATTTGTACTCATGTTTGCTTAATAAATGTTGCAGATGAAACCCAGGACCCTTCGGGTGGGTTCTTTCTAGATGTCGACGATGCCGAATAGCTGGTGTCCTAGCTACGACCTTTGCCCTGTGGCGGGCTGTAGATAGTCAGGCCATGTGCCTTTTTACCCCTTTCATCTATTTGTACTCAGACAGCTTTATGCTTCCGCTTGGTTTGTATGAACATGTTTGTATGATTTGAGTGTCGGGTCATGTGACCCCTAACTGTAAGAACATATTATGCATGGCTCATCCGAGCCTCTTAAATAAAAGTCATGTTATTGTATGGTTATGTTATGATGCCATGGTTGTATCTATGCATATCGGGCATGTCATGCGTACGTTTGACGTGCAACGGTATGTATGGGATCCGACACCTAGTTGTGTGCCTTTAGTAGTACTCTTTACGGGAAACTGCCTCGTTGTCATTCCACAGAGCCATGGTAGCTTGCTACTGCTCCGGACACATTGATTGACCGGCATGCATCCTTCTTTGTTGTTGTGTCTGTCCCTTCGGGGAAATGTCTCGCAGTGTAATGGAGTCCCGGTAGCCTGCTACAACTCGTCTACGTGCAGTGATGGCATTTATGTCTCGCGGCGTAATGGAGTCCTTGTAGCTTGCTATGACTCGTCTACACACGCTTGAGGCCGACACCTGCATTGCTGGGTTACGTATGCCTGTTTCCGTAAAGATGTGCCACTTGGGTTCTACGACTAGTCATGTCGGCCCGGGTTCTCTGTCGTTTGATTGCCAGCGACAAGTTCACATACGTGAGCCAAAAGACGCAAACGGTCCCAGCTAAGGTAAGGCTGGAGCCATGGAGCTTACCGTGCGTGAGGCCGCAAAGGGATGTGATATGTTACAGTCTGGATTCATATGACTTAGGATCGGGGTCCCGACACGATATTTTCGGTTTTTTGGGGCTGGTGTTAGGTGACTTCGCATAAAAGGGACGGTGGTTTAGGGTCTCATGTGTGTGTGTGTGGACTACCTAAGTCGACGTGCTGGACGACCTAGCACGCCGAACATGGGCGACCTTTTCGGCTTTTGGGGGACGGTGTTAGGCGACTTCGCATAAAAGGGACGGTGATTTTGGGTCTCGGGTGTGTGTATGGGCGATGTAAGTCGACAGGTTGGGAGACCTAGCACGTAGACGGTGGGCGACCTTTTCGGTATTTTGGCGATGGGGTTAGGTGACTGCGTATAAGGGTTGATGGTTTTGGGTCTCGGGTGTGTATGTGGGCGACCTAAGTCGACGTGCTAGGCAACCTAGAATGCCGATGGTGGGCGATCTTTTCGGCTTTTTGGGGACGGTGTTAGGCGAGTTCGCGTAAAAGGGCCGGTGGTTTTGAGTCTCGAGTGTGTGTGTTGGCGAGCTAAGTCGATGTGCTGGGCAACCTAGTAAGCCGACGGTGGGCGATCTTTTCCGCTTATTTTGCTTCTTATTAGGCGACCCCACGTAAAAGGGTCGGTGTACTTAGGTCTCGGGTGTGTGTGTGGGCGACCTAAGTCGAGGTGCTGGACGACCTAGCACGCCGATGGTGGATGATCATTTCGGCTTTTCGGGGACGGTGTTAGGTGACTTCGCATAAAAGGGCTGGTGGTTTTTGGTCTCCGGTGTTTGTGTGTGGGTGACCGAAGTCGACGTGCTAGGCGACCTAGCACGCTGACAGTGGGTGATCTATCAGCTTTTTTGGGTCGATGTTAGGCCACTTCATGTAAAAGGGCTGGTGGTTTTGGGTCTCGTGTGTGTGTGTGGGCGACCTAAGTCGACGTGCTGGACGACCTAGCACGCCGACAGTGGGCGATCATTTCGGCTCTTCGGGGACGGTGTTAGGCGACTTCGCGTAAATGGGCCGATGGTTTTTGGTCTCTCGTGTGTGGGTGTGGGTGACCTAAGTCGACGTGCTAGGCGACCTAGCACGCCGATGGTGGGCAATCTACCGGCTTTTTTGGGTCAGTGTTAAGCCACTTCACGTGAAAGTCCCGGTGGTTTTGGGTCTCGGGTGTGTGTGTGGGCGACCTAAGTCGACGTGCTGGGTGACCTAGCACGCCGACGGTGAGCTATCTTTTCAGATTTTTGGGGATGCTGTTAGGCGACTTCGCATAAAACGGCCAGTGGTTTTTGGTCTTGGGTATGTGTGTGGGCGAGCTAAGTCCAAGTGCTGGCCGACCTAGCACGCCGACGGTGGCGAGCTACATAGGTTGTGGGAGGAGGTATACCAGACCTTAGTGGGCTGGCCAAAGCCCCATAGGAGGCCCATGCTATTGGGTGGAGAAACCCAGGGTGGAAAGAGGGTTTCAAGTGGGTGAGAAGGATTCCTAATCTTACTAGGATTGGAGGAGGTCTCCTCCTCATCCCACTTCGGCCGAACCAAGGGTTGGCTGCTTGGGTGCCAAGTCTGCTCCCTCCCTCCTCCTATATATACTAGAGGTATTGAGGGCTTTTCACAATAGAAATCACCCACGTGCTACCCTCTCCTCTAGATCGTTGTTTCTCCTCTAGATCGTTTCAGCGGTTCTTAGGCGAAGCCCTGCTAGAATAGTTCCACCACCATTGCCGCCATGCCGTTGCGCTGCCGGGGAACTCATCTACATCTCTGCTCCCTCTTGCTGGATCAAGAAGGCAGAGATATTCATCAAGCTGTATGTGTGCAAAACACGAACGTGTCATCCGTTCGGCGCTAGATCGGGACGAATCGTGATTTGATTGCGGGACGCTCAGCGATTTCGATCGTGAAGATATTCGACTACATCAACCGCATTTCTTAATACTTCCCTCTTAGCGATCTACAAGGTTATGTAGATCCAATCTTCCCCTCATAGATGCTAATCACCATTGATAGATCTTGCGTGTATGTCGGAAAATTTTGTTTCCCATGCAACGTTCCCCAACAGTGGCATCATGAGCTAGGTCTATGTGTTGATGATATCACAAGTAGAACAGAAAGGAGTTTGTGGCTATTGATGCTTAGATTGCTTCCTCCCTTGATCCTGTCTTGGTTTAGCGGTTTTGTGGGATGAAGTGGCAAGGACCAACCTGACTCGTGCGCTTACGAGAGACCGGTTCCATCGACTGACGTGTAACTTCGTTGCACAAAGATGGCTGGCGGGTGTCTGTTTCTCCTACTCCAGTTGGATCGGATTCTACAAAGGCGGTCCTTGAGAAGGTTGAAAATCAATGTATGTATCACCATTGTGGTTTTTGCGTAGGTCAGAAATGTTCTTGCTAGATACCCGTAGCTTCCACGTAAAACTTGCAACAACAATTAAAGGATGTCTAACTTAATTTTGCAGGCTATGTTGTGACTTGATATGGACAATTACATGATGAGATATTTGTGATGTATAAGATGATCATGTATTGTATAGACTATCACGACTTGCATGTCGATGAGTATGGAAACAACATTCGGTGCGACAACCCCGATGGCGACATGTTGATGGAGATCAAG
This sequence comes from Hordeum marinum, assembly GCA_022496015.1. Taxonomy (NCBI): domain Eukaryota; kingdom Viridiplantae; phylum Streptophyta; class Magnoliopsida; order Poales; family Poaceae; genus Hordeum; species Hordeum marinum. Next base: position 166,005,335 of record CM039675.1, read on the forward strand.
ACGATGTAGATCATGGTGTCATGCCGGTGACGATGGAGATCATGCCGGTGCTATCAAGATGGAGATCAAAAGCACAAGTTCATGGCCATATCATGTCACTTTTGATTTGCATGTGATGTTAATCCTTTTATCCACCTTGTTTTTCTTAGGAAGACGGTAGCATTGTAAGGTGATCCCTAACTTAAGTTTCAAGATAAATTCTGTTCTCCCGAGGGTGCACCGTTGCGAAAGTTCGTCATGTCGAGACACCACGTGATGATCGGGTGTGATAGACTCAACTTTCACATACAACGGGGGCAAGCCAGTGTTGCATGTGCGGAACACTCGGGTTAAACTTGAAGATCCTAGCATGTACAGACATGGCCTCGAAACACAAGAGACCAAATGGCCGAACATGAGTAATATAGTAGGTATAATCAACATGATGATGTTATCCATTGAAACCACCCGAACTCATGTGATGATCGGACTTGAGTTGGTGAATTTGGATCATGTATCACTCAGATGACCTGAGGGATGTCAATTTTAGTGGGAGCTTTAGTAATTTGATTAACTAAACTCATTATCTTCAACAATAGTCTTAGTAACCTTTGCATATTTATGTTGTACTCAATGGCCCACGCAGTAGCACCCCTGAATTTTAATGCGTTCCTAGAGAAAGCTAAGTTGAAAGAAGATGGAAGTAACTTTGTGGATTGGGCCCGTAATCTGAGGATCATCCTCACGGCTTCCCAGAAGGCTTATGTCCTTCATGCACGGCTTGGTGATCCACCCGCTCCAGTTGAGTCTGCAGACATTGTGAACGCCTGGCAGGCATGTTCTGATGATTACTCAATGGTTCAATATGCAATGTTGTATGGCTTAGAACCGGGACTTCAAGACGTTTTGAACGTCATGGAGCATATAATATGTTCCAGGAGTTGAAGTTTATCTTTCACAAGAATGCCCGAATCGAGAGGTATGAGACCGCCAATTAATTCTATGCTTGCAGAATGGAGAATAATAGGTCTGTTAGTGAAAACATACTCAGAATGTCTGGGTATTCCACCCGTCTGGCCGAATTGGGGATCCCCTTCCGGTAGAGGTGATCACTGACACAGTTCTTCGATCATTGCCACCTAGCTACAAGAGCTTCGTGTTGAACTATAACATGCACGGGATGAACAAGTCAGTCGTCGAGCTATTTGCAATGTTAAAACTCATTGGGTGTGAGATTTAGAATGAGCATCAAGTGTTGATGGTCAATAAAACCACAAGTTTTAAGAAGAATGGCAAGGGCAAGAAGGCTAACTCTAAGAAGAATGGCAAAGCAGTTGCCCCTCCCATGAAGAAACCCAAGGCTGGACCCAAGCCAGAAACTGAGTGCTTTCATTGCAACGGAATTGGTTACTGGAAGCAGAACCGCCCCAAGTTTCTGGCCGACAAGAAGGCGGCCAACAAGAAACAAGGTATATATGATATACATGTTATTGATGTGTACCTTACTAACTCTTGTGGTAGTTCCTGGGTATTTGATACCGGTTCGGTTGCTCACATTTGCAACTCAAAACAGGAACTACGGAATAGACGAAGCCTGGCAAAGGACGAAGTGAGGATGCGCATGGGAAATGGTTCCAAGGTTGATGTGATCGCCGTCGGCACGCTCGCTCTTGCATTACCATTGGGATTAGTGATGAACCTGAATAACTGTAATTTAGTGCCTGCGTTAAGCATGAACATTATACCTGGATCTTGTTTATTGCGGAATGGTTACTCATTTAAATCAGAGAATAATGGTTGTTCGATTTATATGAGTAATATCTTTTATGGTCTTGCACCGAATGTGAGGAGTTTATTCATATTGAATCTCGATAGTGATGATACACATGTTCATAACATTGATGCCAAAAGATGTAGAGTTGATAATGATAGTACCACTTTCTTGTGGCACTACCATTTAGGTCATATTGGTGTAAACTGCATGAAGAAGCTCCAAACTGATGGACTCTTGGAGTCATTTGATTTTGAATCACTTGACACATGTGAACCGTGTCTCATGGACAAAATCACTAAAATGCCGTTCTCTAGAACAATAGAACGGGCAAGTGACTTGTTGGAAATCATTCATACTGATGTGTGTGGTCCGATGAGCATAGTGGCGCATGGTGGATATCATTATTTTCTCACCTTCACTGATGACCTAAGTAGATATGGGTGTATTTAATTGACGAAACACAAGCCTAAAACGTTTGAAAAGATCAAGCAATTTTAGAGTGAAGTTGAGAATCATCGTAACAAGAAGATCAAATTCTGCGATGTGATCGAGGAGTTGAATATATGAGTTATGAGTTTGGCAGTCACTTAAGACAGTGTGGAATTTTTTCTCAATTGACACCGCCTGGAACACCACAGCATAATGGTGTGTCCGAACATCCTAATAGAAATTTATTAGATATGGTGCGTTCTATGATGTCTCTTGCCGATTTTACACTATCGTTTTGGGGTTATGCATTAGAGATAGCTGCATTTCCATTAAATAGGGCACCATCGAAATCCGTTGAGACGACGCCATATGAATTGTGGTTTAGCAAGAAGCCAAAGTTGTCGTTTCTTTAAGCTTTGGGATGTGATGCTTATGTCAAAAAGCTTCAGACTGAAAGGCTGGCACCCAAAGTAGACAAATGCGTCTTCATAGGATACCCAAAAGAGTTAGTTGGGTATACCTTCTATCTCAGATCCGACGGCAAAATGTTTGTCACTAAGAATGGAACATTTCCTGAGAAAGAGTTTCTCTTGAAAAATTGAGTGGGAGGAAGATAGAACTTGAAGAGTTTGTTCAACCTTTGTTTCAACCAGAGTGTAGCGCACCGCAGTAAGATGTTTCTATGGAGCCTACTAAAGTTGAAGAGGAAGTTAATGATGATGATCATGAAACTTCATATCAAGTTACTATTGAACCTCATAGGTCGACAAGGGCACGTGCTCCTCCTGAGTGGTACGACAACCCTATCTTAGAGGTCATATTATTAGACAACGATGAACCTACGAGCTATGGAGAAGCGATGATGGGCCAGAATTCCGAGAAGTGGTTAGAGGCCATGAAATCCAAGATGGGATCCATGTATGAAAACAAAGTATGGACTTTGGAAGTATTACCTGAAGGGTGACAGCCCATTCAGAACAAATGAAACTTTAAGAGGAGGACGGACGCGGACGGTAATGTCACCGTGTAGAAACCTCGACTTGTGGCAAAGGGTTTTTCACAAGTTCAAGGAGTTGACTACGATGAGACCTTCTCACCCGTAGCGATGCTTAAGTCCATCAGAATCATGTTAGCAATAGCAGCATATTTTGACTATGAAATTTGGCAGATGGATGTCAAAACAGCATTCCTTAACGGTTTCCGTGAGGAAGAGTTGTATATGATACAACCGAAAGGTTTTGTCGATCCAGAGAATGCTGACAAACTTTGCAAACTCCAGTGATCCATTTATGGACTGGTGCAAGCATCTCAGAGTTGGAATCTGCGCTTTGATGAGGGGATCAAAGCGTTCGGGTTTATACAAGTTTACGGAAAAGCTTGTATTTACAAGAAAGTGAGTGGGATCTCTATAGCGTTTCTAATATGATATGTGGATGACATATTGTTGATTGGAAACAATATAGAAATGCTGGAAAGCATGAAGGAATATTTGAACAAGAGTTTTCCAATGAAGGACCTAGGAGAAGCTTCTTTCATATTAGGCATTAAGATCTACAAAGATAGATTGAGACGCTTAATAGGACTTTCACAGAGCACATACCTTGATACAGTTTTGAAGAAGTTCAAAATGGATCAGTCCAAGAAGGGGTTCTTGCCTGTGTTACAAGGTGTGAAGTTGAGTAAGAGTCAATGCCCAGTGACTTCAGAAGATACAGAGAATATGAGTGTCATCCCCTATGCTTCATCCATAGGCTCTATCATGTATGCAATGCAGTGGACAAGACCCGATGTCACCCTTGACATAAGTATGGCTGGAAGGTTTCAAAGTGATCCAGGAATGGAGCACTGGACGGCGGTCAAGAATATCCTTAAGTACCTGAAAAGAACTAAGGAAATGTTTCTCATTTATGGAGGTGACCAAGAGCTCGTAGTAAAGGGTTACATCGATGCAACCTTTGACACCAATCCGGATGACTCTAAGTTGCAAACCGGATACGTATTTATTCTCAATGGGGGAGTAGTAAGCTGGTGCAGTTCCAAGCGGAGCGTGGTAGCCAATTTTACATGCGAAGCGGAGTACATCATAGAATCAGAGGCAGCGACGGAAGGTGCCTTGAGTGGGGGTCAAGCAAGGAGGTGCCCGATCTGCAAAAGCGGATCCGTTCCTTGATTGAGGACGACACCAAGCTGGCTGATGTGGTTTAGGTGATTTTCCGAAGAGGCGTCCTCCCCTGCCAACGCTGAGAAACCCCACTGTTGGCTCAGAAACTAGATGCCGAGCCCACTGTCCGGAAATTCTTCCGCACTACGCGGGAGAAGCTGTGGAAGGCGTTCTTCAAATCGATGAAGATTTGTCCAGCCAAGGGGGAAAACAAGGGCCTCCATGCCACCAAACCGGATTCTGAGGTATGGCACATCCCAGCTTATTCAATTTTATTATATAGAAGCTCCATAACCCCTTGTCCAACATGTCTATGCAGAAATGGCTGAAGAAAGCCACCAACATCCGTAGTCCGTCTCCTCGGCCTGAAGACGAGAGGGCCGGGCTGTTGTCCAAGATGCTCGTGGAGAAGCCTTACAACCATCCCACGAAGAAGCAACAGAAGAAGAAACCAGGTTAGGCTGATATCCGCATCAGGGATCAGACGGATGCTGCTTCCCAAGATACACCCGCCTCCTCGACTAAGGAGGAGGCCGAATAGGAAGAAGAAGAAGAGGAGGAGGAGGTCGAGAGAGCGAGGGGGGAGGCTATCCTCCTTGTACCAAGAAGAGAGCGGCGTCTTCGAACGCCCCCGGGCAGGCAGCCTCTCCTACCCCGATGAAGGCGCGGCAGGTGTGGATGGTCCTGTCCAACGAAAGTTCGGACTTGAGGTCGCGTCCGAAGATGCCGAGGAGGTTCCCCGAAGGAGCCTCAGGGTCAAGCCCCCTCCATCTAGGTTAGGATCCGAAGACCCTTCTTTCTGTCGCTAGTAGGCTCAGATTTTGCTAGCATGGAGGTTGTTGGTCCAACATCCGTACGTGTGTCATCCCCATCGAGGTTATATCGGATGGGGAGACCCCACCTGCCGAATTGGCAGAGAGCGGGGACGCCTCGCTCCTCCCAGTACATGCGCTACCAAGGACGTCGTGGAGGTGTCGTCCCAGCACACTCCTATAGAGGCGGACATAGGGGGCATAGAGGACATCCCCGTGGCCGAGGCTAACAGCTCGGCCACCAAAGAGCAGGAGGTGATCCCCTGTCCGTCCATCGTGGAGGCCGGACAGGCAAGCCATCAGTCCCCAAGAACGTCTCCAGAGCACGTGGTGCCTCCGGAGGCATCGGTCCAAACCCCAGTGGGTTATCGGGAAATCCGATCATCCCCGGCGCCACAGACCGCTAAGTGGTCGGTGATGAGGGAGGCTCTATCAAGGGCATCTATCTCCAAAGTCCACTGCACCTTTATGGGTGCGATGTTACAAAGCGTCCAGTCTATTGACTATGGACTGAAGGAGGCCTTCAAAGGTCTCCTTGCAGGCTTTCAAGTAAGTTTCCCGTTGTTTGTGTTAAGATGTTACTTAATCATCATGTATACATGGCAGGTCCCGAGCCTTAGGTGAGTTGAGGAAACTCGCCTAAGGGTCATATCTTTAGTTCGGAAAGTAAGTGCCGATGTGATACATATATTGTAGTGTAGGATTCGTCATCGGTGGCAGCCCAAAATGCCGCTGAACTGGACAAGATAAATTGCAAGCTCAAGCTCCAAGGATGAGGTGGAAGCCCTCAACAAAAGTTTCGACGAGTCTCAAGCTAAGTTTGAATAAAATCTTAGTATTCTTCCCCGAATTCTATCAATGCATTCCTTATAGATAAGTCCTTGTCGTGTTGCAGCTTCGTCGAAAGAGATGGAAAATCTCAATGCCGAGCTTAAGCGCATCAAAGCTGAAGTGGCCGTGTACAAGGCGGCGGCCAAGGAAGCGGCCAGCACAGTGTCCGCCTTACGAGCCACCATTGATAAACACTAGGCTCGTGTGGCGGAGATACAACATGAGCTCCAGGACACAAGCAACAAGTGTGATGCCTTGGAGCAAAAGAACAAGCCGCTCTCAGCCGAGCTGTCCACCATGAAATCCGATCGTCATCAAGAGCGGGTGGATAGACGGTTCTTCGAGGAAAAAGTTCGCCAAGCCAAGGAGATAACAAAGGGTAAGTCGTACTCCTTAAAGTGCGTATTCGAGGATAACATATTCGAATTTCTGACCCGGGTATGGCGATCCACAGGTGCAGCTGCCGATCTCCAAAACATTATGGAGGAAGCCAACTAGCTTCTCGCCTCATGGGGGGAGGGAGACCAAGCTCGGATGTTTTGGGCATAGTTCGGAGCCCCCTAGCGTCCTCCTCTACTTGTGGAATAGCTCAAATAACTAATGCTGTTGCACGAGCTTGCGGAGCCGTCCATAAGGGATCTTTGCATCCGCTTATGGCCCGGCGAGCCACTCCTCGGCAGCTACTTTGGTCTGGTGCAGCGGCTAACTAAAGCTGCACCCCGCCTCGATGACGTCATGTGCTCCTCCTGCATTGAAGGAGTACGGATGGCCCTTGCCAAGGCCAAAGTGCACTGGTTGGGGATCAATCTGATGAAGGTCGGCACTGAGCCGCCGCCAGACCGAAAGTCGCATCGACGCCGCAAGCTATACTTCGACGGATTCATGGAAAGCACACGGGTGATTGCGTCACAGTGTTAGGGTGAAAGAAGTTTTGAATGAAATTGTAATGTGTCCGAAGACCTGCGATAACTTTTAATGATAATAGTATCTGCTCTTATATACTTTTGCCTTCCTTTATAACTCCTGTGTGGTTGCTTAATACTTGAAAGATGCGATTCGTCGGCTTCAGCCCCCATGTAGATACTACATGGGGTGTCTATGCCGAAGCACTATGTTACTTAGCCATATTAACGGAACCCTAATGCGGTTTGAGTGCGGCAAACTAGGAAATCGGACTATTATGCTTTATTTCTTTCACATAACCGAAGGGGCGTGAAAAGGACTGTGAGCGGCATACGATTAGCCACCAATGTTTTTACGATGTTCGGACAAGGCAAGGACGATGCCGACATCGTAGTGTTTGCATGAAGGGCAAATTCTTCGTATAACACGGAATAACCACTTACGAAGCTCGAAGTGTAATACTTGTAACTTGGGATTCATAGATCGGCTCGCGCATACTATGACAGTCCGTTATCGGCTTTCTTCCCTAAGGCGCTTGACTGGACTATCCGGTAGCACAATTGCAGGGGTGCTCCCTTTGCCCTTTTAGATGATCGAGCGGAACTTAAAGGGGAAAGCACATGAGCCAGGCAATCCAACTTAACGACCAAAGACACTGTTCAGAACTGATGCACATAAAGTGAACGCCAAAACGACGAGCACACAATGGTTAAGGGGGTTTCAGTTTGAAGACGAGCCCCGGTCTATTATCCGGTGACTTCAAGCCATACCGAACAGATTCACGAGAAGAGGGAGGGAATTTTTTTTTGACTAAACATCTTCGTTATACCCTGTCGCTTGGTGACTCCTGCCTTTGGATATACCTTCATAGGTGATAGTGTTCGACGAATCGAGGTTGCAAACTAGGTCTTGAGAAGTCGCCGGTTATGTAGATGGGTAATACGCCATAGGTAGGATCTTTTAGGAATGCGTGCGTCTGGTCTGAAGACGTGTTGATGGTTACAGTTCAGAGCAACCGAACACCCATCGGAAGTTCCCCACCGCCACCCATAGAATCTTAAGTGTGAAGTTGTGCCTCTTCGGCACGTGCTTTGCTGGTCCTAGGGTTGTGCGGTGGGGGCGAGTTCCTATTGAAGGGAGGAAGGAGGGTTGGAGTTTTTGTTCTGAATCCGAACTCGCTTCCCAACCTTTCATGCGTTTACGGCAAATGCCAAAGCTTGTCGATCGTCTTTATAGTTAAATTCCACCGCCAGCACCAATGCATGTTCCTCTTTTCTAAGGGACTGCTCTATATTGTGATTGCCAGCAATGACCCCCTTGGGGCCCGACATCTTGATCTTGAGGTATGCGTAATGCGGGACAGCGTTGAACCGAGCAAACGCAGTCCGACCGAGCAGCACGTGATAGCTGTTGTGGAAGGGTACAATGTCAAAGATCAAGTCTTCGCTACGGAAGTTATCGGGCGAGCCGAACATGACTTCCAGGATTACAGATTGCTACTAGGCTTGATCCTTGACGGATCTATACCCATCTTTTTCATCGTGTCTGCGTAAATCAGATTGAGGCTACTTCCTCCATTCATTAGGACTTTGGTGAGGTGATACCCATCTATAATGGGGTCTAGGACGAGGGCAGCTGAGCCCCCATGATGGATACTGGTTGAATGGTGGCACCGGTCGAGGGTGATCGGGTAAGCCGACCACGGGTTATATTTTGGAGCTATGGGATCCACGACGAAGACCTCCCGAAGGGCTCGCTTCCTCACTTTCTTAGGTATATGGGTTGCGCATATCATATTCACTGATTTGACTTCAAGAGGGAATTTCTTATGTCCGCCACCTATTGGACCCTGAGGCTCTTCCTCGTCCTCACTGCGCGAGTTCTTGCCATGGTCTTCGGTGTGTGTGATTGGCTGGCTTCTCCGGAGTTCCACGGATTTGGCAAGTCCTGTCCATGATCTTCTCGAGCTGAGTGGGACCTTCACGATTGCCTTTAGGTGGCTTCTTCCACTGTCCAGTCAGGACTTGCAGAATCCGGCATTGACCGCCGTGTCGTTGGCGTCATTTACCATAATGCCAGCGCTTGTTCTTATTACGTTTCGGCTTTGAGTTGCCGTCCTGGGCTTCAGGTGCTGATAAATCCTCAGAATTATGGTTGCGTCTAGCCGGCCAATTATCTTCGCTCGGACAAAAGCAGGTCATGAGGGAGTTAAGGGAGGACATAGTATAAGGTTTGTCCTGACCTAGCTGGTGGGCCAGCAATTCGTCCCAAATATTGTGCCGAAAAGAGGCAATAGCCTCGGCATCCGGACAGTCACAGATTTGGTTCTTCTTAGTCAAGAACCGTTTCCAGAATTGTCAGGCGGACTCCCTGGGCTTCTGGACCATGTTGCCGAGATCGGAAGAGTCTGGCGGGCGGACATAGGTCCCCTGGAAGTTGGAGCGAAACGCATCTTCCAGGTCTTCCCAACATCCTATGGAATTTTCTGCGAGGCTGTTTAACCAGTGCCGAGATGGCCCTTTAAGCTTGAGAGGTAGGTATTTAATGGCGTGGAGATCATCTCCACGTGCCATATGGATATGGCGGAGCAAATCCACAATCCAGATGATTGGGTTAGAGGTCCCATCATACTGTTCTATATTGATGGGTTTAAACCCTTTGGGGAACTGATGCCGCATTACTACGTCTGTGAAGCATAGTGGGTTTGTGGTGCCCCTGACACGAGCGATGTCACGCCTGTAGTCAGCATCTCTATGGAGCCGGTTGTGCTTCCAGACTCTATGGTTTTGGCCGAACCATCGTCTATACTCTCCCCGTCTATCCTGTGAGTAATCCCTGGATGCATAGATGGATCTAGTACGACCTGCTCTACGATCTAAGTCATCGCGCAGGTTGAACTTTTCATTGGTTTCGAATGGCTCCTTACACCGTCTTCAGGGCATCGCTGCTATGTAACCGGGAATGGCTCCTAATTGTTGAGCATCAAAATCTATAGAGATAGATCAAGATGCTTGATGAGACTTTCAATGAGTGCATACCTTGACAAGATTTTGAAAGAGTTCAAAATGGATCAGCCAGAGAAATAGTTCTCGTCTGATTTGTAAGGTGTGAAGTTGAGTGAGACTCAAAGCTCGACAACGGCAAAAGAAAGAGAAAGGACAAACGTCGTCTCCATGCTATAATTGTATTGATCGGAGACTTAGATGCATGTGTGGATACATAGACAAAACCATGTCCCTAGTATGCCTCTAATAGACTAGCTCGCTGATCAAAAGATGGTTAAGGTTTCCTAGCCATGGACATGAGATGTCATTTCATAACGGGGTCACATCATTAGGAGAATGATGTGATGGACAAGATCCAAACAGCAAACGTAGCATATGATCGTGTCAGTTTATTGCTACTGTTTTCCGCATGTCAAGTATGTCTTCCTATGACCATGAGATCATGCAACTCACAGATATCGGAGGAGTGCCTTGTGTGTATCAAATGTCGCAACGTAACTGGGTGACTATAAAGGTGCTCTACAGGTATCTCCGATGGTGTCTGTTGAGTTGGCATGGATCGAGACTGGGATTTGTTACTCCGTGTGACGGAGAGGTATCTCGGGGGCCACTCGGTAATGCAACATCACAATAAGCCTTTCAAGCAATGTGACTAATTTTTAGTTGTGGGATCTTGTATTACGGAACGAGTAAAGAGACTTGCCGGTAACGAGGTTGAACTAGGTATGGAGATACCGACGATCGAATCTCGGGCAAGTAACATACCGAAGAACAAAGGGAACGTTATACGGGATTAACTGAATCCTTGACATAGAGGTTCGACCGATAAAGATCTTCGTAGAATATGTAGGAACCAATGTGGACGTTCAGGTCCCGCCATTGGTTATTGACCATAGAGGTGTCTCGGTCATGTCTACATAGTTCTCGAATCGGCAGGGTCTGCACACTTAAGGTTCGGTGACGTTTCGGTAGTGTAGAGTTATGTATGGTGGTGAACGAAGTTTGTTCGGAGTCCTGGATGAGATCCCGGACGTCACGAGGTGCTCCGGAATGGTCCGGAGGTAAGGATTCATATATAGGAAGTCCCAGTTTGGTTTCCGGAAAAGTTTCGGGCTCATCGGTAGTGTACCGGGAGTGCCGGTAGTGTACCGGGAGGCCTCCGGGAGGGGTATTTCGACCCCAAGAGGTCCATGGGCTGTGGGAGATTAATAACCAGCCCTTAGTGGGCTGGTAAAATAGCCACAAAGTCCCATGGCACAGGAGAGAAAGTCCTAAAGCAAAAAGTGGAAAATCAGCCAATAGGAGGCAATCCTACTCCAACTAGGATTGGAGGTGAAGTAGGATTGCTTCCCACCGCCTATTTTGGCCGACCCAAAGGCCTTGGCTGCCTCTCCTCTCCACAACTCATATATATACTAGTGGATTGGGTGGTTTTTGGACAGAATTTCCGGCCACGTGCTACCCGTTCCACCGGTGCATAGTTTCTCCTCTAGATCGGTTTTCTATAGTGCTTAGGCGAAGCCCTGCCGGAATTGCTTCACCACCATCACCGGAGCGCCGTCACGCTGCCAGTGAACTCTCTCTCCTCTCCACCTCCTCTTTCTGGATCGAGACGGTGGAGATCGTCATCAAGCTGCACATGTGCTGAACGCGGAGGTGCCGTCCGTTCGGCGCTAGATCGGAAGGACCGTGATCGAGATCGCGAGACGGTTCGTGATGTGATCACGGAACGGATCATGATGAGTTCGCGGGACAGATCGTGATCAAGATCATGAAATGGATCATGATGAGTTCACGGGACGGATCATGATGTGTTCGCGGGACGGTTCGTGATTGGATCGCGGGACGCTCGGTGATTTGGATCGCGAAGATGTTCGACTACACCAACCGCGTTTCTTAACGCTTCCCGCTTAGCGATCTACAAGGGTATGTAGATCCACTCTCCCTCTCGTAGATTCTCATCACCATGGATAGGTTTGCGTGTGCGTAGGAAAATTTTTGTTTCCCATGCGACGTTCCCCAATAGTGGTATCAGAGCTAGGTTGATGGTTCGATGAGATCTCGAGTAGAACACAAAAGGTTTGTGGGCGTTGATGCTTAGATTGCTTCCTCCCTTGGTCGGATTTTGGTTCAGCGGGATTGTGAGATGAAGCGGCCCGGACCAACATTACTCGTATGCTTACGAGAGACCGGTTCCCTCGATGCAACTTGTTGCTTAGATGGCTTGCGGGTGACAGTTTCTCTCACTTTAGTTAGATCGGATACGACAAAGGCGGTCCTTGAGAAGGTTGAAAAGCAATCTATGTATCACCGTTGTGGTTTATGCGTAGGTGAGAATCGTTCTTGCTAGATACCCGTAGCAGCCACGTAAAACATGCAACAACAATTAGAGGACGTCTAACATGTTTTTGCAGGGTATGTTGTGATGTGATATGGCCAATTACATGATGAGATATATGTGATGTATGAGATGATCATGTGATGTATAGAATTTCACGACTTGCATGTCGTTGAGTACGGCAACCGGCAGGAGCCATAGGATTGTCTTTAATTATTGTATGACCTGTGTGTCAATCATTAAGCGCTATGTAATGCTTTACTTTATCGCTAAGCGGTAGCAATAGAAGTAGAAGCAGGGCTGGCGCCACAACCCCAATGGCAACACATTGATGGAGATCAAGATGATGGAGATCATGGTGTTGTGCCGGTGACGATGGAGACCATGCCGGTGTTTCGAAGATGGAGATCTTAAACACAAGTTCAGGGCCATATCATGTCACTTATGAATTGCATGAGATGTTAATCCTTTTATGCACCTTGTTTTGCTTAGTACGGCGGTAGCATTATAAGGTGATCCCTCACTTGAATTTCTAGATGAACTGTGTTCTCCCCGAGTGTGCACCGTTGCAAAAGTTCGTCGTGTTGAGGCACCACGTGATGATCGGGTGTGATAGACTCTTCGTTCACATACAACGGGTGCAAGCCAGATTTGCATGCGTAGAACACTTGGGTTAAACTTGACGAGCCTAGCATGTACAGACATGGCCTCGGAACACGAGAGACCGAAAGGTCGAACATGAGTCATATAGTAGATATGATCAACATAATGATGTTCACCATTGCAGCCACCTCAACTCACGTGATGATCGGACTTGAGTTGGTGAATTTGGATCATGTATCACTCGAATGATTGGAGGGATGTCAATTTGAGTGGGAGTTCTTAAGTAATATGATTAATTGAACTCATTATCATGAACATAGTCAAAGTGTCTTTGCAAATTATGTTGTAGATTACTAGCTCGCGCTGTAGCTCCCTTAAATTTTTATATGTTCCTAGAGAAATAGAGTTGAAAGATGTTGGTAGCAATATTGCGGACTGGGTCCGTGATCTGAGGATTGTCCTCATTGCTGCACAGAAGGCTTATGTCCTTAATGCACCGCTCGGTGCGCCACCCCCTCTAGCGTCGTCTATAGATGTTGTGAACATCTACCAGGCACGTTTCGATGACTACTTGATAGTTTAGTGCGTCATGCATTACGGCTTAGAATTGAGGCTCCGAAACGTTTTGAACGTCACGGAACATATGAGATGTTCTAGGAGCAGAGATTGTGATCTCAGGCTCGTGCCTGTGTTGCGAGATATGAGATCTCCAACAAGATTCTTTGCCTGTAAGATGAAGGAGAATAGCTCAATCGTTGAGCATGTAATCAGATTGTCTGGGTACTACAATCGCTTGAATCAAGTGGGAGTTGATCTTCCAGATAAGATAGTGATTGATATAGTTCTCCAAGTCACTGTCACTAAAGCTACTAGAACTTAGTGATGAACTATAATACACTAGGGATAGAAGTATTGATCCCTGAGCTGTTCGCGATGTTTGGCACCGCGAAGGTAGAAATCAAGAAGGAGCGTCAAGTGTTGATGGTTAATCAAACCACTAGTTTCGAAAAGGGCAAGAGCAAGGAGGGAAACTTCATGGATAGCAAGTCAGTTGCTGCTCCAGTGAAGCAACCCAAAGTTGAACTCAAACCCGAGACTAAGTGCTTCTATTATGAGGTGAGAGGTCGCTGAAGCAGAACAACCCTAGATACTTGGTAGATAAGAAGGCTGCCAACATCAAGAGAAGTATATTTGATATACAAGTTATTGATGTGTACCATGCTAGTACTCCTAGTAGCACCTGGGTATTGGATACCGGTTCGGTTGCTAAATGTTAGTAACTCGAAATAAAAGCTACGGAATAAACAGAGAACTAGCTAAGGGTGAGGTGACGATGTGTGTTGGAAATGTTTCCAAGGTTGATGTGATCAACATCGCACACTCTCTCTACCTTCAGGAATAGTGACAAAGCTAAATAAATGTTATTTGGTGTTTTGCGTTGAGCATGAACATGATTAGATGATGTTTGTTGCAATACGGTTATTCATTTAGGTTAGAGAATAATAGTTATTCTGTTTACATGAATAATACCTTCAATGGTCATGCACCCAGTGAGAATGGTTTGTTGAAATCTTGATCGTAGTAATACACATGTTCATAACATTGATGTCAAAAGATACAACGTTAAATAATGATAGTACCACATACTTGTGGCACTGCCGCAAAATGTCATATTGGTATAAAGCGTATGAAGAAAGTCCATGGTGATGCATATTTGGACTCATTCGATTTCGAATCGGTTGAGACATGCGAACCATGCCTCTTGGGCAAGATGACTAAAGGACCCCGTTGGATGGAGCGGGCAAGTGATTCATTGGAAATGATACATGTTGATGTATGCAATCTAGTGAGTCTTGTAGCGTGCAGTGGATATCGTTATTTTCTTACCTTCACTGATGATTTGAGTAGATATAGTGTATATTTACTTAATGAAACACAAGTCTGAATCATTTGAAAGGTTCAAGCAAATTCAGAGTGAAGTTTAAAGATCATCGTGACAAGAAGATAAAAATGACTGTGATATGATCGTGGAGGTGAATATCTGAGTCACGAGTTTGGCATACAACTTAAGACAATCTGAAAGTTGTTTCACAACTAAACGCCACCTGGAACACCATAGTGTGATGGTGTGTCCAAACATCATAGTTATGCTCTATTGGACATGGTGCGTGCTATGATGTCTCTTGTCGTTTTACTACTATAATTTTCGGGTTATGCATTAGAGACAACTACATTCACTTTAAATAGGGCACCATCTAAATCCGTTGAGATGACACCATGTGAATTATGGTTTGATAGAAACCTAAGCTGTAATTTCTTAATACTTGGGGCTGCGACACTTGTGTGGAAAATGTTTTCACCTAATGAGGTCGAACCCAAGGCGGACAAATGCATCTTCATAGAATACCCTAAGATTAGTTGGGTGAACCTTCTATCTCAGATCCAAGTGCAAAGTGTTTGTTACTAAAACGGATCCTTTCTCGAGGAAAAGTTTCTCTCGAAAGAATTGAGTGGGAGGAAGATAGAACTTGATGAGGTTGTTAAACCTTTGTTCAACCAGAGAGTAGCGCATCACAGAAAGATGTTTCTGTGAAGAATACGTTAGTTGAAGAGGAAGTTAATGATGATGATCATGAAGCTTCAGGATCAAGTTACTATCAAACTTCGTAGGTCGACAAG
Source organism: Hordeum marinum (assembly GCA_022496015.1). Lineage (NCBI taxonomy): Eukaryota > Viridiplantae > Streptophyta > Magnoliopsida > Poales > Poaceae > Hordeum > Hordeum marinum. Next base: position 166,020,849 of record CM039675.1, read on the forward strand.
GATGTGTACTGCTCCTAAGTGGTACGACAACTCTGTCTTGGAGATCATTTTGTTGGACAACGATGAACCTACGAGCTATGGAGAAGCGTTGATGGGCCTGGATTCCGACAAATGGTTGGAGGCCATGAAATCCGAGATAGGATCCATGTATGAAAACCAAGTGTAGACTTTGGTAGACTTGCTTGTTGGACGGCAGGTCGTTGAGTACAAATGGATCTTTAAAATGAAGACAGACACTGATGGTGAATGTCACTATTTGTAAAGCTCGACTTGTTGCAAAGATGTTTGTGACAAGTTCAAGGTGTTGACTACGATGAGACTTTCTCACTCGTAGTGGTGCTAAAGTCTGTTGGAATTATGTTAGCAGTTGCTGTGTTTTCAATTATGAAATCTGGCAGATGGATGTCAAAACATCATTTCCTTAACGGTGTACTTGAGGAAAGGTTGTATGTGATACAACCAGAAGGTTTTGTCAGGCCTAAGGATGCTAAAAGGTGTGCAAGCTTCGGTGGTCCTTCCATGGACTGAAGCAAGCATCTCGGAGTTGGCATATATGCTTTGATGAGGTGATCAAAGTTTTGATGTTTATAAAAAGTTTACGAGAAACTTGTATTTGCAATAAAGTGAGTGGGAGCACTATAGAATTTCTGATAAGTATATGTGGATGACATATTGTTGATCAGAAATAATGTAGAGTTTCTGGAAAGCATGAAACGGTTGTTTGAAAAGTGTTTTTCAAAGGAAGACCTAGATAAAGCTACCTAATTGTTGAGCATCAAAATCTATAGAGATAGATCAAGATGCTTGATGAGACTTTCAATGAGTGCATACCTTGACAAGATTTTGAAAGAGTTCAAAATGGATCAGCTAGAGAAATAGTTCTCGTCTGATTTGTAAGGTGTGAAGTTGAGTGAGACTCAAAGATCGACAATGGCAAAAGAAAGAGAAAGGACAAACGTCGTCCCCTATGCCTTAGCGATAGGCTCTATATTATGCCATGCTGTGTACCGCACCTGTTTGTGCCTTGCCATGAGTCTCTCAAGGGGTACAAGAGTGGTCTAGGAGTGGATCACTGGACAGCGGTCGGAATTATCCTTAGTAACCAGAGGACTAAGGAAATGTTTCTTGATTTTGGAGGTGATAAAGAGTTCGTCGTAAAGAGTTACGTTGATGCAAGCTTTAACACCTATCCGGATGACTAGTAGTAGCAATCTGGATAAGTATAGTGGAGCAGACATTTGGAAATAGTACCAAGTGGAGTGTGGTAGCAGTGTTTACGGTTTGACATAGAGATTTGCAAAGTACACATGGATCTGAATATCGCAGACCCGTTGACTATAAGACCTCTCTCACATGCAAAGCATGATCGAGCCCCAAAACTCATTGGGTGTTAGATTCATAACAATGCGAATCACATGGTGATGTGAACTAGATTATTGACTCTAGTGCAAGTGGGAGACTGTTGGAAATATGCCCTAGAGGCAATAATAAATTAGTTATTATCATATTTCCTTGTTCATGATAATCGTTTATTATCCATGCTATAATTGTATTGATCGGAGACTTAGATGCATGTGTGGATACATAGACAAAACCATGTCCCTAGTATGCCTCTAATAGAATAGCTCGCTGATCAAAATATGGTTAAGGTTTCCTAGCCATGGACATGAGATGTCATTTGATAACGGGGTCACATCATTAGGAGAATGATGTGATGGACAAGACCCAAACTGCAAACGTAGCATATGATCGTGTCAGTTTATTGCTACTGTTTTCCGCATGTCAAGTATGTGTTCCTATGACATGAGATCATGCAACTCACAGATATCAGAGGAGTGCCTTGTGTGTATCAAACGTCGCAACGTAACTGGGTGACTATAAAGGTGCTCTACAGGTATCTCCGATGGTGTCTGTTGAGTTGGCATGGATCGAGACTGGGATTTGTTACTCCGTGTGACGGAGAGGTATCTCGGGGCCCACTCGGTAATGCAACATCAGAATAAGCCTTGCAAGCAATGTGACTAATTGTTAGTTGCGAGATCTTGTATTACGGAACAAGTAAAGAGACTTGCCGGTAACGAGGTTGAACTAGGTATGGAGATACCGACGATCGAATCTCGGGCAAGTAACATACCGAAGAACAAAGGGAACGTTATACGGGATTAACTGAATCCTTGACATAGAGGTTCGACCGATAAAGATCTTCGTAGAATATGTAGGAACCAATGTGGACGTCCAGGTCCTGCCATTGGTTATTGACCGTAGAGGTGTCTCGGTCATGTCTACATAGTTCTCGAACCCGTAGGGTCTGCACACTTAAGGTTCGGTGACGTTTCGGTAGTGTAGAGTTATGTATGGTGGTGACCGAAGTTTGTTCGGAGTCTTGGATGAGATCCCGGACGTCACGAGGAGGTCTGGAATGGTCCGGAGGTAAAGATTCATATATTTGAAGTCCCAATTTGGTTTCCGGGAAAGTTTCGGGCTCATCGGTAGTGTACCGGGAATGCCGGTAGTGTACCGGGAGTGCCGGTAGTGTACCGGGAGGCCTCCGGGAGGGGTATTTCGACCCCAAGAGGTCCATGGGCTGTGGGAGAATAATAACCAGCCCTTAGCAGGCTGGTAAAACATCCACAAAGGCCCATAGCGCAGGAGAGAAAGTCCTAAAGCAAAAAGTGGAAAATCAGCCAATAGGAGGCAATCCTACTCCAACTAGGATTGGAGGTGAAGTAGGATTGCTTCCCACCTCCTATTTCGGCCGACCCAAAGGCCTTGGATGCCTCTCCTCTCCTCACCTCATATATATACTAGTGGATTGGGTGGTTTTTGGACAGAATTTCCGGCCACGTGCTACCCGTTCCACCGGTGCATAGTTTCTCCTCTAGATCGGTTTTCTGCAGCGCTTAGGCGAAGCCCTGCCGGAATTGCTCCACCACCATCACCGGAGCGCCGTCACGCTGCCGGTGAACTCTCTCTCCTATCCACCTCCTCTTGCTGGATCGAGACGGTGGAGATCGTCATCAAGCTGCGCGTGTGCTGAACGCGGAGGTGCCGTCCGTTCGGCGCTAGATCGGAAGGACCGTGATCGAGATCGCGAGACGGTTCGTGATGTGATCACGGAACGGATCGTGATGAGTTCGCGGGACAGATCGTGATGAGTTCGCGGGACGGATCATGATGTGTTCGCGGGACGGTTCGTGATTGGATCGCGGGACACTCGGCGATTTAGATCGCGAAGATGTTCGACTACACCAACCGCGTTTCTTAACGCTTCCCGCTTAGCGATCTACAAGGGTACGTAGATCCACTCTCCCTCTCGTAGATTCTCATCACCATGGATAGGTTTGCGTGTGCGTAGGAAAATTTTTGTTTCCCATGCGACGTTCCCCAACAAGTGGCCCACAAGACCGGCCCATACAACAGGTCGGCTATCCGACGACCCCCTAATACAGGACTGCTTGATTTTAGAGAGTAGGTTGACGACAACTTCAAAGTCTTTAGCTCTTCATAGGGGCCTCGAATACAAAGAAAAGAACTAATTTAAAACATAATTAGATGCAAGGGAAAGTATTTTTTCAATGGGAAGCTTATTATGAGTTGTCCATAAAGCGCAAGATAAAGCCACAAACACTCTCAAGGCTCAGCGTTGTTAATGATCCTGACATTGGTCTAAAATAGCAAGAGCATCAACCACGTACCTTGGATTCCAATTGCTGGATAAACAGCCACGAACAGAGCTCCAAAGAAACCAGGCTGGAGCGCATTGGAAAATGATATGGTCAGCATTCTCTGGATGGCTGCATAAAGTGTAGCATCCGTTGCTCGGACCGTGGAATTGGTGGATGTTGATCACAGAGGGGATCTTGTCGATGGAAGCTTGGCAAAGGAAAATTCGGACATTAGGGGCACCCTAGTCGACGATAAAGATTTCGTGTACCTGAAACACGAACCCTCAATGAGTTTGGCATATGTCGATTTACCAAGCACTTCCTCGAGCTCTCGAGACCCTAGGACACAGAGTCGGTTTCTCTTGTAAAAGAAGTAATAGAAAAATCTTATTTTAGTTTAACCATTTCAGCAACTTTGTCACTCGTGAGGGAGCATAAGAAATCGAGGTGCACCTCTCCTTCAAACAAAATTTCATTCACCATAGCCTACATCTCAGCTGCAAGGGAGTATGAAGTCATGAAGATCACATAGAGATTTCTTCCAAATCCATTTAAAGAGAAGGGCAAGGTTCACGAGGAGAGTATTGGTAATACCTAGACCCTCCGAGGTCTTAGGGTGTCAAAGATTAGCCCATCTCATCATGTGGTATTTACGCCTCTTCGCATCCGCTTCCTAAAAGAATATGGCTCTTATTTTATTGAACTTTGGATGCCCACCCCATGGAAAAAGTCCCATGGAAAAAGTAGGGATGGAAGAAAGGCATGCGATTGTAATGGTAAGGAGAGGCGAAGAGGACATGAGTTTGACTTGCCACAGATCACATCTGGAAGCCACTTTATCCACTAAAGGGTCCCAGTCCGATCCTACTAGGCAATTAGCAGCACATGGCAGCCCCAAGTAGGTTAAAGGCAACTCAGCCTTATTATAGTTATGAAGGTTTGCCACGAACAAACCTTCTTCCTCCGACATACCAAGAGTGTAAAGATTTCACTTATGGTAATTGATCTTGAGGCCAGTCATCGCTTCGAAGCAAATCAGAATAGTTTTATTAGTGGCAATGTTGTGGAGGTCCGGTTGGAAAAGTAGAACCGTATTGTCCTTGTACTAGAGGTGAGTGATACCACCTAGGATCAAATGGGGAACCAACCCTTTTATGTGACCCATGTTTTTGGCTTTGTCCAGCATGGTCAAAAGAGAATCTACCACAATATCAAATAGAAGAGGTGAGATAGGGTCTCCCTAACACAGACCTCTATTATTTCTGAAAAAATCACCAACTTACCCGTTAATCGTTGTTGGAAATATGCCCTAGAGGCAATAATAAATCAGTTATTATCATATTTCCTTGTTCATGATAATCGTTTATTATCCATGCTAGAATTGTATTGATCGGAAACTCAAAAACATATGTGGATACATAGACAACACCATGTCCCTAGTATGCCTCTGATGGTCTAGCTCGTTGATCAAAGATGGTTAAGGTTTCCTAGCCATGGACATGAGATGTCATTTGATAATGGGATCACATCATTAGGATTATGATGTGATGGACAAGACCCGAATATAAACGTAGCAGATGATCATGGTAGTTTATTGCTACAGTTTTTTGCATGTCAAGTATCTATTCCTTTGACCATGAGATCATGCAACTCACTGACACTGGAGGAGTACCTTGTCTGTATCAAACGTCGCAACGTAAATGGGTGACTATAAGGTGCTCTATAGGTATCTTTGAGGGTGTCTGTTGGGTTGGCATGTTGAAAACTAGGATTTCTTACTCCGTGTGAAGAAGAGGTATCTCTGGGCCCACTCAGTAATACAACATCACAACAAGCCTTGCAAGCAATGCGACTAAAGTGTTAGCCATGGAACGAGTAAAGAGACTTGCCGGTAACGAGATTGAACTAGGTATAAAGATACTGACGATCGAATCTCGGGCAAGTAACATACCGAAGAACAAAGGGAACATCATACGGGATTATCTGAATCCTTGACATAGAGGTTCGACCGATAAAGATATTCATAGAATATGTTGGAGCCAATATGTGAATCCTGGTCCTGCTATTAGTTATTGATCATAGAGGTGTCTTGGTCATGTCTACATAGTTCTTGAACCCATAGGGTCTGCACACTTAAGGTTCGGTGACGTTTCGATATAGGTTAGTTATGTATGTGTGTGACCGAAGGTTGTTCAGAGTCTCGGATTAGATCCCGGACGAGACGAGGAAATCCGGAATGGTCCGGAGGTGAAGATCGATATATAGGACAAATGGAATCAGAGTCCAGAAGCGTTCCTGGGGTATAGGGTCGTGACCAGGAGTACCGATAGGGGTTTCGGGGCCCCCCCACAAGTGTTGGGGAGCCTCATGGGCCAAGGGGAAGTGGCAAACCAGCCCACCAAGGGGCTGTGCACCCCCCTTACCCTTTCCCACGTGACCAGGAGAGGTGGGGTGCCCCACATAGGGTTCCGTCCACCTGGCTTGGGGGCCAAGTCACCCTAGGGATTCCCTAGGGTGCGCCCCCACCACTACAGGAATCAACAACTTTGCCGACCGCCATAGCGGACGGCAAAGGCATGCATGGCTGATGGCAAAGGCTTTGTCGTCTTCCAGCGGACGGCCAACCGTCCGACTGAATAAGCTCCAGTAAAGGGCGCTTTGTCGTCTGCTGGCGAACGACAAGGATGCTTAGGACTTTGCCGTCTGCCAGCAGATGGCAAAGACCGTGGATGGCATATGTGGAATCTTACGTCCGTTAAGGGGTTAACGGCGTGCTTTACCATCTGCTGGCAGACGGCAAATATGCGAAGTTCTTTGCCGTTCGCTAGCAGACGACAAAGATGCAAAGTTCTTTGTCGTGTGCTGGCTGACGACAAAGATGCAAAGTTCTTTGCCGTCAGCGAGCAGACAGCAAAGAAACCACATTGGCCAGCCCAGTGAAACCCTAGGTAGCACAGGTAGCTGCCACGTGGCAGCTTTGTTGTCTGCTGACGGACGACAAAGCTCTTTGCCATTTGCCAGCAGATGGCAAAGAAACTATATAGCCGCTGTTTTTCCTGTTCTTTCTTAAACTCATTCAATTTCATAGAATTTCATAGATATATATATACACACATTTGAAAAAACTTTCAACAAGCATACCAACACATATCCAACAACAAGTTACTAACACATATCCAACAAAAAGTTTCCAACAACATATATCCAACAAGTTTCCAACAACATACCAACAACAAAGTTCATTGTACACAATCAAAACAAAAAGGAAGCACAAGTATAAGAGTAGACTCCATCAACGCAAGCTTCCTCATCTAAAGCAAATCTGCAAATTGGGAAAGAAGAAAGTTAGAAGAAGAAGAAGAAGAAGACTAGCTAGAAAAGAAGAAGAAAAAGAAGAATAAGAATAAGAAGAAGAAGAAGAGGAAGAATTTTTCTTCTCTTTCTTTTTCTCCTCTCCTCTTCTTTATCTTCTTCTTCTAACTAAGGTAGGTAAAAATGCCATTTTTAGCTAAGCTAGGTGAAAATGCTAAGTGTTGGTCATTTTAGAGCTAAGCTAGGTAAATAGGTCATTTTGGAGCTTCGTAAGGTTATTATGTTATTTTCGACGAAAATAAGCTAAGTCTATGTCATTTTAGAGCTAAACCAATGTTATCATGCCATTTTTTACCTAAGTATGCCATTTTTGAGCTAACCTAGGTAGTTATGTCATTTTTATGCTAACTAATCATATTTACTCATTTTGGAGGACAAAGTGGCAAGTGTAGGTCATTTTAGATCTATCCTAGTTATAATTAGTCATTTTCGAGGTAGGTAGGGTTATTTTGTCATTTTGGAGGAAAATAAGCTAAGTCTATGTCATTTTGGAGGTAAGCCAACGTTATCATGTCATTTTTTACCAAAGTATGCTTAGTATGTCATAAATGAACTAAAGAAGCTACGTATAGGTCATTCTGGAGCTAAATAGGTCATTTCTCAAGCTAAGTATGTATTTGTTAAGCAAAACACTTGGGAAAACTTACCATCGTCACGTAGATGAAGGAACGGTCGGGTTTGCACCACTTAGAGATGGAGAAGGAATTTGCCGACGTATCGACTGTGTATCACATATCCGGGAATAAGAGCATTTCAAAGGAATTAGAAGTTGCAAAACAATTTACCAAGAACTTACTCGATGTACGGTTGTACTTCTGTTAGGTTGTTGAAGATATACAACGAAATCGTCCGCCATTCTTCGACATCCAACGCTATTGATTTTGAAGCACCGACTGGTGTGAGCTTCCCTTTGAATAGGCTGAGGTTGGATCGACCTTTTTCACGGTCGCCGTGATTGTACTGAGGCTTCGGATCATGCAAATGATGATTCTTGGATTTTTAGTGTGTTGTCACGAAGTTTCCCGCTTCCTCAGTAATGAATGCCTCGGCCATCGATGCTTCAACTCTATGTTTATTTTTACATTTTCCTCGAAGCGTCTTCCGCATCCTCTAACTTGTGAAGCACCAACGATTTTGCACGGATCCCCCCAATCCTGCCTCGGTCGAGAGATGCAAAATCAAATGCTGCATTGGATTAAAGAAGCCCGGTGGAAAGATCTGTTCTAACTTACAGATCAACTCCGGCGCCAACTTTTCCAGTTCGTCTAGCACGTCAGGTGATAGTTCTTTCGCACAAAGAACACAGAAGAAATAGCTCAGCTCTACCAGTACTAGCCATTCATCCTGAGGGATAAAGCCATGCAACATCACCGGCATTACCCGCTCAAGCCATATGTGCCAATCATGACTCTTGAGACCAAATATTTTCAATTTGTCAAGACTCGCTCCCCTCTTTAGATTCGCTGCATACCAATTGGGGAACATCAACTACATTTTCACCCACAAGATCATTTCCCTCATAGCTGGCGTCCCAAGATTGAACCATGCCTTTGGCTTCCTCCAGTTCTTCTTTCCTTTCGGTTGTCATATGTTATGTAACGGTCTATCACATAGAGCCTCATGATTGACTCTAGCCTTAGGATTATCCTTCGACTTCCTCTCTATGCCAAACAATGTACCAAAAAGGGCCTCCATGATATTCTTTTTAGTGTGCATCACGTCGATGTTGTGTGGGCAAAGGAGGTCTTTAAAGTAAGGCAGATCCCACAAACATATCTTGTGAGTCCAGGCGTGTTCCGTATTATACCCTTTGAAATACCCTAGACGATTTGGATCCGAATCGAGAGCGTTTATTTGATCCAGGATCTGTTGGCCTGTCAACGCAGGTGGTGCAATGTTTTTGAAAACTCTACCTTTGATGAAATTCTTCTTATGGTCAGGATCCAGGAACTGTCTATGTATGTTGAAGCAAGAAATGTTGCGACCCGCCTGCAGCCAATGGAACTCAAGAGCTGCCTTGCATGTGGAATTATCAACGTTAGGAAAATGTTCTTTCTTTTCATAATCTCTCCAGGGGAGATTGAGTGGAATGACAAATACAGGCCAACAACTATATTGTGCTTCTATCATACCATAAACATTGAACCCATCCGTGCTGATGGCAACTCGAGGATGCCTTGGATCTGCCTCTTTATTGTTATGTAATGCATCGAAGTGCTTCCATGCAAAAGCGTCTGAAGTGTGTCCCAACATTGGATTCCCATCTGCATCTAGTTCTGTTTTTTTGCCCAATTTATGCCACGTTATTTGTCTGGCCGTCTCTTCGACCATGAAAAGATGTTGACGTCTTGGTATGATTGGCATATACCGAAGAACCTTGACTGGGATTTTGGTATGACTCTTCTCACCCATACCGTTGTCCACCAGAACAGACCTAGAAGCATTGCTAATGGGATAATAGTTGAAGCCCGCATACTGAAGCCTAAATAAGGCACATCCATTCTCACAGGCATCTATCTTCTCATAGGGCATCTTAAGCACACGTAGGATTTTGTCCGACTGGTACAGGTTTGTTGGCAATACATGGCCTTTGGGTATAAAGCGTCCAAATATTGTCATCATCGTGTGGTAGCATTCTCTGCCCAGGTTGAACTGTGCCTTCAAAGCCATTACTTGCGCGATGGCATCCAGTTGACAAAGCTCAGTGTGCTCGTGGAGAGGACGTTTTGAAGACTTCAACGTTTCATAAAAGGCCTTTGCAGATTCCTCCATCTCATTGTCCGAATCCCAAGCATCATCAAAGTGTTGCACCATGTCTTTGATCCCGGTACTATGCGCGTTAGTGCGACAACGAACCACCTCTGCTCTGGCATGTTGGGCAGACTCACCATTGAATGTCTAGACCATATAATTAGGCGTAGAACCCCACTTCTATTATTTCAAATGCTGACTTCTTCTTAAAGTTATCGCAATTGACACAAGGGCACCAGGTTATTTTCTGTTCATTTGCAAATGCGACTCTCACAAACTCCTTGGTTTTTGCTATCCGTTCACGGGTCATGTCTTTATGACTAGTGTGACCGGTGTACATCCACCCACGATCACTCATCTTGCCTAGATACTGGACACACAAAAAATATATACATAATTCAACAAACCATATTCATCAGTTAATAGGGTTTGTCAGTTTTATTATGTCGATGCAAATTAGATGCTAGTAGGTAAAGATAGGTCCTAATCCCACCCAAGTATGTGTTGATTTGGTTTGTATTCCCATGCTCTGCTCCGGATCTGATGCACAATTTCGGCAGCACCTCCCCACTATTCTCCTGATACATGTCTTGGCAATAAGCAGAGAGGATGTGTACCCGGAGAACAACATGGAGGCACTGACAAAATTCTACATCGTATCTGGAGCAGAGCATATATGGGAAAATGAACACAATCTACACATATTCGGGTTGCCCATTAATAACGTTGGAAAATTCGAAAGAATCACGATTATAAATATGCTAATGAATGCATATTTATAGATGTAACCCTTTTGAACGGGAGACGCATAGTGGTCCTGCATACTGATGATTAAAGATACCTATAGCTAGAAAGTTTCAGCAGCACGAAGACCGGAACAGAGGAAATGAAGGGAGTGGAGGATATGTCATTAATGCTCACCCACGAACGCAAGGGCGGAGCTCTTCGAACGCACGGGAAAGTCATCGAACACCAGACCCTCATAGCGACAAAACAACTACACATTTAAATCCACCTGATCAACATAAATATGATGTTTTGTATAACAAAATCGAAACATATATGACCTTACTAATAATTCACAAATATATGACCCCATCGGCCTTTAGATGTCGGGGTGTCGGGGGTGTCAGGGGTGTCGTGTCGGGGTCGGGTGTCAGGGGTGTCGTGTCGGGGTCGGGATGTCATGCTGGGGTAGGGGTGCTGTATCGGGGTCGGGGGTGACGTGTCGGGGTGTCAGGGTGTCGTGTCAGGGGTCGAGGTGTCGGTGGTGTCATGTCGGGCTCGACCCTCGACTCCTTTTACCCTAGATCCTCGGGGTGTCGGTGGTGTCATGTCGGGGTCGATCCTCGACCTGGTTTTCCGTTTCTTCTTCTCCTCTTCTCCTCCTTTTCTTCTTCTTCTTCCTCTTCTTCTCCTTCTCCTCCTCCTCCTCTTCTTCTTCTTCTCCTTCTTCTTCTTCTTCTCCTTCTTCTTCTTCTTCTTCTTCTTCTTCTTCTCCTCCTCCTCCTCGTTTTCTTCTTATTTTCCTTCTTCTTCTTCTTCTTCTTCTTGTTCTCCTCCTCTTCTTCTTTTCTTCTTCTCCTCTTCTTCTTCTTCTCTCTTCTTATTCTTCTTCTTCTTCATTTCCTCTGCCCCCCCTCCTAAAAAACTAACTAGATAACTAACTAACTTACTAACTTAACAGAAAAAACTAACTAACTAACTTATTTTTTCTAACCTAATAAACTAAACTAAACCTAAATCTAAAAAAACAGAACTAAACTAAACTAAACTAAACTAAACCTAAATAAAAATGGCGCGAGCGGAGAAAGAACTCACCGGAGAGGAGTCGCCGTTGGTGGAGGGGGCAGGGGAGGGGGCGGCGTCGTTGTAGGCAGGGGGCAGGGCAGGGCCGATTGAGGAGGCTAGTGCAGGGGTGGGGTGGCGTCACCGCAGGGGAGGTGGTGGGGCGGGGCCGGTGGAGGAGGCCGGTGTAGGGGAGGGGCGGTGTCACTGCTGGGGAGGTGGTGGGGCAGGGCCGATGGAGGAGGCCGGGCCAGGGGAGGGGCAAGGCTGGGGTGGGGCCATGGTGGAAGTGGGGGTCAGGGCGGCGGCGGGGTGTAGTGGGAGGGGGTGGCGTTACGAGCGGCATGCCAGAGCGGCGTGGGGTCGGGGCGGCGGAGGGATGCGGTCGGGTGCGGCGGCGGGGCGCGGTCGGGGGCAGCGGCAGGGTGCGCGGTTGGGGAGAGAGAGAGAGATGGAGAGAGAGAAGAAAGGGGGTGGGCCATTAGGGCCATTATAGTTAGGTGTTTGTCATCCGCTAGCGGATGGCAAAGAAACTTTGTCGTTAGCTAGCAGACGGAAAAGAGGTGGGGTGGGGCGCTACAATAAGGTGGCCTACACTAGGCCCCACCCCACCTCTTTGCCTTCTGCTGGCAGACGATAAAGAATCTTTGCCATCAACTGGCAGACGGCAAAGTGGTGGCTCATGGCAAAGCCACCCTTTGCCGTCTGCTAGCTCTTTGCCATCCGTTTTCTACTAGCTGATGACAAAGCCACTCTTTGTCGTCAGCTAGCAGATGACAAAGCTGTGGCACACGACAAATCTTCTGATTCCAGTAGTGCATCTACCCTAGCAGTCGATCCCTAGATTGGATCTAGGGGGCACCATACCTCCTCCCTTCCCTCTATATATAGATGAGGAGAGGGAGGGCAGCCGTACCTAAGAATTTCCACATGCTACCTCTCTCTTCCTCTAGATCTGTTCGGTTGTGCTTGGCGAAGTCCTGCCAGGGCAACTCCACCACCACCGCCACCACGCCATTGTGCTGGCGGGGAACTCATCTACCTCTTTGCTCCCTCTTGCTGGATCAAGAAGGCGGAGATCATCATCGAGTTGTTCGTGTGATGAACGCGGAGGTGCCGTCCATTCGACACTAGATCGGAAGGACCACGATGGGATCACATGACGGCTCATGATGAGATCGTGGGATGGATCATGATTGGATCATGAAGACGTTCGACTACATTAATCGCATTTCGTAACGCTTCCTGTTTAGCGATCTACAATGGTACGTAGATCCACTCTCCCTCTCATAGATGCTCATCACCATGGATAGATCTTGCATGTGAGTAGGAAAAATTTTCTTTCTCGTAAAATGTTCCCCAACAATCGTAGTGGTAGTTTGTCCTCCCTTGACAAGCTGAAGAATGCGGTGAATGAAACCACCTTCGAAACCTATCCTAATTAGGACCTCACGCAAAAAGTTCCAGCTCACTCTGTCATAAGATTTTCCAAAATCCAACGTAAGGATCACGACCGACATTCTCTTCTTCTTAATCTCGTGGATTATTTCTTTGAGGCAAAGAACCCCTTATAGGATGAATTTGCTCTTGAGGAAGGCAGACCGGGTGTGATTGATAATTTTGTTAGCAACTGACCCCAACCGTAAAGCATAACATTTGGCCACCAACTTAAAAGTAACCTTAATAAGGGCAATGGGTCTAAATTGGGAAATTTTGTCACCTCCTTGGAGCTTAGGAATGAGGACAATGTTAGATAAGTTAACCTACTGATATCCACCTATCCCAATGCAAACTAATTCACAACTTGAGATGCTAGAGGCCTAAAAAAGCCCTAACATGTTTTGGAGAATTCGTCCGGGAAACCATCTGGCCCAATGTAGTATCATTTTTCATGCTGGGAATAGGCCTATTGATCTCCTCATCTGAAAAGATTAACGCTAGCGGATCATTGTCCAGCTCCCAGACACATTTATTCGGCTCCCAGATTCCATTACCTAGCCCGACCTTCATGGCCTGGCTAATTCCAATAAGGTCAACATACAAGTTGTAATTATGTTGTTTAAGCTCATTCCTCTAAGAAACCACCGGGAGAGATAAGTCTTTAGATATATGTGGGTCTTTTGTCTCGTTAGCAATCGCATGGAAGAAGCTAGTTCTCGAGTCCCCTTTTATAAGAAAAAGGAACCTCCCTCTATGTTTCTAGAAAGTTTCTTCATTTTTACAGCTTAGATAGCCTATTCTATAGCATGTATCTACGTAACCACTTTGCCATAGAGATCCCAGCCGAATTCACATGCTCTTCTAGCCAAGAGATCTCTTTGAGCAAACCCATTTTAAGGACAGTAGCCTCCCGCCCTTAGTTGCCTCCCCAGCCTCTAAGGTATTGCCGAAGAGAGGAGTGACAAACATGCAAAATAACAAGGGGGAACGTGTCGCACTTTCGGCTCGTGAGAAACTCTACCCATTTATTTTTAACCAGATCAAGGAAGCCTTCTTACTTGAACCATTGAATCTCAAAATGGAAACGAGGGCGCGGCCTCTACCCTAGTAGAAAAGATGATAGGGTGTCATCAGAAACAATTCTGGTCTTCGCCTTAAGTCATGAGAAAGGATAGGTTACTTCCCATGGTAGAAAAATGAAAATTATATCTAGGATGAAATGAATTGGCACCGTCCGATGATTATTCAAAGTATATCACACATGCACTCTCGGGATTTCCTAAGATCCAAGTAAGCCAAGGTGTCATTAAAGAGGGGCATCATGCTCCTAGAATAGTTACTGGAGGATTTATCGCTCTCGACTCTGATCAAATTAAAATTACCACGTGTCAAAACGGGGCCCTAGATACTAGTCACAAATAGTTTGAATTTTGATACATTCATTTTTGCGTCATGATTTCCTATTGATATTTATATTATCTTTGGTCATTATTCCACATTATGATACAATTTTAATGCCTTTTCTCTCCAAATTTAAAAAGAGTACATGGAGAGGAACATTGCCGACAGGTGGAATTCTGGACCTGAAATAGCTATATCAGATATACCTATTCAGCTCAGCTAGAATCCAAATGACCTAAAACTTTACGGAGAATTTTTTTCGAATATATAAAAAATACTGGAGTCAAGAAACATCAGAGGGGGGCCACCTGTTACCCACAAAGCAATAGGGCGTGCCCAACCCTGGGCGTGCCCTAATGCCTTGTGGTTCCCACAGGCTATCTCCGGTCCCCCTCTTGTGCAACATATTGGGTTTTGACCTAGGAAAAACAAAGGGACTCAATAGAGGAACCTTCCCTCCGGGATGGGTAAATCGAAGCCGTCATCATCACCAACACTTCCTCGAATAGGCAGGACCAATCAACATCAACATCTTCACCAACACCATATCATCTCAAACCCTGATTCATCTCTTGTATTCAATATTTGTCCCAAAACCTCAGATTAGTGCATGTGGGTACCTAGTATTCTTGGACATGAACATGATGTGTGAGTAGTTACTTTTGTTCTTGAGGACATGGGAGAAGTCTTGTTATAAGTAATCATGCGATGTTGGTATCCGTTCAATATTTTGATGATATGTATGTTGCTCTTCCTTCGGTGGTGTCATGTGAACGTTGACTACATGACACTTCACCATACTTGGGCCTAAAGAGAAGCATTGAGTAATGATAAATATACGATGGGTTGTGAGAGTGACAGATGCTTAAACCTTGGTTTATGAGTTGTTACGTAAGGCGCTGATTTGGATCCACACATTTAATGCTATGGTTAGATTTGTATTAAATCTTCTTTCATAGTTGCGGATGCTTGTGAGAGGGGGTAATCATGGGTTGGTTGGTCGTTCTAGAAAGAACAACAACTTAGCATCGGTCCACCCACATAACCAATTATCAAAGTAGAATCAACTAAACATGATGAACGTGACTAGACAGAAATTCCCATGTGTCCTCGAGAGCGCTTTGCTTTATATAGGAGAACTTTCAGGCTTATCCTTTGCTACGAAAAGGACTGTCCCACCTTGCTGCACCTTTCTTACTATTGGTACTTGTTACTTGTTATGAATTATCCTGATACAAAACTATCTATCACTGTTACTTATAGCATTTGTAGAGAATACCTTGCTGAACCCTGCTTGTCATTTCATTCTACTCCTTGTTGGGTTCAACACTCTTATATATCAAAAGTACTATGATTGATCCTCTATACTTGCGGGTCATCAATTTCCTCCAGGAAAATGGGGGAGAGAGTCTTGTCAGCGGGCCCGTAAACAACACACAACTCAAAGGGGTTGAGCACGCCTTGGTGATGATAGAAGCACTAAGAAAGAAGCATCCTTTAGTCCAAGAAGAAACCAAAAATGGTCATTCTCAATACCCACAAGGGTGCCTCTAGACATGCCCAGGGCTGGCTCCCATTGCCAATGAAATCTATACCTAGGATCACTTATTCAAGATCATACAACAATCAATATTCCCTTGGTAAATGTATTCCTTTAATTGTGTCCGGCGGCCCGTGTGGTTCAAACCTGTAATGTTGCAGAAGAATGTTTCTTTGGCAAAGCCTCGCTCCCTTGGAGGAATGTTTTGGGGCACACTAGTACCAGTCTCCTACGAGGGGACATGGACTTGATCCAGATTAGAGTCCCTGCCCATGGATCCCTGGACAAAGGAGCAACCAACTGCTCATCCTTGATTTTTTCCGTAGCCTCAACGATCACCACTTGGGTGCATTCTCTAGCTTGAATCATGTCAATGGACCCAACACCCTCCCCAATTCCCCCGTTTAACAAAATACCACTATCTACCAGAATTTCCTCTATATGAGATTCAAAAAATCTAGGTAGAACTGAGAATTTGGGGAAAGGGTTACCTGGTTATTCGAGGTTGTTGTTTGCAAAGAGGAACTCCACTTTCTTGAGAAATAGGACGCCTTGCTTCTCCTTGCTGTGAGAACTCCTCCTAGCTGGGCCCTGGGTGACATATTTGGAATGTGCCTTCTTGGCAGAAGGTTGGAGGCGGAAGGCTTGGTGCTAGAGAAGCATGTAGGGCTGGCAACACAATCAACTTGGCCGATAGGGCTGGTCACCACAGTAGCTGAACTGGAAGGAGGGAATGAAGTCTTGGAGGGGGGCCAAGGGGGAGGTGGAGGGCGTTGTGCTGCCGCCAAAATCTCCTCATGGGCCTTCATATTTGCCGCCGAGAACTCCTAGTTCATAGGGCTGCACCATCCCATCTCCACACGAGCATCTTCAGGTAACTTCATGGCCTTACCAGGAGAGATCATCTGGACGTCCGACAATTCGAGGGAAGAAGAGATATCAACCATCAAGGATGATTGCGTGGAGCAGGTGATGGATCCTTCACATCCCACTTCAGCTACTATACGGGTAGAGGCAGAGGCGGTTCGAGCCACTAGTGCTCAAATTCCTAGGATGAAGAGTGATCAGATGTCCTATCTTATCATCACTATCCAACGGGTAGAGAAGAATGTGTTTGAGATTCTCAAGAACTATATGTCCTGAGAGGATTGTGAAGACAAAGATTCATGCTTTAGATAACAAGGCGGGTGAGCTGCGGAAGACTGTCATAGAGTTGAAGAAGGAAGTGGATGCAGTGCCCAGTCCCCACTCCTGTGATGATGATGATCGTTCTCCTCTACAACCTCACACTCAGTTCAGGACACATGCTAGATCGTCTTCCATGCTAGCTCTAGAGATGAGACCTTCTTCATCCGCACCAACATTAGCACCATCGGTTCCTCTAGCTCCCAAGTACCTCCAGTGTCTACATCTCCACTTTCCCAAACATCAGCTGTTTCCTTCGCCGACGCGGTTCACTCGTCTCATTCATTAACTATAGGAGGAGTCCATGCCCAGAGCAACGATTAACTCTATATATTTCCAAATTTTCGGTAACTTGTTGCCAAAGGGGGGGAAGTGTATAGATCATAGGGCTTTGAGAGAGTGTGTCTTGGCTTTTGTTAGCTCTTCTCCTTTTAAAAACATATGGTTTATCGCTCGTTTGTCTTAAACTTTGTCGTGTGTGATCATACGCTTTGATTGATGATTCTACTATTGCCTATCCATGTGATATTTATACTATGATCATTCACTCGTGTTTGGTGTTATATGCATTGTTATTCATATATATCATTTATGTGCACCACGAATCTGTATGTGGCATGGAAGAGTGACCCATGATCCAAATCGATTGTGCATTTGCATTAAAATGCCAATTTAAAATAGTGCACAAATTTAGGGGGAGCTCTTGCTTATCACACACTTATCGAAGCGACGATGCTATTCATTGATTATATTTTTGTTGAAGCTTTGAGCTATATGTTGTCATCAATTACCAAAAAGTGGGAGATTGAAAGGACAACCTTTCCCTGGGTGGTTTGGTAATTAATAACAACATACATTTCATTGGACTAATGTTTCCACCATGTATATTACACGAAAAGTTAAATGATGGATTGGCAAAGGATTGTGAGGAGGTTCCCTAGGTGGAAGGAACACCCATTGACAACAAGCTTGAAGACTCTACATTTTACATTTTGTCAGAAATCACTCTTGAGTCCATAGGAAAGCCAATACTATTAAAAGAGGATGAGGTAAATATGTTGATCTGGTTTCTCAAGTGCTTACAGATTAGCCACAAAAAATACTCTTCCATTCTCGCACTAATATTCTTTCCAAAACCCTAAAAGTACAAAATCCGGTGCCACCAACTTTCTCATTCGTCCCTATCGAGTTTTTCCCAAGACAGTTCCCATGCCAAACCCTAGCTTCTTGGTGCTACCAACTTTTCATTCAGTTCAACCAAAACCAGTGACCAACTTTTGGGTATCCTATTTTCAAGAATCGGAATTTCTGAGTTTCGGAAATTGGTATCACCGAGATTTTGAAAATGCCTAGGTCACCCATATCGTTCCCACTGAGATTTATATATTGGTCTCACCGAAAGGACAAAAATTGACACAATTTGCTATTCGGTGTAACCGAGTTTTTAATTTGGTTTCACCAAGTGGGGCAATAATGTTGTAATGGTTGGATTTTTGGAGATGCCTATACATACCCCTCCACCACCTCTCACTCACAAAGGAAGCACTCAGAACACACCGACACTTGTCATATCTGTTTTTTCTGAGAAACATCCACCTACTGATGTGTTGATATCAAAATCTTCCATTACAACCATATGAATCATTATTTCTAGCCTCCCCAAGTTGCGTTCCAACAAATCATCCACTTCTACCAAGATAAATCTGCGACAGAGTGATTGACTATTGAGGAGACCATCTTATGAAGCACAAGAGCAAGGAGTTCATTCTACTACCACATCTATTACCGTTTGGAGTGTGGTGTCTCCTAAATTGGTTAGGTGCCACTTGGGAGCCTCCATCTTCGTGTGTGGAGTTGAACAAAGAAGTTGTTACTTGCAAGGAGATCGCCTACTTCCTGAAGATCTACCTGTAGTGAGGCTAGTCCTTCATGGATGGAAGCCATGATTGAATACATAGGGTTGCTTCTTTGTGGACCCATATGGGTGGAGTCCTCCATGGAATCTCGCAACCGTTACCCATCGTGGGTTGAAGTTTCCATCGGCATGGATGTATGATAGCACCACCTATCGGAACCACGGGAAAAATCTCCGTGTCTACAACTGCGTTCGATCTTCTTATCCCTTCCATCCACTTTCATGTGCTTGCCTTTACTTTCCATTGCTATACTCTTCTACATGCATGTGTAGGGTGCGCTTACCCTGATACAATTGCTAAAACTTGCCTACAAATACAATTTCTAAAACTTGCTTACAACTAAATTTACTTGATACATGCATGTGTAGTCTAATCACCCCTCCCTTAGACATACTTCGGTTCCAACAATTCCATACTGAGTGCTCCTAACATGCTTGGAGTTGTTATGGGGACACCCTTGATTTTTATTTTGGCATAAAACACTTCCGACAAGGCCCAACGTTGGTACTATTTGCTTAATTACAACTAAAACTTTCTTAGGGCATGATCACCCCATGGATAATAAATCAACAAACCAGGCCAGTGCTCCTCATGAGTGTTGGTCCAAAATAGATCATCGTGTGGGCCACCCTGTGGAAAGTTGGGTGTTTAATTTGTCCACTGTATGGTTCACTTATTTGGAAGTGCCATGTTAAAGAGATACATAAGGATCCTATCAGAATCTATCCTGAGGGGCGGTCTTGCTCCACTTATTTTACCTTCGAGGAACATCTTGTGCACTGGTATTCTTAGGATTCTACGAGCTATCCCATGGTTGAATTTTTCCATCGCAACTTGTGGCTAGTTTGTGATGGATCGGTTGGACCACCCGTATGTGGTCAATTCTTTCTGAAAGTCGTGCCTGAAGTTATGTGGCAACTTGAAATTCTAATATCCGGCAATAGGAAACTTGAAGTAAATACAATTAAAACTCACCAACCTTGTGCATAACCATGATTGTCTCTTTTCGAGGGAGTTCAGGAGTACAACACGATGGGGTTATGCTTGATTATAAGTAGGTGTTCATGATCACTACTTGATCATAACTATATAATGACCATAATGCGTAGATCAATGATCTAATTCTTGTACTCATAAGAAAGCCAATTAAACTAATTAGTGTTGCTGCAACCTCACCACTTCATCATATCCCACCTATAAGTTTGGTTAAAGTCGACACCCTGGGTAATATGATTGCTAGGTCAACATGGCTCATAGATTACTACAACACCACAGGTACATGTACCTATTCTCTTGTCGATGACGATGCCACATCACTCCACTTGGAGTATGATGAAGAACGTGGGAGCATGTACGTGACTTAACCCGACAAGTAGAGAGGGAGGCCTTGATCGGCAACTTGGGATTTGCTTGATGATATCACCTTTTGAATTTGATTTCATCCATAGTTGTACCCTACTCTTCTAGATTATCTTTCTATGGATGTTTTGTATTTGAATATTAAATTTTGTAGCATGTGGCGTGTGCAAGCCAACACCATATACTCTTCTCTTCTTTACATGTACTATGATGATATTACTTCTTGCCAAGTGACAAAAAATGGACTTGAATCCTTTTCGTGGCCCTCTTTCCTTCATTAAGATTGTACCACATTTTGGGTGTGACATCCCACATTGAAGCTATCTAGCCCACATGACCCAACGGATCGAGCTATTTCTGACAAAGAGGAAGTGCCACACAAAAGCCTACAGTGTCCTAGAACACGGTCGGGACCATCCACCACCACAAAGGCCCGATCGGCACACAAGGCCCAACGACCTATGCCACCTCCCTGAAACCCTAGGGACCATCTCAGGACGGGATCAGGTGCAATCCCCACGCACCACCGCAAGGCCCATTACATGCGTCATCTCTCAGTACGGATCAGAGCAGGGCCAGGAGACACAGCCAGAGAGGACGTTGCTAGTGGACAACCTCAGTCGCACCACACCGGTGAGCATGGAGCAGGAACACCAGGATGCACAAGCTTGGGGGGCTTGTGTCAATCTCCCAGCAACCATCCCCTTCCAACGCTTTCCAATAATATCCTCCTAATATGTCTCCAACATATCGATATTTTTTATTGTTCCATGCTATTATATTATCAATCTTGGATGCCTTATATGCAAGTATGTGCTATTTTATATCATTTTCGGTAACTAACCTATTAAACCAGTGCCTAGTGCCAGATGTTGTTTTCTGCCTATTTTTGGTTTTCAAGGAAATCGGCACCAACCGAAGTCCTAACACTATGAGACTTCTTGACGATTTTTTTCTAGACAAAAGAGACCCTGGAAGCATCAGGAGGAGACCAGACATGAAGCACGGAGACGGCAAGGCAACATGGCGTGCACAGGGGCGTAGGCGCCCTCTGATGCATTGTGGGCTGCTCGTGGCTCCGTCTAAACAAATTCCATAAATTCTCTAAAATCGGGAAACCAATAGACAACAACCCAAAACACATTTTCCACCACCGCAAGTCTCCGTTCATCTAGAAACCTTTTTCGATGCTCCATCGGGGGCAATCAATCACAGAGGCCTTCTTCATCAACCTTGTTGCCTCCAATATTATGTGTGAGCAGTCCACCATAGACCTACCATACATACCTAGATAACTTTCTCTCTCTCTTTGACCTTCAACGCCGTGTTCACCTTGATCCTCCTGATGATCTATCCGATGTAATCCTATTTTGCAGTGTGTTTGTTGTGATCCAATGAATTATGGGTTTATGATTGGACTATTAATTGAAAGTAGTTGAGTCTTTTGTGAATTATATAATGCACGATTGTTATAGCTTCATATTCTCTTCGATATATCTATTTGGTTTATCCAACTAGATTGATTTATCTTCAACCCGTGTGGTGCATCGTAATGGGTTCACTATTGTGGTGCTATATATCCTAGTGACAGAACGGGACAAGAAATATATTTTTAATATTGCAATTAAGGAGAAAACAATGGGGTCTCAACATATTTCTTTTAATACTTTGTTTACATCATGTCACTTTGCTCCAAGCAGTACTCTCTTTGTGATGAACCTAATACCTAGAGAGGCAAGCATTGAAGTGCTCTCGTAGTGGAGTAATGGCAGTAGATGTAGGATCGTTTCAGTGTACTTGTTTATGGATGTGATGCCTATGTACATGATCATTCCCGTGTAATTTTGGCAATTGCCCAAAAGTAATTTGTCTAACCACCATATGCTATGTTCAAGAGACAAGCCTCTAGCAAAAACTATGACCCCGGGGTACTTAAACATAAATACTAAAACCCTAAAAATAGTTTGATGCAATTTATTTACTTCTATTTTCTTGATTACTTAGTTATCAACTTTACTTGTTTGCTTTCTTTTCTTAAAGTTGCTATCATGTATGAATCTGAAGAAATTAATGGTGCTTACACCACTAGTGCGGAAGCCGTTGATCATCAATCCTCACCAAATAATGAGAGTGCTAAAAGAATTTTTGATGAAATTATAAGGAAAAAATACTTTTTATGCGGATACTACATATTTGTTTATATCTGAATAGGTGAGACAACTTGTGCACATGCATCCCCGTGTACAATGGTTGTTTCTAGAATTTGCTAATATTTAGGATGCTTCTACTAAACGCTTAGCCACAATATTTCTTGTTCATGAATACAATCACATTATGCATGAAGCTATAGAAATATTTTATCATTATAGATTTAATGGTGAGTGTCCACCTATAGAAGGAATTCTCTATGGCTTGGAAGAAATAAGAAAATTGAGATAACCGGATTATGCCGTTTATGATGAGAATCTTAGAAAAATGTTCCACCTTATGTTTTGGTTGATAAAATTTCAGAACACAATAATCAATAATCTTGGATTGTATTTTATTCTTTATAATAATTAAGGAAGTACCTTCATCAAAACTTATATAATGAAGAATTAGGCATTACTTATGAAAAATACTAAGGATGAGCCTCCTCCTCCTCTTCCTGAGATTGATCTCAGAGATCCTTGTGTGGTGAAGCATAGTTCCTTTAATTATTTTTGCCCAACCATTAGGAAATTTGATGATAAGAGAAGGGAATATGGTTTAAGAAAAATGGATCACTCTTATGATTATTACAAACCTTTAAATTTTTGCATTATGCCTAGCTAGGGGCATAAATCAATGGCGCTTGTTGGGAGGCAACCCAATAGTTATCTTCCATGTTTTGTTTTACTTTCTGTTTTGGTGTGGTGACATGATTATTGCTACTATAATGATTGTGTTTTTATGTTTAAATTAGATGAATTGCCAAGTAAAGCCTTTGGGATGATTTGGAAGATAGTAGAATATATGATATGCATAAACACAAACTTTTACGCTGGTCCAGTATTTCTTTGATTTTGATGGAATGTATTTTTTATCTAATTTTTTACATAGTATGGGTATAAAAATTGACCAGGTTTTCCGAAGTTTTCAGAATTTTATGATTTATAGAAGTATGGTTTTAGTGTAGATCACACAACCCACGTCTGCAAGAAGCAGTGGTGGATCCAGCAGTAGTGGGGGCCTCCGCGTTCCTAAGATGGAGGCAGGCATGCCGAGGATGAGATCTTCAGTCTACGGCTTTGACCAGTGCATCCCAATGCCCGAGCAGGGGCCGAGCTCGTGTGACGCCCCGGATGCCCCACTGCTAGTCCCAAAGTGCGAGCCAGTGATGGGCTCGCGTCTTACCCCGTAGACCCATGCTAGTGTCAAAGCCCAAGCCCGGGACAAGCTCACACGAACCACTTCCTATGCCCAATCCCGAGCCTGGGATGGGCTTTGCGACCACGTGCATGGGCCAAAGCCGAGATGAAGCCGCCTCTCCTGCCGGAGTACATGGGGGCGGTGGTCAGCGAGACCGGTGAGACTTCACACCTTTCGGGGCTCCTCATGACGCTGCACGAAACGACAAAAGGACCACCATACCACCTTGATGTCCTGTTTGACATGTACGGGATGCATTAGGAGGACATCGCATCTATGACCATCGACCCCACGAGCAATGATGACGAAGAGGGAAAGTAGCAGGAGGAGGAGGACGACGAGGATGGCTCCTTCGGCGGCGGCTCCTACGTGAAAGACGACGACTCGTAGATTAGGTTTTATAAACTAGCATTAGTTTGTTAGTAGTTATGTTTAGGGTTCATGTCTGTAAAAAAATTAATCTATAAATGAAATTTGTGTTCTTTGCGTGTTTGATTGTCCAATTTATTCCCCGTTTGCATGTGTGTGACAATTGGTGAGCCAAATTAAATTAATTTGTTAAAATAATTGGGTGTTTTCAATCAAACACTACCAAATTTTCGAAGTTCTTGTATGTGAAGTTTATGATTTTCTTCCACAAAGTAGTGCACATAAGTTGGCTCAGCTCCAAAGGAATTTGATTTTTTCAGGATTTTTTGTTTTCAATTTTTTAAATGGGGTCAAACTTACAATGTTCACCATTCATAATTAATAGTTTTTAATTCCTATTTGCTTATCCCAAGTTCACCAACCAACAATATTAGAGTATAAACAAAATTTTGGAAATTTTCAGGACCAAACTACTTCACACTTGTAGCTCAAGTTCTGATACTTCACTAAAACTCAACTAAAATGATGCAATATAGTAATAATTCTCTGAAATTACTAACACTTGGCCAATGGACATCCAATGTGGCCTACTTTTGATGAAAAATGAAATGGCACAAAATTCAAAATTATTTCAACCACTTTCGGCACACAGAAGTCATTTGAGGGATGTGGAAAATGGAAATTTTGTTTTTTATTAAAAAATAATTTCTAATTCCTATGGACACAATTTCCACAATGGTAACACCAATAGAAGTGCCAAATATGGGCATGTTTTCACGGATTATGCTTTGTATTTTGTGAAGGTTTTTTCTCTCAAACTTGGTGTTTTCCCAGTTTATGCATTTTCCCACAAACTAATGAACATAAGACGGCTCAATGGAACGACATTTCATTTATGGAGGAGTTTTTTCATTTTATTTATCTTTCGTTTCAAAATGTGGTCAAATTTTCAAGGTTGACAATTCATACAAAATGGTTTGGAATTCGTACATCGCTTATCCCAATTTCATCCACCAAACAAATATTCATGAACCAGTACTTTGGTTGTCTCAAGTGCATCGACCACACCAAATGTTTAGATAGAACCATTCACAACCTTCGACGGTTTTATTACATACCAAGCTAAGAAGTGTGCACGTAGACATACTCAATCTGTTGGTGCTTGCTCCGCTCATGGAGCACGTGGTGTCGATTTAGAATACCCTTTCTGTCGTAATAATCCACCTATCCTTTGGCCCATTTTGCCCACATACCACCACACACCCGTTGATAGATGGTGCCGCCGATTGTTTTTTACACGTTTTACCTACTCCCACCACTTGCGACCGTGCTGCTACTAACATCGGTGCCCTACGCCTTAGTGAAACCACCCAACTATGACCAAGCTACCGCTAACAAATGGCCCCGCAACTTTTGACCTAACAGCAAACCCCCATTTGGGCTTTTGTGATAGTGGGCTACACGGTGGAGGGGAAAAGCGAGGATTGCCAAAGAGCATGCAAAAACTGAGGAGGACTAAGCAATGTGGGGCATGAAAATATAAATCCATTTCTTTGATGCCTTTTAGCTAGGTATGATGATTTTAAGTATACTCTAATAAAAGTAAAGAATTGAAACATAAACAAAGCATCATGAATCATATAGCAAACACATTTAAGCCTAATCCACTTCCATATAAGAAAACAATTCATTAAAGCAATAATCAATTTGCATAGGAAGGCAAAACAAATGTAACTTCGAAACTTTCAACAAACAGAGAGGAAACTTGTCGTTGTTAAAATTTCTACAAGAATATATACCTCTCTCCTCATAGTTTTCAGTAGCATCATGATAGAATTCAACAATATAACTACCACTTAAAGCATTCATCTCATAACCCACAAGGATATAATTTTCATTACTCTCCACATAAGAAAATGTCTTGTCATTATTAATAATCGGAATACCACATAAAACTTGAACACTATAAATTAATTCCACATTAAAAGATTTATGGCAAGTTTCACAAGAATAGTGATCAATACTATTTATAGCATAAGTACCACCACAATAATCATCATTAGTAGCAAGTTTTTTCTCATCATAATTAAGTAAAATCTCTTCCAAAATAGTGGAACCATTAGTAAATAAAGTCATGACCTCTCCAAATCAACTTTTGTCACTATTCCAATAAGATTCAACACCCTCTAAAATAGTGGGATCATTTCCAACAAAAGTTGACACTCTTCCAAACCCACTTAGGATGCATGTAATCATCATAATATCTGATCAAAAGTAGGAGGACAAAAAATATCATATTCATCAAACATAACATCCCCAAGCTTATGGCTTTGCATATCGTTGGTAGTTTCTTGTAAACAGTCATTCTCCTGATCAGTCATATGAATAGAACCAATAGTATAACAATCATTATTATCATGATTTTCCAAGTTGGTGCCAAAAATATTTTTAAGGTCATAATATGTATCAAAATTGTTTCCCTAGTTATAGTCATCATAATGAGTTGTAGGCATATCAAAATCAGCATCAATAGTGCCGATAGACATAAAAAAGAAATTTTCTCATCAAGTGTATCATATTCTAGGATTTGTGATTTAGTTGCACAAGACACAACCATATGAGAAACATTATTCGGGAGAGATACCTTCTTATGTTTATGTCTCTAGCTTATATTTTTCTTCTTCTTCTTCACCACATTAATTGTGTGTTCAAGTAATTTTTATGAGCTTCTTATTGGAGAAGGAAGCTCCTCCCCATCACATGAAATAATAGGAGAATATTGGGAAATGTCTTACCTTGCGTTAGTATTAACATAACAAGCAACATTCTTTTTATATTTCATCAGAGTTCCCTTCTTTATATAATTGGCTATATAAGAATTCTCATTACAACTCAAAACATATATGTTTCCATTACATGTATTTCAATTCCCTTTGTGAGAATGAATATTTCAACCAATTATTTTTACATGTCAATTCTTAACACCCCAACATATACTAGGTTCATTACAAAGTTCAAGGGTAATCATGTCATCACAATATTTGGCCATGATTCCATCATCAAAATGCATGCACTCAAACTTGAGATGACCAACTTCATTGCAAACTTCACAAGTAATGGGATGAAGAGAACATAATTTTCTAGCATTATCATCTAATATCTGAAGTCACCATTTCATTTTGTCTTATTTATGCTTCTTACAAAATTTATCATCCCTATTTGGCACTTTTTCACAAGGTCTATGCTTTGTACAAAAATGACAAACTTATAAGAAACTTTTTCTTAAAATACTTATCATAACTAGTACAGTCATAATTAAGTTTCGTGGATATGAATAGAGAGGATGCTAACATCATTGCAACCATTCTAATCATTTATGGAACTCATGCCAAATATCATGTTAAATTATTATTTTAACACTTCATAGCAATTATCGAAATCCATGTTTTCAAGAGTTTTTTATAAAGATAAACAATTTGAGACGACTTCACTTCCAATCTTTTGTAATTTTCTTTTACAAACCAAAATAGTGAATAAATAAAAAAACTATAAGATTCATTTCCATGAGCTAAATAATATACCTTCAAGAACTCACCTCCCAATAAACATAGCTAGAACGCTTGATGTGTAGTACGCAACGTTCTTCCTCTAGAGTTTGTTGGGCCTTCAAACACAGATTTTTATCAAACAACAACAAATTTACCCCAAGTGGATGACATAAGGTTTATCAATCACTGGGAGGTGTAGGATGAAGAAGGTTCTCTCCCAATCAATCCTGCAAATTAACACCTAGTGGATGAAGTAGTATCTTGTGTCCCCAACACACCTAGTGTAATTGTAAGTTCTATAGGTGCACTAGTTAGCTGAAGAGGTGATGATAGATGTTTAATAGGCATGGTAGAAATAGATTTTAATAATCTATGAAAATAAAAAAGCAAGGTAGCAACTAACAAAAGTAGGAAAAACCAATTTCTCAATGCTTGAAAACAAGATATAGCGCTCATTCCTTCATTAGTGCAATCTCTCAACATCATTAACATAATTGAACCACATGATAATCCCTCAAAGTGCGACAAAGAATCACCCAAAAGTTTCTATTTCCATTAGTGAAAGTAGGACGAATCTGCATAGGTAGCAAACCACTTCAAAGTTGTGTTTCCGATCAATCTATTTATTCATCCCCAAATTGTCACAAATAGCACTAGAGATTGTACTATGTGATGAGTGATATTTTTAAACTCATTTGAACTTTGTTTCAACCATATATTTCATTTAAAAGAGAAGTTTGCTCCAATATTGCCACTAATGACTAATGAATGAAATGGATTCCAAAAATCCTCTCTTTAGTTTTTTCCCATGGAAATGGGCTAAAAAGAGGAAGAAATAATGTGTTTAAATGGAAAGGAAGGAAAATGGAGGAAGAAAAAGATTAACATGTGGCATATGTGTGAAGCCAGAAAAAAAGACGACAAGCGCCCATATCAACGCATAAAGGGGACCCCATCAAATTGTCAACATAACGTTTAGCATGGAAGACAGAACCTCTTCATCATCATCACCATTCACAAACTCTAGCCGCCACCATTTCCACGTCCATAGTCATCTCAGCCACTAGCATAGTGCTTTTGCATCTAGTTCATACTTGTAATCTTTCGTCGTACAAGGCATCCATAGTAAGGCATGTTGCAATCAATCAATCCCAACATGTGTTCTTTAGTGTTTACTTCTCGAGATATGATCTCCATCTATGATTATTTCTGTAAGGTAATGGTTGAGGCATGAGACTTGCAACCCTAGGTATTTGTTTAGGAGATCAATGGAAGTCTTTAACATATATAACGTCTGGTATGTGTGAAATAAAATTGTTTCGTGAAGTGTCTCTTGTCTTGTGGGTCATCTTTATCTCTGTGGGTACCTAGGATTAGGGCTATTATGCATTGGTGAGGCTAGTACCAAGGAGAACGTGAAGTGTTATACCGAACACCAGTGATAGTTAGGTTTAGTAGGGTAACATGGATCATATCCTTGGTGATATATAAGGTGTAGTTATTAAACACCCGATGCATTGGCCTAATTTCATTATCTTAATTATTAGAACAATTCTGCGGGACAGATAGGCCCTTCGGTAGGACAACTGATTCTTGATGTAGGACTCGTGCCATTCAAGATGTTATTTGGACACATCCTTCACTATGATATCAAGCAAGCACAAATTAATATTTTACTTGATCCCAACACAAATACCTGGTTGTAAGCATTAATACCTCATACTAGTACCTCTTTTTATTATAAGTGTTTGAATCAGTATTTGCTTGTTGATCTCGTCAAAAGCTGGTTTGACACTTTGACAAAAGCATGCTAGAGACCATTTCTTCAAGCGAATCTTCCTATCGTGGATTTACTAAACCAGGGTCACTTATGGGGAACTAGGTGTGGGATACCCTTTTATGTTCCAATACCGGATCAATACAAAGCAGAAAATACACAAAACTCAATAGAAAACCCATGAGATTCGTTAGTAGGGTGAGATGATCGTAATCATCAGGTACTGTTACAAATTGATTCATATTTTATTATTTCATCAGGTATTGTATTCGAATTTATCCATGAATTATACCTCCGATATAATCCATAGCATCATCAAAGCAAGTGAACTACACAAGCAAAATCAGAATCTGTCTAAAACAGAACTATTTGTAGTGATCTGCAAAGATAACATAATTCTATAACTCCAAAAACTCTGAAAAATAGAGTAAACCTGAGTAATTTTTATAGACATACTTTGCGAAATATTCATATAAAAAAGATGTACTAGTAAAACAAGAGAAATTCTGCCCTGGATGCAAAAAATACTGTTTTTTCGATCGTATCAATTCTACTTATAATTCATGTCATCCCAAAGTCTTTACTTGCCACAAACACTAATTTAAACATAAAACACAATCATTTCAGTAGCACTAATCATGTTATCTGACATAAATAGAAAGTAGAACAAGGAAAATAAGAGATCTATTGGGTTGCCTCCCAACAAGCTATATTGTTTCACGCCCCTAGCTAGGCATAATGCATAGTTTCAAGTGTTGTAATAGCCATGAGAAAAATCCATATTGCTATAATAAAATTCCCTTATCTTAGCAGAAAGTTTTCTAATAGGTAAAAAAAGGTAATTGAACAGTCTAAAGTTCACAACACAAGGATCCGTGAGATCTATCTCAGGAGAAAGAGGAGGCTCCTACTTACGTTTTCATAAGTAATAGTCAACTCTGCATTGTATAGGTTTTGATACACGTACTGAATTAATTATTTCTAAATATTATGACCCAATCCAAGATTTTCTATAATAAATTAATCATTGTGTTTGGAAATTTTATCAACTAAGACATTAGGTGGTACCTTCTTTCTAAGGTTTTCATAAGCAACATAATCGGTTGATCTTAATTTCCTTATTTCTTTCATATCACTGAAAATTCCTTCTATTGGTGGGCACTCACCATTAAGCATACAATGAGAAAATATTTCTCTTACCTGTTGCCTAATATTATTAAATTTATGAATGAGAAATATTGTTGCTGAGCGTTTAGCAGGACCATCCCGTATATTGTATGGAGGGATCATATGAACGAATTACTGATACTCCCCGACGAGTGGCATATTACGAATGAGACATTTAATCATTGGGAGGTGAAGTTTAAAAATATAGAGTTTCCGCACTAGTGGCGTTAGTATCCTTAGTTTTAAACTCGGACATGATAGCAATTTCGAGCAAGTGAAACAAGCAAGCAAGTAAACTAGCAAAGTTAAAAAAATGTATTTTTGATTTTTATTGTGAGAAAAATATAACAGCAAATAAAAACTTGATCAAGTGAATGATCATTTGCGACAAGGTACTTGATAGAAAATTGATGATACTCCTAGACAACAATGCCATAAATCCTTCCTGATACTTGTGATCTGCATTGAGTTTTCCCCCGAAGAGGACGGGATGATGAAATATAATACATATAAGAATTTGCCTTAGTGAGAACCAAGGTAATAAAACCAATAGGATAACCAGGCAATTTCCCGTCTTTAGCACCTACACAAAAAATAGCACATACTTGCACCCAACGCGGGCAAGAGGGTTGTCAATGCCATCGAACACGTTACTTGCAAGCAATGAGTTGTGTAGATGATAGTTTCATAAATATAAAATAGAAAACAAATAAAAAGAAAATAATTCAAGCAAGGTATTAGGAGCGTTTGTAAATATACTTGTGAATAGACCCGTGGGCCATAGTGTTTGCTAGAGGCTTCTCTCTCGAAGAAGGAATATAGTGGGTAAACAAATTGTTGTTGGGCAAGTGATAGAAACGTGCATAGTTATGCAATATTTATTCCTGGAAATTATCATCACATGTAAGCATCACATCCACAAGAAGTATACCAACTCCTGCCTGCATCTAGTAGTGTTACTCCACCAACCGACCACTATCCAGTATGCATCTAGAGTATTAAGTGAAACACAATGATGATCGGTGAACAATGACATGATGTAGTGAACGTATATCCAATTAATATGAAGTAACCCATCGATTTACCCTTAGTTTGAGCAATATAGTATGTGTTATGTGCCTTTATGTCACTAGGATTGAGCACCGTAAAATTGAACCCACTACAACGCACCTCCCCCACTGAAGATAAATCAAACTTCATCAATCGATCGGAGATTATTATGAAGCTATCATAATCATGAATATATATATATGAAAGACCAACAAGGAACTCAATATAATATCATGAATTATATGAACATAAACCAACAAATGTGATTACATCGAATAGATCATCATGAAGATGTGATAAACTTGGTATTAAAGAACATCAAGAGAAAGAACCATCTCAGTGCTAAGTACGGACCCGGAGGTCTGTGGTGAACTACTCACACATCACCATTGGAGTACCAAGGTTGATGTAGAGGCCCTCCGTCACCGATCTCCCCTCCGTCATGGCACAGGAACAAGGCTCCAGATGGGCACATGGCGGGCCAGAGATTTGCGGTGGAAGAAAAAAGTGTTTCGAGAGGCTCTCTGGGGTTTTCAAGATTAATGTGAATTTATAGGCCAGAGAATGAGGCCAGATGGTCGAGAAGGTGGCCACAAGCTATCAAGGTGCAACCACCCCCCTGGGCATGCCCGGATTCCTTGGGGGAATCTCATGTGCCCTCTAGTCTTCCTCCAAAGCATCCAGGTCCTTATTTTGCCCATAAAAATCATAAACAAATTAGGACTATTGAGATTTCATTTGTTACAGTATTTCCGAAAAGCCAAAAACATGTAGAAAATAACAACAGACACTTGGCACTTTGCTAATATGTGAGTGTTCAAAAATAATATAAACAAGCAAGTAAAGGCCTAAAAAGCATCCTAGAATGATAATATAATAGCATGGAACAATAAAAAATTATAGATCCGTTGGGGACATATTAGTTCTTATGGACACAATTGAGGACAACCTCTTGAAACCTATTAGCAGCCATTTTAGTAAGGAACTCGATACCCGGTCCAGTAAAAGGGATTGGTCTGTAATCCACAACAGTCTCAAGAGAGTTTTTCTTAGGAACCAGGGTAGTATATGACCAACTAATGTTTTCTAGCCAGGTCATACCATCAAAGAACTCATTAATTTTGTACAAACCCTTACAGACTATGTTCCAACGTTTCTTGTGGAAAAGCCCATTAAAACCATCTGGCCTAGGAGCTTTATCAATGGGCATGCATTTAGAAATTGAATCCATCTGCTCCTGTGTAAAAGGTTTTGCCATACCATCCAAACCATGTGCTCAAGAAATTAAAGCAGCTATGTCAAAGCCCATATTAACGCCCTTAGCAATTCCTATCCTTCCTTTGAAGGATGACCAAAGAACTCCTTCCATATGACTATGATCAAAAACTATTGTTCCATCTGATAATTGCAAACTTGCAACCGAATTCCTTTTGTATCTCTCAAAAGACATAGACTGAACTTGGTTGAGCTCTCCTTGTAATAGTCTTGAATTCCAAACAACGAAAAGACATCCAGAAGCACCCACAGAAGGTGACAAGAAGGCGCGTCAGCAAGTTAAATAAACAAACGTCCAAGAGAGTCGAGTTCTACATCAGAATATTCCCCCGAAGACGATTCAAGGGGCGGGTCATCCCTTTGACCTGTTGAAGGAATGGGGTCCTAAGGTGTGACATTCCATAAGCTACAATTCACGTGAAACAATATAAAGTACATGAAGAGAAAGTTTGGGGACAATGGAAGAAAATATGCATATCAAAAAGATCAAATACCTGAGGTGGTGAATTTAGTAGACAGGACAGACCCAAGATGGTAACGCTACACTTCTCCCTTGAATCATAGAAGAATCTTTTTTGTTTCCTTGTTGAGGGAGTTGTCAGACAAGTCTTCACAGGAGAAGCATTGAACGTCATATGGGTCGCCCAAGTAATCACACAACAAGCTGCCCCTCACGCTGATGGGATGGAACCACCACTTCAGCCAACAACGGATCAGGTCAATCTCGGTCAAGCCATGTGCAGCCAGGGCCCTTAACTTGGTGCGAAGGGGTCCTATCATGTCCCTTTCTTCAGTCGTTGGCAAGCTTGGAAATTCTACATTGTTTCCAAGACGTTCCATCCTGTAACCCTGTCACACCCTGTGTTTGTATCACTATTCTATGCTATGGATTTATAAAATTTGGAAGCATTTCAAACTTTTTGAGTGCATATGCTTGTTTGGATTGTTTGATGGTTGTTTGTTTGGTGGATTGGATTTTTGCACTGAATGATCTTCTTCCCTCTAGAGCTCACTTCCTTGATCCAATCATCTTGCCAAATGATCATGCCATGTGTATAGTAGCTAAAACTATTTTTATCAAATAGTGTTTTGGCCAAAAAGGTTTTATTCAATTAGGTTTTAAAACCCCCCTGAATTGAGGTTTGTACTACAAGTCCTCAAATTGGATGGAATATTTTGCACCAACGACTTTATTTGGAACCTACAATGTATTTGACCTCCCAAAAACATCAAATATTATTTTTAAAGATTATTTTACAATTTTATTTAAAGGCTTTCCTTAAGGACAGAAATGGTATTTCATAGGGAAAAATTATTTAAATGCTTTAAAAATATTTGAGAACTTAATGGAAACTCACTAGACATTTATTTTCCTTATATATGAGTTTGAAAACATGGCCATGTTCAACACAATGGGCAAAACCATCCTAAACCCTTTCTGCTGAAATCAAGCTTTTGAAATAATAATCTCAAAAAAATCCAGGCCAATTCTAACAAGTCACCCATGATATATGTGATGATCTTGCAAAGTTTCATCCCAATCCGAATTAATTTGCTTCACTAAAATATCCCAAAACATCTCTGTTCGGAATCAAATTTGAACTACTTTACATTGTGAAGTTCCTCCTATTGGCCCCAAACTTTGTGGGAATGCTCTAGTCCCTAAAAAATGCTACTAAAACAAGTGGTGCATTTGGGGGAATAGAATTGCATGCCTGAATCTACAAAAACCTGATTCTGTTGAATTCTTGGGTTTACCAAGTTTGCACTATAAACTTTCCTTAAATCTCCTCAAACTTGGTGGTCCACTCTATTTTTACCTACATTTTCTTCCTGTTAAACCTTAGGTAAAGAAAACTCCATTTGCTTGCCCAACTCATCATCAATCACCTTTTGACAGATTAGTAAAACCTTGTTTGACCCCCTTCCACTATTCTCCTTGACCTAATATTGTTACCACAGTCCCACATTATCACCACCTACCTCCACTAAGTTTGGCTGGCCAAGTCTCAATCATTACAGGCTGCAAAACACCAGGAATTACCCCTGGATAGGCTAGAAAAATCTCCTCAACTCCATTTTCTTTCTCCCTCCCCTCACCCTCGGTCCAAAGCATCATAGGGGCATCTATGCAACCCCCAAGAGCAAGTGGGGAAGGTGGGGCACCCTAGAGTGGTCGGGCAACAGCAATCTTGGCCATTTGCATGCTCTGGAGCGCGCTACAATGCGCTCCCGCAATGCAGCTGCACCCATCCCGAGCCGCCCGACCACCTTGGCATGCGGAAGCTTGTCCCCAAGGCCATCCTCGATGTTCGTGACACGACAGCATGTCGGCCCCCTCCTCCCTCTCTCTCACTTGACTCAACCAAGCATGACTGAGTGCCACCCGAGCCGTCCAACGCGCGATCTCACACGCGCGGCTGACAATGCCTCCCCCACTCCTTCTCTCCCTTCCCTGGCCGTAGGCAAAGCCCCCAAATGCCCCTGAACCAGTCAGGACCCCTCTCGCGGCCTCCGGCGACGGTTATGGCCTCGCGGGCGCACGGGTCCGCGGTGGACCATCACCCACCCTATAAAATGCCCCTCATGAGGCCTTTCCTTCCCTATGAAACGCCCCCAATCCTCAATCCCACCCCTGCACATCCCATTCCATCCCCGGAGCACCCAGCTCGTAGATTGACCCGAGTCTCCGCCGGTGCGGCTCGCCCTCGATCTCTAGCTGGGGAGCGCCTCTAGCGTCGTTCTCTTTCTCGCTGGCCCCTCTTACCTACCTGACGGTGTTCCACTCCTTTCCCGTGTTGATTGTGGCTGGAGACAACCTGTCTAACCTCGCCCGAAAGTTTCTCCATCGAGTCCGCTCGCCGTCAGTTACTCAGGCCACGCCGGCAACCCCTTCGACCTCCACCGGGACCATGACACTTCCCTGCTCCCATTCCCATCCTCATCTCCCCTCGTCGTAGATAGAGCTGACGCCGGTGAGCCCCGAAACCCTCTGTACAAAGGTGGAAGAGATGCCTGACAAAAGGACCCTGCTCGTCAACGTTTGTCCCGCCTGATTGTCTCTTCCACTCGGTGATGCTGGGAGCCCACGCGTCAGATTTAAACATGGCTCCGCGCACACGCGCAGCTTTGATGTGCTCGCCTAGCCAGTTGGGCTCAGTTCGGCTAGGCACCTGGCCCGATGGGCACAGTGCCTTTTTCCCTTTTAATTTTCTGGCATTTTCCGAGAATTCCACGGAAATGAATGTTTGTCCAATTCCAATAATTCTTCCATCATGAATCATAGAATATTTTGTAGTATTTAATAGTGCCTCTTGTGGAAATATTTAAAAACAATTACGTAATGATTTTATTTAAAACCTAGTAATAAATATTTTTAGCCTCTATTCAAATAGTTTTTAAAATCTTCTTGACTTCAAAACTAGAGAGAATTTTTTTAGTTTGTATTGTAGTATTTTACAAAGTAGGTTAACTTTTTATAAGTGGATTCTGTGCACTGTTTTTGGTTGTGATTCTTATTATAGTCATTATTATCGCGACTATAGATTGCATTGTTGACGAGGGAGTTTGACGTGAAGACTTTGAAGACCCCGAAGACTTTCTTGAGCCAGGCAAGCAGCCGTTTGACCATGTTAAGAAACCATTTTTATTGCATGGCATAAATTACTTTAATTTCGATATGTTGATCATGATGATGTGGTGACCACTTGGGTGGGATGCCTCTGGTAGTTTTACCATATATACTTGCATCATGCATGACCCTAACTCCTTATGGGAGTTACGTGGGTGGGAGTAGTTAGGTTGATGAGTAGTTTCTACGCAAGTTGGACGGGGATATGCATGGTGACAGGAATAAAAGTGATCTCAAAGGACTTTTCGAAAACCCCGTCGGGTGTCACTATTGCCCGAGGGAGATGATGTTGAGATAGGTAACAACTTGATAAACGGGTGGTGTACTGGAGAAAGTGAATGTGTGGGTTTCGAAAATGGTTTGGTGTAAGTTGTGGCTGTTATTCCAACCTTATACTACAGGAATCAGGTACTTTGCCAACTGCCATGGTAGACGACAAAGGATAGGTTCACGGATGGCAAAATCCTTGGTCCTCTGCCAGTATACGGCCACACTTCTAGCACAGAAAACAACGGTAAAGGGGCACTTTGTCGTCTGCTTTAGAATAGCGGACAACAAACATCTTTGTTGTGTGCCAATAGACTTCCCTACAGAAGACGTAGTGAGTGAATGACACAACATGTAAGCTTATCCCTGTTAGGAGGCTAACGGTAGCGACGACAAAGAGATAAGCTCCCTCTTTGCCGTCCGACAGAGACGGCAAAGTGGCCAGATGGGCCAGCTGGCTAGATGGGCTACTAGCATACTTTGTCGTCTGCCAGCCGACGACAAAATGTCATACTTTGCCGTCTGCTAGCCGACGGTAAAGTGACCAAATGGCTCAGACCTGGTGTTCCCAGGTTGCACAGCTTGATGCCACATGGCTCCATTATTGTCTGTGGTAGACGGAAAAGCCCCCTTTGCCGTCAGTGGCAGATGACAAAGTGCCTGTGTTGCCCCTTTTTATGCTTTTTCTGTTATATCCAAGAATTTTCATAGGAAAAATATATGATATATATATCACAGGAACTATATCCCTATCATTTGTATATGATCATCAAACTAACAAACCAAATCAAAAGTGCAAGTTTCAACGTATTACAATATTTTCATCCATACATACATAGTTTCATCCATATTACAATAGTTTCATCCATATTACAATAGTTTCATCCATAAGTAGCAAGTTGCACATTGTTCAAAGATACAAAATAAAAAGAAGAGGTAAACACAGGCACTCCATCAATGGAAGCTTCTTTGAAGTCAATCAAATCTGCAAAATGAGAAATAAGAAAGTTAGACGAAGAACATTAGAAGAAGAAGAAGAAGATCTAGAAGAAGAAGAATAAGAAGAAAAAGAAGAAAGAGAATAAGAAGAAGAGTTTTTCTTCTGTTTCTATTTCTTCTATTGTTTTTTTCCTCCTTACTGCTTATTTGTATCATTCAAGAGCTAACCTAGGTATCTATGCCACTTTTGTCCTAACTAATCTTATTGTGTCATTTTGGAAGAAAATAAGCTAAGTATATGACATTTATGAGGTTAGCATGCCATTTTTTTTACCTAAGTAAGCTAATTATGCCTTTTTTGACATAATTAAGCTAAGTACATGTCATTATTGAACCAACCTAGCTAATTATGCCATGTTTGAGTAAACTATGCTTATTATGTCATTGTGGAGGAGACAAAGCTAAGTCTATGTCATTTTACAGCTAACTTGGGTAAAATAGGTCATTTTGGAGCTAAGTGAGCTTATTATGTCATTTTGGAGGAAACAAAGCTAAGTAAAGGTCATTTTAGACCCAACTTAGTTAAAAATAGGTCATTTTGGAGCTAAGTAAGCTTATTATGTCATTTCAGATGAAAACAAGCTAAGTATAGCTCATTTTAGAGCTACCAAAGGTTATTATGCCGTTTTGACCTAAGTAAGCTAATTATGTCATACATGAACTAAATAATCTATGTATAGGTAATTATGCATTTGGTAAGCTAAACACTAGGGAACACTTACCGTCATCATGCAGGTCAAATGAAACTCACCGTGCTCCCTAGAGCAATAACTGGCATCGGCGTAGGGTTCTGACCGATCTTGTCGCACATAGGAGATGCCTAGCTAGTACTTCCTTCACAAAGTTTCAAGGTGAACAGAAACTTTGGTAAATTTGCTAAGCAATATTGAATAGGAAAATGGAGCTGAATTTTATCATTAGGAAATTATTTGCATAGTAAAGAGTGACCAAATTTTGTGAGGGCAATCCAAAAAATATAAATAGCACTTCCTTCACAAAGTGTTGTTCTAAACAGAATGTGAAAATGAATATTCTTGAATTATTTTCGAACTAGGCAAGGAAGGATTTTGAAATGTATGAGGAATATATGATCCAGAGAATTTATGACAATTGTTTGGAAATTTTGGGAATGTTAAAAAAGTAGGCTCCTTCCCAACCCAGGCTAAAAATGGACACATGGACATGACACATAGGCAAAACTGATGAGGTGGCACCTAGTCATAGCAATGCACCACAATTTACAAGCCTATGACCATCTATATTGGTCGTGATCAGCTAGAAATAAGGCAGCAGACCAACGCTTTTGTCTTTACGACCATTTCGTGTAAGGAAATTACGAGCTTTCTGACCAAAATGGTCGTTATGGTTTGGGGTTTGGAGCCCCCCGAATAGCTTACAACCAATTGGTTTCAAATTCTCATATATATATGACCATTTATTCTAGGGTCACTGCGACAAGGTCAAAAGTTGACATATTTCTTGTAGTCACACAATGTAATGAAGGAAAGATATCTCAGTCTATATAACTAACCTCGATGTCGAGCTCGACCGACCGTGAACGAGGCCTTATCTCAAGACAAGAGCTCGTTTGGCGCGCCTTGATCTCCCAATGAGTGCCACGACAAAGTATAAGTCCATCTCCAATGGCTATGGAGCAATCGAGCCTCCCACCGCTATTTGTCATCACCAGCTCTGGATCAATAGGATACTGGCTCAGGTTCAATTACTCCCCTTTCCTCGTCTTCCCCTCGTCTATGTACCTCACCACCTTGTGGTAGGACGATATGTTGGTGAAGTTCTCAGGATGATCGAGGTCACACTCAAAGAATCCCTTGGCGTGAATCCCTCCTCGTAGCCCTCCTCACACCTGTAGAAGGTCTACAATCAAACGAGACAACACTGATTAGTACAATAACTATCTATTGTTGATTTTTAATTGTGTAAAGTAGAAATTACCCAAAAATATTTGATCACCATGTCGTCCCTCGTGCGGCACGAGGCACCATCGATCCAATGCTTTAGTGGGGCCGCGGCATCCATGTAGTGCTCCCAGCTCAATCCTAGCTCTCGAACCTAGCCCTCACCAGGCAAGGTGACAAACCCCGGGAAGTTTTGCCGGCAAATCACACCAAGGATGGTGTTGGGCCTGCAGACATCCTTGGCGTGAATCCAATTCTGAAGTATGAAACAGACAATGCATTAGATATTTGAAGAAACATGACGAAAAAAGGTTAAAAAAGAGTAAATGCACTTACTTCTCCCCATTGGTACTAATTGACCACCTCTATGCGCGAGTCGCCAGCATGGGCGGGAGCTGTGTACTATCATGCTAGTAGACGGTGGGCCCCTAAACCACCTCCTCCTCTCTATTAGAAACCGATCCCCGCCACCATCAGCATGGCCACTCAGTTCTTGCCAGGTATCCCATCGGGTTTGCTGGGATGTAGCTCGATCCCTCCTCTACTACAGAGTCTCGTGGGACGAAGAATATAGGACAAGAGTCTCCTGGGTCGAAACCTCATCGACCCGAGGCTTGTGTATAGGAGACCGCGTAGCCTCCACCTCAGACGGGTCCACCCTAGCAGTCATGTGCTTTGGTGAGTCAGCTAGGGGTGGCGGCTTGGAAGGCGTGGCAGCCTCCGTACCTCTCCCACGACCACGTGTACCTCTACTATCTCTCTTCTTCCCCGACTTCCTCTCCTGGTGAGCAACAACACCGACAAAGAAGCACATGCATGTGTTTGCATAATGTCGAGCAACACTTTTGTGATAGTCTGGGAGTAATGGAAGTACACCTCCGACCCACGGATCACTCTGGACCAGCGCCCACCATCTTTCAACACCTACCCTGACAAAGAGTAAACGAAATTAGTACAACATAAAAAATTGAATACCGACATGAATAATAATATGTATATAATTTAAGTGTATCATCATCATGTATATAATAAAAATTGAATACCTGACATGAACTAATAATAATCTTGATTGTCTATATATGCTCCGGGGTCAATAAATGCTTCATCATCATCACTATCATGAATGATGTGCTCATCGAGAACATCAGGAACAACATGTGGAAGGCCTCCTTTATGTAATCGGTCAAGCATTCATAGGTCATCCGCAGTAGTAACATCTTCTTGTTCTAGCTCAGGGGTGAAGTCAGATTCACTATCGCTGTCTACTTCAATGTTCTTGGTGAAGTAGAGCGGTTCTTGAAATGTTTTTTGGAAAGATGTGTTTCTTCGAATAATACTCTTTCATATGTGTCTAGGTTAATGTGAGGTTCATAATCCTATTCATTGTGGGGAGGTGGTCTAAAACGCGGGGGCACTTCATAAATGACATCCCAACCATTCAGATTTGGATTAATTTGGCAGACCCACGGTAGATAGAAAACTTGGGTCGCCAGTTGAGCCATAATATAGACATGAGGAACATATAAATGGGTGCTTTGTTTGATTTCTACTAGACCTATATGTTCATGAGTCTTTCTAGTCTCGTTCGGCAAGAACCAATAACATTTGAAGACTACGACATTCGGTGGGTTTTCACCATTGAATAGAAGTTCATAAATTGCTTCAACTCTTCCATAATACTCGGTACCTCCTTCGTTGATAGTAGAGACACAACAATTTGTAGACTTTCGGTTGGCCATAGATACCTCTTTGACAAAGGTATGAAAGCGATACCCATTGATGTCGTATTTGTCAATTGAATGGACCTTATAGTCAAAACTATTACCGACTTGTCTCAATTTGGTGTCCATAGACTCTAAATTAGCCTACAAGTTTAATACGAAAGGATTGTTGCCTTAGAAACAAATTAAATGAAGAAATAAAATGGTATAATGGAAATTGCCATTTGGTTGAACCCGGAGATGAAACCAAGATAGCCGGTTGCATGCTTTGCCAGAAGGTCATACTCTTCAATGAAATCCTTTTGGATCACCGCTCCATCAAAGAATGTGGCGACGTATCTACTGTATCAAATATCCGGGAATAAGAGGAGTTCAAAGGAATTAGAAGTTGCGAAACAATGTACCAAGAAATTCCTCGATGCACGGCCGCACTTTTGTTAGGTTGTTGAAGATATGCAACAAAATGGTATGCCATTCTTCAACATCCAACGCTATTTCCTTCGAAGCACCGGCTGATGCGAGCTTCCCTTTGAATAGACTGAGGTTGGATTGACCTTTTTAGGGTCGCCATCATTGTGCTGAGACTTCCGATTATGCAAATTATTTTTTTTGGCTTCGTAGTGTGCTATCATGAAGTTTGCTTCCTCCTCCGTAATGAATGCCTCGACCATCAATGCTTCAACTCTACGTTTATTTTTACATTTTGCTTGAAGCATCTTCTGCATCCTCTTAGTTGCATAGCAAAACGAATTTTCACGCCCCCCAATCTTGCCTCGGTTAGGATATGCAAAATCAAATGCTGCATTGGATTAAAGAAGCCTGATGGAAAGCTCTTCTCTAACATGCAGATCAACTCTAGCTCCAACTTTTCCATTTCACCTAACACCCTAGGCGATAGTTCTTTTGCACAAAGAGAACGGAAGAAATAGCTCAACTCTGTCAGTACTAGCCATTTATCCTAAGGGAGAAAGCCACGCAACATCACTGGCATTACCCGCTCAAGCCATATGTGCCAATTTTGACTCTTGAGACCAAATATTTTCAATTTGTCAAGACTCGCTGCATACCAATCGGGCAACAACAACTGCATTTCACCCACAAGATATTTCCCTCATAGCTAGCCCTTCAAGATTGAACCGTGCCTTCGGCTCCGTCCAGTTCTGCTTTCCTGTCGGTTGTCGCATGTTTTGTTACGGTCTATCACATAGAGCCTCCTGATCGAATCTAGCCTTAGGATTATCCTTTGACTTCCCCTCTATGCCGAACAATGAAAACCAAAAAAGGGCCTCAACGATATTCTTTTACAT
Source organism: Hordeum marinum (assembly GCA_022496015.1). Lineage (NCBI taxonomy): Eukaryota > Viridiplantae > Streptophyta > Magnoliopsida > Poales > Poaceae > Hordeum > Hordeum marinum. Next base: position 166,063,686 of record CM039675.1, read on the forward strand.
GTGCATCACGTCGATGTTGTGTGGGCAAAGGAGGTCTTTGATGTAAGGCAGATCCCATAAGCATATCTTGTGAGTCCAGGTGTGTTGCGAGTTATACCCTTTGAAATACCATGGATGCTTCGGATCAGGCTCGAGAGCCTTTAACTGATGCAGGTTCTATTGTCTTGTCAATGCAGGTGGTGCAGAATTTTTGACAACACTACCTTAGATGAAATTTTTCTTGTCTTTTCTGAACTTATGGTGAGGATCCAGGAACTGTCTATTGGAGATGACAACACTACCTTAGATGCAATTGAGTGGAATGACAAATATAGCCAACAACTGTATTGGAGATGCCATCATACCAAACACGTTGAACCCATCCATGCTGATGGAGACTCGAGGATCCCTTGGATCTGTCGCTTTATCCTTATGTAATGCATCGAAGTGCTTCCATGCAAAAGTGTCTAAAGTGTGTACCAACATCTGATTCTCATCTGCATCTAGTTTGGTTCTTTTTGCCAATTTGTGCGATGTCATCTCTCTGTCTGTCTCTTTAACCATGGAAAGTCGTTCAAGTCTTCATATGATTGGCATATACCGAAGAACATTAACGGGGATTTTGGTATGAATCTTCTCACCCATTTCAACCTCTACCTTGTTTTTAAAGTTGTCGCACCGGACATAGGCCACTAGGTTTTTGTCTGGCCAATTGCAAATGAAGCTCTCACAAACCCCTTGGTTTTTGTTAACCATTCATTCTTCATGTCTTTCTGACTTGTGTAAGCGGTGTACAACCACGCACGATGTCAGGGATAGATGCTCATGGTCACCTATGGGGCCATCGACCCCTTTATGGTTCAGCGGGGGTACTGGACGTAAGCACAAAGAGAGGAATCAGTGAGATGACATGACGATTTACCCAGGTTCAGGCCGCTATGAAGCGTAAAACCCTACTCCTACTTTGTGGTTGGATTGATCAGAGGAACACGAAGAGGATTCAGCACTCCATCCCGGAAAGGGTTGCCTTCGGAGGAGTTACTAGGCATGTAGAAGAGTTCAAAAGTCTGAATCCTGATTTAGGTTTCCTTGGGCGTCCTTTTATAGCACAAGGGCAACCATAATTCAAAACATGCATTGTCTGATGATTATATAGCTAGCTGATCTTATCATACTTGACTCTAGCATTAGAGAAAAAATATCATCATTGCTAGTCGAGGTGGCGTACAGGGGCGCATCATCGACGAGCTTATACCACCGCTCTAGCTAACTATTGTACCTCAGCTCGACACGTCTATAAACAGGTGTCTAGGAGGTGTAATTTGTCTTCCAGAATGTCCCCACGTGTTTAGCGAGAGCCACATAGCCACCTTGGGTCTTGACATCGCATCGACATGTGACTGGCCTTCTGATGAGGTGGAGCGATGGCCGATCGGCCCGTGCCTGTCGGGTGATGGCTTGCCGGGTCTTCAAGAAGGGGCACACGTCCTAGTTCCCGGCAACCGCTAGGGGCGTGCTTGGCATGCAACAGTCCAGGTTTGGGATGTCGCGTCAGCCCTGTTGGAGTCCGTCTCGATCACTTGTTGGGTTTGCTCATTGTCAAAAGGTTTAGCTACTACCGCCTATCAATAAGTTAGGGGCACTAAGTACCCCTATCCTGGTGCAGTGATAGGACCCCAAGGTCTGGTCCACACATGCTTGCCAAGCGCCGTTAGGACGGGCGCAAAATTCATGCACATGCATGCAATGTGACGGAGTAACTGCCAATTTACTGGCCAGCACTGACCCACAACCTCAGGCAGTTTCCACCAAGCGCGCCGCATGCATAGCGGGGAGTTATGACGGGCGCATGTGACTTAAAGCTCTGGTCATGGAAGAACCCATCGCGCCATGGATTGGGACAATGGAGCAGTTACCTGTTTGCTCGTGATCGTGGGTAGCAGGATTGGTGGAGATGGGTCGCAACTCTTGGAGCGGGGAAGAGACAACCCTCGTGCCCTCCCTATAAATTGGGAGGTATCCACAGCCGATGCTCATCCACCTCCTCCTCCTCCTTGGGCCCGAATCCGCAGAGCTTGGTTATCTTCTTCTTTGTCTTGAGCCACGCCTGTCACCCTGATGGTCAGGGAGAGAGACTTGGCGAGCGTGATAGCCACCATAGGTTCCTCCCCTTGTTTCCGTGCTTGGCCTCCACCTCGGTCCGTCGGTCTTGGGTGGATGGCCGGTGGGAGGTCCCCAGATTGGGCGATCGAGCGGTGTGGCGGCCACGCCAGGGATAGTCGTGGCAATGTCTTCACCGTTGTGCCGCCCGCCGCTTTAGTCCTGACGGAGTACTGTACGGCCGCGGCCACGCCAGACATAGTAAGGGCGCAGTGCTGCGGTGGATCATAGTATCCGTGCTCCTTCTTCGAGGTGATGGAGGCAGGTAGGCTGCTTGGTGGTCGGTTGTGTGCGAGTTGTTGCCGTAGTGGTTCTTCATGAAACACAGTGAACTTCTCCACCCATGGAATCACATATGATGTGCATGGGTGGGAACATTTCACCTGCGTGTACATCTTTACGGGGGGGGTGGGGGGGGGGCAATTCCCCGACTTTGGCCACCGAGAGCGACCGTGCTCTCTCGGAGGCTCTTTAGGAGGCCTGGTGCTGGCCTTCGCTGTCATGTAGAAGGCTTGGAAGGCAAAGGTCGGGCGGCTACGGACACGTCCCTTCGACCGACGACAATGATTAAGATGACGGTGGAGCGTAGTGAGCACCCGCAGCACCATCATCAACATTTGTGCTTTGACAGCGCCTCCACCTGCACTCTTCCTCCACCTTCTTCCTCCATGCCTTCTTCATTCGCCCTACCTGGGTGCAGGGTCCTTCGGCTCCTCAAGGGGACGCGTCCCTCTGTTCCTGTCGGGGAGGCGCCGCATCACACCCAGGCACTCCTTTTTCCCTCAATTTATCTTCCACCTAATCCCTAGGAGGAGAGGGACAAGAAAGGCATTACAAGGCACTTATCTCTTTTTATATCAAAAGATGTAGGAGCTTGCCAAGTTTTAACTAATCATAATGTAATCTCGACACATTTTCTATCAAAAATGAATGAGAAAAGTGCCATTTTCTTTATGCAAGTACTATCCTTTTCCTTCCCTGTTTGTACTGTCTTGGTATGTTTTTCCTTGGTACATGGAGCCGCTTGTCGGATGATTACTTAAACACGAGTGCGAAGAGGGAATGAGCCCTAGACAACAGGTTGGCATTGTTCCCTGGCAGAGCTCCTTGCCGGTGTCGGTGAAGCCCCCATAGTAATTGAACAACTACAGGGGGACGACTCATCCCGACAAGGGTTCTCACCATGTGGAGGACTCCATTACCCATAGTGAGGAAGATACTAAGGATTTCCTTTGGGCATTGAAAAGGCATTCAACTAAGGATATGTGGTTATACTTATCTTTCACAAGGAGTATCCTCTTTAGAGCAGGACTGGCCGTTGTCTTCATTTCTTCGCTCCTCTTCCCTATGTTTCCGTGAGAGAATAGTAACAAAGATTATAGCTTCATCAAGTACTCTAGAAGATCTTATATCTTAAAAGTGATAACACTACAATCATAAAAATGCATAATGACCATGTAAAATGATGATATGATGAAATACCTAGCTTTATTATTGTTGCATAGGTTCTTTGCCTTGCTTTGTACAAAGGGTTAAATGCAACATCAACAATGCTTGTTCAAAGGGTGGCTGCCGGGGACTAAGTCTGACATCCATGCCTCACATGTAGAACTTACTAAGATGCTCAATATTCCATGAGTTAAGCACCTTGGTGCCATCTTTAGCCTCCAGATGGACTACGCAAGGTCTGGTGACTCATGCTACCCGGTAAGGGCCTTCCCAATTCAGCGTCAACTTGTTGGTACCCTTGGCGGACTGAACAAGCCTAAGGACAAGGTCACCATCCTCAAGGCTCTGGGCATGGACCCTGCGGCTATGGTAGCGGCGGATGGCTTGCTGGTAGCATGCAGCACGCACAGCGGCCTGGAGACGGTCTTCATCGAGGAGCATGGCATCGTCATTCCATAGCTGCTATTGCTCTACTTCATCGTAGGGAAGCACTCGAGGTGACCCGTATATGAGTTTCGTGGGGAGAACTGCTTCCACTCCATGAACTAGGGAGGAGGGCGTTTGTCTGGTAGCTCAATTTGGTGTTGTTCTAAGGGACCAAAGAATCACCGGTAACTCATCTACCCAGCACTTGCCGCTCTTCCGCAGTTTATCAAAAGTTCTTGTCTTGAGACCTTGCAGCACTTCAGCATTCATCCTCTCGACTTGGCTGTTGCTTCTTGGATGGGCAATAGAGGTGAAGGAGACCTTGCTTCCAAGGCTTTGGATATATTCTATGATGGCACGACATGTGAACTAGGTGCCATTGTCATTGATCACTCTATCAGGTACTCCAAAGCGGGACAACAGTCGTTTCATGAATTTGATAGCTGACTGTGCGGTCACTTTCTCCCTGCCTCTAACTCAGCCTACTGTGTGAACTTGTCAGTTGCCACGAACAAGAACTCAAAGCCCCCAATGGCACGAGGGAAGGGTCCAGGATATCGAGCCACAGACTGGGAATGGCCAGGATAGAGGAATTGTTTGCGGAGCATGCATTGGTTGATGGATATTCTTGGAATGAAACTGGCAGGCTTCACACATGGTGACCATCTCAGTGGCATCTTGGAGGGAAGTGGGCGACTATAAACCTTGCCGGAAAGGTTTAGTGGCAAGGGCTCTTGATCCTATGTGAGAGCCACATACTCCTCCGTGAATCTCCACCAATAGCTTGAGTCCATCCTCTCGGCACATGCACCTTAATTTCACACCATTTGGCCATCTTCTATACAATGTGTCATCGAGAAACTTGTACATACTTGACCGACGGGCTACTTTTTGGGCTTCCTCTTGCTCTTCGAGGAGTTCTCCTATCTGAAGTAAGCGAACTATATGTTGTGCCCAGGTCGGAGCCGATGGATCTACAACAAGGGATAAAGGCGTCTCTTTATTCGCGGGAGCGCTTGCCTCAACAGCGAGGATCTGGTGCCCAACGGGACGGAGCTGCTCAACAACCGGAACTTCCCCGGTAGGTTCTCTACCAGTGGATTTGGGTTGCTCTGCCAGGAAATGCTTGCCGAAGTTAAGCTTCTATCTCTTTATAGACATCATTGACAGGGATACCGATGGTCGGGTGAGGCGGAGAACAAATGTCCCTGGTTCCGCAGGAAGCTTCTACACATCGCACCTCGAAAGATGGTCAGCAATGTCGTTTTCCACTCGTGGCACATGCTCTGTTTGTAGTCCATCAAGATGCTCCTTCAATTTCCTCAGCTCTTCCACATATGCTTTCATCAGCAGGCTCTGGTAATCCTTGTTGACTTTCTTCACCACAAGCTGAGACTCTCCACGGACAACCAGTCTCTTGAGCCCCAACTCCACTGTGATTCTAAGTCTGGCAAGAAGCATTTGGGTGCTTCTTTGCTGGGAGGGTTGTCTCTCGAACTTCTTCATTTGGTGTGGGTGTCCATTATGCGTTAAACCCCGCCAATGCCCTGATTTGAGTGCTGGAAGTGCTCTCATACTTCAATCCGACACTTGACAACTCCAGTGCCCATTCAACTATCCTGCGAGTGGCTTCGGGGTTCCTATGTATGACTTGCAACGGGAAACAGGTAACAACCATGATCTCATGAGCTTGAAAGTAGTGGCGCAGCTTCCCCAAAGTACCTTGATGTAGCCCCTATACAAGGAAGTAACAATGTACGCGGGTCACTACACCATTTTCTTCTTTGCCACCTCTTTAGATGCATTGTTGTCCATTTGCTGAGGTCCCCCATGATCTGTATTGATTCCTGCCACACATGTTTCTGTCCCATCCTAGTAGCATGCACTGAATCTCTATCCGCTTCCTGCTATGCCGCCAGCGCTGCACTAACAACTAGATTTGTCGTTGCTAAATATAGCAGCAACCACTCTTGTGGTTTACGAGTGACCAAGGTGGGATCAGAGGAAAGGTAATTTTCAGGTCTTGTAGTGCTGCATGTGCTTCCGCGGTCCATTTCATCGGGTTAACCTTCTTCAAGATCTTGAAAAATACCAAGGCTCGCACAACGGACTTGGAGATGAATCTACTCAACACGGCAACACATCCGATCAAACGCGTGATACCTTTGATGGTTTTGGGTGCTTGTATCTGTTCAATCGCTTTGATCTTGTCGGGATTAACTTCTATTCCTTGCTGAGATATAAAGAACCTTACACACCCTGTGTTTTGCCTCATTACTAAGTTAACATGAATCAAATTAGGGCCAATTAAATGTTTTTGAGTGCATTTGAATTCCTTACTTGTGTGTATTTGCTTGCTTGTTTGATTTCTTGTTGGTGCTCTATAATTCATAAAACATCCTCCGACCCACAAGAACTCTTTTCCTTGATCCCAACTCTTGTCAAATAATAATGCCATGTGAATAGGCCATCAAAATATTTTTACAAAATATTATTTTGGCCAAAAAAGCATTTATTCAAATTAGGTTTTTCAAAACTCCCTCATTTGAGCTTTGCGCTGAAAGTCCCCAAATTGGGTGGATCCTTTTTCCCAAAGGCTTTATTTTGAACTCACTATATATAAGACTTCCGAAAATCACCAAATATTTTTTAAAGATTATTTTCTTAATTTATTTAAAGGACTTTTATAAGGCCAGAAATGGTCTTTTATTAGGAAAACTCAATGGACATATATTGTCCATATATAAGAGTTTAAACACATGGTCATGTTCAAAATATTGGACAAAACCATTCAAAGCCCGTCCTCCTTAAATAAAGCATTTGAAATATTTCTATAAGAAATATTCTCAATAAAATCCAGGAAAATTCCAGCAAGTCACACACGCTATATATGATGATCTTGCAAAGATTCATACCAATCCCAATAGTTTTGATTCACCAAAATATTCCAAAACCATGTCTATCCAAAGTCATATTAGAGCAACTTTACATTGTGAAGTGTGTCGTATTGACCCCAAACTTCGTGGCATGTTTAAATCCCCAAACAATGATGTTACACAAAGTGGTGCATCAAGGATATTAGTTTAGCCTAACTAGATCTACAGAAACCTGATTCTGTTGAATCCTAGGGTTCAAAAAGTTTGCATTATCAACTTTTCTCTATTGATCTCAAACCTTGTGATCCCTCTCATTTTTACCCACAATTTGATCATATTAAATATCATGGCAAGTAGACTCCATCTGCTAGCCGAAACACATCACAAACACCTTCTAGTCATTTCTGAAAACCACTATTTTCACCCTCTAAATTATTTTCCTTGATCTCAAACTTTTACCAAATGTCCACCTAAGTTCCCTCGACCTTCAGTAACTATTTCATGTGCATAGCTTAGACATTGGTGGGGTAAAACCCTCATTTTACCCCCCTGGACAGGAAAATCAGAAGCTTCCTCCCCCCTCCTTTTACTTCTACAACTCTCCCCACCTCCCATAGCATCCGAAGAGCATCTCCTATATCCCTAGGCACTGCTAGACAAGGTTGTCCATGCACTGGTTACAAGTGGCAAGGCCATGGCATGCAGTGGCTGCGCTCCAGAGCGCCCTATAGTGCCCGACTGCACTGTAGCCGCCGCCCAATGCATGGCCCCGACCACCTCGGGCTCCCCCTTTTGCCAATTTGATGGACTCGGCATCCGGGACATGCCTCCTTGTCGGGCCCCTCCTCCCTCGCTCTCTGACGAACCCAGTCACGAGTGCCTGACGCCACCCATTTTCACCACTCCTCGCCTGTGCCCCTGGCCCGCCTCAGCTCCTCCATGCTCCCCCTCTTGCTCTCCAGCACCCTAAACCATTCCTGCCAGCAGCTCAAGCCCCTCTCCGTGGCCTCTAGAGCTGTGCCCATGTACGGCCATGAGCCTTGTCCATGGCAAGCCCCCCAGCCTCTCTAACGATCTTCTCCGCCTCCAAGAGCCCTCAATCAAACGCCGGGACGCCCGTTGCTCCCCCCGCTCCCTGTGATCAACTGCGAGTAGGAGCTCCGACGTCATGGGCCACCATCGAACTAGCGATACCTGGCTCCTCCTGCCTCCATTTCGTCTCCCTTAGCTCCCCAAGACCTCAACTCAAGGACCTCACCCCCAATTCAAATCCTCCCTCCCGTACCGAGGTCATTGCATTCACCATGGCCGTCGCCGGTCTCCATCGCGGTCGATGCCCTGTTCAGCTCAGAGCCCCTAGGCGACCATGCCCAACACTAGGAGGACCGCCTCGGCCCCCTGAGCACGCCGGTAGGCCAGGAGACTCGATCAGTGGTTGGAGTCACTGGCAATTGCCATCGGGGTTTGCTCCCTCTCCACGGCCATGCGTGATGGCACTGGAGGAGGATGAATAACCTGCAAGCGGGCCTGTCTTCCCGTGGTCCCACCCATTAGCCGGTGCGGCCACTAGGCGTCCCGCTGTAAGCGTAAGTGGAGACGGCATACATTGTAGTCACCTTCGACTCATGAAGGCGTATTCTGTGGAATGTGCCTTTGACGTGGCAATTAACACGTGTGGCCCGAGCAACTGGGCGTACCTCAGGCCCATTGGGTAATTCATTTTTGACCCTTTTTTCCTTTTTGCAGAGAAATAAATAATTCATAGAATATTCATTTGGACTCCAAATTTGGTGATTCAAATTCCCTGAAGCTTCTAAAATCTTGGCCTAACCAAATATGTTCATTACACATTTTTCCCTAAATCTTTTCTGTTAAGTTCGAATTTAAATTCGAATTTGAACATGTAAAACCCCACTTTGCAAATTCCTAGGGAATTCTTATGAACACCACTTTGGTTCAAGTTCCTAGGTGTATCCAAATTCATGCACCAAGTGGTGAACATTTTTTCTTACACTTATTCTGATATGACAAATATTGGACCATTTCTTCATCTATAATCCAATTTGAAAATTCCTAGGAAAATCATGCCAACTCCAAATACAGTGAAACCACTTACGACATGTTCCTAGAAACATTCACTATTTGATGAGTGCCTCCACTCATTATTACAAAAATATTTTTTGTCGACATATTATAGAATCATCATTTCCTTCATTTCCACCATTCAAAACTCCCCCTTGGGCCCCCTCCATCAAAACCTCCTTCGTTATTTTTCTCATGACTAGAGATGTCCATGAAAAATAAAACTCCTATTTATAGAGAACTTTTATTGTTTGCTTGTTGTGTTGCTTATTACGGTTGTTTCCGGTGATAGTTGACGAAGTAGACGTAGTGCTCGGAGTTGGATCAGAAGTGTGAGAAGACCTCGAAGACTTTGCTAAGCCATGCAACCAGTCCTTTGACCATGTTAAGAAACCATTTTCATGCATGTCATATAGCACCTTATTACTTGTTGTTGATCATCCTTATAATGGTGTGGTGACCACTTCGGTGGGATGCCTCCGTTACTTTTAATGTTGATACTAGCATCGTGCATGACCCTACCATCCTTATGAGGGTTGTGTGGGTGGGAGTAGATAGGATGCTAGTAGATGATACGCAAGTCTCACACCCTGTGTTTGTATCACCTTGTTATGCTTGGGTCTATAAAAGTTGGAACCAATTAAAACTTTTTCAATGCTTGTGCTTGTTTGGATTGTTGCTTGTTTGCTTGTTTGGTTGTTGTGTATGGCACTCTTAGATTCTATCCCTCTCCATGTTCATCTTCCTTGACCCAAACCTCTTGCCCAAGGACCATGCCATGTAAGTAGTGCCCCAAACTATTTTTTATGAAATTTTATTTTGACCAAAAGGGATTTATTCAAATTAGGTTTTCAAAAAACCCTGAGTTGAGGTTTGCACTACAAGTCCTTAGATTGGGTGGATCCTTTCTCCCCAAAGGATTTACTTCAAACCTACTATATATATTACTTTGCAAAACCACCAAATATTAATTTTAAAGACTATTTTAATAGTTTATTTGAAGGCTTTTTCTTAAGGGAAATGGTCTTTTAGAGGGAAAAATTATTTAAATGCTTTCAAAATATTTGAGAAAATTTAGGGAAACTCAGTGGACATATATTTTCCATATATATGAGTTTCAACACATGGTCATGTTCACAATCATGGGCTAAACCCCTCAAAACCCTTTCTGTCCAAATCAAGCTTTTGTAATATTTCTATGAGAAATATTCTCAATAAATTCCAAGCAAATTCCAGCAAGTCAACATTGTCGTAGGTGATGATCTTGCAAAGTTTCATCTCAATCCAGGTTGATTTGATTAATCAAACTATTCCAAACCCGTCCTTGTCCAGATTCAAATTTGAACAACTTTACATTGTGAAGTTTCTTCCCTTGACCCCAAACTTTCTGGGCATGTTCGAATCACCAAATAATGATGCTACACTAAGTGGTGCATCAAGGGGATTAGCTTAGCACGACTAGATCTACAGAAACCAGTTTCTGTTGATTTCTAGGGTTCCACAAAGTTACATTGTGAACTTTCATCAATCTACCGAAAACTTGGTGATCAGGCCTAATTCCAACCACCATTTGATCCTGTCAAATCTCATGGAAAGCAAATCGCATTTTCTTGCCCTAACCTCTATCAAACCCCTTCTGAATGTTTGGTAAAATCATGTTTTGACCATACTATTTACCTTGGCTTCAAACTTCTACCAGTGCCTCTAGGGTTCCCCCTTCACCTCGAGTAAGAATCTCAAGTCTATAAGCCATTGGATGATGGGGTAAAACCCTCAATTTACCACCTAGACAATAGTAAAACCCTCTTCTCCCCCTCCCCTCTTATTCTATCTTCCTCCTGGGGCATTCAATGCCACTGGCCCTAGCCTAGGTGCCCCTGGATACTCCTAGACACCCTTGGCCGAACACAAAACATCATTGGTATGTCGTGACATGCCATACACGTGCTATGGAGCATGCTACCGTGACGACAGGCACTTTAGTCGTTGCCCACTACATGGCTCCTACGGCCTCGGGCCTCTCCCTATTACCACTTGGCCCCCTCGGCATCCGCGTCATGCCACTGTGTGAGTCCCTCATCTCTCCCCCTCTTTATCCCTCCTCCCGCACGTGTCGAGCACCGCCTGGCTCGGCCAGTGAGCTACCTCACACGCGTGCGCTCCTCTCCCTCTCTCTCCCCTCCCCTGGACCTAGACCATCCCCAGGAACGACGAAGAGCCACCCTTGCCCCCTCTACCCGAATCTGGCCTCGGTCCCGAGCTCGCCAGCGCACCCGAGCTCGGAGGACCACCGCGCGCCTATAAAAGGGCCTCCCCGCATCCTGTTATCCCCTCCAAACCCCTCCTCTCACTTCCACTCACCCTCCGGGAGCCCAGATCAACCTCCCCATGCTCGAGCGCTTGGGATCGAGCCGAACCTCTCTGTGGCATTGCCGCCATCGATCTCCGGGTACAGAGCCCCTTTGGCCCTCCCTCTTCTCCGGCTGCTCCTCCCTCACCCCTCTGATGCATTCCCCCTTCTCCCCGTCCATTTTGCAATGCGGGATGGCCCCGGCGACCTCCTACCGAAGCTCCTCCGCCGCAGGACCTTGTCACCGGCGACTAGCTCGTCCCCATTGACCATCTCCGACACCTCCCGAATAGCGGCAACCTCTTGAGTCCATCCCCGCCCTTAGCTCCCCTCGTCATGCCCTCCTTCACCACCGGTGAGATTCGCTGCACCCTGCCCAGAGGTGGGAGATGATAGGTAGGACCCCCTTGTCATCCCCACACCCCTCTCTCTCGCTAATGCTAGGTCCCGCGCGTCAGGTTCAAACCGGACCGCGCGCACGCCCACAGCTTAGCTGGGCTGGCCTGTCCGGTTGGCCCAGTGCGGCTGGGCATTTGGCCCAGCGCATAGGATCCCCCCTTTTCTTTTTTTTCTGTTTGAATTCCAAAAATTCCACAGGATTAAATAAAAATCCAACGACAATTACTTTTTCCACCTAAAATCCTAGGATATTCCATTGAATTTAATAATGCCATTTGTGAAAAATGTTGAAAACATTTTATACACTGTTTTATTTTAAAATCTAATTTTGGCATCTCTTTGCCTCTGTTTATTACTTTTCAAAAATGTTTTTCACAGCAAAACCTTAAAATGATATTTTTATTATAGTTTTTAGTATTTATCATAATAGGGTAGCATTTTAGTAGTAGCTTTGTGTGCTCTGTTTTTTGGTGATGCTTATTTTTATCGCTATTTATCGTGATGATAGATTGTGTTGTTGACGAGGAAGATGGACCCAAAGACTTCGAAAACCCCAAAGACTTTGTTGAGCCAGGAAAGCAGCCCTTTGACCATATTAAGAAACCATTTTCATGCATGTCATATAGCAGCTTATTCCTTGTTGTTGATCCTGTGATGTGGTGACCACTTCGGTGGTATGCCTTCGTTACTTTTACCGTTGATACTTGCGTTGTGCATGACCCTACCATCCTTATGAGGGTTATGCGGGTTGGTGTAGATAGGATGCTAGTAGATGCTACGCCAGTGGGATCGGGAATATGCATGGTGACGGAAACATAGTGTTTTCAAAGACTTTTTCGAAAAACCCTGTAGGGTGCCACTAATGCCCGAGGGAGATGATGATGAGTTGGGTGACCACTTGAGAAACAAGTGGTGTACTGGAGTAAGTGAGTGTGTGTGTTTTCGAAAACAGGGTTTAAGATTTGTGCAACCATGATACCCCTTATGGGACAGGGCTTTCTTGATACTAGCAGGGGGCCTGCATTACCAGTGGCGAGAATTAAGTGGTCACTCTCGAGACAGGGTCGTCCCAAAAGTGGAAGGCCACGTGCTGTATTTATAGGCACCGGGCACACCGTTGCGTGCCCTCATGGATGATACGTGTGATGTATACCATGAGGGATGGCACCAACGAGTGGACTCTTTTTTTATTATCACCATGGGAAAGGCATTTTTCGGGTGCTTACCTCGGGTATGTAATATACCGTGAGTCCTGGATGACATGGAAGTTCCCCGAGTCTTGTGGGTATAGCGCGCAACCTCTGCAGATTGTAAAACTATTCGAATGGCCGTGTCCGCGGTCAAGGACAGTTGGGTGGTGCTACTTATGCCACGTCCCAATATTTCCTAAAACTTGGCGTGTATGTGTGTGTGGGGATAACACAGAGATTACACTTGAGATAAGTTAGATGACCTGACGTGATGGTTGAGCATGAGATGTTCAACCCCCTGTTCATCATGATATCTATAACTTGTTCATATGGATATCTACCAACTGTTGATTTCATGATTACCTAGTTACTTGATCATGTCATTGCATTCAAAAATTTGCTTTCTGCAAAATACCTACTTAGTGCTATATCATGCATTACTATTACCTTGTTCCACAACATGGGTTATTTGCGAGTACATTCAAAGTACTCATTGGCTTGCCACTCGTTATTTAACTGGCCAGTCATGGAAGAACTAGAGTACGGTGAAGAGTTCGTTGGTGATGAACATGCGAGCTAGGACGCTTCCAAGTCAGAATGCCTCTAGGTTTAAGGCAGATGGCATGGGTTCACGCTTTCGACCAAGATTTTTGTTTTTTGTTAAGTTTAAGTATTTGGCCCTTGAGGCCCTATCTATGTAATACTAGACCTTCGTGGTCTTTATTTGTGTAAGACGTTAAATGTGCATGTAAGACTCTTGTTATTCAGCTTCTATGTGTTCAGTGAGCATTGATCTCTGGGATCACTGTACACGTGCATTCGGTGATCACAACTTATGATTCGGAGTACCCACAGAGCTGGTCTTATAGCCATCCTGACTGTAGGAAGCCCTTTGTTAGCATGGACGTTAGTTAGGATAAAACCTCTTTCAAAACTACACCTAGCACCTATACTTAGAAATTCTACACTGTTTACCTCTTCTATTCATCACACAATTGTCTGCAGACTCTCCTCCCTTCAAACATTTGTAGATGGCAATCGTACCCAAAGCCTTCCCGACATCCGTCTCTCCCTTACTCTTTGGGGATAGCCTGGAGAAGTGCCAGTTTCACCAACCACCCATTTTCCTCTACCACAAGCACTGGGTTGATGATGTCACAAAGGAGTACCACATGGATGTGGTTGTGAAGGAAAATGACTCCTCGACTAGTTGGTTCTTTGAAGGACCATAGATGGAGGCCAAAGTACTCACAGTCAAGTCAGCTGCATGCGAGGTACTCCTACACCTTCAGGATACCATTCTAGAGATGGCTGACGAGCCGGCAACTCGCTACCTTCCCTTCAGAAAGGATGATCTTGGAGAGATTTGGACATTGGTTCCGTCCCAGGAGGATGACACACCACTCAAGTTCCAGACCTACTTCAGCCTCTCCACCTATAGTCTGGTGCACCACTTGATTAAGGAGTCTGTGAAGCTCCGCGAGGAACTTCACCACACCCGAGAGCTACTTAGGCAAGCCAAGACGAAGCCAGACAAAATCAAGAAGGATGGTGCCCCTGAGGGATGACTAGTCGTCGCTTATCAAGGAGGAGTACCCCAGCTAGAGATGCACCTACATGTCGTCATCACATGAGTGCGAACGAGTACCGTGAGCTTTTCATCGACCCACCGACAAAGCATCGTCGAGATGGACCTCCTCATTCCCCAGCCCCTTCAACCGGGAATGATGCCCGTTCGCATGATGAACATGATGAAGACCCAAAGGAGCATAACTACGAGACCGAGCACTCCACCACCTGAGTCCGAGAACCCCTAGGGTAGGATCAGTCATGTACCCCTCATGCAAAGTCGAGTCCGTGTAATGGTTCATATGAAACCATGTGTGCTTGTGGATTGTTTTTCTATTTGTGTTCCGTTGCAAGTCGTGTTTTTGCCTTAGGCAACATGTAGGCAACTTCATCGTCTATCTTACCTTGATATATGTGTTGGTCTTTCGACCTTTATTTTACCACACTTGCACTCGACCAACCCCCTTAGGCACGCTTTTCCATAGTTGCTTTTCCTCTCGTCTATCCCAGTTGTTTGACTTCGCTGCTCCAAACAGGATGGTGACTGCTACTCGCAATAGCTCCTTTGCCAACCCTAAAGCCGGCAACTCAAGCCAGCAACAGGGAACTGGTGGGACAGCTCATGCTGGAGGACGCCAGGAGCAGTCACAAGGCGACATTCCCCTGCCACCACCTCCACCAGAGAACATGACCATAGCTCAGTTCTCCATGTTCTCCGGGAGGAATGCCAAGCCAACAATGCTGCTATTCAGCAGATGGCTTAGGCCATTGTGAACAACCAGCAGCAAGGCAGGAATGGCAATGGCCACTCCACTCTGTCTATGTTCATGAGGAATTCGCCCCCAACCTTCACCGAGACTGCTGAACCCTTGGATGCTGACGACTGGATCCTCACCATCGAGGACCTCCTCGCACTGGTCAATTGCAATGAGGACCTTGATAAGGTGCTTTATGCCTCTCACTGCCTCCGAGACACCGCCCGAGCTTGGTGGGATGGATTCAAGGTTATGCAAGGTGAACGTGTGATCACTCGGGATGACTTCAAGGAAGGAATCTGCACCACCCACATTCCTTCTGGGATCATGGCTATTAAGAAGAGAGAATTCCGAGCACTGAAGCAAGGAAGTGGCTCTGTCAAGGAGTACCTGCAAAAGTTCAACCTGTGGTCAAGGTATGCACCTGAAGATGTCAGCACGGAGGCTGCCAAGAAGGAACGCTTCATGGAAGGACTTCAATAGACCCTATAGTATTAGCTCATTGTCTGCGACTGTCGTACCTTCTTCGACCTAGTGAACAAGGCCCTCATGCTAGAAGACGAGTGTCGTGCCATAGATGACAATCGCAAGCACAAGATGGTCAGCAAGGGTAGCTCCAACAATTAGAAGCCTCGCCCCTGGAAGCTAGCCCCAGCCAAGCCGACCTATCAACCACAACAGGCTAGACCTCATGCGCCTCGTCAGAGCTACCAACGTTAGTGGTTTTTCAATCCGAGGCGAGCTTACAACAACCTAAATAGCAACAACGGTGGAAGAAACTACAACAAAAACCCTGGGTAGGTGACTTGTTTTGGATGTGGTCAGTCTAGACACATCTTTAAGCTATGCCCCAACAAGAAGCTAGATGCCCCACGCCCCAATGCGCCAACCCAAGGTCAAGGTCGTGGAGCACCACCAAGGAACCTAGCTCCCCGCAAGCAGCCCAACAATGGCAAGGGTTGCGTGAATCACGTCACCACTAAGGAAGCCTAGGAAGACCCTAATGTCATACTAGGTACATTCCTCGTCAACTCAACCCGAGAAACAGTAATGTTTGATTGTGGAGTTTTGCATTCCTTTGTCACCCAAAAGTTTGCACTAGAGAGTGGCATGAAGCTTACACCCCTGGGTAGTCGTATGTTGATACAAACCCCGGGATCAGTCATGAAGTCTGGGATAGGTTGTAAAGGAGTGGAGATGAACATCAATGGGGTAGACTTCCTAGGAGACCTTATAGTTCTGGATTCAACAGGGTTGGACGTCACCCTTGGCATGAATTGGATGACCAAGCACCAAGGCTTGCTAGATTATGCCAAGACAATTGTTACCATGACCAATAGCCAAGGAGTGGAAGTCAAGTATGTTCCCAACCCTGCCTCCACTCAAGCCCCTCAGGCTAACTGTCTATTGGGAATTGAGTTGGATCAAGTCCTAGTGGTATGTGAATAACTGTAACATCCCAAACTTTTGAATGTTATAATAATTACTAGAATGATTTGTTTTTTTGCTTGAGTTACCGAAATTGAGTGAAAATTAGATACTTTTCAAAAACTTTTGAATGAGAGGGAATGAAATGACTTTCCCAAAAATATTTTTACTCTGCATTCTTTATCCTCGGGAATTCAAATCCATTCCATCACCAAACCCGACAGTGAAGATGATATGACTTCTTCCATTTAAAGAAATGAAAAGGGATTTGAATATGATTTGAATTTCATTTGAAAATATTTCCAATTCAGAAACTTTATGCAACTCGATGATTTTCATGAGAGAGGATCAAAGGACTTGCTCAAGTTATAAGAAATATGAGTTGGGAGTTTAAAAGAAATATATAAAAACTATTTGAGAAATTCTCATATGGAGTTTCATTTTTCCCATATTTGAATTTCCTATTTGAATTTGTAAGCATTCAAACCCTTGGCAAAGTTTTTGAGAGGAGTAAAATGACACTCCAAACCAGGGGTATTTTTGTGAAGAATTTGAACCATAAAACCCATGGGGTCATATGAAAAATAATTTGCAAAAATAAATAAAGCCATTTAGGCATTTTCTGAAAATGTTTTTTTAGTATTTAATTTGGCCAGGGAAAAATGTCCATTAAATGGCATTAAATCCCCTGTTAATTTTGCTATAAAACTTTTTAATTTTTTTGGCAAGTATTTCTGGCCATTTAAAGGTTTTTGATTCGCTGGTAAAATAAATAGGAAAATTTTTAATGCTCTTAAAGCCCAGCCGGCCCAGTCCCCTGATCCCTCCCCGAAATCCCTCCGCAACGGTCGCCCGATGCCATGCCCCTCCTCTCTCTCTCTCTCTGACGCGCGGATCCCACCCCCGACCAAAACCACCGCACGGTCACCCCTCTCCTCTCGCCCGAATCCCCGCCGGCGAGATTGCCGCGCCGGAGATCCCTCTCTTGTCCCTTCCCCTCTAGCCCCGATCCCTCGTATATAAAGCCCTGCCCCTCCCGGACCCGTTCCCCCACTTTCCCCCAACTCCCCATGCCCCAAGTCCTTGCAATCGCTCGCCGGAGCTGAGCGCCGCCGCCACGCCATTGTCATCGCATCGCACAACCCCGACCACCTCGCCAACTCCCGAGCCCACCATCCATTCTCCCACGCTCGTGCGCACCTCCCAGCGCCCTCGCCCGAGCCTCGCACCCACCTGAGCTACCTCCCCGTCGACCACCCGAAGGCCACCTCCGCCTCCGAGCTCACCGTCGTCAACCCCGTCGTCCCCTAGCCCCTCTGACGCCACCATCGTCTTCGCCGTGCTCGCGCGCATCCACCGGATCCCTTCCCCGACGCCGAAGACCACCGGAGCACCGTCCCCCGTCCACGCCCGAGCCGTCGCCGTCACTGGAGCCATCGCCGGACTCCACCACCACCGCGGTGAGCACCCCCTCCGTCCGATCTCGAATGAACGGCGTAGATTAGACCCAACTTACCCCTTCGGTTCTTTTAAAAAGAACCGGACGGTCTTCTTTTAGTAAATTTTAGCCGACCCATTTCTCTATTAAGTATTGGCCGTCCGTCCATTTATCTCCAACGTGCACGCCCTTAGCCAATCAGAGCCCGACACGTGTACCCCTGTCCGTTAGTTAGGAATTTTCTTTTTTCTGTTTTCTCTTTAAAAAACAGATTTAGTTCTAATTTTGTTTTTATCATATCTTTTATGTTTTTAGTTGTTTTTAATTGATTCTTTTTGCATCGTGTCACCATTTTCATCTAGTTTCTGTAGATGCTAAGTTTGACTATTTTTGAGTATATTAATTTCAATTTAAACAGATTTGATTTAAATTTTGATTTCTGAATATCTTGAGTTCAAAAATGTATTTTGAGTTGATTCTTTTTTTGCTACTGGTCACTAGTGACGTTAGTTATAATTAGGTAGAGTTTGGGAATTTTTAGAATAATTTAAAATATTATTCTCAACCAAAATAGAATCTGTTTAGTTCTTGTTAGGATTATTTATCTTCCCTTTGTTTTAAATTGTGTTAAAATTATTTTCTTTTATATTATTTGATAAATTTTATAAAGTTTTCTGTTAGAAGAGAGTAGT
This sequence comes from Hordeum marinum, assembly GCA_022496015.1. Taxonomy (NCBI): domain Eukaryota; kingdom Viridiplantae; phylum Streptophyta; class Magnoliopsida; order Poales; family Poaceae; genus Hordeum; species Hordeum marinum. Next base: position 166,082,479 of record CM039675.1, read on the forward strand.
CCGTGGATTTGCCTAGGTGTTGCTGGAGATGGCCAATATTCACGCGGAAAGCCTCACCCAGCCTCAAACGGGGATGAATACTTCATGCCCGGAAGCATACCTATGTATCCACAAGTCATTATGGGCTCTGGCTTGGGTGATCTTTGTTGTGACTCTGTCTAGGCAGTGCTACGAGATGTAGTTGACGTTAGGATTGGATGGGCACTGTTGGATAGTCAGGGAAGCACTCTGAAAGACCATGTTTCGTTCATCCTATTCTCAAACACCATGCAGTGCGAGGACATACCAGGAGGGAACGAAACTTGTGGGTAAAGTACAAAACACTCTGCAGAGTTAAACCTAATTGATTAGTCGTGTCCCTGTTTACGGACAATTTGAGCCTCTGGACTTGGATCTATCTCTGAACTCTCAACACTGGACTGATAACTAACTGTGGGCAACTTATGATACTTATGGGCATTGAGACATTGGTTGGCGGAACCATGTCATGATAGGTAACTCCATAGTGAAATTCCTGATATTCCTTTGTTCTAGGAAAATAAAATCAGCTTTTACGCAAAAATTCAGACACAGAGGCACAAAGCCTTTGCATATAGAATAGCCTTTATTCTTCTGTTCTAATATGGTGATCTTGCCAGTACATTCCATGAACTGACCTACACGATTGCAACGTCTTATGTTGCAGATACTCTTGTACGACAGGTAAGAGTACGATTCAGGGTTACGGTCCGCACTCAACTTGCCATTGGTGTTATTGGGACTCCACTCCCGTTGACTGTATCCATTGCTATTTTAAGGTATATATCAGTTTTACGTTAATTACATGTGATTGCACTTTGATATATACATTGATGTACTGTGTGTGCCAGCATACTGATTTAGGGATGGCACAAAACACACAGAGGTTTGACTCGTTTTGAGTCGGGTCGCTAGAGAAATGGTATCAGAGCACATGTTGACTGTAGGACGTGACCCTAGAAACTGGAAAGCCCTTAGGAAATGATTTCTCAAAAAAACCTTTGTTTTCAAAAGACCCTTTACTTCTCATCTTATTTGAGCCTCAAATGATCTCTCTTACCTCAAAAAGTTAGAAAATACCCTTTTCCCCTTGACCACACTAAGGATCAACTAAGACCACTTCGAGAAGGACAAGATATCGAAACAACTGATGGCCACTTCAAAGTAAAGAAGATTTCACCATGCATTAGAAGAGTTGAAGCTACACGAGTTGAAGACTGTGAAGACCCGAAGAAATTGAAGACCATGAAGAACTTCCAAGATATTATGCCCCTAGAAGACCAAACCCTATGGTATACTTACGTTAGATATGATGATTTTGTGAGCGGTCATTTGTGTGTAATTTTCGACAGCCACAACAAAAATCTATTTTCAAAACCATTGTTTGTATTGTGTGTATCCCCTCCTTTCTCTATCTTACCCATCTCATCCCCAAAACGTTGAACCCAATAGATGACGAGTGAAGCTGACTCATGTATTCTGGATCGATGACTCAGTTAGAGACAGAAGAATGGATTCAGAACATGGACGATCACCTAAGGAGTAACCTTGTAACAAGGAACGAGATGGTCCAATATGCTCTTCGGTACTTTGCAGAAGGTGCTGCAAATTGGTGGAAGATGCATGAAGATATCCATGATAGGCAAGTATCAATCACATGGGAAGAATTCAAGATGACTCTCCACGGATCTCATGTTGTTACCAACATCCAGAAGCCCTGCAAAGTTGTGAAGAGGATTTGTGCCTGCAAGATACGTGGAGAGATAGGACACACCTAGGAAGAACACAAGGATGGATGCCCTCATTGCGAAGAAAATCACCGAGCTGAGGAATGCCCAACTGGGCAGGTGACATGTTTCTTGTGTGAGTGAACTACGCATTACCCGGCTCAATGCCAAATGTACCCCAAGGTACAAGAAGTCATCAAGAAGTAGAAGGAAGCCATGAAGGAAGCCTTCAGAGAAAATTTAGGAGAACTTGTGATGAAGAAAGATGTTGAAGAGCCTGATGGAGAAGGCCTAACCAGATTTTACTCCAATGCCTGCTATTCATGTGGAGAAGAAGGACATTTCTCACAGGACTGTACGAAGGAAAGAAAAGAGTATTTGGGAAACTTTCAAACAGAAGAAGTGGAGTTTGATCCACAGGAAATTGAAAGTTTTATCGGAACAAAGGAGCCCAAGAAGAGAAACCGAAGACGTCCTCAGAACAACCCAATTTCTGCAAAGAAGGATCTGAGTCAAATCATGTGTTACCGGTGCAAGAAGACAGGACATTACTCCTATACCTGCCCGGAGAAGAAGGATAAACATGAGTAGTTTGAGTTTTGGATTTTGTAAGTAATAAATGTAATAGGTAGCACTCTTATCATTTTGAAAGGGAAGTCTCAGAGTTTGTAATAAATTCATGAGATCAATGGAATTTATGGTGTTATGATTCTCCTGTGTTGAATTATATGAGTTGCCACTCTAAGAACAAAGATCTCTGACCAATTTTCGAGGATATGAGAAAATATGGTCTATGCAGGCATGCGTGCATTTCATTTTAAGTGTGGTAGCAACCACAGGGACAAAAGAATGAAGAGAATACCATTCATGTTAAGGAGTTTGGATAATTGAATACAGGTGAAGATAACGTGGAACCATATCCAAACTATGTGGATGATAACCTTTGTGACAAAGTGTCTTTCAAGTTGGAATATTGAGAAAAGGAATGCTTGTGATGAAACCATACCCAAGGATAAACAGACCCATGGAAAGGAAAATGAATTCCACAGAGTGGAATCCAGACAATAATAGGTCTATGATTTGTTACCTCGAGGGTATGATGTAGTGAACTGAAGGTAATGTTGGAATATGGAACGATAGTAACCCCAAGAGTGAGATAAAGACCATCCAAGTATTCAAGTGAACCCACAAGTCACTGACCTCAGGATGGATAAGGATCAAACCCACCTCTGTGAAGGAAGAAACTTGGAAGAAGCTACGACTGATCAGCAAACGTTTTTCTTAGGAGTATACGAAAAACCTAAGAGTTGTGAAGAAACGATAGATGTTTTTGTTCAGCTTGCAGAATCAATGGATTTATCCGAACTTCGTTCATGGACAAGAGAAATTTTCTGCTACGCTTGTGAGGAAGCCCAAGAGTTAGAATACGAGATTCACTAAACCTTATACAAGGTAATGATTTCAGTGCGACATGGCTTGGCCACCATGACAACTTACTCTTATCATTCTCTTGCTATTCGGAATGGTAAATCTGAGTGACTTACCCATAGTAAAGAGACGACGTTCTTTGAAGCTTTTGTTTAAGCCTTAGAATGGTATGAAGAAAACCCTTGTACATGACAGTTGCTGTCACACGTAGGAATTTTACGGTGAGGAATGAAGCCAAGACCCATTTCACTGCAGGATAACAACAAATGGTAGACCACCGTGAGATCATCGATAAATGACTTAGAATGAACGCGAGACCTGTCAGGTAAGAAGACCCAGTTTCGGAGGATATACAATTTGTTATGAGACAACAAGATTTTTTTTTGATTTAAATGGAAGAGCATCACCGAAGGAGCTATCGTGAAGAATGTGAACAGACAGATGCACCCAAAGGTGTGTCATGATTTGAGGGACCAGTAACTCGCATTTTAAGTGTGGTAGCCCCACACTTTCTTTGTCAATTGATTTGCTAAGAAGATCCCCCAAACCCTAACCTTTTCTTTCTAGCCTCTTCGAATCTTGAGGACGAGATTCTTTTTAAGTGTGGTAGGTTTGTAACATCCCAAACTTTGGAATGTTATAATAATTACTAGAATGGTTTGTTTGTTTGCTTGAGTTATTGAAATTGAGTGAAAATTTGATACTTTTGAAAAACTTTTGAATGATAGGGAATGAAATGACTTTCCCAAAAATATTTTTACTCTGCATTCTTTGTCCTCAGGAATTCAAATCCATTCCATCACAAAACCCAGAGTGAAGATGATATGACTTCTTCCATTTAAAGAAATGAAAAGGGATTTGAATATGATTTGAATTTCATTTGAAAATATTTCCAATTCAGAAACTTTATGCAACTCAATGATTTTCATGAGAGAGGATCAAAGGACTTGCTAAAGTTATAAGAAATATGAGTTGGGAGTTTAAAAGAAAGATATAAAAACTATTTGAGAAATTCTCATATGGAGTTTCATTTTTGCCATATTTGAATTTCCTATTTGAATTTGTAAGCATTCAAACCCTTGGCAAAGTTTTTGAGAGGAGTAAAATGACACTCCAAACCAGGGGTATTTTTGTGAAGTATTTGAACCATCAAACCCATGGGGTCATATGAAAAATAATTTGCAAAAATAAATAAAGCCATTTAGGCATTTTCTGAAAATGTTTTTTTAGTATTTAATTTGGCCAGGGAAAAATGTCCATTAAATGGAATTAAATCTCCTGTCAATTTTGGTATAAAACTTTTTATTTTTTTGAAAAGTATTTATGGCCATTTAAAGGTTTTTGATTCGCTGGTAAAATAATTAGGAAATTTTTAATGCTCTTAAAGCCCAGCCGGCCCAGTCCCCTGATCCCTCCCCGAAATCCCTCCGCAACGGTCGCCCGATGCCACGCCCCTCCTCTCTCTCTCTCTCTGACGCACGGGTCCCACCCCCGACCGAAACCACCGCGCGGTCACCCTTCTCCTCTCGCCCGAATCCCCGCCGGCGAGATTGCCGCGCCGGAGATCCCTCTCCTGTCCCCCCCCCCTCTAGCCCCGATCCCTCCAATATAAAGCCCTGCCCCTCCCTGACCCGTTCCCCCACTTTCCCCCAACTCCTCGTGCCCCAAGTCCTTGCAATCGCTCGCCGGAGCTGAGCGCCGCCGCCACGCCATTGTCATCGCATCGCACAACCCCGACCACCTCGCCATCTCTCGAGCCCACCATCCATTCTCCCACGCTCGTGTGCACCTCCTAGCGCTCTCGCCCGAGCCCTGCACCCACCTGAGCTACCTCCCTGTTGACCACCCGAAGGCCACCTCCGCCTCCGAGCTCGCCGTTGTCAACCCCGTCGTCCCCGAGCCCCTCTGACGCCACCATCGTCTTCGCCGTGCTCGCGCGCATCGACCGGACCCCTTCCCCGACGCCGAAGACCACCGGAGCGCCGTCCCCCGTCCACACCCGAGCCGCCGCCGTCACCGGAGCTATCGCCGGACTCCACCACCACCGTGGTGAGCACCCCCTCCGTCCGATCTCAAATGAACGGCGTAGATTAGACCCAACTTACCCCTTCGGTTCTTTTAAAAAGAAACGGACGGTTTTCTTTTTGTAAATTTTAGCCGACCCATTTCTCTATTAAGTATCGGTCGTCCGTCCATTTAGCTCCAACGCGCACACCCTTAGAAAATCAGAACCCGACACGTGTACCCCTATCCGTTAGTTAGGAATTTTCTTTTTTCTGTTTTCTGTTTAAAAAACAGATTTAGTTCTGATTTTGTTTTTATCATATCTTTTATGTTTTTAGTTGTTTTTAATTGATTCTTTTTGCATTGTGTCAAAATTTTCATCTAGTTGATGTAGATGCTAAGTTTGACTATTTTTGAATAATTTAATTTGAATTTAAACAGATTTGATTTAAATTTTGTTTTCTTAATATCTTGAGTTCAAAAATGTATTTTGAGTTGATTCTTTTTTGCTGCTGGTCACTAGTGACCTTAGTTATTATTAGGTAGAGTTTGGGAATTTTTAGAATATTTTAAAATATTATTTTCAACCAAAACAGAATTTGTTTAGTTCTTGTTAGGATTATTTATCTTCCTTTTGTTTTAAATTGTGTTAAAATTATTTTCTTTTATATTAGTTGATAAATTTTATAAAGTTTTCTGTTAGAAGAGAGTAGTCCGTCAAAACAAATATTATTTTATTAGTTGATTGCATGGAATCAATTCTAGTTCAATTATAACTTGCAATTGAATTTCCATTGCTAGTTTGATTTGCTATTTGAAAATACTTTTAATAAAATTTTGTTTTATAAATTATACTTTCTGTTATCTTAGTTATGATATATTTTGTTTTCTGTTAAGTTATCAGTAGTACTTCAACTAAACTTATTTTAAGTTATCTATTATTTTGATAGCATGAAATCAATTCTAGTTTCATAATAACTTGCAAATTGATTTCATTGCTAGTTGGAACTCTCATTTGAAAATATTTTTATAACTTGTTTTATAAGTTTTATTTTCTGTTAACTTAATTGTTTTCTACCTTGTTTTCTCTTATTTTAATATTTTATTGTTGTACTTAGCAAACAGTTATGTTGTTTAGGATGTTGTTTTCATAGTCTTACTTGTTCTTCAAAAATAATTCTTTTACTAAAATACTTTTGTCATATTTACTTTGTTTTTGTTTGCTCCTTTTGAAAATTTGGATGTACTTGTAATAAAACCAACTTTAGTTGTGTTTATGTAGTTTTGTCATTTGAGTTTTGTCTTAAGTTTTTCCTTTCATCACCACCATGTTGCTTTTGGTTTGGTGTTGCCTTTTTGATTGTTAGTATTGATTGCTAGTGATTGCTTATAGGAATGCAATGTTTGTTATTATACATTTCATCAGAGAGTGACGTATAGTTCTATCAAGTATTTTCTGAGAGCGATACTTATCTTCATCAACAGTACAGGCAAGTTCACTTTGACCATCTATTTCATACCTATGTTTTATTGCATGTAGAGACATCATTCAACCAATTCCTCCCGTAGTGTTATTGAAATTATTGTAGTTGAGTAGAATGCATGAGGTAGGAACCCACCACTTGTTACTAAAGCCCCGGGAACGCTAGTTAGTGCAATGCTATGCTAAAGTAGATGGGGTTTCGTATGAGTGTTCGTGAGTGGTGTGAGAAGGAGGAGTCCACGTCAAAACGACGACTTCATGAAGGCTTCTTTAAGACTTGCATATTCAAGACCTCAAGACTTCGAGACTCGAGAAACAAGTTTTTCAATACACACTACTGGGTGAGGGATGGTTGAAACGGTACCCTGGAGAAGCCAGTGGATTTGCCTAGGTGTTGCTGGAGATGGCCAGTATTCACGCGGAAAGCCTCACCCAGACTCAAAGGGAAGGATGAATACTTCATGCCCGGAAGCTTACCTGTTTATCCATAAGTCATTATGGGCTCTGGCTTGGTTCATCTTTGTTGTGACACTGTCTAGGAAGTGCTACGAGATGTAGTCGACGTTAAGATTGGATGGGCACTGTCGGATAGTCAGGGAAGCACTCTGAAAGACCATGTTTCGTTCATCCTGTTCTCAAACACCATGCAGTGCGAGGACTTACCAGGAGGGAACGAATCTTGTGGGTAAAGTACACAACACTCTACAGAGTTAAACCTAATCGATTAGCCGTGTCCCCGGTTACGGACAATTTAAGCCTCTGGACTTGGATCTATCTCCGAACTCTCAACACTGGTTTGATAACTAATTGTGGGCAACTTATGATACTTATGGGCATTGAGACATTGGTTGGCGGAACCATGTCATGATAGGTAACTCCATAGTGAAATTCCTGATATTCCTTTGTTCTAGGAAAATAAAATCAGCTTTTACGCAAAAACTCAGACATAGAGCCACAAAACCTTCTCATATAGAATAGCCTTTATTCTTTTGTTCTAATATGGTGATCTTGCCAATACATTCCATGTACTGACCTACACGGCCGCAACGTCTTATGTTGCAGATACTCTTCTACGACAGGTAAGAGTACGATTCAGGGTTACGGTCCGCACTCAACTTGCCGTTGGTGTTATTGGGACTCCACTCCCATTGACTGTATCCGCTGCTATTTTAAGGTATATATCAGTTTTACGTTAATTACATGTGATTGCACTTTGATATATACATTGACGTACTGTGTGTGCCAGCATACTGATCCAGGGATGGCACAGAACACACCAAGGCTTGAATCATTTTGAGTTGGGTCGCTACAATAACCGGATGTATTTCCTGATGAGCTGCCCAAAATGACTCTGGACCGGGACATTGAGTTCATCATTGAGATAATGCCCGAATCAAGCCCTATAGTATGGGATCCGAAGAATTGGCTGAATTGAAGAAGAAACTGGCAGAGCAGCGCAAGAAAAGGATTCATTCGGCCTAGTGCCTCTCCCTAGGGATCGCCTATTCTATTTGTGTTAAAGAGGGACGGCACTATCAGACTTTGTGTCGATTCCCGTTCTCCCAATGAAGTCACAATAAAGAACAAGTACCAACTCCTTAAGATTGAAGACCTGTTTGATCAGTTGAATGGAGCCAAGGTGTTTTCCAAGATCGACCTAAGGTCAGGGTACTACCAGCTCAAGATCAGACCCCAAGAAATTTCGAAGATGGCATTTGTAACCCGGTATGGCTTGTAGGAATGCATGGCCATGTCATTTGGGTTAACCAATGCCCCTGCCTACTTCATGTACCTCGTTGTCGTCTTCATGGGGTACATGGAAAAGTTCGTTGTCGTCTTCATTGATGACATACTCGTCTTCTCCAAGTCTGAAGAAGACCATGAGCAACAGTTGAGATTGGTCCTAAACAAGCTTCGAGAGCACTAGCTTTATGCCAAATTCAGCAAGTGTGAATTCTGGCTACATGAAGTTGGATTCTTGAGTCATGTGTTGACTGGAGAAGGATTGTCAGTGGATCCTGCCAAGATTGAAGCGGTAACTGAATGGCGATCCCCAACCAGCATGAAGAAAGTCAGGAGCTTCCTCGGACTCGCGGGATATTACCACGAGTTCGTGGATGTCAAAACCCTAGCTAGATGTCCTAGGAATAGTATTGTGCTTGCATCATGTTTCATTTTGCATTAACATGAAATGGGGAACAAAAAGAAACCCCAAGCTAATTTTGAATCAAAACAATTCAAATTTGGTGAAAATTCAACAAATCCAAAATGCCCACTAAAAATGTTCCCTATGTCTGGTAAATTTGGGCATGATTATAACAGGGACCATTCTAATTTTTGAACAATCAAAGTAATTCAAAAATAATGGATAAGGCTCCTGAAATCATTAAATAAAGCACTATCATTATTTTTGTTTTCAAAATATCCTGAAACTTTCCAGATAAGTTTCAAATATTCAAACTTTAGTTCACAAAATATTTGGGATATTATTAATTAGAATTTGTACCTGAAAAGAAAATAAACAAATGTCAGAAAATGGAAAACAGAAACAACTAAAAAAGAAAAAAAAGGAAAAAGCCCAGGCCCAGGCCAGCCCACCTCGCCCATGGCTAGTCATCCCGGTCCTCTCGCCGGGAGGATAGGGGCGTGCATTTGCGACGCGCGGGCACACGCTGGCCACCTCCTCCCTGCCTGGCTGCTAGCCTGGAGGACTGGGAGAGCGCCAGCACCAGGCCATCGTCATTGCCTCCTTCTCCTCTCCCTCTCCCCCTGCGAGCTCGCTCTCTTTCTCGCTTTCTTCCCCTCCTCCGCCATAGCCGAGCTCTGCTTGAGCTCGCCGCCGTCGCGCTAGCTGCCCCCTCGCCTCTCTAGGTAGCCCACGAGAACCACCGCGACCCCCTCATCCTCCCCGTGACCCCAAAAGACGCCGGGAGCCTCTCTACGCCGCGCCATCGCCGCTCCTCCCCACCGGACCTCCTCCGACCTCGTCATCGCCTCTGCTAGAACCGCGGTGAGCCACTGGTGCTCCTCCCATTCTCCCCCTTCTCTCCCGTGCCTCGTAGACGCCGCGCCCTTCTTGCCCGAACTCCGGCCGCCGCTGTCCTCAACGCCGGCGTCGATTCCGACCACCCCAGCCTCTGGTTTGGGGCTAGATCGACGCACGGTCGATCGTAGGCCCTCCTAGCGCTCTCCGCCGTCCATTTGGTCGCCAAAGGAGGGATTCCGCCCCCCTCCGCCATCCGTGACATCGCCGGCGGCTCAACACCGGCGAGTCAACGTGTCTGACCGACAAGGGTTTGACCCTGGTTCGCTGGTAGGTGGGGCCAGGCCCTGTTAATTAGGTTAATTAAGAAATTAAGTAATTGGTTTAATTAAACCTAATCTGTCACTGACAGTGGCCTAGTTTCTGTTAATTAATTAGGATTTAGTTTAAGTAGTTAGTTAAGTGTCTGAGTCACTGACATGTGGCCCCCACATGTCAGGTTTGACTCTGGCCCGGTGAGCTGACCAGCTGATATCACAGTGACGTCAGGGTGATGTCAATATTTCATTTTCTAGTTTAAAAATAATTCCAGAAATTATTCAAAACTTAAAAAATTCATATAAATTAATCTGTAAGTCAGATGAAATAATTTATATATGAAAATTTATCAGAAAAATCCAATGAATCCAATGGTGCTATTGTCTTCCATGTTAGAGCAATATAAATAGGTGAACATTGACATTTTTTAATAGGTTAGTAAATGGAACTTGAAATGAAGAACAATTTTGAACCTATATTCAAATTCATTTCAAATCTACATGAACACTAGTTGCATTAGCTCATCTATACAAGCTATCATGCCATGATCGTGCATCATATTGTTGCACGTGCATGTATTGATTGATTCTTATCTACATTGCGGTAGGCCCTACTTTTGAGGATACCCCCGAGTATCCCTACGAAGGAGAGAACCTTCCCGTTTCCCAACAATGCAAGCAATCCCTTTGAACATTCCGATAATATACCACTCTCTCGCTCTTGCTCTTGTTTATTGCATTAGGACAACAGATCACATGTCAGTCATACACGGTAGATGATCCTATTCTGTTGCATAACCTGACATTGTCATAGTAAATAGATAAACCTTGCAACCTAGCATACCTGGTAGATGCTTGTGCCATGATGTGCTTAGCTTACTTTGTCTGCTATGCTTGCTATGCTTAGAGTTGTGTCAGGTCGGATTCATCTGCGTGATGAACTGAGTGAAACAATGTTGCCTGATGTGATGAAATTACGATGAACTCGATTTGGTAAAGGTAGCGATGAGAGTCTATGTAGGAGTACATAGCGGGTTGTCTCATCGAGACCGTTCTTAGGAACTGAGTTCCGTGTTTGTGATCCAAGACTAGTTGCTACCAAACATTGGGTTCCGGTAACTCGACCCCTCTCGACTTATCATTCGCTTAGTTCTGAGTCCAGGAGTTGCAAGTAGTTTCTGGTGTTTATAGCTTGCTGGAGGCCGTGCGTAGTGCTGCCCTAGGGGTGGGTTACGACGCGGTAGGCAGTGGCATGGTGTGCCAAGGGTCACCCAAATGGTGGGCTTGGGAACCCTGCGCACATCGTTTGGGGCCATAGCGGAAACTTGGGCAGGCTTACGTGCGGGTTCAGTCTCGAATAGCCGTTAAATGCTTCTTGGAAGATGATCGAGGTGTTGTCTTCTTTGAGAACCGTTTGGTGATCCCGAAGAAACAACATCTACAACAGTTGATCCTTAAGGAGGCTCATGATTCTCCTCTCACAATTCATCCAGATAGTACCAAAATGTATCAGGACCTACGCCAGAGGTTCTGGTGGACTAGGATGAAAAGGGAAATTGCTTAGTTCGTTGCTAACTGCGACGTTAGTCGTCGTGTGAAAGAAGAACATGAAAGGCCTAATGGCACCCTTCAACCATTAGCTATTCCTGAATGGAAATGGGATAAAGTCGGTATTGATTTCATTACCGGATTTCCAAAGATTAAGAAAGGGAATAATGCTATATTTGTGGTCATCGACCGTCTTTCCAAAGTGGCTCATTATCTTTCTGTTCGGGAAAGTATAACTGCTAGCCAGCTAGCGGAGTTGTATGTTTCTCGAATAGTTTCTCTTCATGGTGTTCCTTTGGAGATTAACTCAGACCGTGGAAGTATCTTCACTTCCCGATTTTGGGAAAGTTTTCCGACCACTATGGGGACTCAGCTATCCTTTAGCACTGCTTTCCACCCACAATCAAGTGGTCAAGTTGAGCGAGTCAATCAAATTCTCGAAGACATGCTCCGAGCTTGTGTTATATCTTTCGGTATGAACTGGGAGAAATGTCTTCCATTTTCCGAGTTTGCTTATAACAATAGTTATCAATCAAGCTTGGGCAAAGCCCCTTTTGAAGTTCTCTATGGACGAAGGTGTCGAACACCTCTTAACTGGTCAGAAACCGGAGAGAGGCATCTCTTTGGCCCGGATATGATCCCGGATGCAGAGGAGCAAGTTTGCATTATTTGTGAAAAGTTGAAAACAGCCCAATGTCGTCAAAAGAGCTAATATGATCGCCATCATAAGGCTGTGACCAATGAAATTGACGAGAAGGCTTACCTTCGGGTTACACCTCTGAAGGGTACCCGTCGATTCGGTATCAAGGGCAAGTTGGCTCCTCGTTACATTGAACCTTTTCGCATTCTTGCCAAACGAGGAGAGGTTGCCTACCAATTGGAACTTCCGCCGCATCTTTCCAAGGTTCATGATGTCTTCCACGTTTCGCAACTCAGGCGTTGCTTCTCGGATCTTGTCCGTCAGGTAGACCACGTAGCGCTTGATCTCCAAGATAACCTTACATATCGAGAATACCCTGTTCGTATTCTTCATCAAGCTAAGCATACCACTCGGCGTCGAAACATCAAGTTTCTTAAGGTTCAATGGTCACACCATTCGGAAAAGGAGGCGACATGGGAAAGAGAAGATCGTTTTCGACTAGAGTACCCTGCGCTCTTCCTGACGAATTCAAAATCTCAGGACGAGATTCTTTTGAGTGGGGGTGAGTTGTCACAACCCTAGCTAGATGTCCTAGGAATAGTATTGTGCTTGCATCATGTTTCATTTTGCATTAACATAAAATGGGGAACAAAAAGAAACCCCAAGCTAACTTTGAATCAAAACAATTCAAATTTGGTGAAAATTCAACAAATCCAAAATGCCCACTAAAAATGTTCCCTATGTCTGGTAAATTTGGGCATGATTATATTAGGGACCATTCTAATTATTTGAACAATCAAAGTAATTCAAAAATAATGGATAAGGCCCCTAAACTCATTAAATAAAGCACTATCATTATTTTTGTTTTCAAAATATCGTGAAACTTTTCAAATAAGTTTGAAATATTCAAACTTTAGTTTATAAAATATCTGGGGTGCTATTAATTAGCATTTGTACCTGAAAAGAAAAAAACAAATGTGAGAAAATGGAAAACGGAAAAAATTAAAGAAGAAAAAAAAGGGAAAAAGTCCAGGCCAGGCTAGCCCACCTGGCCCATGGCCAGTCATCCCTGTCCTCTCGCCAGGAGGATAGGGGCATGCGTTCGCCGCGCATGGGCACACGCCGGCCACCTCCTCCCTGCCTGGCTGCTGGCCTGGAGGGCTGGGAGGGCACCAGCGTGAGGCCATCGCCATGGCCTCCTTCTCCTCTCCCTCTCCCCCTGCGAGCTCTCTCTCTCTCTCCCTTTCTTCCCTTGCTCCGCCATAGCCGAGCTCTTCTCGAGCTCGCCGCCGTCACGCTAGCCGCCCCCTCACCTCGCTAGGTAACCCACGAGAACCGCCACGACCCCCCCCATCCTCCCCGTGACCCCAAAAGACGCCGGGAGACTCTCTACGCCGCGCCATCGCCGCTGCTCCCCGCCGGCCACCAAAGCCCCGCCGCGACATTCTGCCCCGTCCGGACCTCCTCCGACTACGTCGTCACCTCTGCTGGAACCGCGGTGAGCCACTGGTGCTCCTCCCCTTCTTCCCCTTCTCTCCCGTGCCCCGTAGACGCCGCGCCCTTCTTGCCTGAGCTCCGGCTGCCGCTGCCCTCAACGCCCGCGTCGATTCCGACCACCCCAGCCTCTGGTTTGGGGCTAGATCGACGCGCGGTCGAGCGTAGGACCTCCCAGCGCTCTCTGCCGTCCATTTGGTCACCGGAGGAGGGATTCCGACCCCCTCCGCCATCCCTGACATCACCGGCGGCTCAACGCCGGCGAGTCAACCTGTCTGATCGACAGGGGTTTGACCCTAGGTCGCTAGCAGGTCGGGCTAGGCCCTGTTAATTAGGTTAATTAAGAAATTAATTAATTGGTTTAATTAAATCTAATCTGTCACTAACAGTGGGCCCATTTTCCATTAATTAATTAGGATTTAGTTTAAGTAGTTTGTTAAGTGTCTAAGTCATTGACATGTGGCCCCCGCATGTCAGGTTTGACTCTGGCCCGGTAAGCTGACCAGCTGACGTCAAAGTGACGTCAGGCTGATGTCAATATTTCATTTTCTAGTTTAAAATAATTCCACACATTATTCAATACTAAATTTTTTCATATAAATTAATATGTAAGTCAGATGAAAATAATTTATATATGAAAATTTATCAGAAAAATCCAATGAATCCAATGGTGCTATTGTCTTGCATGTTAGTGCAATCTAAATAGGTCAACATTGATATTTGTTATAAGGTTTGTAAATGGAACTGGAAATGAAGAACAATTTTAAACCTATATTCAAATTCATTTCAAATCAACATGAACACTTGTTGCATTAGCTCATCTATACATGCTATCATGCCATGCTCATGGATCATATTGTTGCACTTGCGTGTATTGATTGATTCTTATCTGCATTTCGGTAGGCCCTACTTCTGAGGATACCCTAGAGTATCCCAACGAAGGAGAGAACCTTCCCGTTTACCAGCAAGGCAAGCAACCCCTTTGAACATTCCGATAATATCCCACTCTCTCGCTCTTGCTCTCGTTTATTGCATTAGGACAACCGATCACATGTCTGTCATACACGGTAGATGATCCTATTCTGTTGCATAAGCTGACATTGTCACAGTAAATAGCTAAACCTTGCAACCTAGCATACCTGGTAGATGCTTGTGCCGTCATGTTCTTAGCTTACTTTGCCTGCTATGCTTGCTATGCTTAGAGTTGTGTCAGTACGGATTCATCTGGGTGATGAACTGAGTAAAACATTTTTTCCTGATGTGATGATGTTATGATGAACTCGATTTGGTAAAGGTAGCGATGAGAGGCTATGTAGGAGTACATAGCGGGTTGTCTCATTGGTACGGTTCTTAGGAACTGAGTTCCGTGTTTGTGATCCAAGACTAGTTGCTACCACACATTGGGTTTCGGTAACTCGACCCCTCTCGACTTATCATTCGCTTAGTCCTGAGTCCAGGAGTTGCAAGTAGTTTCTAGTGTTTATAGCTTGCTGAAGGCCATGCATAGCACTGACCCTAGGGGTGGGTTACGACGCGGTAGGCAGTGGCACGGTGTACCAAGGGTCACCTGAATGGTGGGCTTGGGAACCCTACGCACATCGTTTGGGGCCGTAGTGGAAACTTCGGCTGGACTTCCGTGTGGGTTCAGTCTCAAATAGGCGATAACCTGGACTAGAGGTCTTATGTGATTGACGGTCGTGGCCGACTCCCTCGCTGGGCTTCTGCTTGAAGGTTGCCGAGGTGCATTGGTTTATGAGCACACAGCGATAAGTGGTGAGAGCATGTGTGAAGAAGTACACCCCTGCAGGGTATAAAACTATTCAAATAGCCACGTCCTCGGATATGGCCTACTTGGTGAACTTATGTTGTTCATAGAGAATCAAATGGATACTCATAAAAATATCAAGACAAGTGTGAGTACCGTAGATGGCACTCTTCCAGGAGAGGGAAGTGAATCTATGGTGGTGTATTGTTATGGAGTTAGTGGTCTCGTGCGCGACTTATAAAATGTAAAGAAAGAGTTAAAAATGAGTAGTGTATGTTAGCCATGAGTCAAAGCTAGCATTGCTGCATAAACTCCACCACTCCCTTTGTTGATATGTGAGCATGAATAGACTAGGTCTGCTTTAAAGACTTGCGGAGTACATTTGTACTCATGTTTGCTTAATAAATATTGCAGATGAAACCCAGGACCCTTCGAGTGGGTTCTTTTCTAGATGTCGACGATGCCGAATAGCTGGTGTCCCAGCTACGACCTTTGCCCTATGGCGGGCTATAGATAGTCAGCCCATGTGCCTTTTTACCCCTTTCATCTGTCTGTACTCAGACAGCTTTATGCTTCCGCTTGGTTTGTATGAACATGTTTGTATGATTTGAGTGTCGGGTCATGTGACCCCTATCTCTAAGAACATATTATGCATGGCTCATCTGAGCCTCTTAAATAAAATTCATGTTATTGTATGGTTATGTTGTGATGCCATGGTTGTATCTATGCATATCGGGAATGTCGTACGTGCGTGTGTCGTGCAACGGTATGTATGGGATCCGACACCTAGTTGTGTGCCTTTAGTAATACTCTTTACGGGAAACTGCCTCGTTGTGTTTCCACCGAGCCATGGTAGCTTGCTACTGCTCCGGACACATTGATTGACCGGCATGTATCCTTCTTTGCTGTTGTGTCTGTCCCTTCGGGAAATGTCTCGCAGTGTAATGGAGTCCCGGTAGCTTGCTACGACTCGTCTACGTGCAGTGATGGCATTTATGTCTCGCGGCATATTGGAGTCCTTGTAGCTTGCTATGACTCGTCTACACACGCTTGAGGCCGACACGTGCATTGCTGGGTTACGTATGCCTGTTTCTGTATGGATGTGCCACTTGGGTTCTATGACTAGTCATGTTGGCCCGGGTTCTTTGTCGTTTGATTGCCAGCGACTCGTTCACATACGTGAGCCAAAAGTCGCAAACGACCCCGTCTAAGGTAAGGCTGCAGCCGTGGAGGTTACTGTGCGTGAGGCCGCAAAGGGATGTGATATGTTACAGTCTGGATTCATATGACTTAGGATCGGGCTCCCGACAGTGGAAGGGTTCGCGAGCATTGCCCGACCCATGACCCAGCTTTTGAAGAAGGACAAGAACTTCGAATGGATAGCTAAGTGTGAGGAAAGCTTCCAGGAGATCAAGGAGAGATTGACCACAACCCAGTTTTGGCCACCCCCGATATTCACAAGGAGTTTGTTATATATTGTGATGCATCGAGAACCGGGCTTGGAGGTGTTCTAATGCAAGAAGGCAGAGTTGTAGCATATCTATCCAGACAACTACGTCCTCATGAAGAGATCTACGCTACTCATGATCTTGAGTTGGCAGCGGTGGTTCATGCCTTGAAAACATGACGACATTACCTTCTAGGGAAGCGATGTTAGATATACACAGACCACAAGAGTTTGAAGTATATTTTCACCCAAAGGGAATTGAACATGAGGCAACAAAGATGGCTGGAGTTGATCAAGGATTATGACCTCAGTGTCCAATACCACCCCGGAAAGGCCAACGTGGTAGCAAATGCCTTAAGCAGAAAGGATTGTTCCTTGAATGCCATGATTATGGAAAGGCTACACGCCTTATATGAAGAGCTTGAAAGCTTCGTCTTGGAAATAGTTGCACTTGGATTCCTCACCAACCTCGAAGCAAAGCCTACCTTGATGGATGATACCAAGGAAGCTCAGAAAGGGGCACGAGAGCATTGAAGGCATCCACAGGAAGATCAAGGCAGGCAAGGCCACATGATTCTCGATGGATGAATAGGGAGTTGTATGATTCGGTAATCGCATCTGCGTACCCAACAAAGAAGAGGTCAAGAAGTTGATCTTGCAAGAAGCTCATGACGCTCCATACTCCATCCATCGTGGAGGAACCAAGATGTATCAAGACCTCAAGGCAAGATTCTGGTGGCGTGGCATGATACGAGAGATAGGCACGTTCGTTGCTAAGTGTGAGATATGCCAAAGAGTCAAAGTAGAGCATCAACGAACTGCTAGACTATTGCAACTTCTCAAAGTGCCTGAATGGAAGTGGGACAAAGTCGGGATGGATTTCATCACCGGATTACCAAGGTCAAGCAAAGGACATGATTCTATTTGGGTCATTGTCGACCACATGGCCAAGGTAGCCCATTTCATTCCTATCAAGACCACCTATAATGGAAGCCAGCTCGGAAACCTCTACATCAACTGCATCGTAAGTCTTCATGGAGTTCCAAAGGAGATAGTGTCGGACCGAGGCACCTAGTTCACCTCAAGATTCTGGAATAAGTTTTAAGAAGCTATGGGGACTAAGCTCTCCTTCAGCACCGCTTTTCACCCCTAGACCGGTGGGTAAATAGAACGAGTAAATCAGATACTCGAAGATATGCTCCGCGCTTGTGTCTTGGCTTATGGAGCTAAGTGGGAAGACTATCTACCATTTGCTGAGTTCTCCTGCAATAACACCTATCAGTCGAGTCTTCAGATGGCACCATTCGAGGTGTTGTATGGACGCAAGTATCGTAGTCCTCTCAACTGGTCGGAAACTGGAGAAGGATTAGTTTTTGGACCAGATATCCTCCGCAAGGCAGAAGAAAAGGCACAACTCGTCCGAGAACGTCACCTTATGAGCCGAGGGTGTCTCATTCATCGTTGAGCCGCTGATAATGCCTTCATCTGGTTCGCTTATAGGGGGAACAACTTCATCTGCCATATTCGGACCGATGCCATTTGTGTCGTCCTACTACACTATGGAGGGCTTGAAGGTGTTTCTTGGGACGAGTTCACACTTGGCTCCCATACGGGCCAGTATATTGGTGGCTTGGTTGTTGTCTCGACCGACTTGGTGGAATTCCAACCCCTCGAACCGAGCAGATATCTCAGGGACGGTGTTCCTATATGCTGCCATCTTCGGATTTTCGGCGTCGAACTCGCCGTTCATTTGGGATATGGCCAGGTTTGAGTCTCCCCGTACCTCTAGCCATCGTATGCCCATTGAGACCACCATCTGAAGACCATGAACAAGAGCTTCATACTCGGAAGCATTGTTGGAGTCGACATACATGATTTGAAACACGTATCTTATGTTGTCTCCTATGAGGGACGTGAGGATAAATCCAGCCCCCAGACCGCCAAGGTCTTGGATCCATCAAAGTACATTGTCAAGTGGGAGTATGCACTATACTCCTTGGGGAGCTTGGCCTTGGTCCATTCAGCCAAGAAGTCCGCCAGTACCTGAGATTTAACTGTGCAACTTTGCATGTAGGTTATTTCAAAGGGAAGGAGCTCGATTGCCCATTTGGCTATGCGACCAGTGGCGTCCCTGCTGTTGATTATATCATTCAGGGGGACTTCCGATGCCACCATTACCGCGCACTTCTAGAAGTAATTTCTGGGTTTCCTCAATGCCATGAATACTGTATAGGCTATTTTTTGATAATGCGTTCATCTAGAATTGCACTGCGTTCGCACCTCTAACACATAATATACCGGCTTCTGAGTCCAGAATTTATGCCCCTCCTCATCTCGTTCGACGACGAGCACCGCACTAACGAATTTGTTGGTGGCCGATATGTATAACAACATGGGCTCATCGGCGCCTAGTGCTGTGAGTATGGGGTTGGTGGACAATAGTGTTTTGATTTATTCCAACGTAACCGCTGCTTCATCGGGCCATTCGAAATTGTTGGTCCATTTCAGCAGCTTATAGAGCAGCAAAGATTTTTCTCCGGTGCGCGAGATAAAGCCGCTTAACGCGGATACGCACCCGGATAGCCTTTGGACATGCTTCAGCTCTGTGGGGATTGCAAGTTCTGATAGAGCATGGATTTTAGCTGGATTTGCCTCTATTTCTCAATGGGAGACGATGAATCCAAGCAGATTACCAAAGGGAACTCCGAATACACATTTTTCTAGACCGAGTTGTATATCATATTCGCGCAACTTAGCGAATGTTTGACGTAGGTCGTCGATCAATTGATCGACGTGCTTGGTTTTGATTACCAGATCATCCATGTATGCCTTGACAGTCTTTCTGACTTGTGTAGCGAGGCAGGTTTGGATCATGTGCTGGTATGTCCCCCTGGTGTTTTTTAGCCCAAAGGGCATCATATTGAAGCAAAATGTCCCATAGGGGGTGATGAATGCACTAGCTGCTTGATATGATTCTTTCATTTTAATTTGATGGTATCCAGATTAAGCGTCGAGGAAACACAACAAATCGTGTCCGGATGTGGTATCAATTATCTGGTCTATGATTGGTAAGGGGAAAGGGTCCTTGGGTTATGCTTTGTTGAGGTCTTTGAAATCGACACACAACCGACATGACTTGGCTTTCTTAGGTAGCATCACCAAGTTTGCTAGCCACTCGGGGTGTTTAATATCCCGAATAAATCTGGCCTCGAGCAATTTCTCTAATTCTTCACCCATGGCTTGTCGTTTGGGCTCGGAGAATTGGCACAGGGTCTGTTTTACGGGCTTAAGGCCTGGAATAATGTGGCCTGGAACAATTTCGGAGAGGCGACGTGGGATTCCATGCATATCGGAAGGATGCCAACTGAAAATGTTCCAAATTTCATGGAAGAAATTCCGCAACGCTTCGTCCATAAGGGGATCGAGCTGGGCTCCGATGGACGCTATTTTATTGGGGTCCGTTGGATGCACCTAAAATTTCTTGATTTTCTCTGCGGGTTTAAAGGACGTGGACTTGGGCCTTTTGCTGAGGATTATATCCTCCCTATGAACTGTCGACCGTAGGGCGGTCAACTCCTCGGTGGCGAAATTTTCTGCTAATGCCTCGAGGGCAAGCGCTACCATTTTGTTTTCGGCCCGAAGGGCTATATTCGGATCTCTCGCGATCGTGATTACTCCATTTGGTCCTAGCATATTGAGTTTCATGTAGCCGTAATGGGTTATAGCCTAGAACTTTCTAAAGTCTTCATGTCCCAATAGGGCATGATAGGCACTGGGAAGGGGATGATGTGGAAGAGAAGTTCTTTGGATCGGTAATTTTTGGGCGTGCCGAACACAACGTCCAAGATGATACATCTGGAACAACGTGCCTCTTCCCCTGGGATAATTCCCCAAAAGGTTGTGTTGGTCTGTTCGATGTGAGATCGGTCGAGCTGCATTTTTTTCAAAGTGGCCTCGTATATGAGGTTAAGACCACTGCCGCCGTCCATTAGCACTTTATGTAGCCTGTACCCATTGATGATGGGATTCAAGACTAGAGCGGCCGGTGAATGGCTGAGAAGGATGGGCAGCTGGTCAGTGTCTCCGAAAGTAATCGGAACGTCTGCCCATGGGCTAGTAGCTGCCACGTGGTAAACTTGCTCGTGCTCCCTAAGGGATGTTTTACGCCTGCTCCTCAAAGGGAAGATCTCTTAGACTGTCAGGAATTCGTCATTAAATCTGGGTGGCGAAGGAGAGTGCCAGTTTAACGGAGGTTTATCGAGGATGGCCTCGCCACTTTTTGTGACTTGTCTGATGACCCAGCAAGCTCGAAGGCTATGTGTAGGATTTGTGTTTAACGACATGGAATTAATGGGGCACGTTTTATCCAAAAGTCCGTCGAGGACGATGCCGGTCCCGGAAAGAGACTTGTTTCTTTTTTCTACAGGTTCATACCTGACAGGCAGATTTAGAGTTATCCACTTTTTCCGAGCTCCTCCAGGGTGTTTGGAGAAAATTTGTTCCGAGAGCAACCGTTCGGATTTCGACAGACTCTCCATGGCACGGTACTTTTGTACCAGTTTGGACAATTCCCATAATTCGCTTATGCATTGGCGGGCCAGGGCATTAAGAATCCCTTCATCATGGCAATTGCGAATGAAAATAGCCATTACATTTTGGTCACTAAGACGTTTTACTCTGCTCCTAGTGAATAGGAGTCTTGCCCAAAAGTGGTGGACTGATTCTTCTTTTCTTCGCTTGATATCCCGAAAGGGCGAGGATATGGGCTTTGGTGCTGTACTTGGATAATCGTCGTGGGCGGTGGGGGGATAAAATTTGGTTCCCTGTCGCAACGAGTGTTCGGAATTGCAGTTTCCCGATCGTGTGACGGATCCTGGACTGGTGACGGTCCCGCTTTCAAGCGATTCCCCACCTTTGATTCATCGACAGGGCCTTGGAGATCGCAGACGGGGGTAGAGACGGTTTTCAATTCTGACTGTCAGGCAGAATCCCTGGCCAGACACTTGATGGTAGTGACAAGGTGGGTTACCGGAGAGGCAAGAATTCCTCTGTCATCGGGTCTGATACCGAGCCGATCATAGATCAGAACCTAGTCATCCGATATACGCATATCTTCGATCCGATCGACCAACAAGTTTAAGAATGAGGCGATGACAGGATGTGTGTCGGTGATACGACTGGATTCATCAAGTGGTATGACAGTCGACCGTGGGACCTGATGTATTGGACATCAAAGCATCCAGACTTATAGGTTTTTCTTTGAAGGTTGAGGGTTCCATTGGAACGAGTGTTCATCGTGAATCAACCACGAAATCTAGGGTTCTGAACTTGATACTGTGATTGGGGGGAAACCTTCCGATCTGGCCATGACGACCGACGAGGCCGACATACGAAACATGTCGTTGTCGGTGAAAGTCTGATCTGGGGCGAGAGTTCCCTCCATACAGAGATCGCTACTTCTGATGAGGCAAGCCATCGATGGCTTCGATGCTAGCCTTCTTCGTCTCAGGATAGGTAGCCTTTGTCTTCTTGCTAGTGGAACTCCCCGGGAGCTCATCATCGGGTGCAGCGCACTCCGGGGAGGCGTGCTTCCTGGAGTCCTTGCTAGTGTTCCTGCTAGCCTTCTTTGATTTCTTTATTACCTTGATAGGAGCAAGGATTTCTATGGTCTTAGCTGCTACCGCATCACGGTACATCGTGTCCATGCAGATAACTGCATTCTTCTTGTCGGATGGTATGGAAATGGTCCTCATGAGCCCTAGCATCTTCAAAGTATAGTAAGCATAGTGGGTTGCTACAATTGCCAAGGCTGGGCGACCGAGGATCCTCCTTGTACGGAAGTTTAGTTCTGCACCAAATGTCACTGGAAGAGTGATCTTTCCCTTGGGTCGACTCCTCCCGGGGTTGATTTCTTGGAAGGTTCCCATAGCCTCAAGCTCTTCATCATGGATCTGCCATTTGTCAGCCACTTTAGGGGAGATCAGGTTCAATCCGGCCCCGTCGTTAACTAACATCTTAGACACCTTGAGGTTGCGAATTGTTGGGGGAACCAACAAAGGCAAGCATCCGACCGTAGTGGTACGTTTAGGATGATCCTCTTCTTCAAAGATGATAGGCGTGTGGGACCATTTGAGCGTCTCCCTAGATTTTA
Source organism: Hordeum marinum (assembly GCA_022496015.1). Classification (NCBI taxonomy): domain Eukaryota; kingdom Viridiplantae; phylum Streptophyta; class Magnoliopsida; order Poales; family Poaceae; genus Hordeum; species Hordeum marinum. The sequence continues at coordinate 166,105,484 of CM039675.1, forward strand.
AAGTTGGCTCTTCAACATTGACCTCATGTGCCCACTTTTTGAGCTATTGATGACAAGAATATAAGGATGCACCCCCGTCAATGCATATGACTTCGGTTGTTCTCTGAAACTCCTTGTCACTAGAATCCTCATCATCATCCTCATCCTCGCTCATATCATATGTTTCCTTCTTCTCACGCCCTTTGGCGGGTTTCTAGTTTTGTTGTGGGGCTTTCCCATGGTGGCCTCCTCTGCCAACACGAACCTTCCCTGCAGCACTATCTTGGCCTTTTTCTTTGTCGCGCTTCTCCAATTCGACCCTCTGCTTCTCAACAAGTAGCTCGACTTGTATGCATTCTTCGAGTTTGTGGCCTTTGGTGCGATAATTTTTGCTGTATGGCCCATCGGACTTCCCGGTCTTCTTAGAAGCAACAGCCTCCCCGCAATCAGCGCAGGCGGCAGCTCCCTTGCTGGGGGTTTGGACTTTCACCTTCTTGTCGGCACTAAGGTCTTCGAAGCTCTCAACTGACAGTACTACCTTTCCCTTGCACTTCTTGTTGTGCATCTTGCTTCTTCCCTTCGAGTTGGGGGCATCATCGTGATGATTAGAGTCAAATTCGACACTTGCCTCTTCCACAGGAAGTCGCCTTCCTTCTTTTGCTCAAGCACATTTATCCTCAAAAGGTGCAAATCTCGTTGACAGTCTTGGGGAGCTTGACATTCATCTTGGCTCACATCCTCCTTTTGTGCACATTCAAATGGAACAAGACAATTACCGTTGAGGGACATATTTCTGGGATGTTGCGATGCACTCTGCTGAATCTCTGGATATACTTCCTCGAAGTTTCCCCCTCCTTCTATGGGAGGACTTGGAGATCACTGGGCTGGCCTAGTTCCTGGTGACCACCTGTGAAGACGCCAACAAACCCGCTGCACAGATCAACCCAGGATGAAATCTAATTCTCCGTTAGTTGCCCTAGCCATTACCTTACATTTGGCTTAAGTTGCGAAGGGAAATAGTTGGCGAGCACTGTTTCAACTCTTCCTCTTGCGGCTTGGACAGATATCGTGTATATCTCCAAGAAATCTGCCGAGTTCAGCTACGCATCATATTTCTCAAGTAGCTCGGGCTTGAAAGCTCGGGTCGTCGGCCAACGTACTCGTAGCAGCTTGCTAATGAGGGTAGGGCAGCCGACCTCATAAGAAAGGGACCCACCAGCACTAGACGTGGTGTCATGGTTTTATCACGGCAGATGTCTGGATGAACGGACTTTGGTTCGAGGCCATCACCAATGAGGTGGACTCAAAGGGGTTAGTCGGGACGAAAGACACGGGTTTACCCAGGTTCGGCCCCACAAATCGAGGTAATAGCCTATGTCCTGCTTGTGCTTGTATTACTTGCGTATCGATTACAAGGAGCTAAAAGCTTGACCTAGTTCTCGATTGCCTATCCCCTAAGTCGCCCCGGGTCTGCCTTTATATAAGAGGTGAGAACATCCGGGTCGTTACATTGCTAAGCGAGTCTCTCTATCTTCTAGCCCAAGCCGTCTGTGAGTCGGCTTGCACGCCCGGGTCTTCTCGGTCCGGGCCATCTTACGGCACACACCGTGAGCCGCCTATCCTCTTGGGCCACTTTAATATAACGACTCACCTTTGGGCCGGTTCACGAGCCAATAACATGGCCTGGAGCCTCTCCGGCGGGTCATATCCCCAAGATTAGGCCCCAGGTTGAACTGAGCTTGCTCACTTCATCCTTCTCTTCCACCTTTGGTGAGTCGCTCGGAAATGACCCGGCATGACGTCGTGAGATCTGCTGACATGTCACCAAATCTTTCACTTAACTGTCGTCCCGAGGATCGAGGCGTCCGCCTCGGTCGAACGGTGTCATCGCCTGGATTTTCGCGCCTTCCTTAACCCCCTTTTAAATATGACCCGTGCGGGTTGGGGTTTCCATTCTCCCGCTAGTGCCTCTGTTTGTTCGTCTTCTTCCTGTCGCTGCCTCGGCACCTTCGAGCTCTGCGCCGACGCCTTCCGTACATTGCCCCGACCTTGGCCGCTGCATCACCCTGAACGTACCAGAGATCCGTCTGCCTCTACCGCGCCGTCTCTGGTAAGTTTTCTTGCTCCCTAGATGGTCGCCGATGTAGTAGGGTTTTCATCGGTGCTCCACCGCTATCGTTTGGGCTCCAGCACCGTTATCCCGAGTGCATCCTTGACACCGCTAACACCCTTAGGATGCGCTCTCGCTCCGCTGCCGCACGCGGGCCTATCGCGCGTAATGCACGGGCCACGATGGCCCCAGTCCGTTTCTTTTTTCCTCCGCTGTTCATCGCTAGGTCAGAATAAAATTTATTTTCTCTGCTTTTGTAGATCCGTAGATATAGTGACATCTTGCGGAATCTGTTTTTAGGACTTAGTCGATTTTTCGATCTTCCCTTTCCCTGTTGAGTCGCCCAGCTCCTCCGGCTCTTATCAGACGGGTCTTCCGCTTTATCCGTAGAGCCCTTAAACTTTGATGCCGTCAAGAATATTTGCTTGCGCTTCGACTCATCGCGCCTTTTATCTTGCACTGCACTTAAGCCGCCAACATGTATCGCGTGTCCAACTCATGCAACTGGGTTGGGTCATGCATTACGGAGGACTTTTTGTCAGATTTTGTTCACGTGGATACTCTTCCTCCTAAGGAAGTCATTAGCTGGCGGGTCCTAGGTGATGAGACGCGGCCCAAACCTCAGGAAGGCCAAGTGGTGGTGTTCTCTGACCATATTGAACGAGGGTTCGTGCCTCCCGGCTCCAAATTCTTTCGGGACATCCTTCACTGTTATAATCTTCACCCACAAGATTTGGCCCCCAATTCCGCCTCAAACATATGCAATTTCCAAGTGCTCTATGAAGCTTATCTTCAAATCAAGCCATCTGTGGGATTCTTTCGGGAGTTCTTTTATGCTAACCGGCAAACTGAAGTGAAAGCCGGCCCGAGCCTAGAACTTGGAGGCATATCTATCCAGCGGCGTAGAGATATCATCTTTCCAGCAATAGAGATGTCGAGTCACCCCAAGGACTGGAACAGGACCTGGTTCTGCTGCAAGGATACCTCTCCTCAGAATGAGCGTCCTTTGCCGGGTTATCGCCCTTCCCGGCTCTCAACGACATTAGAGCTTCCTGGCCGGCTATCAGCTTCAGAACGCGCAAGATATGAGCCGGCCCATGCCAAAATCAAGGCTCTCATGGCCAACGGCTTAATCGGGCTGGACCTGATCCGCTGCTGGATTTCGTGGCGGATTATGCCTTTGAGCCATAGAAGCCAACTCATGTGCGAATATAAAGGCAAGTATGGCAGCTCATTGTGCTTCAGCCGATCCACATTGACAGAAAATGATATTACCCTCACCATCCGAAGTCTTGTCCGTGAAGCTTCCGGCTCATGTAGCGAAATCGGCCTGGCACCTTTTAGTGCCAACAATCTGGCTCCTGATGTAGGTTTAATCTCTTCTCTTCCGTCTCTTTGTTTGCACTTTGCTGATTTAATATTCACTCTCCGGGTCACTCTTATAGGCCAACTCAGACTTCCGGAAGAGCGAATATATTGCTCCTCCGAAGAAATCCAGGAAGAAGGTCCCAACTAAGAAGGCCAAAAACCATGTCCCGCAAGATAACTTGTTTGACCCGGCGCCATCATCCAGCTCGGAGGTAAAGCTTCAATTGCCTTGCTTGATCTTTTGCCTTCCTACTTAACACTTATTTTACTTACAAGATGAGGTGGAGACCAGGTGTGCCAATGCCCCTGAGGTAAGTAACCTTTCCTCCGGCTCAGAATGTTTCATCCCCCGAAAGCCGCGGCGGGTTATTAGAGAAGTTCCTCTTTCTCACCCTCTTGCTTATCTAGCTGCTGATTTCCTCTTAAAAAAGCAACAACAAATCGAGCGTCGTCAGACTCGAAGCACCAGCTCTGCCGAGCTCATGCCCGGGTTGCCAAACTCTTCGGCTCCCAAGAAGCGCCCCGCCGAGGTTTAAACCCCTTCTTTTCCTTTATCTTTTCTTTGTAAACTTGATACTCTCTTCACCTTTCTGTTTATTTTTTAGAAATCTCCTTCCTCTGGCGACTCTTCGGATTCCATCATACCACCACCCAAGATTAATCCGCTGTAAGTATTTGGATATCCGGCTGTTACTATGATAGCAATATCTTCAATTGCTGATTCTTCTTCTTTTTTGCAGTGCTCAAGCTAAACGTCGCAAGGCCAACAAACCCTCCTTCGGCCCAGTTATTGAAGATCGGAGCCCGAGCAACCGGAAGAAACTCAACCGGACGAAAACCCGCCAGCTGCCTCCGCTGAGCCGGCCGCTGAAGATGTTATCATGGAGAGCCCTCCAAGGGCTCCTTCTAAGCCGGCAACTCCTACCAAGACCCCTGACACCCCGGACGTTATTATCACCGGGTCTGGTCATCAAACGCCTCCGGCTCATGTGTTGACCAAACATACAGAGCCGGCTGAAGCTTCAAAGAAACTGAACTTCGATTCTTCATGCGAGAAGATGACCGTCGAAGAGCTACATGCTGGGTACATAAACCGGGTTACCACCGGCCGGGACTTGGAACTTCGGTTGATTTCTTCCATGAAGACAAAATATGAGGTACTTTTCCTTCTTTACTATATCCTTTCTTAGCCCCCAAGATCCGACTTAACGTATTGAATCGTTGAGCCGGGTCTTTCTGTGACCTCTTGTAGAGATTGCCATGTCAAACTCTGTTAAAATTGCTTTATCTTTGTACTGTAAGTAAATTGAACTGCCAATTGTAGCCCCCAAGGGCCATCTCAGATTATATTTGAGCCGGTCCTGTGAAGTAGATAACTTGAAGATGTAATTGTAGCCCCCAAGGGCCGGCTCAAACTTGATCAAGTTGAGTCGGTGCTTCCATTATTAGCACATTGAAGAGCCATTATATAGCCCCCAAGTTCCGGATGAACTTCAAAGGAAATGAACCATAACTACATACTTGCAAGACCAAATATACATTAGCCCCCAAGTGTCAAATATATTGCTTGTAATCTGCTTGAGACTTGTATTTGCTTTTAACACCCGTCCTGCATTTTGGCGGCTTATTCTGTATTTATAGGAAGATTTGAATGAAGCCGGGTCTCAACTGATGGATCTGAAGGCCAGCTTGGCAGCTCAACAAGAAGCTCGAAGTATCGCGGATGAAAAATGTTGGCTTCTCGCAGAAGAACTAGCCAGTGTTACCGCCGAGCTCACCTCATTAAAAGAGACGGCTGAATCTGAAAAGGCCGCCTTAACCAAATGAGCGGACGATGTTGAGCAGCGGCTTACAGCCGTGGCGGATGAACTTCAAGGTCTGAAACAGCATATTGCAAAGATGTCAGCCGCCCTATTTGGTAAACTTTCTTGTTTACTTTGTACTTTTTAGCATTGCTAGTAAGAAAACTGGCGGCTCATTAATTTTATCTGACTCATCCAGGTCCCAGGAACCGGCAGTTGGCTTCTGATAGCCTTCTGCCACTGAAGGCCATTTATACTTTTGCAGAGCAGTTATACTGTGGCGCCATCTTCACAATCAAAAGCGTGCAGTACAAGGAGAAGATCCCCACTGCCCTGAAAGGGGTCTTGGAACTCTTCTCTACAATGCCGAAGCAGATTGAAGAGCTCAAGAAGTCCACCTTCCGCCAAGGAGCCGTTGCCGGTTTGAGCCGGGCTCTTGCCTTTGCTCCTGAGCTAACGCCGGCTGAAATGATGGATGTCTACCTATCTAAAGAGATGATGGCTCAGATTTCACCGAGGAAGATTATACCCGGTGTGTCAAAGAGTCGCGCTATTTGGCCTCTGTTTTGGCGGATGAGGCTGATTTGAAGACCTATCAGGCAGCTTACGACGCAGAAGAGAAGAGAATCCGTGGGCTGCTCTACGAGTGGAAAGATCTGACACCCGCCCGCAGTAAGGATTTCTTTCCTTGTGAGCTTGACGCATCTCCGTTCCTTGAGGGGTCATTTGCTGCTCTGGATGACTGTAACTTGGACTTGGGCAATCTTCAGATAAAGCCAGCAGAAGACCCGGAGCAGGATGAGCCGCCATCAACTGAATTGTAATCTCTTAGCCTTTCTGAGCACAGACTTTATGTCATGACCCGCTGTGGGCGGCTGACAATGCTTTTGCTCTTTCTTTGAGTATCTTTTGTAATAGAGTAACCATGACTCTGCCACTTGGTGGCCATATATATTTGAACCTCTGTGTGTTTTGATGTGTTGCCGGCTCTACCTTTGAAATTTTCTGATGAGGGGCCTGTCTTTTAAGACGCCATTCCTTTCTCCAGAATATTACAGCCGGACAATCTCTTTGAGACCTTCAATTTTGTTGACCGAAGCCACATGGCTCTGGCTTTCATCAGACGGAGTTATTAAAGAGCCGGTTGTCTTTAGATAATGTAAGCTATACCTGATGGTATGAAGCCTCTATCGACAACTGCGGCTATTGATGAACCGGAACCTTTGGGGAAAGTTCGGCTTTGTAGCCCTCAAGTGCCGGGTAGTTTCGCCTACGGCAACCCGGGACTTATAATTGCCCGGCTTTGATAAGCCGGCTTGACACCATATGCAATGATGATCTTTCCTTCCTCAAAAAACTGATATGACGACTCGTTCTACATGAATCCGAACGGTTAAACTCATACCAGTTCAGGGTCTCTATCGAGACTGGTCATCAATTATTTGAACCGGCTCAGGGTCTCTAGGCAAGATTGGCCGTCAATTACTTGAACCGGCTCAGTGTCTCTAGGCGAGATTGGCCGTCAATTTCTTGAACCGGCTCAGGGTCTCTAGGCGAGATTGACTGGTAAGAGTATAATGATCACTGGCTGCCAATGGGAGATGTAAGCTATACCCCAAGGCAAGAAGCCTCCATCGGCAGCCGCGGCTAATAATTAGACTGAGATGGCATAAAGCCGGCTGTTTGAAAGGAGAAGTAAGCTATACCTGAAGGTAAGAAGCCTCTTTCAACAGCTACAGTTGATAAGCAACTGAAATTTGGCATAAACGCCGGTTGGTAGGGTGAGATAAGCGAACCCATCGGTAAGAAGGCCCCTTCAACAACCGCGGTTAATAAGTAACCAGAAGTGGCATAAAGCCGGCCATTAGGGTGAGATAAGCGATACCCGTTGGTAAGAAGCCCCCTTCGATGGCTGTAGTTGATAAGCAACTGGAATTTGGTATACACGCTGTTGTCTTAGGGCACTGTAAGCTATACCAAAAGGTAAGAAGCCTCCGTTAACAATCAATGCTTAATGTATCCAAACTAGGCATAAAGCCAACTCTGCAAGGGAGAAGTAAGCTATACCCGGAGGCAAGAAGCCTCCTTGCAACAGTTTAAGGACAGCTGGCTATGCAAAGGAGAAGTAAGCTATACCCGAAGGCAATAAGCCTCTTTGCAATAGTGTTTAATAGGGCATAAAGCCGGCTTGTGCAAGGGAGAAGTAAGTTATACCCGAAGGCAAGAAGCCTCCTTGCCACAACTCTAGATAGGGCATAAAGCCAAAGGGTAGACTAGTCGTTTTGACGGCGAACAACCCTCTTCAACTCAAAAAAAATTTAACCGGAAGATTTTACCTTGATTGTACAAAGGCGTATATAAGAGCAGAGGCCTCAGTCTTATGCGAGGATGCTAGATTTTTACTCATGTGCTCATGATATATCCAATGATAGCGGCTTTCAACCCCTATTAAGTAAAGTATGGTCGCAGATGTGCGATATTCCAGGGCCGCAACGTCTCTTGTCCCGCGGTTTCTGACTCATCTCTGACATCCATGAGGTAATATGACCCGTTGTTAAGGTTCCTGCTGACCAGAAAAGGCCCCTCCCATGGTGGAGATAACTTATGCATTCCATATTGGTCTTGAATCAACCGGAGCACGAGGTCACCTTCCTAGAAAGTCTGGGTCTTTATCCTGCGGCTATGATAGCGTCGCAGGTCTTGTTGATAAATTACCGACCTGGCTGCTGCTAACTCTCGTGCTTCATCCAAAGCGTCCAACGCATCTTGGCGGGCTACCTCATTGTCCGTCTCAACATAAGCCGCCACCCTTGGTGGGTCCTGCCGGATATCACTGGGTAGAACCGCCTCAGCACCGAACACCATGAAGAAAGGTGTAAAACCTGTAGATCTGTTAGGTGTAGTTCTGATGCTCCAGAAGACGGAAGGCAACTCCTCAACCCAACATCCGGGTGTCCGTTTCAAAGGAACCATGAGCTGTGGTTTGACACCTCTCAAAATTTCCTGATTGGCTCGCTCTGCCTGACCATTAGACTGTGGATGTGCCACGGCTGAAACATCAAGCCGGATATGCTCTTTCTCACAGAACGTTTTCATAGCTCCTTTGGATAAATTTATCCCATTCTCTGCAATAACACTGTGTGGGTAACCAAAGCGATAAATTAGCTTCTTAATAAACTGAACCGCGATAGCCACGTCACATTTACTGACCGGCTCTGCTTCTACCCACTTAGTAAATTTATCAACCGCCACCAGAAGGTGCGTTTTCTTATCCTTAGATCGCTTGAAAGGTCCTACCAAATCAAGCCCCCAGACCGCAAACGGCCAGGTGATTGGTATCATCCTCAACTCTTGAGCCGGAACGTGAGCACGCCAGCTGATTTCCTAACAGCCGTCACACTTGCGAACTAAGTCCTCTGCATCTTTGTGAGCTGTCAACCAGAAAAACCCATGTCGAAAAGATGTTGACTCGGCGTGATGCCCACAGTCGCCAGCTTTAATTTCACTTAATATTTGCCAGCCCTCCTCTGGTGAGATGCAACGCTGAAAGACACCCGTCACACTACACTTATGTAACTAACCATTGATAATCGTTATAGACTTCGAATGCCGAGTGATCTTCCTAGCCAGATCCTCCTCTTGGGGTAACTCGCCCCGCGTCAGATACGCCAAATAAGGAATAGTCCAGTCCGGGGTAGCATGCAGAGCCGCCACCAGCTCCGCCTCTGGGTCAGGAATAGCCAGATCCTCCTCAGAAGGTATCTTGACAGTCGGATGATGCAATACATCCAGAAAAACATTAGGTGGTACCGGCTTTCGTTGAGAACCTAACCGTGACAAGGCATCAACCGCCTCATTCTTGCGACGATCAATGTGATCCACCTAGTACCCCTTGAAGTGACCGGCTATGATATCAACCGCCTGTCGATAAGCCGCCATCCGCGGATCCTTAGAATTCCAAGTTCCTGAAACTTGCTGAGCCACCAGATCTGAGTCGCCTAAAAACCTGACCCAACTTAAACTCATCTCTTTAGTGACTCTGAGACCATGGAGCAGCGCTTCATACTCAGCTGCATTATTAGTACAAGGGAACATTAACCGGAGCACATAACAAAACTTGTCGCCCTTGGGGAGGTGAGAACAACTCCTGCCCCGGACCCTTCTAGCTGCTTGGATCCATCAAAGTGTATAGTCCAATACGTGTTGTCCGGCTTCTCTTCAGGGGCTTGACATTTAGTCCAATCATTTATGAAATCCACCAAAGCTTGAGACTTAATTGTTGTACGAGGAACATACTTGATGCCCAAAGGACTTAGCTCTAAGGCCCACTTGGCAATCCTCCCTGTAGCCTCTCTATTTTGAATGATATCCCCTAACAGGGCAGAACTGACCACTGTTATTTGGTGCCCCAAAAAGTAATGCTTTAACTTGTGATTGGCCACACAAATTCCATATACTAACTTCTACCAATGTGGATACATCTATTTAGACTCTACCAAAACTTCACTGATGTAATAAACCGGCTTTTGCACAGGATACTCTTTTCCTGCCTTCTTGCGCTCAACCACAATTGCCACACTAACCGCTCTGTTGTTAGCCGCCACATAAAGGAGCAAAGGCTCTTTCTCAACCGGAGCGGCTAACACTGGCGGCTCAATCAACTGCTTTTTAAGAGCTTCAAGTGCTTCAGCCGCTGCTGCGCTCCATTTAAACTTGTCTGTCTTCTTCATCATCTGGTATAAAGGAATAGCTTTCTCCCCAAGCCAGCTTATGAAGTGGCTGAATGCAGCAATCCGTCATGCGAGGTGCTGAACATCATTAATACACGTCGGCTCACCCAAAGAAGTGATGGCCTTGATCTTATCCGGGTTAGCCTCAATGCCCCGCTCAGAAACCAAGAAACCCAAAAGCTTTCCTGCTGGAACACCAAAGACACACTTCGTCGGGTTAAGCATCATCTTATAGACCCTGAGATTATCAAAGGTTTCTTTCAAATCCTCCAAAAGATTTTCCTTCTTTTTGGACTTAACCACGATGTCGTCTACGTAAGCATGGACATTTTGGCCAATCTGACTGTGGAGGCAATTTTGCACACATCGTTCGTATGTCGCCTGGGCACTCTTGAGCCCGAAAGCCATGGAGACATAGCAGAACGCCCCAAAAGGTGTAATAAACACCATCTTCTCCTGATCCTTCGCTGCCATTTTGATCTGATGATATCCTGAATAAGCGTCCAGGAAGCATAAACTTTCGCATCCGGCTGTTGCGTCAATAATTTGATCGATACGAGGGAGCGCAAAAGGATCACTCGGACTAGCCTTCTTAAGGTCCGTGTAATCTATGCACATATGCCACGTGCCGTTCTTTTTTAGTACTAGCACCAGGTTAGCCAACCACTACGGGTGAAAAACTTCCACTATAAAGCCGGCGGCCAAGAGCCGAGCAACTTCCTCCCCAATAGCTTTACGTCTTTCTTTGTTGAACCGCCGCAGAAACTGTTTGATCGGTTTAAACTTTGGATCCACATTAAGATTGTGCTCAGCGAACTCTCTCGGTACACCCGGCATGTCAGAAGGCTTCCATGCAAAGATGTCCCGATTCTCACGGATGAATTCAATGAGCGCGCTTTCCTATTTGGAATCCATGTGAGCCCCAATGATGAACTGCTTGGGTGAATCACCTGGATTGAAATCTACTGCCTCGGTATCATCCGCTGAAAAGTTGAGTGGCGGCTCAACTTCTGTTGTAGGCTTCTTGAGCGGGGTCATATCATCCAGATCAACGTTCTCTTTGTAAAACTTCAGCTCCTCCTGAGCACAACTAGACTCTGCATAAGCCGCATCTCCTTCTTCACACTCAAGAGCCGTTTTCCTGTTACCGTGAATGGTAATTATGCCATTTAAGCCGGGCATTTTGAGTTGCAGATAAACATAACAAGGCCTAGCCATAAACTTAGCATAAGTCGGCCTCCCAAATAACGCATTATAGGGACTTTTGATTTTGACCACTTCAAACCACAAAGACTCCACCCTTTTATTATGCTCATCACCAAAAGCTACTTCCAATGATATCCGGCCCACCGGGTATGCTGATTTACCCGGGACAACACCATGAAAGACAGTGGAGGAACGTTTAAGATGCTTGTCAAGCAACTTCATCCGCCGGAAAGTGTCATAATAAAGGATGTTGATGCTGCTACCTCCGTCCATGAGCACTTTATTCACCATATAGCCATTCACTTGAGGGGCTACAACCAGAGCCAGCCGGCATGGGTCATCCACCCGCGGCGGGTGATCCTTCCGGCTCCACATTATATCATATTCAGACCACGATAAATATCGCAGGAGAGCCGGAACAACCATATTAACCGCTCGCCTCCACAACTTCTCATCTCACTTACTGTGACCGGTCGTAAATACGTGATACTGCCCAGAACTGAGTTGCTTCGGATTACTCTGGAACCCGGACTGATTGCGCTGCTGCTAATTGTTGTTATTGCCGTTGTTACCGGTAGGCTGTTGGTGCCCTACTTGGTTATTCTGGCCCGGATGCCCGTTTCCTGAACCGCCAGCACCGAATCCAGCCCCTGACCCGCCGGGCGGGCCATCGCCCTGGTTATTACGCGGTTGGGAATGCTGGTTTTTGAACCTCTGCATTATAAAGCAATCACCCCACGCATGCAACGCCGGCTTTTCAGGCATGCTGTGCTCCGGACAGGGCTTCCTAAGCGCCTCCTCTAAATTAAAGGGGCCCCTGTTCCTTGGTCGGAATCTTCCACCCCCCTTGGGATGATTCTGTCCTGTGTTGGTATTTGCCACTAGCTCGGATCCGCCTTTAGGGTTCTTCCTCTTATTCTGATTCCCATTGTTCGCAAAACCTTTTCCCTGATTGTTTTTCCTCCCTTGATTGGCTTTCTCATCATCCGAACTCGGATCTTTGGTGTTATCTGAGTCGGCATACTTCGTCAAGGCCGTCATGAGCTCTCCCATATCCTGACACGTGCGCTTGAGCCGGCCGAGCTTCTGCTTCAATGGAACAAAATGACAATTCTTCTCTAAGATAAGCACCGCTTGAGCCGCCGTGATCTGCCCTGAAGAGTGAATAATGGTCAACACCCACCGGACCCAATGATGGGCCGACTCATTCTCCTGCTGAACACAGTGGTCCAGATCGACAATAGTCATAGGCTATTTACAGGTCCCCTGGAAATTCTTAATAAACTTTGCTCTCAGCTCCGCCCATGAGCTTATCTTGTTAGGCGGCAAACCTTTCAGCCATGTACGGGCCGGACCCTCCAGCATCATGATGAAGTACTTTGCACAGACCGCCTCACTGACATCAAGCATCTCCATGGACAGTTCATAACTTTCAACCCACCCCTCCGGGGGTAGATCAGCTGTGTAGTTCGGAACCTTTCGAGGCCCCTTAAAATCTTTGGGCAGTCGTTCACTCCTTAGAGCCGGAGTTAAACATGGCACCCCTACGGCTCTGGTACTAACTACTCCCATTGACACGGAAAGCGCCGGCTCTGGACGGGCTGCAGCTATCTCCGCCTCTCGCCTGCCCCCCGCCTGGTCCATGACGGCTTGTGCATCTAGAGCCGCCCTATTGTCCTCCGGGGGTCCAAGGCGCGGGTGACTGCTGGAACCCGCTGGCAACTCATAACGCCGGCTGAAACTTTGACTGGGAGGGGGGTAGAGTGAACCCGGCTCCGGCTGTGCGTATACTTCTCTTGCTGGGCCATGGCCGTCTGTAAATATCCAATGGCGTTCCGTACTTCCTCCATAAAGGGTACCTCATCTGGGATAGGGATTGTCTCAAGTCGGGCGGCCGCTGCTACCATGTTCTGGGCCAGGTTAGAATAATGACCTGCCGGTGTCGGAAAATCCCTAGGTGAGATTTGGTTATGCTGGGGCGGACGAGTCACTGGGCGCTCCATTGGGCGGCTCTCCGGCACACCCGTAACCCACCCCACTCCAGGGGTGTTAAAAAGGTTTCTCGCTTCGTAACGTTCTGGCAGACGGGACTGATGCCTCCTCCTATGCACCGCAGTTGCTGACCTCTGCTCTAGCTCCAGTCGGAAAGCGTCTGCCTTGATACGCTCTGCTTCTTCCTCCATCTGGGCTTTCAGCTCGTCCATCCTTTGTTGTTCCTCTGCCATCCGGCCCTTGATCCGTGCCACCTCTAGATTCCTAGCTGATTGATTATCCGGAGTTACCTCTATGGCCATGAGAGTTGTGAGTTCGTCCATCAATTCCACTAGAACCTGAGACGATGGCGGTGGGTTGTCACCTGCTGTGGCGGCTCCCGCAGCCGTGTCACCAGTAGCTAAAGCCGATCCTGCCATGAACACCGCCGTGTGAACCCGGGGGCTCAGAGCATCCGTATCAACGCACTCTACCTCAAAATAGCTATCGAAGTAGCCCCCAAGGCCACCATTGCTGAGCCGTTCCCCACTGGAAGACTCATCTTCTGAGCAAACGAGAGTTCCCTGTGACGCAGATGCTTCTAGGTCCATGCCTTGGGTGAAGCCCATGAGAACGTGCTTTTGACCTAGACAGGCACGGGCAGACTGCGTAACACGTGCAGATTGGAGACGCCGAGCCAGCTCGACGATGTTGGTGCAGACATCCAGCCCGGGTGTAGATCCATCAACCTTTCCGATGAAAACCTGGATCCCGCCGAACGGAACCCGGAATCCATACTCCACAGAACCAACATCAAGCCCCCAGCCGGCGTCATCGATGTAGAGCCGGCCGCGGCGACTCTTGCTCATCCATCCAACCACGTATCCTTCGGGCCCTGGAAGAGAGCCCTTTGAGAACTCAACACCACCAAGCGGTTGCCCCACGGTGGGCGCCAACTGTCGTGGTTTTATCACGGCAGATGTCCGGGTGAACGGACTTTGGTTCGAGCCCATCGCCAATGAGGTGGACTCAAAGGGGTCAGTCGGGACAAAAGACACGGGTTTACCCAAGTTCGGCCCCTCAAATCGAGGTAATAGCCTACGTCCTGCTTGTGCTTGTATTACTTGCGTATCGATTACAAGGAGATAAAAGCTTGACCTAGTTCTCGATTGCCTGTCCCCTAAGTCACCCCGGGTATGCCTTTATATAAGAGGTGAGAACATTTGGGTCATTAAAATTGCTAACCGAGTCTCTCTCTATCTTCTTGCCCAAGCCGTTTGTGAGTCGGCTTGCACGCCTGGGTCTTCTCGGTCCGGGCCGTCTTACGGCCCACACCGTGAGCCGCCTATCCTCTTGGGCCACTTTAATATTATGACTCACATTTGGGCCGGTTCACGAGCCAATAACATGACCTGGAGCCTCTCCGGCGGGTCATATCCCCAACACGTGGGGTTGCCGACGTCTAGACCGTTGCGCTTGTCGGATTGACGGTGTGCTTCCCGACGTCGCTTGATGGTGATGCGCGCGTATTCTTTCCACCGGTCTTCAAGGACACGTCATTGATCCCGGTGATACCGCAGACTAGACGAGACCATGGACGTCTCTTCATGCTCATCAGCATGTGAAGCTTGCTACGGCTGCCTCTGGGCCTTTTGTCATAGAGGGGATTGCAACGTTGGTGTGGTCCCCTTGACGCGCTCGTCGACCAGGGCTGCCATTGTCGTTCGCGTACGTCGCGACGGCTCGGTAGGCCGGGTCTTGTTGGCTTCAACGAAGGAAATTGAAACACTGAATAGTGGCTCTCCATTCATCCATCTTATTAGCCGTCGGCATATAGTTGAGCAGCATCTGGACTCGCGCCATGGCTTACTCGGTTGTGCGTCGAATAGCGAAATAGGCATACGGCAAAGTCGCTCGGCTCTTGGTGGGACCAAGAGAAACGTCACCATGTTCTCAATGTTGTGTGCCGCTCAGCACTCCGTCTCGGTCGCCATGTGGCACACGCCCAGTAGCCCCGCTAGTGATGGGCACAACTGAAGTGTCACGGCTTGCATCAGGCCGGCTGCCTAAAAGGTGGCCACGGCCATCCGAGCGGTGGGGAGGCAAAGAACGGTCGTTTCTCTCGCCCACAACGCCAGGGCCGTGCTTGTTAGGTCGTTGTTGTGGTTGCTCCTCTCATGTGTCTCCTGCTCCATCTCCGATCATGGGGGATTGGACGGGGGCGGCACATGGGCCGATCGCATCACCCATGAAGCCCGCCTCACTCGCGACCGCTGTGGTGTCATTAGTTCCCGCGGCCGCATGTGAGGGAGCCTTCGAAGTGGAGGGATCCGTGGCCGCACCGGATTTCTTCTTGGGAGCTATTGTTGGAGAAGATGATGAAGAAGATCGACGCGTCGATCACAATCTCGGGTTCGCCCCAACGTAGCGCTCCCTACCTAGCGTGCCAAAGATGTTGGGGCCAGATGCACATCTCTAACTATGGGGCCATTGCCCACTTTGTGGTTAGATGGGGGCATAGACGTAAGCCTAAAGAGTAGAGACAGTGGGACAACACGGTGATTCATCCAGGTTTGGGCCATTGTGTAGCGTAAAACCCTACTCCTGCTTTGTGTGTGGATTGATCAAAGGAACACAAAGAGCATGCAAGACTCTAGCCTGGCAAGGGTTGCCTTCGGGGGAGTTACTATGCGTTTACAATTTTTCAAAAGTTCAAATCCGGAGCTAGGTTGCCATACGCCTCCTTTTATAGCACAAGGGGCAACCACGGTGGCAAAACAAACATTGTTTGATGATTAGATAGCTAGTAGAGCTTATGATACCTAAGTCTGGCATTAGATACAAAATATCATCATTTCTAGTCTAGGTGACGAGCGGGGCGCATCCCTAGCAAGCTTATACCACTGCTCTAGCTAACTATTGTACCTCAACTCGAAACGTCTATAGAAGGGTGTTAAGGAGGCGTAATTTGTCTTCCACCGTGTCGCCACGTGCTTAGTGAGATGCACTTAGCCAGCTAGGGGCTCAACACGGCATCGACAAGTGACTGACCTTGCGTTGAGGGAGCGGTGGCCGATCGGCCCGCGCCTACCGGCGCACGTCCTAGTCCCCAGCAAGCGCTAGGGGCATGCTTGGTGCACAGCGGTCCAGGTTTGGGTTGTCTCATTGGGCTTGTTGGAGTCTGTCTCGATCACTTGTCTAGTTGGCTCCATGTCGAAAGCTTCAACTACTACCACCTGTGCATAACTCAGGGGCACTAGGTACCCCTGTCCTATTGCACCGACACACGATCACTCATCTTTCCTCGCTACTGGACACACAATTATATATATATATATATATATATGTAATTCGGTATATATATTCACCGGTTAATCAAGTTTGTCAGTTTTATTATGTCCATGCAACCTACATGCTAATAAGTAAAGATAGGTCCTAATCCCACCCGAGTATGTGTAGGTTTGCTTCCTTTTCCCATGCTCTTCTCTAGATCTGACACAAAATTTTGGCAGCACCTCCCCACCATTCTCGTGATACACGTCTTGGAAATAAGCAGAGAGGATGTTTACCCGAATAACAATAGGGAGGCACTAATGAAATTATGCATCGGATCCGGAGCAGAGCATATGGGAAAACGAACCCAATCTACACATACTCGGGCTTTCCATGGAAAACATTGGACAATTCTAAAGGATGCCCGTTATTAATATGCAAATGCATGCATATTTATAGATGTCTCCCTTTCAAACGGGAGACACAGACTGTTCACGTGTACTGAAGATTGGACACAAATATAGCTAGGAGGTTCGAGTACCACGAAGACCAGAACAAAGCAAATTAAGGGGGGAGGAGAAGTCATTTGTGCTCACCCCTGAATGCAAGGGAGCTCATCAAACGCATAGGGATGTTGTTGAACAGCAGACCCTCGCAGCGACAAGACATCTGCAGATTGAAATCCAGCAAGTCAACAAATATGATATCTTTCATAAAAAATTAGAAAATATATGACCAAACTCATAATTTACAAAACTATGACCCCATCGGCCTCTGGAAGGCCGAACAACACCTTTTTGGTCAACGGGAGGCCGAAGATGTGTCGGGGTTCGTGGGTGTAGGGTCAGTGGTGTTGGGGGCGGCGTATTAACAGCTGCATGGGGGTGTCGTGCAGGGGGCTCACCAGAGGGGCGTCGCCGTTGTGTCTTGGTGTTATGTCGGGGCATCGTGTTTGGGTGTCAGGGCGTTGTGTTGGTTGGTTGGGGCGTCGTGTCGGTGTGTCATGTCGGGGTGTCAGGGTGTCCTTTCGGGGCATCTTGTCGCGGTGTCAGGGCGTCCAGTCAGGTTGTCGAGGTGTCATGTCTGGTGTCAGGGCGTCGTGTCTGGTTGTCAGGGCATCATTGTGTCGGGGTGTCGGGGTGTAGTTTTATTTTGGTTCCTCTTCTTATTTTTTCCTCTTTTCCTTTTCTTCTTCTTCCTCTTCTTCCTTTTCTTCCTTTTCTTCTTCTTCTTCTTCTTCTTATCTTCTTCTTCTCTTCCTCTTATCTTCTTCTTATTATTATTATTTTCCTTTTTCCTCTTCATCTTCTCCTCCTCTCTCCTCTTTATTCTTCTTCTTCTTATTATTATTATTATTTCTTCTGCTCCTCCTCTTCTTCTTATTCTTCTTCTTTTCTTTCTTCTTTTCCTTCTTCTTCTTTTCCTTCTTATTTTTTCAGCTTTGCCTTTTTCCTTTTTCCTTTCTTTTCCTTCTTTTTTTCTTCTTTTTTTCTTCTAGGTTTTTTCTTTATTCTTTTCTTCCAATTTTTTTATTTTGTATCTATGTGTTTTCCTACCGAATAAGATGACTAACTAATTTGATAGAAAACACAAAAAAGAAAATAATGGTGGTGGGGATGGGGGTCTCATCGGAGGCGACGGGGGGCAGGGGCAGGGGCGGGGGCTGCCGGCTGCGAAGAGAGCAGTCCATCGGGCCAGCGTGTCGTTTGGGGCAGCCAAGGTAGCAAGGGCGGCAGGGGCGGGGACTACGTGGCATTCGGGGGCAGGGGCGATGGCGGAGGCGGCCGGCGGTGAGAAGATGAGGTGGACGGGTGGCGTGGAGGAGGCAGCGTGGGGGTCGGGGTGAGAAAGAGAGAGAGAGAGAGGAATAGAGCGAGGGGTTGGGGGTCGGTGGGGGCGTTTTGGTGTGTAGGGCTTTGTCGTCTTCTCGTGGACGGCAAAGACCCACCAAGCAGATGGAAAAGCCCTGGCAGACGACCCAGATAACCACCACAACCCCCCACAGGCCAGTGGGGCCCAGGTGGGCTCATTGCCATTTGCCTTCTGGTTCTTTCCCGTCAGCTGGCGGATGACAAAGATATGACAGATGGCAAATAGAATCTTTGCCATCCTCTAGTTCTTTGTCGCCCGTTTGTTGGAAGCTAACGGGAAAGACTCTCTTTGTCGTCCGCCAGCAGAGGGCATAGAACTGGCAGGTGGCAAATCCTCAGATTCCAATAGTGTAACATGTACAACCATGATACCCCTTGTGGGACGGGGATTAGTTGATTACTTTGGTCGATACTAGTTGGAAGCCCGCATTACTAGTGGTGGGAGGGTATGAGTTACTCTCTTGATATGGGGTTGTGCCTGGTAGGCCGAGCATGTACTATCTTTACATGCACTGGGCAGACCATTATGTTCCTTCATGGATGTTACTATGTTGACCGATGCTCATGTTTGGTACATCATGAAGATACATACTAACTAGTGGACTCCGTGTTAGTATCATCAGGGGAAAGGCAATGTTCGGGTACTTACCTCGGCTATGCAATATACTACGAGTCGTGGCTTGACACAGAAGTTTACCGAGTCTTGTGGGTAAAGTGTGCAACCTATGGAGAGTGTAAAACTATTTGAATAGCCATGTCCACGATCAAGGATGGTTGGATGACCGGTCTTGGGCTACGTACATTGGTTACAAACTTGGCGTGTGTGTTTGTTTGTGTGTGTGACAAAAATGATGGTTGAGATAAGTCTGATAACTTGGCATGATGATTGATGAGATGTTCAAACCCTTGTTCATATTTATATCTGTAACCTGTTCACATGGATACTTGCTACATCATGATGCATGCTTTCAAAAGTTAACTGTCATGTCATTGCACTGAAAAATTAACTTTCCCAAAACTTACCTACTTAGTGGTGTATCATGCATTGTTATACCTTGTTCCAAACGTGGGTTGCTTGCGAGTACATTCAAAGTACTCATTGGGTTTCCACCAGTTATTCAATTGGCCAGGCATGGAAGAGCGGTAATATGGTGAAGAGTTCGTTGGTGGCGAACATGTGAACTAGGACACTTCCTAGTCAGAATGCCTATAGGCTTGAGGCAGGTAGCATGGGTCTAAGCTTTGATCAACATTTCCGCTTCTAGTTATGTTTGCCTTTTGGGCCTTCATGGCCCTATCTAAGTATACTTGACCTTCATGGTCTTTATTTGTGTAAGATGTTAAGTATGGATGTAATACTCTTGTTATTCATCTTATGTGTGTTCAGTGCGCATTGATCTCTGGGGTCACTGTACATGTGCATTCGGTGATCACGACTTATGAGTCGGGATCCCCCTACAGATGGTATCAGAGCCATCCCGACTATATTAGAATGGTCGTTACATGGGATAAAACCATTTTCAAAACTATACATGGTACCTATTGTAACATGTAGCATGCACTAGGGTCTATGTTTGAGTTTTGCATCATGTTTAAATTCTTTTTAAACTTGAAATGAGGATGATCAAAACCCTAGCACAATTTGAATTCAAATAGGTTCAACCAAAATATTTTTCAGTGATCCAAAGTGGCTTTGAAAGATGTTCATCTTCTCTGGAATAATGTGGCAACATAAACCAGTGGTGGTGCATATTTTACAATGTCATTTTTGGTTATTGAATTAAATCAATAACTATTTGGATTGGAGCTATAAAATGCTATGAATACTTTTGAAAGCTCCAATAATTCTGGAAAATCCGTGAGTGGCTTTGGTTATATTATAACAGGCCACATATCAAATCAAAACAAGCTGGAAAAAATAGAACAAAAAGGAAAAAGAGAGGAGGCAACCTTAGCTGAGGCCCAGGAGGTGGCCGGCCCACTGGCCAAATGCTAGTCATCTCCTACCTCTGCCAGAAGGTAGAGGCAAACGAGCGCACGACGAGACCGCCACGCCACCTGCCTGCCTACCCCTTCCAAGACCAGCGAGGAAACATGAATGACCCCACGAGAGGCCTCTCTCTTCTCCCCTTGGATCCGAGAGAACTGCCATGGAGGCTCGCCGTCGATTCGCCGCCTCCGGTGCCTCCATGAACCACCAAGCCCATCGTCCGACGCGCCTTGAGGCTCCCCGTTGAACCCCTCCCTTTCCCTTCTGTTCAAGCCCCCATAGGCACCGCTTCCCTATCGGACCCGTGGGCCACTAGCCACCGACCATCTCGTCGTTGTGGCTCGAGGCCCTGAGCCTTGCCTCCAAGCACCTCATCGTACTCAGGGCACTCTGAGGAGGCCATTGCCGCCCTAACTTGTCCGACCACAGCCCGTAGCCTCGAGCCTGTTCTCACATCGTCAACGGCAACGCTACGGGTTGTCCCGCGCCATCCCACCTGCTGGGATGGATGCGGATCGCTCCCCGGTCCCGATAGAGCTGCTTCGCGCACCAAATGGTGGTCGGAGGCACAACTCCAGTGATCCTCCGCCGTGGTTTTGGTCGCCACCGGCAAAAGTCCGGTGGAAGCCGACGTGGCGAGGCCATGAGTGCTAATCCCCCTACTTAATGACAGTGGGCCCCGCAGGTGGTCAAGCTCCCAGTCAGCACGGGAATTGAACCTGCTTAGCCATTGGGTCACTGACCAGTGCGTTCCATTGGTCAGGTTTGACCTACAACAGTCAGTTGACCAGGCGGATGTCATGCTGACGCGTAGCTAATACAAGAAAGAAATTTGGGATTTTAAATAATTCCAGAAATTTCTAAAAACTTAAAAATTCATATAAATTAATCTGTAAGTCAGATGAAAATAATTTATATATGAAAATGTATCAGAACAATTCAATGAAACCATCTATAATATTTTCATGCATGATCGAGCAGCGTAAATAGGTGAACTTGGACAATTTAGTTCAAATGCATTATGGAACTCCACATATGAAGTTGAATTTGAACCTTGAGTTAAAACCTAATCCATATAAACATGCTGCTAGATGCATTACCTGAACCACATCATATGGCCATGTCATACTCATGCATCATATTGTTGCGATTGATGTGTATTGATTTGTTCACCTTTGATGTTTGTTCTATGTGTTAGGAACTATTACAAAGGATATGGTTGAGTATCCATCTGAGGAGCAATAACGTTTGATCCTCTTACCAGGCCAGCAACCCCTCATTGAACATCTCAGATACAAGCCCAATCTCTCGCTCTTTCTCTCATTTATTGCATTAAGACAATGCGATTCAAGTCTTTACTTGTTCCGGTAGCTGAACTCATTCCTCTGCATGTCCTGTCATTGACAGAGTAAATAGATAAATCAAGCAACCTAGCATACCTGTTAGATGCTTGTGCCATGTTGTTCCATTACCCTGTTATTCTTGCTATGCTTAGAGTTGTGTCAGGTCTGATTCATCTGGGTGATGAACCGGAGTAAACTAAACCTATTCTGATGATGAGAGTTAAGTTGTGAACATGATTTGGTAAAGGTAGCTATGAGAGGCCATGTAGGAGTACATGGCGGGTTGTCTCATTGGCACCATCTTTAAGAACTGAGTCATGTGTATGTTATCCAAGACTAGATACTATCGCACATTGGGATCCTTAATTGACTCTCTCGACTTACTAAAGGACTTGGTCTTTGTCCAGGAGTTGCAACTAGTTTCTGGTGTTTGTAGGTTATGCTAGTAGTCTACATAGTGGCACCCCGTATAGGTGGGCTTGGGACGGACAAGGCATCATGGCCCGATGTACCAAGCATAGTACCATCCATCGAGCTGGGCTTGGGAACCCTGTACACATCGTTTGGGGCCATAGAGGAATCTTCGGCCGGACAACCTTGCGGGTTCAGTCTCAAATAGGCGATAAACCTGGACTAGAGTCTTGCGTGGTTAGTCAGGTCGTGTCCTTCTCCCTCGCTAGGCTTCCGCTTGACGGATGTGGAGGGGCCCTTTACGTGCACATGGCGGTAAGTGGCGGGAGCATGTGTGACGAAGTACACCCCTGCATAGTAATCATCTATTCGAATAGCCACATCCACGGATATGGACTACTTGGAGACTTATATGGTTCATAGACAACTTGAATGGTTACTCATAAGATCCTCAAGACAAGTATGAGTACCGTGGATGGCACTCTCGTAGGAAGACGGGAGCGGATTCTCGATGGTTTATTGTTGTGGTGTTAGTGGACTCGTGTACGTTTCACAAACTTTTGAAAGTACTGATGGTCATAGTACAAGATAGCCACCGAGTCAAAGCTGGCTTGCTACATTAAACCCCACAACCCCCTTGTGGATACAGATGCATATGTAGTTAGTTCTGATGTAAGTCTTGCTGAGTACTCAGTACTCACTGTTGCTTAATTATGTTTTTTGCAGAGGAGACTCTAGTCTCGCTAGTGGTTTCTACAATAAGATCGATGTTGACCAAGTAGCTTGGGAATCCCAGCCAGAGGTATGGTTCATATGGAGGACCTTGTAGATAGACACGCTCTATCAGCCTTCTTCTTTTCTAGATTTCTATACCCGGACATGTTATGCTTCCGCTTGTTGCTTGTATGACATGTTTGTTGGGTCATGTGACCCCTTCTTGTAATAAAACACTATGTTGGCTCTTATGAGCCTTTTAAATAAATGGTATGTTGTTGTATGGTTATGTTGTGATGCCATTGTTGTATCTATGCATATCGGGCATGTCGGGCGTACGTGTGACGTGTAACAATATGTATGGGATTTGACACCAAGTTGTGTGCCTTTAGTAGTACTCTTTATATGGAACTGCCTCTTTGTGCTTCCACCGAGCCTTGGTAGCTTACTACTGCTCAGGACACATTGATTGCCCGACATGTATCCTTATTTGCTATTGTGTGTGTCCCTTCGGGGAAATGTCTCGCAGTGTAATGGACTCCCTGTAGCCTGCTACGACTCGTCTACGTGCAGTGATGTCAGTTATGTTCCATGGCGTAATGGAGTCCTTGTAGCTTTGTATGACTCGTCTTCACACGCTAGAGGACGACACCTGCATTGCTGGGTTACGTGTACCTCTCGCTATACAAATGTGACACTTGGGTTCTACGACTAGTCATGTCGACCTGGGTTCTTTGACATTTGAATGTAAGCGAGATATTCACATACGTGAGCCAAAAGACGTAAGGTGGCAGCCGTGGATTTAACCGTGTGTGAGGTCGCAAAGTGATGTGATGTGTTACAGGCTGGATTCTTATGGATTAGGATCAGGGTCCCAACACCTATACTTAGTAGTTTCTGCACTTCTTATATCTTCTAGTCTTCTCTCAACTCTCTACTGACTCTCCTCCCTTCAAAACCTTTGTAGATGGCCGTTGTACCTGAAGCCCTTGTAGCATCTAGCTTTCCCCTACTCCTTGAGGATAGCCTTGATAAGTGTAAGTATCACCGACCACCCATTTTCCTCTGCCACTAGCACTGGGTCGATGTCGTCACGAAGGAGTATCACGTTGATGTGTTCGTGAAGGCAAACAACTCCTCGTCTAGTAGGTTCTTTGAAGGTAACAGATGGAGACCCTGGCACTCACAATCGTGACCGGCACGCAAGGCAATGATCCACCTTTGAGGCATCATCCAAGAGATGGCTGAAGAGCCAGCTACTCGCTCTCTCCCCTTCAGGAGGGACGTTGGTTCCCTCCAAATAGGATGGGACAACACTCAGATTCTAGACCTAGTTCAGTGTAACAGCCCGGGACTGACACTCCAAAAGACTCCCCTTTCATTCTGCTGTCGTCGTGTGGTTTATTTGGTTGTTGCATTCATCATCGCATCATACGCATCATCCGCATTGCACCGGCACATCGTTGCTGTCATTTTTCAAACTTGCATCCATTCGTAGTTGACGGTTCTCCCCGTTCTCGCTGACTACCGTTTTGAGTCCAACCACAAATGCCCGCACCCGCGGCATCTCAAAATAGTGTTTCCAAAAGTGCGTATAAAATATTCTCCGATTGGTTCGAAATTTGGCGAGCGGCCTTGTTTTATGGTAGGTAGACCACCTGTCGAATTTTGTCGCATTCAATGTCTGTTTGATGTCCGAACCATTAAACCTATAGTGGCACTAGAGCTTGTCAAATCACAGTCGCTTTTGATTTTGTGAACCTGTTGTCAGGATGCCCGTCTTCCCTCTCTTCTCGTGCCTAACCCATCTACACACTACACAAACCCCTCGCGTGTGTCCGATAACTTCTCCGAACACGAACCATCGAATCGAGACCATTGGGTCTGGATCAACCCCGTAATATCCGAAACCATCATCGGTTTTTCAATTGGACTCCCTATCCTATATTTTCCGACCGTCCGATCGAAACCTAAGGGTCAAAAACCTAGTGTAATTTGCTATATATAGACCAACCTCATACCTAATCTAGCTTAACCACAAAATGTAGGGAATTTGCCCCTCCACCGCTGCTACCATTGTCTTCTCTGACCTCTGGATCCGCCCAGATCCACCTCCCTCAATTCTCGCAGCGCCGCCACCAGTCTCTCCGTTGGGATCTCCTCCCAACCAACCAGACCCTCCACCTCGTTTTCAGCTCCGCTCCAACCAGCGCAAGCAATCCTGTAGCCTGGACACATCCATGCCTGCTAGGAGCCTGAGCCTCCCTGTACGCCTGCTCGCTGCGTCATGCAGGCCCTCGTCTCCATGCCCTTGCTATGACACCGTGCTCCCCGAGCACTTGGTGGCCACCGCTGCTCATCGCTAGAACTGCCAGGTCATCACACGCCCCCGCCATCTTCCTCACCTCTGTTCCAGTTATCTCATCCCCACCGCAATCTCTCTTCTCCCAGGAAACCATAGAGAGCATCCATGGCCTCCCGACGAAGCTGCTTCTCAGCCCCTGCGCCTTGTCCGTGAGAAGACCTAACATCGCGTCGCCCTTCCCAGCATGCCTCCGTTGCTCACCCCTGCTGCCTCCTTCTTGTTCGATCTGGAGGGGTCTCACCCTGTGTTTGTATCACTTTGTTATGCTTGGATTTACAAAATTTGGAACCAATTAAAAAATTTGAGTGCATGTTTGTTTTAATTATTGCTTGTTCGCTTGTTTCGTTACTTATGGTTGACACTCCTAGGTTCTACTCCTCTCCATACTCATCTTCCTTGATCCAAACATCTTGCCCAATGATCATACCATGTGT
The DNA here is from genome assembly GCA_022496015.1 of Hordeum marinum. NCBI lineage: Eukaryota > Viridiplantae > Streptophyta > Magnoliopsida > Poales > Poaceae > Hordeum > Hordeum marinum. The sequence continues at coordinate 166,131,051 of CM039675.1, forward strand.
ATAGTACCTAAAACTGGTTTCATCAAAATTTATTTTTACCAAAAAGAATTTATTCAAATTAGGTTTTCAAAAAAACCCCGAGTTGAGGTTTGCACTGCAAGTCCTAAATTGGGTGGACCCCTTTTTCCCCAAAGGCCTTAGTTGAAACCTACCATATATATGACTTCCCAAAACCACCAAATATTAATTTTAAAGATTATTTTACTCTTTTATTTAAAGACTTTTTCTTAAGGCCAGAAATGGTCTTTTATAGGAAAAAAATATTTAAATACTTTAAAAATATTTGAGAAAATTTAGGGAAACTCAGTGGACATATATTTTCCATATATATGAGTTTCAACACATGTTCATGTTCAAAATAACGGACAAAACCCCTCAAAACCCTTTCTTCCCAAATCAAGCTTTTGAAAACACATGGTCATGTTCAATATCTCCATAACTTCCAGGAAAATTCCTGCAAGTCAGACATGTTATATGTGATGGTCTTGCAAAGTTTCATCTCAATCCTAATTTATTTGGTCCACCAAAATATTCCAAAACCATTCCTGTCCAAAACAAATTTTGAGGAACTTTACATTGTGAAGTTCCTTACCTTGACCCCAAACATTGTGGGCATGGTCTAAACCCCAAATAATGATGCCATGGCAAGTTGGGTATTTGTCGGAAGTGATATGCATGCCTAGATCTATAGAAATCTGATTCCGTTGATTTCTAGGGTTTTAGAAAGTTACATTGTGAACTTTCTTCAATCTCCTCAAACTCGGTGATCCTCTATAATGCTACCTTTATTTTCATCATGTTAACTCTCATGGAAACAAACCCCCTTTGATTGATCAAACGTTCATCAAACACCTTATACTATTTGGTAAAAACTTATTTTTACTCCCTTATACTATTTCCCTTGATCTCAAACTTTCACCACAGTCACTTGCATACCCCCTCTACCCCTAGTAATAATCCCAAGCCCAGGGTAAACCATTGAGGGGGGTAAAACCCACATTTACCCCTCTAGACAACAAGGATATCCACATTTCTACGTCCCCCTACTCCATTTCTTCACTTCTACATATCCCCTAGCTCTTGCACACTCATGGGCATCTCTAGAACCTCCAAGACACAAATGGACTCGCAGGTGCCCATTGTTTATGCCAATGCCGACCATATTTGCGCTCTAGAGCATGCTATAGTGTGCTCCCGCATTGTATCCTCCCCAATCCCGATTCTACCAACCACCTTGGGACAAGGGAGCACATCATCGGCCCCCCCTCGACGTCCGTGCCTCCCTGCCCGTCGTCTCACCTTCATTCTCGCTCCCTTGCTATGCCCCCTCACGCGTGTGCTCCAATGGGAGATGCCACACACTCGTTCTTCTAGGCCAGATCGGCCTCCTCTTCCCACCACCGAACGCGTACCACGTCCACGACCATCGTAGACATGACCAGAAGCATTCCCGTGGCCGTAGCAGCGTCCCCCGAGCTCGCCGTGCTCCTCGCCCATGGTGAACCTGGCCACCTCTATATAAGGGTCCTCGGACCTCACTCTCCTCCTTTGTCGCCCCCCTCTTACCCAATCGAGGACCCGCTCCACCCACACGAGCCCCGAGATCCCCTGCGCCTGGATTGGACCCGTGCTCCGCCGTCAACGACGACCGTCAATCTCATAGTATGCGGCAGCTCCGTTGCTCATTCTTGTTCCTCTCTTCCTACCTCACCACTCCAAAGTGATTCCTCCTCTCCTCCACCTCAATTGCAGCTCAGGGCAGCCAGACCATCCCCCTCCCGAAGCCCTCCATCATGGAGTCACGTCGCCGGTGAACCATGGTCCTACGACGACCACTGTCATGCCCAAGCGAACGGCGGGACCTCCCTGAGCCTCCCCGTGCCACCCGTGTGAAGAACGGGCACCTAAGTCGCAGTCGGTGACCCCTAGAACCCCTGTTCGTGAGGTAGGAGATGACATGCGGGCCCTGCCTGTCATACTCACATATCCCTTGTGGCACTAACAGGTAGGGCCCACAGATCGGGTTCGAACCCGTTGGCTGCGCACGCACCGCTTCGCCCTAGGCCGTTTCTTCCCTGGGCCGGCCCAACTGTGGTGGTTTTGCCCAAATGAATAGAAGCATTTTCCTTTTTCTTTTTCTTTTGTAATCGAAACATCTCACATCAGCCAATAAAATTCCAATGCTAATAATTTTCTCCCACAAATCTTAGATTAATGTGTTGAATTAAATATGCCATTTGTGAAATATTTTGAAAACCGTTGATGTACTCTTTTATTTTAAAACCTATTTTAGGTATTTTTAGCCTATGTTATAATTAGTTTTGAAAACCTCTTTAACTTCAAAACCCTAGACCAATATGCTTAGAATAGTTTGTAGTATTTATAAGAGTAGGTTAGCATTTTAGAAGTAGAGTTTGTGCTATGTTTTTGTGTGATGCTTATTATTATCGTTATTTATCGCGAAGATAGATTGCATTGTCGATGAGTAAGTTGGCCCCGAAGATTTCAAAGACCCTGGAGAGTTTGTTGAGCCAGGCAAGCAACCCTTGGACTATGACTATGAAACCCTTTTAGTGCATGGCATATAGCACATTATATCTTGAATATTATCATATTGATGTGGCGTTCCCCCCTTCGGAGGGATGCCTCCTATACTTTCTTGTTGATACCTGCATCATGCATGACCCTACCTCTTTATGAGGGTTGTGCGAGTGGGAGTAGATAGGATGCTTAGTAGATGCTACGCAAGTGGCGCAGGAATATGCATGGTGATAAAAACAAAAGTGTTTTCAATGAATTTTTGAAAACCACGTTGGGTGCCACTAATGCCCGATGGAGATGATGATGGGATAAGTAACCACTTGAGAAACAAGTGTTGTACTGAGGCAAGTGTGTGTGTGGTTTTCGAAAACGGAGTGGTGTTATTTGCAACCGTTATTCCAACCTTACATGTGTGACCACTCTACCCCTATATGGGATGGAGCTTTGTTGATTACAATGGCTGGTGCTAGCAGAGATGCCGCATTACTAGTGGTGGGAGTGAAGTGGTCACTCTCGATATGGGGTCGTACCGGAATGGGCGATCATGTGCTGTATTTACAGGCACCGGGCACACCGTTGCATGTCCTCATGGATGATACATGTGATGTATATCATGAGGGATGGCACCAACGAGTGGAATCTTTGTTTAGTATCACCATGGGAAAGACATTGTTCGGGTGCGTACCTCGGGTATGTGATATACCGCGAGTTGTGGATGACAGGGAAGTTCCCCGAGTCTTGTGGGTAAAGGACAAAATCTCTGCAGAGTGTAAAACTATTCAAATAGACGTGTCCTTTGTCAAGGAAAGTTGGTTGACCGCTCTTGTTCCATGTCCAATGTTTACCAAACTTGGTGTGCGTGTGTGATCCTTGAGTTAAGTCTGATGACTTCACATGGTGACTGAACATGAGATGTTCCATCCATTGCTTATGATGATAACTGAAACTTGCTCACATGAGTACCATCGATAGTTGATGCATGCTTACTCAAGTTACTTGATCATATCATTGCACTTAAAATTATCTTTCTGCAAAACATACCTACATAGTGCTATATCATGCGTTGTTATACCTTGTCCATAACTTGGGTTGCTTGCGAGTACATGGAAAGGAATCATTGGCTTACGAGTAGTTATTAAATTGGCCAGACATGGAATAACAGGAATACTATGAAGAGTTCGTTGGTGACGAACATGCGAACTAGGACGCTTCCAAGTTAGGATGCCTATAGGTTTAAGGAAAATGGCATGGGTACACGCTTTCGACCAAGATTTCCGCTGCTTGTTATATTAATTGTTTGGCCCTTATGGCCCTATCTATGTAGGACTTGGCCTAGCTGGCCTTTATTTGTGTAGGACGGTATGTAAGGATGTAAGACTCATGTTATTCAGCTTCTGTGTGTTCAATGAGTATTGATCTGTAGGATCACTATACATGTGCATTCGGTGATAATGACTTGTGAGTCAGGGTCCCAAAGGAGGAGAGGAGCTCCTCTAGGTCCAGCAGCCATGGAGCACTCGATGCCCGCGCCCATGCAACACCTATCTACGCTACCTCACGCTGGAACTCATCGGTAATACCGAGCTCCCCCGCACGGCCCTCTGCTCTCCTTCCTTCTCCTTACTACCATCTCTATCTCTGCCTTTAATCCTTATTTGTCTCTTTTTCCTGTCATGGACAGGAGCAAGCAGATCGTTGCTGCCTCCCCAAGACGCCGGTGGCCGCCACCGTCAACCTCCGGCGCCAGGGATCGCTGGATCCTGCCGCTCCCCTTCAAACCCCATCGACATGCGCCTCCCTCGCCCGTTCCCACCGTTGCCATGACATCGTCCTATGTTTCCCTGTGGTGAGGTTCGTGTCTGAATAGATTGTATTTTATCCTAGATCCATTATGTTGCGTAGAGGTTATATGTAGTATGCACTACATTTATTTCAACGAGCACATTGCTAGCCGAGTTGGCTAGCCTAGTAATTCTAAGAGCAAGTACAATAGTGGGTTAGAGCCTGCTTACATGGCGTTTTTGCCTATGTGGAGGAGAGGGAGATGAAAAAACAACGAGAGTGGGCTCTCATGCAAGAGCCAGGCTATATGCGCATTCCTAGGCAAATGCAATAAATACAAATAAAGAGATAGTGAGAAGGTGCAAAAAAGTAGTACTGTTATAGACAACCTTATAGCTAATCTTATTGTATGTGTGTCTATAAGTGATAACTATATGTGACATGGCAACATCATATAGCCAGCAGTTGGCTATACTATTAACCATGACCTAACTAGCTGGGGTCCCAAGCTCAAATCCTTCGCGGCCCCAATCTTTTGGTCATTTTTGCTTATTATTTGCACACACATACCTGCACCCCACCCATTTACTTGGTTCATCTAAATTGAATGCCATGTATTATCAGTAACTCACGATTAGCCGACCTAGTCATCCCAATGAACCCAATTTTTTGCCTAATTATTTCTTTTCCACACGCACGGATATGACCACTTGCGCCTCACTCGCTGCTGGGCCACTGCACCATCATGCTTCTGGCCCAAACATTTTTCTCTCTCTATGGATTTATCATTTTCTAGTGCATGCTTATTTTTCAGAAAATGCCCTTGTTTTATAATGTAAATAATTAATAAATTGTGCGTTGGAGCAAAATGATTTATGTATGTTAAATATTCAGAATTTCATGTAGATTTATAGTTTCCAACTTTCAACCATGCGTAAAATTGTAACTTGTTGTTTTCATTTAATTTGCATAATTGCATTGCTAAAACAGTTTATTTGATAACTAAATAACTGTAGCTCCGATGCAAATGTTTTATATATGTAACTTGCCTAGAAAAATGTGTAGAATGACATGGTGTACTTTAATTAACTTTTTAATAGATATAAAATATGCTTAGGACAGATCTGTATCAAATTCATATCATGCACATGAGGTCATGTTGGAAATGCTATATGTTGTTACTGCCTCTTTTAAACTTGCATAAATGTGTAGTTTACTTCTTCATCACATCTTGCCATGTTAAACAAAAACTAATTTTGATTAGTACCTAATAAAGAGTGAACTAAATAACTCAAACATGGAGTTTCATCAATATGCAACTCGTTGCATATTGAACTTCACTTAATTTGTAATGTTCGATTGTTGTATCTTGACATGCCATGCCTTGAATATCAAAAATGGGAACACATCATATTTGTTTCCACATAATGTCGTGAATATGTTGTGGTGTATCGTGTGTTGATTGTTGTTTCCGGGTTGCTTCTAGTCGATAGACTTTCGAGAGTGTTCGGCATGTGAGGATGCGTTCGGCTACGTCCTGTTCATCTACTTCACGAATCGTTCTTATTACAAGAGAGATCTCAGGCAAGATGACCATTTCCCTCGATATCACTACAATCATTTCTATGATAGTTATCTTGCTTCTATAGTTATGTCTTGCTACCTACCACTTGTATGTCAAGCCTCCCAACATTGGCATGAAAGCCTCTAACACCTTCCACATCCAAGAAAACCTTTGTTTGGCTATGTTACCCCTTACTCAGCCTTCTTATAGCATAGCTAATTGCGGGTGCAGGTGCTTCCATGTGTAAACATGGATATTCTTTTGAGATATCACGGTGTTATTGCTTTTTAATTTAATGCACATATATAATTGGTAAAAGGTGGAATTCTTATCCTTTTGCTTGGTATGTTGTTCCACATTTGCCGCCCTAGTTACTTGTGTACCGGTGTTATGTTCCATATGGAGTGCTCCTAACATGCTAGGGGTTGTTGTGGGACCCCCTTGATTTTCATTTTGTGATAAAACTCTTTTGGAAAGGCACAACATTGGTACTCCATTTATCTAATAACTAATAAAATTGCATAGCGATCCACCAGCACCCGCGGATAATTAATCAACAACCCGGGTATGTGCTCCTCATCATTGTTGGTCAAAAACGGGCAGACTGTGGGGCCATCGTGGGTAAACTAGAGGTTTGGTTTCACTCATAGTGTGACCCATCTGTCATGTCGTGAGAAAGAGATACGCGGATCCTATAGGGTTCATCGACACGTCGGGCGGCCTTGCTAGATTTGTTTTACCTTTCTTGAATGTCTTGTGCGCGGTGAGGGAGTCCTGGTTGAAGGGGTCCTCGGGTGGCCAACCTGTTTCTTGTGAGCTGGACTACATGGGCCATTTGTCGAGCATTGGATTGACTGAAGGCCTTGTCGCCAGGAAGGACTCTTTGGCAATCGTGCAGTGTCCTCCAAGTTTGGGATTGTGAATAGGCATGTTTTTCCTTTGATGTGTAACTGACCATGTGTAAACCCTAGGTACCCTTAGCATCTATATAAGCCGGATGGTGTTTAGCTTGTAAGGCAGAGAAAAATCATCTAGGGTTTAGCTATTCGATCTCGAGCTATTTCTTCTCTAAAACCTTCATATCATCAATGTAATCAAGCAGGACGTAGAGTTTTACCTCCATAGGAGGGCCCGAACCTAGGTAAACATCGTCCCGTTTATCCCTTGTTACCATCGATCCTAGTCTCACAGCTCGGGACCCCCTACCCGAGATCCGCCAGTTTTGATAACGACATTGGTGCTTTCATTAAGAGTTCCACTGTGATCGCCAAAGTAGTCGATGGTTCGTATTGTCATCAACGAAGAAGTTTGCAACATGGAGACTTTCAAATTCGGCAGCATTGTGCTGCATGCCGACCTGACTGGCCATCTAGACTGGGTCACGAGTTTCGCCCCCGATCAAGAGTTGAGATTCGGGAACCTAGAGTTCTACGTAGACTCTTGGGGAGATCTTTCACTTACCAGGCTTGCAGTCTCGGCCGCCACGCCAGAAGACTTCGAGGCTTTAACCTCGGATTCCTCTTTCGGTCCCGACCACAAGATCTACCATGGCAATGAACTGACTTTTAGTCCGGATCTGGGTATAGTACCAGATGCCCGGATAACTGTTCTTGTCGAACACTCCCCTGGCGTGGACGCATCGGAGGTTAACTATGAAAGCTCTGAGAAGGTTGACCTGATCGACCTCTCGACACTCAACGAGGCCCTAGATCGAACCTTGTCAATGAAAATTACCAATGACCCAACACCGATCCATGCTCAAATCGGTATCAAGGCGGGTAAGGACAAATTTTTCATACCACCCACCACCCACTTGCTAGCCATGGTCGAGGATTTAACCGACATGTTGTTGTATGGCTTTGAGGAGGCAGAATACATGGATGAGGAAGATTGTGCTCCCATCCATGTTAACACTGAGCGATGGGTTGCCACCTCCACATATGATGTCTACATGGTGGACCCTCCAGCCACTAATGGCGAGCACACACCTAAAAGTGATGGTGACAAATCGGGTGAAGCATCGTCAAGGCACCGGAAGCCGCATAAATGATCAAAGGGGAAAAGGGGAAGAAAAGCTATCACCGTCACGGGGGACGGAGATACCCCGAAAGACCTCGGCGATCCCGATATCTCCGAACACCCGCTAGAGGGTCAAGAGTAGTCGGACGATCAGCGCACCTCTGATGATCGAAATAATTCTTAGGATAAAAATTACCTCCCCCCTGTCGAGGAGGACATCCAGGAAGCCGATGACTTTGCCATCCCCGGTAACCTTGAAGAACACGAATTATTCAGACCACAGCTTATAGCCACGACCCGGAGCCTGAATGCAAAAGAATGGCAGCTTAAAGCCGAATAGGACAACCTCAATGATCGATGGATGAGGGTCCTATCAGCTGAGAAAGGATACGACACCGGTCTTTTGGACCAACCCAAAATCTATCCACGCCAAAGGCTGCTGCCACAATTCGATGACGAGCTTGCTGATAGGCCGTCTCCCAAACATACCCCATACGACAAGCCAGACCGCCCTCCTCGAGAACGAGACAGAATGGCTGAAGACACCATTTATAGGCCGACAATACCCCGAAGGCTGGGAAAAAAGATAATAGAGGCCGATGATAAGTTCGACATGCGACACGACCTGGACTATAGAGTAGGTCGTACGAGATCCAGCTATGGATCCAGAGGGTACTCACCCGTTAGACGGGAGGGATACCGGCCTTGGTTCGACCGCAACAATAGAGGTCAGGAACAAAACCAGGCCAGAACAGACGAAGAATACCACTACAAAATATCTCGGGTTAGATGAGCTACCCACCCACTGTGCTTCATAAACGAGGTGATGCAACATTAGTTCTCGGAAGGGTTTAAACCCGTGAACATAGAGCAATACAATGGGACAACTGACCCAATCGTATGGATTGAGGATTTCCTCCTCCACATTCACCTGGTGCGGGGAGATGATCTCCATGCCATCAAGTATCTACCCTTAAAGCTTAAGGGTCCAGATCGGCACTGGTTAAACATCCTCCCCAAAAACACCATCAGGTGTTGGGAGGATCTAGAGGATGCATTCCAATCTAACTTCTAGGGCACCTATGTTCGGCCGCCGGACTCCTCCGACCTGAGCAACGTCGTCCAGAAGCCAAGAGAGTCCGCTCGGCAATTCTAGAATCAGTTCTTGACCAAGAAAAGCCAATAGCCTCCTTCAGGCACAATATTTAGGATGAATGGCTGGCTCGCCAGCTCAGCCAGGATAAATCTAGGACAATGTCCACCCTTACATCACTCATGACTTGCTTTTGCACGGGCGAGGATAACTGGCTAGCAAGAAAGAGCTAATATCCCGAAGACCCCGGAACCTCTGTAGTTCGGGACGGGAACGGGAAACCAAAAGGCAACAAGAATAAGCGTTGGCACAACAATTGTGATGCCGAAGACACGACCGTTAACGCCGGCTTCCGCAATTCCCGACCCGGGCACCCGAAGAAGCCTCCTAAAGACAATCGAGACGGACCCACCCCGCTAGAAAAGATCATGGAGAGGCCTTTCCACATCCATGGCACTCAAGAGAAGCTCGCCAACCACACCAACCGTAACTGTTGGGTATTCAAACAGGTCGGTAAACTCGCAGCCGAGGATCAAGGCAAGGTCCCACGCAGCAAGGACGAGGATGAGCCCCATGGTTTAATCGGTGGCGGATAGAAGCAGTTCCATCTAGAGGTAAAAACTATCAGTATGATATATGCCACTCATATACCCAAAAAGGAGTGGAAGCGTGTCCTTCCAAAGGTCTACGTCATAGAGCCTGTAGCCCTGAAGTATAAACCATGGTCGGCATACCCGATCACCTTCAATTTACGGTCGACCAGTATCTTACAGGTACATTTACTCGCCACAAGCTACATTAGAGTCACATCGATACAACAACATATTCAAGCATCATGCATAAGAGCAGGGTCCGGCTACGGACAAAACCTAATGATAAAATGACATATATCCTAGCTATCCTAGGCTGCCGCCTAGAACACATCCTAGATTGATGAAGAAGAAGAAGAGAACTCCAAATCAAACAAGCATCACGCTCACGTCAAATCATCACATTAACTGTACCTACAACTGTTGTTGTAGTAATCTGTGAGCCACAGGGACTCAGCAATCTCCTTTCCAAGGGTATCAAGATTATTAAAGCTTAATGGGTGAGGTATGATTAAGTGGTGAGGCTGCAGCAACGACTAAGCATATATTTGAATGGCTAACTTACGAGTACAGAAAGTAAAGTATGGTGGTCTATGCATAACGGATGTGAAATAGTAATGATCACTAACTGATCCTGAAAACCTACTTACGTCAAACATAACCCCACCGTGTTCTCTCTCGGGTAAGGACTCACGAGAAGAGACAGTCACGGTTATGCTCACAGTTGGTGTGTTTTATTAGAGTTTACTTCAAGTTTTCTATGGCCGGGTGTTAACCAAAATATCCAAGTTTGCCACATAACCACGGGCATGGCTTTCCGAAAGATTTAACCCTACAGGGGTGCTCCAGCTCATCCATCACAAATTAACCACACGCAGCGGGAATAACCTCGACCACGGATCTCGTGACCTTCCTAGGCAATTCGATAGAAAATCGGACACCTTGAGATAGCCCAAAGAAAAACTGGAATTCCTCACTCAAGATGTTCGAGAAAGGTAAAACAAATCCAGGAAGGCCTCCCGGTGAGCCAGATCTGCATCTAGAGCCGTGCGCTCTCTATCCACGGGCATCATCCGTCTATGCAAAGTGGATGGTAGCCTGAAAATGGCTCGAGTTGCCCCGAGGTGGCACCGCCGACTGCTAGGTAGGTGTACCAACACTCATGAGGAGCACTGGCCCGGTTTGTTGATTAATTATCCGTGGGGTCCAGAAAGTCCCTATGCAAGTTTTATTAGGTTGGCAAATGGTAAAACCAATGGTGGGCCTTGCCAGATAAGTTTTATCCCAAAACAAAAATCGAGGGGGTCCCCATAACAACCCCGAGCATGTTAGGAGCGCTCAATTATGGAACGTAACACCGGTTCACAAGTAACTAGGGCGGCAAGAGTGGAACAAAACACCGAGTAAAATGACAAGCCTTCCACCCTTTACCAAGTGTGTAAGTGCATTAGATTAAATAACAATAATATTGTGATTACAAATGAACGTCCATGTTGTCACATGGAAGGAATTGCACCTGCAGCTAGAAATGCTATAAGAAGGGTTAAGCAAGCGATAACATATCCAAACAAAGGTTTGTTGGGATGTGGAAGGGTTAGAGGCTTATTATGGCAGTGTTGGGAGGCTTGACAAACAAGTGGTAGGTAGCGTGACATAATGATAAAAGCGGGACAACTAGCATAGCAATGATAGTAGTGGTATCCAGGGAAATGTGTCATCTTGCCTGAGATCCCGCTTGGAAGAAGAACGAGTCCATGAAGAAGACGTGCCAACGTAGTCGAATGAATCCTCACACTCCGAACGCTTTCGAAACTCTATCGAGAATAAGCAATCCGAAAACAACAATCAACACATGGTACACCACAACATATGCATGACATGATGTGCAATCAAATTTGATGCATGTCCGGTTTAATATGCAAGGCATGGCATGGCATGGCAAGAACAACAAACAAATACTACATATTAAAGTGAAGCTCAATATGAAACGAGTTGCATATTGACGAGACTCCACGTTCGAATTGTTTAGTTCACTCTCGTCTAGGTACTCATCAATATTAAATGTTGTTAAACATGGCAAGGGATGAAGCATAAACAACCACAACATCTACGCATTTTAAATGAGGTCGAAAGCAAAAAATAACAATTCCGGAACGACCTCATATGCATATTATGATTTAGGTCCAGATCTGTTCTAACACTATTTTATAGTTGTTAAACAGCAAAATAAATGTCACAATGAGATTCTACACATTTTTCCGGTCAAGTTACATATGTGCAACATTTTTATCGGAGCTACAGTTTGTAGTTATGAAATAAATCATTTTCTCATGGCAATTATGCAAATCAATACAAACAGCAAGGTTAAACATTTTTATCACATGTGAAAGTTGGATATTGTGAATCTGCATAAAATTCCAGTCAAATTTCATATATAAAGTTTTTACATATGATGCACGATTAATTAGATATTATCAATTTAAAAACAAGGGTTTTTCTGCAAATCTGAAATTCGCACGTTAATTAGCAAAATTCGCAGAATTAAAAAAGGTCTACAGGCCGAATGTGGCTCTGGCACACTAGTGGCACATGGGCACACAATAGTTACCGAGAACCCAGGGCGCAACATAACATGCAGAGCAGGTGGGCTCGGGGGTAGCTCAGCATGGGCCAAGGAGCCCAACTCGCTGGTGTTGGAGGCAGGCCGGCTAGGGCAGGTCTTCGTCTTGGCTTTGGCGAAGCGCTGGAGATGGCCTTTTGGCACTATGTCCCAAGCGCTGGTCAGGGTCAACATGGGCATGAGGAGCAGCGCCTTCATCTCCCTTGAATGAGGAGAGGCAGCGGTGACGCTGTCCAAGGTGGTTGGCATCGAGGCTTCACCGGAGCAACGCGATATGAGATGAAGGAGGTCGGGGATGGGGTCCCCTGGGCCGGATCCAGTGGTAGACCGGCGACGGGAGGACCTTAACGTCCACAAGCTCCGATGGAACTCCATGGCTGGCCTTGTTCTGCTACTGCTAGGGAAGAAACAAGGAAGAGGGCGAGGGATTAGAGGAGGAAGGAGAGGGAAGGAGGGGCCACAAGGACGACGTGGGACTGGCCTCTGGGGATGCTGGTCCGGCGGCGGCACTAGGAGATCACCGGAGGCGACGGGTTCGGGCGCACTCGGGGTTGACTCCCGACCAGATCGGATCGAGGAGTTGGTTGCTACGGGGTTGCAGGGGAACACCTCCTGGATGTTGGATCTAGGGTCTAAGGTGGACTGGGTGCTGGTTGAAACCGGGACGGAGGTGAAAGTGCAGGTGACTGCGGGGAGGATCCCGAGGTGGAGCTGGTTTGGCGGCGGGGACAAGAAGCCTAGATTTTAGTGCTGGTCTGCTTAGGTTAGGGGTTCATATGCTATATATAGCAGTTGGATATTGTGTAGGGTCTATTCGGACACTCTGATTTCAATCAGACGGTGTGCGATGGCTAGGCATTAGGCGGGTTTAGATGGTCTCGTTTAGGCGGGCTGAGGAAAGAGGGAGATGTTGGCCTGTGACACGAATTTTTCGAACACCGAAACGTCCAATAATAAACCGATAACCACACTGCTATGATTGACCGTTGGGGTACAAACGACCTCTGATTGCAACGAAATTGGGCAAGCGGTCCAGCTACAAAATAACAAGATCGCATGCCAACTTTCAACCCAATCCGAGAATATTTTTTGCGCGCTTAAAAAATGATTTTTTTAACGATGTCGCCGGCGCGTGCATGTGTGGTCTCGAAACGGTCAGCGACACGAATGAAGAGAACCGACAGCTACTCATGGACGCAAGTTTTCGAAAACGAGTGGAGATGCTATGCAGATGATGCAAATCATGCTATGATGAATGCGACAAGCAGACCAAACACAAGACGACAATGGAACTAAAAGGGAATCTTCTAGAGCGTCGGTCCCGGGCTGTTACACCTTGGCTCTCCATCCAGCTCCAGGGGAACGACGACTCGACGTTGAGTCCGTTCCCACCTCCAGCTAGCCTCGCCGTGCCCGGCATCGTCACCAATAAGCTCGCCGGCCTCCCTGTCGCGAGGTTAGAGATGACAGGCGGGGCCCGCCTGTCATCCTCACCTCCCATTTCACGCGTCGGTTCGCCTGGGCTGGTTGGCCTCCTGGCCAGCCCAGTTACAGGCTGGCTCTGGCCAGAGTCCTGTACCCTTTTTTCTTCCTTTTCTTTTTTGTGTGATTTTGCAAAAATCCCACGGGGCTCAATATAAATCCAATGCCCAATATTCTTTCACCTAGAATCCTAGAATATTCCACAAAATTTATTAGTGCCATTTGCAAAAATATTTGAAAAAAATCTTTTGTACTGTTTTAATTTAAAACCCCTATTTAGCATTATTAACCCTTGTTTCAAATATGTTTGAAAACCTTTTTAACCCTTGTTTCAAATATTTTTAGTATAGTTGTTGGTATTTATGAGAAAAAGGTAGCATTTTTAATATTAGCTTGTGTGCTCCGTGTTTGTGTAATGCTTATTTTTATCACTTTTATTCGTGACGATAGATTGCGCTATTGATGAGGGAGTTGGACCCAAAGACATTAAATACCCAGAAGACCTTGTTGAGCTAGACAAGCAGCCCTTTGACCATGTTAAGAAAACGTTTTCATTGCATGTCATATAGCACTTTACTTTCATTATACTTGATCATGTGGAGTAGTGACCGCTCCGGTGGGTTGCTTCCGACATTTTTACAGTAGACACTTGCATCATGCATGACCCTACCACCTTATGAGGGTTATGCGGGTGGGTGTAGATAGGATGCTTATAGATTCTATGCAAGTGGGTTGCGGTTTATGCATAGTGATGGAAATAAAGAGTTGATGTCAAAGACTTCTCAAAAAACCCGTCGGGTGCTACTAATGCCTGAGAGAGATGATGATGAGTTGGGTGACCAGTTGTGAAAGAAGTGGTGTGCCGGAACAAGTTGGGGATGTGTTTTCAAAAATGGAGGGTTTAAGATTTATCGACCGTCTCAACCTTACATGCGCATCCACGATACCCCTTATGGGACGGGGCTCTATTGATTAGTTTGGTGGGTACTGGCAAGGAGCCCGAATTACTAGTGGCGGGAGTGGCGTGGTCACTCTCGATACGGGGTCGTGCCGGTATGGACGATCATGCGCTATCTTCGCAGGCACCGGGCACACCGTTGGTCTCTACACGGATGCTGTGAGTGATGAACATCATGTGGACTGGGTACCAATCGAGTGGACTCTTTGTTTAGTATCGCTAGGGGAAGGCATTGTTCGGGTGCTTACCTCGGGTATGTAATATACCACGAGTCGTGGATGACACGGAAGTTCCCTGAGTCTTGTGGGTAAATTGTGCAACCTTTGCAGAGTGTAAAACTATTCGAATAGCCGTGTCCACGGTCAAGGACAGTTGGGTGGTGCTACTTATTCCATGTCCGAATGTCTTCACAAACTTGTTGTGTGTGTACGGATGACAGAAGGATGATACTTGAGACAAGTCTGAAGACTTGATGCGATGAATGAACATGAGATGTTCAACCGCTGCTTATGATGATATCTGTAACTTCTTCATATGGATGTCTGCCAACTGTTGATGCATGCTTACACATAGTTACTTGATCATGTCATTGGATTCAAAATTAGCTTTCCGCAAATTACTTACTTAGTGATATGTCATTCATCATTATTACCTTGTTCCACAACTTGGGTTGCTTGCGAGTACATTCAAAGTACTCATTGGCTTGCCACTGGTTATTATTTGGCTAGGCATGGAAGAACAGGAGTACGTTGAAGAGTTCATTGGTGATGAACATGCGAACTAGGATGCTTCCCAATCAGATTGCTTGTAGGTTTAAGGCAGATGGCATGGGTTCAAGCTTTCGATCAAGATTTCCGCTGCTTGTTCTATTTAAGTGTTTGGCCCTTGTGGCCCTATCTATGTATGACTAGACCATCATGGTCTTTATTTGTGTAAGACGCTAAATGTGGATGTAAGACTCTTGACTAGACCATCATGGCCTCCTCCCCTTCCTGGAGTTATGGAGGAAACTTTTCTACCTCAAGGCTGTGAAGAACAATGACAATCCATATGCCTGCGGGGGAGTGGTGGTGTGCGTCCGCGGGACACTTTTCCCCCGCATTACCCTCATCGACTCCATCAAGAAGTGGAACATGACCTTCTTCTATGTGAGGAATGTCAATCCTCTACACTACTACATCCGGCTACCCCTCTTCGTCAAAACCACGTCCGCGGGGGTGAACAGGATGGGGGATGCGGCGATTGTGGAGGTCCCCACCATCCTGGACCGGCCCCAATCCATGAGGAGCGGTGAGTGGCTGGTCGTGGCTGATCTAGTGGCTGCCTTCATTAACCGCCGGGCGCTGCCCCTCCAATGGAGGCCGCACCGGATCTGCGATGTGAGGGCCTGACATGATCTGTGCCAGCTGTCCACCTTCCACTTGATGCCGACATAGGTGGCGAAGCATGTGAATTCTATCACCAACTTTAAGTTGGAGACGCGGTGGTGGCATTTTTGCAAGATGAGGTATTCCCGGCTCGATCCAACAGCCCTGATACGCATGGCGGACCTTGCCCCTGCTCTTCTTACCTTTCTCCTCTCGATCCATGTGCTCACAAATCATGTTGATCGCAACGCTTTGTGCGACGGAACACGCCGGACGGCACGCACCCCCAGTTGTCTGAAGCAGACCGCACCAACTCTGACCCGAAGGATTTCAAGCCGGGGAGAGCTGCTGAAGAGGAGGTTGAGTCCTACGGAGAGGTCGAGGAAGACGGGACGATAGGAGACCCAGGAGCCGGTGGATCCTGGATGGCTACTAAGTTTAATCTTGCTCCTACGATCGGAGATTGGATTGACGATGATGATGACGATGTCCGGATCATGGATGCGCCTCCCCCAACAGCTCGCCAGGAGCCGCAGGGAAGGAGCGAGGAGCTGCCGGCTAGGGGCCGGCCAGTCGATGTGGGCCATGCGACCCGAAAGGGGAAAATGCCGGCTATGGGGCAGCTGGGAGTACTTCAGCTGGCGCGAAAGAAAGCACTCAATGCTGCACTGAAGCCACCACCACGAGCCAGGCGACTCTTCCCATGGTTATTGGGTAAGATTTTACTCCTTATGCCTTGTTTCCTTCTACTCCTTGCCATGTGCTACTTGGGGGAATACCTTCTTCTTTTCAGCGAGGCCCTCGATATCCAACACAAAGAGTCCGCCACAGCCCCGACAGATGCCGCCAGCCAGCTCGCCTGTGAGCACGTGGCCATGGTGCGAGAGGAGAAGAGATGGCAGGCGGAGATGTGAGCCATGGAGGGGGTGTCGAGGGGAGCAACAGTGCACTCGGCTGCGTCGAGCAAGGGGAGGCGGAGGCGGTGTTAAGAGTCCATGTGTGCGATGAAGTCGGCCTTGGAATCGACCCGGTTGTCCCGGTTGCCATCGAGCGAGCCCCGAAATGGAGACGGCTCCGCCAGCGGACGATACAGTCCTTCTTGTGGTCGCGGTGCCCGAGCCGCCTGTGGAGGCAATGGAGCTTCCGGAGCCAGCTATGACCCCGTCCCTCATTGACTCAGTTGTCGTGGAGGCGCCACTTGCCCCGATGTTGCCAGAGATGGCGCCCGGCAGGGAGGTCGAGACGGCCGCACAGCCAGCCGGAGTAACCCGCGCCGGCCGTAGAGGAGCTAGGGGTCAGCTCCCATTCCCTTGTGGGCGCCGGGTAGGCCTAGCCTGCCCACGCTGTGACGGACACGGTGCCAGAGAGCGGGCTTAGCCGTTCGAGGAGATACATGGCCACCATCATCCAGGACTACTCGACGTTGGTCCATGGCCCGGTCGCCTCGGACCTGCCAACTGGTGAGCAAGACCACATTCAAGGGGAGCAGGATCGCATCATAGCCCACTGCTGCGAGGTTAGGCATGTTATCTCTTCGGCATGTAACGGACCATGTGTAAGCCTAGGGCACCCTCACAATCTATATAAGCCGGAGGGTTTTTAGGGTATGCAATAGAACAACTCATCTAGGGTTAGACATACGAACCCGAGGTAGATCGACTCTGTAACCCCTTACACCATCAATACAATCAAGCAGGACGTAGGGTATTACCTCTATATGAGGGCCCGAACCTAGGTAAACTCGTGTTGCCTTCGTCTCTTGTTACCGTCGATCCTAGTCTCACAGTTCGGGACCCCCTACCCGAGATCTGCTAGTTTTGACACTGACATTGGTGCTTTCATTGAGAGTTCCTCTATGAGCACCGAAGGAATCAATGGTTCACCCCGTCATGACTGCAAGATCTATAGCGAGGGAATTCTCGCCATCACTCAGAGTTTTATCCACAACGACATCTTTTCACATGCCGGCCCGGTCGGCCATCAAGTACAGATAGGAAGGTTCCCCCCAATCAGAGTATCAATTTCGGAACCCTGGAGTTCGGGGTTGATTCACGAGGAACACTCATCCTAATGGAACCTTCAACCTTCGAAGAAGAACCTGTAAGTCCGGATGCTTTGACGTCCAGGACATCAGGTCCCACGGTGGAACGGAACACGGATCAGCTTCTAAGTAACTCTGGAACCATCACTAAGCTTGACGAATCCACTCGTATCAGCGACACGCATCCTGCCATCGCCTCGTTCTTAAATGAGTTGTTCGATCGGATCGAAGCTATGCATATATCGGAGGACCAGATTCCGATCTATGATCGTCTCGGTATCAGACCCGATGATAGGAATATTCATGTCCCTCCGATCACCCACCTTGTCGCTACTCTCGAGTGTCTGGCTATGGATTTTGCCTGATCTATACCCCAGTCCTCAATCTCCAAGACCCCGTAGATGAATCAGAGGCAGGGAATTTCTCTAAAACCGGACCGACACCGGTCCATGATCCGTCGCATGATTTCGGAACAACAATTTCGAACTCTCATTGCGACAGGGAACCAATTTTTTTCCCACCCACCACCCAAGATGATCATCCAAGTACCGTGTCACACCCCATGCCTTCGGAATTTAGGGAAATCAAGCAAATACAAGGAGAATCAGTCCACCACTTTTGGGCAAGACTCCTACTCACTAGGAGAAGAGTCAAAGGTCTTAATGACCAAGAGGTAATGGCAATCTGCAGTCGCAATTGCAATGATGAAGGGATTCTCAATGCTCTCGCCCGCTGACGCATAAGCGACTTTTCAGAGTTATCCGAATTGGTACAGCAGTACAGTGCCATGGAGAGTGTCTGCCAATCCGAACGATTTTTCTCAGAACCAATCTTCACCGAACACCCTAGAGGAGCTCGGAAAAGGAGGAAACCTCTAAAGCGGCAAGCCAGGTATGAACCCGTCAAAAAAAGAAACAAGTCCCTTTTTGGGACTCGCACTGTCTTCGACATGCTCTTTGATAAACCGTGCCCCATTCATTCTGTGTCGTCTTGCTGGGTCGTCAGGCAAGTCGCAAAGAGTGGCGAGGGCATCCTCGACACACCTCCGTCAAACAGGCGTTCTCCTTCGCCAATTGGATTTAATGACGAAGTCCTAATGGTCTATGAGATCTTCCCCTCGAGGAGCAGGCGTAAAAGAGCTCTTAGCGAGCTCGAGCAATTCTACCACGTGGCAGCTACTATCCCATGGGCAGACATACCGATTAATTTCCGGGACACTGACCAGCCACCCATCCTTCCCGGTCATTCATCGGCCACTCTAGTCTTGAATCCCATCATTGAGGGATACATGCTACATAAGGTGCTAATGGACGGCGGCAGTGGTCTTAACCTCATATACGAGGCCACACTGGAGAAAATGCAGTTCGACCGATCCCGCATCGAACATAGCAACACAACCTTCTGGGGAATTATCCCAGGGAAAGAGGCACTTTGTTCCACATGTGTCATCCTAGACGTTGTGTTCGGTATGCCTGAAAACGACCGATTCGAATAACTTCTCTTGTACATCGTCCCCTTCCTAAGTTTCTATCATGCCCTATTGGGACACGATGCCTTTACAAAGTTCTAGGCTATACCCCATTACGGGTACATGAAACTCAAAATCCCAGGACCAAATGGAGTGATCACGATCGCCAACAATCCGAATATAGCCCTTCAGGCCGAAAACAAAACAGCAGCCCTCACCCTCAAGGCATTAGCAGAAGCTGTCGCCGCTAATGAATTGACCGCTTTACGGTCGACAGGTAATACGGACGATGTTATCCTTAGCAAGAGGCCCAAGTCCACGTTCTTTAAACCCGTAGAGGAAATAGTCAAATTTCAGGTGCATCCAACGGACCCCAATAAAACAACGTCCATAGGAGCCTAGCTCGATCCCCTTACGGACGACTTTCGGAAAGTTTTAACCCTGCAGGGGTGATCCAACTACTCCATCATAAATTAACCACACTCCGCGGGAATAACCTCGACCATGGATCTCATGATCATCCTAGGCCATTCCAAAGGAAATCCGACACCTCGGGATAGCCTGAAGAAAATCAGAGTCCCTCAAACAAGCCACTCGAGAAAGGTAAAACTAGTCTAGCAAGACCGCCCGACGTGTCGACGAACCCGATAAGAGCCGCGTATCTCGTTCTCAGGACATGACCGGATAAGCTAGTGTACAGTGGCATGATAGAAATCTGTCGAGTTGCCCCGGGTTGGCCCCACAAAGTGTTGTAGTTTGGACCAACACTCATGAGGAGCACTGGCCTAGGTTGTTGATTAATTATACACGGGGTTGCAAAGCCCTATGCAAGTCTTATTAAGTTATTAAGAAAATAGTACCAATGTTGGGTCTTGCTAGCCAAGTTTTAGTCTCAATCGAATAATCAAGGGGGTACCCATAACAACGCTCAGCATGTTACGAGCACAAAATATGGAAACATAACACCGGTAACAAGAAACTATGGCGGTAAAAGTGGAACAAAACACCGAGAAAAAGACCAAGCCTTCCACCATACCAAGTTATATATGTGCATTAAATTAAATAGCAGTTAATATTGTGATATCTCCAGATATCCATGTTATCACATGGAAGCAACCCGCAACTAAGAACACCATAAGAGGGGTTGAGCAGCGGTAACTTAGCCAAACAAGGTTTGCTAGGATGTGGAGGGGTTAGAGGCTATCATGGAAATCTAGGAGGC
This sequence comes from Hordeum marinum, assembly GCA_022496015.1. Lineage (NCBI taxonomy): Eukaryota > Viridiplantae > Streptophyta > Magnoliopsida > Poales > Poaceae > Hordeum > Hordeum marinum. Next base: position 166,151,798 of record CM039675.1, read on the forward strand.
TTGACATTCAAGTGGTAGGTAACGCAATGTAACTATAAGAGCGAGACATCTAGCAAAGAAAAAATAGTGTCGGGATCCGGATACGATCATCTTGCGTGTTGGTTCTTGAGAGGGACAAAGAGCGGGGTCCTTGTAGTGGTACTCTCCTAGATCCTCATACTTAGGTTCAAGGCTCATGTCTACCCAAGACAAACAGCATAAATAAACAACCAACCAAGGTGCAATGAACAAACAAGATGATGCATGATTCATTGGAAGTATTTAACATGGCAATCCTAAACTAGTCATGTTTCACGTAAAATAGTTAAGTTATTTATGATTCTGAACAGAACCTGATGTTAAGTGGTTTAACATGCATGATCATGTAAAACATGGATGCTTCATGCAAAATCTATGCAAATGCATATGTAGAACGTAGGAAACGGAGTGACGGTTCTCATGCTATGCTCACCGCAAGGTACGAAGGCAAAATACAAGACAATGAAGGCCATGGGCTATTCCTTGGCATTCCAAGGTAGGCACTGACTAGGCAATGAAAAACCAACCACAATAGAGCCAAAGATCAAGCAAAACCATGGAGCATTGCTCCCACAAGTCACAAAACACTAAAACAAACAATCTGTCACAAAACAGCAACATAGCAACTTTCACAGCAAGTGTATAGAGCTGCAGAATTTTCCAACCTAAAACAAGACATCTAGAGAGTCTCCACAACATGCTTATCAAATCATCCAACTACACAAACTGTAAAGGAAGCACATATCAATAAGCATGAAGCTCACCAGGTTGCATGATGAAACCAATTCTAGGGACTTAGTTAAAATCACAGTTTTCTGGAATCCAAGTGAAGCTGATAGCAAGTTGACAGCAGAAACTAATGCTGATAGAGACCACCTCTGGCATGAAAATTAACAGGATGGTAGAGGGCAACATCTACTTCACAACACTAGCACTGAGCTATAGCTAAATCACATCATATCACTTGGTAGCATCCACTCATCACGACATAAAAATATTAACAGATTCTCAGACTTAGAAATATTTAGCATGTTGAAATCGGAAACATGTTAATAGCCACTTTGGAGCATGGTTCCCCCTTATATGCGAGATTATCATGTCAAAAGAAAATACCATGGCATTCTACTCATGAAATACTACCACTTACATGTTGACACAAATATCATAGCAAGCATGGATTAATTCTAACTAAAATGACAAAATGGCACTCTGTAGCAAAATGACATTTTGTCAAACATGCTAAAATGACAAAACAAGTTTCACCAATGGATTCCTTGGGTGATGCTACCCCAAAATCATATATCATACACATATATAAGTTTTTGTAGAACCCCCTAAAACATGCTTGAAAATATCATGACATTACTATAAGTTAACCATACTACAAATGCACATATCCATAAATAAAAGAAAAACATTATATAGGAGGGGCCCACCTGGCATAGGCACCAGGGCCCCCCTAGTGGATGACAAGTGGGGCCAGGGCCCACTTTCCATACACACATACACATTCTGCCGCACACACACAAAAACACATCCACACCAGATCTGTCGAGCCACACCAGATCTATCCCACCCAGGCACACACACTCTAAATGCATAGCCGCACGGATCCTGCATGGTCACACGGGATCCCACCGGCATCCACACGCACACACACACCAATCAAAAACAAGGGAAAAAGGGGGGTGCATCAAATTCGAACCCACGACCTCTCGATCACGGGCCGTATCGGTTGCCACTACACTACACTCACGATACTGACCAAAGGGGAGGCCTCGCTGCTTAACTACTAACACTGATGTCCCTACTATTGAAACTGAAGAAGAAAAGACATCAGCAAACAGAGGGACGCGACGGCGAATTCAGGCGACTACCCTGGCTCTTCGGTGATGCGGACCTGCTGCGGGAGCTGCAGGAACCTACTAGGAAACGTTCCCCTGCTCATCTGGCGGCGAGGGGGACAGAGGCGGGGCCCTCAAGGCCATGCCATGGGATGAACGGCGGCGACGCGAGGAGACCGGAGCAACACCGACTATGCTACGCAACTCGTCCACGAGAGGAGAAGCATAGAGGGGAACGGATGCGTAGGAGTTCACGAGGGGGCGACAACGCTGGCGCTTGGGGCTGGACGGAGAAGAGGACGAAGACGATAGCGAGCTTCGGGGATGCGGGGAAGACGAGGAGGAAGCCTGCGACACGAGGCCTCTCTCCGCGCCCTAGCACTGGGAACAGGGCGCGGACAGCACCGACGAGCAGCACGGCATCCCGACAACGATGAGTGGCCACCGGAGGCGATGACGATGACCCGATGGCTCTGGCGCTCGCTCTATCTGAAACTCGCCTCTCTGAACCTTACCTGAGGGAAGAACAAGGTGGAGAGGAAGATGGAGAGGAGGACGGGGAGCAGCGGCAAGGAGGAAGAGGGGAACCCTAGGGATCCGCACACTTATAAAGGGGTGTGAAACGGCACCGGCCTCGGTGTCAGTGAAGACTTCATGGCGTCGGGATCGCTCTCTCTCTGTGCTGAACCTGACGGAGGAGGACGACGGGGAAGGTCGCCGCTAGTACTACGCTGGGTCGTGCTAAGGAGGGAAGAAAAAGGCCCAACGCTCTCTGGTCTCTCTCTTAAATAAAAACAAAGGGGTTTTCTTTTAAATGAAAGCCGAGACAGAAAAAACACCATAACAGAAAAAACCGGGGTTTTCTCCCAGAATAGGAAATACTTTTGAACTCACTAAAATGGAGGGTATTTAAATAAAATGGTTAGGGCATTTTTAGAACTAACAAATATTTTACCTTATATAAAACTAGACATGTTGCAAAACATATTTGAAAGGGGAGACCTCCAAACATAACAATAGGATTACTTTTAGAAATCCTATTAGAAAACTTGGAAGATGATCAACAATTTTTAGGAAGGAAAATAACAAGCAAATATTTTACAAGTTGGAAATTGGAATACAATAGGAGAGATAGGAAAATCTTGAAAACGCGAAGAACTAGGGGTAGCACTCCAACGCACTCAAACTCATTCACTCTCATACACACATCACAAGCAAGCAACACTAGAATGCTACATGATATGATGAGCATGATGCATGATGCATGATGTATGAGATGGAAAAGGCAATGAGGCAAAACATAATCCTTCAAACCCATGACAACATAGGGTTCCCATGGGTTACATGACCATAAATGGAAAAGGTAGCACTTGGGCTGTTACAAATCTCACACACTACAAGAGGATCTCGACCCGAGATCATGGAACTAAAGAACTCTGGATATTCGGAACAGAGAAGATCCTCACGTTCCCAAGTAGCTTCTTTGTCGGACTGATGAGACCACTTCACCTTGAGAGACTTGATTGATTTGTTGCGAGTCTTATGCTTAGTTTCTTCAAGAATAGCCACTGGATGCTCATGATAAGAGAGCTCTTATTGGAGATCAATGTCTTCGAGGTCAATGGTATGCTCGGGAGTCTTGAAGCACCTCCGGAGCTGATAGACATGGAAGACGTCGTGCGCATTTGCGATGTTTGGGGGAAGCTCTAGTTGATATGCATGTTCACCTCTCTTTCCAACAACTATGAAAGGACCAACCAAGCGAGGAGCTAGCTTCCCTTTAATTCCAAACCGCTGAGTGCCCTTCATGGGAGAGACTCTGAGATAGACTAGATCATCAACTTGAAAGGAGACATCCTGATGTTTGTTATCATAATAACTTTTTTGTCGGGATTGAGCTGCTTTGAGGTTTTCACGAATGACACGACACATCTCTTCTGCTTCGATGATCATGTCATTGCCCTAAAATTCACGCTCTCCGGTTTCAGACTAGTTAACCGGGGTATGACACTTCCTGCCATAGAGAATCTCGAAAGGGGCCTTGCTTCAGCTAGCCTGAAAGCTGTTGTTGTATGAAAATACAGCGTATGGAAGGCAGTCTTCCCATTTTGTGCCGAATGAAATCACACAGGCTCTGAGCATGTCTTCAAGGACTTGATTGACTCTCTCAACTTGACCGCATGTCTGTTGATGGAATGCAGTGCTGAAACGGATCTTGGTACCCATAGCAGTATGGAAGGACTCCCAAAACTTGTAAGTGAAGAGGCTTCCACGGTCAGATGAGATAAGCCTTTATGTGTAGAAACTAGCATTGATGTATAGAACTCTGCTAGCTGAGCTGCCGAAATAGATTCTTTGACCGGAAGGAAATGAGCAACTTTGGTCAGCTTATCGATAACCACAAAGATGGCATCGTTGCCCCTCTTGGACTTGGGAAACCCAGTGACAAAATCCATCTCCACATGATCGAATTTCCTCTCTAGAATAGGCAAATGCTGAAGGAGACCTGATGGAGGTTGATATTCTGCCTTCACTCTGCGACAAACATCACACTCGTTCACGAACTGAGCAATTTCACATTTCATGCGAGTCCACCAGAAGGTTTGCTTGAGATGCTCATACATCTTGGAACTTCCTAGATGATTGGATAGAAGAGAATTGTGTGCTTCGTCCATGGTAACCTTCCTGAGATCACCTTTTGGAACCACCAGACGATCCTCAAATAACAAGGTATCTTTGTCATCAACGCGAAAGCACTTATACTTCGGAATGCCCTTGGCCACACCTTTCTTCACTTTCTTCACCATTGCATCAAGAAGTTGAGCTTGGTGAACCTGATCTTCCGGAGTTGGAGAGACTTGAAGATTGGCAAGAAATCCTTGCGGAATCATTTGAAGGTTGATCTTGTGGAAGGCTTCACAAAGCTCGGGTTGATGAGGCTTCAGGATGAGACTGTTGCAGTACGCCTTTCGGCTGAGCACGTCTGCAATGAAATTTGCTTTTCCAGGAGTATACTCAATGCTTGGATTGAAGTCCTCAAACATTTCCACCCAACGAGACTGCCGAAGATTGAGATTGGGTTGAGTGAAAATGTACTTCAAGATCTTCTGATCGGTGTACACCTCAACTGGTCTACCCTACAACAAATGCCTCCAAGTCATCAGAGCATTCACATCTTCCGCCAACTCGAGATCATGAGTGGGGTAGTTCTTCTCGGTAGGCTTCAATTGGCATGAGGTATAAGCAACTATCTTCTTATCTTGCATGAGAACACCACCAAGACCTTGGAGAGAAGATTCACAGAAAACTTGGAAAGGCTTTGATTGCTCGAGAGGAACAAGAATAGGAGATGAAGTCAGTATTTGCTTGAGCGTATTGAACGCCACGTCACACTCAGGGGACCAAACATACTTGACATTCTTCTAGAGGAGATTAGACAGAGGCTTAGCAATTTGAGAGAAATTCTCCACGAATATTGTGCAATAACTTTCAAGCCCTAGGAAGCTACGAAGCCGCTTCACATTCTAAGGAGGATCCCACTTCAAGATTGCCTGAACTTTCTCAGGGTGCACTTTAATGCCCTCGACAGAGATCACATGCCCAAGGTACACGACTTCATTGAGCCAAAACTCACACTTAGAAAACTTTGCATAGAATCGATGCTCTCTTAACTTGTCAAGCACAAGCCGGAGATGCTCTGCATGCTCTTCTTTAGTCTCCAAGAATACAAGGATATCATCCAGATAGACCAGCACGAACTCATTCTTGAAAGGAGAGAATATGAGGTTCATCACTCTTTAGAAGGTTGGAGGAGCATTGGCGAGACCAAACGACATGACGGTGTACTCATAAGAGCTAAAACTCGTCCTGAAAGAAGTCTTTAGAATATCTTCTTTGCGAATGCGAATCTGATGATAGCCCTTGCAAAGATCAAGCTTCGAGAAAACCTTGGTAACTTTTAGTTGTTCAAACAACACATTGATGTTGGGAAGTGGGTACTTGTTTCTGATTGCCTTCGTGTTCAATGGACGGTAATCGACACAAAGTCAGTCCGTTCCATCCTTCTTCTTAACAAACTAAACACCACAACCCCATGGAGAAGAACTTGGTCTGATCAAGCCCAGACGTTCTTGTTCATCTAGCTGCTTCTTCAACTCTTTCAACTCTCCGGGGCCAAGTTTATAAGGGCGCTTGCAAACCAGTTCAGTTCCGGGCTCGAGGTCAATGACAAACTTGACTGGCCGGTGCGGAGGCATTCCTGGCAATTCTTCTGGAAAGACACCTTCATTCTCGCAAACCACCGGAATTTAAGAAATAGCTGAGATTTCACCCTTCTCATTAAGAGCAAAGATACGGAGTGTGCCATCGCGAGCTGCGAAAATAATCACATCTTCTAAAGGATGAGTCAACTTGACTTCTTTTGCTTGACAATCAACATGCGCCTTGTTCATCGCCATAAAGTCGATGCCTAGAATGAGATCAATATCGGAATTGCCGAGAACACAAGGAGAAGCCAAGAATGAATAGTTACCCATCTTGATAGAAACATTCGGAATAATAGAGTTGGTCTTCATGGCCACACCCGGAGAAACTACGCCCAAAGGTCTACTCAAAATCTCGGAATAGAAATCATTCTTTATAGCAAAAGGTCTAGACATGAATGAATGTGATGCACCAGTATCGGACAACACTTTTGCAGGAATAGAATTAACTTAGATATTATTCATGATCACTTGAGAAGAATCCTCTGCCTCTGCTGCATTCACCATGTTCACCCTTGCTGACTTGGGATTATGCTTCACCATTGCATTGCTTGGAGGCCTAATTAGAGGAGGAGGCAGAAGACGCTGCTGGTTGCACTTGTTTGAGTAGTGACCCATCTGACCACACTTAGGATAAGTAACCTCAGATAGCAAACAAAAGTTGCCTGGAGGAGGAACATTTGCTAACTTGGGTGCCTGGGGCCTCTGCTGATATCCTGGGTTGGGTGGGTGGGAAGAACCACGACCACCGAACTATCTTTGCTGCTAAGGAGGACGAAACAGAGGAGTATTAGGAACCCACTATTTCTGCTGCTTAGGGACCATCTAAGAGATGGAAGAAGAAGAATAGGAATCCTTGGAAGGCTTCCTTGAGTTCTCCAACTTGAGCTGCGTTGCCTCGACCTTCAATACCATGTTGTAGAACTCATCAAACTCACAAGGCTCTTGAAGGACCAGACCCAGCAAAATCTCATCCTTGAGACCACCTCTGAACTAATAATTCATGGACTTGTCATCTGGAACATCTTGCTTAGCACAGCGGGCCAAATTCTGGAACTCGATGTTGTACTAATAGACAGACTTATTTCCCTACTCCAGGTGCCTGAACTTCTCACGCATCTCCTCGACAAAGCTTGTCGGAATGTAATGGGCCCTGAAGTCACGACAGAAATCGTCCCAAGTGATGACACGATCGCCCCTGGACTCCTTGTACTGTTGCAACCAATCTGTTGCCTAACCCTTGAGCTGGAACAACGGGAATCTAACAAAGTCCTCTGGTCTGACATTGCTGCACTCAAAATGCTTACTCATGTCACGGAGCGAATCATCAGCATGAAAAGGCTACTCACAACAGGTGAAATACTTGGGATGGTTGGCATGGAACTGGTTGAGCGTCGCAAACTGAGGTTGATTCTGAAAATTCCCTTGAAAGCCATGTTGACCCTGATCTCTTTCTTGCAACAGCCTGAGCAACATCTGAGTATTCACATTTGTTGCGGCTATCACAGCTTGCCAAGCTTCTGGAGGAGGAGGCGGTGGCAGAGGTGATGGAACATCAGGCTGCTCCTCAGCACGACCCGGATTCCCGTGACTTGGTGGAGCCATCCTGGAGATGGACAAGACCATCAGCACCTCATTGACAAAGATGATAGCAGTTAGCTTAATCAAATGACTTGAAAGAGATTGAACGAATAACATAACAACCTTCCCACTGGAAAAATGGTAAGAACGCCTTCTTCAGGTTTGCTTCAACATCTTCAGATATTAGAAGCCACTTGCAATAATACAAACGTATTGATCTAATGTTGCTCGGAACAAATGTATATGCCCTCATACATCTGCAAAAGATAATCCTAGATAATTAGATGAGTTCCCACCTAAGAACTTCTGAAAACTTTCTGGTTATGCAATTCGGTGGGGGGATACAAGGAGGAAATATCTCACACAACTAGCACACCTACACCCCAACTGTATCCATCTCTCAACACATAAGCAGAGGCTTTCGCAAATCCATCTAACACGGATCCTCGAAAGCACGACGATACTAACCATTGTGGTACCCTGGACGCCTACCCAGTACTGGTGACTCCAACCTTATCTCACCACGACAATTATTGAAGTAATTCCGAACACCCTCCATCCTGAGATAGCAAGGAAGCTGAATGATAATGATGTGCCAAGAATTCCCTGGAGATCAACTCCCCGAAAGAAATCAAGTCGGACAGGAGGCACCAAGAAAGAACTCCGTCACATCGGTATCATATAGTTTCCAAAATATCCGCGTGATCCTAAAAAAATTTTGAGCGAGCAAAGGAGTAGAATCAAAATTCCTAAGTCGAATACCTCACTAGAGTATAGAAAAGGAGTAAAAGAAACCTACTCTCCGATATAACTAGACTCAAAATAATTTTTACTAGAATTGACTCAGCAAGTTCGATCAACCAAAGGCCTCCTATGGTTGTATGGCTCGGAATACCAACTTGTAACGCCCAAGGTGCGCGCCTATACATATTTGGCACGGGGGCTCGATAGGGATAGTGGTGCATCTATTCGTTTCGCAAGTTCAGTATCATTACATACATTTATGAAGAGAGGAGTATATGAGTTGGCTTACACTCGCCACATGCTAAATTACCATTCCATACAATTTATTCAAACATCATTCAAAAGACAGGGTCTAGCTACAGACGAAACCAAACAATAAAAGATGCAATGACACTAGCTTGCTAGCCCCGAAGATCACGACGAAGGCCTCTCTACTCGTCTATATAAGTGATGTACATCCTACCACGCTCCACGTCATACTCCCACTAGAGCTACATCACATCATCTGGTACGATCTCATCTGCACCTGCACCTGTATTTGTTGTAATAATCTATAAGCCACGGGGACTCACCAATCTCGCGATCGGGTTCCAAGAGTATTTAAGCTTATAGGTTGGATGGGGGATGTTTAGTTTTGCAGCAGCACTAAGCATTTATGGTGTCTAATCTTACGAGAATGCGAATGTAAATATGTGGTCTATGATAAACGAGCAAAAACTACCATGATCGCTAAGCGATCCTGAACACCTACTTACGTCAATCATAACCCCACCGTGTTCTCTCTCGGATCAAGTTCATGACCAGAGATGATCACGGTTACTCAGACAGTTGGTGTATTTTATTGGAGTTTACATCAAGTTAACTATAACCGGGTGTTAAACAAATATCCAAGTTGCCACATAACAGTGGGCATGACTTTCCCAAAGTTTTAAACATTGTAGGGGTGCTCCACCAAGTCCATCATAAATTAACCACACTCCGCGGGAATAACCTCGACCACGGATCTCTTGATCATCCTAGGCCACTCCAAAGGAAATCCGACAGCTCGAGATAGCCCAAATAAAATCAAAGTCCCTGACGCAAGCCAATCGAGAAAGGTAAAACAAGTCCAACAAGACCGCCTGACGTGTCGACAAACCCGATACGAGCTGCGTATCTCGTTCTCAAGACATGACCGGAAAAGCTAGTGTCCAGTGGCCTAATAGAAATCTCCCCAGTTGCCCCGGGTTGGCCCCGAACAATGCTCTAGTTTGGACCAATACTCATGAGGAGCACTGGCCCGGGTTGTTGATTAATTATCCACGGGGTTGCAAAGCCCTATGCAAGTTTGATTTAGTTGTTTAAGAAAATAGTACCATGTTGGGTCTTGCCAGACAAGTATTAATCTCAACCAAATAATCAAGGGGGCCTCCATAACAACCCCGAGCATGTTAGGAGCGCAAAATATGGAAACATAACACCGGTAACAAGAAACTATGGCAATAAAAGTGGAACAAAACACCGAGCAAAAGGCCAAGGCTTCCACCATACCAAGTTATATATGTGCAATAAATTAAATAGTAGTTAATATTGTGATATCTCCAGATATCCATGTTATCACATGGAAGCAACCTGCACCTGCAACTAAGAACACCATAAGAGGGGTTGAGCAGCGGTAACTTAGACAAACAAGGTTTGCTAGGATGTGGAGGGGTTAGAGGCTATCATCACGATGTTGGAGGCTTGACACCAAGGTAGTAGGTAACAAAATGTAACAATAAGAGCGAGACATATAGCAAAGAAAAAAAGTGTCGGGATCCGGGTACGATCATCTTGCCTATTGGTTCTTTAGAGGGACAAAGAGCAGGGTCCTCGTAGTGGTACTCTCCTGGATCCTCATACTCAGGTTCAACACTCGGGTCTACCCAAGATAAACATCATAAATAAACAACCAACCAAGGTGCAATGCACAAACAAGATGTTGCATGATTCATTTGAAGTATTTTACATGGCAATCCTAAACTAGTCATGTTTGACATGCAATAGTTAAGTTATTTATGATTCTGGACAGAACCTCATGTTAAGTTGTTTAAACATGCATGATCATGGAAAATATGGTGCTTCATGCAAAATCGATGCAAATGCATATGTAGAACGTAGGAAACTGAGTTACGGTTCTCATGCTACGCTCACGGCAAGGTACGAAGGGAAAATACAAGAGAATGAAGGCCATGGTCTATTCCTTGGCATTCCAAGGTAGCCACTGGTTAGGCAATGAAAAACCAACCACAATAGAGCCAAACATCACGCAAAACCATGGAGCATAGCTCCCACAAGTCACAAAACACTAAGACAAACATAACAACTTTCATAGCAAATATATAGAGCTATAGGAAGTTTCCAAACTCAAACAAGACATGTATCGAATATCCACAACATTCTTATCAAATCATCCAATACACAAACTAGAAAGGAAGCACATATCAATAAGCATGAAGCTCACAAGTTGGCATGATGAATCAGATTCTAGGGACTGAAGCTGAGTGAATCTGATAGCAAGTTGAAAGCAGAAATAAATGGTGAGAGAGACCACCTCATGGCATGAAAATTAACAGGATGGTAGAGGGCAACATCTCCTTCACAAGACTAGCACTGAGCTAGAGCTAAATCACAACATATCACTTGGTAGCATCGAGTCATCATGGCATAAAAATATTTAAAAATTCTCACACTTAGAAATATTTAGCATGTTGAAACCAGCAACATTTTAATAGCCACTTATATGCAAATTTATCGTGTCAAAAGATAATACCATGTCATTCTACTCATGAAATACTACCACTTACATGTTGACACAAAGATCATAGCAAGCATGGATTAATTCTAACTAAAATGACAAAATGGCACTTTGTAGCAAAATGATATTTTTGTCAAACTTGCTAAAATGACAAAACAAGTTGCACCAATGGATTCCTTGGGTGTTGCTACCCCAAAATCATATATCATACACATATATAAGTTTTTGTAGAACTCGCTAAAACATGCTCAAAAATATCATGACATTCCTATAAGTTGAAACTTACTACAAATGCACACATCCATGAATGCTCATAGCAGATTTAGCAATTATACCAGAAAAGCAAATAATCCATTTAACACAATAAAACGCCAACAAAATAAAATAAAAAACATTATATAGGAGGGGTCCACCTGGCATAGGCACAAGGGCCTTCCTAGTGGATGACATGTGGGGCCAGGGCCGACTTGCCATACACACACAAGCACACATACACACATACACACTCTGCCGCAAACACACAAACAGACATCCACACCAGATCTTTCCTGCCACACCAGATCTACTCCACGCAAGCACACACACTCTAAATGCACAGCCGCACCGGATCGGGCGTGGTCGCATGGAATCCCATCGGCGCCCCCCCCCCCCACACACCAATCAAAAACAAGGGAAAAAAGGGGGTGCGCCAGATTTGAACCCCGACCTCTCGGTCATGGGCCGAATCGGTTGCCACTATGCTACGCTCACGATACTAATCAAAGGGGAGGTCTCGCTGCTTAACTACTAACACTGACGACCCTACTGACGAAAGTGAAGAAGAAAAGACACCGGCGAACACAGGGACGCGGCGGCGAATTTCGGCGACTAACATGGCTCTCTGACAACGTGGACCTGCTGCGGGAGCTGTGGGAACCTACGGGGAAACATGCCCCTGCTCGTCTTGCGACAAGGGGGACAGAGGCGAGGCCCTCAAGGCCATGCCTTGGGCTAAACGGCGGTGACGTGAGGAGCTAAGGCGGCCGGCGCGGCAGCGACTACGCTACGCAACGCATCCACTAGAGGAGAAGCAGAGAGGGGAAAGGATGCGTAGGAGATCATGGGGGGCGACGACACTGGCGCTCGGGGCTAGACGGAGTAGAGGAAGAAGACGACGGTGATCTTCGGGGACGCGGGGAAGACAAGGAGGAAGCCGGTAAGACGAGGCGTTTCTCTGTGCCCTAGCACCGAGAACGAGGCACGGACAACACCGGCGAGCACCACTGCATCCCGACAACGATGGGTGGCCACCGGAGGCGATGATGACGACCCGATGGCTCCGGCGCTCGCTCTCTCTGAAACTCGCCTCTCTAAACCTTACCTAAGGGAAGAAGGAGGAGTGCAAGATGGAGAGAAGGAAGGGGAGAGGCAGTGGCGAGGAGGAAGAGGGGAACCCTAGGGATCCACACACTTGTACAGGGGCAAAACGGCACCGGCCTCGGCGTCCGTGAAGACTTCACGGCATCAAGAGCACTCTCTTTCTCTGCTGAACCTGATGGAGGAGGACGACGGGGCAGGACGCCGCTAGTGCTAGACTAGGCCGCGCTAAGGAGGAAAGAAAAAGGCCAAGCGCTCTCTGGTCTCTCCCTTAAATAAAAAAAGGGGTTTTCTTTTAAATAAAATCCCAGACAGAAAAAATACCACAACAGAAAAAGAAGGGGTTTTCTCCCAAAATAGGAAATACTTTTGAACTCACTAAAATGCAGGGTATTTAAATAAAATGGTTAGGGCATTTTAGAAGTAACAAATATTTTAACTAATATAAAACTAGACATGTTGCAAAAAATATTTGAAAGGGGAAAACTCCAAAGATAACAGTAGAATTACTTTTAGAAATCCTGTTAGAAAACTTGGAAGATGATCAACAATTTTTAAGAAGGAAAATAACAAGCAAATATTTTACAAGTAGGAAATTGGAATAGAATAGGAGAGAGGAAACGCTTGGAAAGGGGAAGAACTAGTGGTAGCACTCCAACACACTCAAACTCATTCACTCTCATACACACATCACAAGCAAGCAACACTAGAATGCAACATGATATGATGAGCATGATGCATGATGCATGATGTATGAGATGGAAAATGCAATGAGGCAAAAACATAATCCTTGATATACATGACAACATAGGGTTCACATGGGTTACTTGAACATAAATGGCAAGGGTAGCACTTGGGCTATTACACCATCAAATTAAAATGAAGGACTCCGATCAAGCGGCTACTGCATTCATCACCCCCTATGCGCCATTTTGCTGCACCACGATGCCCTTCGGCCTAAAAAGCATCAGGGCCACATACCAGCGCATGATCCAAACATGCCTGTCTACACAGGTCGGAATGACTGTCGAGGCATACGTGGATGATGTGGTAATCAAAACCAAACACGTCGACAAGTTGATCGACGACTTACGTCAAACTTTTTCTAATTTACGCGTATATGATATACGCCTCAATCTGAAAAAATGTGTATTCAGAGTTCCCTCTTGTAAGCTGCTTGGATTCATCGTCTCCCATAGAGGAATGAGCCAAATCCAGCTAAAATCCATGCTCTATCACAACTTGCAATCCCCACAGAGCTGAAGCATGTCGAGAGGCTAGCCGGGTGCGTAGCGGCATTAGGCCACTTTATCTCCCGCCTCAAAGAAAAAGCTTTGCCGCTCTATAAGCTGCTGAAACGGACCAGCAATTTCGAATGGACCGATGAAGCAATGGCTGCATTGGAAGAAATCAAAAAATTACTGGCAACCAACCCCATACTCATGACACGAGGCGCCGGTGAACCCATTTTGTTCTACATATCGGCCACCAACAAAGTCATCAGTGCGTTGCTCGTCATTGAGCGACATGAGGAGGGACATAAATTCTGTACTCAAAAGCTGATATATTATGCGTTAGAGGTGTTAACACAGCACAAGTCCAGATACCCATATTATTAAAAAATAGCCTATATAGTATTCATGGTATCGAGGAAACTCCGAGACTACTTTTAGGAGTGTATGGTAACGGTGGCGTTGGAAGTCCTCCTGAATAATATAATCAACAACAGGGACGCCACAGGTCGCATAGGCAAACGTGCCATTGGGCTCCTTCCCTTCAAAATAACCTACAAGCCATGTCGCGCCATTAAATCTGATGTACTGGCGGACTTCTTGGCTGAATGGACAGACGACGAGCTCCCCAAAGAGTATAGCCCATACTCCCATTGGACGATGTACTTTGATGGATCCAAGACCTTGGTCGGTCTGGGTGCTGGAGTTATCCTCACATCCCCCCATAGGCGACAACATGTGATACGTGTTGCAAATCATTTATTCCAATTCCAATAATGCCACAGAATATGAAGCTCTTCTTCGTGATCTTCGAATAGTGGTGTCGACGTGCATACGACGGCTAGAGGTAAGAGGAGACTCAAATCACGCAATATCCCAAGTTAACGACGAGTTTGACGCCAAAAATCCGAAGATGGCGGCATATAGAAACGTCGTCCTCAAGATATCTGCTAGGTTCGAGGGGTTGGAATTCCACCACATTGTTTGAGACAACAACCAGGCCGCCGATGTACTGGACCGTATCGGAGGTAAGCGCGATCCCATCCATAGTGTGGCAGGATGACAATAATGGCATCATTCCGAATAAGGCGGACGAAGTTGTTACCCCCATAAACGATCCAGATGATGGAATTATCGGTGGCTCAATGATGAATGAGACAGCCTCGACCCATGAAGTAATGGTTGTGATTGCGTCATGCATAGAGCCATTGCTTGCTTACCTTCTTCACAAGGAATTCCCCGATGATCAAACTGAGGCACAACGCATAGTTCGGCGATCCAAGGCCTACAAAGTACATGAGGGTGAGTTATACAAGAAAAACACCACTGGAGTATTATAGAGGTGCATATCCGAGGAAGATGGACGGGAGCTCCCCGTAGAAATCAATGCATGCATGGGCGGGCATCATGCCACGGCAAGATCACTTGTCGGCAAGCCTTTCGAGCCGGTTTCTTTTGGCCTACAGCTCGGATGGACACCTGGTCACTTGTTCAACATTTGTTGGGTGTCAACTCTTCACAAATCAAAGCCACATGCCCCCTACAGCTCTTCGCACTATTCCGATCACTTGGCCTTTTGCGGTCTGGGGGCTGGACATGGTTGGACCCCTTAAAGGGGGAATCAAGAAAAATAAAAGTCTACTGGTCATGGTTGACAAGTTCACCAACTGGATAGAAGCAAAGCCTATTAAATCGGCTAATTTTGGACCAATGATTGACTTTATATCTAGGGTAGTACACCGTTATGGTGTCCTGCATAGTATAATAATGGATAATGGATCCAACTTCATGGCCCAAGAGATCAAGAACTGGTGCGGAAAAATGGGCATAAAGCTTGATTACGCATCGGTCTATCATCTGCAGACCAATGGACAGGTTGAACGAGCAATGGTCTCATTATGAGCGGCATCAAGCCACGTTTGGTACGATCTCTTCATGAGTCCGACTATCATTGGGTGGACGAAATCGACTCCGTTCTAGGGGGCTTCCGTACCACTCCGAACATATCATCAGGTTACACATTGTTTCTTATGGTCTATGGGGTAGAGGTAGTTCTCGCCGGTGATATTATCCACAACGCACCAAGTGTGCGCATGTACGAGGAAATGGAAGCCGAGTTGGATTGGCAGGACGACTTAGAAGCCTTGGAGGGGGAGCGGGACATAGCTCTGTCTCGATCCACTCTTTATCAACAGCAAGCTCGATGGTACCAAAGTAGGGAGGTTAGGGCAAAAGCATACAACATAGGAGAACTCATCCTATGGCTCTCGAAGAAACAGAAGCACAAACTCAACCCCAAATAGGAGGGTCCTTTCATCATCGACAAAGTGCTCGTGGGAGGGGCCTATCATTTCCTGAGTCCATTCGATAACCGCCTTGAACCAAACCCATGGAACGCAGGTCGTCTTCGGCGCTTCTACGGATAAACCAATGTCGTCTATAATCCCCTAGATTTTTTCCTGTTTGTTATTTTTTATCTTTTTCCTTCCCACTTTGGTATTCGATAGGGGCAATTCCTTCTATTACCCTATGTTCGATTGAACCGATCTTATACTACAGATAATCGACATACACCATAAAGTGTTAAATCCGAACACAGCACGTGGGGGCTTCATTCAATAGCAAAAATATTATTTGCTCATACTTACCGGACACATGTTTCTTTTGTCATGTTCTAGCCATCATATGCATCAATTCGAACTAAGACTTTGGCAAGGGGGGTTGCCTTGCTCCTATGATTATTCTCTACGTTCCCGATTGCTCGGCTAGAGAGTAAAGGGAGCACCTCTGCGATTGTTACGACCGGGTCATCCGGACACGTACCTCAGACGGGTACGTAGACAATTGGTCGGGTATGACAGAAACACCTTATACAGCTATGGCTGCTATTACCGTGGTTTGGGTCGTTTCTTCCCAAAGAACAATTGGCCACATACTGCGAATATGCGGATTTCTATCTACGCTCTTCATAGAACCCCGACGAAAGGTATCAACAGAGGTACTATTTTCATCAGAAGATATTTCTTACACTACGTCGTAATATAACATATCTTTCTGTGTGCATTCTACCTATTCACACCACATGGACGGATTGCCTGGTTCCCCGAATGCATTTCGCTCTTTCGCGAGGGAATAATAAGGAGGAACACTTCCAAGCTCTTCGCACGGAAGCGAGAAGCCGATGGCTGGTTAAGAAAAAGTTTACAACACGGATTGTTTATACACATGTACATATAAATTACATGTGTGGCTGCTGGTCGAGATCATTGATTATTGTGTTGAGGGGCAGTCCGCTTGTGAAAGACGGGCGGCTGGCATCACCTGATCATATACCAAGTGGAGTGGCACTTCTTTTCCATCCAATCCCACGGTACCAACCCGCACCATATGCTCGGGGTTAAGTCTGGCGAAACGGGTCTTGACCATCGCCCGCCCACGCCTCTCGTGCTCCCTCGCGGCAAGCCGATGTCTTCTATAGTTCAAGCGTAACCCGAGGCCACCTAAGTCGATCAACAAGTGTGGCTAGCCCTTCAGGTGGCTGTTCGGTGGGCCATAGTGCCTTGAGCATCCCTTTCATCACTTTTTGCACTCGTTTATGGAGATAGGTCGGCACCTTAAGCAGGTCCCCTTGGTATATATGATTCGATCTCCTCTTCCGGATGTCCGGACAGGAGACCTGCACATAAGATAACAAGCGCGATTACTATCATTCCCTACATCGGAAATACTTACTGATAGCAGAATTGTACTTACCGAATACACCCCTCTGAAGCTTGCGGTTCTCTTCTTGTGCTTGGGCCAATTGAGTCTTTAAACTCTTTATTTACTTAGCCTGTTTTTGTATAACAAGGTAGCCAGCCTGATGCTAGAATTCCGCATACCGAATCCCAGACTTCTTCCAGCTGCCTTTCCATATGTCCTATTGACTCGACTGCTACATGGAATCCATATGCCAGGCACGATGATGTAAAAAGATTAGAAGTAAATGCATACTCACCATGGGCCTCTCGCGAGAAGGTCTTCACTTGTCCTAGTTCGGCCTTCACCGATTGCACTTCCGTGCGGCTCTCCTCGAGGGCCTTGGACAATTGCTCGGATTGTTGCTTTGAGGCCTGCGTCAGCTGTCAAACAGTGTGGAGATCCTTAATTTGTTTGTTCTAAAACAAATTAAGGCTCGGGAGCTACTAGGCTTACACAAGTATGTGGATTCTATAAAATCCGATCACTAACCTGAATGTTGGTTGTTACTAGCTTCATAGTTTCGCCGAATTCAGCTCGGGTGGCCCCGTGGTGTGCATCCGCCATAGCAATTAACTCCTGGTCGGAGAAAATTCGGTTCTGCATGGCCTCCCATCGGTGCCTATGATGCATGGCACTCTCCACCTCCGATTTGGTGACGGATACTCTATCACCAGATTCAGCGGGCGTCGGATTGGCCATGGGGGCTTCCATAGCGGAAGCTGCATGGGTCGTGGCCCATGAGCTTCAGGCGTCTCCTGACACCCGGCCAGCCCCCTCGGTAGGAGAGGATTGGTTGTTTCACCTAGGTATAAAACGAGTGGCTATGAGATTCTGCTGACTACAATGAAAAGCGGATATGCGAACAATGTACCTTCGGGATAACCGGACTAGTGGATTTGTCCCCATGTCCGGCTCCTTCGTGGGGTCCCGTTGGCCTCTGATTCGCCCGCAGCTTTGGCTGCTGGTGCATGCCGCATGGATCGGTGGCGCTTGGGGGTCAGGATTGGCACGTCTGGGGCGCTCTTGCTAGCAAACCTCTTGTGGGAGGAACTTTTCTTCTTGGCTGTGGATGGAATGGAGAATGACTCGGGGTAATCAATTATGATAGCCACCGGGTCTGGACGATGCTATCCTGGAAATAGACTCTGTTTTCGAAGTCAAGGAGACGATCCGGGTCCTCATTGATACTCGGATCGTTGTCGCGCAAATGGTTCTCGAGATGAGGAGCTAGACAGTTGAATATCTCGATGATGCTCCTCCATTCATGTTCACGCCAAGACCTCGGTCAAATAGAGTGTGGAATGAAACCCCAAACAATTTATGATTGAAAAACAAAGGCTTACCTGTTCAATGGGATTGTGGGCCGAATATCCTTCCTTGGTTAACCGCTGAATGAAGTCTTCTTGCTCTCCTTTGTACATGTCAACAAGTGCGGTAGCCAATGCTATTGGATTGGCGAGACCTAGTTTTCGGGAGTGCATGGCATTGCTTATCATGTTGTACCACCATAGGGAGCGTACCTTATTTTGGAGGGGTTGCACACACCGGGAGATAGCAGCGGCCATGATATCAGTCATGGTCAGTCGGTGGTGGGCAAGCATCTGCACCTGTGCGGCCAGGCGTTGCACCTCGGCACTTTCCCCCTGAGATGAGCTCTTGGGTCGCCTGTTATACCTCTTCTTAGGGAGGAGGTTGGAGTTTTCGGGCAGAACTATCCGAGTTGGCTCGAACAGGGGGACATCTTCAATACAGTACCACTCCAAGGTCCATTCTTTGGATTTCCTCGGTGTGCCAGTCGGATACCCCGTTCCTGCTATGCGGCATACTTCGGCCCCGCTGACCTCTAAGATTGTCTTGTCCTGAGTTCAGGGGATGAGGCAGAAGTATTTCGTCCACAGATCGAAATGAGCTTCGCACCCTAAGAATATCTCGCAGAGGGCGACAAAGCTTGAGATGTGTAGAATTGACCCTGGGGTGAGATGATGGAGTTGGATCCCGTAGAACTCGAGTAACCCCCTCAGGAATGGGTGGATTAGAAACCCAAGGCCCCAGAAGAGGAAGGGGACAAAAAAATGCACTCCCCCTTGTTTGGATTGGGGAAGTGCTCGTCGAAAACCTCGTCACCATACGAGAGCAGACCTCCACCGGTCACCGCCATATCTGATGATGGAAGATATCCTTCGGTCTCCAGATTACGGAGCCGTAGGAGTGTGATGGAGTAGCTGGTCCAGTCCCCTGGGTGTAGGCCATAAGGGCTTGCTGAGGAGCTCGGAGCATTAGCCATGTTTTGCGTGTAGCTTCCGCCAGGAGTTTTTGACGAGAGGGAAAAATAAGATGTGGTCTGAACCACGATTTTGTTTTGTTAAATGGGTTGTTGCCTCTCTTGGGAAGGCATAAGATTGTAAAAATCGCTGGCCACTCGCCTCCCCACGATGCGCGGAAGTCAAGGACCTCGCGTAGTTATTATAATAACCCTGCGCCCACGACGCCTGGGATCTTATCGAAGACTGGTCCATTGCCAAATGAAGAAGGATGAGGGACTCACCTTGCAAGCTGAAGATGACGACATAAGGAGATCAACCGAATATATATCAGCATTGAAGGCCAGTCCGGGGGCTACTGAGGCAGTCATGGATTAGGGGGTCCTTGGATAGTCGGCCTGTTGTTCATGGGCAAGACTATGTGGGACGCAAGGCAGGCATCGGATGATCGAAGACCGCCTGCGCCAGATGGAAGATTCGTGGAGTCATGACATGTTCTCCAAGTTATTAGCTCTATTTAGGCATGTTGTCTCTTTAGCATGTAACCGACAACGTGTAATCCTAGGGCACCCTCGGCATCTATATAAGCTGGAGCGTTTTTAGGGTATGAGATAAAACAACTCATCTAGTGTTAGACATACGATCTCAAGGTAGATCAACTCTAAAACCCCTTACAGCATCAATACAATCAAGCAGGATGTAGGGTATTACCTCCATAGGAGGGCCCAAACATGGGTAAACTCGTGTCCCCTTCGTCTCCTGTTACCGTTGATCATAGCCTCATAGTTCGGGACCCCTTACCCAAGATCCGCCGGTTTTGACACCGACAGGCTGTACACATCCACCAACGCTGGCGGAGAAGTCAACACAGTCCACCAACAAATATGCCCACGCAGGGTGGAACCCATAGCCCTGTAGTGGCATACGACACGGTCCCCTAATGACTATGCCCATGCAACATGAAAGCCTCATGCCCGACGCAGGGGGATAAACAAGTGAGGGCACCCCAATGGCTGCATTCCACCTCAGGAAGGCTCCTTGTGGCCCCACCTCGATGCGTTCCATGGGATGTACGCATTAGGGGCTGCATATGGGCTACTATCGGGCCGGGCCTAGTACTCGCCACCTCCCCAAATCCGCCAAACCTGGTCTACATGTGCTCACCCCCCCCCCCCCCCCGAAAAGGCTGGTGATGAATGGTTTGGCAACCGCTCGTACGTCAAGGGGGACTCTTCAGCATCGTGACTCATGAGCCTAACTGGACCGGTAGCCCCTCACCCCTTGGACCATCCTTTGTTTCCGGTCGGCCCAACAACGGTTGAGGTATGCGCAGGCCGGGCCCTGCCAACGCAGAGCTCGAAGCACTCAAAAACTTCTCAAAACCCTTAAGGAGGACGTCGGGGCTCGAACGTCAAGGGGGACTCCTGAGCATCACGACTCATGAGCCTAACAGGATCCATAGCCCTCACCCTGGACCATCCTTGGTTTCCGGTTGGCCCAATGGCAGTTGAGGTATGCACGGGCCGGGCCCTACCAACGTAGAGCGTTAAAGGTGTTCGATAGTTCCAAGTTAACCCAATCTCTGCCATGTTCCCTTCACGAGGGCCACTCGTACGTTAAGGGGGACTCATGGGCATCGCCATTGAGGAGCCTAACTGGACCCATAGCCCCTCACCCCTTGGACCGCCCTTGGTTTCCGGTCGGCCCAACGGCGGCTGAGGTATGCGCGGGCCAGGCCCTGCCAATGCAGAGCATCACAACAAGCAAGAAGGAAACAAGGCGAAGATGGCAACCACACAGTCAAATAGTTATCACAAATGTTAAAACTCTCAGCGAACAAAAACAAGTTTAACGCCTCCATGAGGCACGATATGCATTGCAGGAAAGGAGCAGGGAGAGGAATCAGGAGGAACCGCCGGCGCCACTCATCCATCTTGGGGGGCTCGTCATCGACATTGCTGGCGTCGTCTTCCTCGTCCCCGACCCCTACAACTCCTAGAGACGGAGAAACTCGGACAGGGATGAACCTGTTCACCAGCCTCTCCACAGCATCCTTCACCACCGCTGTAGCGCCGACACGGACCTCAGGGGCGACCGAGCAGATAACGGAGTCGATGTCGAACCCCGGCTCGCGAAGATGAAGATGGCTAAAGATGCATATCGCAGCCTCTGAAAGGAGATCATGACACTCACTCTCTATAACGACTTCCACCTTGATGACGGTGCCCTCTAGCGCCTCGACGAGCTTCGAGGCGAGCTCTGTGAAGACGTCCTCCGGAGCCGCCAAGGGCTCCACGAACCCGTACCGACAGAGGGCATGGAGCGCTCGGCGAAGCTTAAGCTCGACAGCAGGGAAGGCACTCAGCTTTGCGGCCCTCTTCTCCTCAGCCGTGGCGAGAGTGTTCTCCCTTGCATCAAGAAGGGCTTTGTTCGAAGCAAGTTCCTTCTTCTCCACGTCCAGGCGCACCCACTATGCATCCTGGGAAGCCGCCACCAGGGATAGCTCATAGTCCTGGGCGACAAGCTTGGCATGGCGGACATCGAGGTCCTACTCCAGCTAGCGAAGCTACCTCACGAGCTTGGCCCGTTCCTTGCAAAGGGCCTCCATACTAGCCTCCGCCTCGTCGCAACACATGGCAATAGCCGCCGCCTCAGTTAGCACCTTCACGCGTGCTACCAGGACCGCTGCAGCTTCCCTCTCGCCCTTCGCCACGACAGCCTCAGCCTAACCCCAAGCCACAGCAACAGAGACGATGGCCTGGATCCATCCGAGGAGGATCTCTAGGCGCCCACTCGTGGGGCCATCAACGCCACACGTGAAGACGCCCCGACTGTGATCCAGAGCAGCGAGGGCCCCATCCAGGGCATCGAGGCCACGCACTGGGGGTATAAAGGGCCCCTCCGAAAGGGCCTCCTATGTAATCACAGAGGGCGACCCCAGCGGGGCAGCGACGCCAGGAGTACGAGGCTCCGGAGGACGCCCGACGACCATAGACGCGGACAAATCAGGAGCGACCACACCTGCAGGCTGGCCCTCAGGGGTTGGCACCTCAATCATCGGTGCCACCACACCCTTGGGAGCAGGGCGACCACACCTGCAGGCATTGGGGACTCCGGGGACTCCAAGATGACAACCAGGGAGGCTACCTCACGAGCCCGGTCACCCTTAGTGACAGGAGACGGTGTGTCTCTATGGGTTGGGGGCGCATCGGAGGCTGCTTTTGGCTTAACGCCTGGTTTCTTCCTCCTCATCTTCGGAGTACCAGCATCCTTGGTCACCAAGCAAAAGAAGGGCATCAGTGCACAAACTCAAGGTACACGAGACGAGCCAAGGTGGACCACTTACTCCTCAACGTCAACCCATTTCCTCTTCCTCTCCGCTCCCGCAACTACGGAAGCACCCAAGCCTTCCATGGCATGGACATCACCACGTGCGGAAGCAAGGGCGCTGCCCACGGCGTCGGTCGACGGAGGGATCACCGGGGCCCCGGTTTCTCCCGCCTCGCATGGGTGTTGCGGTCCGGGCAAGAGCAAGGCCAGCACTTCGACCGCATTCCTATAGAGGCAGGGCGCACCAGAGATGACTCCACTTTGCGCTTTTGAGGAGTCGACACATAGGCGAATCGCGTGGCACAAGGGGCTGTGCCAAACCCTCTAGGAGCATTCACGGCGCAGAAGGAACCCGCAATAGAAGCTCCGCCAACATCATTGGCGTCCTCAATCTCGCGTAGGAGCGTGCCCTTCGACGGGGGAGACGCCCCTGCCAGGCCATCGTCTGCGGTCTTCTCCAAGTCCTTCCCACCCGAGGTGTCATCGGGGGACACCATCACCGAGGAATTGAGGCTCTGTGTAGGGAAAAGCCCCAATTCATTGAAGGCAGATATCGCAGCAACTAGATCGGACCCATCATCACGGTGGTACAACGGGGCATGGATCTCAAGGAGGTCACCAGGGTCACCGTTGAGTAGGGTCGCCACAACCCGGCTCAACCCCTTGGGAGTTATGCCCACAAACCGAAGTCTAAGACTGTCGATGCTGCCTTGGTACTCCCATAGGGGCCTAGAGTGGGCCTGGAGGGGCATCAAGCACTGCTACAAGAACTCCTTCACTATCATCCCCCAGACAGCTTCATGGCGCTGATGTCATAGGAGAAGCGCTCCAGGATGGGCCCAGCCCGGGGGTCAGAAAGCTTCACGGAGCTCCATGGAGGGATCTTCTCCGGCATCCCCTCCGACAGATCCAACCGAGGGTTGGTGCACTTGAGATCCATGAAGACCTAGCGGTGCCTGAAGTTCTCTACCTTCTTCCCGTCCTTCAAGAGCATGTTGCCACTATGGACCGTGACAAAGGAGACGCAAGACGACCGCTGAGTGCCGTCGTGCAAACGCAGGATGAAGAAATGGAGGAAGAGGGCCACCGAAGGCCGCACGCCCGTGAAGGCCTCGCAGTAGAAAGCGAACATGGACAGGAGCAAGATGGAGTTGGGTTGGTGGTGAAGGGCCTAGGATGGCGGTGAAGAACGCAGGAAAGGGTGGGAGGAGCCCGGCGAAGATGCTATGGAGGAAGAAGGGGTAAGGCGTTTCGAACGGGGGACCACCTCGCCGAAGAACCACCCATATCAAGATCCGCCCCTCCTCGTTGGGCCCATCCGTCGTCCATTTCAGCACAGGACAGAGGTCCTCATTCTTGGTGATGGTGGACCCCTAGAGCGTCGGCGAAATGGGGGCGGAGGCATAGCCCCGTGCCTCTGGCTTCAGCTTGCTGGCGAGCACCATCGACAAGCTCGTGGAGTGAAGGCAGTGAGGAGAAGGACAGAGCGGCGCCAGATCTGGAGAGACGCTTGCTGGAGCTGGAGACCTAGAAAGCAAGAGCGGGTGGGCAAGGAGGGGAAGCAGTAATGGCCCAGCGCTATAAGTCAGGCTCTTCTCAATTCAAGTGGAGGACCAAGAGACAAAAGACACCCGACATGAGCCGCACGATGCATGTCAAGCCTGGACCGCAGGCATCAGGGTGCCGCGGCGCTGCGTGCCGCTCTCCAGGCTTCACCCGCGAGCCAGCGCGATCACGCCTTGGGCCCAAGGGCTACTGTCGGCGTTCTGGGAATGGGGGTACCCAGACCTGCCTGCCCGCGGCCCAGGGCATGGCCCATTTCATCAACCAGATAAGATCAGGCACAGCCCCCGCTCGAGACAAGGCCCTCGCGAGGGCCTTAGCCTCATGAGAAAGAACAACGACAAGGACCGCGGAGGGATGGGCCTCCTTTGGACCCCTCCGGAGCGGTGGAGATCTCTATGCAAGGCCCGACCTCGAGAATAAAGGGTGACGCAAGGAAGGAGTGGCGGGCGTCAGTGAACCAGGCAGCATAGTTTCCTCTTTGGTTCAAAGGGTGTAAGGACATATGCGGGTTCCCAAAGCACCCCCCAAAGTATTCCATTCCAGTGCAACAAGACCACAATCAGTCGCCTCGCGGGGTAGATGCCATCGCTAAGCCCATCCCTGTGCCGTCGATAGGTACATTGCAGGTGAAGACCGCCTTTTGGCAGGGCGAGCACGTACTGCTATCCCCCTTCAAAATTGGCCGTTGTGGGACCCCTTTCCGCCATGGTGATAAGGGAAGAGGACCCGGGGGCACCGCTATAGATAGAGGATAGTTTGCACCATATAGAGGATCCCCTGATCCGCCGAGAATCCATTCCATCAGTAATCCACCACCAACCCAGAGAGGGCCTCGACCACCTCAAGAGAGGCCTTAGGAGGCCCAATAACACTGTAATATTTCATCCACATCGCTTCCTCCCGAGGCAATCCACCAGAGCAGGAATTGGGTATTACGCTTCGCAGCGGCCCGAACCTCGGTAAACTGCTGTGTTCATCTTCTCCCTTGTCTTCATGCGAGTTAGTTGTTGCGTCCACCGAGTAGCGAGCTAGGGTGACGAGGCCACAGGGATCTTCGCATACGCCCCTGTGTTCGAATCTTAAGGGTATTGCAGAGCCTGAAATCCGACAGGTGAGGACGGCAAGCCAGTCGTGGAGGACTCCTTCGACATTTCTGCGGGGCCTGACGACGTTGAGGCGGCCGAGGAGAGCATTGACTCCAGCACCAAGCGCGATACCAGAGACGCGGCAGCTATGCAGGTGGATTTGGAGATGGCGACAACAGAGGCGGATCAAAAGGTGGCGGCTACCTCTGAGCAGCCTATCAAGCCGGTTGGCGGTGGGCCTGGTGTCTGAGCGGCTTCGTCTTTATCATGTTTTTTCTTTTGGAGCGAATTAAGTGGGAACGGGTTTCCACCCACTAGGGCTGTATTGTAAAGGATCTCTCGGCCGATGGCCTTAACTTTTTACAATTTTCTGTTGAATAATCATACTTTGGGTGCCGGCTCACCCTTTGCTTTGTTTTTCGGACTTTATTTGTTGCGCAAATCTCTTTTCGTCCTCTACCCCGCTTTCCAGCCAGCTGGTAGACAGCTAGGTCAGGGACGAGGCATCGTCCATAGGAAAAGTGCGCGAACCTTAGGAATGTCCATCTCGAGCTAGGGTGAGCCGCTAGAGGCAAGTTGCAAGGTGGAGGATCCTGCTGGACCTAAAAGTTGCCTCTCTTTGAAAGGTATATCGCGTGGTAAACATTTTCCTGCCCCAACGCCCTGCCGGCTGGACAGCCAGGAGATGGTCTTGGCCGGGAGGGGGTGGGGAGGGGTTTTGTATATCCACGTTTACTTGTCCTTCTCGGAGAAGAAAGACCTTAGGTCGGCTGTCAAGCGCTCGAGGAACTGGACCTGGGCACTTGATATGAGATGTGATGTTCTCTCAAATGTCGTCGAAAGGGCATGTCCCAAGTGCTGGCTGGTGACGCCCTTGCATTCATTGAGTCACAAAAGGAGAGTTGTGATGTACATAAATACATTGATACTTCTTAGCAGTAAAAGGGACGGAGGAGTGTCGCGTTCCATGGGCGCTTTGTCTCCTTGCCTGAGGAGTCTCTCTTGCGTTTCTGCGACTTATGGGCATCTATTAGATAGGACACGTTGTCGTATAGCACCTTGCTAACTATGAACGGGCCTTCCCACGAGGAATACAGCTTGTGTTGGCTGGCAGTTCACTCGATTTGCCTGAGCACTAGGTCCCCCTCGCGAAAGGAGAGGGGCCGGATCTGCTTGTTGTGGTAGTGCTAGAACTTCTGCTGGTAGATACCCGTTCATCTCAACTCCAGCTCGCAGGCTTCCTCGAGGAGGTCGACGCCATCTTCCCTTGTCTCCTTTGCATTCGTCTCCGTGTATAGGGTGACCCCAGGCGAGTCGAGCTCAATGTTTGTGGGGATGACAACCTCCGACCGTACACGAGGAAGAAAGGTGTGAAGCCAGTTGACCGGTTAGGAGTGGTTCTAAGTCTCCAGAGGATAGCCCACAGTTCTTTGATCTAGTAGCCAGCTGACTGGACAAGTGGTGCCACAAGCTAGGGCTTGATGCCGGCCAAGATCAGGTTGTTTTTCCTTTCAGCCTGTCCATTTGACTATGGGTGGGCAATGGAGGCCAGGTCGAGCCGGATGCCTTGCTTGGCGCCGAAATGCTCTAGCAATTGGTGCCAATGTCAATGATGATGCAGTGTAGGATGCCGTAGCGGACTGTGATGTCCTCGATGAACTGGAAGGATGTGGGGGCGTCCAGCTTCTTGATGGGTCTGGCCTCGATCCACTTGGTGAACTTGTCGACGGCTACCAGCAGATGCGTCATGCCACCTCGAGTGGTCTTGAAAGGCCCACCATGTAGAGCCCCCAAATGGTGGAGGGCGACGATAGTGGGATGGTCTTGAATGTCGCAGGCATCAAGTGGTTTTGCATGCAAAAACGTTAGCACCCGTCGCATTTGTCGATGAGCTGCGTCTCCTGCTCCAGTGCACTCAACCAGTAGAAGCCGTCGCGGAACACCTTGTCCACCAGGGTCCTCGAGGCGGTGTGATGCCCGCACTCGCCCTGGTGGATATCTCGGAGGATCTCTTGGCCCTTATCGGGCTCGACAAAGCGTCGGTACACGCCGGTTGTGCTGTGGTGGACCAGCTCCTGGTTGAGGATGTTGTAGGCGTGAGCACGGTGTTGGAACCGCCGGCCGTCCTTGTTGGGAGGGAGCTTGACATGCAAGAGAAAAGACAAGATTTGCTAGGCCCATGGCAAAGCCGAGATCGAGGCACAGGCTGGGGATTCTGGACAGTTGGAGCCCCCGACTCCATCCCCGGAGCCCTCGGGCGAGGCATGTTAGTCCCTGGGTCCAACTGGACGACAACCATCAGGACGGCTGCGGGCACGTAGCCGTCCGCCAACGGAACAACTGCAACCATAGGCGGTGCGGCGAGCGCGTCCGGTGGACCAGATGTGGCTGGGACAGATATATGGAGCAGGTGGGGCTGGCAGATACCCCAGGCCCATCGAGGGGCCGGCAGGATCCGTGGGCACGAAGATGGACTCCGACTTGTCGGAGGGTTTGATCTATGGCTTGCGTAGGTGCTCGAGGGAGACACCAGCCAGAATGGCCTAGCGGCTAAAGCTGATTTTGGCCAAGGTGTCCACAACCTCGTTGTCAGCCTAGGGGACGTGATGCAACTCGCAACCCTCGAAGGAGCCGGTGACCTGTTGGACGAGTAAACGGTAGTTTGCCATGTGGGAACCGCCGAAGCATAAGATGTGTCGGATGCCAATTTCTTTGGCGAGCTGGAGGCCGTGGACGAGCGCCTCATACTCGGCAACTTTGTTGGAGGCGGCGAAGTATATGTGGAGCGCGTACTTGAGTTGATCTCCCTTAGGAGACGACAGGACGATGTCGGCTCCCAAGCTAGTCTGCATCTTGAAGCTGTTGAAGTGCATGCGCAAGTGCGTATAGTGCAGGGGAGCCGGCACAAAATGGGTGGCGTCCCGGCCGCTCATGGTCTCCCCCAGCGGTGCCATGCTCACGATGGTGATGGTATGTTCTTCGAAGTGCAGCTTGATCTTCTAGGCGGCAAAGTATATGCCGTATCACATCTTCAAGTAGTGGGGGTAGTTTTTCTTGGAGGCGGAGAGGACCTCGCTGAGGTAGTAGATGGGGCGCTGGACTAGCAGCACCCTACCCTCCCCCGTCGGCCCCACTACCAGGATGACAGTGAGGAAGCATTTGGTCCTTGCAATGTATGTGAGCAGGGGCTCCTTCTCAGCCGACATGAACAAGATAGGCGTGCTAGTGAGGACTCGCTTGAGGTCGCGGAACGCTTCCTCGCCTTGTCTGTCCATTCGAACTTGGCCGGCGGGGTGGGTAACCGGCTCGATAAGCGCCATCTTCCTGATGAGCAGGTAGAGGGGCATGGCCTTCTCTCCTAGCCGGCTGACAAACCGGTTGAGTGAGGCCAGGAAGCCAGTAAACTTCTGGATGTCGCGCAGCCAGGTCAGCTTAGGCATGTGCTCGATCGCCCTGATCTTTTTTGGGTTAACTTCGATGCCATGGGCAGAAATGATGAAACCAATGCGCTAGCCAGCTGGGACGCCAGAAGCACACTTCTCCAGGTTGAGCTTGACCTTGTACTCATGCAGGTCGCCAAAGGTCTCTCGGAGGTCGTCAAGGAGGCTGAAGTGCTTCTTGGTTTTGACGACAATGTTGTCAACATAGACGTTGATGTTCGTGTCGATCTGCGGCAGGAGACACTTTTTCCTTTAGCGCTGGAAGGTCATGCCCACATTCTTCAAGCCAAAGGACATGGTGATGTAGCAATAGGCCCCGAAAGAGGTAATGAAGGAAGTGTTCAGCCGATCGGCTGGATCCAGCTTGATCTGGTGGTAGCCTGAGTAGTCGTCCAGGAAGGACAGCAGATCGCAACCGTCCGTGGAGTCGATAACTTGATCTATCCGTGGTAGGGGGAACAGTTCGTTGGGACATTCCTTGTTCATGCTAGTTTAGTCGATACACATGCGCCAAGTCTTGTTTTTCTTCAGCACCAGGACTTGGTTGGCCAGCCAGTCCGGGTGGAGAACTTCCATGGTGAAGTTGGCAACGAGTAGCCGGGCTCCCTCTTCTCCTATAGTATGTCGCTTCTCCTCGGAGAAACAGCGCAGGGGTTGCTTTACCGGGTTCACATCCGGTCGGATGTGAAGTTTGTGTTTGGCGTACTTCCTTGGAACACCAGGCATGTTTTTGGGAGACCATGCGGAATTGTCTTGATTCATTTGGAGGAAGTCAATGAGCTCGCTTTCCTATTTGCTGCTGAGGTTTGCGTCGATGGTGACGCACTGCTTAGTGTTGTCAAGGTCGAGTGGCACTTGCCTCGTGTCCTTGGATGGCTAGAAAGACGTCTCACCGGCCGTCTAAGACGGGGGAGCCGGCATGGCCGGCTGCTCGACAGCTTGTGCCACGAGCCGATCGAGTTGCTGTCTCTCCTTTGCGATCACCAGAGCCTCGGCCAGCCAACTTCCGTTGCGAGCGTAGTTGATCGATGTTTTGTAATTGCCGGTGATGGTGATGATGCCCTTGGGCACCGATAGCTTGAGCTTGAGGTAGGCGTAGTGAGGTACCACCATGAACTTAACGAGCGCCAGTCGTCCCAGCAATGCATCATAAGGGTTGGTAAGGTCCACCACCTCGAACCATACTAGATCGCAACGGAAGTGATGCTGAAGTGATGCTTGTTGCCGAAGAGTACGTCGAGCCTGATCTTTCCTATGGGGGAGCAGAAACGCCCCGGCAGAATATCGTGGAAGACCGTCCGGCTCGGCTACAGGTCCGCCTCCGTGAGCTTCATCTTGATCATCGTCTTGCGGTAGAGAATGTTGATGTTGCTACCACTGTCGACCAACACCCGCGAGAAACTACAGGTGTGTATTTTTGACACGATGGAGGGATCGAGGATGACGGCATAGCTGCCTGGGTTCGGCATCACTCTCGGGTGGTCTGCCCGGCTCCAGGTGACGGGCTTCTCGTACTAGTGAAGACGACATAGGTCACATCTTGGTCGGGGAAGTGGTCATGTAGGCGGTCGTCACGCAGCATCGGAGCCAGTGCGTGTGTAGGCGCAGGAGCCAGAGCCGGCGTGCGAGGAGGCGACAGCGGGGCAGCCGAAAGGCCCTCACCTCGGGCCAACCGCTGCGAGAAGATGCAATGTCGAAGCGTGTGTGTTGACGGCTTGGCCCCAGAATGATGTTTGTAGGGTGCGTCGAGCATTTGCTCGAAGGTGAGTTTGGGCTGCCAGGCGGCCTTGCCAGTCCACTAGCGTTGGCTGGAGGCCTTTGTAGTTGGCTGCTCTTCTTCGATGGTGGCGACATGCCGGCTCCCGTAGTGGGGATCTGGTTGGTCGGTCTTGCGCTTGTTGTTATGTGGGTGCCGGTTGTCAGTAGGCGCCCTTGGTGTGGTAGATGGCGGCACCAGTTTGGCAGGCGTGATGACCTTGATCCGCATTGCGTAGTCGGCCTTGGTGTACTTATCCGCCTTGGCCATGAGGTCCACTCGGGTAGCTGGCTCAGAGCACAGGAGCTTGTGCTAGAGGTGAGTGTCGTCACAACACCCCTCGACGAAGTACTCGATGTCCTGCACGTTGTGCACTCCTTGCAGGACTTGTAGAGCTCGGTCCATCGGGTGAGGAGGTCGCGGAGGGGCTCGTCCGGCCCCTGAACACACATACCCAGCTGCGTCGCCTCCCCTAGCGCAGTCGACCAGTAGAAGTTGTCGCAGAACACCTTGGCCACCAGGTTCCTCGAGGCGGCGTGATGCCCGCACTCGGCCTGGTGGATAACTCGGAGGATCCCTTGGCCATTATTGGGCTCGACAGAGCATTGGTACATGCCGTTTGTGCTGTGGTGGACCAGCTCCCGGTTGATGATGTTGTAGGCGTAAGCACGGTGTTGGATCCGCCGGGCTTCGTCCTTGTCGGGAGGGAGCTTACCATGCAAGAGAAAATTCACGATTGGCTAGGCCCACGAAAAAGCCGAGACCGGGGCCGGTTCTGGCACAAGCTGGGGATACTGGACAAACAGAGCCTCCAAGTGCATCCCCGGAGACCTCGGGCCAGGCATGTTAGTCCCCAGGTCCAGCCGGTCGACAGCCATCAGGACGGCTAGGGCTCGGAGCCATCCGCCAACGTACCGATCGCAACCGGAGCGGGCACGGCGAGTGCGGCCGGTGGACCAGGTGGGGCTGGAAGAGCAGATGGAGCATGTGTGGCCGGCGGAGCCCCCAGAACCGTCGAGGGGCCGGCAGGATCCGTGGGCATGGAGATGGACTCCGACTTGGCTGAGGGTTTGATCGATGGCTTGCGTAGATGCTGGAGGGAGACGCCAGCCGGAATGGCCTGGCGGGTAAGCCGATTTTTGCCAAGGTGTCCACAACCTCATTGTCAGCCTGGGGGACGTGATGGAACTCGCAACCCTTGAAGGAGCCGGTGAGCTACTGGACGAGTAAACGGTCGTTGGCCATCACGGAGTCGCCAAAGCATAAGATGCATCAGATGCCAATTTCTTTGGCGAGCCGGAGGCCGTGGACGAGGTCCTCGTACTCGGCCACATTGTTGGCGGTGGCGAAGTGGATCTCGAGACCATACTTGAGCTGATCTCCCTTAGTAGATGACAGGATGATGCCGGCTCCCAAGACGGTCTGCATCTTCGAGCCGTCAAAGTGCATGCGCCGGTGTGTAGAGTCTGGGGGAGCCTGCACAAACTGGGTCTCGGCCCAGTTGACAAGGAAGTCGGACATTGATTGTGACTTGATGGCGGTGCTGGCTCATATCAAATCTAGTAGTCGGTGAGGGCGATGGCCCATTTGGCGGTTCGGCCAGTGGCGTCCCGACCACTCATGATCTTGGCCAGCAGCGCCATGCTCATGACGGTGATGGTGTGTTCTTCAAAGTACTTCTTGATCTTCTGTGCGGCGAAGTATATGTCGTATCACATCTTTTGGTAGTGGGGTTAGTTTTGCTTGGAGGCAAACAGGACCTCGCGAAGGTAGTAGACGGAGCCCTTCCCTCCTTCGTCTGCTCCACTACCAGGACGACACTGATGAAGCATGTGGTCGTTGCAATGTATGTGAGCAGGGCCTCCTTCTCAACCGGTGCGAACATGATGGGTGTGCTGGTGAGGACTCGCTTGAGGTTGCAGAATGCCTCCTCCGCCTTGTCTGTCCATTCGAACTTGGCCGGCGAAGTCGGCAGCCGAATCGATAAGCGCCATCTTCCTCATGAGCTAGCAGAGGGGAAGGGCCTTCTCTCCCAGCCGGCTGCCAAACCGGCTGAGTGAGGATAGGCGGCCAGTGAGCTTCTGGACGTCGCGGATCCAAGTCAGCTTGGGCATGTGCTCGATTGCCCTGATCTTCACTGGGTTAGCTTTGATGTCGTGGGCGGACATGAAGAAACCAAGCAGTTGGCCGGCTAGGATGCCGAAAACAGGCTTCTCCAGGTTGAGCTTGACCTTGTACTCACGCAGGTATGTGAAGGTCTCCCGGAGGTCGTCAAGGAGGCTGAAGTGCTTCTTTGTTTTGATGACGATGTCATAAACGGAGACGTGGATGTTCCTGTCGATCTACGGCAGGAGACACTTTTGCTTGCAGCGCTGGATGGTCATGCCTACATTCTTCAAGGCGAAGGACTTGCTGATGAAGAAGTAGGCCCCGAAAGGGGTGATGAAGGAAGTCTTTAGCCGATCGGCTGGATCCAGCTTGATCTGGTGGTAGCTTGAGTAGGCGTCCAGGAAGGAGAGCAAATCGCAATTGGTCATGGAGTCGATAACTTGATCGATCTGTGGCAGGGAGAACGGGTCCTTGGGACATTCCTTGTTCATGCTAGTTTAGTCGATACACATGCGCCAAGTCTTGTTTTTCTTCAGCACCAGGGCTGGGTTGGCTAGCCAGTCCAGGTGGAAAACTTCCATGATGAAGTCGGCTACGAGTAGCCGAGGTCTCTGTTCTCATATAGTATGGCGCTTCTCCTCAGAGAAACGGCGTATGGGTTGCTTGACCAGCTTCACATCCGGTCAGACATGAAGCTTATGTTTGGCGTACTTCCTTGGAACACCACACATGTATTTGGGAGACCATGCGAAATTGTCCTGATTCTTATGGAGGAAGTCGATGAGCTCGCCTTCCTATTTGCTGCTGAGGTAGGAGCCGATGGTGACACACTGCTTGGGGTTTTCCAGGTCGAGTGTCACTTTCTGGTGTCCTTGGACGGTTAGAAAGACGCCTCGCCGTCCGTCCGGGACAGGGG
Source organism: Hordeum marinum (assembly GCA_022496015.1). NCBI lineage: Eukaryota > Viridiplantae > Streptophyta > Magnoliopsida > Poales > Poaceae > Hordeum > Hordeum marinum. The sequence goes on from CM039675.1 coordinate 166,185,815, forward strand.
AGCCGGCATGGTCAGCTACTTGGCGGCTTATGCCACGAGCCGGTCGAGTTGCTGCCTCTCCTCTGCGATCACCAGAGCCTTGGCCAGCCGACTTCCATTGCGAGCGTAGTCAATCGATGTCTTGTAATTGCCGGCAATGGTGATGATGCCCTTGGGTCCCGGGAGATTGAGCTTGAGGCAGGCATAGTGAGGTACCGCAATGAATTTGACGAGCGCCGGTCGTCCTAGCAATGTGTGGTAAGGGTTGCTGAGGTCCACCACCTCGAAGCATACCGACTCGCGGCAGAAGTGATGCTTGTCTATGGAGAGGACGTCGAGCCGGATATTGCCGATGGGGGAGCAGGACTGCCCCAACAAAATGTCGTGGAAGACCGTGTGACTCGGCTACAGGTCCGCCTCCTTGAGCCCCAGCTTGATCATTGTGTCATGGTAGAGAATGTTAATGTTGCTACCACCGTCGACCAACACCCGCGAGAAGTCGTAGGTTCGTATTTTGGAGACGATGGTGGGATCGAGAATGAAGGTGTAGCTACCTGGGTTGGGCATCACTGTCGGGTGGTCTGCAGACTCTAGGTGACGGTTCTTCTCGGACTAATGAAGACGATGTAGGACACATCTTGGTCAGGGAAGTGGTCATGTAGGCGGCCATCACATAGCATCGGAGCCGGTGCAGGCGCAGGCACGGGAGCTAGAGCTGGCACGCGAGGAGGCGGCAATAGGGAGCCATAAGGCCCTCACCTCGGGCCAACCGCTGCGAGAAGTTGCACTGCCGGAGCATGTGCGTTGATGCCTTGGCCCCAGAATGATGTTTGCAGGGTGCGTCGAGTGTCTGCTCGAAGGTGAGTTTGGTATGCCAGGTGGCCTTACCAGTACGCCGGTGTTGGCTGGAGGCCTGGGTAGCCGGCTAGTCTTTTTCGATGGTGGTGACTTGTCGGCTCCGTAGCGGGGATCCGGCTGGTCGGCCATGCACTTGTTGTTCTGTGGCTGCTAGTTGTCGGTAGCCGCCCGCGGTGTGGTAGACGGCGGGGCCAGTTTGGTAGGTGTGTAGACCTTGATCCACATTGCGGAGTCGTCCATGGAAAACTATTCCGCCTTGGCCATGAGGTCCGCCCGGGTAGCTGGCTCAGAGCATAGGAGCTTGTACTTGAGGTGAGTGCCGTCGTAGCAGCCCTCAATGAAGTACTGGATGGCTTGCACCTCGTGCACTCCTCGCGGGACTTGCGGAGCTTGGTCCATCTCGTGAGGAAGTCGTGGAGGTGATCGTTTGGCCCCTGAACACACATAACCAGCTCGCTGTGGCGGGGGGGGGGGCGCTCGTAGGTGCCAGTGAAATTGTGGACAAACGCCTCTTCGAAGTCCGTCCAGGTGTTGATGCTGCCGGCCGAAAGGTTGTTAAGCCAAGTCCAGGCTGAGCCGATCAACATGAGGGGGGCATAGCGCATGGCCACATGCTTGTTCCCCCTGGCGATGCCGACTGCGGTGGTGTAGTCGATCAGCCAGTCCTCCATCTTTGCGGTGCCTTTGTACTTCGGGGTGTCGCGAGGGAGAGTGAAGCCAGTCGGAAACGGCTCGTTCTGGATCCGGGGGCAGAAACATGTCGGGCCGATCGAGCCCTCCTCTTCAAGGAGGGCCGATTGCGCAAAGCCGGTCGATGCGGGTCCGGGCATCATTCTCGCTTTAGGGAGCCAAGGTGGCCACGAGTTCGGGTCGAACTGTCGAGGCAGGCGAGTGTGCATGCTTCCACTGCGGGGGTCGGGTCTGGGTGCGCAGGCACATGCCGTCCTCTACCGGCTCGTCTGTGCACTGGCTGGTGACAGTCGGCGGCTCGTTTACATGTTGAGAACGCGTGCCTTGAGAAACCAGGCTGAGCCGCAGGAGGAAGAGGCCTGATGAGCCGATGAACGCAGGTCGGCAACCGGAGCCGAGGTTGACGTGATCTAGTCGGACTTGCTACACGTTGGCCGTGTTGATGAGGTCCTTGATGTGCTGGTCTTGCTGGGCGCGCTCCTCGCCTTCCAAGTCGGCCAGGTCAGCGTAAGCCACCTGGGCGGCCCAAATGTTGGCCGCCGGGGTATCGTAGGTGGGCAGCCTACCATCGAGGATTTCCACGACCTTGCGGCCGCGGCCGCGGACGCCGTTCTGCCGGCTAGGCTCGGTGTCAGATGGCATGAGGCCGTAGGCGGAGTTATACTCCCGCTATGTGGACTCCATCCAGCGCTTGGCCCTAGCGAGGGCGGTGGCTTGTGAGAACAACAGTTGGCATGCCGTTTCCAGCTCATTCGTGGCCGTAGCCCGGTCGGTCGTCGGCGCGACGAGGGTGCTTAGCCCCCGAAGGGAGGAGCCTATGGGGTCAAAGACGCCAGCACCGGGGGAGCGATTGACGCGAGCACGGCCACCCTGGCATGATCGGAGGACATGGAGGAGCCGGTGGTCATCACCTTTGCGGTGACGCAGAAGTCATGGGCGCCACCCACTGGCGTTCCGTCTATGCACGAAGGAGGGTCGTAGTATTCGAGCACCATGTTGGGCTACTCGTCCTGCGTCGGCGCGTCATTGAGGCACAACACGACGAATAGCATGCAGAGGCCATCAATGTCAAGCGGAGCATCGCCATGGACCAACTCGAGGGAGGGGACGGAGGTCCCACCCACGAAATGGGTGGAACCATCGCCAGAATAGTGGGAGCTTCTGCGAGGGCGGACCCCACGGGCAAGCTGATTAGCCCAGACGCGAGGCACCCTATGGAGTTGGTGTTGCGTCCCGCCCAGAGTATGACTCCAACCGGCACCGTGCACGGCCCCATGGCGGGCGCCAACTAATGTCGTTTTCTCACGCCAGATGCCATGGGGTGACTTATCGAGAGTGGTTGGGGCCGAAGGATGCCGGTGGACTCCGGGAGCGGGATCGGGACTAAGCGGCACGAGATGCATGATGTACCCAGGTTTGTGGCCCTCGTGGGAGGTAATACCCCTAGTCTTGCTTGTCTAGATGATATACGAAGAGGGCTACAATGGTGCTCCTTGAGCTGTTAGATTGAGGAGGAAGAAGGGCGTGGCCGGCTCTTACTGCCTCTCTATGCGTGTGGAAGGGTGTGTGGGTTGCGTGAATGCATACCCTCACATGGCGGCGCCGAGGGGGTTTTATAGGTGAGCCCCCCGACTTACCATATGCATGGATAGTACTAGGAAGCGAGGGCCATCTGACAACCTCTCTAGCCGGCCGGGGGTCCTGCTGTCTTGTGCCATCTTGTCGCCTGTGGGGCCAGCCGAAAAGATGGCCCTGCCAGGGCCTACCGGCAGGCTACGCAATTGGCCCGCACCCACCTGCCCCGGCACTGGCCACACTGGGCGGCGTCGTCTTGTGGCAGACGGCTGTGGTCAGCGGTATGGTCGGCCGCCCTGTAGCCACGCGGTGGCAGGTAATGGAGTGGATGGAGGGCGTGTCGGCACTGTTGCCTCGCCCAGTCATGGTTAGTCGCGGTCAGCGGTACGACAGTGCGTGTTGTAGCCATGCGACCGCTTCATGAGCCATCAATGTTACTCCATAGAGACCCGTCGTGAGGGTCGTGCCCAATCTCCGTACTCGGATATAGCGGGAGGGGATGGGAGCTCGTCTGTCCATGAGTAGTTGGGAGAAGCGGCCATCGCTCGTCGGTTGCCTGCCAGTCGGCCGGTCCCAGCCGGCCACAAGCTAGCTGGCGCCGTACCAACCGACCGGGCTCTAGCCGGTCATGGGCCAACCAGCTGGGCATCATCCAGCTAGACACTGGCCAGGTGTATTGTTTTTTGAAAGCGAGTCGAACCACCTCATCTTGGCATAACCAGCGGTCATACCCCCGTCACTCCCTAGGTGGTTTTGGTAATTAATAACAACATACTCCCTCCGTTCCTTGATTTCAGGTGTATAGATTTTTGAGAAAAAAAGCTGAAATATAAGGTGTATTGCATTGCACCACTCATTTGGATATTTTTTATGGATTTGATTACGTCAGACAAGCTCCTCTATATTTTGATGTCAATTAGTCAGGTGTAATCTTGCCCAAAACTTATGAAATTTTCCCTCCATGTACATTCTTTAATTTTCGTGCCAAAAACTATACACCCTATATTTAGGAATGGAGGGAGTATATGTCATTGAACTAATGTTTCCACTAAGTATATTTCAGGAAAAGTTCAATGATAAGGATGGCAAAAGGATTGTGGAGAATCCCCACGATGCAAAGAAATGGATTGTCAAGGCTACAAGAATAGGTCTCTACATTTTACTTTGTGAGGAATCACTTTTAGTCCACAGGAAAAGCCAATACAATTAAAAGGGGGCAAGGTACCTTTGGTGAATAAAATGCTGAAACGTCCACAAGTGATAGTCACCAAAAACACCCACAAAGTCTTCCACAAAGTCTACCCAAAGCCAAATTTCCAAAATCGGTGAAACCAACAATTCCCACTTGGTCCGACCGATGCCTATACTTAGACATCCCCATGCCAAACCCTAGCACATCGAAGCAACCGATCCCACTTTGGTGCCACCGAGTTCTGGTTGCCAACTTTCGGTTGCCTCGATTCATAAAATCGGAATGTCCAAGTTTTTGGATCGGTGACACCGAGATGTAGATTCTGACCGTTGGACAAATATGTTGGAAATATGCCCTAGATACAATAATAAATTGCTTATTATAATATTTCCTTGTTGATGATAACCGTTTATTATCCATGCTATAATTTTATTGACCGGAAACTCAGATACATGTGTGGATACATAGACAACACCATGTCCCTAGTATGCCTCTAATAGACTAGCTCGTTGATCAAAGATGGTCAAGGTTTCCTAGCCATGGACATGAGATGTCATTTGATAACGGGATCACATCCTTAGGAGAATTATGTGATGGACAAGACCCAAACTATAAATATAGCATATGATCAAGTCAGTTTCTTGCTATAGTTTATAGCATGTCAAGTACCTGTTCATATGACCAAGAGATAATCCAACTCACTAACACCGGAGGGAGTGCCTTGTGTGTATCAAACGTGGAAACATAACTGAGTAACTATAAAGGTCCTCTACAGGTATCTCCGAGGGTGTCTATTGAGCTGGCATGGATCAAGACTGGGATTTGTTAATCCGTGTGATGAAGAGGTATCTTAGGGCCCACTGAGTAATACAACATCACAACAAGCCTTGCAAGCAATGTGACTAAGTGTTAGACATGTGATATTGTATTACACAACGAGTAAAGAGACTTTCTGGTAACGATATTCAACTAGGTATATAGATACCCACGATCGAATTTTGGGCAAGTAACAAACCGAAGAACAAAGGGAACAGCATACTGGATTAACTGAATCCTTGACATAGAGGTTCAACTGATAAATATCTTCATAGAATATGTAGGAACCAATATGAGCATCCATGTCCCACTATTGGTTATTGACCGTAGAGATGTCTCGGTCATGTCTACATAGTTCTCGAACCCGCATGGTCTGCACACTTATGGTTCGGTGACATTTCGTTAGTATAGGGTATGTATGGTGGTGACCGAAAGTTGTTTGGAGTCCCGGATGAGATCCCGGACGTCACGAGTAGCACCAGAATGGTTCGGAGGTAAATATGTATGTATAGGAAGTCTTGTTTTTGTTACCGTAAAAGTTTCAGGCTCATCGGTAGTGTATCGGGAGTGCCGAGAGGGGTACCGGGGACCATCGGGAGGGGTGTCTTGACCCAAAGGGCCTCATGGGCTGTGGGAGGAATCAAGCTAGACCTTAGTGGGCTGGCCGAGCCACCCACTAAGGCCCATGCGGCTAGGGGTGGAAAAAAGCAAAGGAGGAGTGGTGGAAATAGTTTCCAATTTGAAAGAGGAATCCTACTCATAATAGGATTGGAGTAGGACTACTACACCTCCAATTTCGGCCACCTCTTCAGGGTTTGAGGCTGCCTCCTCCCCTCCCTCCCACCTATATATACTAGAGGATTTAGAGGGGAAAGCTAACCCTAATTGCCACAGGCTCCCTCTACTTCATCTAGATCGTTTTCTCCTCTAGTCTAATTTCGGCGGTGCTTAGGCGAAGCCCTGTCGGAATAGTTCCACCACCATCGCCGCAACACCATCGCGCTACCGGAGAACTCATCTGCCTATCTGCTCCCTTTTGTTGGATCAAGAAGGCGGATATCATCAACGATCTATACGTGTGCTGAATGCGGAGGCGCCATCCATTCGGCGCTAGATCGGAAGGACCGTGATCAGGATCGCGAGACGGTTCGTGATTTGATTGCGGGACAGATCGTGATAGGATCGCGGGATAGTTTGTGATTGGATTACGGGCTAGATAGTCATTGGATAGTGGGACGATCGGCAATTTGGATCATGAATACGTTTGACTACATCAACCGCGTTTCTTAACGCTTCCCGCTTAGCAATCCACAAGAGTATGTAGATCCACTCTCCCTCTCGTAGATGCTCATCACGATTGATAGATCTTGCGTGTGCGTATGGAATTTTTTGTTTGCCATGCAACGTTCCCCAACAGTGGCACCATGAGCTAGGTCTATGTGTATATGAGATCACGAGTAGAACACAAAGGAGTTTCTGGGCATTGATGCTTAGATTGCTTCCTCCCTTGTTCGTGTTTTGATTCAGCGACATTGTGGGATGAAACGGCCCGGGCCAACTTTACTCGTACGCTTACGAGAGACCGGTTCCATCGACTGACCTGTAACTTTGTTGCACAAAGATGGCTGGAGGGTGTCTATGTCACACCCTGTGTTTCTATCACTTTTTTAATACGTGGATTTACAAACTTTGGAACTAATTAAAACTTTTTGATTGCATGCTTGTTTGAATTATTGCTTGTTTGATTGTTTGTTGAGTTTGTTTGGCACGCTTAGGTTCTACTCCTCTCCATATTCATCTTCCTTGAACTAAACTTCTTGCCCAATGATCATGCCATGTGAATAGTTTCCAAAACTATTTTTACCAATTATTATTTTGACCAAAAAGGATCTATTCAAATTAGGTTTTCAAAAAACCCTGAGTTGAGGTTTGCATTGCATGTCCTCAAATTGGGTGGATCCTTTTTCCCCAAAGGTTTTATTTGAAACCTACAATATTTATGACTTCCCAAAACCACTAAATATTAATTTTACAGATTATTTTAATATTTTATTTAAAGGCTTTTTCTTAAGACTAGAAATGGTTTTTCATGAGGAAAAATTATTTAAATGCTTCCAAAATATTTGAGAAAATTTACAGAAACTCAGTGGACATATATTTTCCATATATATAAGTTTCAACACATGGTCACGTTCAAAATCATGGGAAAAACCCCTGAAAACCCTTTCTGTCCAAATCAAGATTTTGAAATATTTCTATAAGGAATATTCTCAATAAATTCCAAGAAAATTCCAGCAAGACAACATTGTCATAGGTGCTGATCTTACAAAGTTTCATCTTAATCCAAATTGGTTTGATTCATCAAACTATTCCGAAACCCTCCCTGTCCAGGTTCAAATTTGAACAACTTTACATTGTGAAAGTTCTTCCCTTGACCCCAAACTTTGTGGACATGTTCTAATCACCAAATAATGGTGCTACACTTAGTGGTGCATCAAGGGGATTAGCTTAGCATGACTAGATCTAAAGAATCCAGATTCTGTTGATTTGTAGGGTTCCACAAAGTTACATTGTGAACTTTCATCAATCAAGCTCAAACTTGGTTATCGGGACTAATTCTAATCACCATTTGATCCTGTGAAATCTTGTGTCTAGAAAAGCCCATTTGCTTGCCCTAATCTCCATCAAACACCTTCTGGCAGAATGGCAAAAACCCTATTTGGCCCCCTTCTGCTAATCCCCTTGCCTCCAAAATTTTACCACAACTTTCTAGTATAGCATTTCACCTGCAGTAATTTTCCTCTGGCCAAGACTCAATGGGTAAGTGGGGTAAAAACCCACATTTAGCTCTCTAGATAGCAAGGAAAGCAACATTTCAACCTCTCCCCTACTCCATTTCCTCACCTTTGCCTAACCCCTAGCTCTTGCTAGCTCATGGGCATCTATGGAACCTCCAAGACAGAAATGGACACGCAAGTGCCCATTTTTTATGCGAATACCGACCATATTGGCGCTCTGGAGCCTGCTATTGTGCGCTCCTGAACTATAGCCGCCCCAATCCCGACACTGCCGACCACCTCGGGCCAAGGGAGCACGCCACCAGGCCCCCACGACGTCCGCGCCTCCCAGCCGGTCGTCTCCCCTCCTCTCTATCTCCCCTGCAGTCCCCCTTCACACGCGCATGGCACCGCCTGAGAGATCTAATTATGGATCTCAGATGCGCTCGCCTCTGGCTCCCCTAGCTGCCCCTCTTCCTATCCGATGGCACGGACCGAGCCCACGACCACCACAGACACAGCCCAGGGCACCCCCGAGGCCCGTGACGACGCACCCGAGCTCACCGTGCGCCACGCCCACGGTGAGCTTCGGCCACCACTACATAAAGGCCCACGTGCCTCCCTCTCGCCTTTGGTCACCTCTCCTTCCTTCCGAACGCGCTTCAGAAGCCCCAGCTGGACCTCCCCGACCTCAAGCGCATGGGATCGAACCGGTCGCCGCCGCATCGAGCCATCGGTGTTCGCGAAGTAAACGACCTCCTCCGCCCCTATTTTCTCTCGATCTGTAACCCAGACCCCTCCTGATCATTTCCCCCTCCTCCCCGGTTATTTTCAGCTAAGGAATGACGCCAGCAACCCCCTCCTGAAGCGAACCCCCCGCACTTCCTCATCGCCGGCGAGACAGGGCCTCTCAGACGTCCCATCCACCTCCTCCCGAATGGCGGCAACCTCCAAAGCTCGTGGCCGCTCCCTGCTCCCCCTCTCATGTCATGCATCGCCATTGGTGAGCACCACCGTCTCCTGGATGGAGGTTGATGATGGCCCTAGCAAGTGGGGCCCGCTCGTCAGCCTCTGCCTCGCCTGCCTCCCTCTCCCTCTCATAGGCACACGGGCCCCTCCCGTTAGGTTCGAACCTGACGAGGGTGGGTGCACCGGCTTTCCTAGGGCCATTTTGCTTTAGACCAGCCTAGTTGCGGCCAGTTCTGGCCTAGGGCATGGTGCCCATTTTTCTTTTCCTTTTCGTGTCTGTTTCCAAAAAATCCCACAAATCAGAATATAAATCCTATGCCAAATATTTTTCCACCTAAATTCTTGGAAAAATAAGTAGAATTTAATAGTGCCATTTGTGAAATATTGTGAAAACTTTTTATGCACTATTTTATTTTAAAACCTGTTAAAATAGTTTTTAAAAATGTTTTCACAGAAAAACCTTAAACAAATATTCTTAGTATAGTTTTTAGCATTTATCAGAGTAGGGTAGCACTTTATTAGTGGATGTTTGTGCTCCGTTTTTGTGTTATGCTTATTATTATCTTTATTTATCATGGTGATATATTGCGTTGTTGACGAGGGAGTTGGACTCGAAGACTTTGAAGACCCCTAAGTCTTTGTTGAGCCTGGCAAGCAGCCCTTTGACCATGTTAAGAAACCATTTTCATGCATGTCATATGGCACCTTATTCTTGTTGTTTATCATGTCATATGGTGACCCTACCTTCGGTGGGATTCCTCCATTACTTTTATCGTTGATACTTGCATCGTGCATGACCCTACCTTCCTTATGAGGGTTGTGCGAGTGGGAGTAGATAGGATGCTAGTAGATGCTATGCAAGTGGGATCGGTAACATGCATGGTGATGGAAACAAAAATGATTTCAAGGACTTTCCAAAAAAACGTCGGGTGCCACTAATGCCCAGGGGAGATGATGATGAGCTAGCTAGCCCTTGATAAAGAGTGAGTGAGTGTGTGTAGATTTGTCGACCATCCCAACCTTACTTGTACAACCACTCTACCCCTTTATTGGAAGCGGCTGTGTTGATTTCTTTGGTGTATACTAGCAAGGAGCCCAGATTACTAGTGGAGCGAGTGGCGTGGTCACTCTCGATATGTGGTCATACCGGAATGTACGATCATGTGCTGTCTTCATAGGCATCGGGCACACCGTTGCATGCCCCCATGGATGATACGTGTGACGTATATCATGAGGGATGGCACTAACAAGTGGACTCTTTGTTTAGTATCGCTAGGGGAAAGGCAATGTTCGGGTGCTTACCTCGGGTATGTCAAATACCGTGATTCATGGATGACACGGAAGTTCCACGAGTCTTTTGGGGAAAGTATGCAACCTCTCCAGAGTGTAAAACTATTCGAATAGCCATGTCCACGGTCAAGGACAGTTGGGTGGTGCTGCTTACACTATGTCCAGATGTTTTCACAAAACTTGGTGTGTGTGTGTCAAATAGATGCTTGAGCTAAGTCGGAAGACTTGATGAAATGATTGAACATGTGATGTTCATTCCCTTTCTTATGATGATATCTACAACTTGTTCATATCGATATCTGCCAAATGTTGATGCATGCTTACAAAGTTACTTAATCATGTCATTGCATACAAAATCAGCTTTCTGCAAAACATACCTACTTAGTGCTACATCATGCATTCTTATACCTTGTTCCACAATATGGTTTGCTTGCGAGTACATTCAAAGTACTCATTGGCTTGCCACTGGTTATTTAATTGGCCAGGCATGGAAGAACAGGAGTACGGTGAAGAGTTCGTTGGTGAAGAACATGTGAACTAGGACGCTTCCCAGTCAGAATGCGTGTAGGTTTAAGGCAGATGGCATGGGTTCATGCTTTCGACCAAGATTTCCGCTGCTTGTTATGTTTAAGCATTTGGCCCTTGTGGCCCTATCTATGTAAGACTAGACCATCATGGTCTTTATTTGTGTAAGATGCCAAATGTGGATGTAAGACACTTGTTATTCAGCTTCTGTGTGTTCAGTGAGCATTGATCTCTAGGGTCACTGTACATGTGCACTTGGTGATCACGACTTATGAGTCGGGGTCCCCACAGAGCTGGTATCAGATCCATCCTGGCTGTAGGAAGCCCTTATTTAGCATGCACGTTAGTTAGGATAAAACCATATTGAAAACTACACCTAGCACCTATACTTAGGAGTTCTGCACTATTTACGTCTTCTATTCTTCACACAACACTCTGTTGACTCTCCTCCCTTGAAACCTTTGTAGATGGCCATCATACCTGAAGCCTTCCTGACATCCGGATTTCCCTTACTCCTTGGGGATAGCGTGGAGAAGTGCCAGTTTTGCCAACCACCCGTTTTCCTCTACCACGAGCACTGGGTCGATGCCGTCACGAAGGAGTACCACCTGGATATGGCCGTGAAGGAAAATGACTCCCTGACTATTTGGTTCTTTCAAGGACCATAGATGGAGACCATGGCACTCGCAGTTGAGTCAGCTGCACACAAGGCACTCCTATACCTTCAGGATATCGTTCCAGAAATGGCTAACGAGTCAGCTACTTGCTACCTACCTTTTAGAAAGGATGATCTTGGCAAGACTTGGACGTTGATTCCGTCTAAGTAGGATGGCACACCACTCAGTTTCTAGACCTACATCAACCTCTCTGCCGCTAGTCTGGTGCGCAACCTGATTAAGGAGTCCATGAAGCTCCGTGAGGAACTTCACCACACCCGGTAGCTACTTCGACAAGCAAAGACGAAGCCAGACAGGATCAAGAAGGATGGAGCCCCCGAGAGATGACCAACTGTCTCTTATCTAAGAGGAACCCCCAGCTAGATATGTAGCCACACGTCCTCATCGCATGAGTGCGAAATAGTACCATGAGCTCTTCACCGACCCGCCGACAAAGCATCGTCGAGATGGACCTCCTCATTCCCCGACCCCTTCGATCGGGGATGATGCCCGTTCAGATGAAGAACAGGAGGAAGACCCACAGGAGCGTGACTATGAGTCCGAGAACCCGTAGGGTAGGATGAGTCATGTACCCCTCATGCGAAGTCGAGTCAGTGTAATGGTTCATATGAAATCATGTGTGCTTGTTGATTGTTTTGTTTTTTGTGTTCCGATGCAAGTCACGCTTTTTCCCTAGGTAACATGTAGGCTAGTTCATCATCTATATTACCTTAATATGTGTGTTGGTCTTTCGAACTTTGTTTCATCACGCTTGCACTCGACCTTTGTTTCATCACGCTTGCACTCGACCAACCCCCTTAGGAGCGCTTTTCCATCGTTGCTTTTCTTCTCGTTATCCCAGTTGTTTGACTTGGCTGCTCCAAACAGGATGGTGACTACTACCCGTAATAGCTCCTTCTCCAACCCTAAAGGCGGCAACTCAAGCCAGCAATAGGGAGTTGGTGGGACTGCTCAGGCTAGAGTACACCAGGAGCAGCCACAAGGCGACATTCCCCTGCCACGACCTCCACCGGAAAACATGACCATAGCTTAGTTTCTCCAAGTTCTTTGGGAGGATGCCAAGCGAACAATGCTGCTATTCAACAGATGGCTCAAGTCCTTGTGAACAACTAGTAACAAGGCAAGAACTACAATGGTCGCACCACTTTGTCTGAGTTCATGAGGAATTTGCCCCCAACCGTCACCGAGACTATCGAACCCTTGGATGCTGATGACTGGATCCACACCATCGAAGACCTCCTTGCACTAGTCAATTGCAATGAGGATCATGAGAAGGTGTTTTATGCCTCTCACTGCTTCGGGGGTACCGCTCGAGCTTGGTGGGATGGATTCAAGGTCATGCAAGGCAATCGTGTGATCACTTGGTATGACTTGAAGAAAGGATTTCGCACTGCCCACATTCCTTATATGATCATGGCTATCAAGAAGAGGGAATTCCGAGCGCTGAAGCAAGGTAGTGTCTTTGTCAAGGAGTACCTAAAGAATTTCAACCTGCTACTAAGGTATGCACTTGAAGATGTCAACACGGAGGCTGCCAAGAAGGAACGCTTCATGGAAGGACTTCAACAGACCCTGTAGTATCAGCTCATTGTCTACGAATGTCGTACCTTCTTTGACCTGGTGAACAAGGCCCTCATATTGGAAGTCAAGCGTCGCGCCATAAATGACACTCGCAAGTGCAAGATGATCAGGAAGGGTAGCCCCAGCAACCAGAAGCCTCACCCCTGGCAGCCAGCCCCAGCCAAGCCAACCTATTAGCCACAGCAGGCTAGACATCCTGCACCTTGACCGAGCTACTAGCCTCAGAAGTATGCCAATGCCAGGCAAGCTTACAATAACCCCAATAGCAACAATGGCGGCAGGAACTACAACAACAACCCTGGGCAAGTCACTTGTTTTGGATGTGGCCAACCTGGACACATCTCTATGCTATGCCCCAACAAGAAGCCAGATGCCCCGTGCCCCAATGCGTCAAACCAAGGTCAAGGTCTTGGAGAACCACCAAGGAACCCGGCTCCCCGCAACCACACCAACAACATCAAGTGTTGTGTGAATCACGTCACCGTAGAGGAAACCCAGGAAGACCCGGACGTCATACTACGTACATTCCTCATCAACTCAACCCCAGCAACAGTATTGTTTGATTGTGGAGCTTCGCATTCTTTTGTCACCCAAAAGTTTGCACTAGAGAGTAGCATGAAGCCTAAGCCCTTGAGTAGTCGTATGTTGATACAAAGCCCAGGATCAGTTATGAAGTCTGGGATATGTTGTAAGGAGTTGAGTTTAACATCAACGGGGTAGATTTCCTAGAAGACCTCATCATCCTGAAGTCAGAATACTTGGATGTGATCCTAGGCATGGACTGGTTAACCAAGCACCAAGGCTTGCTAGACTGTGCCAAGAGGATTGTTACCATGACCAACAGCCAAGGAGTGGAAGTCAAGTATGTTCCCAACCCTGCCTCCACTCAAGCCCCTCAGGCTAAGTGTCTATCAGGAATTGAGTTGGATCAAGTGCCGGTGGTATGTGACTACCTAGATGTATTTCCTGATGAGCTGCCTAGAATGCCTCCTGACAGTGACATTAAGTTTGTCATTGAGCTAATGCCCGGATCAAGGCCCATCTATAAGATGCCCTATAGGATGGGATCCAAAGTGTTGGCTTAATTGAAGAAGCAACTGGCAGAGCAGCTAAGAAAAGGATTCATTCGCCCTAGTGCATATCCTTGGGGATCACCTGTTCTATTTGTGTCAAAGAGGGACCGAACTATCAGACTCTGTGTTGATTAACGTTCTCTCAATGAAGTCATAATAAAGAACAAGTACCCACTCCCCAAGATTGAAGACCTGTTCGATCAGTTGATCGAAGCCAAGATGTTTTCCAAGATCGACCTCAGGTGTGTGTACTACCAACTGAAGATCAGACCCCAGGACATTCCGAAGACGGCATTTGTAACACGGTATGGCATGTATGAATACACAGTCATGTCATTTGGGTTAACCAATGCCCCTGCCTACTGCATGTACCTCATGGATAAAGTCTTCATGTAGTACTTGGACAAGTTTGTTGTCGTATTCATTGATGACATACTCGTCTTCTCCAAGTGTGAAGAAGAGCATGAGAAACACTGGAGATTGGTCCTAGACAAGCTTCGAGAGCACCAACTTTACGCCAAATTCAGCAAGTGTGATTTCTGGCTGCATGAAGTTGGATTCTTGGGTGATGTGTTGACTGTAGAAGGATTGTCAGTGGATGCTGCCAAGATTGAAGCCGTGACTGAATGGCAATCCACAACAACCGTGAAGGAAGTTAGGAGTTTCCCTGGACTCGTAGGGTATTACCGCAAGTTTGTGGAAGCACTCTCGAGCATTAACCGACCCATGACTCATCTTTTGAAGAAGGACAAGAAGTTTGAATGGACAGCTAAGTGCGAGGAAAGCTTCTAGGAGCTCAAGAAGAGATTAACCATAGCCCGAGTTTTGGCCACCCCCGATATTCGCAAGGAGTTTGTGATATACTGTGATGCATCGAGAACCAGGCTGGGAGTTGTTCTGATGCAAGAAGGTAGAGTTGTAGCATATCTATCCAGACAGCTACGTCCTCATGAAGAGAAGTACGCTACTTATGATCTTGAGTTGGCAGCCATGGTTCATGTCTTGAAGACATGGCATCATTACCTTTTGGGGAAGCGATGTGAGATATACATAGAACACAAGAGTTTGAAGTATATTTCACCCAAAGGGAATTGAACATGAGGCAGCGAAGATGGTTGGAGTTGATCAAGGATTACGACCTTAGTGTTCAATACCACCCCGGAAAGGCCAACGTGGTAGTAGATGCCTTAAGCAGAAAGGCTTGTTCCTTGAATGTCATGATTAAGGAAAGGCTACCTACGCTATATGAAGAGCTTGAAATCTTCGGCTTGGAGCTAGTTGCACCTGGATTCCTCGCCAGGCTCGAAGAGAAGCCTACCTTGATGGATGATATGAAAGAAGTTCAAAAGGGACACGAGAGCATCGAAGGAATAAAGTGTAAGATCAAGGAGGCAAGGCCCCAGGATTCTCTATGGATGAACAAGGAGTTGTATGGTTTGGGAATCGCATCTGTGTACGCAATAAAGAGGATTTCAAGAACTTGATCTTGCAGTCAGCTCACAACACTCCGTATTCCATCCATCCTCGAGGAACCAATATGTATCAAGACCTCAAGGCAAGGTTCTGTTGGATGGCATCAAGAGAGAGATAAGCACGTTTGTTCCTAAGTGTGACATATGCCAGAGAATCAAAGCAGAGCATCCGCGACCCGTTGGGCTATTGCAATCTCTCAATGTTCCTGAATGGAAGTGGGACAAATTCAGCATGTATTTCATCACTGGATTAACAAGGTCAAACAAACGACATGATTCTATTTGGTTCATTGTCGACCACCTAACCTAGGTAGCCCATTTCATACCTACTAGGACCACTTATGATGGAAACCTACTACCAAACCTCTACATCAACCACATCGTAAGTCTTCATGGAGTTCCAAAGGAGAATGTGTCAGATCGAGGAACCCAGTTCACCTCAAGATTCTGGAAGAAGTTTCCAGAAGCTATGGGAACCAACCTCTCCTTCAGCAGTGCTTTTCACCCCCAGACCGGTGGGCAAACAGAATGAGTAAATCGAATACTCGAAGATATGCTTCGCGCTTGTGTTTTCTCTTATGGAGCCAGGTGGGAAGATTTCCCGCCATTTGTTGAGTTCTCCAACAATAACAGCTATTAGTCGAGTCTTCAGATGGCACCATTCAAGGTGTTGTATGGACGCAAGTGCCATACTCCCCTTAACTGGTTGGAAACCGGAGAAGGACTTGTCTTTGGCCCGAAAATTGTCCGCGGAGCAGAAGAGGAATTTCAACTCGTCCCAGAGTGCCTTGAGACCGCCAAGACAAGACCGAAGAGCTACGCCGAATCTCACTGCCAAGAAGTGCGTTTCGACAACGAAGATCATGTCTATCTTCTAGTCACACCTCTTAAAGGAACCAAGCATTTTTATGTCAAAGGAAAGCTTGCACCCAGATACATCAGCCCCTTCAAAGTCACCACAAGACGAGGAAAATTTGCCTACCAGCTAGAGTGTGGGAACCCCGACTCATAAGTCGTGGTCACCGAATGTATGTGCACAGTGATTCTAGATATCAATGCTCACTGAACACACAGAAAATGAATATCAAGAGTCTTACATCAACTACGTACCGTTTTGCTCAAATATGGCCTTTAAGGCCTAGTCTTCAATAACTTGCAGTGGAAATCCTCAATGATAGCGTGAACCATGCCATCTGCCTTAACCCTACAGGCATTCTAACTGGGAAGCATCCTAGCTTGCATGTTCGCCACCAAGGTAATCTTCATCCTGACCTGATCTTTCCTGTCTGGTCAATAAAATAACTAGTGGCAAGCCAATGACTACTTTGAATGTACTCGCAAGCAACCCATATTTGGAACAAGGCAATAACAATGCATGATATGGCACTAATAGGTAATTTTGCATAAAGCTAATTTTTAATGCAGTGACATGTTCAAATAACTTGTGTAAGCATGCATCAACAGTTGGCAGATATCCATATGAAAAGGTTACATATATCATCATAAGCAGGGGTTGAACATCGCATGTTCACCATCATGCCAAGTCATCAGACTTAGCTCAAGTATCACCTTTTTGTCATCCACACACACACCAAGTTTTGAGGAAACATCCTGACGTGGCTTAAGTAGCACCACCCAACTGTCCTTGATAGTGGACACGGCTATTCTAATAGTTTCACACTCTATGGAGGTTGCACACTTTGCCCACAAGACTTGGGAAACTTTTGTGTCATCCACGACACGCGATACTTAACATACCCGAGGTAAGCACCCGAAGAATGCCTTTACCATGGTGATACTAAACAAAGAGTCCACTCGTTGGTGCCATCCCTCATGATATACATCACTTGTATCATCCACGAGGGCTCGCAATGGTGTGCCTAGTGCCTATAAAGATAGTGCATGGCCTTCCACTCTAGGACGACCCCGTCTCGAGAGTGACCACTTCAGTCTCGCCACTAGTAATGTGGGCTCCCTACTAGCACCAACCATAGTAATCAACAAAGCTCAATCCCATAAGGGGTATCCCGGTCGTGCATGTAAGGTTGGTACGGTCCACAAATCTTAGAACCTCCCTTTTCTAAAACACACACACTCACTTATTCCAGTACACCACTTCTTTCTCAAGTGGTTACCCAACTCATCACAATCTCCCTCGAGCATTAGTGGCACCCGATGGGGTTTTCGAAAATTCTTTGAAATCATGTATTTGTTTCCATCACCATGTATAATCTCGATCCCACTTGTCTAGCACCTACTAGCATCATATCTACTCCCGCCCGCACAACCCTCATAAGGATGGTAGGGTCATGCACGATGAAAGGACCAATGGTAAAAGTAACGGAGGCATCCCGGCGAAGTGGTCACCACATCACAAGATGAACAACAAGGAATAAGGTGCTATATGACATGCAAGAAAGTGTTTTCTTAACATGGTCAAAGGGCTGCTTGCCTGGCTTAGCAATGTCTTTGAGGTCTTCACATGCTTCATGTCCACTCTGAGCACTCCGTTTATCTTGTCAACTACCATCGGTAAACAACCACAATAAGCAACACAACAAGGAGAAAATAAAGTGCTCTATAAATAGGACTTTTATTTTTCTTGGATACATCTGGTTATTGGAAAAATAACCAAGGAGGTTTTGGTGGATGTGGGTGCAGGGGGAGTTTTGAATGGTGGAAATCAAGGAAATGATGATCCTATAAGATGTCCATAGAAAAATATTTTTGTAAAAAGAAGTGGATGGACCGAACAAATAGGGCATAATCTTAGAAAATTTTGGGAAGTGGTTTCACTGGATTTGGAGTTGGCATGATTATTCTAGGGATTTACAAAGTGGATCATATATGGAGAAATGGTCCATTATTTGACATAGCAGAATAAGTGTGAGGAAAAATGCTCACATATTTAAGTAATGATTTTAGATGCACCTAGGATATTGAATCATTGCATTTGGAATTGATATGGCCCCTCTAGGAATTTTGCAATGGGGGTTCCTCATAGTTCAAATGCAAGTTTGAATTTGAACACAATAGAAAAGTTTTCTGGAAAAAATGAGCAGGATATGTTTTTGGATAGATCATGATTTTGGGAACACCCAGGACTTTGAATCAACTGATTTGGAGGTCATATGAATTTCTTAGGAATTTTTGAAGTGCTCTGCAAAAAGGAAAAAAGAAAAGTTTATACCTTAACGGGCCTAAGATGCACACTGAGCGCAACCTCGCACCATGGTGCATTGGGTCGGCCTAGCTGCTCGGCCTGGAGTGTGAAGGGGCCATGGCGGAGGCGCCACCGGGGAAATACATTTTCCCCACGCGGACGAGGGTTCAGCGGAGCCTGTTTCCATTTAAACGACGACCCCGACAGCAAGGTCGCTGGTAAGAGGGCCCCCTGGCAGGTTTATATTCCTCCTCGCGTCCTCGTGCCTGGCCGTGGAAAGGGGGCGAACCCGACGGCGACTGTCGGTGTCTCTAGCCAAAGTTTGAGTCGCCCGACCTACCAGCGTGCTCAAGGGGCCAAGGCAGTCCTCCTCGTGCCGGACACGGTCGTCAGGGGGCTCTGAGCTGAGGAGGGCATCGGCCACATCGAAGACCGGCAATGGCCATGGTGAATCCAACGACTCTGGTATGGGCAGGGGGATTTTAAGTGGGGGTCAGGAACTTGGGGTATATGGGGAGCTAATGGAGAAGAAATGGAGGTCAGGGGTGCTCTGTGCCGTTCGAATGGCAGCAGCTCGCAGTGGCAAAGCTGCGGCTCGGGTCGAACATGTAGAGCGGGGGGTGGAGAGTGGGTGACTAGGGTTTCAATTGGGAGTGTGGGGATGTTGGAAACAGAGAGAGATGGGCTCGGGGTCCCTATATATAGCGTTTGTGGGGTTCCCGTGGACAGGGCTCACGGATTCCCGCCGGAGGGACTCTAGCGGCTATGGGAGGGGCTGGGGTAGGTCTATGGTGCTATGGGACTTGTCTAGTGGCTAGAGAGGTGAGAGAAGGAGTGGGGCAAGCTTGGGGCAGGTCCCTCATGTGAACAGGCACTGGCCGGTGTGCACGGCGTCGGGCACACATGACTGGGCCGCCGGAGAGAGATGGAGGAGGGGGCCGACATTGATGCGTGTTGCGGACACCGAGGGGGAACAGCTGGCATGTTTGCTCTGCTCAAGGTGGTCGGGAGGTGGGTATGGGTGCCGTTACAATGCTCTGGTGCACTGTAGCATGCTCTAGAGTAGCCAAATGGCATGCCATAGCATTCCATTGTTGTCTTGGACGCGTCCACCGGTGTTTATAAGCTCTAGGGGGGTTAATCAAAAGGGGATATATCATAGGATGCTTTGGTGATCCATTAGGGTTAGAGAGGAGTGGAGAGAGAGATAATTTTTTGTGGTCCACGCGGGGAAAATTGGGTTTTACCCTACTTATCCATGAGGCTTTTACTAGGGGTAAAGGGGGCAGCCTAGAGACTGTGGTAAAAGTTTGAGATCAAGGAGAATAAGTTAGAGGGTGAAAACAGTGATTTTTAGAAATGACCGGAAGGTGTTTGATGGTGATTTGGCCAAGTAAATGAATTCTAATTGCCTTGATATTTACCAGAATCAAATTGTGGTTAAAAATAGGGCTGATAACAAGGTTTGAGATTTATTGAGGAAAGTTGCCAATGTAACTTTGGCAAACCTTAGAAATGGGTAGAAATTGATTTTCTTAGATCTATCTATGCAAATCCATTCTCCTTGATGCTTCACTTTTTGTGGTGGCATAATTTGGTGTTTAGGGAATGCCCGAAAAGTTTGGGACCAAATGGGGAAACATGACAATGCAAACATTCCCAATTCTTTACATCAGCAGAAATTGTTTTTGGGAGATTTGGACAAGTTAATCTATCCTCCTTCATGCACCACTTGGTGTGGATGCATTACTAGAGAATTAGATCATATACACAAAGTTTCAGATCAATATGAGGAAGTTGTCAATGTAGAGTTTCTCAAGTTTGGATCTGGATAGAGTGGGTTTTGGGATATTTTGGTGAACCAAAACCATTGGGATTGAAATGAAACTTGTCAAGATGATCACATATATCATATGTGACATGCTCGAATTTTCTTAGATTTATTTGAGAATATTTCATATAGAAATATTTCAAATGCTCAAAATAGGCAGAAATGGTTTTGAAGGGTTCTGTCCAATATTATGAACATGAACATGTGTTGAATCTCTTATATATGGACAATATATGTCCACTGAGTTTTCCTAAATTTTCTAAAATATTTAAAGCATTTAAATAATTTTTCCCTATAAATGACCATTTCTGGCCTAAATAAAGAGCCTTTAAAAAATATGAAAATAATATTTAAAAATAAGATTTTGTGCTTTTGGGAAGTTATATATATAGTAGGTTCCAAATAAATCATTTTGGTAAAAAGGATCCACCGAATTTGGGGACTTGTAGAGCAAATCTCAAATCAGGTGGTTTTGAAAACCTAATTTAAATAAATGCTTTTTGGCCAAAATATAATTTGTAAAAATAGTTTAAGTCCTATTCACATGGCATGATTATTGAACAAGAGTTTGGATCAATGAAAAGAGTTCTTGACGGTAGGAGGATGTTTTATGAATTATAGAGCACTAGCAAGCAATCAAACATACAAGCAAATAACACACAAGTCAAGCATTCAAATGCACTCAAAAGTTTAAATTGGCCCTAATTTTCGAGTCGTGATAACTTAGTCATGAGGCAAACACAGGGTGTGACAGACCTACCCCCCTTACAAGAATCTCGTCCTCGAGATTCCTAGGCTAGGTGCTGATGCGGACATTAAGAGGTGAGGTAGTCGTCACGTTCCATGTTGTTTCTGCTCTCGCTTGGTTGTCCTTCTAGATCTTGAAGTGCCTGATGATATGTCTTCGAGTGCACTGTCGACTTCGTCTAAGGGTGACCGGGGTCCTTGCAATATGCTAGGCTTGCCTCATGGTAAAGAGTTTGGTGGACGACGTTCTATCAAGGGCCTGGCTTGCGTGTGTATCCCAAAGTCTGAATACCTAGCCAAGTAGTGTGTCTATGTGCTGGTCCTAGGACTGCTCATGTTGGTTAGTGACATCTAGTTGTCTCGCGTTAGAATAGAAGGGTCGAGTCTGGGTGTAGCTTCTCATTGACGGGGAAGTCCTTATCTTCCTTAAAGCAGGGGGTCTTCAGTCGTAGTGGTGTTCATCATTGAGAGTGTTGAAGAGCATCATCGTGGGCTTCTCATCGAGATCTTCTGCTTGAGTAAGTTGCCCAGGTAGATTCTTCATTATTCTGTGGTCATTTGTCTTTATCACCATGGACGCACATTTCTGGAGGGCCTTTGAGTGTTTGGTCTACTTGTCACTCCGTGGCAAGGTGTGCGCTGAGTCTCGTCCCTAGGACTAGGCATAGAGACTTGGTGTAAAAACAGGTTCTACCATCTGGGAAGGTTTCAGTGGGGTTCTAGATAAGCTGACTATTCAGAGTATAGATAAGCCATCTAGTTCCCAAGGTCTGACGCTTGGCAAGTGGGGTTAACTACCTTTGACGGATGTCTTACCATGATCGAGTCACGGTTTACGCGGTATGAATTGGGAGAAATGTCTTCCATTTGCATAATTTGCTTATAAAAATAGTTATCAATCAAGCTTGGGAAAAGCCCCTTTTGAATTTCTCTATGGACGAAGGTGTCAAACACCTCTTAACTGGTCAGAAACCGGAGGGAGGCAACTCTTTGGTCCAGATATGATCCAGGATGCAGAGGAGCAAGTTTGCATTATTCATGAAAACTTGAAAACAGCCCAATCTCGTCAAAGAGCCAATATGATCGCCATCATAAGGTTGTGACCTATGAAGTTGACAAGAAGGCTTATCTTCGGGTAACACCTCTGAAGGGTACCCATCGATTCGGTATCAAAGGCAAGTTGGCTCCTCGTTACATTGGACCTTTTCGCATTCTTGATAAATGAGGAGAGGTTGCCTACCAAGTGGAACTTCTGCCGCATCTTTCCAAGGTTCATGATGTCTTCCACGTTTCACAACTCAGGCGTTGCTTCTCGGACCCTTTCCGTGAAGTAGACCACGAAGCGCTTGATCTCCAAGATAACCTTACATATCGAGAATACCCTGTTCGTATTCTTGATCAATCTGAGCGTACCACTCAGCGCCGGAACAACAAGTTTCTCAAGGTTCAGTGGTCACACCATTCTGAAAAGGAGGCCACATGGGAAAGAGAAGATCATCTTCGACTAGAGTACCCCGCGCTCTTCCCGACGACTTCAAAATCTCGGGACGAGATTCTTTTGAGTGGGGGTGAGTTGTCATAGCCCTAGAGTTGCTTGCAATTGTTTGCATCAACATCAGCATGTGCATCATGTCATCATGTTTAAATTCAAATGAATTTGAAATTGGGATTGTCAAGCCCTAGTACTCCCTCATTCAAAATATTTCAATCAGCTAAGTTTTCCAATGTTTTCCTTTTGGTCTTCAAAAATGTTCACTATTTCTGATAAATGTTGGCAACAACATATCACGGGACATTTTAATTTTCAAAACATATAGCATTTTAAAATACTCATTTAATGCTACTGAAATCAATTAATAAAGCACTATAAATATCTTAGTGATTCCAAATATTCTGAAACTATTTGTGGGACTTTAAAATATATATTTCATGACCCATAAATTATTTGAAGGTTTTTGCCCAAGTATTTTTGCCCCAAACAAATAATGACATAGATCAGAAATTAGAAAAGAAAACAAATGACGAAAAAAAGGGGAGAAAACCACCTGACTTACCTGGCCCATTAGGCAGCCCAGCCCACCAAGGGCATCGTCGTCTTCTTCCTCCTACCAGAAGGCACAGGAGAAGGAGGCCACGACGCCCGCGGCCTTGCGCCACGCCGGCAGCAGCCTGGCTGCTCCACTAGCCACCGCAACGAGGAGATAGACTCCAGTGGCCGCCTGGACCCTCTCCTCCCCGCCATTCCCCTCCCTCGTTTCTCCCTCTCCTCCCCCTCACCATGGTCGAGCTCTACTCGAGCTCACCATCGCTGCCGCCTAGCTAGAGCCCCCTCCCGCACCCTAGAGCTCCGATGCGACCCCCTCATCCTCCCCGTGGACCTAGAAGCCTCCGGAAGCCCCTCTACGCCGAGTCTACCATCATCTTCAAGCTTCGGCTCCGGCGCTCCTCTCCGGCGATTCACGACCATCTATGCCCCCCGAGCTCTCCGTCTTCCTCAACCAACCCGCTGGGAGCCCCTGCACCGATTCCCTCTAACCCTGTGGCCTGCCCCTCGCTGTAGTCGTTGCCCTCTTGCTGCCCGAAACCCACCGCCGCTCAGCTCGTTGCTGGTCGTAACTCTGGTGGCCCCGAGTCCCTCTGTTGGCCCTCTAGATGCGCACGCACGTGAGCTATCTCTTGGTGCCCTTCGCACACAAAATGACCGTGAAAGTGCAAGTCCGGCAAGTCGCCGCCACACTCTTTGGTCGCCGCTAGCTCGCCTCCAGTGTCGGGACCCCGATCCTAAGTCATCAGAATCCAGACTGTAACATATCACATCACTTCGCGGCCTCACGCACGGTAAGTTCCACAGCTGCAACCTTACCTAAGCCGGACCATTTGCGTCTTTTGGCTCGCGTATGTGAACATGTCGCTGGCAATCAAACGACAAAGAACCCCGGCTGACATAACTGGTCATAGAACCCAAGCGGCACATCCGTACGGAAACTGGCATACATAACCCAGCAATGTAGGTGTCGGCCACAAGCGTGTGTACATGAGTCATAGCAAGCTATAGGCACTCCATTACGTCGTGAGACACGAATTCCATCACTGCACGTGTGTACATGAGTCATAGCAGGCTACAGGGACTCCATAACACTGCGAGAAATTTCCCCGAAGCGACAGACACAGCAGTAAAGAAGGATACATGCCGGTCAATCAATGTGTCCGAAGCAGTAGCAAGCTACCATGGCTCGGTGGAAGCACAAAGAGGCAATTTCCCGTAAAGAGTACTACTAAAGGTGCATGACTAGGTGTCGGATCCCATACATACCGTTGCACGTCACACGTACGCATGACATGCCCGATATGCATAGATACAACCATGGCATCACAACATAACCATATGACAACATGACTTTTATTTAAGAGGCTCAGATGAGCCGTGCAAAATATGTTCTTACAGATAGGGGTCACATGACCCGACACTCAAGTCATACAAACATGTTCATACAAACCAAGCGGAAGCATAAGCCGTCTGAGTACAGACAGATGAAAGGGTAAAAAGGCGTAAAAGGCACATGGCCTAACTATCAATAGCCCGCCACAGGGCAAAGGTCGTAGCTGGGACACCAGCTATTCGGCATCGTCAACATCTAGAAAGAACCCACCTGATGGGCCCTGGGTCTCATCTGTAACATTTACTAAGCAAACGTGAGTACAAACGTACTCAACAAGTCTTTAAAACAGACCTAGTCTATTCATACTCATGTAGCAACAAAGGGGAGGTGGACTTTATGCAGCAATGCCAGCTTTTAATCATGGCTAACCTACACTAAATTTTAACTCTTTGTTTACATTTTAGATATCGCACACGAGTCCACTAACTCCATAGCAATAAACCACCATGGATTCACTTCTCTCTCGTGGGAGAGTGCCATCCACGGTAGTCACACTTGTCTTGATATTTTTATGAGTATCCATTTGATTATCTATGAACAACATAAGTTCTCCAAGTAGTCCATATCCGAGGATGCGGCTATTTGAATAGTTTCATACCCTGCAGGGGTGTACTTCTTCACACACGCTCTCGCCACTTATCGTTGTGTGCTAATAAAACCATGCACCTCGGCAACCTTCAAGCAGATGCCCAGCGAGGGAGTCAGCCACGACCGCCAATCGCATAAGACCTCTAGTCCAGGCTATCGCCTATTTGAGACTGAACCCGCACGGAAGTCCGGCCGAAGTTTCTGCTACGGCCCCAAACGATGTGCGCAGGGTTTCCAAGCCCACCATTCGGGTGACCCTTGGTACATCGTGCCACTGCCTACCGTGTCGTAACCCACCCCGAGGGTCAGCGCTACACATGGCCCCCAGCATGCTATAAACACCAGAAAATACTTGCAACTCCTGGACCAAGGACTAAGCGACTGATAAGTCGAGAGGGATCGAGTTAACGGAACCCAATGTGTGGTAGCAACTCCTCTTGGATTACAAACATGGAACTCAGTTCCTAAGAACGGTCCCAATGAGATAACCCGCTACGTACTCCCACATAGCCTCTCATCGCTACCTTTACCAAATCGAGTTCATCATTATATCACCACATCAGAACAACATCGTTTCACTCAGTTCATCACCCACACGAATCAGACCTGATCCAATTCTAAGCATAGCAAGCATAGCAGGCAAAGTAAACTAAGAACATCATGGCACAAGCATCTACCAGGTATGCTAGGTTGCAAGGTTTGACTATTTATTGTGACAATGTCAGGTTATGCAGCAGAATAGGATCATCTATAGTGTATGACTGACATGTGATCGACTGTCCTAATGCAATAAACAAGAGCAGGAGCGAGAGAGTAGGATGTTATCGGAATGATCAAAGGGGTTGCTTGCCTTGCTGGGTAGCGGAAAGGTTCTCTCCTTCGCCGGAATACTCGGGGGTATCCTCAAAAGTAGGGCCTATCGCAATGCAGATAAGAAACGATCAACACACGCAAGTGCAGCAATATGATGCATGATAATGGCAGGATAACATGCATGACAAAAGCACCATTGGATTTTTCTGATAAATTTTCATATATTAAATATATTCATATGATTTACAGATTAATTTATATGAATTTCTAAAGTTTTGCATAATTTCTAGAATTATTTTTAAACTAGAAAAGGGAAAAATGACATCAGCCTGGCGTCACTATGACGTCAGCTGGTCAGTTGACCGGGCCAGAGTCAAACCTGACATCTGGGGACCACATGTCAGTGACTAAATCAATTAACTGGTTAATTAAAACTAATCCTAACTAATTAACAGATCTGGGCCCACATGTCAGTGACAGATTAGGTTTAATTAATTTAATTAATTAATTTGCTAATTAACCTAATTAACAGGGCATGGCCCCACCTGCCAGCGACCCAGGGTCAAACCCCATGGTCAACTCCGGCAAAACCCACCGGCGTTGAGCTGCCGGTGGCTCCAGAGATGGCGGAGGGGTCGAGATCCCTCCACCGGCGACCAAACGGGCGGCGGAGGGCACCAAACAAATCTACAAGCACGCGCGCGTCCATTCCGACACCTCCTAGGAGTTGAGGTGGTCGGAATCAACGCCGGCGGCGACCTTGGCGGCTGCCAGAGATCGGGTGAGCACGGGCTCATGGAGCCAGAGCTGAAACGAGGCACCTAAGGCCTCCTAGGGCTGCCTAGGACCATCCTGAGCACGACCACGTGCTCAGACGCGAGCTTGGGCCACTGCAACGGCGGCCACGACCTCGCCGGTAGTGAGGAACTTTCGGGCTCGGAGGTACTCGGCGCTAGAGGGCTCATTCGAAGGGGGAAAGAAGGAGGAAAGGACCAGGAGCTCATGGCGGTTGCAGCAACGTCGAGAGCGGGATCAGGGATGGCCTGGAGATGGTGATCAACGACGGCGAAGCTTCGGGTCCGAGGAGGAAGACGAGCACGGGGACGGCGCTTCGGGGCTCCTGGCGATGCACAGCTCAGCGAGGAGGAAGAAGGCAACGAGGCGGAGCGATTGAGGGGCTCAGGGGTGAGGGCGAGCGGCTAGAACGACGGCGGCAAGCTCGAGCAGGGCTCAGCCATGACGGAGCAGAGAAGAGGGAGAGGGCAGGGGGCGAATGCGAGAGAGAGAGGGATGGGTATGGCATCGGCAACCTCATCCACTCCCCAGCGCGGCGAGGGGGACGCAGGCAAGCAGGGAGGTGCGTAGCAGCTCCGGCGAGCGCGCGCAGCAAGCACACGCCCGTCCTCCTAGCCGCCAGGAGGACGATGACCCCCCCTGGGCCAGGTCGGCCGGCCTAACCTGCGCTTCTTCTTCTTCTTTTTCTTTTATCCTTTTCTTTGTTTTTTTCTATTTCTGAGATTTGTTTCTTTCTTTTGCAGGTACAAATGACTTTATAAAATATCCCATATATTTTCTATACTGGAGTTTGAATATTTCAAACTTATCTGAAAAGTTTAAGGATATTTTGAAAACTTAAATAATGATAATTTTTTATTTAATATTTCAGAGGCTTTATCATTTATTTTTAAATTGCTTTAGGTGTTCAAATAATTAAAATGATCCTTGTTATAATCATGTCCAAATTTACGAGACATAGGGAACATTTTTAGTGGGCATTTTGGATTTGTTGAATTTTCATCAAATTTTAATTGTTTTGATTCAAAGTGAGCTTGGGGTTTCTTTTTGTTCCCCATTTCATGTTGATGCAATAGAATGAAACATGATGCAAGCACATGCTATCCTAGGACATCTAGCTAGGGATGTGACATCGAGCATGATAACGTGGCAGGGCCATCAGGGCTAATTACCCTGCTAACCAGCCCCCCCAGCCACTGACCAGTGGGCCCTGAAGTGGGTCAAACCCCTGGTCAGCGTGGGGATTAACCCTATGTCACTGACGTGTGGGCCCTGCACGTCAAGTTTGAGCTAGACCGGGTCAGCCGACCTGCTGATGTCATACTAACGTCAGGCTGACACTTTAATTCAATTTCTAGTATTAAAACAAATCAGGAAATTCTAGGAAATGTTTAAAACTTCAAATTCATATAAATTAATCTGTAAATCAGATGAACAGAATTTATATATGAAAATTTATTAGAAAATTCTAATGAATCGAATGGTGCTATTGTCATGCATGTTAGAGCAACCTATGTAGATCAACATTGACATTTACTAATAGGTTAACTTATGAAATATGAAATGAAGAATGATTTTGAACCTATATTCAAACTCACTTCAAATTAACTTGGACAATAGTTGCATTAGCTCATCTATACATGCTGCCATGTCATGATCATGCATCATATTGTTGCACTTGCTTGTATTGATTGCTATCTATCTGCATTGCGGCAGGCCCTGCTTCTGAGGATACCTCCGAGTATTCCAACAAAGGAGAAAACCTTATCCCTACCCAGTAAGGCAAGCAACCCCTTTGATCATTCTGATAACATCCCACTCTCTCACTCCTGCTCTTGCTTATTGCATTAGGACAAACGTTCACTTGTGTGTCAAACACAGTAGATGAACCTATTATTTTGCATGACCTGTCATTGTCACAGTAAATAGCTAAACCTTGCAACCTAGCATACCTGGTAGATGCTTGTACCATGATGTGCTTTGCTTACTTTGCCTGCTATGCTTGCTATGCCTAGAGTTGTGTTAGGTCTGATTCATCTGGGTGATGAACTGGAGTGAAACAATGTTGTTCTGATGTGATGAGCTTATGATGAACCCGATTTGGTAAAGGTAGTGATGAGAGGCTATGTAGGAGTACATAGTAGGTTGTCTCATTGGGACCGTTCTTAGGAACTGAGTTCCGTGTTTGTGATCCAAAGCTAGTTACTACCACATGTTGGGATACTTAATTGACCCTCTCGACTTTTTAATCGCTTAGTCCTTGGTCCAGGAGTTGCAAGTAGTTTCTGGTGTTTATAGCATGCTGGAGGCCGTGCGTAGCGCTGACCCTAGGGGTGGGTTACGACATGGTAGGCAGTGCAATGGTGTACCAAGAGTCACCCGAATGGTGGGCTTGGGAACCCTGCGCACATCGTTTGGGGCTGTAGCGGAAACTTCGGCCGGACTTCCGTGCAGGTTCAGTCTGAAATAGGCGATAGCCTGGACTAGAGGTCTTATGTGATTGACGGTCGTGGCCGACTCCCTCACTTGGGCTTCCGCTTGAAGGTTGCCGAGGTGCATGGTTTTATGAGCGCACAGCGATAATTGGCGAGAGCGTGTCTGAAGAAGTACACCCCTGCAGGGTATGAAACTATTCGAATAGCCGCGTCCTCGGATATGACCTACTTGGAAAGCTTATGCTGTTCATAGATAATAAATGGATACTCATAAAAGTATCAAGACAAGTGTGAGTTCCGTGGATGGCACTCTCCTAGGAGAGGGAAGTGAATCCATTGTGGTGTATTGTTATGGAGTTAGTGGACCCGTGTGCGATAACTAAAATCTAATAAAGAGTTAATATGGTGTAGTGTAGGTTAGCCATGAGTGAAAGCTGGCATTGGTGCATAAACTCCACCACTCCCCTTGTTGATACTTGAGCATGAATAGACCAGGTCTGTTTTAAATACTTGGTGAGTATGTTTGTACTCACGTTTGCTTAATAAATGTTGCAGATGAGACTCAGGACCCATCAGGTGGGTTCTTTCTGGATGTCGATGATGCCGAATAGCTGGTGTCCCAGCTACGACCTTATGCCCTGTGGCGGGCTGTAGATAGTCAGGCCATGTGCCTTTTTACCCCATTCATCTGTCTGTACTCAGACAGCTTTATGCTTCCGCTTGGTTTGTATGAACTTGCTTGTATGACTTCAGTGTCGGGTCATGTGACCCCTACCTGTAAGAACATATTATGCTAGGCTCTTCTGAGCCTTTTAAATAAAAGTTGTGTTGATGTATGGTTATGTTGTGATGCCATAGTTGTATCTATGCATATCGGGCATGTCGTGCGTACGTGTGACGTGTAACGGTATGTATGGGATCGGACACCTAGTCGTGTGCCTTTAGTGGTATTATTTACGGGAAACTGTCTCTTTGTGCTTCCATCGAGCCTTGGTAGCTTGCTACTACTACGGACACATTGATTGACCGACATGTATCCTTCTTTGCTGTTGTGTCTGTCCCTTCAGGGAAATGTCTCGCAGTGTAATGGAGTCCCTGTAGCCTGCTATGACTCGTCTACGTGCAGTGATTCAATTTATGTCCCATGGCGTAATGGAGTCCTTGTAGCTTGCTATGACTCGTCTACACACGCTTAAGACCGACACCTGCGTTGCTGGGTTACGTATGCGTGTTTCCGTACGGATGTGCCACTTGGGTTCTATGACTAGTCAGGTCGGCCCGGGTTCTCTGCCGTTTGATTGCCAGCGACATGTTCACATACGTGAGACAAAAGACGCAAACGGTCCTGGCTAAGGTAAGGCTGCAGCCGTGGAGCTTACCGTGTGTGAGGCCGCAAAGTGATGTGATATGTTATAGTGTGGATTCATATGACTTAGGATCTGGGTCCTGACACGGATAATATAGACTCAGAAAGATCTGGTCAGATTTGAGGTAGTCGGATCGGAGTTTAGTTAAGGTCTGAGTTGGACAGACCCAACTAAGAGACACATCAATAGGTCATCTGTGAGTCTCTTTTACAACATATGTTCTATGTCGTAAGACTTGAGCTGGCGCATGTACTTGGGATGGTGATAGACCTGCTTTCGACCGAACAAACGCTACTCCGTGACTAGGTAGTTACAAAGGTAGGTTTTGGGCTTGTCTAGACCCATGTCGCGAGACATGGTCCAGCAAGATGGGATTTGCCCCTCTGATTAGGAGTGATATACTCTAGTCCCCTCGGTTGATCCAAGCTTATTAAGCATGGCCATGTGATGAGGATTATGAGATAATCTGAAGTGTTGCTCGGATTCACTTGAATGAAAAAGACAACATGCTAAAACAAAGATGACCATGTCGCCCTGAGCGTGACAACATATATCATGTGGCAAAGGGAACCGAAGTGCGAAGTATAGGTTCACCTAACCAGCTTCATCGGACACTTGGAGTCGGCACGCTTGGCTAGAGGCCGCTACCGACTGGCGGTGTGGGATGTGATCAGACCCGCTACCAAGAGAACGAGAACCTAAGGGGTCGCATGCTGAAGGGAAGGAACACGTGGGCTTTAGAATCCATGCAAGGACCAAGAGTTGAGCCAGCACCGGATGTCTCTATATAGTGGAGGCGTGACACACTCATCCGATTGATCGCTTCGGTGGCCTCATTAGGGCTTTGCATGTGTTGCAACTAGCCACCTCCACAGCTGCCAACTGTGTGATCAGACGTAGCAGTCCACCCCACGGTGTCCCCCTGCATGCATGGATACCATTCGAGGTGGACCACTTGTGCGGCTGCAGTGAACCTGTACATGGGATCTAGCGATCGGCTGTTCGAGGGAGAGGATCTGGCGCTTGGCAGTTCGAGGGAGATTTGACGAGGAGGAGACGGATCAAGAAGATGCGCTGCTCTAATTCTACTTCCACTGCACGACACTTCGTGTATAGTGTTAACTATCTGTGATCCATCTCCGTAGCATGATCTTGGATATTCTACGCGTAGGAAATTTTGAATTTGCATGTGATGCACATATGGTAGGACCCAACAGTGGTATTAGAGACTCTGCTATAGGTTTTGGTTTCAGATGGGTAGCATATGTGATATGTGGAGGCGGCAAATGACATCTGTCGTCGCTCATGAGATTGACTATGTGCACGGTTGATGAGATGAAATGCACATCAGGATTGTTGATGCTATGTTTTCCGTCAATCGGAATCGATGAGGTCGTTACACAACCTAGCCCTACCGGTCAGTTTCTGCCATCGGGGTTAACTATGAAACATAAATAAAAATTGGCTTCTCGATGATTGATGATTTCGGTAAGATTAGAAAATTTGGCGTTATCGGATTATGGAAAATTCGGCATGATCCACCTGATCAGAAAATATAGCGGGACCATCATGTGCGTAGCGCCTTGTATTTCATATACGATCACACAAACCGGTAGAATGCGATTCTATGCACAACTTCGTTATGTAGGTTTTATTTCAATAGTATGGCTCATATGTATGTGATGCATGTGTGTAATTTAACATGACCTGCGTGTCATGATTATCTGCTAGCTGGAGCCAAAGAGATGTAATTACATTGCATAACGACCTACGTGTCAACTTGTGTTTATTTGTAATTATTTTACTAGTAGTAGTAGTTTGAGGACAGAGATCAAGTTAAAGGCTTTGGTGTCCTGGCGTGACAGACAAGATGGAGTTCAGCCCTTGTCATCGGAGTTCGAGCCGGCCTGGTAGGACATCCAGGAAGGAGCCATACTATTTCACATATTTATGTTTAATATGTGATTGATACTGATTCTTCTTTCTATGAATTTTATAATGGTATAAAGACCCCTCGTTAATATAAAGCATATTGCCATTCCGGATGTTGCACCTTCGCACGTCAGGTGCGCTTAGTGTTGGGCTCATAAAATTGAGGTGCTACTAGATGTCCTTGAACTGGAGGGTTCATGTCGGACATAGACATGCACTACATCAGGTTAACATGACAAGGCTATCAAAACGGTTTTGGGCATTGTGGCAAAGAAGTTTTGGAGGAGGGGTATGAGATACCTACCCGACCGACTAGAGTCATATAGAGATATGATTAGCAACGAGTTGCTTACCGGATAGGCAACTTGACTAGCAGTGATGCTAAAGCTCATTGGTGGCTTCCGCTAGTCTGATCCTGAATCATCGAGAGTTTGCGGAGGGATGACGACTTCAATGGGAGTAGTTATGTTTAAGGCTTGAATTAGTATACATAAACACATTGCTTTGTGATTGCATATTTTCTGTTGTACATCAATGGCACCACCTGCTCAACCCAACTTGGCATTGAAATCAAATCTGGAAAAGCATAAACTGAATGGAACAAACTTTACCACCTGGTATAGAAATTTGAGAATTTTTCTCAAGCATGATAAAAAGGAATATGTTCTAGAGGATCCACTTCCAGAGGACCCTGCCGATAATGCTAATGCCACAACCAAGAATACCCACCAGAAACTCGTTGATGAATCAAACAAGATAAACTACCTCATTCTGGATTGTATGGAGCCCTATTTGCAATAGCATTTGGAAAACGTTGAGGCTTTCGATATGATCGAGAGTCTCAATATAATGTTTCAAGTGAAGGCTAGGACCGAGAGGTTCAATGTCTAGCAATCCCTGACGAATTGTAAGCTAAAAGAGGGTGATCCACTATGCCCGCATGTGATCAAAATGACCGGGTACGTGCAAGCTTTGGATCGGTTAGGCTCCCCACTTTGGGACAAGCTATCCACAGGTGCAATTCAGTGTTCTCTTCCACCTAGCTATGGGACGTTCGTCTTGAGCTATCATATGCATAGGATGGATAAGAAGCTCATTGAATTGCATGGGATGATTAAGGTGGCAGAACAAGATATTAAGAAAGGCATGCATCAAATGTTGATGGTGCAAAACTCGGCTAAGTTTAAGAAGAGTTGGTCCAAGAAAAAGGGCAAGTCAAAGGGCATGGAGAAGGTTGTCTCTGCCACTAAACCAAAGTCCAGACCGAACTCAAAGACTATTTGCTTTTATTGCAACGAAGCTAGTCATTGGAAGAGGAACTGTAGCAAGTAGCTTGTTGAGCATGGCAAGAAGGCCGGGAATGATTCTTCTGGCAAAGGTACACTTGTTTCATATGTTACAAGCATTTAGCTTTCTGACATACCAACTAGCTCTTGCGTATTTTATACTGGAGCGTTGTTCATATTTGCAACTGGATGCAGGGGCTGATAAGAACTAGGCGTACTGCACAAGGGGAGATTATACATCAGGGTCGGATACAAAGCAAGAGTTGCTCCATTGGAGGTCGATACGATGCAGCTCCAGCTTCCTTCTGGATTTATTTTGGAATTGAATAATTGTTCTTACATGCCCATACTTAGTCAGAACATTATTTCTGCCTCATGCTTAATGAGTCGGGGTTATGAATTCAATTTAAAGGACAATGCTTGTTCATTTTAGTTGAATGGAATGTTCCATGGCTCTGCTCCCATTGTAGATGGGCTATTTATTTTGAATATGGAAACGGAACCTGTCTATAACGTGAATGTCAAGATGCATAAGCCTAATGAAATAAATCTGACATACTTCTAGCATTGCCATCTTGGATACATTAGTCTGAAACGCATGAAGAAGATCCATGATGATGGACTCCTCACTTCGTCCAACTTCGGGTCGTTCGAGACATGTGAATCATGCTTCCTTGGCAAGATTACTAAGTCTCCTTCTGCAAAGAGTTGTGAAAGGGCGTCCGAGCTATTGGGTCTTATACAGAGTGATGTGTGTGGTCTAATGAGCACAATGGCCAGAGGTGGCTGTTAGTAGTTTGTGACGTTGTGGGATCACTATAAGAGTATGTCTAGAGGGGTTGAATAGACTACTAGCACAAATTAAAATCTATAAAAATCCAAAGTTAAGTGTTGGAAGATATTAGAAATTATAGCAAGTATAGGACACCCTACACATGAAAGTCATCAAGTATAGCAGCGAAATGTAAATACATTGCAAATGAAAGTAAAGAGTTGAGATAGGGAGAACAAACGCATTAAGGACAAGAAGATTTTTCCCGTGGTTCTGATAGGTGGGTTATCGTATGTCTACGTTTACGGAGTCTTCAAGAGACACAGGGTAACGGTTGTGAGAGTCCACGGAGGGCTCTACCCACGGAGGGTTCCATGAAGAAGCAACCTTGACTATACCATGATGGCCTACGACCTCAGAGGACTAGCCTAACTCGCGTAGATCTTCACGAAGTAGGCGCTCTCCTTGCCCTTACAAACTTCTTGGTTCACTCCGCAACACGAAGTAGGAGGCTCCCAAGCGACACCTAACCAATCTAGGAGGCACCACCCTCCAAAAGGTAATAGGCTCGATAATGTCGATGAATTCTTACTCTTTTGCTTCAAGATGATAGACTCCTCAACAATAGATTTATCTCTTAGAGATTTGGCTTTGGTGGAAGAGGTTGATTGGGTGGAAAGCAAATTGGGGAGGCTAGAGATGAAGATTCATATGGTTGTAATGGAATGGCATGATCTCAACACATGAGTAGGTGGCTCCCTCTCAGAAAATCTGATGGGATAACTGGGAATCTGGTCTGAGTGCTTCTCTTGCGAGTGAGTTGTGGTGGAGGGTTATGTATCGGAATCTCCCAAAACCCAACCGTTACACCTTAAGTGACCAACTCGGTGACACCTATGTGTGAATCTCAATGGTACCGAGCTGCTCCAAAGGTGGCAACTTTTGAATCTCGGTGAGACTGATATATAATTCTCGGTAGTATCGATCAGGTGTCCAACGGTCAGAATCCACATCCCGATGACACTGGTCCAAAACTCAGAAATTATGATTTTATGAATCGAGGCAACAAAAAGTTGGCAGCCTGAACTCGGTGGCACCGATGTGGGATCGGTTGCACCGATGTGCTAGGGTTTGGTATGGGTGCGTGTGAGTTTGAGAATCAGTGCGATAGTGGAATGTGTTGGTTCTACCAATTTGAGTGGTAGGGCTCTAGAAAAAATATGTGGGAGAGTTTGAGTGTGTTTTTGGTGACTATCACTTGTGCGCATTTGAGCATCTTGTTCACCAACAGTACCTTACCCCCTTTTAATAGTATTGGCTTTCCTATGGACTCAAAGTTATTTCTCACAAAGTAAAATGTAGAGTCCTCTTCGTTGAAGCT
The DNA here is from genome assembly GCA_022496015.1 of Hordeum marinum. NCBI lineage: Eukaryota > Viridiplantae > Streptophyta > Magnoliopsida > Poales > Poaceae > Hordeum > Hordeum marinum. The sequence goes on from CM039675.1 coordinate 166,221,839, forward strand.
TTGCCAATGCTATTCCTTCTCCTTCTTCTTCGTGGGGATACTCTCCACACTCCTTTCTGCCAACTCGTCACTCTCTATGGACTTCCACCTGAAATGCACTAGGTAGAAATATTTGTCTAAGAGGCAATGTATGTTGTCATGAATTATCAAGACCACCAAGGGAGCATATTGCGCTTTCAGTCTCCCCCTTTTTGGTAATTCATGAAAACATACAATCAAAGCTTCGATTTAAAATATGCAAGAATATATGGAGACTTTGAAGGATACATGACTAATACAAGATGCCCCTAGATGTGTGCAATCCTTTTTAAGGATAGTTCCTTCTGAATGCATGAACACACACATGGTAGGAAGGATATGAGAACTCATGTATATATTGGAAATATGCATCAAATATATGAGAATGAAATGAATTCATGGTCAAGACTCACTCTTGCAAAGAATATGTGCAAGAAGCAAGAGGTCATCTTGAACAAGAATATGATGCATATACTTACCTTGAGGTCCTTGAGTATTTATCAGTAGGAACACACTTGAGAAAAAAGTGTTAGAAAACACAAGAGTATTTGATAGTGCAAATGCAAATGGAACCAAGAGTATCAAGATAGGGATGACATATAAGAAATGATTTCTTGAGAATGATATGTCTACAAATAGGTTTAGTGCTTTCTCCCCTAGATACCAATTGGGACACCAATTGTGACACCAATTGTGAAAGTTCTCCTCTCTCTCTTAATCATAATATATATATATTGAGAGTAGGTAGGGTTGAGAAAAATGTGAAGCAAATGAGAATTGTTTATACTTCTCTCTTCTCCTTAATAAGTATTTGTGTGATAAGGTATCCTTGATATTTCTCCCCCTTACTATGATAAGTTTACACTTCTTGTTTTCATGATCATCTCTCCCCCTGAAGAAGTAATTATTAGATATTCTTCCCATTAGATATATATATACATATCCTTTTGGTATGAGTATCTACCCCTTTGGTATGATTATAAGCTTTGAAGCTTTGATATTTCTCCCCCTTTGGCATTAAATATCCAAAAAGTCCACACAAGGGACAGATAAAAGGGATCATTGAATGGGAAGGGATCCTAGAGACATAGGGTCATTGACAGTATTGAGACAAGGGTTCCTTGAAAACTATTTTTCTCCCACTTCAGACCTGAAAAAACCTTTAAGAATTTCTCCTCCTTTGATATAGGGATCCATGATTATTTGAGATTATATCTCTTGGAGTTTATCCCCCATCATCATTGGAACCATTGAGTTTATCATGAAACACAGCAGACAAAGTACAAGGATGTCGATGGCTCTGAGGGAAAAGATTTGGTGGCACCAATTTGTGTTTTTGCATTAGGACTACAATATCGGTAAGACCGAGAAGTTTTGATCATAGGCTCCGTGTTGGAAAACAGCAACTTGGCAACTTTGTCAAATGCAATTTTTTAGAATGTATCAAATGTGTCTCAAAGATTTGCAATGAATTTTTATAAAGATTTGCAATGAATTTTCATAAAGATTTGCAGTGAATTTTCATCTAGGCTAGAGTTGAATGGCAATGTCAAAGAGCAACACAAGAAGGCTTCTCCATTCAATTATTATGAGTAGATGTTGGGAGATCACTAGGTCACCTATATTAGAGTATATTGACTAAAGGAATCAAGCAAGGATAACTCACCATAGGTCATACTCATCGTTAAGATCAAAATGGGGTTACCATTTTTTGATTAAGCTTTTGAATGTATTCATATCGCTTGATTTGCTTTTATCTGATGAATTGTAGTAAAGCTATATCAAGGATATGAGTACATACCTTTTAGTGATGTTGATGACGTAGCTTGTAGGTGAACTAGATGAGGATGCTCGAGGTTGATGAAGTTCTTCTTGAGTTGGGAGCAATCCTTTTCATTTTCGTTCACTCTTCACATACATAGGCTAGTCATGCAAGGAAGAATATTATATATTCAGATGCCATGATACCAATTGTGAGTAGATACCAATTAAAAAACTGGCAAGGATATCTTTTGTTGTCTTCTTCCTTTCATCATTAAATAGAGGTTGTGGATACTTGGTCATGACAAGAGTGCTTAAGATATGAGTTGTTCGCAATCTTGTGGAGTGTTGTTCTTCCAAGTACCTACGAAAGGGTTAGATGCAAGAAAAGGGAGCATAGAATTCCAAGATACATGATATACACGATAAATATAGCATGTAATGGTTAAGTAATGTCATCGCCTTGCATGCATCGAGTGAGCTTAGCTCAAGTTTGAAGCATCAATGATGTTCAACTCACTCCTCAAGTGAAAAACCACTTTTTGATCAAGTGGCTTAGTAAAGATATCAGCCAATTGCTTGTTAGTATGAACATTCTTAATATTAATGTCTCCTTTGGCAACATGATCACGAAAGAAATGATATCAAACTTTAATATGCTTGGTTTGAGAATGTTGCACGAGATTATGACCAATCTTAATACCACTTTCATTGTCACAAAGTAATGGAACATTTTTCACATGGATTCCATAATCCTTAAGAGTTTGTGTCATCCATAGCAATTGCATATACCATGATCCGGCAGCAATATACTCAGCTTTGACGGTAGATAGAGATACTGATTTTTGTTTCTTGGAGGCGCAAGACACGAGAGATCTACCAAGAAATTGGCATGTACCCGAGATATATTTTCTATCAACATTGCCACTAGCATAGTCCGACTCGGAGTAGCTAACAAGGTGAAAATAAGATCCCTTTGGATACGAAATGCCAAAGTGTGGCTTATGTATCAAGTATCTCACAATGCGTTTCACGGCCTTAAGATGGCATTCTTTAGGTCCATCTTGATATCGGGCACACATGCACACACTAAGCATAATATCGGGATAGGAGGCACATAGATATAGCAACAAACCAATCATTGATCGATAAACTTTTGATCAACCGGTTCACCCTCCTTATTGAGATCATCATGTCCGCTAGTGGGCATGGGAGTTTTCATACCTTTGCACTATTGCATGTTGAACTTCTTAATCAAGTCCTTGGTGTACTTTGTTTGATAGATTAAAGTGTCTTCTATCGTTTTCTTAATTTGTAGACCAAGGAAGAATTTCATCTCACACATCATGGACATCTCATACTTCTCTGACATCAACCTTCCAAATTTCACACTACATTGTGGGTTAGTAGATACAAAGATAATATCATCCACATAAATTTAGCACACAAATAATTCACCATTAACTCTCTTTGTGAATAGGGTTGCGTCAATTTTACCAATTTCAAAACCTTTTTCAATAAGGAACTCTGTCAGGCATTTATACCAAGCATAAGGAGCTTGCTTAAGACCATATAAAGCTTTGCGAAGTATGTAAAGATGACCAGGTTTCTTAGAATTCAAAAATCCGGGAGGTTGTTTAACATAGACTTCCTCCTCTATTTCTCCATTTAAAAAGGCACTTTTAATATCCATTTGTAAAGAGTGATGCCACGGTGATTGACATAACCAAGAAGAATTCGAATAGCTTCATGTCTAGCAATAGGGGCATAGGTATCACTATAGTCCATACCTTTGACTTGAGTATATCCTTGGGCTACGAGACGTGCCTTGTTGCGTACAAATTGACCGTCTTCATCTTGCTTGTTCCGAAATATCCATTTTGTACCGATGATGTTTTGCTCGTCCTTGGGCTTCTACACAAGTATCCACACTTCGTTCCTCTCGAAGTTGTGAAGCTCTTAATGCATAGCGTTCACCCAATCCACGTCTTCAAGAGCTTTTTTAACATTCAAAGGTTCAATGCTAGAGATGAAGGAATAATGCTCACAAAAGTTGGCTAAGCATGTTTTGTAGCGAGTGATCCTCCCTATTTGTATGTCACCAAAGATTTAGTTTAGGGGACGGTTTTAGCTTTGGCTTGTCCAGACCCATGCAGCGAGACAGGGTCAAGCAAGATGGGATTTGCCCCTCCAATTAGGCGCAATATACTCTGGCACCCTTGGGTGATCCGACCTGAATAAGCATGGCCATGCGATGAGGATTATGAGATAATCTGAAGTGTTAGTCGGATTCATTGCAACACGAAAAGGGTCATGCTATAACAAGGATGACAGTGTCGCCTTGAGCACAACAACATATCTCGTGGCAAATGGAACAAAAGTGTGAAGTAGAGGTTCGCCTAACAAGCTACATTGGACACTTGGAGTCGGCACACTTTGCTAGAGGCCACTACCGACTAGCCAACCTGGATGTGACCAGACTCGTGACCAAGGGAATGAGAACCTAAGAGGTCACACACTTAAGGGAAGGAACACGTGGGATTTTGGATCCGTGCAAGGACCAAGAGTTGAGCCCGCATCAGATGTCTATATATAGGGGAGGTGTAGCACAGTCATTCGCTTGATCGCTTCGGCACTATCATTAGGGCTTTGCATGTGTTGCAACTAGCCACCTCCTCCCGCCGCCGACTGTGTGATCGGACCTAGCAGCCCACCACACGGTGTTCCTCCAGCATGTGCGGATACTGTTAGAAGCGGTGCACTTCTTCTGCTCTAGTGAACCTATATATTGGATTCATGACCGGCTTTTCAAGGGAGAGGATCTGGCAATCGATGGCTCGAGGGAGATCATACAAGGAGGAGACGGACTACGCAGACGCGCTGCCCTGACTTTACTTCAGCTGTACGACACTGCGTGACTAGTGGTAACGATCTGTGATCCATCTTCGTAGCATGATCATGGATGTTCTGTGCATAGAAAAATTTGAATTTGCATGCGATGCACCTACGGTAGAACCCGACAACTTAGACGTGATCCCGCATTCGCCTAAGTACAAAATGCTCCGAGTGAACACACGATCTACACTCGGGGGCATAGCAACATATACGTGCTTGCCTAAGTGTTGATACACCGAGTGCAGGAACAACCTCCACTCGGATATCAATATGGACAGGACCATCATTGTTCCCAGGAACTACCTCCATTTTTACTGATTAACTGCAAACCCGTTTTCGCCTAAGTGTAAAAAATTTCCGAGTGTCGGCCCAAACCACACTAGAGGACTTAGACGTGATCCCGCATTCGGCTAAGTACAAACTGCTCCCAGTGAAGATATGATCTCCAGTCGAGGGCTTAGTAGTGGCTCCATGCTTTCCTAAGTGTTTATATGATGAGTGCACGAACAACCTCCACTCGGTTATCAAGATGGACAAGACCATCCTTCTTCCCAGAAACTACCTCCATTTTTACTCATTAGCTGCGAACCTGTTTCCGCCTCATTGTAAAAGTATTCCGAGTGTCAACCTGAACAGCACTCGGGGACTTAGACGCGATCCCGCACACGATCTACACTCGGGGGCTTAGGGACGGTTCTGTGCTTGCCTAAGTGTTGATGCGCCGAGTGTAGGAACAACCTCCACTAGGTTATCAAGATGGACAGGACCATTATTCTTCCCGTGAACTACCTTCATTTTTACTCATTAGCTACGAACCTATTTTTGCCTAAGTGTAAAACTATTCCGAGTGATCCTACATAGGCCTAAGTACAAATTCTCCGAGTGAAGACATGATCTACACTCGGGGGCTTAGAGGAAGCTCCGTGCTCATCTAAGTGCTGATATGCCGAGTGCAGGGACAACCTCCGCTCGGATATCAAGATGGAGAGGACCATCATTGTTCCCAGGAACCCTCCCATGAGAAGAAGCCAAAACTTTCCGATCGGAAATAAAACCTCAAAGTCAAATAGAGCAAAATAAATTGCATGATGTTCTATGCAGAACATAGATAACCGTGACCATGAGCTCACGTCAAATGTGCAGTTAGATAAACCACTAAGCATTCCGTGGCAAATGTCATTCAAAGTTTTTTTCCCGAGTATCACTCGGTGGGAGACGGGGCTGTTGCATCGGTGAAGGTGTCGAGGTCGATGAGGTCCGCCATCCGAGTGGCAGCTTCAAGGAACATCACCATGAAGTCTTTGATCTTGGCACTGTTCCAATTGATGACCTTGAGCAACTTCAATTTCTCCTCGTCTACGCCGTTCCAATGGACTTGGAAGAGCGATAGAGAGATCTCGGCTCTGGCACGGGCCGCACATTTCTTCCAAGTTTGCACTCGGCGATGGACGTCCAGCAGACGGTTCATGAGGACATCTAGCTCACTCAAGACTTTCTCTCTAGGGACGAGCTCCAGATCAATGTCCTTGGCATCCTGGCGCGGCATATCTAACAAGACGGTCACCTCCCCGGAGCGTTCCTCTGAGCGGAGAAGAGCATGGGCCGAACTATCACAGAGAATGCCGGCAACTGGATCCAGTTACTTTTTGTTGTTTGATGTCTCCTCTTAAAATTCCACGGAGCACCCAGTCTAACTAGGGGATAAAGGAGTTGTTGAAAGGTGAGTGAAAGACCATGTTCACTCAGAACTCATTCGGAACACTAACATACCTTTGAGCTTCTCGTTCAGTTTTTTGCCCCAGTCTTCGATGAACTTCTCCAACTCAATTCTCTTGGTTGACGCATGCCTCAGTTTCGACTCGGCCTCAGTGGCCTCCTCCACGCATTTCTTTGCAATGCCTTCCAGCTTATTTTTCTCCTCATCCCACTAATCAAGAGACTCCGGCTTATCCTCAGCCTCTTTAATCTTCAAACTGGCCTCCTTTTGAGCGAGCGCCAGTTCAGTGTCCTTCTTCTCCAAGGCGTCTTTCATCGAGTCTGTAGAAATGGAAGCCCGGAGCCTCTTAGTAAGTTAAAGATTTTCACTAGGTACATATGGTAAAATAGCTTCGGTCGGACAGGGAAAAACCACAGTTCTATTCTATTCAGACAGATAGTGTTTACCTCTGAATGATCACTTCTCCTGCTCTAGACGAGCGCTTTCGATCTGCTCAACCTCCAGGTTGAGGCATAGGTCCTTCACCTCCTTCTCTAGAGCATTGTAACGGGTTCCAAGATTGCACATGCTCTACAGACAAAAGGCATATGTGACGTTAAGCGGATACAAGGTAAAAGGTCATTTGGTTAAGTTTCAAAGTTCTAAGAAGCAATCGGCAATCGTCTCAGGGACTACACCCAGTGAGTGCGCTCAGTGCGCGCCCACTCGAACTATGTTAAAGATGAAGTATTTCTACAAGACATTTTGACACTAAGACTCCCGCCAACAGCTTCAGTCAATGGCAGTCTCGGGGACTACACCCAGTGGGTGCACTCAGCCCACCCCCACTGGAATCAGATAACACCCAGTGGGTGTGCCTGCGATTCAAACCCACTCGAGACCCAAAGGAATTACATAAACGATAAAAAACGATTGAAGATGGTACTTACAAGAGTACTTACTCATATGTTCTTGTCCAGCACCCCGCTAGCACCATAGGCCTCTTTCAACCTGTCATTCATCAGCTTCAGCTATCAGTGCTTCCTTGCTCATGACAACGTGGTCCTCTGGGACGTGGTGCAGCGTAAAAATGGTAGCTGCGGGAGGAGTTGGCAAAGGAGGTCCGAGTGTTGTCCTGTAACAACCCGAGACTCACGCTCCAGATGCCTTCCAGTTATTCCCGTGTTCGTCACATTATTTGGTTGTGTGTTGCATTCGTCATCACATCATTCGCATCATCTCAAAGCATCGGCACTCCGTTGCCATCATTTTTCAAAACTTGCATGCCATGTGATGTTTGTTTTAGTTTATTTTTTCATCATGCATCATGTTCATATTGTTGTGATGTTTTTTATTCTCGTGATATTGTGATTGCAACTCATGCTCCCTCTCTTTGATCCTTCCGTAAACCTGATGCATTTTCATATATAGCTCTGCACCACTTTCATTTTCCCGATGCTCCAACTGCAACTTGGTTTCACCCAAGATCCAGTATCTCAAAGTGCAATTTCGTTTCTTTCCTTATTCATTTTGTTAATTTCAGAGCTAATGTAGTTCATCAAATACATGTCCCTATTGTGCCCATAAATCTTATTAATAATGTAGGGACACCCTCTAAAATTTCAGCCATTATGGGTTTGGTTTGGTTATATTTTAAATTCAGGCAACGTTCAAATAAATTCAAACTTGTCCAAATTTACAGTTTGTAAATATCCCCAAACCAATTTTATCAAATCTCGAGCATTTATCAGAGTGCAGGAAATATATCTCTCATGTTCAAATTCCACTCCTACCCCTCTAAGAATTTCTTGTAGCTTATGTTTTGTTATTATAAATGGAAAAGAATGAAAACAGAGGGGAGGGAGTTCACCATAGGCCAAGTTCTCTTACCTGTTCAGGCTAGCCCACCTAACAAACATCCAACCCATCTCCCATCGATCGCTTTTCTTCTTGCTCCTCTCTGTGTCCTCCCATCCACCATAGCCACGTCGATGCCTAGTGTGATTTGACGGCCAGTAGAGCTCCCTTGGATCCTTTAAAATGCATCTCGGTGCCCCCAGGGTTCATCACCTATCCGTTTTCCCCTTCTCCGCCCTCTCCCGCCACCAAGGTAAGCCTCTCCTAGCCATAGTCATTGCCATGAAGAAGGAGAGCATGGGCGCGAGCTCCACTTGATCCACTGCACCTAGATCCCTCCGGTGCCATCTGCATCATCTTCTCATGCAAGATTTTTATGTGATTGCATATGCATCTCGACAGTTGCGTCCACATGAGGATAATTATCCAACACATGATCTTGAGCTTGTAGCTGTGGTCCATGCACTGAAAACCTGGCAACATTACCTTCTAGGTAATTGTTGCGAAATTTACACTGATCACCAAAGTCTGAAATATATTTTCACCCAGCCGGATTTTAATCTCAGGGAAAGATGGTGGGTTGAGTTGATTACAGATTACGACTTAGGGATAACTTACACCCCGAGAAAAGCCAATGTCATGGCTGATGCACTAAGTCATAAGTCTTATTGTAACAACCTGATGTTACAACAAGGTCAACCACTTCTCCATGAGGAATTTCGGAAGTTAAACCTCCACATTGTTCCTCAAGGATTCCTATCCAACCTGGTGGCGAAACCTACTCTTACGGATCAAATTATAAAATCCCGGAAGCATGATGTCGGGATATCTCGGATCAAGAAAAACATTAAGAAGGGTAATGTTAGGTGCTTCTCGATAGATGATCGAGGTGTTGTCTTCTTTGAGAACCGCTTGGTGATCCCAAAGAAGCAACATCTACGACAATTGATCCTTAAGGAGGCTCATGACTCTCCTCTCACAATTCATCCGGGTAGTACCAAAATGTATCAGGACCTACGCCAGAGGTTCTGGTGGACTAGGATGAAGAGAGAAATTGCCCAGTTCGTTGGTAATTGCAATGTTTGTCGTCGCGTGAAAGCAGAAAATCAAAGGCTTGCTGGCACCCTTCGACCTTTAGCTATTCCTGAATGGAAATGGGATAAGGTCGGTATGGATTTCATTACCGGATTTCCCAGGACCAAGAGAGGCAACTACTATCCAGCTACCAGAGTTATATGTTTCTCGAATAGTCTCTCTTCATGGTATTCCATTTGAGATTAACTTAGACCGTGGAAGTATCTTTACTTCCCGATTCTGGGGTAGTTTTCAAACCGCTATGGGGACTCATCTATCTTTTAGCACTGCTTTCCACCTGCAATCAAGTGGTCAAGTTGAGAGAGTCAATCAAATCCTCGATGACATGCTCCGAGCTTGTGTTATATCTTTCGGTATGAACTAGGCGAAATGTCTTCCATTTGCCGAATTTGCTTATAACAATAGTTATCAGCCAAACCTAGGCAAAGCCCTTTTTAAGTTCTCTATGGACGAAGGTGTCGAACACCTCTTAACTGGTCAGAAACCGCAGAGAGGCAACTCTTTGGCCCGGATATGATCCAGGATGCAGAGGAGCAAGTTCGCATTATTTGTGAAAAGTTGTAAACAACCCAGTGTCATCAAAAGAGCCAATATGATCGCCATCATAAGGCAATGACCTATGAAGTTGACGACAAGGCTTACCTTCGAGTTACACCTCTGAAGGGTACCAATCGATTCGGTATCAAGGGCAAGTTGGCTCCTTTTTACATTGGACCCTTTTGCATTCTTGCTAAACGAGGAGAGGTTGCATACCAATTGGAACTTCTGCCGCATCTTTCCAAAGTTCATGATGTCTTCCACGTCTCGCAACTCAGGCGTTGCTTCTCGGACCCTGTCCGTGAGGTAGACCACGAAGCGCTTGATCTCCAAGATAACCTTACATAGCGAGAATACCCTGTTCGTATTCTTGATCAAGCTGAGCGTACCACTCGGCGACGGAACATCAAGTTTCTAAAGGTTCAGTGGTCACACCATTCTAAAAAGGAGGCCACATGGGAAAGAGCAGATCGTCTTCAACTAGAGTACCCCACGCTCTTCCCGACGACTTCAAAATCTCGGGACGAGAGTCTTTTGAGTGGGGGTGAGTTGTCACATCCCTAGCCAGATGTCATAGGACAGCATGGGTGGCGCATCATGTTTCAATTTTGCATCAACATGAAATGGGGACTAAAAGAAACCCCAAGCTCACATTGAATCAAAATAATTCAAAGTTGGTGAAAATTCAACAAATCCAAAATGCCCTTACAAAATGTTCCCTATGTTTTATAAATATGGACATGATTATAACATGGGTCATTTTAAATATTTGAATGACTCAAGCGATTTAAAAATAAATGATAAAGCTAATGAAAATATCAAATATAGCATTATCATTATTTTAGTTTTTAAAATATCCTGAAACTTTTCAGATGAGTTTGAAATATTCAAACTTCAATATATAAAATATTTGGGGTATTTCAAAATAGCATATGTGCCTGAAAATAAAATGGAACAAATGTCAGAAATGATATAAAAAAGAGGGGAAGAAAGCCCACCTGGGCCAGGGAAGAAGCAGTCCCAGCCCACCAGGGGCGAACCAGTCTTCTTCCACCTCCGCCCAGAAGGATGTTGGGCGCGTGGTCGCCGCGCGCCAGCCACCTCCTGCCTGTGTGCCCGCCTGGATGGAGGGATAGACTCCAGGGAGACGTCTAGATCGAGCCCTCCCTCCATTTCTCCTCCTCCTAGTCACAGCAGCTATCTCTCCCCCTTTTTCCTCCCTGCCACCATGGCCGAGCCCTACTCAAGCTCGTCGCCGTCGTTCTAGCCGCCCCCGCGCCCCTTTGAGCCCACCAGCAGCCCCGCAGCGACCACCTCATTCCCCTCGTGATGCTAGAAGAAGCCGGGAGCCCTCCACGACGTTGTTTCTTCCCTGCCGGCCGGCTAAGCTTTCCTCCGGCGATTCGAGGTCGTTTGCGCGTCCCCGAGCTCGTCGTCTCCTCCAGCAACCCCGTCGTGAGCTCCGGCTCCGTTTCCCCCTCCACTCGCGTCCTGTCCCTCGCTGTAGGCGCCATTCCATTGCTGCCCAAAGCTCGCCACCGTTCGGGTCGTCGCCGGCCGTAGCTACGGTTGCCCCCGAGTCCCCTCTGCCGCAACGCTGGATGAGCTCGTGCACGGGCTTCCTCCGGGTGCCCTCTGCGCGCCCTCCGCGCGCCAAATGGTCGCCGGAGGCGCAACTCCGGTGGATCGCCGCTGTGCGGATGGTTGCCGCCAGCCCCGCTCCGGTGGGCGCCGACGTGGCCATCATCAGGGGCTAATCCCCCCTGATTAGTTAGCCTCCTACCACTGACCAGTGGGCCTCAGGGTGGGTCAAACGCCTAGTCAGCGCGGAGTTTAGGGTTGTGTCACTGACGTGTGGGCCCCGCACGTCAGGTTTGACCTGGCCTGGTCAGCCGACCAGCTGACATCACAGTGACGTCAGGCTGACGCCATTAATCCCTTCTCCAGTTTAAAAATAATTCCAGAAATTACTTAAATACTTTAATAATTCATATAAATTAATCTGTAAATCAAATGAAAATCATTTATATATGAAAATTTATCAGAAAAATCCAATGAATCCAATGGTGCTATAATCATGCATGTTAGAGAAACCTGTGTAGAAGAACATTGACATTTGCTAATAGGTTAATTTATGGAATTTGAAATGAAGAACAATTTTGAACCTATGTTCAAACTCAATTTAACTTCAACATTAGTTGCATCAGCTCATCCAAGCATTCTACCATGCCATGATCATGCATCACATTGTTGCACTTGCGTGTATTGATTGCTTTTTATCTACATTGCGGTAGGCCCTGCTTCTAAGGATACCCCCGAGTATTCCAACAAAGGAGAAAACCTTCCCGCTACCCAGCAAGGCAAGCAACCCCCCTTGATCATTCCGATAACATCCCACTCTCTCGCTCCCGCTCTTGTTTATTGCATTACGACAAATGTTCACTGTCTGTCATACACGGTAGATGAACCTATTCTTATGCATGACCTGTCATTGTCATAGTAAACAGCTAAACCTTGCAACCTAGCATACCTGGTAGATGCTTGTGCCATGGTGTGCTTAGCTTACTTTTCCTGCTATGCTTGCTATGCTTAGAGTTGTGTCAGGTCTGATTCATCTGGGTGATGAACTGAGTGAAACAATGTTGTTGTGATGTGATGAACTTATGATGAACCCGATTTGGTAAAGGTAGCGATGAGAGGCTATGTAGGAGTACATAGCGGGTTGTCTCATTGAGACCGTGCTTAGGAACTGAGTTCCGTGTTTGTGATCCAAGACTAGATAGTACCACGCATTGGGTTCCGGTAACTCGACCCCTCTCGACTTATCAGTCGCTTAGTCCTTAGTCCAGGAGTTGCAAGTAGTTTCTGGTGTTCATAGTATGCTGGAGGCTGTGCATAGTGCTGAACCTAGGGGTGGGTTACGACATGGTAGGCAGTGGCACGGTGTACCAAGGATCACCTGAATGGTGGGCTTGGGAACCCTGCGCACATCATTTGGGGCTGTAGCGGAAACTTCGGCCAGACTTCCGTGCGTGTTCAGTCTCAAATAGGCGATAGCCTAGACTAGAGGTCTTATGTGATTGACGGTCGTGGCCGACTCCCTTGCTGGGCTTCCGCTTGAAGGTTGCCAAGGCGCAAGGTTTTATGAGAACACAACGATAAGTGGCGAGAGGGTGTGTGAAGAAGTACACGCCTGCAGGGTATGAAACTATTCGAATAGCCGCGCCCTCAGATATGGACTACTTGGATAACTTATGTTGTTCATATATAATCAAATGGATACTCATAAAAATATCAAGACAAGTGTGTGTATCGTGGATGGCACTCTCCCAGCAGAGGAAAGAGAATCCATGGTGGTGTATTGTCATGGAGTTAGTGGAGTCGTGTGCAATATCTAAAATTTGAACAAGAGTTAAAATTGTGTAGTGTAGGTTAGCCATGAGTCAAAGCTGGCATTGCTGCATAAACTCCACCACCCCCCTTGTTGAGACATGAGGATGAATAGACTAGGTCTGCTTTAAAGACTTGCTGAGTACGTTTGTACTCATGTTTGCTTAATAAATGTTGCAGATGAGACCCAGGACCCATCAGGTGGGTTCCTTCTAGATGTCGACGATGCCGAATACCTGGTGTCCCAGCTACGACCTATGCCCTGTGGCGGGCTGTAGATAGTAAGGCCATGTGCCTTTTTACCCTTTCATCTATCTGTACTCAGACAGCTTATGCTTCCGCTTGGTTTGTATGAACTTGTTTATATGACTTGAGTGTCGGGTCATGTGAACCCTATCTGCAAGAACATATTATGCAAGGCTCGACTGAGCCTCTTAAATAAAAGTTGTTGAATGGTTATGTTGTGATGCCATGGTTGTATCTATGCATATCGGGCATGTTGTGTGTACGTGCGACGTGCAACGGTATCCGACACCTTTGTGTGCCTTTAGTAGTACTCTTTACGGGAAACTGCCTCTTTGTGCTTCCACTGAGCCATGGTAGCTTGCTACTGCTCCAGGCACATTGATTGACCGACATGTATCCTTCTTTGCTACTGTGTCTGTCCCTTCGGGGAAATGTCTCGCAATGTAATGGAGTCCCTGTAACCTGCTATGACTCGTCTACGTGCACTGATGGCAGTTATGTCTCACAGCGTAATGGAGTCCTTGTAGCTTGCTATGACTCGTCTACACACGCTTGAGGCCGACACCTGTATTGCTGGGTTACGTATGCCTGTTTCCATACGGATGTGCCACTTGGGTTCTATGACTAGTCATGTCGACCCGGGTTCTCTATCATTTGATTGCCAGCCACATGTTCACATACGTGAGCTAAAAGACGCAAACGGTCCAGGGTAAGGTAAGGCTGTAGCCGTGGAGCTTACCGTGCGTGAGGCTGCAAAGTGATGTGAAATGTTACAGTCTGGATTCATATGACTTGGGATCGGGGTCCCGACAGGGGACCTCAACAGACACTGTTGCCCTAGCACTATCTTGTGCTTTGAAAGTTTTTGCTGGAGCATAAACTTTGCTGACCACCATCCTTGATGAAGTAGCCTCATTTGAAGATTTCCTTGAAGCCTTCTCTTGCTTCTTAGCAAGAACCTCTTCCAGAACAAAATCAGAATCATCTTCCTCCGAGTTGACTCTCTTCCTTGTCCTTGTTGCAGACTTAGGGTCCCTGAACTCATGTCAACTTTCTGCTCTGGCAAATTCTGACTATCTGACCCTGACATGTTGACCCTGTGAATAGGGTATAGAAGAGTAGAATAGGATAGGTCATCACAAAATGCAGAAATTTCTTAAAGTTTGAACAAAAGATTTTCCAAGTTTGGCATTCTGTCAAGTGTATTTTAGTACAGCCGAGGCAAAACTTTCGGTCACACCGAGACAAACACCTTACTTTCTAGGAACTTTGCACCATTTTTGGTTGCATCGAAAATGAGAACTCAGTTCAACCAAGGTGTTCTCAGTGCGGCATAAAAGCAAATCGGTGACACCGATTTATTTGCATCGGTCGGCGGACGGCAAAACCCTAAAAATCAATCGTTCCCTACTCTACAGGATTTTCTATTGGATGGAAAAAACTTTCAAACTATGGACAGATTAGGAATAAACCCTAATGCGCAAGATTTGGATAGTAGAGCGCGAGAGAGGGCCGAATCCATACCCTAATGCGGCGATGGATCCGCTACAATGGCGATGTTGGTGAAGTAAATGTCGACATCGGAGGGGTAGACGGTGGCCGCACGATACCAGCGATCGGTCGGGTGGGTCCCGTTTTCAGTGAGAGGGGAAAGGTTTGCGGGGCGTCGGTCGGCCGGCTCGTAATAAATTCGCGAGTAAATGCCCGTGGGCCGGCCCGTTAAATATAAATTTGTTTCCTTTTTTTAAATCCAGGGCAGTAAAACCTCTGTAAAAGCATTCAAAACATTTCCAAATATAGGCAATATATATATCAAAGTGATCAGGAGAATTAATGCTATCCAATGAACATTTTTCCTCTGTCATTTGAATATTTAAAAAAATATTTTTCAGAAATTTCCTATTTGGTTTTAAAACCTTTTGCAAATATTTTTCAAAGGACCCCCTGGTTCTTTTTGTTCAAATATATCACCAAGATGACCCTGGTGTGGAGTGTCATGTTACTCCCCTCTTATGTTGAACTTTTTCCAAGGTTTTCCAATAGGTGAAAGCAACGCATTGAAAAAATAGAAAGGGGACTTTCAGAAAGTCAGAAGAAGTATTTCAAAAATTCCATACATTCAAGCAATGATGTAGATGGATGCATAGCTATATTTCATTACATTCCAAAATGGAATTTTGGGATGTTACAAACCTACCCACCTTAAGATGAATCTCGCCCTTGAGATTCGGGTTGGCTAGAAAATAGGTGCGGATGGTCTCTACGAAGATCTTCTTCGCGTTCCCAAGTGGCTTCTTCCTCGGTGTGGTGATTCCACAAAACCTTATAGAACTTGATGATCCTGCTACGGGTAACTCTATTGGCAGTCTCGAGGATTCTGAGAGGCTTCTCCTTGTAGGTCAGATCGCTGTCAAGTTGTATGGCCTCTAGGGGCACTGTGTCTCTCAACGGAATATCAGCCATCTCAACATGTCATTTCTTCAGCTGGGAAACATGGAAAACATCATGAACTCCGGACAATCCTTCCGGCAATTCCAGCTTGTATGCAACTTCGCCTCTACGTTCAAGAATTTTGTAGGGGCCTATAAATCGGGGTGCTAATTTTCCTTTAACACCAAACCTGTTGATTCCTCGAAGTGGGGACAAACGAAGATAGGCTCGGTCTCCCACTTCATGCGTTACTTCCTTGCGTTTGCTGTCAGCATAACTCTTCTGTCGTGGTTGAGCTATCTTGAGTCTATCACGAATCAACTTGACTTTCTCTTCAGAATCTCGGATTAGGTCGGGACCAAAAAGTTTTCGGTCTCCAACACCATCCCACATCAGTGGTGTTCTGCACCTCCTTCCGTATAAAGCTTCGAAAGGGGCCATCTTCAGACTGGTCTGATAACTGTTGTTGTACAAGAATTCTGCATAAGGTAAATTATCATCCCAACTACACCCATAGTCTAGTGCACAAGCTCTCAACATGTCTTCCAGAATCTTGTTGACTCTCTCAGTCTGTCCATCGGTCTGCGGATGAAAAGTTGTACTAAACTCCATCCTTGTACCCAAAGTTTCATGTAACTGATGCCAAAACTTTGAGGTAAATTGTGTTCCTCTATCTGACACGATACTCCTCGGAACTCCATGCAGACACACGATCCTGGTCATGTATATCTTGGCTAACTTAGCGCTGGTATAGGTGGTCTTCACGGGTATGAAATGAGCCACCTTGGTCAAGCGATCTACCACTACCCAGATGGAATCATAACCTGAATGAGTCCTGGGCAATCCTGTGATGAAATCCATAACAAGCTTTTCCCATTTCCACTCGGGTATCGGCAAAGGTTGGAGTAACCCTGCTGGTTTCTAATGTTCCGCTTTTACTCGCTGACAAACATCACATATTGTAACATGTTCTGCAATATCCTTCTTCATACCTATCCACCAATAACTTTCCTTCAAATCTAGGTACATCTTGGTGTTTCCTGGGTGTATCGAGTAAGGGGAATCGTGGGCTTCTTGAAGTATCAACTTCCTGAGGTCTGGGTCATTGGGCACATAGATGCGGTTCTCAAACCACAGAGTTCCTTGTTCATCCTCACGAAAACCTTTAGCTTTACCATCTTTCATTCTTTCCTTAATCTCAGCTATTTCCTTGTCCGTCTTCTGGGTTTCATGAATTCTTTCGGTCAAGGTGGACTGGATCTCCAGTGTGGCAACATATCCGCTTCGAACTATCTCTAGACTGAGGTCTCTGAGATCATCGGCTAACTCTTGGGGTAATCCTCCCACTGTGAGTGTGTTCACATAAGCTTTCCGACTCAAGGCATATGCTACAACATTTGCCTTACCTGGATGGTAGTGTAATCTCATGTCATAGTCCTTGATTAACTCTAACCATCTCCTCTGTCTGAGGTTCACCTCTTTCTGCATGAAGATATACTTCAGGCTCTTATGGTCAGTGTAAACATCACAACTATTTCCGACAAGGAAATGTCTCCAGGTCTTGAGTGCGTGCACTACGGCTGCTAGTTCCAAATCATGGGTGGCATAATTCAACTCATGAGGTCGTAGTTGTCTGGATGCATAAGATACAACCTTTCCATCTTGCATGAGTACTCCTCCAAGTCCTTGACGTGAAGCATCACAATAAACTTGGAAGTCCTTCTGAATATTGCGCAAAATCAACACTGGGGCTATGACCAAACGTTTCTTTAACTCCTGGAAACTGGCTTCACATTCCTCAGTCCAAATATACTTAGACTCTTTCTTCAACAACTCCGTCATGGGCTTTGCAATCTTTGAGAAATTCACAATGAACCTTCGGTAATATCCGACAAGTCCGAGGAAACTGCGGATCTCCTTAACTGAGGTGGGTGACTTCCACTCGGTGATGGCTTCAACCTTAGCGGGGTCCACTGCTATTCCATCTCCAGAAATAACATGTCCAAGGAATCCGACTTCCGTCAGCCAAAATTCACATTTGCTAAACTTGGAATATAACTGATGTTCTCTAAGCTTCTCCAGAACTAAACGCAGGTGTTCCTTGTGTTCTTCCTCGTTCTTGGAGAATATCAAAATGTCATCAATGAACACCACGACAAACTTGTCCAAATATTCCATAAACACTTTGTTCATCAAATTCATGAAGTAGGCAGGGGCATTAGTCAAACCAAAGGACATAACAGTATACTCATACAAGCCATACCTTGTGGTGAAAGCTGTTTTGGGTATATCCTGTTCACGAATCTTCAGTTGGTGATATCCTGATTGAAGATCGATCTTGGAGAATACTTTGGCTCCTACGAGCTGATCAAACAAGTCATTAATCATCGGCAGAGGATACTTGTTCTTGATAGTCACCTCGTTCAAAGCACGATAATCGACTACCATCCTCAAGGTTTTATCCTTCTTCTCCACCAAAAGAACTGGGGCTCCCCAAGGTGAAGAACTTGTATGAATATACCCCTTGTCCAATAACTCCTTAATTAGCTTCTTGATTTCCACTAGATCATTTGCGGGCATCCGATTGGGTCTCTTGGAAATTGGGGCTGTCCCTGGTTATAGCTCTATTAGGAACTCAATCTCCCTATCTAGTGGCATGCCTGGTAATTCCTCCGGGAATACATCTGGATAGTCTCGTACAACCGGTACTTCTTCCTAAACAACTCCTGTGAGAGAATTTAACCGAGCACTCATCTGGGTGCGTCGGGATACATACTTAATCCTCTTGTTCTCTGGAGTGGTGAGTGAAACAGACTTGCTGGGGCAATCAAGATTTCCTTCATACTTGGTCATCCAATCCATGCCTAGGATTACATCCAATCCCTGGGATTCTAAGACGATGAGGTCGGTGGGAAAAACATGGTTTCCTATATTGAGTTTCAAGGCATGGCATCCTATCCCTGCCGTCATCATACCTCCTGGGGAACTGACCTTAATGGGCTGACTAAGGGTTTTGGTGGGCAAACCATACTTTTCCACAACTACCCTTGATATGAATGAATGAGTTGCACCGGAATCAAAAAGTACTGTAACTGGACGTGAATGCAATAAAAACTTACCAACCACAGTCTCTGGTTGATCATAGACTTGTTCCATGTCGAGGTGGTTCACCTGGGCACGAGGAAACGGATTTGGCTTCTTGGCTGCGGAGTTGCCGTTTCCATTTCCCTGCTTGCTCTGGGGACATTCAGTAGCATAGTGCCCTGTCTTCTGGCACTTGAAACAGGTGATGTGGCTCAGATCCTTCTGAATAGGAGCGTGACGGTGCTGGTTATTGTTCCCATTCCCATTGTCAGTCTTGAAGTTGCCATGGTTGGTACGGGCATTCCCATTTCCTCCATAGTTGTGGCCTCCATGGTTGTGCATGGCATGAGTGTGCCTTCCAAACTTACCGGTCCCTGATCCGGTATTCCCTGAGTACGAGGAGTAGCGGGGCTTCTGATGAGCTCCAGAGTTGAACTTCCCCTGAGTATACTTCCTCTTGCGGTTCTCAATTTGTTGCTGTTTTCCCTCCAAGATGGGGGCCTTGTCCACCAGTTCTTGGTAGTTGTTGAAAGTAGCCACTACCAGCTGCATGCTCAACTCATCGTTGAGTCCTTCCAGAAATTTCTCCTGCTTGGCCGCATCATCGGCCACATCTCCTCGGGCATAACGGGCCAACATGCTGAAGTCGTCCACGTATTGGGCCACGGAACGGTTCCCCTGACGCAAGTTGCGAAACTCGCGCTTCTTCAGACTCATAGCTCCAGCTGAGACATGTGCGGTGCAGAAAGTTTGCTTGAATTGTTCCCAGGTCACACCAGCAATAGGATATGTGGTGGTGTAGTTCTCCCACCATGAAGTTGCTGGTCCATCCAGTTGATGTGCGGCAAAGAGCACCTTCTCAGCGTCAGTACATCCAGCGGTGACGAGTTCCCTCTCCATCTTACGGAGCCAGTCATCTGCCACAATGGGCTCAGTGCTGCTGGAGAAAGTTGGAGGGTTCAACCTCAGAAAACGGGTGAGATTGTCAGCCTGAGGTGGATGGTGGTAGTTGTTGTTCTGGTTGTTGGTCTGATTCTGGATCAATAGCTGCATCAGTGCATTCTGCTGCTGAAGGAGTTGCGTGAGTTCCGGCGGGAAGGTGAAGTCGGACTCACGTCGTGGAGGCATCTTGCTGTTTTTTCAGAGGGGTGGGAATTAGAATAGAACAAGGGCCTGAAAGGGGAAATTCACTACCCATATGCAATGCAACAAACATATCACACCAAACACTCATTCATTTATTCAACTCAAAGATTCAAACATCGGGAATACAAGTCTCAATCAAACTAAACATCGACCTACGCTTTAACGACGAAAATGAAGATACATGGGGGCATAACTAAAGTCTTCCTCAGAAGTACATGGTGACTGAGCCTCCTCCGGTGGTGCTCTCCTCATAGTCATCATCGTCGCTGATGAAAGGAGCCAAGTCTCCCTCAGGGTGAAGATTTTCCCCCATGTCCATATGTTCCTCCAGAGTTGCGATGCGACTGTTTAGCTTGTCGATCCTCTCTAAGAAAACCTTCACCTCATACTCATGCTCGTACTCGGCTTCCCGTAAGTCAGCTTCGAGGTTAATCTCGCGGTTCATCAGATTCTTGATTGTCTTCATGTCAGCACGAACTCGAAGCTCCAGAGTCTTGATGTGAGTCTCCAAGGTCTGGATATAGGAAATGGTGGTGTCTGCAGTGGGAGGGGTTATGATGTTTCCATTGGCATCTCTGCGACAAACCATGCTGAGTCCTGGTGAAATGGTTCCACCTCTGTATTCCTCCTGAATATGTCCAGGGGCATGATGAATGTCCATGTCTCTCCCAAGTATCCACCTGGTTGCCACAAACTAGAAGTCGATGGGTTCCTTCCGATTCCCAAAGGTCTTCCCTGGAATGTGCACTTCGATCCTGTAGCGTCCATCTTGAGGAAAGGACATGATAGGAGTCCCGGTGATGCTTGGCAAAGCAATCCTCATGTCCCTGACGATCCTCATCAGCTCCTTGCCAAAGGGCATCGTTGCGTCCGGCTGGCAAAACTCCGTGATCAACACTGGGATGAAGGTGGCCATCTATAAATTTTGAAATAATCGGAGAGAAGTCAGAAACGAGTAGATGAGAGTATAAGAATTTTAAAGACAAAGAGAAATAAGTCATAAGTCTTTCCAATCCTAGAGGTTACGTCCTACGGTCAGCGTGTGCTCTGATACCATTTCTGTAGCGACCCGACCTGAAAGGTCGAATCTCCGGTGTTTCTGTACCATCCCAAG
The DNA here is from genome assembly GCA_022496015.1 of Hordeum marinum. Taxonomy (NCBI): domain Eukaryota; kingdom Viridiplantae; phylum Streptophyta; class Magnoliopsida; order Poales; family Poaceae; genus Hordeum; species Hordeum marinum. The sequence continues at coordinate 166,243,108 of CM039675.1, forward strand.
ATCATGTTGGTACACACACGGTACATCAATGTATATATCAAAGGGAAATCACACATCATTTATTAATCGTCAATCTCATATCGAGTCCTTTATTACAATAAAGATTACAATAAAGTGGCTGAAGGCCAACTCATGAGAATATCTAAATCATTGCGGAAGCATCGAAGGTAGATGAGTCCATCTGACTCCAAGGGCATCTCACCGAGCGTAGAGCGTATTCTCACTCCTGGTCGGAAAAGTACTCTGCAACATGATACGTTGCAGCCGTGTAGGTCAGGATATGGAATATGCCAGCAAAGTCACAAGAGAGAGGTGAAAAGATAACCATCTAATCTATATGCAAATATGGTAGGTGGAGTAGTAAGTTTTTGCGTAAAGCCAATTTTCCTACATCAAGAGAGGGCTAAGCGAAATTATTACTAAGTTGGTTGATTAATGAGATGGTTCCACCAACCAATTCTCATACCCAAGTTATTATACCCACATCATCATATTAATTGTGTTGAGAGTTCCGGAAGTTTCAGTTCCTTTGGCTCAAAGTCGTCCATGACCGTGGACACGGCTAATCGATTAGGTTTGAGTACTCTGCAGAGTTTTGCACACGTTCCCCACAAGATTTGGTTGCCTCCGTTTGATTTCTCCCACTTCAGGGTGTTTGAGAAACGGATGACCAAAACATGGTCTTCCAAAGGGTTTTCCTGCGACTCTGTCGGTGCCCATCCTTTCCTACCGTTCTTCTACCTCTCGTAGCACCGCTTGTCTAGGGTCACCACGATATCCAACCAAGCCAGAGCCCATAATGACTTGTGGCTGTGCAGGTAAGCCTTGGGTCTTGAAGCATCCTTCCATCCCTTTGTGCCTGGGTGGACCTTTCCGCGTGAATACTGGCACATCTCCAGCATCACCTAGGCTAACCACTGGTTTCTCCAGGGCGCCGTTCAACCATCATCCACCCAGAGGTATGTTGAAAACTTGCAAATCTTGAAGTCTTGATCATCATAGCTCTTGAAGTTATTACCTCACAACTCTCATGAATCACACATCCAACCCCGTCTATTAATAGCATAGCAAAATAATTGAATGTTTCCCGGGGCCAAGGTGTCAAAGGGTTGGGGTACCTACCACATGATACTACATCAAGTAACCAAATTTCCAACTAACATACTTTGCATGTGATTGGGGAGATGGAAGAACTAATGCAATAAAACATAGGTATACATGGTCAAAGTGACTTGCCTGACTGATGATCTTCGTACGTGAGAGACTCTAGGTAACAAGCCTCACACTCCGGATAATCTAACGAAGCAAACAAAAGCACTCAATAAGCATACAACAAAAATATTGTAACTCACAAAAATCAGTAATGAACTAGTAAATAATCAAGACAAAACAATGCACAAATCACAAGCAAGAGAACACACAAAGCTTTGTTTTCAAAAAGGTGATGGGTAAACCACTACTAACATAGTAAAACTACTTGTATTAACAAAAGAATAGTTGACAGCAAGGAAATAATAAAATATTTTATTAATAACAGAATTAAATCCATTAAAGTTTTGTTAAGAAAAATCTTAGTATGGTTTTAAAAGTTTTGATAAAAACTACTATATGAGGTAACTATAGTTTTACTAACAAAGAGTAAAACAAAACTTATTATTAATTAATCAACATTATATTAACAGAAAAAGAATTTACTAAAAACTCTTCTTAGAAAACAGAATTTAATTATATAAAACTTTGTTAGAAGAAAACTATTACTAACTAGTTTGTTTTATAACAAATTATACCTAGTTGAAAATGAGTTGAGATACCTATAACAATAAAGAAATAAACTAAGCAATTTTATATTTTTATTAACAGTAAGTAAAACACCTAATGTTTAAGCAACAGGACCTACAAAAATTTTTTATAACAAATCTGATTTAAACTAACTAAAAACTAAATTAACTAAACTATACTAACTACTAGGCAGAATCTGTTTATAGCTAGAACACTAAACAAATTCATCCTAAAAATCCTCAAACTAAGCAGGATGATAGTCCTAACTAATACCAAGCAGTAGCAAAGAGATTCATATAAAAATCTATTTTTAAACTCTAGTTATTCAGATTTGAGTGATTTGAGCAAATTTGATTAAATTCAAATTTAAAGTTCAAATTTAAAATCTAAGACTAGAGGGTGGAACTACATGAAATATGTGAGCTAATGCAAAAAGAATTAATTAAAAAAATTAAATGGTTTAAAATATATAGCTAAAACAAAAATCAGAACAGTTCTGTTAACTAAAACAAAACAGAAAATAAATAAAAAATCTACCGAACGGTCAGTGCTACGTGGCAAGCGGTGGTTGGCTAAGAGGGTGAGCGCTGGGTGACTACAGGCGGGCGACCGAAGCTTAGCACATACCGGTTCGCGTTTAAATTAGATATCATCCTAAGGGTTGATCTACGATCCGATGGTCCAGAGGAGGTCCGGCGACTTACAGGAGGGGGAAGGTGTCTCCGGCGAGGACTGCGGCGGCCGGTGGTCGGAGGCGGTCGGGGAAGGCGCTCCGGTGGTCGGGGAGGTCGTCGGAGAGGACCAGGCAACGGCGACTAGCGTCCGGAGTGTTCTGGTGGCGCCGGAGGGACGAGAGGATGAAGGAGTCGACGGGCAGGAGCTTGGAGAGCTTCGGCCGTCGTCCGAAGTCCGGCGAGGTGGCGTGGGCGTTCTGATGTAGGGGAGCGAGGGGTTCAGAGGGGGAGGGAGGCGACGGAGGGGGCCGCTCTTATATAGGAGCGAGGAAGAGCGAGAGAAGGAAGGAGGAGGGGGATCCGGTGAGGAGCGACCTCTGGCGACGACGGCGCGCGCGCGAAGTAGGCGGTGGCCGCTCGATTCCAGCGATCGGTCGGGTGGGTCCCGTTGTCAGTGAGAGGGGAAAGGTTTGCGGGGCGTCTGTCGGCCGGCTCGTAATAAATTCGCGAGGAAATGCCCGTGGGCCGGCCCATTAAATATAAATCTATTTCCTTTTTTTAAATCCAGGGCAGTAAAACCTCTTTAAAAGCATTCAAAACATTTCCAAATATAGGCAATATATATATCAAAATGATCAGGAGAATTAATGCTATCCAATGAACATTTTTCCTCTGTCATTTGAATATCTAAAAAAAATATTTTTCAGAAATTTCCTATTTGGTTTTAAAACCTTTTGCACATATTTTTCAAAGGACCCCCGCTTCTTTTTGTTCAAATATATCACCAAGATGACCCTTGTGTGGAGTGTCATGTTACTCCCCTCTTATTTTGAACTTTTTCCAAGGTTTTCCAATAGGTGAAAGCAACACATTGAAAAAATAGAAAGGGGACTTTCAGAAAGTCAGAAGAAGTATTTCAACAATTCCATACATTCAAGCAATGATGTAGATGGATGCATAGCTATATTTCATAACATTCCAAAATGGAATTTTGGGATGTTACATCATGGGGCGAGGCCCCGACACTCCTGATGCCGACCGGAAAGCAAGGATGACATCAAGGGTCGAGTGGCCTTATGACCGGCAAGGCTCCTGAGGCATGCTCCTCAGGAGCCCCCTTTTCAATGGTCCAACCGCTCTACGTTGATAGGTCCCAGTTCGGGCATTTCCCAACCACTGTTAGGTATGACCGGAAACCAAGGACGCACTTCACGGGGCGAGGCCCCGACATTCCTGATGACAGTCGGAAACCAAGGACAACATTAGAGGGGTCGAGTGGCCCTATGACCGATAAGGCTCCTGAGGTTTGTTGGTCAGGATCCCCCTCTGACGCTCGAGCGATCCCCCATTCCGTACCTCCGGGTGCTGCCTCAGGAGGCCTTGGGGCCTCCCGAGGCTCCATGTTGTGATGTCGTGCTATGGTCGGAACCCCCGAGCGGGGGTCTATAGCTAAAAATAAAGTGCCCCTGAGGCGGCAAGTCCTTGCCATACAGCTCTATGGCGCCTCCGGGCGTCATGGAGCATTTGGCTCCTTGCAAAACACCATTCAAAAAGAGAGACTTCGAATGAGGAAACACAAAGAGAAAAGTTCCGACCCCTTTTTAAATATAATGTGTTGAAATTCTCAGACATCGTTCCAAAAAGTGGCTTCTTGAAAACCAAAACGAAACAAGCAAATGTCGCGTCCGGCCCGTAGGCTAGTCTTCTTCTTCCCCAAGCGCTGAGCATAGGGCATCCACGTTGCATGGGCATAGCCATTGATGGGAAGTCTTGTCTTCTCCGCCAGCTCTGGGCTGTGGCTTCCTCATTGCGTGGGAGGAACACCTCCGTGTCCTCGGGGGGCTCCGGGTGTATACAGTCCGCTCATTATTACTTGAGAGTGTCACGGCCGTAGATAGCTGGGCAAGCCCCTAGGCGCACGACCTGGTGACTCCCAACTCCGTCGAGGATCATCTTATCCATTTTTGCCCGGTTGCGAGCCCTTACCACCCTAACCCGAATGCATCGTTCCCTACGCGACCACATGATTGCGCTCCCAAGGCCCGAACATGAGCACGATGCATTGGCGCGGCCATAAGGGTGTTTTGTTGATGAAGAATTCCTCGTGATGCGCCGTTGTGCCACACGGACAAGGTCACTAGGGCCTCGGGAGGTCCATCCTCTACGGGAGGCTTGTGTCGCGCCCCGCGGGCCCGGGGCGCCCTCCCGCTTGCTCCGCCCAGGTACGATGCTCCGCCGATGGGATCCCCCCAGGCCAGGATTGGGGAGGACGCCTTGGGCGCCCCCTACACTTGGGAGGTGTCCGTGCCTATGGCCGGTTCCAAATCCACCTCCCTACCAGGAGGTATGACGTAGCATGGTACGTAGGGTTCCAGGTAAGTGCTCGGTCCCCCTCCTGAGTCGCCTGCCAGTATGCTGGGGACGGTCCCTCTTGGTTGTGGCGGTAAACCACCCTGCGCGCGTCGCTTGCAGACCCTCCTACGTCGGGCCTCGAAGCGAAATTGGTTACCCCTGCCACCACCATTGGGTGGGCCGTGCGTCTCCTGGTGTGAATTGCTCCCTTGGTGACCTGATGCACCTTCGCCACCGTTGCTTGTTAGTCCGGAAGCCTGCATCACCTACTCACTACGGCGGATGGCGCGCTCCCGCCAGGTCAGCACAGGCTACTGAGGGCCAGACGGGTTGCTGAGATGCGTGTCGGTGAGTACGCGGGATGCCCCGTCTTTCCCTCCGTGTGCCTAGTGGGCATGGCTGGTCTACGCCCCAAAACCAGTCACCGGGATTTGCAGAATAAGGAGCACAACATGTGGCATGCTCTGCTTGGATCCGTCCGGCGCTTGAGAGGTCCCCCCGCCAGCAGGCAGGGGATAAAGCGCGGCACGTGAGCCCCCCGCACCTGTCGTATGTGGCCTTGAAGAAGAGTGAGGGGAGATGGACCTCTATGCGGCGGTGACCAGATCTGTGACATGATCAACCCATGCATCAAAGCCCCCACATGTTGGTTGGTGGTTAAGCATCTTGCTTGCTAGCAGTAAGCAAGATGTGGCGCGCCGTCGGGCCGGGGGTGCCGGCCGCCTGCCGTGTGCTTGAGTGTCACGAGAGGTGGTGGTTGTGGAGGCGATGCTGATGACTTGGTACTGACTGCTCGGTCGGTCTTTGACGGCCACAGAGTGGTTTACGGGAGCTGACCCACCGCAGCCAGGAGAAGCTTGTTGAGTGTCGTCCATCGGAGTAGCAAAGCTTGGGAAGAATGAAGCTTGGAGGAGACCTGGACATGCCTCCCTACCTGGCGCGCCAAATATAAGATTTTGGGCTCCGCAAGGCCCTTAACATTCGAACACAGGGGCGTGTGCGAAGGTCCCATGCAGACTCGCTCAACCTAGCTCTCTACTCGATGAACACATCAAAGAACTTGCATGATGATGCGGAAGAACATGCACACGATAGTTTACCCAGGTTCGTGCCGCTATGAAGCGTAATACCATACTCCTGCTTTGGTGGATTGCATCTCGGGGAGGTGGTGTGGATGAACAAGTACAGTATTTAGGGCCTCATGAGGGCTCCCTTCGATGAGTTCGATACTCTCTGTGGCCTGGTGTTGGGTGGATGGTGGAATCGATTCGGATCCCCCTTTACGGTGTAGCCTACCCTCTACATATAGCGGTGGCTCGGGTCCTCTTCCCATATCACAATGGCGGCAAGGGATCCCACAATGGCCAATTTTGAAGGGGGACAAGAGTATGTGCTCGCCCTGCCCAAAGGCAGTATTCGCCTGCAAAGTAGTTGTCGATAGCGCATGGATGGGCTCAACGATGACATCCGCCCTGCTGGGCGGGTGGTTGTGCTCTTGTTACACCTGAATGGACACCTTTGGAGGGGCGCTTTGGGAACCCGCGTATGTCCCTACTCCCTTTGCTCCAAAGGGGAAACTGCACCATCTAGCATTCTGGTGCCTGCCTATCCTTCATTGCATCACCCTTGACTCCTGAGGCCGGGCCATGCATAGAGATCTCCATAGTTCTCGAGGGGGCCTGAGGAGGCCCATCCCTTGTCAGTACTGATGTTGTTCCTCCTCACGAGCCTAAGGCTCTCGCGAGGGCCTTATCTTGAATGAGGCCACGCCTAGCCACGTTTGGTCGATGAAGTGGGCCATGCCCTGGCCCGCAGGTAGGCAGGTCTGGGTACCCCCGTTCTGAGAAAGCCGACACATTGTTCCTCATCATCATTCTCGACATTCAAGACAAAAGAAGAGTATCTCTAAAAACTTGGTCCATTCTCGGAGATTCATGATTTTCAGCTTCCTGTTGTTCTGTCCAATTGTTTTTTTATCGTGAGTAATTCTTTTCATCTTTGTCTGAAGCATTTTAGAGTTGTATTCATTTCTTGATCCTCCGAAGGCCATCATTTCAGAAGATTTCTTCATTCTTAGCTTTCAGCTTTCGTTCTTGAATTCTCCTCAATTGTTGTCCTTTTATTCGTATCTAAATTATTCCGGTGTTCTCATTCAAGACTTCTTCAAGTTTGTGATATATCTCTTTCTCTCCTCAAACTTTCAATAAGAATAAGTAGTATAGAAATCTGTTGCTTGTCATCAATTTAATTTTATTAAGGATAAGCATAACATAACTCTTGTTCTTGCTTCATCAGGTGATTTCAATCCTTCTTCCGGAGTTGTTCATGATATCAAATTATTGCTTCTAAGTTGTTCATCTTTTCTTTTCTGGAGTTCCAAGTTTTGCTCAAGTGTCTTGCCTCAAGCATCAGCTAAATCATTGCAAGGCCACAATGTTATTGTTTCAACCTTCAATTCTTTGATATCATCCTTTCATTCTGGAGTTCTTCCCAAGAGGTTCCTCATGGTGGTTCGTCAACGATTTATTTCATTTCTCGAAGTGTTCTTCAAGATTCTTGTGGTAATACCTCAACTATTCTTATCTTGCATTTAAATGTGCAATTCATTCTCCTTATCTCGTGAGATAGTATTATAGCATTCTTGATTCATCACGAGTATTGATTTTTTTTAAGAATGATATATTAAACCCATTTTTCTTCCATGAAGCTATCTTGGATTGGTTTTCACCTAACGCCTTTCCCAATGATTGTTGCTATTTGTGGTGCTCATAAAACGACCCAAGTGTTCTCCTTCTCCTCTAGGTGAAAGAAGTTTTCATATCTTGTTGCTCCCAAGAGACCAATTGTTTTCCTTCGTGGCCTGTTGTAAACTCATAATTTGGGATGTTTCCCATAAGCCTACAAAAAGTCTTTCCTTTTGTTATTGATTTTTCAACAACTCTTCTCAATCCCTCCTTTGTAAGGATGCTTTAAATTCAATGGTGGTTGAAGTTGTCATTTTCTTCTCCGTGTTTTGTCTCCAATGATCTAGCTTCTATTCCTTGTTCCGAAGGCATTCTGATGTTGCTTTCTTCGATTTACCGTCTCATTCTTTCAAGATCATTTTCTCTCTTTGTTCATCCATTTAATCGGAGTGTTGTGTTATCTTTTAAGTTCCCTCCATCTTATCATATTTTGCCTCTCTATCCTCCTGAAGTGCTGCCGATATTTCTTTTGAATTCTTGCTTCTTCATCGTGGCATTTTTTATCTCTTGCAATCCTTCAAGTTTGTTTGGTTTCACTCATTTGTCAAAGAAGCAAGTAAGTTTCACCTATTCCTCCTGCACTTTCTCATCCCCTTCTCATTCTAAGATCTCGGGGCATGATCTCTAGTAAGTGGAGGAGAGTTGTAACAGCCCAAGAACGACGCTCCAGACTAGTTATTCCTGTGTTTGACACATTATTTGGTTGTGTATTGCATTCGTCATAACATCATTCGCATCATCTCAAAGCATCGGCACTCAGTTGCCATCATTTTTCAAAACTTGCATGCCATGTGATGTTTGTTTTAGTTTATTTTTGCATCAGGCATCATGTTCACATTGTTGTAAAAAAAATTATTCTCTTGATATTGTCATTGCAGCTCATGATCCCTCTCTTTGAACCTTCCATAAACCTGATGCATTTTCATATATAGCTCTGCACCACTTTCATTTTCCCGATGCTCCAACACCAACTTGGTTTCACCGAAGATCCAATATCTCAAAGTGCAACTTTGTTTCTTTCCATAATTGCTCAAATAAATGTCCCTATTGTGCCCATAAATCTTATTTGTAATGTAGGGACACCCTCTAAAATTTCAGCCAGTTTGGGTTTGGTTTGGTTAAATTTTAAATTCAGGCAACATTGAAATAAGTTCAAACTTGTCCGAATTTACAGTCTGTAAATATCCCCAAACCAATTTTATCATATCCCCGGCATTTACCTGAGTGCAGGAAATATATCTATCATGTTAAAATTCCACTCCTACCCCTCTAAGAATTTCTTCTAGCTTCTGTTTATTATTATAAATGGAAAAGAAAGAAGACAGAGGGGGGAGAGAGTTAACCATGGGCCTAGTTCTCTTACCTGTTCAGGCCAGCCCTCCTAACCACCATCCAGCCCAACTCCCATTGATCGTTTTTCTTTTTCCTCCTATGTACGGCCGCCCGTCCACCATAGCCATGTCGACGCATAGTGTAATTTGACGGTCAGTAGAGCTCCCCTCCACCCTTTAAAATGTGTCTCTATGCCCCTAGGTTTCCTCCCCTATCTGTTTTCCCCTTCTCCTCCCTGTCCCGCCGCCGAGATAAGCCTCTCCCCACCATAGTTGTTACCTTAACAGGGAGAGCTCGGGCCTGAGCTCCACTTGATCCACTACACCTAGATCCCTCTAGCGCCGTCTACATCATCTTCTTGAAGTCCGTTGGCTTCCTCGCCCACGCGCGCTCCCTCAGGGTCCCCGGGAGCTTCGTCTTCGACGTCTACCTTCCGTGCTTCCCTTTCTTCATGGGTCCGGGGATGTTGCCCCAATCAGCGCCTTGCCTCGCCTTCTTTGTGGTGTCTCTGGCCTCCTCGTCGTTCTCCCCAAGCCCATGGTGAGCAGCCGCTCCTCCCCATCTCCTCTTTTCCTCGAGTGCCGGATGTTGTAGTCATCCCACCATTCGAGGTTGAGGCCAGATGCCATGAGCAGGCCTGAGCTCGTTCTCGGTTGGCACACTGGAACACCCAAGCACAGTTGCTTCCGCATGCGCAGCACACCCATGCACCACCGTCAGCACAGATGCAGCTCATGTCTCACGTTCTTCTGCGCGCCGGCGTCACCGCTTCGCCCTGCACACAGCCTCCGCCTCTCCGCGCTTCGTGTCGCAGCCGAGTAGAGCTTCTGTCAAGGGCTCATGCTCGGACCTCCTCCTACTGCTCATCGCACGCACACATAGCCACACACACCCATGTCAATCCCGCACCCCGGCCTATGCTCTTGTCCTGTAGAAGCTGCTGACTTTACTCACGTCGTCGTCAGAAACCTGCTGCGCGTTCATGGCGTTTTCACCATCTTGGCCTTCGTCCTTTTCAAGTAGTGCCGTGCATCTTCCCATTAGCAAAACTCAGCTGGCCCGACAGGTCAACCTAGCTGGCCAACACGCAGAGGTCCTGGGATCGAATCCCAAAGAAACAAACACGCAGAGGTCCTGGGATCGAATCCCACGGAGCCTTATTTTTTTCCTGTGTTTGTTTCTTTCAATTGTGCACTTCAGATCCATTAGAAAAATCAATTGTACAGCTAGAGTTCCCATTGTATCACAAACACTTTGTTAGGACAGTTGATTAGTGTGATTCCACAGGTCCAAGGGGTCTTGGGTTTGAACCCAATGCATCCCTAAGTTTTTTTGTTTGTTTGTTACATTAGTGTCTAAGTCTGCACACCTGGTCAACAAAAGCCGAATCCAACTCTGATCACAGATCCACCATAGCCTAGCTCGTCAGTGTGCTAGAATGCATCCTATATGTTCAGGGTTCGATTCCCATTGGACCCATTATTTTTGCCCTGTTTCTTTTCATTTCCACACAGCTCGATCCGGCACTTGGTAGCTTTTGCCTCAAGTCTGTCCTTGTTTGTCTATTTAACATTGATAGAGCTTTTTCAAACCCCTCAACTTTTAGTCTGTGCATCTTAGGAACTCGCGCTATATATGGGTTTTGATCAGCTTCATGTTGACTATCTGTTACTGTCATTTTCATCTATTTTAAATTTGCTGACATGTTGCTATCTCTACCTATAAGCGCATTATGAAATAAAATGACAGATTATACTAAAAATGTTGCAACCTTGAACATGCATAGCTTTTGAACCATAACTCTGATGTAAAATTTCCAGAATTTCATGTAGATTCACAATATCCTACTCTCACATGTGTTTAAAATGTTTAACTTGGTGTTTTCATTTATTTTGTGTGTATGCCATGTTAAAATAATTTATTTGATAACTAAATAACCGTAGCTCCGAGGCAAATGTTTTATATATGTAACTTACCTAGAAAGATGTGTAGAATTACATGGTGACATTTATTTTTCTATTTAATAAATCTAAAATTGTGTTTGGACAGATCTGGAGAAAAAACATAATATGCATATCAGGTTGTTTCGGAAATGCTATAAGTTGTCTCCGACCTCATTTAAGATACCTAAATAGTGTAGTTTATTTATGCTTCACCTCTCGCCATGTTTAACAACATTTGACTTTGTCGTGGACCTAAACGGGAGTGAACTAAGTACTACAAATATGGAGTTTCATCAATATGCAACTCGCTGAATATTGAGCTTCACTTAATGTGTAGAAGTTGATTGTTGTGCTTTGCCATGTCATGCATAACATGCATCATATTTGATTGTGCATCATGTCATGCATATGTTGTGGTGTTATCGTGTGTTGATTGTTTTTTCCGGATTGCTTCTTCTCGATAGAGTTCCGAAAGCATCTGGAGTGTGAGGATTCGTTCGACTACGTCCTGTTCATCTACTTCATGGATCGTCTTCACCGATTCGTTCTTCTTCCAAGAGGGATCTCAGGCAAGATGACACATTTCCCTGGATACCACTACTATCATTGCCATGCTAGTTGTCTCACTTCCAACGTTATGTCTCGTTACCTACCACTTGTTTGTCGAGCCTCCCAACATTGCCATGATAAGACTCTAACTCGTCCACATCCCAGCAAACCATTGTTTGGCTCTGTTACCGCTTTCTTAGCCCTTCTTATAGCGTTTCCAGTTGCAGGTGCAATTGCTTCCATGCGACAACATGGATATTTTTTCATATCACAATATTTTTTCTGTTTAATTTAATGCACATATATACTTGTTAAAAGGTGGAAGGCTTGGCATTTTCTCGGTGTTTTGTTCCACCTGTGTCATCCTAGTTACTTGTGTACTTGTGTTATGTTCCATATTGAGTGCTCCTAAGATGCTCGGGGTTGTTATGGGGACCCCCTTGATTTTTGTTTTATGATAAAGCTTGTCTAGCAAGGCCCAACGTGCATAGGGACGAATTAACCCAAGGATCTTTAGTCAGCAACACGGGCCAGTGCTTCTCATCAGCGTTGGTCCAAACCAGGCGATGTGCGATGCCATTGGTCACCCGGGGTCTCAGCTAACCCGATGTCTTGCCCATCCAGTCGTGCCCTGAGAATGAGATACGCGGCTCCTATCGGGATTGTCGGTATGCGGGGCAGCCTTCCTAGACTTGTTTTACCATTCTCGAACGTCTTGCATGAGGAACTCCAAAAATACTTCGGGCTATCTCGAGGTTGCGGTTTTCCAATGGAATTGCCTAAGAAGTCACGGGATTCGTGGTCGAGGTTATTCCCGCGGTGTGTGGTTAATTTGTGATGGATGAGTTGGAGAACCCCTACAGGGTTAAATCTTTCGGAAAGCCGTGCATGCGGTTATGTGGCAACTTGGAAACTTTGTTTAACACCTAGTCATAGAAAACTTGCAGTAAACTCTAATAAAATACACCAACTGTGTGTGTAACCATGACTGTCTCTTGTCAGGAGTCCTTATCCAAGAGAGAACACGATGGGGTTATGTTTGACGTAAGTAGGTGTTTAAGGTCACTTCGTGATCATTACTAGTTCACGTCTGTTATCGTTAGACCACCATACTTATTTTATGTACTCGTAAGTTAGCCATTCAAATAAAAGCTTAGTTGCTTGATGTAGCCTCACCACTTATCCATACCTCACCCATTAGGCTTTGCTAGTCTTTATACCCTTGGAAATGAGATTGGTGAGTCCGTGTGGCTCATAGATTACTACAACAATAGTTGTGGGTACAGATAATGCGATGCTTTGACATAAGCGCAATGCTTGTTTGATTTGGAGTTCTCCTTATTCTTCTTCATCATCTAGGATGTCATTTTATCGTTTGATTTCGTCCGTAGTCGGACCCTGCTCTTATGTTTGATGTTTGAATATGTTATTGTATTGATGTCATCTAGACTTAGCTTGTTGTGAGTATAAGCTAATTCCATATACTCATCTCTTGTGTGCATGTACTTGTAATGATATCCATTCTTGCAAAACGAGGAGATGTGCTTCTATCCCTGTCGAGTCCCTCGAGCCAAAATAAGGATAGGACCGCATCTTGGGCATGCCATGTCCCGCCTCCCGAGGAAGCTTCCCGAACTGTTGTTGAAGCCCTGACTTGTAGATTATCCCGCAAAACGACATTTGCATTGCAGGAGAGGTTCGGCGGGTCAATGTCTATTACTTTGCATGGTACTGAGAACAACCAAGGGTCATTCGGAAATGAACGCGACAGAAAGACACATGGAATACTATACATCTTCCAGGAGGATTCAAGGGATGCCTTTCAAAGAGAAGCACTCGAAGTATCAGCTCTGTAGTAAGTCATTCAGAATGTCATGAGATTTGCCAAATGAATTGTAACGGGGATCGGATCAAGGATACTCATGTTGATTCCACTGGCACATTCATTTTTTGTCTTCAGAAGACGGCCCTCCAAGGTTTGCTGACCGTGGCCTTCTGAAGCATGATAGTCTTCTCAATCGGCAAAGCCAGGTTACCACGCCCGTGCTTCGAACTCCGAGTGGCAGGAGCGGGTGCAGAATGCTTGGCGGCACTCTTCCCCTTAGTGTTGCCTCCAGGGATCCCAGGAACCTAGCATGCTTTGGAGCGGGTCTCGAGAAGAACCTCTTCTGATGGAGAGGATTCTGCCTCGTCCCTTGGGTCCTCCTCCTCTTATTCTACGTCTTCGCTGTCCTCCATGTACTCCTCTCTCCATGTGAGTCATCATGATGCTCGTTGCCACTCGTCAAATCAACTAGGGAGTTTTCGACAGAAGGTATCAAGCTCACCATGCTCTTTAACGCCCGCCGAGTGAATTTGAAGCTAGTCAAGACTTTCGCCAACAAACATCACAATCATTCGGAAAATAACAACAATACTCAGAAGCTACCTCGATCAGTGGATTCTCAACCGAGAACGGAGGCACCCGCCTCGACCCCCTGGGGTTATCATGAGCTGGAGTAATGGCCTTGAGCTTGTTCTCCACGGCCTCTACGCTGATTTCCTTTGGGTGCATGCATATGGGGTCACTTGGTCCCGAGTACAACAAGATGGGGTGAGACCTAGCCTGCAGTGGCTAGATCCTTCGCTGAAAGAAGACCTCCAACAAGTCTAGACAATTGATGCCACAGTTCACTACATCCACTAAGGCAACCACGAGGATATCAACCTCAACTCTCTCCTCCTTGGTCATGACTAGCTTCAGTAGCCGCCCGATGCGCCCCGCCGAGTACGGTGGGAGACCGAATTGGCCCTCGCCGACTATGATGTCATGATAGTAAAACCAAATCCCTTTCCAAACCTTGAACGTATAAGGAAAATTCATTGTTGGAAAGCTACCCTTTCCCATCAGTCGGATGCCTAGACCCCCACACAATTGAACTACATTTGTCTTCCCTCTGGAATGAGCAGATTTCTTCACAATCATCACTCGATACATGAATAGGTGCTTGAATACACCCGACTGAGGGTGACATCCGAGGAAATTTTCACAAAGATAAATGAAGACCGCCAAATAGGAAATGTAGTTGTCGGGAAGATGATGAAGTTGTGCTCAGTAGAAGGTCAAAAATGAGCGAAAGAAGGGATGGGGAGGCAAAGAGAAACCTCGATCAATGTGCATCTTGAGAAAGACCCGCTCCTATCCACAAGGGCGCGCTTGACCTTGCCCGCTTCCGGTAGACACCAACTCCTAGCTACCAGGAGACCCTGGCTCTCTAGATCTTTCAGTCGGACCGCAGTGGTCTGCGACGACAACCAAGCTCCTTGGAGGAAGCCTGGCAGCGTGCCCGCACTCAAGGAGAGACCGCATGAGGCCTTGTTTTCCTTCTTCGCCTTCGCGGTCACGCTCCTCGTCATCTCCGACGGCTAGAGGCGGCAAGTCTACAGAGCAGTGGTACAGGAAGAGCTCTCAGCAGAGTGAAGGATGAAACAAAGAAGTGGAACTATGGGATGTCACCCAGGTGAACCGTATACCTCTTTTCGATGTAATCTCATCCATCAGATCAACATCCACCGCGCAATCAACGGGTGGAGACAGATCTGCAAAATCTGCAGGACAGAACGGCAGGGACAAGTGGTGATATTTGCAGCACAGAAATCGAGGCTGCATGCCCCACTTTCCCCACTTCAGTGAAGCAACCGGCCACATGCGCTTCCCACAACTTCAAAATCACCGGCAATTCCGCCACGATGAGATCAGAATGGGCTCCGCGCCTACTGCTACATGATAACCCACAAGTGTAGGGGATCACAATAATTTTCACGGGTAGTATTTCACCCTAATTAATTGATTCAACACAAGGGGAGCCAAAGAATATTTATTGGCCTTGATAGTGGAGTTGTCAATTCAACTACACCGAGGATATATCTCTACAACAAAGACTTAGTAGCATGGCAAATAGTAGTACAAAAAGTAACAAGAGTAGTGATAGTAGCAATTTTCCACCAAGTGCGACAGTAGCAAGAGCCATAGTAACTTGGCAACATTCAGTATATGTAACGTGTAGGCACGTGGATCGGTGATGGATAATGATTTATATGAAATTGATAATATAGAAATTAGACACTACACTACTCGAATGCGAAGATTTTCCATCTGCCACATCTTTGACGTCTGCTAGCGGACGACAAAGAGTGGCTTTGCCATCAGCTAGCCAAAAATGGACTGCAAAGACCAAGCAGACGACAAAGGGTGGCTTTGCCATCAGCCACTTCTTTGCCATCTGCTAGCGGACGGCAAAGGAGGTTTGCCGTCAGCTAGCGGACGACAAAGAGGGATGGGGCCCCACTGACGAGCCGCTTAGAACTTAACCTAATGACCCCCTCTTTGTCGTCCGCTAGAGGACGGTAAAGAGGGGGGTTAACCAACGACAGCGCCCCACCCCGTTGCCCCACCACCCGGCTGCCTCATTGGCCCACCGCCCCATCGGCCCACTGCCCCCTGGTGCCACCGCCGCCCCGTCGCCCCTGCCGCCACGTGCCCGGCCCCCCTGTGCCCCACCACCCCGGAACCGTCTCCCGCGTCGCCAGCGCCACCCGCCGCCCGCACCCGCCGCCCCACCGGCCCTGCGGCCCTCCTGCGCCACCTCCGACCCTCCTGCGCCCACGGTGCTCCCTGACCCTCCCCAACCCTCCCCAACGCCCCATGCCCCGCCCCCCTCTGGTAAGATCTTACCCCTCCTCTTTTTTTGTTTTTTTGATTTTAGTTTTGGTATTATATTATTATGTTAGTGTTAATTAGGTTAATGTTAATTAGGTTAGTGTTAGTTTAGGTTAGTGATAGTTAGGTTAGTCTTAGTTTAGGTTTATTAGGTTAGTGTTAATTAGGTTAGTGTTAGTTTAGGTTTATTAGGTTCGTGCAAAAAGGAGAATAAGAAGAAGAAGAAGAAGATGATGGGGAGGAGAAGAGCAGAAGAAGAAGAAAGAGAATAAGAAGAAGGAGAAGGAGGAGGAGGAGAAGAAGAAGAAGAAGAAGAAGAAGAAGAAGAAGAAGAAGAAGAAGAGAAGAGCCCCTGATCGCCGACGCCACTAACCCCCAACCTCCAACGCCACCGACCCCGGACGCCACCGACCCCCGATGCCCCGTACCCCTGACCACCGACGCCATCGCCCCCTGAGTACCGACACTATGGACCCTCGTCCCCCGACACCATCGACCCCCGACAGCCAATGCCACCGACCCCCGATACCACAGACACCCCGACCCCCGAAACAACACCTCGACACCCCGACACGGCACCCCAGACCCCGACACAGCACCCCTACCCCAACACGACACCCCCGACACCCTGACCCCAACACGATACCCCCGACACGCCGATCCCGAAAAAGGTGCTCTTCGGCCTTCCAGAGGCCGACGGGTCATATATTTGTGAATTATGAGTTAGGTCATATATTTTTCGATTTTTATACAGAACATCATATTTGTGTTGATCAGGTGGATTTAAATGTGCAGTTGTTTCGTCGCGGCGAGGGTCTGGTGTTCGACGAACTCCTCGTGCATTCGACGAGCTCTGCCCCTACGTTCGTGGGTGAGCACAAATGCCATCTCCTCTTGCCACTTTCATTCCATCTATTCTGGTCTTTATGCCGATGAAACTTGCTAGCTATAGGTGTCTTCAATCATCAGTATGCGTGACCACTATGCGTCTCGTGTTCGAAAGGGTTGCATCTATAAATATGCATTCATTAGCATATTTATAACTGTGATTCTTTTGAATTGTCCAACGTTATCCATGGATAGCTAGAGTATGTGTAGATTGGGTTCGTTTTGCCATATGCTCTGCTTCGGATCCGATGCAGAATTTCGTTAGTGCGTCCCTATTGTTCTCTGGGTACACATCCTCTCTGCTTATTGCAAAGACGTGTATTAGGAGAACAACGGGGAGGTCCTGCCGAAATTGTGCGTCAGATCCAGAGTAGAGCATGGGAAAACGAACCAAATCTACACATACTCGGGTGGGATTAGGACCTATCTTTACCTACTAGCGTCTAGGTTGCATCGACGTAATAAAACTGACAAACTCTATTAACTGATGAATATGATTTGCTGAATTATGTATATATTTTCTGTGTGTCCAGTAGCTATGCAAGATGAGTGATCGTGGGTGAATGTACATCGGTCACACTAGTCAGAAAGACATGACCCATGAATGGATAACAAAAACCAAGGAGTTTGTGAGAGTAGCATTTGCAAATGGACAGAAAATAACCTGGTGCCCTTGTGTCGATTGCGACAACTGTAAGAAGAAGTCAGAGTTTGAAATGATCAAACACCTGCAAAAGTGGGGTTTTACGCCTAATTATACGGTCTAGACATTTCATGGTGAGTCTTCCCAACGTGCCAGAGCTGAGGTGGTTCGTCGTTGCACCGACGAGCATGGTACCTGGATCGAAGACATGGTGCAAGACTTTGATGATGCTCGGGATTTGGAAGATGAGATGGAGGAATTTGCAAAGGCCTTTTATGAAATGTTGGAGTCTTCAAAACGTCCTCTCCACGAGCACACCGAGCTTTGTCAGCTAGATGCCATCGTCCAAGTAATGGCTCTGAAGGCTCAGTTCAACCTGGGCAGAGAATTCTATGACACGATGATGATGATATTTGGACGCTTTCTACCCAAAGGCCATGTATTGCCACCAAACCTATACCAGTCAAACAAAATCCTATGTGCGCTTAAGATGCCCTATGAGAAGATAGATGCTTGTGAGAATGGATGTGCCTTATTTAGGCTTGAGTATGCGGGCTTGAACTATTGCCCCATTTGCAATGCTTCTAGGTATGTTGTGGTAGACAACGGTATGGGTGAGAAGAGTCAGACCAAAATCAGCATTAATGTTCTTCGGTATCTGGCAATCATACCAAGACTTGAATGTCGTTTCATGGTCGAAGAGACGGCCAGACAGATGACAAGGCATAAATTGGGCAAAGAACAGAACTAGATGTAGATGGGAATCCGATGTTGGAACACACTTCAGACGCTTTTGCATGGAAGCACTTCGATGCATTACATAAGGATAAAGCAGCAGATCCAAGGCATCCTTGAGTTGCCATCAGCATGGATGGGTTCAATGTGTATCGTATGACGGCAACACAATACAGTTGTTGGCCTGTATTTGTCATTCCACTCAATCTCCTCCCCCCCCCCCGGGCCCAAATATCCGGGGAAGAATATGAATGTGTACATGCAACCACTTAAGGATGAATTGCAAGAAGCCTGGGATAATGGGATAAAGACATATGATGCCGCTACAAAAAAGAACTTCAAAATGCATGTGTGGTACATGTACTCAATGCATGACTTGCCGGTGTATGCGCAATTCGTTGGCTGGTGTGTGCATGGAAGGTTTCGGTGCCCCACATGCCAGGCAGCTCTTCAGTTCCATTGACTGGAGGCGGGTCGCAAGTTTTCTTGCTTCGACATGCATAGACAGTTCCTGGATCCTGACCATAAGTTCAGAAAAGACAAGAAGAATTTCATCAAAGGTAGAGTTGTCAAAAACACTACACCACCCGCATTGACAGGACAACAGATCTTGGATTAGATAAACGCTGTCGAGCCAAATCCAGATCGTCCAGGGTATTCCAAAGGGTATAATACGGAACATGCCTGGACTCAAAAGATATGTTTGTGGGATCTGTGTTACTTTAAAGACCTCTTTTGCCCACACAACATCGATGTGATGCACACTGAAAAGAATATCATGGAGGCCCTTTTTGGTACACTGTTCGTCATAGAGGGGAAGTCGAAGGATAATCCTAAGGCTAGAGTCGACCAGGAGGCTCTATGTGATAGATCGTTACAAAACATTCGACAACTGAAAGGAAAGAAGAACTAGAGGAAGCCAGAGGCATGGTTCAATCTTGGAAGGCCATCTATGAGGGAAATGATGTTGTGGGTGAAAATGCAGTTGATGTTGCCCGATGGGTATGCAGCGAATCTAAAGAGGGGAGTGAGTCTTGACAACTTGAAAATATTTGGTCTCAAGAGTCATGATTGGCACATATGGCTTGAACGGGTAATGCTGGTGATGTTGCGTGGCTTTATCCCTGAGGATGAATGGCTATTACTAGAAGAGCTGAGTTATTCTTTCGTGCTCTTTGGGCGAAAGAACTATCGCCTCACGTGCTAGATGAACTGGAAGAGTTGGCGCCGGAGTTGAACTGCAAGTTAGAAAAGATCTTTCCACCGGGCTTCTTTAATCCAGTGCAGCATTTTATTTTGCATCTCCCTACCGAGGCAAGATTGGGGGGCCCATGCAAAATCGTTGGTGCTTCGCAATTGAGAGGATGCAGAAGACGCTTCGAGCAAAATGTAAAAATAAACGTAGAGTTGAAGCATCGATGGCCGAGGCATTCATTACTGAGGAGGCGGCGAACTTCGTGACAGCACACTACAAAGCCAAGAATCGTCATTTGCATAATCCGAAGCTTCGGTACAATGATGGCGACCGTGAAAAAGGTCGATCCAACCTCAGCCTATTCAAAGGGAAGCTCGCACCAGCCGGTGATTCGAAATCAATAGCATTGGATGTCGAAGAATGGCAGACCATTTCGTTGTATATCTTCAACAACCTAACAGAAGTGCGGCCGTACATCAAGTAAGTTCTTGGTACATTGTTTCGCAACTTCTAATTCCTTTGAAATGCTCTTATCCCCGGATATGTGATATAGTCGATCGTCGCCAAATTCTCGGATTGAGCGGTGATCCAAAAGGATTCCATCGAAGAGTATAAGCTTCTGGCAAAGCATGGAGGCGGCTATCCCAGTTTCATCTCTTGGTTAAAGCAAATGGTAATTTCCATTAATTAGACGATTTCATTTCTTTGACTAGTTTGCGGCTAATGCAACAATCCTTTTATATTAAACTTGTAGGCTAATGCAGAGTCTATGGACTCCGAATTGAGACAAGTCGCTAATGGTTTTGACTATCAGGTCCGTTCATTTGACAAATACGACATCAACGGGTATCGCTTTCATACTTTTGGCAAAGAGCTATCTATGGCCGACCAAAAGACTGCAAATTGTTGTGTCTCCGCTGTCAGCGAAGGAGGGGTCGAGTATTATGGGAGAGTTGAACAATTTATGAACTTACATTCTTTTTTTGAATACCCACCAAACGTCGTAGTCTTCAAATGTTATTGGTTTCAGCCGAAGGAGACTAGAAGGACTCATGAACATGTAGGGCTAGTCAAAATCAAACAAAGCACCCATTTAGATGTTCTCGATGTCTATATTACGGCTCAAGAGGCGACCCAAGTTTGCTATCTACCGTGGGCCTGCCAAACGGATCCAAATTTGAAAGGTTGGGATGTCGTTTATGATGCGCCACCAAATTTTAGACCACCTCCCCTCAATGAATATGATTATGAACCTCACATTAACCCATACACATATGAAGGAGAATTCTTCCAATAAACACGTGTTTCCAAAAAACGTTTCAAGAACCGCTCTACTTCACCCCAGAACATTGAGGTCGATAGCGACAGTGATCCCGACTTCACCCCTGAGCCAGAACAAGAAGAGATGGAAGAAGAAGAGGTTACTGCTACGGATGACCTGACAATGCTTCACCGATTACATAGAGGCCTTCCACATGTTGATGCATTTATTGATGATGCTGATGAGCACGTCATTACTAATAGTGATGATGATTATGCATTTATTGATCCCGGACCATATATAGACGATGAAGATTAATATTAGTAATGTGAGATATTCAATTATTATTATGTACATATATATTATTAATTAGTACATGTTATCAGGTATTCAATTTTTTATGTTGAACTAATTTCGTTCACCCTTTCTCATTGCAGGTGTTGACAGATGGTGGGCTCGGGTCAAGAGCGCTCCGAGCCTCCTTCCTCGGTGCGTACTGGGAGGGGTGCTATTATTCCACCCCAGAAAGTCCGGAGAGCGCTGGTACACTACATGCAGACACCGACGGGCGCTTCTTCTTCGATCGGGAGAGGTCGGGGGAAGACGAAGAGAGGTGCTAGAGGTAGGAAGGCTGCTGTGCCTTCCTCGCCGCCACCCCCAGCTGATTCTCCCGACCACAGGAGTGCTTCGTCTCAAGTGGACCCGTCTGACTTGGAGCCGTCTCGGACTCCGGTCCACGAGCCTCGGGTGGACGAGCCTCGGGTCACCGAGCCTTCGTCCCAAGAGACTCCGGTCCCAGAGTCTTCGTCCTAGGAGACTCGGGTCCCAGAGTCTTCGTCCCACGTGACTCCGGAGGCTAGTGGTCATGCTGATGGTGGCAAGGACAACTTGTCTGAGGACACCTATAGCGAGGGCGAGCTAGTTGAGGAGGGCAAGAAGGTCTACTAGCGTGGTTGTACAAAGCTCCTGCCTGTGTCGACGACCCGCGAGCAGAGGTGGTTGATTGCGCCTAATGCGGAGAAGTAAGTGCATTTACTCTTTTTTTACTGTTTGCCTTCATGTTTCTTCAAATTTATATCTAATGTGTTGGCCTTGTGATACTGCAGGGGTTGGAAACACGAGCGTGGTGTCCGCAGGCCCAACCAGGTCCTTGGTGTGCTTCTCCGGCACCACTTCCGGGGGAAGGTCTAGTTGCCCGGTGAGGGTGAGGCTCCACAGTTAGCACTGACCTGGGAGCTATACATGGCTGCCCCGGCCCCACCGAAGGAGATGGTCGACGGTGTCTTGTGCGAGACGGTGGCTGACACAGTGATCAGTCGCTTTTGGGTAATTTCTCCTTCACAGAATTAAAGATCTACAACACCTAGTTATTGTACTAATCAGTGTTGTCTTGTTTGATTGCAGACCTTCTACAGGTGTCTTGAGGAACACGAGGCGAAAACGTCTGTTGTTGTCGAAGCCATGTGCAAGCGCCTACTTCAGAACTTACGACATGATTCTCAGGAGCAGGCTATTCGAGACTACTATGCCTCGACTAACATTAAGAGGGCCAAGAAGAAGTGCCGCAAAAATTATCTGAGTAAGGAGAAGTTAATGAAGGTAATTATCTATTATTAAGGCCTTGTACTTAGTTTCTTTGATTTGATTTGTAGGCGTAGCATTGAAATTTCTCTTGTCTTACTTAGGTGCCCCCAAGATGGTGTGCAGATAGGATGGACTGTTGGGAGGCATTGGTGGATGTGTGGTGCTCTCCCGAATGGCTAGTCGGACACAATAAAGCCAAGGATAAGCATGCCCAAATGAGAGGTGTGCCACACCATCAAGGGAGCTCCAACCTGTTTGAGTACGGGGATCATTGGGTATATGGTGTGCTTCATGATTCATCCAATTTCATTCTTCATGCTAGCTTGAGGCCTTAACTAATATTTTGTTCCTCTCTTTTAGGCGCGAGAAAACAAGAAGGAGGTGCCACCTCTGTTCGACCTCTATGCCATGGACCATACTGCCTCGTATGAGAAGGCCAAGAAATTCTCTAAGGATGACCTAGATCATCCAGAGAGCTTCAGCAACATCTCCTCCCACAAGCTCGTGAGGTATAGAGATGAGGGGAAGGCGAGGAAAGGGGAGGAATTCAACCCGAGCCAGAGTCCTTTTGATCCAAAGCCCGTGATGATATCTGGTGGCGGGAGGGCTCATGGCTCGATAGCCATTGGGGATAGACTGATACGTTCTCCTAGAACTCTCCTGGAGATCAAGAAGTGCCAGACGAGCTCTGATCCTGAGATAAGGCCTTGTCCACGGCCAACGGAGCTTGCCATTGAGGCTAGGGCCCAAGAGCTTCTCGCGGAGGCAAACAGGCAGGCGGCACAGAGGGAGAGGGACATGGAGGGGAGGACGGCTAGGCTCTTGGAGGAGGAGAGGAACCAGAATGACGCGTCTCACCGGGCCCTATACGAGCTCCTCGTGGTAAGTTTCTCCTACATATTAGCCAAATCATGCACGTAAAGTTAGTTTCATCACTAACTAATATGAATGACTCGTGAAAACAAAATGTGCAGATCGTGTGCCAGAACAATGGTCAGACCCCTCCGTCGATGCCCCATATTGCTATAGCACCCACGGCGAGTTTCATTTGAATTTGAATGGTCATTAGTTACTAGTATTCACATTTGAGTTGCATCATGCTAAGGAGACATTGCTTGGAAATGATCTTTGGTGCAGCGTGTCTCCCGACAAGCATCGACGGATCCTTCTGCTTTTACTGCAACCCCGACGGGTCCTTCTACGCTCCTTCACCTCCGTGTTGATGGTAAGTTTTCCCAAGTGTTTTGCTTAACAAATGCATACTTAGCTTAAGAAATGACCTAATTAGCTCCAAAATGACCTATACTTAGCTTATTTTCCTCAAAAATGACATAATAACCTTACTTACCTCCAAAATGATATATTCTACCTAGGATAGCTATAAAATGACCTATACTTAGCATTTTTTCCTCCAAAATGACTTGATATGCTTAGTTAGCTAGAAAATGGCATAACTATCTAGGATAGCTCAAAAATGATCTATAGCTAGCTTAGCTAGTTCATTTATGACATAATTAGCTCACTTAGGTACAAAATGGCATAACTACCTAGGATAGCTCAATAATGATCTGTAATTAGCTTAGTTAGTTCATTTATGACATAATTAGCTCACTTAGGTAAAAAAAATGGCATAATAACCTTGGTTTAGCTCCAAAATGACCTATACTTAGCTTATTTTCCTCGAAAATGACATAATAACATTACTTAGCTCCGAACTGACATACTTTACCTAGGATAGCTATAGAATGGCCTATACTTACCATTTTTTCCTCCTAAATGACTTGATATGCTTAGTTAGATGAAAAATGTCATAACTACCTTGGATAGCTAAATAACAATCTATCATATAATTAGTTTATTTTCCTCTAAAATGACAATATAACCTTACCTAGCTCCAAAATGACCGATAATAACTAGGATAGCTCTAAAATGACCTACACTTACCATTTTGTCCTCCAAAATGAATAAATATTCTTAGTTAGCTAAAAATGGCATAACTACCTAGGTTAGCTCCAAAATGACCTATTTACCTATCTTAGCTCTAAAATGACCTATTTACCTATCTTAGCTCTAAAATGACCTACACACTTAGCATTTTTACCTACCTTAGCTAAAAATGGCATTTTTACCTACCTTAGTTAGAAGAAGAAGAAGATAAAGAAGAGGAGACCAGAAAAAGAAAGATAAGCTAAATTCTTCTTCTTCTTCTTTTTCTTCTTCTTTTTCTTCTTTTTCTTCTAGCTAGTCTTCTTCTTCTTCTATCTTTCATCTTTCCTAATTTGTAGATTTGCTATAGATGCGGAAGCTTGCATTGATGGAGTGTACTCTTCTACTTGTGCTTCCTTTTTGTTTATGGAAACTTGTTTTGTTTTTGATATATATGTATGGACATGTTGTTGGAAACCATTGTATGTTGGATATGTTGCTGGAAACTTGTATGTTGCATATGTTGTTGGAAACTTATTGTTGGTATGCTTGTTGAACCTTATTACTGGAAACTTATTGTTGGTATGCTTGGTGAAACTTACTGTTGGTATGCTTGTTGGAAACTTGTATTGTTCATATGTTGGATATATATGTTAAATTCTGTCAAATTAAATGATTTTAAGAAAAAACAGAAAAAACAGGGGCTATATAGCAACTTTGTCGTCTGCTGGCGGACAGCAAAGAGCTTTGCGATCAGCCAGCAGACGGCAAAGCTTCCACGTGGCAGCTAACTGTGCAACCTGGGGTAGCACTAGGCTGGCCTAGGTGGGTTCTTTGCCAGCCGCTGGTAGACGGCAAAGAACAGGTGGGTTCTTTGCCATCCGCTGGCAGACGGCAAAGAACTAAGTTCTTTGCCGTCTACCAGCGGCTGGCAAAGAACCCACCTAGGCCGGCAAAGAAACATGTGCTTTGCCGTCCGTTGGTAGAGGGCAAAGAACTAGGGTCTTTGCCGTCTCCCAACAGATGACAAAGCACGCTGTTAAGCCCTTAGCGGACCTAAGTTGCCACGTGTGCTGTCCATGCCCTTTGCCTCCCGCTGGCAGATGGCAAAGATGCAAAGGTCTTTGCCGTCTGCCAGGAGACGGAAAGCGCCCTTTACCCTAGCTTATTCAGCCGGACGGTTGGTCGTCTGTTGGCAGACGGCAAAGCCTTCGCCGTCTGGCATGCATGCCTTTGCTGTCCGGGATGGCTAACGGCAAAGTGCCTGATTCCTGTAGTGCTAGGGCGACATAGAACTAGCTCCAATTCATTAATGTAATGTATGCATGTATTCCGTATATAGTCATACGTGCTTGCGGTAAGAACATGCATGACATCTTTTAGCCTACCCTCCCGTGGTAACGAGGTTCTATTGGAAACTAAGGGATATTAAGGCATACTTTTAATAGTGAACCAGGACAAAGCATTAACGCATCACGAGTACATGAACCCCTCAAACTACGACCATCACCGGAAAGAATCCCGAATATTGTCACCTTGGGGTATGCAGATCATGGCACGTAATAGGTACATATAACTTGCAAGATAGGATCCAAATAAATCCTATATTCATGAAAACATAATAGATTCAGATCTGGAATCATGGCACTCGGGCCCTAGTGACAAGCATTAAGCATAGCAAAGTCACAGTAACATCAATCTCAGAACATAATGGATACTAGGGATCAAGCCATATCAAACTTAACTCGATTACATGATTAATCTCATCCAATACCACCATCGTCCAGCAAGCCTACAAAGAAATTACTCACTCCCGGTGGTTATCATCATGACAATGTTAATGGAGAAGGGTTGGTGATGATAACGACAACAACGATATCCCCTATCCGGAGCCTAAAACAGGCTCCAGATCAGTCCTCCGGAGGAAGAACATGAGGTGGCAGCAGATCTGTCTTGTGAAACGTGATGAAATCTCCTCTCTGATTTTTTGGTCCACATTTGCGAATTTATAGGACTAGAATTAGGGTCACAGGAGTCTTGAGGGCCCCACAAGCCAACATGCCACGCCACTAGGGGGCACGGCCTGTTGTGTGGTGCCCCCTAGACACACCCCCTCCGGCAATTCTTTGCTCCACAATTCATTTTATATTGAAGAAAAAATCCTCAAAAATAATTTTCCAATTATGTGTACTTCTATTTTTGCATAAAAATAACACCAAGGTAGTTTTGCTGAAAACAGCCTTAGTCCGGGTTAGTTTCATTCAAATCATGCAAATTAGAGGACAAAACTAGAGCAATTTTTTTTGGAAAAGTAGATACTTTTGAGATGTATCAACTCCCCCAATCTTAACTCATTGCTTTTCCTCAAACAATTCAGTTGATAAACTAAAAGTGGTAAAGAAAACTTTTACAAACTCTTTTGTTCTCGTTATTATACCCATGCTTAGCTAGTTCTCAAGTTTTCACCTTAAATCATAGATAGAGGAATCCATGACATCACCTAAGTATTATGTTAACTCATGGCAATACATAACCAGTGAGAAAGCAATCATAAAACATCTCCGATGACAACAATTTTTCAAAACATCAGAATAGAATATGGTGACATGGTATTTCACTAGCCCTTTTGGAGACCGCAAAACATAAATGTAGAGCACCGCTGAGAGCCAAGCAGTGGAAAATGGGTGTGCTGGGTATGCCATGGCACACCCAGAAATCTGAGAGATTTTTTTTATCATGTAATATTTCCAAGAATTTGGGCCCAAAATCGTAGCCTGATGCCCCAATCAGTCTAAGCCCAATACTTCCTCTTGACACCTGACCCTCGTCTCTCATCTCCTCTGCTCTCCAACCCGCATCTCGCATCTCGCTTTCTCCTCACCATGCCGCTGCATTGCCATTCCCCTCCTCCCTTGGCCATCGCCATCGCCTGCTGCCTGGCTGCCCGCTCAGCCAGTCAGCGGA
Source organism: Hordeum marinum (assembly GCA_022496015.1). Classification (NCBI taxonomy): domain Eukaryota; kingdom Viridiplantae; phylum Streptophyta; class Magnoliopsida; order Poales; family Poaceae; genus Hordeum; species Hordeum marinum. The sequence goes on from CM039675.1 coordinate 166,270,376, forward strand.
CCCGCTTAGGCCACCGTCGGAATGGAATTGGGGATACCGGAGACATGTTGTTTCACCTCCGCTTCGCACCCCATCATCTCATGGGTCATGGCCGCTTGCCTGCTTTGAGCTTTCAACCTGTTGTTGCCTCTCTATTCGCCGGCCAGGACAACTTAGGATGTAGGTCTCCATAAGACCACAAGTGCAAGCTTCGTCCCGCATCCTTATTTATGTGTGTTGGAGCCGATGGTAGTGGGCTAGTGGTTGTCCAGATCTTTGATTAGAATAATTCTCCACCTCCAATGTTCAGATTAGAAAATTGGTTAGTCACTATGAGTGAGGAGTATAAAATAAATTGACACACACTTTAGTATCTTAAGTACAATATTACATATCCATATGTATTTTTTCGAATAATGACACTGCTACATCATTATTAACCACTTTAGTAGCTTCTTATTACACATCCATATGCCACTGCTTATAGTGTACTCTTTTTTTTTAATTGTAGAAGTGAAGGTGAAGAGAAAGATTGGTAACATTAAGTCACTTTTTGAAAATCAAATGGCTGGTAGAATAAAGAAGTTAGCAGCCTAAGGGCAAACCGAAGAGAATGGAACGTAGTGTCCTCCTTCCCCACCCATGACCCATTCTGATACAGAGATTGAAACAAATGCTAAAAATGATGCACCACATCGGTCATCACCCAGACAACCACGTGCAAGGTCATATGATCTTCACACGCTTCCTCTTGATCCAGGAGAAAGGATTCCCATTTACGAGTATGATTTTAATGATCAATATGAAGTTTGGAGACATTACATTGCGATGGAACCAGTCCAACATTGTGCACACGACTTCGAAGTAAGAGAAATCTTTGGTAAAAACCAACACTCAACATTTTTTAGTTTACTCGCTACAATTGGCTAGAGTATAGCATCGAACACGAGTCACTATTTTGCTTTGTGCGCTATTTGTGCAAAGAGAAATCCAATGGGGAGCTGGGTGGTGATGCCTTTGTGAAAGGTGCTCGGAGAAATTGGCATAGGCTTGATGGATTAGATAAACATGTGGGTGGTATTGGTAGCATTCACTATAAAGCTCAAGAGAAATTTAACTTATTTGTGGTGCCCCAACTATCAATTGATAATGTTATTGTGAGGGTGTCTAAAGAGGATCTACGCCTTTACAAGGCTTGGCTAACTTACTCACTTAGATGCTTGAGGTTTCTTTTGAACCGAGGATTGGCATTCCATGGACATGATGAGAGTGAAGAATCGAGCAATAGGGGCAACTTTATTGAACTTCTAAAATGCCTTTCGACAAATGATGAAGAAGTTAATAAGGATTATTTAAAGAATGCTCCTCGCAATTCCATCTTTACAAGTGCAATGATACAAAACAAAATTATTCAATGTTGTGCGGTGCAAACAACTAAGAAAATTATTTAGGATCTTGGTGATGACCTCTATGTTGTCCTAGCTGATGAGTCTTGTAATGTATCTCACAAAGAACAACTTGCTATTTACATATGCTATGTTGATTAATTTGGAAGAGGATGTGAGAATTTGCTTGAAGTTGTTCATGTTGTCGATACAAATTCATTGTCACTTAGGAATGCAATTGAAACTTTGCTTAAGGATCGTCATTTGACTCTTACTCAAATCCGTGGGCAAGGATATGATGGGGCTAGCAGCATGAAATTAGAGGTTAATGGGTTGAAAACATTGATCATGAAAGAGTCACCCTCAGCATATTACATCCATTACTTTTCACATCAACTTCAATTGGTTCTTATTGCCGTGTCAAAGGAAAGTAAACCATGTATGTGGTTTTTTATCATGTTTGTTACTTGATGAACATTATTGGAGTTTCTTGTAAGCGTCATGACATGCTTCTAGATGTTAGAGCCCAAAAGGTTTTGCAAGCACTTGAAATGGGTGAAATTGAGAGTGGGAGCGGGTTAAATCAAGAGATGGGTTTACCTAGACCCGGGGATATTCGATGGGGATCTCATTTTAGAAGAGTTTTGCACATTGAGTGTGGGAGTGGGTTAAACATTGATCACGAAGTACTAGATACTATTTTAAAAGACCCTTTACAACGAAAATAATTGACAAGAATACGTGGTGTTACTTGTGCCTTTGAATCATTTGACTTTGCTGTGAATCTTCACTTGATGCTAGTTATTGTAACACGCCAAAAAATTTAAACATGTTTTATTAATTAAAATTTTGCTAGGAAATTAAATTTTTATTTTCTCGATCATCTGTTGATTTGAGGATCCCTTCTTTCTTCTGAGTTGTGGAGTTTTCCCCCTTGGTAGAAACTTTTCTAAAATGTTTTTGGACTTGAGTGCCTACTCAGGAGCATTTCATTTTCATTATATATGATCACTAGAAATATTTCTACAATTCTTCTCCTAAGCTCTATTATTTTATTTAATGGTTCCTCATAAGTTTTAAAACCTCATTTGCACTAACACCTTTTGATAACTTCACTTAAAAATTCTAGAAAAAATTTTAGGAGACAAGTGATGTTCCTACATCACTTTTATGCAAAAACCTCTCTTAGTCATTTGGAGATTTTGAGCTTTATCTTAAGTTTTCCACTCTGGTTCAGTTTGTAGTTTGCACTACAACCTATTTAAATATTACCTTAAAAATTCCATGAAAATTTGGATATGTCAATATATGTATATAATTCATTTTTATGCAAAAACCCATTTGTGTTCTTTGGAAAATTTGAGCAAACTATCCTCTTTTGCATTCTGGTCCAGTTTGAGGTTTTGTACTGCAACCCCATTCTATCTTCCTCTATTGCCCATGAGATTTCTCCTGCTTTTAGTTTACTATACAAACTCTTAAGTCCAGAAGTTCCAAGCAATTAGAAGATTTTAAACCCATGCAATAATAACCTTTCTTATTTTTCTAGATTTGGTTTTCTCAAAATCTTGCACTAGGAAGTTTCTGCTTTGGCCAAGATAACCTTGCCATCCTCTTTATCACCTAAAGAGACTATGATCTGGAAATTGTGTCCTCTAGAAAACCTTCTGGATGCCCATAGCATTTTGTCTAACAGTTGGAGTGCATGAACTGTCTTGGCATGATTTTTGCTTTGCATTAGAGGTTTGCTCATCTCGCCTGATAAGCTTGTCCTCTAGCTATGCCTTGGCCATCAAGCCATCCATGTAGAGCCCCGTGAGCAGAGGAGCCCCCTAACAGGCATTGGCAATTGGCCGAGCACCTCGCGTGCATGCTCTGGGCGCGAGCAGAACGCGTGTTTTGCACATGCATGCGCCCGAGTCGCCACGTCCCACTGCTGCCTCCTCGCATCTGTTCTGATCCATTTCTGCTTGGAGCCAACGTGCCCCGACCCCTCTCTCCTTGTAGAGCCGCCCTGGCCATCCCCTGGAGCCCCGCAGTGCCACCGTCAGGTCGGCCATGGCAGATAGCGGACGGCCGCAGCAGGCATCGGCCTTTGTAGCGCCACCCAAGCCATGTGCGTGTGCCAGCTAGCCCCTTGGAGCAGTGGGGAGACCGTCGGCCAGCTCCAGTCGCCGCCACGTCGCCCTTGTGACTATGACCGGTGTTCTTATCCACTTCAGCCGTGAACCGACCTTGTGTGCCTATTTAAGGGATCCCCGAAGCTAAGACCGACTGGTAGAAGACGCCTGCGATCTCTCTCGATCTCTCATAGCGAGCAATCGACTGGAGGACACCGTCTTCCCCGCCTCCGGTAGCTTTGGCCGCCACTGCAAATCCGGTCAAGCCGTCATGACCGGGGCCTCCCTAGTCCTTCCACCCTAGCCATTGGTCTTCCTGCAACCTCTCGGAGCCGCCTCTCCTCTCAGCCCTGACCAGGAGCCACCATGAGGGTGAAATCCCTTCTGCCCCCAAGGTCGCCATCCGCCGGAGACAATGTCGTCGAGGAACCCGTCCACCCCTACGGCCATAGCCACCACCGGAAGAACCGCAAGGGTCCCATGGACCCGTTCTGTGGCCTAGGACCCCGCAAGGAGTTGCCTTTCATTGGCGACGATTGCCAGAGACCTCGCCTCCCCTCGGCTGGAGGAGGGAGACGATCGGTTTGACCCAGTCAAACCTGTCCATAGGGCCCCACTCGTCAGCGACAAAGACGAGCCGGAGCGGTTTTAAGTGAAGGCGTAAACCCCGAAGTACGTCTCCTTTTTCCTGAGGGCGTATTTCGTCCAAATTGTTTTCCTTTAAATGTTTTATTAAAAATAGAACTTTGACTATTCTTCGACTGGCTATAACTTTTAAAATATAACTCCAATGGACCGGATTATTTTTCTGTTGTTTCCCAAATTCCATTTAATTTATTTTCATATTTATTTGAAAATTTTCCAAGAAAATTATTGGTGTTGTTTTTGAATTGTATGTTAATTAGAATATATTTTCAAATAGGAATTTGGAGTGAAGATAAAGTTTTGGAGTGCACCTCAAATACATACACATTGAAGGCAAGCATTCTGAACCCTGGTATAATACTTGTTATGTATTGCTTGATGTGACTACAACATCGAGTTGACCTAAAGTATGCATTTGTTGTTATGTGATGGTGTGATAATGTTTAAAAGTGCACGATGAAAGTTCCTTGCTGTTGGAATTGATATACTTGTCAAAGTATTGACCCTCGTATGCCATTCATGCCTACCGGAAGGAAACGGAAGAAGTCTCTGTCTCGAGTAGACACTAGCTTGGTGCTGACATCTCGTTGGAGCGAGAATGGTCAGCAAGGCATGGAGGGGTATGATGAGTGGTGATTCTATCTAATATGTTTATTGTACTAATCATGCACAGAATACATAACCTCCTGAGTCGACCATAGATCGAGTCTTGTGCCAGTAACCCTCATGCTTGTTTCGTACTACCACTTGTACCTACAGCAGGTAGGGTATGATTCGGTAAGTCGCCAACCCCTTTCTTAGAACACACCATACAGAGAGGCCATAGTGAAAGATACTAGTGGCCCTGGTAGGCATGTCACTTGGTCCGAGGGCATGGGTGTTTCCGGTTGGAGCCGAGGGGGTAGCTCCCCTTGTTTGCACGCGTTATAAATTTTGTGATCCCATACTAATCGAGGTCTATATAGCCTCCCAACTTAGAGATTTGCTTAATGAGTGTCGTGGGTGATTCCAGGCACCGGTAAGTTAAGCTGGTGTGTGCAGGTTAGGTGTGTTTTCAATTCAAGGACCGTAAGCGGAATTAGTCCCGATGGACTGAAGGAATCTGTTACTCGTGGGTAAGGAGTACAACCTTTGTAGAGTTAATATCTATTCGAATAGCCTTGTCCGCGGTTAAGGACTACAGTTTGGGATGGGTCAAGTGTCGGGCTTAGTGTCGGTCTTCGGAGGAAATCTTCTAAACCGAAACGTTGATCATGACATGTAGCATGTGATGATTATGATTATTATTATTGTGGACTAATCATTTATATTACTTCAATTGTTGAGTATCCCTAGGATGGTTCTACCTCCTGGATATTCATTGTGATTGTTACTTTATAAGCCCTTTATGTGGTGTCGCTTAGACGCCCGACTATGGCACGTTTGTTATTTACTTTCTTTATAAGCCCTTTACGGGGTGTCGCTTAGACGCCCGACTGTGGCACGTTTGTTATTTACTTTCTTTATAAGACCTTTATGTGGTGTCGCTTAGATGCCTGATTGTGGCATGTTTGTTATTTACTTTCTTTATAAGCCCTTTATGTGGTGTCTCTTAGATTCCCGACTATGGCACGTTTGTTATTTACTTTCTTTATAAGCCCTTTATGTGGTGTCGCTTAGACGCCCGACTATGGCATGCTTGTCATCTATTTTCCTTATAAGCCCTTTATGTGGTGTCACTCAGACGCCCGACTGTGGCATGCATATTATTTAATTTTCCTTATACGCCTAGCGTCATGGATTTTATTTTGTGACCGACTAAGTGATCATGGATTACTTCAGCACATGATTATCATCTGTTATATTATACCTGTTTTCGTAATGTTTGCGAGTACATTCAAAGTACTCACTGGCTTGTCCCTAGCTATTGTCTTGGCTAGATTATGTGTGTGGAGAGGAGCATTATGACAACAACCCTGGAACCTAGGCATCCAAGATTTAGCCGCGTGAAGATAGGAGTTAACCAAGTCAGCTGTTCTTGTGGGAAATGGAGTCCCATAGACGCTGATGACCCTGACCCGCTTCCTCCACCAACCTCTAATAACCTTTTGTTGTACTCATAGACCATGATGGTCCTGTACTACATTTTTTTGTATTCTTCTTGCAATTTCTATATCAAGATTGTGTCTCATCAGCTAACAGTAATCCTAGGGCCGGTGAGCAAAAGGGCCATTTACAAGGAAATTAATATCCTGGAAAACCGGTCCTGATAGTTATCCCTAGCTACACAAATGACTTGTCTCAATCCTTGCAAAAGAAAGATCAAGATATTGTTAAAGCAATATCTCTTGTTAGTTTGGCAAAGAGAAGAATGCAACATATGAGGTCTCATGGATGGGAAGATTTTCTTTCAAAGGTGACATTATTTTGCAACAAATATGACATTCAAGTTCCTCCACCAAAGGATATTTATGGACCTCATGGAAGATCACACTGATAGTATGAAGTACAAACAACTAATGATCGTTATAGAAGATAACTATATCTTGGTATCATTGATCAAACTATTCAAGATCATGACAATCGGTTTGATGAGGTGAATATGGAATTGCTTGTTTGCATGTCGGCTTTGAATTCCACCAATTCATTTACTTCTTATGACGCACTCAAGGTAATGAGACTTGCCGAATTCTACCCCGAGGACATATCAAGCACTGATTTGGTAAGGCTTCAATTTCAACTTGCCACATTTATTGATGATATGAGAAAAGATGCTAGGTTTAGATGTTCACGTAATATTGGTGAGCTCTCTATTATGCTTGTTGAAACAGAAAAGCAATCTTTGTATGATTTTGTCTACTTACTCATCAAATGGTATTGATCTTACCGGTGGCAATGACAAGTGTTGAAAGAGTATTTTCAGCAATGAAACTAGTGAAAAATAAGTTGAGTAATAGTATGAGTGATGATTCTTGAACTATTTCTTATTGACATTCATTGAACGAGAACTCTTTCATGGCAATGCGGAAACGTAGAATTGACTAGTGTTGTAATTTCCTAATTGCTTATCATCCATGTAAGACAATTTGATTGTAATTTTGCTCATTTGAATGTTTCCTGAACTATATGTTGTGAGACTTGATCGGGATATTTAAGTTATTCTTCTGCAAAAAATTGTATGATGCTCACATTAGGCAGAAAAAAATTAAGAGTGTGCACACCGATCATTTTATTCCTAGCTATGCCACTGCCAGTGAGCGTGACATCCAAGGAAATTTACGCAAAGAGAAATGAAAGCCGCCAAATAGGAAATGGCGTTGTGGTAAAGATGATGAAGATGTGCTCCGTAGAAGTTCAAGAACAAGTGGAAGAAGGGATGTGGAGGCAAGGAGAAACTACGGTCGATGTGCGTTGTGAGATAGACATACTCCTCTCCACGAGGTGCGGGCTCGACCTTGCCTGCTTCCGCTAGACACCAACTCCCAGCTACTAGGGGACCTTGGCTCTCCAGATCTTTCAACTGGCCCACAATGGTCCGCGACGACAACCAATATCCCTGTATGAAGCCTGTTAGCGTGCCCTCACTCGAGGAGGATGCGCGCAAGGCCTTCTTTGCCTTCATGGTAGCGCTCCTCATCATCTCTGATGGCTAGAGGCGGCAAGTCAATGGAACAGTGGTACAGGCAGAGCTCTCAGTGGAGTGAAGGAGGAATCAAAGAAGTGGAACTGTGGGTTCTCCCTCTCTTCCGTCACCCAGGTGAACTTTATACCTATTTTCGGTGGAATCTTATCTATCAGATCAACATCCAGCGTGCAATCAACAGGCATAGATACATCCCCAAAATCTTTGGCATAGAATTGCTGGGACAAGTGGTGATATTTCTAGTGTAGAAATCGAGGCAGCGCGCCCCACTTTCCCCAGTTTCGTGACGCAACCAACCGCACGCGCTTCCCAGGATTTCAAAATAAACGGCAATTCAGCCACGACGAGTTCTGAATGGGCTCCGCACCCATGGCTACGTGATAACCCACAACTATAGGGGAACGCAACAGTCTTCACAGGTAGTATTTCACCCTAATTTATTGATTCGACACAAGGGGAGCCAAAGAATATTTATTGGCCTTGACAGTTTAGTTGTCAATTCAACTGCACCGAGGATATCTCTCTGCATCAAAGATTTGGTAGCATGGCAAATAGTAGTAGCAAAAGTAACAGTAGTAGTTACAATAGCGATTTTCCACTAGGTGCGATAGTAGCAATAGCAATAGTAACTTGGCAATATTCAGTATATGTAACGCATAGGCACGTGGATCAGTGATGGATAACGATGTAGATAACATTGATCATTTAATAGTTACACACTAGGGTGACATAGAACTAGCTCCAATTCATCCATGAAATGTAGGCATGTATTCCGTATATAGTCATACGTGCTTGCGATAAGAACATGCATGACATCTTTTGTGCTACCCTCCCGTGGCAGGGAAGTACTATTGGAAACTAAGGGATACTAACGCCTCCTTTTAATATAGAATCGGAACAAAGCATTAACACATCATTAATACATGAACTCCTCAAACTACGACAATCAACGGAAAGAATCCAAAATATTGTCACCTTGGGGTATGCAGATCATGACAGGTAATAGGTACATATAACTTGCAAGATAGGATCCAAATAACTCCTATATTCAGTAAGACATAATAGATTCAGACTGAAATCATGGCACTCGGACCCTAGTGACAAGCATTAAGCACAGCAACGTCATATTACCATAAATCTCATAACATAATTGATACTAAGGATCAAGCCCTATCAAACTTAACTCGATTACATGATCAATCTCATACAATCCCACCACCATCCAGCATTAGTAAACATTAGTCCTATCCACCATTCAAACACATTCTAGGGCTCGCTGAATCCATGGTTGCCTTCCAAACAATCAACTGTCCCACGGAGTTCGTTTAATTTATTTCGATTATGTGGGACTGGGCGTCCCTCTTACCAGCCTCTCTTGTGCAATGACAACGAATAAACGGCCGTCCTGAGAATAACTTGCATCGGCTAGAAAATAATGACCCCCCGTGATACGTCCATTTTGCATTATGGTTCCGTTCTATTATTTACAATGCTTTTATGCATAATAATGCTTGATGGAGTATTTCTAATGCTTTTTCTCTCATAATTTGCAAGGTTTGCACATATAGGGAGAATACCGACAGCTAGAAATCTGGACCTAAAAAAGCATGTCAGAGATACATATTCTACACATCTTTAATTGAGCTAAAACATCACGGGGATTTTTCATGGAATATATAAGAAATATTGGAGCAAGTAACTATAGCAGGGGGCCACCCTAGTGAGCACAAGACACCAGGGCATGCCAGGCCTCCCAGGCGCCCTGGTGGGTTGTGCTTAGAATGGCCCACCTTCGGAGCCCATCTTCTGGTATATAAGTGGTTTTGACCTAGAAAAAATGAGGAGAGGACTTTTGGGACGGAACGCCGCCGTCTGGAGGTGGAACTTTGGTAGGAGCACTTTTGCCCTCCGACAGAGCGACTCCGCTGGGGGAACTTCCCTCCCCGAGGGGGAAATGAAAGCCAACGTCATCACCAACAACTCTCTCATCTTTGGGAGGCCATTATTCATCAACATATTCAACAACACCATCTGCTCTCAAACCCTAGTTCATCTCTTGTGTTCAATCTTTGTACCGGAACCTCAGATTGGTACCTGTGTGTGACTAGTAGTGTTGATTACCTTGTGTAGTTGATTACTATATGGTTTATTTGGTGGAATATTATATGTTCAGATCTATTATGCTATTCAATACCTCTCTGATGTGGAGCACACATACTATCTGTGAGTACTTACCTTTGTTCTTGAGGTCCCGGGAGAAGTCATGTTGCAAGTAATCATGTGAATTTGATATGTGTTTGATATTTTGATGATATGTATGTTTATATTATCTTAGTGGTGTCATGTGAACGCTGACTACGTGCTTCACCATCCTTGGGCCTAAGGGAAAGCATTGTGGAGTAGTTATTATATGATTGGTTGCTAGAGTGACAGAAGCTTAAACCCTAGTTTATGCGCTACTTTGTAATGGGCTGATTTGGATCCACATGTTTAATGCCATCGTTAGATTTTATCTTAATACTTTTCTCGTAGTTGTGGATGCTTGCGAGGGGGTTAATCATAAGTGGGAGGTTATTCCAGTAATAAAAACACACAAGCACCGGTCCACCCACAGATCAAATTATCAAACTAGCAAACACGAATCAAACCAACATGATGAAAGTGACTAGATGAAATTCCCGTATACCCTCAAGAACACTTTGCTTATTATAAGAGATAGTTTTGGCTTGTCCTTTTCCACAAAAATATTGGGATACCTTGCTGCACTTTATCTATGGTTATTGTTCCTTGCTCGTTACCAATTATCTTGCTATCAAACTACCAATTACCTACAATATCAGTGCTTGTAGAAATTACCTTGCTTAAAACCGCTTGTTATTTCCTTCTGCTCCTCGTTTGTTCGACACTCTTTCTTATCGAAAGGACTACGATTGACCCCTACACTTGTGGGTCATCACCCGGGCACTCCATGAGCGATAGGAGTGCACAAATGGATGTTTATTTGAATATTTAAAAATGGCACATGAAAATTTAGTTGGAACGCCAGGGTAATACCGCATATAGGTAGGTATGGTGGACTCATGAGGAATTACTTGGTTTAGGGCTTCGGATGGACAAGCAGCATTCCCGCTTAGTACAGGTGAAGGCTATAAACAGTATGAATTAACGTTGTCCATAGCATTGAGAAGCGACTAGCTAGAGAGCGACCATGGTCATTTACATGCATTTCACATAATTAACATTGTACGTAGCATGAGTTGGATATGAATAGTCTGAATTTAAACATCATGAAGGCTATATTGGTTTTGATTCAACTACATGTTTGCACATGGGCCAAGTCAAACCACTTGAATTTCACAGAGGGAAATACCATACTACTGAACCATATTATAACGATTTTAATGCATGCTCACATACAAGATAAATCATTATTAGCTCCTATTACTTACGCATGGCTGTTGGGCAACGTAGTAATGATTCAAAAAAATTACTACGTGTCACCAAGATCAATCTAGGAGATGCTAGCAACGAGAGAGATGGAGTGCATATTCATACCCTTGACGATCGCTAAACGGAAGCGTTACAAAGAACGCGGTTGGTGGGGTTGTACTCGCTACGATTCAAATCGCAAAGATCCGATCCAAGCTCCGAACGGGTGGCGCCTCCGCGCTCAACACTCGTATAGTCCCGGGACGTCTCCTCCTTCTTGATCCATCAAAGGGGGAGGAGAAGTTGAGGGAGAGCTCCGGCAGCACGACGATGTGATGGCGGTGGAGATCGTGGTTCTCCGGCAGAGCTTCGCTAAGGTCTACGGAGGAGGAAGAGGTGTACGAAGGGGGAGGGCTTCACCAGGGGAAGGGATGTGGCTTCCCTCCCACCCCCACACTATTTATAAGGGGAAGGTGATAGGGGGCCATCCCCCCTAGATCCATCTAGAAGGGGGCGGCGGCCGCCCCCAGGGGGGACTTGCCCCCCATGTTAGGTGTGAGGTGCCCCCACCCCCTAGGGTTTCCAACCCTAGGTACCTTGGGCCGTTGGAGGGGCCATCAAACCACTAAGGGGAGAGTTGCCACCCAACTACAGCCCATTAGGTCCACCGGGGCAGGGGACCCTCCCGATGGACCCCCGGAACGCCTTTGGTGGTCCCGGTACAATTCCGATAAACCCCAAAACCTTTCCGGTGACTGAAACTGGACATCCCATATATAAATCTTCACCTCCAGACATTCCAGAACTCATTGTGATGCCTAGGATCGTATCCGGGACTCCGAACAACTTTCGGTAACCACATACAACTCCCATTACAACTCTAGCGTCACTGAACCTTAAGTGTGTAGACCCTACGGACTCGGGAAACATGCAGTCATGACTGAGACACCTCTCCGGCCGATAACCAATAGCGGGATCTGGATTCCCACATTGCCGCCCACATGTTCCATGATGATCTCATCGGATGAACCACGATGTCGGGTATTCAATTAATTCAGTATAAAATTCGCTTTGTCCATTGGTATGTTACTTGCCCGATATTTGATCGTCGGTATCCCTATACCTTGTTCAATCTCGTTACCGGCAAGTCTCTTTACTCGTTCTGTAACACATGACATCGTAACTAACTCCTTGGTCACATTGATCTCATTATGATGATGTATTAGTGAGTGGGCCCAAAGATACCTCTCTGTTACATGGAGTGACAAATCCTAGTCTCGATCTGTGCCAACCCAACAACCACTTTCTAAGACACATGTAGTGGACCTTTACAGTCACCCAGATACTATGTGATGTTTGATACACCCAAAGCATTCATACAGTATCCGGGAGTTGCACAATCTCATGGTCTAAGGAAATGATACTTGACATTAGAAAAGCTCTAGCAGACGAACTACACGATCTTGTGGTATGCTTAGGATTGGGTCTTGTCCATCACATCATTCTCCTAATGATGTGATCCCGTTATCAACGACATCCAATGTCCATGGCCCGGAAACCATTGCCATCTATTTATCAACAAGCTAGTCAACTTGAGTCTCACTAGGGACATGGTGTGGTCTATGTATTCACACATGTATTATGGTTTCCCATTAATACAATTATAGCATCAACAATAGACAATTATCATGAACAATCAAATACAATAATAAACATTTTATTATTGCCTCTAGGGCATATTTCCAACTATATCCCACTTGCACTCGAGTCAAGAATCTAGTTACATTGTGATGAATAGAACACCCATAGATTTCTGGTGTTGATCATGTTTCGCTCGTGAAAGAGGTTTAGTCAACGGATCTGCGACATTCAGATCCGTATATACTATACAGATATCTATATCTCCGTCCTGAATGTAACAACGAATGGAGTTGAAGCGGCGCTTTATGTGCTTGGTCTTCTTGTGAAACCTGGGCCCAATGGCAATGGCAATAGCTCCAGTGTTGTCACCAAAGAGAGTCATCGGGCCCGATGCATTGGCTATCACTCCTAGGTCGGTGATGAACTCTTTCATCCAGACTCCTTCCTGTGCTGCTTCTGAAGCAGCTATGTACTCCGCTTCACATGTAGATGCCTTCACGATGCTTTGCTTGCAATCGAACCAGCTGACTGCCTTACCATTCAAAATATACACGTATCTGGCTTGTGACTTGGAGTAATCCAGGTCTATGTCGAAGCTACCATCGTTGTAACCCTTTACGACGAGCTCTTCGGAACCTCCTTAAACGGGAAACATATCCTTAGTCCTTTTCAGATACTTAAGGACATTCTTGACCACTATCCAGTGTTCCATTCCGGGATATCTTTGGTACCTCCCTACCAAACTTACGGCAAGGTTTGGTTTGGTACACAGCATGGAATACATAATAGAGCCTATGGCTGAGGCATAGGGGATGACACTCATCTTTTCTCTATCTTCTGTCGAGGTCAGACATTGAGCTGTGCTCAATCTCTCACCTTGCAATACAGGCAAGAACCCCTTCTCGGACTAATCCATATTGAACTTCTTCAATATCTTGTCTAGGTATGTGGTTTGTGAAAGACCAATGAGGCGTCTCGATCTATCTATATAGATCTTGATGCCTAATATGTAAGCAGCTTCTCCAAGGTCCTTCAATGAAAACACTTAGTCACGTAGGCCTTTATGCTTTCCAAAAGTTCTATATCCTTTCCGATCAACAATATGGCATCCACATATAAAATGAGAAATGCTATAGAGCTCCCACTCACTTTCTTGTAAATACATGCTTCTCCATAAGTCTGTATAAACCCAAACATGCTTTGATCACCTCATCAAAGCAAATGTTCCAACTCCGAGATGCTTGCACCAGCCCATAGATGGAGCGCTGGAGCTTGCATACCTTGTCAGCATTTTTAGGATCGACAAAACCTTTTGGCTGCATCATATACAATTCTTCCTCAAGGATACCGTTAAGCAAGGCCGTTTTGACGTCCATTTGCCAGATCTCATAAACATAAAATGCGGCAACCGCTAACATGATTCGGACGGACTTCAACATCGCTACGTGTGAGAAAGTCTCATCGTAGTCAACTACTTGAAATTGTCGATAACCCTTAGCGACAAGCCGAGCCTTATAGACGGTCACATTACCATCCGTTTGATTCTTCTTATTAATGATCAATTTCTTTTCTATGGCTTGTTGATTATCGGGCAAGTCCACCAAAGTCCATACTTTGTTCTCATACATCGATCCTATCTCCGATTTCATGGCTTCAAGTCATTTGTTGGAATCTGGGCCCGCCATGGCTTCTTCATAGTTCGAGGGTTCACCGTTGTCTAACAACATGATTTCCAGGACAGGGTTGTTGTACCACTCGGGTGCGGAACATGTCCTCGTGGACCTATGACGCACTTTTCCGATTTGGGCTCGAGCTTTTTAGGTTGAAGTTTCTTGACATAAGCATTGCATCCCCAAACGTTCAGAAACGACAGCTTAGGTTTCTTCCCAAACCATAATTCATACGGTGTCGTCTCAACGGATTTAGATGGTGCCCTATTTAAAGTGAATGTGGCAGTCTCTAATGCATATCCCCAAAATGATAACGGTAAATTAGTAAGAGACATCATAGATCACACCATATCCAATAGAGTGCGATTACGACGTTCGAACACACTATTACACTGAGGTGTGCGAGGTGGCATGAGTTGTGAAACAATTCCACATTTCCTTAAGTGTGTGCCAAACTCATGACTCAAATATTCTCCTCCACAATCGGATCGTAAGAACTTTATTTTGATGTCACGTTGATTCTCTACCTCACTCTGAAATTCCTTGAACTTTTCAAAGGTCTTAGACTTGTGTTTCATTAAGTAGACATAACCATATCTGCTTAAGTCATCTGTGAGGGTGAGAACATAATGATAGCCACCGCGAGCATCAACGCTCATCGGTCCACATTCATCGGTATGTATTATTTACAACAAGTTGGTTGCTCGCTCCATTGTTCCGGAGAACGGCGTCTTAGCCATCTTGCCCATGAGGAATGGTTCACACGTGTCAAATGATTCCTAATCAAGAGACTCCAAAGGTCCATCTGCATGGAGTTTCTTCATGCATTTGACAACAATATGACCAAGGCGGCAGTGCCACAAGTATGTGGGACTATCATTATCAACCTTACATCATTTGGTATTCACACTATGAATATGTGTAACATCATGTTCGAGATTCAATAATAATAAACCATTGACCAACGGGGCATGACCATAAAACATATCTCTCATATAAATAGAACAACCATTATTCTCGGGTGTAAATGAGTTGCCATCTCGCATCAAACGAGATCTAGATACAATGTTCATGCTCAAAGCTGGTACTAAATAACAATTATTGAGATTTAAAACTAATCCCGAAGGTAGATGTAGAGGTAGCGTGCCGACGGCAATCACATCGACCTTGGAACCATTCCCGACGCGCATCGTCACCTCGTCCTTTGCCAGTCTCCGCTTATTCTGCAGATCCTGTTTTGAGTTACAAACGTGAGCAACTGCATCGGTATCAAATACCCAGGAGCTACTACGAGCGCTGGTAAGGTACACATGAATAACATGTATATCATATATACCTTTGACATTGTCGGCCTTCTTATCCACTAACTACTTGGGGTAGTGCCACTTCCAGTGACCGGTTCCATTGCAATAAAAGCACTTAGTCTCAGGGTTGGGTCCATTCTTGGGATTCTTCTCGGTAACTGATTTACCGGGTGCGTCAACTGCTTTTCTGTCCTTCTTGAAGTTCTTCTTACTCTTGCCTTTCTTGAAATTGGTGGTCTTATTCACCATCAACACTTGATGTTCCTTTTTGATCTCCGCCTCCGCTGATTTCAGGATTGAGTATAACTCAGGAATGAACTTCTCCATCCCTTGCATATTGTACTCCATCACAAAGCTCTTGTAGCTAGGTAGAAGCAAATGGAGGATTCTGTCAATAACCGAGTCAGCCGGAAGATTAACTCCCAGTTGAGACAAGCGGTTGCGCAATCCAGACATTTTGATTATGTGCTCATTGACAGAACTATTTTCCTCCATCTTAAAACTGAAGAACCTGCCGGAGACTTCATATCTCTCGACCCGGGCATGATCTTGGAAAATCATTCTCAGATCTTGTAACATCGCATATGCTCTATGTAGCTCGAAACGCTTTTGGAGCCCCGGTTCTAAGCTGTAAAGCATGCCGCACTGAACAAGGCAGTAATCATCACTACGCGACTGATAGGCATTCATAACGTCTTGAGTTGCTGGGAAAACGGGTGCATAACCTAGCGGTGCATCAAGGACATATCATTTCTTGGAAGCTATGAGGATGATCCTGAAGTTACGTACCCAATCCGTATAATTGCTTCCATAGTCTTTCAGCTTGGTTTTCTCTAGGAACGCGTTGAAGTTAAGGGCAACATTAGCGTGGGCCATTGGATCTACAAGATAGATTGTAAAGACAATTTCAGACTAAGTTCATGATAATTAAGTTCATCTAATCAAATTATTTAATGAACTCCCACTTAGATAGACATCCCTCTAGTCATCTAAGTGATACATGATCAATATCGACTAGGCCGTGTCCGATCGTCATGTGAGACGGACTAGTCATCAATGGTGAACATCTCCATGTTAATCATATCTACTGTACGATTCATGTTCGACCTTTCGGTCTCTCGTGTTCCGAGGCCATGTCTGTACATGCTAGGCTCGTCAAGTCAACCTAAGTGTTCCGCGTGTGTAAATCTGGCTTACACCCGTTGTATGCGAAAATTAGAATCTATCACACCCGATCATCATGTGGTGCTTCGAAACAACAATCCTTCGCAATGGTGCACACTTTAGGGGGAACACATTTCTTGAAATTTTAGTGAGGGATCATCTTATTTATGCTATCGTCGTTGTAAGAAAATAAGATGTATGAACATGATAAACATCACATGCAAATCATAAAGTGACATGATATGGCCAATATCATCTTGCGCCTTTGATGTCCATCTTCGGGGCGCGACATGATCACCTTCGTCACCGGCATGACACCATGATCTCCATCATCGTGTTTTCATGAAGTTGTCTCGCCAACTATTACTTCTACTACTATGGCTAACGGTTAGCAATAAAGTAAAGTAATTACATGGCGTTTTTTGATTGACATGCAGGTCATACAATAAATTAAGACAACTCCTATGGCTCCTGCTGGTTGTCATACTCATCGACATGAAAGTTGTGATTTCTATTACAAGAATATGATAAATCTCATACATCACATATATTTCATCACATGCTTTTGGCCATATCACATCATATAGCATACCCTCCAAAAACAAGTTAGACGTCCTCTAATTGTTGTTGCAAGTTTTATGTGGCTGCCATGGGTTTCTAGCAAGAACGTTTCTTACCTATGCAAAAGCCACAACGGTGATATTCCAATTGCTATTTATCCTTCATCAGGACCATCTTCATCTAATCTGATCAGACTAAAGTGGGAGAGACAGACACCTGCTAGCCTACTTATACAACAAGTGCATGTCAGGCGGTGGAACCAGTCTCATGTAAGTGTACGTGTAAAGTCGGTCTGGGCTACTTCATCCCACAATGACACTGAATCAAGATAGGACTAGTAACGGCAAGCAAGTTGACCAAATCAACGCCCACAACTACTTGTGTTCTACACGTGCATAGAATCTATGCATAGACCTAGCTCCTGATGCCACTGTTGGGGAACATAGTAATAATTCAAAATATTTCCTATGTGTCACCAAGATCAATCTAGGAGATGCTAGCAATGAGAGAGAGGGAGTGCATCTTCATAACCTTGAAATTTGCTAAGAGGAAGCACTACAAAGAACGCGGTTGATCGAGTCGTACTCGCGGTGATTCAAATCACGGAAGAACCGATCCAAGCGCTGAACGGATGGCGCCTTTGTGTTCAACACACGTACAGCCCAAGGACGTCTCCTCCTTGTTGATCTGGTAAAGGGGGAGGAGAAGTTGAGGGATAGCTTCGGCATCACGGTGGCATGGTGGCGGTGGAGCTTGTGGTTCACCGGCAAAGCTTCGCTAAGCGCTACGGAGGAGAAGGAGGTGTAGGAAGGGGGAAGAGCGGCGCCAGGGGAAGGGGTGCGGCTATCCTCCCACCCCCCACTATTTATAGGGCGAAGGGGAGAGGGGACCGGCCCCCTAGAACCGTCTAGAGGGTGGGCGGCGGCACCCTAGGGGGCAGTCCCCCCTAGATCCATCTAGAGGGGGGCGGGGGGGACTTGCCCCCCAAGTTAGGTGGGAGGCGCCCCCACCCCCTAGGGTTTCCAACCCTAGGTGCCTTGAGCCCTTTGGGGGGGCACACCAGCCCAATAAGGGGCGGGTTCCCAACCAACTACAGCCCATTAGGTCCACCGGGGAAGGTGGACCCTCTGTGTGGACCCTTGGAACCCCTTCGGTGGTCCTAGTACAATACCGATAAACCCCGAAACCTTTTCGATGACTGAAACTGGACTTCCCATATATAAATCTTCACCTCCGGACAATTCTGGAACTTCTCGTGATGTCCGGGATCTCATCTGGGACTCCGAACAACTTTCAGTTACCACATACAATTCCCATTACAACTCTAGCATCACCTAACCTTATGTGTGTAGACCCTACGGGTTCGGGAACCATGCAGTCATGACTGAGACACCTCTCTGACCAATTACCAATAGCTGGATCTTGATACCAATATTTGCTCCCACATGTTCCACGATGATCTCATCGGATGAGCCACGATGTCAGGGATTCTATTAATCCCGTATACAATTCCCTTTGTCCATCGGTATGTTACTTGCCCGAGATTCCATCGTCGGTATCCCTATACCTTATTCAATATCGTTATCACAAGTCTATTTACTAGTTTCGTAACACATGATCCTGTGTCTAACTCCTTAGTCACATTGATCTCATTATGATGATGTATTACTGAGTAGACCTAGATATACCTCTTCGTTACACGGAGTGACAAATCCCAGTCTTGATTCGTGCCAACCCAACAGACACTTTCGGAGACACCTGTAGTGCACCTTTATAGTCACCTAGTTACGTTGTGATGTTTGATACAACCAAAGCATTCCTACGGTATCTGGGAGTTGCACAATCTCATGATCTAAGGAAATGATGCTTGACATTAGAAAAGCTCTAGCAGACGAATTACACGATCTTGTGCTATGCTTAGGATTGGGTCTTATCCATCACATCATTCTACTAATGATGTGATCTCATTATCAACGACATCTAATGTCCATGGCCAGGAAACCAGGACCATCTATTGATCAACGAGCTAGTCAAGTAGAGGCTCACCAGGGACATGGTGTGGTCTATATATTCACACCTGTATTATGGTTTCTGGTTAATATAATTATAGCATGAACAATAGACAATTATCATCAACAAGGAAATATAATAATAAACATTTTATTATTGCCTCTAGGGCATATTTACAACAATGGCATGAGAAGCTATAACCTCTAATTGTAGTACCTAACATGTTTACTCATGATATACTAAATTAGGATCAAACTAGCTAAACAAATTTACAAAAACGGAAAAGAGAAGCATTTATATCAGCTTCCTTTGCCACAATCACTTCATCAAATATTGTCATTATCGCCTTTCACTTGCATGATCGAATGATGTGATTAAAATAATAGTGCAAGAATGTCATGGACTAAGCTGTAATCTAAAGGGTAGTTTAAGACAAAGGAAAAGACAAGGTAAAATTGGCTCTCTGTTATATCATCAATAAAGCATATGAGATCCACTCAAAATTTTCTTCGTGGTCTTCTTATTTCGGCAACTCAACAAAGAAAAGAAATTCAGGGAAACACACTGAAATATTTTTGCAATTTTTGATTTTCTTAAGCAAGCAAATGAACTATGGGAAAAACAAGGACGAGAAAAACTATTTACACGAGAAACCTCCGAACAAGCAAATGAAATCTTTTGGGTTTTCTTTTTAGTACTACAACTAACGAAATGAGCAAAAGAAAATCCAGAAAGCATCCAAAAGTATTTTTGGATTTTTAATGTTTTTCAAACACACAAGAAGAACGAGAAAAAATGAAGCGAACATGGATATACAATGAAAGAGGGTGAACACCGATAATCTGTATGACGTGTGAGAACATGAATGTAATGTTGGTGACAAATACGTACTCCCCCAACCTTAGGATTTTTCCAAGCTTGGTAATAACCACTCGTAGTTGCCTTCAGGTCCGGGAAAGTACTTCTTCCGAGGTACCCGAGCATCCCATGCCTAGGCCTTGCCCTCCGTAACAGCAAGCTCGGTCCAGAAAGCAGTGATGTCATGGAGTAATATTGCAAGTCTTATTGCTCAACACTAGCTTGTAATGAAGGGTTTGTAGTGGTTTGGGTTTCCAAAGGAACTAGAGTTCCTCCATTGATAGATGGTCGAGGTGCATCTCGGGCAAAAAATAATTAGTAGGGCGTATACCCACCTCAAAGTGCTTTGCTAAGCGCACAACATAAATACCACCATGAATTTTGCCTCTAGTTTGGTTAAGATATAGGAGGCACGCAACAATAGCTCCTAAGTTGTAGGCATTATCACCCTAAAGTGCATGGCGCAAAATAGCAAGGGTGGGAGCGCTAAGGGGACCACCCTACTCCATAGCGGTTATGCATTTCCCTACAAATAGAGAAAAATAATGCACAGATGGAAAATGTAGACTAGTGGTTGTGGCGTGTGAAATGCCTTTGATTTCTCCTATAGTTAAAGTATGACTAAAGTCCTCAAACTCTTCAGCATAAGGTTCACGCACTCCCCTTCAGAGGGATGCAGACATATTTCACAAAATGCATGCATAGGTATCTCATAGTTCTCAGCATATAGAGCAAAGTGTACCATGGGAGGACCGGGCGTATTAATGAAGTAAATGTTTGGTAGGAAGGAATTTGTGAGGAGATAGTGTTGGTCACACTTATCTTTGAAGAAGTTGGTTAGCCCGGCATTTGCAAGAAATTGCGTGAAGTCTTCATAAAAACCCACTTCACTCATGAAGGGTATATGTGGTCAGTCACATGGCGTAACTTCCGCGTTGGGAGGGAGATTGGTATTGCTATCCTGAATCCACCTAGAAACTCCCTTAGAGCTCCGGCTTGGAGAACCTTTCCTTAGAAAGTTCATTCTCTAAGAACAAATTTATGGAAAAAAAATTTGGTTACAAATGCACATCAGTTACTCTTTGTAAGATTTGTCAAAACAGTTTCTCAAAACAATTTCGGAAACATAGTTCCGTGTAAAGAGATCAAAAATTACAGTTTCTAGGTGAAAAACACGGGAGAGAGATGGATGGGGATTTTTGTTGGAGGTAGGAGGAGTGGGAGGAATAGATAAGGCAGGGAGCCCCTATGGGCCCCACAACCAACTAGCCGCGCCACCAGGGGGTGCTGCTTGTTGTGTGGTGGCCCACTGGCACACCCCCCTATAGTAATTTTTACACCAAATTTTTTATTTATTACAGAACAATTCATGTTAAAAGTTTGTGGCAATCTGAGACTTTTTATTTTTTAGTTATTTTTCATGGACGGGAAAAACAAAAAAACTGGAATTTCATGGAATTTTAATTTTATTTTTACTAAGAAAATACAATATAAACTTGTAATATAGAGAGTTGTGAATACTCAATTCATCAATCACATGCCTTTTGAAAAAGAATTCATTAATAAGGTTGATCAAGTCTTATTAATAAACATATCCGATTAACATGAAACCGAAAAAATTTCATATGTCACTAGGTTAGCTCAATTGGGATTTGTATCTCCCCAAAATTAAGATTATAATATTTCTTCTTCTTGGCGGTAGGTAGAGGAATTATAATATCTCCAATGATAATGGTGGGAATAGGATCAATGACATTAATATTATTAACAAAAGTTTGCTTTTTTGGAAAATGCACGGTATGTTGCTTGCCACTGATATTAAAGCTAACCTTGCTTTTTTGTAATCCATAACATCCCCTACAATATTTAGAAAAGGTCTACCAAGGATGATTGACATATTGTCGTCCTCAGGCATATCAAGAATAACAAAGTCTATTAAGATAGTAACATTTGCAACCACGATGGGCACGTCCTCCCAAATTCCAACACGTAAAGAAGTTGATTTATAAGCAATTTCCAAATATATCTCGGTAGGTGTGAGTTTATTCAACTCAAGTCTTTTATAAAGGCAGAAAGGCATAACACTAACACCGGCTCCTAATTCACATAAAGCAGTTTTGACATAGTTTCTTTTAATACAACAATGTATAGTGGGTATACCCAGATATACCAACTTCTTGGGAACTGCACCATCAAAAGAATAATTAGCAATCATGGTGGCAATATTAGTTTCAGGTATCTTTCTCTTGTTAGTAATAATATCTTTCATATAATTAGCATACGGAGGCATTCTAAATATATCAGTAAAACAAGTCTGCAAAATGACAGGTCTAATCATTTCAACGAAGCGCTCAAAATCTTCATCATCTTAACTTTTAGTGGCTTTTTGATGAAATGGCATAGGTTTTTGAACCCATGGCACTCTTTCCCTTCCATGATTCCTAGAAACAAATTCCCTCTTATCATAAGGTTTATTTTTGAAGGTGTCTTCTCAAGATCCTCAGCAGGTTCAATTTCCACATCATTATCATTTTCTTTGTTATTGTTCCGTTGAGCATCTACATGAGCATGATCATTATTATCATTTTCATTATCACTAGGTGTATGCTCACTACCATACTATGTCTCACTATCAGAAATATGAACTTCATTATTTTTGCTCAATAGGTTTTGCTATAATAGGTTCACTAGAAGCATGCAAATTCCCATCATGTTTCTTTTTCTTCTTCTTCTTCTTAGATGAACTAGGTGCATCTTCATTAATTTTCTAAGAATCATGTTCAATTCTTTTAGGGTGATCTTTAAAATAAAGAGGTTCTTGGGTCATTCTACATCCTTAACTTGGTATAGTTAGGTGTGAACCATAGAAGCATGTTTGCCTAAACCTTTCACATCATGAGCAATTCTAAACATCAAGTCACTTAAATGATCTATCATCTTAACATTACGTTGCAATTGATTCTTAACATAATTGTTGAAGTGTTCTTGCTTAACAACCTAATTATCAAATACATCAAAGCATTGTTCGGGAGTCTTAGTATAAGGTATATCACTTTTATTAAAGGAACGGAGAGAGTTTACCTCTACTACGTTTGTGGGGGTGTTAGGCCCATGCATTTATTCAATAAATGGTAATTTCTTGACATCATCAGTTTTAATACCTTTCCCTTTCATAGATCTTTTTGCTTCTTGCATGTCTTTGGGACCAAGGAATAGAATACCTCTCTTCTTTTGAATAGGTTCCGGAGGTGGATCAAGAAGTGTCCAATCGTCGGCATTTTGCATCATTTTATTAAATAATTCTTCAGCTTGCCCAAGAGTTCTTTCCATGAAAATACAACCAGCGCAACTATATAGGAAATCCATAGAAGCATTTGTTAGTCAATTATAAAAAATATCAAGTATTTCATTATTCTCTAGAGGACAATCCGGCAAAGCTCTTAGTAACCGGAGAAGCCCCCCAAGCTTGAGGTAGACTATCTTGGTCAATTTGAGAAAAGTTAAATATTTCCTATAAGGCAACTTGTTTCTTATGAGCAGGAAAATATTTTGCAGAAAAGTGGTCAACGATATCATGGGGACTACATATGCAACCAGGAGCATGTGAAAGGAACCATTCCTTCGCCTCACCTTTTAGAGAGAAAGAAAAAAGCTTAAGAATATAATAGTAGCGCAACTTTTATTCATTGGTAAACAGAGCAACAATATCATTTAGTTTCATAAGGTGTTCGACAACAGTTTCATTTTCATAACCATGGAAAGGATCGGACTCTACTATATGAATTAACTATGGGTCTACAAAGAACCCATAATCCTTATCAGTAACAAACATATGAGAAGTAGCAAATTTAGGTTCACATTTCATTTTCTCCAGCATAGATTTTTCTTTTAGTTTACAGAATAGTTTAGTCATGTTGTCTCTATTTTCACAAGCAAGAATGTCCCTAGCTACCTCACCATCCATAACATAACCTTCAGGTACAAAAGGCAATTCATATTTATTAGGTGAGCGAGGGGTAATAGGTGATTCAAAGTCTTCCTCAGTTTCAGCATTCTCAAGTTCTCTAGCTTTAGCAATATGAGCATCAAGTAATTCACTCATTGGAACATGTTGAGTTGCAACATGTGTAGAAATAGTTTCATGCACCATTAATTTCATAAGTAGCATCATCTCGTTCATGTGATATATCAGGATGATCGATAGGTGGTGGTGTAATAGGCTGGTTCAAAACAGAAGATGAAACAAAGGCAAAGCTAGATGGTAGTTTCTTACCTCCTCTCGTGCGAGAGGGGATGATCTTAGTTCGATTGTCTCTCAGATTCTTCATAGTAGAAATTGGATATCCTTTAGTTAATAAAATAAATAGGGCTATGCTCCTTGGCAATGACGCTAGAAAAAGCTCTTGATAACCCACAAGTGTAGGGGTCACAACAGTCTTCACAGGTAGTATTTCACCCTAATTTATTGATATGCTTGTAGTTTTACATCCATGTGAGTTTGTCAACCATATTTATCAAGTAATTTGCATTCTATATTTAAAAATAGTTGGTGTTCATTCATACCAAATTTGGTAATTCATAATTTAAAACTTATTTCCTTTCTCCGAGTGAAACAGGGAAAATAGTTGACACGACATGCTACACTTATGGATCATGTCTAACTTGGGATGAGATGGATGTTCTTGTCACCTTTGTTATTGGTGTCATGTTTTGTAGGGACAACTTCCCGTATAATATGGGACCTAGCCCAAATTATGCACTTTACGTGCCACCAGTGCATAGGTTGAGGGTGGATGACATTCGTGGAAATATGTTGGTAAGAGTTAATAATTTTGTACACAACTATTGCCTAAATGGTGTTAATTAGATTGCTAACTAGGCTACTATTATATTATTCAACAAACCATAAAATGATGTTGTGGCTTTGTTGATGTATGGTGAAGGATATATGACAATTAAAATCCATGTGAGGGCCTAGTTCTCTTTTCCGTACTCGTCTGAGTGCAAACTACAAGGACGGTTCCAAATTGAAGCATGCGGATAAATAAGGAAGGATCGCAAGCGAGAGGTTGGAGACCGTGGATCTCTTTGCTTCATCATAGAGACAAAAGGGTTATTATGTTTTATTACATTTTACTTAGGAGGGAGGACTATGTCCTATGAGAAAGATTGTTTTCTGGTTTATATTAACTTGGCATGATCGATAAGGATGAGTTGTTAGATGATTGAGATGAAGATGAGTTGTTAGATGGTTTAGATGATGATGAGTTGTTAGATGATTAAGTGCATGATGAGTTGTTAGATGATTAAGAGGATGATAAGTTATATGACATATGGTTGATTGAATGGGATGGATGCAAGTGATCAAGTTGAATTAGAGGAAAATATGATGTTGCGACTCGCAGGAACAAATTTTCCTCTAATTCAACATGATCACTTGCATCCATCCGCTTTAATCTAAATGTTGTTGTTTGAACAATTATTATTGATGTTCTATATTAATATGTATAATCGTGTGTAAATACAATGTAAATATAAATAATAAACATGCACAATTAGTAGTGGCGCGGGTTAGATGCAGGTGCTACTAATAGTTATCAGCAACGCGTGATCTGAAACGTGCTACTGCTACTATACGTACCAGTAGCGCTTGTGGACCCATGCTACTGCTATAGGTTAGTTGTGGTGCCATAGTAGTAGCGCAGGTACCGGCGCTACTACTAGGCCCTTAACCCATGCTACTGCTAGGGGTTTCTCTAGTAGTGACATGAACCCCTGTGAGGAAAACTTCACCGCCACCCAAGAGGGACCAGTGCAGCAGTCGTCCGCTTGAAGCCACAAGCCCAAGGGCTCCCCACCCTCCAGCACCCTTGCAAAGGAGTCCAAAAGTTGGAGCTAGGTGCAAGGCTAGAGGTGTAGCCCCACGATAAACTTATGCGTGACCTCCGCCGTGTGGGCATCCGACTGGGAAGAAGGGGCGCGCACTTTATCATTCCTACCCGGAGCCGCAAGCGCTATGCCGACCGAGTCCTCTTGTGGAGGAAGTTCCCTAGACACTTGGGCCGACCTCCGCTGTGATGACCGTGGAGCGCGTCCAGCCACCGAGGGGAACCTTTCATCGACGCGACCACGATGCAATCCCTTCACCTGCCCCTCACAGACTCGGTCTTCAACGGCACCCACTACTTTTTCGCCCTCTTCCCTATCTCGGCCGCTGGGAGCTTCCACTTGGGAGGCATGTTCGTGGTGGTTTCTGATGGAAGGTTGGGGAGTTGGAGAGAGGAGTAGGCAGAGGGGTCGGTTGCAAGGAAGGCGAGGGGCGAAGTGAGGAGGATACAGTGAGCTCGTGCCCCGCATGTCAGATATATCGTTCGGGCAGCGGTTTTCAAGTCGTCGTGGGAAGTGGAGGCTCATCAGTCAAAAGAGCCACCACACGTCACCCCTGGGCACGGCGGCTTGATAGCCCCCGCCCTCTTCCATCCCCAATGGGCGGGGAGGGCTTGACGTGGTCCCGTTGGCTATTGTTAGCTGAGTGGGAACCAACCTACCATGTCCCATGTGCTCCGGTCCCATGAGGTGAGGCCGAGGCTGGCCCGTAAGACATGGTCATGCCGCGGGCGCCACGGAGGAGGTCCCCATGGGAGGGGCCAGCCACACGAGGCCCCTATGCACCAGGTTAGGCATACATAAGGCCGCTGAGCACGGGACACACGGGGGCTCCCCTCGTGAGGCGGATCCTCAAGGCCTGGCGCGTGGTGCCTGGCCGTGGGGTACTGCGCCCACCACGTGGATGACGCACCTGCGCCGCCAACGACAACAGAGGTCATGTTACTAGCCACCCATAGGGGGGTTTCCCCTTTGATGATTGAGACACAATTCCCGCAACCTCCCAAAAGCAAGTTACCAAAAACATGCCATTTCGGTGAAAGAAGACCCCGTTGACATGAGTCGCCATAACGGAGGTCATAGCAGAGCCAATGAGGGCATCACGAAGACCACTTGATTTTACACCCTTTGGTTGTATCACTTTGCTATGCTATGGTTTACAAAATTTGGAACCAATTAATTTTTTTGAGTTCTCATGCCTCTTTGATTTGTTGATGCTTGCTTGTTTGGTTGATGGTGTTTGACACTCTTAGGTTCTACTCCTCTCTATACTAGTCTTACTTGATCCAAACATCTTGCACAAAGATCATACCATGTGTTTAGTACCTAAAACTCTTTTTATCAAAATTCATTTTTACCAAAAATGATTTATTCAAATTAGGTTTTCAAAAAACACAAAGTTGAGGTTTGCACTACAAGTCCTCAAATTGGGTGGTTCCTAACCCACTATATATAACATCCGAAAACCACCAAATATTATTTTTAAAGATTATTTTACCATTTTATTTAAAGGCTTTTTCTTAAGGCTGAAAATGGTCTTTTATAGGGAAAAATCATTTAAATGCTTTACAATATTTGAGAAACTTTACACAAACTCAGTGGACATATATTTTCCATGTATATGAGTTTCAACACATGGTCATGTTCAAAATCATGGGAAAAACCCTCCAAAACCCTTTCTGCTTAAATCAAGCTTTTGAAATATTTCTATATGAAATATTCTCCAAACATTCCAGAAACATTCCAGCAAGTCACACATTTTATATGTGAGAATCTTGCAAAGTTTCATCTCAATCACAATTAATTTGATTCACCAAAATATTCCAAAACCATTCCTCTCCAGAGTCAAATTTGAACAACTTTACATTATGAAGTAACTCCTATTGATTCCGAACTTTGTGGACATGTTCTATTATCCAAATAATGAAGCTACACCAAGTGGTGCATCAAGAATAATAGAATAGCATGCCTAGATCTACAAGGGTCTGATTATGTTAATTTCTAGGGTTTACCATGTCTACATTGTGAAATTTACTAAAATCATATCAAACTTGGTAATAAACCCTATTTCTAACCACCATCTGACCCTGTAAAATCTCATGGCAAGAAAACTCTATTTGCTTGCCCTAATCCACATCAAACACCTTCTGGTTATTTCATAAAACTCTGGTCTTTTTACCACAACTCATCACTGATGTATTTTATCTCCAGTAACTCTAGCATGGCCCAGTTCAATCATAGGGTGGGGTAAAACCCCATTTCTACCTTTTGGACAGCCATAAAACCACCTATCTCTCAACTCCTCCCTCACCCTGGTGGATCCCTAGAGCATCCAAGGCCATCCCAAACTTGTTTATCAACCTAGACCTCCTAGGCACCCTTGGACATGCCCAGAGCATGCAAGACATGCCATGCCACGTAAAAAGCATGCTCTCGAGCACGCTTCCGTGCCTCCCCGTACTGTAGCAGGAGCATCCCGAGGCACCCGACCACCTTGAGATGGGGGAGATGTCCCCTGGACTCCCCGCGACGTCCGTGTCCCTCCGAACGGTCGGCCCCCTCTCCATTCTCCCTCTGACGACCCCTGCACACGTGGGTGACGCCACCTAGCTTGGCCAACCGCGGGGATCGCACACGCGTGCTCCCCCGCTCCCCCTTTTCTTCCCCTGGTCATGGATCTTCCCCAGCAACACCGTAGGCACATCTATGTCCGCTCCCGTGCCCTCCAGCAACGTCAGGGAACTCGCAAGCGCACGGGTCCATGGAGATCCTTCGCCCCCTCTATTTAAGCCAACCCGAGCCCTTCTCTACCCTATGGACCTATTCTCTCTCTCCCAATCGATCCCCCTCACCTCTCTACTTTCAATTCAAGGACTAGATGCTCGAGATTGGGCCGGAGATTGCCACTTCGGGCCACCGGCGTTCGCGAGGTAAACGACCTCCTCCGCCTTAGTTTGCTCCCGTTTTGGAACCCCTGCTCCCTCTTGACCCTTTTCCCTCCATTTCCCGTGTGTATTGCAGTCGGGGTAGTCGACTCAGACCTCATCCCTAATCCCCTCCACCGTGGCTACCTCATCGTCGGTGGCCCCTTTCTCTCCGGTGCTCCCCTCCACCACCACCCTAATGGCGAAAGCACCCCGGGCCCGTTCATGTGCTTGCGAGTCGCTACCAAGCCCCTAGTCGCCACATGTGAGCATCACCGCCCCCTGTCCAGAGGTGGGACTTGATAGGTGGGACCCCCCTGTCATCCCCACACCTCTCTTTCTCTCTCTCTTGCTGACGCTGGGGCCCGGGCATCGGGTTTAAACCTGGTTGCACATTCGCTCGTAGCTTAACTGGGCTAGCCTGGCCAGTTGGGCCCGGTGCGGCCGGGTATTAAGCCTGATGGGCACAATGCCCATTTTCTTTTTGTTTTTTCTATCCTTTTTCCAAAGATCACATGGGATTTAATATTTATCCAATTCCAATTAT
This sequence comes from Hordeum marinum, assembly GCA_022496015.1. Lineage (NCBI taxonomy): Eukaryota > Viridiplantae > Streptophyta > Magnoliopsida > Poales > Poaceae > Hordeum > Hordeum marinum. The sequence goes on from CM039675.1 coordinate 166,300,121, forward strand.
TTTTCCACCACAAATCTTAGAATAATAATTAGGATTTAATAATTCCATTTGTGAAAACATTTTATATACTGTTTTATTTAAAAAAACCTTTTCCGTATTTTTAATCTCTGTTAAAAATAGTTTTGAAACTCTTTTTCACCCCAAAACCTTAGGCCATTATTTTAGTGTATATTGTAGTATTTTTTAGAATTGGGTAACATTTTGGAAGTGGATTTGGTCCTATGTTTTTGTGATGATTCTTATTATTACTGTTATTTATCACGACGATAGATTGCGCTGTTGACGAAGGAGTTGGACCCGAAGACTTTGAAGATGCCGAAGACTTTGTTGAGCCAAGCAAGCAGCCGTTTTACCATGACCAAGAAACCTTTTATTGCATGGCATATAACACAATATTTCTTGATGATGATCATGTTGATGTGGTATTCCCATTCGGCGGGATGCCTCCGATACCTTACTGTTGATACTTGCATCGTGCATGACCCTACCTCCTTATGAGGGTTGTGCGGGTGGGAGTAGATAGGATGCTTAGTATATGCTACGCAAGTGGGGTCGGGAATATGCATGGTGATGGAAGAAAAGTGATTTCAAAGACTTTAAAAAAACCATGGGGTACCACTAATGCCCGAGGGAGATGATGATGAGCTAGGTAGCCACTTGATAAAGAAGTGGTGTACCGGAGCAAGTGAGTGTGTGTGGTTTTGGAAAACAAATTGGTGTAAGTTGCGACAGTTATTCCAACCTTACATGTACAACCATGATACTCCTTATGGTACGACGCTTTGTTGATTACCTTGATGGGTAATAGCAAGGAGCCAGAATTTCTAGTGGCGAGAGCTCTCTCGATATGGGGTCGTGCTTGGTAGGGCGACCATGCGGTATCTTTACAGGCACCGGGCACACCATTTTCGGAATCGGGGCTTTGCAAAACCCAACAAGGTTTGAACATTGAGGCGTGTGTGAGGATCTTAACTAGCTCAGAGTCTCAAGCTTTTCACCCTACTGCCTAACTGCATCGAGTAAGCGCAAGCGGGGAAGGAGGTGGACTCAGAGACATACCCAGGTTCGGGCCACCTTGCGGTGTAAAACCCTACTCTTGCTTTGCGGTGTATTGGCCTCTAGAGGAGGCTCAGGATGAACTAGTATAGTGGTGGGGTTGCCTCATGAGGGCTCTTGGCAGTGATGAACTATTTCTACTCAACCTACCCTTTACAATGGGAGATGGTTGCTATTTATAGGGGCCACGGTCCTCTTCCCTCATTGCACAAGTGGGAAGGGATCCACAACGACCAAATTCGAAAGGGGACAAGAGGTACATCTTATCCTGACTAAAGGTGGTCTTCGCCTGCAAAGCTTCGGGGTGTGATGCGGAGGTGGGATCAGCAATGACATCCATCCTGCCAAGCTAGTGGTCTCGGCTCCGTTGCACCAGGAAAGAAACCTTTGGGGGATTCCTTCGGAACCCACCTATGTACTTGTCTCCTTAGCACGAAAGAGGAAACTATCCTTCCTTTGCACCCGCTGGCTCCCGCTTGGCTTGCCGTTAGAACCCATGTCACCATGTCCTCGGGAGGCAGGGCACTTGTATAGGAATCTTCACTCCTCGGGAGGCAGCCTAGGGGGACGCCACTTATTTGGAGGTCTCTGTGTCATTCTCTTCACAACGCAAGGGCCCCCGTGAGGGCCTTCACTTGAGGGCCTTCTTGCTGGGCTGTACCGAGCCTTCGAGGTCAAGCACTACGCCATAGGCAGGCAATTTTGGGTACCCCTAGTCCCAGAATGCCGATAGTAGCCCCAAGGCCCCCAAGGCGTCTTGAGGCTGGCTTTGAGGTGAAGCCAAGGGGGGAGACCAAGGCGTCGTAATCCCTAACCGCATGTGGGTTAGGATCGACGTGTGGCTGTGGGGACCTCGACACATAAGTCGTCATCACCGAAGGCATATGTATTGTCATCCCAGAGATCAATGCTCACTGAACACATAGAAGCTGAATAACAAGAGTCTTACATCCACATTTAGCGTCTTACACAAATAAAGACCATGAAGGTCTAGTCTTCAATAGGTAGGGCCACAAGGGCCAAATAATTAAACTTAACAAGCAGCGGAAATCTTCATCGAAAGCATGAACCCATTGTCATCTGCCTCAAACCTACAGGCATTCTGACTGGCAAGCGTCCTAGATCGCATGTTCGTCACCCACCTTCTCCTCACCATACTCCTGTTCTTCCATGCCTGGCCAATTTAATAACCAGTGGCAAGACAATTAGTACTTTGAATGTACTCGCAAGCAACCCAAGTTGTGGAACATGGTAATAATGATGCATGATATAGCATTAAGTAGGTAGTTTGTGGGAAGCTAATTTTGAATGCAACGACATGATCAAGTAACTAGGTAAGCATGCATCGATAGTTGGCACATATCCATATGAACAAGTTACAGATATCATCATAAGCAGGGGTTGAACATCTTATTGTCATTCATCACATCATGTCTTTAGGCTTGTCTCAAGTATCATACTTCTATCATCCGCACACACTCACACCAAGTTTGTGAAAACATCTAGACATAGTCTAAGCAACACTACCCAACTGTCCTTGACGATGGACATGGCTAGTCGAATAGTTTTACACTCTGTAGAGGTTGCGCGCTTTACCCACAAGACTCAGGCAACTTCCATGTCACCCACGACTCGCGATATATTACATACCCGACGTAAGCACTCGAACAATGCCTTTCCCATGGTGATACTAAACAAAGAGTCCACTCATTGGTGCCATCCCTCATGATATACATCACACGTGTCATCCATGAGGGAACACAATAGTGTGCCCGGTGCCTGTAAAGATAGCGCATGGCCTTGCACTTCCTGGATGACCCCGTCTCGAGAGTGACCACTTCACTCTCGCCACTAGTGATCCAGGCTCCCTGCTAGCACCAACCATAGTAATCAACCAAGCCCCATCCCATAATGGGTATCGTGGTCGAGCATGTAAGATTGGGACGGTCGAAAAATCTTAAATCCAATCTGTTTTTGAAAACACACCCTCAACTTGTTCCGACACACCACTTCTTTCTCAAGTGGTTACCCAGCTCACCATCATCTCCCTCGGGCATTAGTGGCACCCGACGCTTTTTTAAAGTCTTTGAAATCATTTCCTTTCTGACACCATGCATTCACCCATCCCACTTGCCTAGCAACTACTTAGCATCCTAACTACTTCCCACCCGCACAACCCTCATAAGAAGGTAGGGGCATGCTCAGTGCAAGCATCAACGAGGAAAGTAACAGAGGTAACCCACCACGGTGGTTATCGATTCATCATGATTCAATGCATCGAAAGCAAGTACTATATGCCGTGCATAAAAATGGTTTCTTAGACATGGACAAAGGGTTGCTTGCCTGGCTCAACAAAGTCTTTGAGGTCTTCACATGCTTCTCGTCCAATTTCGAGCACTTCGTTTATCTCGTCAACTACCGTCGGTAAACAACCACAATAAGCAACACAACAAGCCGAAAATAAAATTGCTCTATAAATGGGAATTTTATTTTTCTTTGACATCTTTGGTCATAAGAAAAATATCTAAAATGGCTCTATTGGATTTTGAATGACCAAAGATTTTTGAATGATGGAAATGGAGGCACTATTGATCCTATAAGAAGTCTACATGAACTATTTTTGTAAAAATGAGTGAATGCACCTATTAAATAGGGCATGATTTTAGAAACTTTTAGGAAATGGTTTCACTTGATTTGGAGTTGGGATGAATTTCCTATGTTTTTTCCTAAGATAAAATAAAGGGAAAATGGGACATTTATTATATCCAACATAATAGGTGCATGGCAAAAATGTTGACCAGGGATAGATAAATAGATCAAGATTTTTGGAATCTATGGAAATTTGAATCATCACATTTGGTTCAAAAATGAGCGATCTAGGAGTTTTGAAAGTGGGAGTTAAATAGCTCAAATTTGAAATTAAATTTGAATAGTACATAAAGGTGGAATGGAAAAATTTGGAAGTTGCACCACTAAATAGCTTGGATTTTTTAAAGAATATAGGAATTTGAATCAATGCATTTGGATAATTTTTCTATACCGAGGAATATTTGCAAGTTCCTGAAAAGTTGTAGAAGGAAGACGATACTGTAGCTTTGGGCCGAAACTGAGCGCAGCAGCTCGCCCCAAAAGAGCTTCAACCCGAGCAGGCCGTCGTCGTAGGAGACGTATTTCATGAGTATGCCTTTCTTTAATGTACCAAACCGGTATGCGCGGCTGGCCGTTTTTAAACTTGGAGAGTGGGACCCCTACGTCAGTCACATAGAGGGAATAGAGGGGATGATACGTGGGGGCCACCTATCATCACTAACCTCTAGCCAGAGCGAGGAGGAGCTCACTGTGGTCGTTTTTGGTGATGGCGGGATGGATGGCCAGCATAGGTGTGCTCACAGGAACGTCGCTAGTCGATTGGTGGAGAACATAGTCGCCGGAGATGCCCGGACCGATGAATACGTTGAGTCCAAGCGGTAGTCGAGGACAACCAACAGGGAGTGACCGTCCTCATCTGCGATACGATAGTTGGAGGGCGGGGTTAGGTGAAGGGGGGTGGTGAGGGAGCCTAGGAATACGAAAGGGTGGCTCGAGGGGCTCGGTACCTCCCGGTCGATGACGATGCGCGGCGGCGGAGTTGATGCTCGAACCCGAGCACTCTAGCACCAAAACAAAGGGGGTGAGCTTTTGGGTGAAATTGACGGTGTAAGGGAGGAGGGGAAGGTTGAAAGAGCTAGTGTGATGGCCTTTTTATGGTCCCCTAGGGGTGCACCGTGGGAGAGGTCAATGGGCCATGGCGATTCGGAAATTGAGATGGTGGGGAAGGTTGGATTGGTGTGGGTCAGAAGTGGGGGTCCAAGGGAAACCTCCTGGGCCAACGGGAGCTAGCCTCGATGGCTAAGATGGGGGCCAAGGGTGCGGGTCTCGTGCGCTCTCAAGGTGTTTAACAGAGGGTCTGAGCTCCCTAGAGAAGAAATGAAAGGGGGGAGATAGGAGACTTAGGCGCGAAGGAGGAGGGTTCCCGCGTCGTCTCTTTGCCCGCTTGATGAACAAGGAAGTATAGGGCACAAGGGATGGAGCAGACAGCGTTCACGGTCATTGGCGGGCTCGGGCGGCGCTAGGAGCATGCGAGGAGGGAGAGAGAGAGAGGAGGCGAGACGACCATTAGAGAGGTGCGAACGTCGAGGGGGAACAGGTGGCGTGCTCACCTTGCCCGAGGTGGTCGGGAGCATCAGGATGGGGGTGGCTACAGTGCGGGTGCGCACTATAGCGTGCTCTGGAGCGCGTTTTTGGCATGCCATGGCATGTCTTTTGCGACATGTTCATGGCCATTTGTATACAACGGGTCTAGGGGCAAGTAAACAATGTGGGAATGCCCTGGGATGCTCTGTGGTTTCTTAGGAGAGAAGGGGAGTGGGGAGAGAGTGAAGGAATTGTTGTCCAGAAGGGGTAAATCGAGGCTTTACCCCTCCAATAATGGAGTTGTGGCCATGGGGTCTTTACTGTGAGTTGTTTGGGGTTAGTTTGATGTGTGGTAAAAATGTGAGGCCAAGGAGAAGTCATCTGGGGGCTCAATCATTGGACTTGTGATTCCACCAGATGGTGTTTGGTTACTGGCTGGTTTATCTTTGTTGCTCCATTGGTTTTGAAACTTGACAGGATCAAATAGCAGGCAAAAAACGGTTCACCACCAAGTTTGAGATTAGTTGAGGAAAGTTGCCAACATAACTTTGGCAAACCCTAGAAATCCACAAAAACTAAGTTTCTTAGATCTACCCATGGAATTTTATGCTCCTTAATGCACCACTTTGTGTGGTAGCATTATTTGGGTACGAGAGCATGTCCAAAAAGTTTGGGATCAAATAAAGAAAGTTGACAATGCAAAAATTCCCAACTCTAAAAATCTGCTGAGATGAGTTTGGAGGGATTTGGATAATTGGATCTATTCTCCTTGATGCACCACTTGTTGTGGATGCATTATTAGAGAATTAGAACATGTCCAAAATATTTGAGAATAATTGGAGACACTCTGCAATGTACAGTTGCTCAAGTTCGGATCTGGATAGAGAGAATTTTAGGTATATTTTGGTGAACCAAGCCAATTGGGATTGAGATGAAACTTGTCAAGATGATCAAATATGTTATATGTGACATTCTAGAAGTTTCTTGGATTTATTTGTGAATATTTCTTATAGAAATATTTCAAATCCTTGAAATAGGCAGAAGTGGTTTTGAAAGCTTGTGTCCAATATTTTCAATATGACCATGTGTTGAAACTCTTATATATGGACAATATATTCCCACTGAGTTTCCCTAAATTTTTCTCAAATATTTTTAAATAATAAATAATTGTTTCCTATAAAACACCATTCCTGTCCTAAAGAAAAAGCCTTTAAATAAAATAGGAAAACAATCTTTAAAATTAATATTTCATGGTTTTGGGAAGTCTTATATATAGTAGGTCCCAAAAAGAGTCTTTGTGGCAAAACAGTCCACCCAATTTGAGGACTTGTAGTTCAAATCTCAACTCAGGGTTTTTGAAAACCTAATTTGAATAAATACTTTTTTGCCAAGAAAATATTTTATAAAAATATTTTTAAGTCCTATACACCTGGCATGATCATTGGGCAAGGTTCTTGGATCAGGGAGATGAGTTTGGAGTGTAGGAAATATATGATAGTTCATGGCACAATCAAACAAGCAAGCAAATAGCACACAAGTCAAGCATTCATATGCACACAAAAAGTTTGAATTGGCCCTAATTGTTGAGTCATGTTAACTTAGTCATAAGGCAAAACACAGGGTGTGACAGACCTACCCACCTTACAAGAATCTCGTCTCCGAGATTCCTAGGCTGGGCATAGAAAAGATGCGGAAATTCAATGGTGAGGTAGTCTTCATGTTCCAGGTTGCTTCCGCTCTGGTGTGGTTGTCCTGATGTATCCTGAAGTGATTTGATGATATGTCTTCGAGTGCATCGTTGACTTCATCTAAGGGTGAATGGGGTTCTTGCACTATGTTAGGCTTGCCTAAAGGTCAAGGGTTTGGCAAACAGGGTCATGGCAATGGTCTGGCTTGCGTGTGTATTCTATAGTCAGAATAGGGAAAGGTAATGTGTCTGTGCACTGGTCCTGGGACTGCTCACGTTGTTTATTGACATCTAGATGTCTCGTGTTAGAATAGAAGGGTCAAGGTTTTGGTGTACCTCCCCGTCGACGGGGGAGTACTTACCTTCCTTAAAGTAAGATATATTTAGTCGCATGTGTCTTCATTCTTGACAGTGTTGAAGCGCGCCATCGCAGGCTTCTCTTCAAGATCTTTTGCTTCCATAAGTTTCCCGGGTATGTTCTTCATTCACCTTCGGGCTTTTGTCTTTGTCGTCTCAGACGCATGTTTCTGGCGAGCCTTCGAACGTTTTGTCTACGTGCCTCTCCGTCGCCACTATGGCAAGGTTTGCGCTCAGTCTCGTCCTTAATACTAAGCTTAGAGACTTGGTGTCAAAATGGGTTCTACCATCTGGGAAGGTTTCGGCGGGGTTCTAAATAAGCTAACTATCCAAAACTATAGAATAGCCATCAAGTCCTCGTGGTTTGGGGATTGGCAAGAGGGGTGAACTATCTTGACAGGTGGTTTACCATGATCCAGTCAGGGCCCCTCCCTTGATTGGACCCAAAAGAGGCTAGTAACAAAGTCATGATAGTTGTTCCACTCTGTTCCAGGCATCTGGAGGGAGTAGGGACGTCATGCTCATCGTACACCATCAAAGTGGTGGAGTGAGTGGCATTATCACCTTCTGGTTCCTTCCTAGTCCGGAACTGAAGGATTACCATTCATAACAAGGGGCTCTTTAATCCTCTTGATGTACAAGGGTTTCATCGTGCTTGGATGTCGGTGCTTCTTGATATAGCCTAGTGGATGTAGCCGTCGAAGGAGCGGTGGTTGACTTCTCTTGCTTCTTCTTATTTGTCAGGTTTCTCGATCGTAGTGGTTCTTCATCTTGCTCGGGCAAGAAGGCCTTCTGCTGTAGGGAGGGTACTTCAAGGAGTCCAACTTTTTCAAGGTGAACCTTTATACTTGAGAGGCATGGTAATTTGTGCTCCTGGGGGTGGTCCAAACAGGACTAAGGTGTTCCTTCTCTTAGTGGGTAAATAAGTATGTCATCCCGGAGGATAAAAACCTATTCCCCCAAGTACCACATAAACACATTGCTCATGGGATATGTGAGGGAAGCATGCATTTGTTCCGGATGTTCACTAGTTCAGGGGTTCGTGGTCCAACGTAGTCTAGTTCTTCGTGCCCGCCTTCCTCATGCACAGGGTTGGTGGTGGTCGAGGTGGAGTTTCAACAATAGTCTAATGACTTACAGCCAAGACCTATGGTCATAATCCAACCATATTATGGCTCGGTAAAGCATCGGGGTTTCAAGGAGTTTAGGATGTGAGTGAACATCTATCATCTTATCCTCGAGCACAGTTCATTAGATGCCAATAGTCCGTCCTATATCTCCAAACAAAATCATCCTATATCGTTGAGGGTATCATCTCATATAAGTCATCTCCCACAACACTCATGCTACGCATATCTCCATGGCTCTAAGAGAAGGACTATCCCATACTCTCATACACATACTATAGCTACTCATATATATCCCTATGTAAAAATCCTCCGGAAAGCATACAAGCCGCTAAGATTGATCATGACACTACAAATCCAAGTGCCTTGTTGACCTATACAAGATCTAAGGTACTGCCTTTCTATCTCAAGAAAACACGTATTAAATGAAACCGATATCTTGTTCCCTTCCTACAAATCCGAGCAGGTGGTCCTTTAAATGCCATAAATCACTACATGACCTATGACTCCTATAAATCCAATATTGATGGAGTTCTACATAGTATCCTGGAGTTCCATAATCCACATATCATTGCAAGGACTATTATCACAATATATCTACGAACTTCCAATCTCATGACCAACTATCTCTAAGGTCAAGCTCATATAGGTTCTTACATCATCCATAACATCATCCAATTTCTTCTACTTATCATCCTCCGAGAAACATGTGTCATGATGAATATTGTTGGACTAAATCCAAATTACTCCAAACCATGTAGACTTACTTAACACAACACTCTATTAGGATTACCTATTTAAATCCAAATCTCAAGTCCAACGAGAATTCCTACTTGCTATTCCAAGCCTTAATGGTAACATCATCCATCCACGACCATTACTCGTCAAAATCAAGTTATCTACCACTAAGAATTTTGAATTGTGATCACCATTGTCCTACTAAATCGAATCTACTCAAAGGAAAAGCAAGTTAGGCTACTCTATCAACATTGATCCACAAAGTTCGTCTACCAGCATAAAGTCTCGTAATCCACCAAAGGGTATCAACTGCTTCCGCAAGATACTTATTACAACCTCGTCAAATCATTAGTTTACGAATTATGCCACCTCAAAACAATCTTCCCTATGTCATCATTAGTTCAAGTGCTGGCTTAGGGATGTAATGTGTCTATTCACTATGATCACTAGTCTAGCGATGAACCTAGTGCTGAGAAGGGTTTATGAAGCTCAACAAGTGCTCTGGCAAATCCGTGTATTAAACACGTGATCAGCGGCTTGAGCTGGGGGATCTCATGAGATTTAGGTTGGGCTAGGGAGGGGTTTCCAATGTTGAGGGAAAAGCAAGGCTCTACAGGTTGCACTTGGCTGAGTATGTTGTAGTCATGGTCTTCAATGCTAGCTATCTATCGAGGTAGATCCTTGGTGCATCTTGTCTTGCCGGTCTCCAGTTGACGAGATCGGGGAGAGTGAAGGTACCATAGAGGGAAATGCCTTAGGCACTTGTACAGTGCAAGTGCAATCATACAAGTGCCAAATGGGGCCAACACACTCGTTAAGATAAGGTAGGTGATACAGTCACATTCTCGTTACCCAGGGCAAAAGTGTGACTTACACCAATGCATAAACAAGCAAAAACAAGCAACACTCATCATGGTTCCATTCGAACCATCATAGGGACTCGACTTCACATGGGGGATACACGACTTATCCTACCATAGGGTTTCTTGGATTCAGTAGTCATGCTTGCATCGTGTCTTGGAGAGAAGTCCACTCAGTCTTCTGGGTCTTCTTCAGGTGCCGCTATGTCTCTATTTGTTGTTTGTCGAAACGATCCCGGTTGGGGCCTAGAGATTCTTTGGCGACTTCGCATCTAGTCAGCTGACGATGAAGATGGTTCCTCTTGACTGTCGTTGATGGGTCTTTTGTTTCCCTCATAATCGTGTTAATGCCTTCTTGTCCTCTAAAACATTGAGAATTCTAAGTGGGCAATCCTTTATGCAATGTCATTGACAAGGCATTATAGATTTCAAACTTGTCGGTCATGTTGATGATAATGTCAATGCCAAGAGCGGGGGATGAACAGAACCGTTTTCCTCCTCACTTATGGTGAGGAGGACAAAATGGCGAGGTTCTCATCCACCGATGGTTGTCGAAACAACAACGGTATTGACAAGGTTGCTCTATTAGCGATGTATATCATGATCCTGTGTATCTTATGACTTGATCATCGCAAGCCAATGTTGCATCATCCTGGGGCTGTGTCGAGGGTGTCACCATCTTCTGAGTGTTGATGTCCTCATTCCTCGAGAAGGTATCCTCTGTTGGTATCGTATTGTCATGGTGCCATCAAAATTGTGTGAATGTTTGGCAAGGTTGCTCCCTTCTAGGTTGCCCATGAGGATTACAAGGGATCCAGTGATCAAGGGCACAAGGGTACTAACGACCGTTTGCATGGTTTGAAAAGTAGACAAGGAGAGCTGAGATAAAAATGGTGGAAGTGTTGAGGAAAAAACCTTCATTTATTTTGGAATTTTAGGAGAGGTGAGAAGTATATAGGTTTGTAGGTGTTTTTGAAGGGTCCGAAAAATAGTTTTGTCCTAACTAACGTCCATGCTAACTAAGGGTTTCCTACAGTCAGGATGGCTCTGATACCAGCTCTATGGGACCCCGACTCATAAGTCGTGATCACCGAATGTACGTGCTCAGTGATCGCAGAGATCAATGCTCACTGAACACATAGAAAGAAAGTAACAAGAGTCTTACATCAATTACGTACCGTTTTTCTCGTATATGGCCTTTATATCCATGTCTTCATGTGACTGTAGCGGAAATCTTCAACGATAGTGTGAACCCATGCCATCCACCTTAACCCTACATGCATTCTGACTGGGAAGCATCCTAGCTCACACGTACGTCACCAATGTAATCTTCATCATAACCTAGATTTTCATGCCTGGCCAATAAAATATAACAAGTGGCAAGCCAATGAGTACTTTGAATGTACTCGCAAGCAACCCATGTTTTGGAACAAGGCAATAACAATGCATGATGTTGCACTAAGTAAGTGATTTTGCAGAAAGTTAATTTGGAGTGTAGTTGTCGGAACTCTGGGATCGAGGGTACCCAGACATGCCTGCCTAGGGCCGAACGCATGGCCCACCATAATGGCCTGGTACGGCCCGACAACAAGCCTCTCAAGTCAAGGCCCTCGGGAGAGACCCTATCTCGCGAGGAAGATAACGCCAAGACCTCTAGAGGAGTGGCATCCCCCCAGGCTGCCTCCCGAGGAGTGGAGATTCCTATGCAAGCACCTGACATCATGAGGCCCGAGTGACGTGGGTTCTGCCAGTAGAGCTAGGCAGGCGCCAGTGGGCGCAGAGGGAAAACAATTTCCTCTTTCATGCTATGGAGACAAGGGCGTACGCGGGTTCCCAAGGAATCCCCCAAAGGTTTCCTTCCCAGTGCAACAGGAACAAGACCACGAGCTTGGCATGACAAATGTCATCGCCGAGCCCACCGCTGCGTCACACCCGGAAGCTTTGCAGGCGAAGACCACCTTTAGTCAGGATAGGATGTACCTCTTGTCCCCTTTCAAATTTGGCCATTCTGGGATCCCTTCCCGCTTCTGCGATAAGGAAAGTGGACCGTGGCCCCTATAAATAGGGATGGGCTCCCATCATAGAGGCAAAGCTAGTTGATCACTGCCAAGAGCCCCGGGAGGCCACCCAACACTGTACTAGTTCATCCTCAGCGTCCTCGCGAGGCCAATCCGCCACAAAGCAGGAGTAGGGTTTTACGCCGCAACTTGCCAGAACCTGGGTAAATCACTGAGTCCATCCTCCTCCCTGTTCACATTTACTCGATGTAGGTAGGCCGTAGGGTGACAAGCTTGGGACTTCGAGCTGGTTGAGATCTTCGCACATGCCTCAGTGTTCGACCCTTGTTGGGTTTTGCGGAGCCCCTAATCCTACATTTGGCGTGCCAGGTAGGGGCATGTCGAAATCTTTCTCCAGTTCAAGCCCGTCTCTGCTTCGTCTCTCCTATGACTGACGCCTGCCAGGTTCGTGCTTAGCGTCGGGCCACTCGTGTCGCCCAGACGACGCCCATGGGCTGCAGCGCCCCGCCCGCACCATCTCTTTGGCAGCTAACGCTGCTTCCGGCCCGGCTGCTCAAGAGCAGCAGGACTCGTCGCTGCGACCCTCTATGCAGCACGACAACTACACCGCCACTCCGTACCCTGTTCCTGTGATGGCGTCATCCTCCCACTCTCGCGGAGGACCGACGAATGCACCGACCGTGGTGCTCATGGCGCACAAGCTGCTGTGTTACCGCCCCACTAACGACCGCTATGAAGACTTGCTTGGCCACATCACGGAGCTCTTCGACGCCGCCGGCGAGGCCCCGATGCCCTCCCACTCGCTTCGTCCCTAGCCCTTCTAGGCGAGCGACATGGCACACGACACGCCTCCTCTTCCATCACTACAAAGTGCCGACCTCGAGCCCAGGTGTGAACCACGCCCTAGCAACCGCCACGTGCGGCACCATTGCGCGCACGAGATGAGGCGAGCTGCCAGGTGGTGCCTCGGCCACAAGGTGACGCGCGTGCGCTTTGCACACTACAACGCAAACATCAAGGTCGTGCGCCACTTGAGGTGGTGATGGACGCACACCAAGACCAGGCTCCTCACGTTCATGATGTGCCTGAGAGTGAAGCAGTCTGCCATGCTTTCACCTCGGAGCTGTGCCGCGTCATCTAGCCCAACAAGTTCAAGCCGGACCTGCCTCCGCGCTACGACGGCACTAGCGACCCCACGGAGTTCCTCTAGCTCTACTCGTTGAGCATTGAGGCGGCAGGTGTCCGTGTCAAAACCGGCGGATCTCGGGTAGGGGGTCCCGAGCTGTGATACTAGAATCGATGGTAACATGTGATGAAGGCGACGATGTTTACCCAGGTTTGGGCCCTCCAATGGAGGTAATACCCTATGTCCTGCTTGATTGTATTGATGAATGTTGGTTACATAGTTGATCTACCTCGAGATCGAATAGCTAAACCCTAGATGAGTTGTGATCTATCTACAACGTAAAACCCTCTGACTTATATAGATGCGGAGGGTACCTAGGGTTTACACATGGCTGGTTACACGTTGAAGGGATAAACATGCCTATTCACTACACCAAACGTGGCGCCACGATTTCTGAAGCTTCCTTCCTAGAGACAGGGCCTTCAATCGATCCAATGCTCGGCAAGCAGCCCATACAGTCCGACCCATAAGAAACAGGCCGGCCTCCCGAGGACCCCTTAAACCAGGAGTCCCACAGTATCCGCCGAACTTGTCTCCAACACCAAGGGTCTTAGCTCCAACTACTTCATATAATCAGAGTCTTCGGCTTGCGAGGCAAGTTCTTCCCTTCGAGTTTAGTTCGGCCTCCGATGACATGTAGTTTTCCGATTAGAGGCTCGTCCGAACATCGTGAATAGCTCAGCCATGAAGGCCAAACGTCAAGGAGTAAGTAGTGTTGCCTAACAACCTTTCTAACGAAAGGTCACAACCCACGATGACCGCTAAACTAGTTACAAAAACCCGATTCGCGGTTCGAGGCTGTCTTCATTTGCATGATCCATCAATGCACAAATCGTGCTCCGTTTCACACGTGATATGTTTAATCATGCGCGCATAACGACACACACATCTTGAGAAGCAAAGAAATATGCGGCATAGCAGAGGGAGGTTAACCAGCAACCAGCCCCATAAGATGGGAAAAAACCCCAAGGCACAACCACGCCTTCCATTCACATCCTCTGCTTCCCAATATCCTAAGCTTCCAGAGCCCAGATCTAGTCTTTCCACTCCTTCCTCCTCCAAGCTCGACCATGGCGAGCTCTGGTTCCAACGACAAGTAGGAGGCCTCCATAGTCCCCGACCGGGACATCCGGGACCTCAAGGGCACCGTCTACCTCCACGCCAATGTCTACCACCACGCGCTGGAGAAGGTCTAGGTGATTCCCACTCCTATGCCGAGCGAGAGGGTGGTCTTCATCCCTCACTTCATCCGGGGACTGAGCTTCCCGCTCCATCCTTCGTGAGGGGACTCATGTTTTTCTACGTCCTTGACTTCCATGACCTCCCACCAAACTCCTTTATGCATATATCGTCCTTCATCATCGTCTGCAAGGCCTTCTTGCGGGTTTAGCCGCACTTCGGACTATGGCTCAAGATATTCAATATCAAGCCAAAGTGTGTCATAGGCGAACACGCAGACTGTGGCGGGCAGTCATTGACAAACTCCCCCGCATCGGATGGCTATACGGCACCTTCATCGAAACCTTTAGGATATTGCAAAAAGAGAGGTTTTACATCATCGAGCCAAGAGAGGAAGGCCGAGCTGCTCCGGCCGAATTCAGATCTGGTCCCCCCCCAGATTGACATCATGGCTCCAAAAGGGCCTCGACTGGGGTTGGACGAGGAGGTGGACAACCTATAGAAGCGCATCACCTCCGTGATCAGAAACAATATCGAGCTGGCCAACATGGTCCAGATTATGCTCCGGCGGCACATCCTCCCCTGCTAGCGTCGGGACTCTCCCATGTAGGCTTGTCGGCTTGACGATGAGCCTACTATTCGTCAGCTCTTCCGCACAACTCGGGAGAAGCTGTGGAAGGCGATGTTCAAGGCGCAGGACAACTGGCCAGCCAAGGAGGAGGAACAGGGTCTACACGCCGATAAGCCTCCTACCCACGTATAACATAATATTGCTTGATCGGCTCTGTTTTTCCTAAAGAAAATCTAAGCACCTTTCCGATCATTTCTGAGAAATGGTTGAGGAAGGCCATGGGTATCAACTGCCTGGCTCCACAGCCCGAAGACATCAGGTCCGAGTTGTTATCGGAGATGCTCATCGTGGCGCCTTACAAGGCGCTAACAAAGAAGGAGAAGAAGAACAAACCAGGTCGAGAAGGCCTTTGTATCAAGGACCAGCCAAATGTTGTGTTCGAGGAAACCCATGCCTCCTCTAACCAAGAAGAGGAGCATGAGGACGAGGGGGAAGGCGATTCCCCCTCGCAAGAAAGAGTGCGGCATGATCGGGCGCCATGGAGGATGTTCCTCCTCCTGCCCCGAGGAAAGCGCGTCGGACACAGGTAATTATGTTTGATACAGTTCGGACTCGGACACCTCCGTGGCGAGTCCGACGATTTCAAGAAGGTTCCACAAAGGAACCTAAGGGTCAATCCCCCGACTCGAAGGTAAGGACCCGAAGACTTCCTTAACTATTAATGATAAGTTTTGAAGGTTATTAATACGTGAGAGCCTATTGATTTGCAGCCCACCACACGTTCTCCCCACTGACCAGGTTTCGGACGGGGAGACCCCTCCCGCCGAGCTAGTGGAGAGAGGGACCGCATCGCATACCACTCCTCCGGGATCCGCGAAGGATGCCACAGAGGTGTCATCCCAACAGGATCCTATGGATCCGGGCACCAGAGGTGGGGGTGACGACATCATGGTCGAGGCTAACGCCTCGGCCAACAAAGGCCGGGGGGAAGGGCCCCGCCCGGATACTGAGGAAACCGGACAAGGGGATATTCAGTCCCCTCCAAGGACGTCTGCGGAGCACACCACGCCTCCGGAGGCACCGATTCAATCCCCGGTTGGAGATCGGGTTATTCGGTCACCACCGGCACCACCGACCATTGGTTGCCCGGTTATGGGGGAGGCTCTGTCAAGCGCCTCCATCTCCGAGGAGCATCGCACCCTTATGGGTGCGGTATTGCAGAGCATTCAGTCCGTCGATAGCGGACTAAAGGAGGCCTTCAACGGTCTCCTGATGGGCTTTCATGTAAGCCACATAATGCTCTATTTGTGAAATATTAATTTCTTTGTGTTATCATTATATACATGGCAGCCCCCGAGCCCTAGGTGAGTTTGGAGAAAACTTACCTGTGGATCAAGCATAGATCATTATCCGAATTATGTACATGACGATATTTGTTCGGAACGATCTAACATCCCTTAAGAGGATCGGACATAGGATCATATTTATGATAGTTCGGAAGTTTTGAACCCATGTAACTTGATAGGGATTTTTTTACAGGCTTCGTCATCGATGGCGGTTGTGAATGCTCTCGAGCTAGACGAGCTGAATCGGAAGCTCAAGAGCACTGAAGACGAGCTTGATGCTTTGAACAAGAGATTCGATGAGGTGCAAGGTAAGCCTGATTCAATATCAGAAAATTTCTTCATCGTACTGTCAATGCGGTATTCATAGGTTTTATGCTTACACAACCTCGGTGAAGGAAATAGAGAAGCTCAAGGCCGAGCTATAGAATGCAAAGTAGGAGGTTGCGATCTAGAGGGCGGCGGCCGAACAAGCTGCTACCGCGCTTTCCACCTTAAGAGCCACAAGTGACAAGCATGAGGCTTGGGTGGAGGAAATCCAACAGGAGCTCAAAGACGCCGGCCAAAAGTGTGAGGACCTCAAGCAGAAAGGCAAGGAGCATGCTGCCAAACTATCCACCCTAAAAACCGATCTCAAAAAGGAGCGGGTGGAT
The DNA here is from genome assembly GCA_022496015.1 of Hordeum marinum. Classification (NCBI taxonomy): domain Eukaryota; kingdom Viridiplantae; phylum Streptophyta; class Magnoliopsida; order Poales; family Poaceae; genus Hordeum; species Hordeum marinum. The sequence goes on from CM039675.1 coordinate 166,317,069, forward strand.
AGGCGGTTCTTTGAGGAGCAAGTCCGCCAAGCGAAGGTTATCACAGATGGTAAGCCGTATTTATTGCAATGTATCTTCAGGGATAGCAAGTTCGAATTGCTTACCCAGGTGTGGCGTTCCTCAAGCGCCTGCTCGGACGTCCAGAAGAGCATAGCAGACGCGAACCAATTCTATGCTTCACGGGGAGAAGGAGATGAAGCTCGTCTATTCTGGGCGGAGTTTGAAGCCCCCGAGCACTCTCCTCTCCTTATTGAGCAGCTTAAGAAGCTGATGGAGCTACACCGGATGGCGGAGCCGGCCATGAAGGATCTCTGTATCCGGCTATGGCCCAACGATCCACTGCGGGGCAGCTACTTCGGCCTGGTGTAGAAGGTGAGCGACGCCTCGCCCCGGATCGACGTGCTAAGGCGTTCCTCCTGTATCGAGGGAGCTCGGATGGCCTTTGCGAAGGCCAAGGTGCACTAGATGGGGCTTGATTCAATGAAGATAGCCACCTCCCCTCCGTGTCGTGGAAAGGAGCATAGGTGCCCAGAGCTATACTTCTCCGGAGTAATGGAGGGTGCTCGGGCAATAGAGTCACAGTGTTTGAAAGAGAACATTTATGATTAAATGCGTTGTAATATGTCCGAAGACCTTTGAACACCGGTATATTTATTATGCATGGTTTATCATGTTTTTAATGTTTTGCATTCCTTATAACTCTCGTGTGGCCGTTGAAACTGAAAGCTGCGAGTCGTTGGCTTCAGCCCCCATGTAGATGCTACACGGGGTTTCTCTACTTAGGCACTATAACCCTTAGCTGAGCTATCGGTACCCGAAGGCGGTAGTGTGCGGTAGACTAGGCAATCAGACCATAATGCTTTATTGCTTTCACTTAGCCATAGGGGCACGAAAAAAGAATGGGGGGGCTGATGACTAGCCCTCGGTTATTTGTGATGTTCGGATGAACTGCGGCTAAAGACGATATCACATGGTTTGTACGGATACCAAACCCATCGTATGACATGGAGTAACCTCTGACGAGGTCTTTAGTATAACACTTAAACTCGGATTTGCAGACCGGTTCTCGCATACTATGACAATCAGTTTTCGGCTTTCTCCCCTGAGGTGTTTGACCAGGCTAGGTGGAAACACAATCGCAAAGGTTCTGCCTTTGCCCTTTTAGCCGAACGAGCGGAACGTAAAGGGGCAAGCACAGGAGCCGGGCAACCCAACTACTTACCCAACCCATAGTTCAGAACCAATGCATATAAAGTGAATTCCAAGATGCTGAATGCATAATCAATTGTGCATAAGGCGATTTTTATTTTTAAATTCGAGCCCCTGATCTAATAGCCAGTTGCATCGTAATATACCGACCAGTTTGGCGAAAATAGGGAAAAAGTAGAATATGAGTCAAAAAGGACAATGAGACAACCATGTATAATGATTTTATATTTTTCTCAACAACTCTTATTACTCGGATTGCCGAAGCAACTGTTTACATGTATTTGAAAAAAGAAATTTTACATGAGTGGTTGTACCAGGGGTCTTCGATCGGTGACCTTATGTCCTCGATGTGCCCTGTTGCTTGTCTACTCCTGCACCTCCTAGGGAGTGGTGCACCTCAATGGGTGGTACTGTTCGGCGAACGGATCTTGCAATCAATGTCTTGATAAGTCTCCGAAGTGTGGATGACCTTTACGCCTTTAGCAGGCCATTGATGGTACATGCAGTGTGTCCGAAGACATTTGATGGTAGTAGGTCAGTCCAGCTGAACACTTAACCTTTTTTCCCCACCGCTGCCCATGGGATTTTGAGCGCGAAGTTGTGCCTCCTTGGTACGTACTTCGCTGGTCCTAGGGCTGTGTGATGGGGGTGAGTCCCTATTTATGGGGAGAGGAGGGTTCTAAGAGTTCGGGCTGAAGCCGAGCTCGCTTCCCAACCTTGTGTGCCTTTACGACAGGTGTCAGCGTTCGCCGATCATCATTGTAATGGAATTCGGCTGCCGGGGCCAACGTGTGTTCCTTTGTTCAGAGGGGGCGCTCTGTGTTGCTATTCACAGTAATGACCCACTTGGGGCCGGGCATCTTGAGCTTGAGGTATGTGTAGTGTGGGACGGTGTTAAAGCGAGTAAACGTAGTACGACCGAGCAGGGTGTGATAGCCGTTGCGGGAAGATACAATGTTGAAGATCAAGTCTTCACTTTTAAATTTATTGGGCGAGCCAAACACTACTTCGAGGTTTACGGAGCTCGTGCACCGGGATTCAATGCTTGGGATCACTCCTTTAAAGGTAGTGTTGCTGGGTTTGATCCTTGACGGATCTATACCCATATTTTTCACCATGTTTGAGTAAATTAGGTTAAGGCTACTTCCTCCATCCATTAGGACTTTTGTGAGGTGATACCCGTCTATAATGGGGTCTAGGACGAGGGCGGCTGAACCTCCATGACGGATACTGGTCGGGTGGTCACGTCGATCAAAGGTGATTAGGTACGCCGACCATGGGTTTTACTTTGGGGCTACAGGCTCTACGGCGTAGACCTCTCGAAGGGCGTGCTTCCTCTCCTTCTTGGGTATATGGGTGGCGTATATCGTATTTACTGTTTTCACCTCTAGAGGGAACTTCTTTTGTTCGCCACCAATCGGACCCCGAGGCTCATCCTCATCCTTGCTGCGTGGGCTCTTGCCTTGATCCTCGGATGTGAGTTTGCCAACCTGTTTGAATACCCAACAGTTACGGTTGGTGTGGTTGGTGGGCTTCTCTTGAGTGCCATGGTTTTGGCAAGGACTTTCCATGATCTTCTTTAGGGGGTGGGTCCGTCGCGATTGCCTTTAGGAGGCTTCTTCTACTGCCCGGGTCGGGAATTGCGGATGATGGCGTTAATGGCCGTGTCATAGGCGTCACTATTGTTGTGCCGGCGCTTATTATTGTTGCCTTTGGCTTCCCATTGTCGTCCCGAACATTGGAGGTTCCGGGGTCTTCGGAGTTATGGCAACATCTTGCTAGCTAGTTATCCTCGCCCACGCAAAACAGGGTCATGAGTGATGTAAGGGCAGACATTGTCTGAGGTTTATCCTGGCCGAGATGGCGGGTGAGGGATACCTGGATTAGGGGGTCCTTGGATAGTCGGCCTGTTGTTCATGGGCCGGACTGTGTGGGCCGCAAGGCAGGCATCAAATGATCGAAGACCGTCTGCGCCAGATGGAAGCTTTGAGGATTCATGACGCATTCTCCAAGTTATTAGCTGTAGTTAGGCATGTTATCTCTTCGGCATGTAACCGACCATGTGTAAGCCTAGGGCTCCCTCAGCATCTATATAAGTGGGAGGGACTGAACCTGGGTGAACTTGTGTCCCATTTGTCTCCTGTTACCATCGATCCTAGTCTCACAGTTCGGGACCCCTACCCAAGATCCGCCGGTTTTGACACCGACATGGGTGCTTTCATTGAGAGTTCCTCTATGAGTGCCGAAGGAATCGATGGCTCACCCCGTCGCCAGTAGCGAGATCTGTATCGAGGGAATTCTCTCCACCAATCATAGTTTCATCAGCAACGACATCTTGTCGCATGCCTGCCCGGTCAGCCGTCAAGGCCAGATCGGAAGGTTTCCCCCAATCAGAGTATCAAGTTCGGAACCCTAGAGTTCGGGGCTGATTCACGGGGAACACTCATTCTAATGGAACCTTCAACCTTAAAAGAAGAACCTATAAGTCCGGATGCTTTGACGTCTAGGACATAAGGCCCCACGATGGAACGGAACATGGATCCGCTCCTGCGTAACCCTGGAATCGCCACACCGCTTGACGAATCCACTCGTATCAGCAACACGCATCCTGGCATCGCCTCGTTCTTAAACGAGTTGTTCGATCGGATCGAAGCTATGCATATATCGGAGGACCAGATTCGGATCTATGATTGGCTCGGTGTCAGACCCGATGACAGGGAGATTCATGTCCCTCTGGTCACCCACCTTCACTACAGGAATCAGGCACTTTGCCGTTAGCCATCCCGGACAGCAAAGGCATGCATGCCGGACGGCAAAGGCTTTGTCGTCCGCCAGCAGACGGCCAACCGTCCGGCTGAATAAGCCATGGTAAAGGGCGCTTTGCCGTCTGCTGGCAGACGGCAAAGACCTTTGCATCTTTGCTATCTGCCAGTGGACGGCAAAGGGCATGGACAGCGCATGTGGCAACTTAGCTCCGTTAAGTGCTTAACGGCGTGCTTTGTCGTCCGCTGGCAGACGACAATGACCTTAGTTCTTTGTCGTCTGCCAGCGGACGGCAAAGCACATGTTTCTTTGCTGGCCTAGGTGGGTTCTTTGCCATCTGCTGGCAGATGGCAAAGAACCTTAGGTCTTTGTCGTCTGCCAGTGGATGGCAAAGAACCCACCTAGGCCAGCCTTGTGCTACCCCAGGTTGCACAGGTAGCTGCCACGTGGTAGCTTTGCCGTCTGCTAGCTGACGGCAAAGACCTTTGCTGTCTGCTAGCTGACGGCAAAGTGGCTATATAGCCCAAGTTTTTTCTGTTTTTTCTTAAAATCATTCAATTTGACAGAATTTCACATATATATCTAACATATCAACAATACAAGTTTCCAACAAGCATACCAACAATTAGTTTCAACAAGCATACCAACAATAAGTTCCAACAACATATCCAACATACAAGTTTCCAACAACATATCCAATATACAATGGTTTCCAACAACATATCCATACATACATATCCAAAACAAGTTTCCAACAAGTTTCCATAAACAAAAAGGAAGCACAAGTAGAAGAGTACACTCCTTCAATGCAAGCTTCCTCATCTATAGCAAATCTGCAAATTAGGAAAGATGAAAGTTAGAAGAAGAAGAAGACTGGCTAGAAGAAAAAGAAGAAGAAGAAGAAGAAGAAGAATTTATCTTCTCTTTCTTGTTCTCCTCTCATGTCCTCTTTTCCAAGGTAGTAATGCCATTTTCTAGCTAACTAAGCATATCAAGTCATTTTGGAGGAAAAAATGCTAAGTATAGGTCATTTTATAGCTATCCTAGGTAGAATATATCATTTTGGAGGTAAGTAAGGTTATTATGTAATTTTTTAGGAAAATAAGCTAAGTATAGGTCATTTTGGAGCTAAACCAAGGTTATTATGCCATTTTTTTACCTAAGTGAGCTAATTATGTCATAAATGAACTAGCTAAGCTAATTATAGATCATTATTGAGCTATCCTAGGTAGTTATGCCATTTTGTACCTAAGTGAGCTAATTATGTCATAAATGAACTAGCTAAGCTAGCTATAGATCATTATTGAGCTATCCTAGGTAGTTATGCCATTTTCTAGCTAACTAAGCATATCAAGTCATTTTGGAGGGAAAATGGTAAGTATAGGTCATTTTATAGCTATCCTAGGTAGAATATATCATTTTGGAGCTAAGTAAGGTTATTATGTCATTTTTGAGGAAAATAAGCTAAGTATAGGTCATTTTGGAGCTAAACCAAGGTTATTATGCCATTTTTTAGCTAAGTGAGCTAATTATGTCATAAATGAACTGGCTAAGCTAATTATAGATCATTATTGAGCTATCCTAGGTAGTTATGCCATTTTATACCTAAGTGAGCTAATTATGTCATAAATGAGCTAGCTAAGCTAGCTATAGATCATAATTGAGCTATCCTAGGTAGTTATGCCATTTTCTAGCTAACTAAGCATATCAAGTCATTTTGGAGGGGAAAATGCTAAGTATAAGTCATTTTATAGCTATCCTAGGTAGAATATATCATTTTGGAGCTAAGTAAGGTTATTATGTCATTTTTGAGAAAAATAAGCTAAGTATAGGTCATTTTGGAGCTACTTAGGTCATTTCTTAAGCTAAGTATGCATTTGTTAAGCAAAACACTTGGGAAAACTTACCATCATCACGGAGGTGAAGGACTGGTTAGGTTTGCGCCAGGGTGAGACGTAGAAGGACCGGTCGGGGTTGCGGCAGACGTAGAAGGATCGGTCGATGCTTGTCGGGAGGCACGCTGCATCAAAGATCATTTGCAAGCAATGTCTCCTTAGCATGATGCAACTCAAATGTGAATACTAGTAACTAATGATCATTCAAATGAAACTCATCATGGGTGCTATAACAATATGGGGCATCGACGAAGGGGTCTGACCATTGTTCTGGCACACGGTCTGCACATTTTTTTTCATGAGTCATTCATATTAGTTAGTGATGAAACGAACATTACGTGCATGATTTGGCTAATATGCAGTAGAAACTTACCACGAGGAGCTCGTATAGGGCTCGGTGAGACGTGTCATTCCGGTTCCTCTCCTCCTCCAAGAGCCTAGCGGTCCTCTCCTCCATGTTCCTCTCCCTCTGCGCCGCCTGCCTGTTTGCCTCTGCCAGAAGCTCCTGGGCCCTAGCCTCAATGGAGAGCTCCATTGGCCGTGGACGAGGCCTTATCTTAGGATCAGAGCTCGTCTGGCGCTTCTTGATCTCCGAGAGAGTTCTAGGACAACGTATCAGTCATCCCCAATGGCTATCGAGCCATGGGGCCTCCCGCCACCAGATATCATCACGAGCTCTGGATCAAAAGGACTCTGGCTCGGGTTGAAGTCCTCCCCTTTCCTCGCCTTCCGCTCATCTCTATACCTCACGAGCTTGTTGTGGGAGGAAATGTTGCTGAAGCTGTTTGGATGATCGAGGTCATCCTCAAAGAATGCCTTGGCCTTCTTGTATGAGGCAGTATGGGCCATGGCATAGAGGACGAACAGAGGTGGCACCTCCTTCTTGTTTTATTGTGCCTAAAAGAGAGGAACAAAATATTAGGTAAGGGCTCAAGGTAGCATGAAGAATGAAATTGCATGAATCATGAAGCAAACCACATGCCCACTGATCCCCATACTCAAACAGGTTGGAGCTCCCTGGATGGTGTGGCACACCTCTCATTTGGGCACACTTATCCTTGGCCTTATTGTGTTCGGCTAGCCATTCGGGAGAGCACCACTCATCCACCAATGCCTCCCAACAGTCCATCCTATCCGCACACCATCTCGGGGCACCTAAGTTAGACAAGAGAAATTTCAGCGCTACGCCTAAGAATCAAATCAAAGAAACTAAGTACAAGGCCTTAACAATAGATAATTACCTTCATTAACTTCTCCTTACTCAGATAATTTTTGCGGCACTTCTTCTTGGCCCTCTTAATGTTAGTCGAGGCGTAGTAGTCTCGAATAGCTTGCACCCGAGCCTCGTGCCGTAAGTTCTGAAGTAGGCGCTTGCACTCGGCTTCGAGAACAACAGTCGCTTTCGCTCATGTTCCTCAAGACACCTATAGAAGGTCTGCAATCAAACAAGACAACACTTATTAGTACAATCGCTAGGTGCTGTTGATTTTTAATTCTGTAAAGGAGAAATTACCCAAAAGCAACGGATCACAATGTCAGCCACCGTCTCGCACAAGACACCATCGACCATCTCCTCCGGCAGGGCCGGGGCAACCATGTACCGCTCCTAGGTCAGTGCTACCTATGGAGCCTCACCATGCAACTGGACCTTCCCCGGGAAGTGGTGCCGGAGAAGCACACGAAGGACCTAGTTGGGCTTGCGGACACCATGCTCATGTTTCCAACCCCTGTAGTATGACAAGGCCAACACATTAGATATTAATTTGAATAAACATGAAGGCAAAAGGTTAAAAAAGAGTAAATGCACTTACTTCTCCACATTAGGCGCAATCAACCACCTTTGCTCGCGGGTCGTCGACACGGGCGGGAGCTTTGTACAACCACGCTAGTAGACCTTCTTGCCCTCCTCAACCAGCTCGCCCTTGCTATAGGTGTCCTCAGACAAGTTGTCCTCACCACCATCAGCATGGCCACTAGCCTCCGGAGTCACGTGGGACGAAGACTCTGGGACCCGAGTCTCCTGGGATGAAGACTCTGGGACCGGAGTCTCCTGGGACGAAGGCTCGGTGACCCGAGGCTCGTTGACCCGAGGCTCGTGGACCGGAGTCCGAGACGGGTCCAAGTCAGATGGGTCCACCTAAGACGGAGCACTCCTGTGGTCGGGAGAATCAGCTATGGGTGGTGGCAAGGAAGGCGCAGCAGCCTTCCTACCTCTAGCACCTCTCTTCGTCTTCCCCCGACCTCTCCCGGCCGAAGAAGAAGCGCCCGCCGGTGTCTGCATGCAGTGTACCGGCGCTCTCCGGAGTTGCTGGGGTGGAATAATAGCACCCCTCCCAGCACGCACTAAGAAAGGAGGCTAAAAGCCCTCTCGACCCGAGCCCACCATCTGTCAACACCTGCAATGACAAAGAGTGAAAGAAATTAGTTCAACATAAAATAATTGAATACCTAATAACATGAACTAACTAATAATATGCATGTACATAAAAATAATTGAATACCTCACATTACTAATATTAATTTTCATCGTCTATATATGCTCCGGGATCAATAAATGCATAATCATCATCACTATCAGTAATGACGTGCTCATCAGTATCATCAATAAATGCATCAACATGTGGAAGGCCTCTATGTAATCGGTCAAGCATTGTTAGGTCATCCGCAGTAGTAACCTCTTCTTCTTCCGTCTCTTCTTGTTACGGCTCAGGGGTGAAGTCGGGTTCACTATCGCTGTCGACCTCAATGTTCTGGGGTGAAGTAGAGCGGTTCTTGAAACGTTTCTTGGAAACATGTGTTTCTTGGAAGAATTCTCCTTCATATGTGTCTGGGTTAATTTGAGGTTCATAATCATCTTCATTAAGGGGAGGTCGTCTAAAATGTGGCGGCACATCATAAACGACATCCCAACCTTTCAAATTTGGATCCGTTTGGCAGGCCCATGGTAGATAGAAAACTTGGGTCGCCTATTGAGTCGTAATATAGACATCAGGAACATCTAAATGGGTGCTTTGTTTGATTTTGACTAGCCCTATATGTTCATGAGTCCTTCTAATCTCCTTCGGCTTGAACCAATAACATTTGAAGACTACGACGTTTGGTGGGTTTTCACCAAAGAATGTAAGTTCATAAATTGCTTCAACTCTTCCATAGTACTTGACCCTCCTTCGCCGACAGTAGAGACACAACAATTTGTAGACTTTTGGTGAGCCATAGATAGCACTTTGCCAAAAGTACGAAAGTGATACCCGTTGATGTCGTATTTTTCAAATGAACGGGCCTTATAGTCAAAACCATTAGCGACTTGTCTCAATTCGGAGTCGATAGACTCTACATTAGCCTACAAGTTTAATACGAAAGGATTGTTGCATTAGCTAAAAACTAGGCGAAGAAATGAAATCGTCTAATTAATTGAAATTACCGTTTGCTTGAACCAAGAGATGAAACTAGGATAGCCGCCTCCTTGCTTTGCCAGAAGCTCATACTCTTTGATGGAATCCTTTTGGATCACCGCTCCCTCCGAGAATTTGGTGACGTATCGACTGTATCACATATTCGGGAATAAGAGAATTTCAAAGGAATTAGAAGTTTTTAAACAATGTACCGAGAACTTACTCGATGTATGGCCACACTTCTATTAGGTTGTTGAAGATATACAACGAAATGGTCCGCCATTCTTAGACATCCAACGCTATTGATTTCGAAGCACCGGCTGGTGCGAGCTTCCCTTTGAATAGGCTTAGGTTGGATCGACCTTTTTCACGGTCACCATCATTGTACCGAGGCTTCGGATTATGCAAATGACGATTCTTGGCTTTGTAGTGAGCTGTCACGAAGTTTGCCACCTCCTCAGTAATGAATGCCTCGGCCATCGATGCTTCAACTCTACGTTTATTTTTATATTTTGCTCGAAGTGTCTTCTGCATCCTCTTAGTTGCAAAGCACCAATTATTTTGCATGCCCCCCCCCAATCTTGCCTCGGTCGGGAGATGCAAAATCAAATGTTGCATTGGATTAAAGAAGCCCGATGGAAAGATCTTTTCTAACTTGCAGATCAACTCTGGCGCCAACTCTTCCAGTTTGTCTAGCATGTCAGGCGATAGTTGTTTCGCACAAAGAGCATGGAAGAAATAGCTCAGCTCTGCCAATACTAGTCATTCATCCCGAGGGATAAAGCCATGCAACATCACCGACATTACCCGCTCAAGCCATATGTGCCAATCATGACTCTTGAGACCAAATATTTTCAATTTGTCAAGACTCGCTCCCCTCTTTAGATTCGCTGCATACCCGTCGGGGAACATCAACTTCATTTTTACCCACAAGATCATTTCCCTCATAGCTGGCCTTCAAAGATTGAACCATGCCTTTGGCTTCCTCCAGTTCTTCTTTCCTTTCGGTTGTCGAATGTTTTGTAACGGTCTATCACATAGAGCCTCCTGGTCGACTCTAGCCTTAGGATTATCCTTCGACTTCCCCTCTATGCCGAACAATGTACCAAAAAGGGCCTCCGCGATATTATTTTCAATGTGCATCACATCGATGTTGTGTGGGCAAAGGAGGTCTTTAAAGTAAGGCAAATCCCACAAACATATCTTGTGAGTCCAGGCGTGTTCCGTATTATACCCTTTGAAATACCTTAGACGATCTAGATCCGGCTCGAGAGCGTTTATCTGATCCAGGATCTGTTGGCCTGTCAACGCAGATGGTGCAGTGTTTTTGACAAATCTACCTTTGATGAAATTCTTCTTGTCTTTTCTGAACTTATGGTCAGGATCCAGGAACTGTCTATGCATGTCGAAGCAAGAAAACTTGCGACCCACCTCTAGCCAACGGAACTGAAGAGATGCCTTGCATGTGGGGCATGGAAACCTTCCATGCACACACCAGCCAACGAATAGCGCATACGCCGGCAAGTCATGCATCGAGGACATGTACCACACATGCATTTTGAAGTTCTTTTTTGTAGCGGCGTCGTATGTCTTGATCCCATTATCCCAGGCTTCTTGCAATTCATCCTTAAGCGGTTGCATGTACACATTCATATTCTTCCTCGGATATTTGGGCTCTAGAATTATCAACGTCAAGAAAATGTTCTTTCTTTTCATAATCTCTCCGGGGGGAGATTGACTGGAATGACAAATATAGGCCAACAACTGTATTGTGCTGCTGTCATACCATACACATTGAACCGATCCGTGCTGATGGCAACTCGAGGATGCCTTGGATCTGCCGCTTTATCCTTATGTAATGCATCGAAGTGCTTCCACGCAAAAGCGTCTGAAGTGTGTCCCAACATCGGATTCCCATCTGCATCTAGTTCTCTTCTTTTGCCCAATTTATGCCATGTCATCTATCTGGTTGTCTCTTCGACCATGAAAAGACGTTGAAGTCTTGGTATGATTGGCAGATACCGAAGAACATTAATGGGGATTTTGGTCTGACTCTTCTCACCGATACCGTTGTCTACCAGAACATACCTTGAAGCATTGCAAATGGGGCAATAGTTCAATCCCGCATACTCAAGCCAAAATAAGGCACATCCATTCTCACAGGCATCTATCTTCTCATAGGGCATCTTAAGCGCACGTAGGATTTTGTCCGACTAGTACAGGTTTGGTGGCAATACATGGCCTTTGGGTAGAAAGCGTCCAAATATCGTCATCATCGTGTCATAGCATTCTCTGCCCAGGTTGAACTGAGCCTTCAGAGCCATTACTTGCACGATGGCAACCAGCTGACAAAGCTCAGTGTGCTCGTGGAGAGGACGTTTTGAAGACTCCAACATTTCATAAAAGGCCTTTGCAGATTCCTCCGTCTCATCGTACGAATGCCGAGCGTCATCAAAGTCTTGCACCATGTCTTCGATCTCGGTACCATGCTCGTCGGTGAGACGATGAACCACCTCATCTCTAGCATGTTGGGCAGACTCACCATGAAATGTCCAGACCGTATAATTAGGAGTAAAACCCCACTTTTACAGGTGTTTGATCATTTCAAACTATGACTTCTTCTTTAGTTGTTGCAATCAACACAAGGGCACCAGGTTGTTTTCTGTCCATTTGCAAATGCGACTCTCACAAACTCCTTGGTTTTTGTTATCCATTCACGGGTTATGTCTTTCTGACTAGTGTGACCTGTGTACATCCACCCACGATCACTCATCTTGCCTAGCTACTGGACACACAAAAAATAAATACATAATTCAGCAAACCATATTCATCAGTTAAAAGAGTTTGTCAATTTTATTACGTCCATGCAACCTAGACGCTAGTAGGTAAAGATAGGTCCTAATCCCACCCGAGTATGTGTAGATTGGGTTCGTTTTCCCATGCTCCGCTCCGGATCTGACACACAATTTTGGTAGCACCTCCCCGCTGTTCTCCTGATACACGTCTCGGCAATAAGCAGAGAGGATGTGTACCTGGAGAACAACAGGGAGGCACTGACGAAATTCTGCATCGGATCCGGAGCAGAGCATATGGGAAAACGAACCCAATCTACACATACTCAGCCTGTCCATGGATAATGTTGGACAATTCGAAAGAATCACGGTTATAAATATGCTAATGAATACATATTTATAGATGTAACCCTTTCGAACGGGAGATGCATAGTGGTCACGCATACTGATGATTGAAGACACCTATAGCTAGCAAGTTTCATTGGCACGAAGACCGGAACAAAGCAATTTTTTTAAGGGTGCAGGGGAGAAGATGTCATTTGTGCTCACCAACGAACGCAGCAGGGGAGCTCGTCAAATGCACGGGGAGGTCATCGAACAACTTCACATTGAAATTCACCTGATCAACACAAAATATGACGTTTTTTATAACAAAACAGGAAAATTTGTGACCTAGCTCACAATTTACAAAACTATGACCTCCTCAGCCTCACGAAGGCCGAAGAGCACCTTTTTGGTCAACAGGAGGCAGAATAGGTGTCGGGGGTAGGGGGTCAGTGGCATCAGGGGTCAGTGGCATCAGGGTTAGTGGCGTCGGCAGTCGGGGGTCGGGGGTGTCGGGAGTCGGGGGTCGGGGGTGCTGGCATCGATGGTCGGGGGTCGGTGGTGTCAGTGGTCGAGGGGCCATGGCGTCGGTGGTCGGGGGTCCGGGGCATCGAGGTTTGGAGTCGGTGGCATCGAGGGTTGAGGATCGGTGGCGTCGGAGGTTGGGGGTTAGTGGCGTCGGGGGTTGGGGGCTCCTCTGTTCTTGTTCTTCTTCTTCTTCCTCTTCTTCTTCCTCTTCTTCTTCTTCTTCCTCTTCTTTCTCGTCTTCTTATTCCTCATTTTCTAATTATTCTTATTTTCTTCTTGTTTTTTTAGAACAAAACCTAAAACAAATTAAAACTAAACTAAACTAAACATAAACCTAAAACTAAAACAAACTAAATCTAAACTAAGCATAAACCTAAAACTAAAAAAACAGAAAAATAAGAGGAGGAGGAGGAGGAGCTCACCGCGGGGTAGGGGGCCGGGCTGCCGGTGGAGGAGGTGGGCGGTGGAGGAGGGGGGAACCCCGCCGCAGGGGAGGGGGTGGCACCGCGGCCTTCCTCACGGTGGTGCTCGGGCGGCCACCGCAGGGGAGGGGCGTTGTGGCCGGTGCGACGGGGGCGCGGGGTGGTGGGTGGCCTGGGCAGAGCGGCCCGGTGGCAGGGCGGGGTGACACGGGGCGTGGCGGGGCAGGGCGGGGTGGCCGGGCTGCAACGCGGCGGGGGAGGGCGGGGCAGCCGGGCGGTGGCGCGGCGGGGCACGGCGGCCGACGACGGGGCAGGCGGGGCGGTGGCGTCTTGGGCACGGGGGTGAGAGAGGGGAAAGAGAGAGGGAGAGAGAGAAAGAGAGAGGGGAGAGAGATATTTAGGTCACCTCTTTGCCGTCTTCTAGCAGATGACAAAGAGCCTAGCTAGCGGACTGCTAACGACCACTTTCTTTGCCATCCGCTAGCAAAAGACAAAGCTTCTTTGTTGTCCGCTAGCAGACGGCAAAGAAAGTGGCCGTTAGCAGTCTGCTAGCTAGGCTCTTTGCCGTCTGCTAGCAGACGACAATGCTTTTATGCCGTCCGCTAGCACATGACAAAGAGCTGGCTAACGACAAACATGATCTTTGTCGTCAGCAGCATCTTTGTCGTTACCTTCTACAAGCTGATGGCAAAGACCTTCTTTGCCGTCATCTAGCGGATGACAAAGAGCTGGGTGACGGCAAAGATGCTGATTCCAGTAGTGCTTGTCGCTACCGTCGACTGTCCGGTTGCGGATTCTGCCCGACAGCCAGAATTGAAAACCGTCTATACCCTAGTCCTTGATCTCCAAGACCTGGTCCGTGAATCAGAGGGGGGGAATCTCTCTAAAACCGGACCGTCATCGGTCCAGGACCCGTCGCACAATTTGGGAACAACAATTCCGAACACTCGTTGCGACAGGGAACCAAATTTTTCCCACCCACCGCCTAAGATGATCATCCAAGTACCACACCAAAGCCCATGTCTTCGGAATTTAGGGATATCAAGCTAATACAAGGAGAATCAGTCCACCACTTTTGGGCAGGACTCCTACTCACTATGAGCATAGTAAAAGGTCTTAGTGACCAAGAGGTAATGGCAATCTTCATTCACAATTGCCATGATGAAGGGATTCTCAATGACTTGCCCCGCCGACGCATAAGCGACTTTTCGAAGTTATCCAAATTGGTAGATAAGTACTATGCCATGGAGAGTGTCTGGCAATCTAAACGATTATTCTCGGAACCAATCTTCTCCGAACACCCTAGGGGGGCTCGGAAAAAGAGGACACCTCCAAAGCGGCTAGCCAGGTATGAAACCGTCGAAAAAAGAAACAAGTCCCTTTCTGGGGCTGGCACCATCTTTGACGGGATCTTGGATAAACCCTGCCCCATTCATTCTATGTTGTTGAACACAAACCCTACTCATAGCCTTCGAGCTTGCTGGGTTGTCAGGCATGTCGCAAAAAGTGGTGAGGCCATCCTCGACACACCTCCATCAAACAGGCGCTCTCCTTCGCCAACCGGATTTAATGACGAAGTATTGATGGTCCATGAGATCTTCCCCTCGAGGAGCAGGCGTAAAAGAGCTCTTAGGGAGAACGAGCAAGTCTACCACGTGGCAGCTACTAGCCCATGGGCAGACGTACCAATTACTTTCGGGGACACTGACCAGCCGCCCATCCTTCTCGGTCATTCACCAACCGTTCTAGTGTTGAATCCCATCATTGATGGATACCTGCTATATAAGGTTCTAATGGATGGCAACAATGGTCTTAACCTCTTATACGAGGCCACTCTGGAGAAAATGTAGTTCGACCGATCCCGCATCGAACATAGCAACACAACCTTCCGGGGAATTATCCCAGGGAAAGAGGCACGTTGTTCCGGATGTGTCATCCTAGATGTTGTGTTCGGTACGCCTGAAAACTACCGATCCAAAGAACTTATCTTCCACATCGTCCCCTTCCCAAGTGGCTATCACGCCCTATTGGGACGCGATGCCTTAACAAAGTTCCAGGCTGTACCCCATTACGGGTACATGAAACTCAAAATGTCAGGACCAAATGGAGTGATCACGATCGCTAGCGATTTGAATATAGCCCTTCGGGACGGAAAAAAACGACAGCACTCGCCCTCGAGGCATTAGCGGAAACTTTCGCCGCTGAAGAATTGACCACTTTATGGTCGACAGTCAATAGGGACGATGTGATCCTTAGGAAGAGGCCCAAGTCCACGTCCTTTAAACCCACAGAGGAAATCGTCAAATTTTAGGTGCATCCAATGGACCCCAATAAAACTGGGTCCATCGGAGCCCAGCTTGATCCCCTTACGGAGGAAACATTGTGGAATTTCCTCCGCGACAATTGGGGCATTTTCACTTGGCATCCTTCCGATATGCCTGGAATCCCACGACGGCTTGCCGAACATACCTTAAACATTATTCCGTGCTTTAAGCCCGTGAAACAGACCTTGTGCCGCTTCTCCGAGCCTAAACGGCAAGCCATGGGTGAATAATTAGCCAAATTGCTTGAGGCCGGATTTATTCGAGATATTAAACACCCCGAATGGCTAGCAAACCTGGTGATGGTACCTAATAAAGACAAGTACTGGCGGCTCTATGTCGATTTCAAAGACCTCAACAAGGCGTGCCCCAAGGACCCTTTCCCCTTACCACGCATAGACTAGATCATTGATGCCATAGACGGACACGATTTGTTGTGTTTCCTCGATGCTTACTCCGGATACCACCAGATTAAAATGAAGGAATCCGATGAAGCGACTACTGCATTCATCACCCCCTATGGGCCATTTTGCTTCAACACAATGCCCTTCGGGCTAAAAACGCCGGGGCCACATACCAGTGCATGATCCAAACCTGCCTCTCTACACAGGTCGGAAAGACTATCGAGGCATACGTGGATGATGTGGTAGTCAAAACCAAACACGTCGACCAGTTGATCGACGACTTACGTCAAACTTCCGCTAATTTACGCGAATATGACATACAGCTCAATCCGAAAAATGTGTATTCAGAGTTCCCTCTGGAAAGCTGCTTGGATTCATCGTCTCCCATAGAGGAATAGAGGCAAATCCAGCTAAAATCTGTGCTCTGTCAGAACTTGTAATCCCCACAGAGCTGAAGCATGTCTAGATGCTAGCCAGGTGCGTAGCGGTGTTAAGCCGCTTTATCTCCCGCCTCGGGGAAAAAGCTTTACCGCTCTATAAGGTGCTGAAACGGACCAACAATTTCGAATGTACCGATGAAGCAGTGGCTGCGTTGGAAGAAATCAAAGCAGTGCTGGCAACCAACCCCATACTCACAGCACCAGGCGCCGGTGAGCCCATGTTGTTATACATATCAGCCACCAACAAAGTCATCAGTGCAGTGCTCGTCGTTGAACGATATGAGGAGGGACATAGATTCCGGACTCAAAAGCCGGTATATTATGTGTCAGAGGTGCTAACGCAGTGCAAGTCCAGATACCCACATTATCAAAGAATAGCCTATACAGTATTCATGGCATCGAGGAAACTCCGACACTACTTCGAGGAGTGCGCGGTAACGGTGGCATCGGAAGTCCCCTTGAATGATATAATCAAAAACAGGGACACCACCGGTTGCATAGCCAAATGGGCCATTGAGCTCCTTCCCTTCGAAATAACCTACAAGCCATGCCACGCCATTAAATCTCAGGTACTGGCAGACTTCTTGGATGAATGGACAAAGGCCGAGCTCCCCAAGGAGTATAGCGCATACTCCCATTGGACGATGTACTTTGATGGATCCAAGACTTTGGCTGGTCTGGGGGCCGGAGTTATCCTCACACACCCCACATGCGAGAGTATATGATACGTGTTGGAAATCATGTATGCCGATTCCAACAATGCCGCCGAATACGAATCGCTTCTTCATGGTCTTCCGATGGCAGTGTCGATGATCATACGACGGCTAGAGGTACGGGGAGACTCAAATCTAGCAATATCCCTAATTAACGGCGAGTTCGATGCCAAAAATCCGAAGATGGTGGCATATAGAAACGTCGTCCTCAAGATATCTGCTCGGTTCAAGGGGTTGGAATTCCACCACGTTGTTCGAGACAACAATCAGGCCACCGATGTACTGGCCCGTATACGAGCCAAGCGCGATCCCGTCCCAAGTAACACCTTCCTGGAGAAGCTTTTCAAGCCCTCCGTAGTGTGGCAGGATGACGATAATGGCGCCGTTCCGAATACGGCGGACGAAGTTGTTACCCCCATAAACGAGCCAGATGATGGCATTATTGGCGGCTCAATGATGAATGAGACACCCTTGACCCATGAAGTAATGTCAATGATTGCGTCATGGACAGAGCCCTTCCTTGTTTACCTTGTTCACAAGGAACTCCCCGATGACCAAACTGAGGCACGACGCATAGTTTGGCGATCCAAGGCCTACAAATTACATGAGGGTGATTTATACAAGAAAAGCACCACTGGAGTATTATAGTGGTGCATATCCGAGGAAGTGGGATGGGAGCTCCTCGCAGAAATCCATGCAGGCATGGGAGGGCATCACGCCGCGACAAGATCACTTGTCGGCAAGGCCTTCCGAGCCAGTTTCTTTTGGCCTACAACTGGGATGGACGCCCGGTCACTTGTTCAACATTGCGTCGGGTGTCAACTCTTAGAAAATCAAAGTCACATGCCCCCTACATCTCTTTGCACTATTCCGATCACTTGGCCTTTTGCGGTCTAGGGGCTAGACATGGTTAGACCCCTTAAAGAGGGAACCAAGAAAAATAAATATCTACTGGTCATGGTTGGCAAGTTCACCAAATGGATAGAAACAAAGCCTGTTAAATCGGCTAAATCCGGACCAATGATTGACTTTATATCTAGCATAGTACACCATTACAGTGTATCGCATGATATAACAACAGATAATGGATCCAACTTCATGTCCCAAGAGGTCAAGGACTGGTGCGCAAAAATGGGCATAAAGCTTGATTACGCATTGATCTATCATCCGCAGACAAATGGACATGTCGAATGAGCAAACGGTCTCATTATGAGTGGCGTCAAGCCACCTTTGGTCCGATCTCTTTATGAGTCCGACTATCATTGGGTGGAGGAACTCGACTCCATTCTATGGGGCCAGCGTACCACCCCGAATAGATCAACGGGTTACACACTGTTTTTTATGGTCTATGGGGTAGAGGCGGTTCTCCCCTGCGATATTATCCACGACGCACGAAGATGCACATGTACGAGGAAAAGGAGGCCGAGTTGGATCGGCAGGATGACTTAGACGCCTTGGAGTGGGAGCAGGACATAGCTCTGGCTCGATCCACTCTTTATCAACAGCAAGCTCGATGGTACCAAAGTAGGGAGGTTAGGGCAAAAGCATACAACATAGGAGAACTCGTCCCACGGCTCTTGGAGAAACAGAAGCAAAAACTCAACCCCAAATGGGAGGGTTCTTTCATCATCGACGAAGTGCTCACGGGAGGGGCCTATCGTTTGCGGAATCCATCCGATAACCGCATTGAACCAAACCCATGGAACACAGCTCGTCTTCAGCGCTTCTACAGATAAACCGATGTCGTCTATACTCCCCTAAAAATTTTCCCTTTTTGTTATTTTTTGCCTTTTTTGCCTTTCCCTTCCCACTTTGCTGTTCGATAGGGGCAATTCCATCTCTTACCCTATGTTCGATTGAACCAGTCTTATACAACAAATAATCGGCATACACCATAAAGTGTTAAATCCAAACATAACACATGGGGGCTTTTTTCAATAGCCAAAATTTTATTTGTCTATATTTACCGAGCACATGTTTCTTTTGTCATGTTCTAGCCATCATATGCATCAATTCAAACTAAGACTTTGCCAAGCTGGGTTGCCTCGCTCCTGTGATTACTCTCTATGTTCCCGATTGTTTGGCTAGAGAGTAAAGGGAGCACATCTCTGATTGTTACGACTGGGTCATCCGGACACGTACCTCAGACGGGTGAAGCTGAAAGCTAGCTATCTTACGTAGACAATTGGTCGGCTATGACGGAAACACCTTATACAGCTCTGGCTCCTATTATAGTGCTTTGGGTCTTTTCTTCCCAGAGAACAATAGGCCGCATACTGCGGGTATGCGGATTTCTATCTACGCTCTTCGTAGAACCCCAACAAAAGGTATTGATAGAGGTACTATTTTCATCGGAATATGTTTCTTATGCTATGTCATAACATAACATATCTTGCCGTGTGTTCTCTGTCTATTCGCACCACATGGCTGGATTACCTGGTTCCCCGAATGCATTTCGCTCTTTCGCGAGGGAATAATAAGGAGGAACACTTCTGAGCTCTTCACACGGAAGGTAGAAGCTGATGGCCAGTTAAGACAAAGTTTACAACATGGATTTTTTATACACATGTACATATAAATTACATGTGCGACTGCTAATCGAGATCATCGATTATTTTGTTGAGGGGGCAGTCCGCTTGCGAAAGACGGGCGGCTGGCATCACCTGATCATATACCAAGTGGAGTGGCACTTATTTTCCATCCGATCCCACAGGACCAACCCGGACCATATGCTCAGGGTTAAGTTCGGTGAAACGGCTCTTGACCATCGCCCACGCCTCCCGTGCTCCCTCGCGGCAGGCCGACGTCTTCCATAGTTCGAGCCTATCCCAAGCCCCCCTAAATCGATCCACAAGTGCGGCTAGCCCTTCAGGTGGCTGTTCGGTGGGCCATAGTGGCTTCACCATCCCTTTCATCACTTTTTGCACGCGCTTATGGAGAGAGGTCAGCTCCTTCAGTAGGTCCCCTTGGTCCGATTCAATCTCCTCTTCCAAATGTCCGAACAGGAGAACTGCACATAAGATAACAAATGTGATTACTATCATTCCCTACATTGGAAATACTTACTGATAGAGGAATTGTACTTACCGAATACACCCCTCTGAAGCTTTCGATTCTCTTCTTGAGCTTGGGCCAATTGAGTCTTTAAACTCTTTATTTCCTCAGCCTATTTTTGTATAACAAGGCAACCAGCCTGGTGCTGGGATTCCGCATACCTTTGAGAATCCTGGGCTTCTTACAGCTGCCTTTCCATATGTCCTATTGACTCGGCTGCTACACGGAATCCATATGTCGGGCATGATGATGTAAAAATATTAGCAGTAAATGCATACTCACCATGGGCCTCTCGCGTGAAGCTCTTTACTTGTGCTAGTTCGGCCTTCATGGATTGCACTTCCGTGCGGCTCTCCTCGCGGGCCTTGGCCAATTGCTCGGACTGTTGCTTTGAGGCCTGCGTTAGTAGTCAAACAATGCGGAGATCTTTAATTCGTTTGTTCTAAAACAAACTAAGGCTCGGGGGCTACTAGGCTTACACAAGTATGCAGATTCTATAAAATCCGATCTATTACCTAAATGTTGGTTGTTATCAGCTTCATAGCTTAGCCGAATTCAGCTCGGGCGGCCCCGAGGTGTGCATCCGCCGAGTGTAGGGCGCCGAACTCCTGGTCGGAGAAAATTGGGTGCCGCATGGCCTCCCATCGGCGTCGATGATGCATGGCACTCTCCACCTCCAATTTTGTGACAGATACTCCATCACCAGATTCAGTGGGCGCCGAATTAGCCATGGGGGCTTCCGTAAAGGAAGCTGCATGGGTTGTGTCCCGGGAGCTTCGGGCATCTCCTGACACCCGGGCAGCCCCCTCGGTAGGAGAGGATTGGTTGTTTTGCCCAGGTACAAAACAAGCGGCTATGTGATTATGCTGACTACAACGATAAAGCGGATATCCGACACGTCTGGGGCGCTCTTGGCCTCTAATTGGCCTCTAATTCGCCCGCAGCTTTGGCTGCTGGCGCATGGCGTGCGGATCGGCGGCGCTTGGGGTTCGTGACCGACACGTCTGGGGCGCTCTTGGTAGCAGACCTCTTGCGGGAGGAACTTTTCTTCTTGCCCGCGGATGGAATGGAGAATGACTCGGGGTAATCAATTATGATAGACACCGGGGTCTGCACGATGTTGTCCTGGAAATAGACTCCATTTTCGAAGTCAAGGAGAAGATTCGGGTCCTCATTGAAGCCCGGATCATTGTCATGCGAATGGTTCTCGGGCTGAGCAGTCGGACAGTTGACTCTCTCAACGAAGCTCCTCCATTCCTGTTCACGCCAAGACCACGGTCAAATAGAGTGCGGAATGAAACCCCTAAATATTTCATGATTGAAAAAGAAAGGCTTACCTGTTCAATGGGATTGTGGGATGAATACCCTTCTTTGGTTGACCGCCTAATGAAGTCTTCTTGCTCTCCGTTGTACTCGTCGGCAAGTATTTCAGCCAATGTTGTTGGATTGGCGGGACCTTGTTTTCGAGAGCGCGTGGCGTCGCTTGTCCTGTTGTACCTCCATAGAGGGTGTACCCTCTGTTGGAGGGGCTGCACACACCAGGAGATAGTGGCGGCCATGACATCAATCATGGTTAGTCGGTGGTGGGCAAGCATTCGCACCTGTGTTGCCAGGCGTTGCACTTCGGCGCTTTCCCCCCTAAGATGAGCTCTTGGGTCACCAGTTGTACCTCTTCTTCGGGGGGAGGTCGGGGTATTTGGGTAGACTTGTCCGAATTGGCTCGAGCAAGGGGGGGGCATCTTCAATATAGAAGCACTCCGAGGTCCATTCTTCGGATTTCCTCGGTGTGCCAGCCAGATACCCCGTTCTCGCTATACGACATACTTTGGCCCCGTCGACCCCTAAGATTGTCTTATCCCGAGTTCGGGGGATGAGGCAGAAGTATTTCCTCCACAAATAGAAATGAGTTTCGCACCCTAAGAACATCTCGCAGAGGGCGACAAAGCCCGAGATGTGTAGAATTGACCCTGGGGTGAGATGGTGGAGTTGGATCCCGTAGAACTCTAGTAACCCCCTCATGAATGGGTGGATTGGAAACCCAAGGCCCCAGAGGAGGAAGGGGACAAAGCAAACGTGCTCCCCTTGTTTGGATTGGGGAAGCGCTCATCAAAAACCTCGTCACCATAAGAGACCAGACCTGTGCGGATCACCGCCAGATCTGATGATGGAAGATATCCTTGGGTCTCCAGATTACGGAGCCGCAGGAGTGTGACAGTGCAGCTACTCCAATCCCCTGGGCGTAGGCCGTAAGGGCGTGCTAAGGAGCTGGGAGCATTAGCCATGTTTTGCATGGAGGTTCCGCTAGGAGTTTTGGACAAGAGGGAAGAAGAAGATGTGGTATCAACCACGATTTTGTTTGGTTAAATGGGTTGGTGCGTCAGTTGTGGAGGGGTAAGATTGTAAAAATCGCTGGCTCCTCACCTCCACACGACGCGGGAAAGTAGAGGAACTCACACAGTTATTGTAATAACCCAGCGCTCGCGACGCCTGCGATCTTACCGAAGACTGGTCGGTTGGCGAATGAAGAAGGATGAGGGACTCGCCTTGCAAGCCGAAGATGATGACATAAGGAGATCAATTGAATATATATCGGCGGTGAAGGCCAGTCTGGGGGCTACTAAGGCAGTCCTGGATTAGGGGGTCCTCGGATAGTCGGCCTGTTGTTCATGGGCCGGACTGTGTGGGCCGCAAGGCAGGCATCGGATGATCGAAGACCGCCTGTGCCAGATGGAAGCTTCGAGGAGTCGTGACGTGTTCTCCAAGTTATTAGTTGTAGTTAGGAATGTTATCTCTTCAGCATGTAACTGACCATGTGTAAGCCTAGGGCACCCTCGACATCTATATAAGCCGGAGAGTTTTTACGGTATGAGATAGAACAACTCATCTAGGGTTAGACATATGATCTCGAGGTAGATCAACTGTGTAACCCCTTACACCATCAATACCATCAAGCAGGATGTAGGGTATTACCTCCATAGGAGGGCCCGAACCTAGGTAAACTCGTGTCCCCTTTGTCTCCTGTTACCGTCGATCCTCGTCTCACAGTTCCAGACCCCCTACCCGAGATCTGCCGATTTTGACACCGACAGCGGGCTAACCATTCATCCCGAATATTGTGCCAAAAGGAGGCTACTGCCTCGGCATTCGAGCCGTCAACAATCTGGTTTTTCATGGTCAAGAACCGATTCTAGAATTGCCATGCGGACTATCCTAGATCCTTGACAACGTTGCTTAGGTCGGAGGAGTCGGCGGCCGAACATAGGTGCAATGGAAGTTGGATCGGAATGCATCATCTAGGTCTTCCCGGCACCCAATAGAGTTTTCAGGGAGGCTATTTAACCAGTGCCGAGATGGCCCCTTAAGTTTTAGGGGGAGATATTTAATGGTGTGGAGATCATCTCCTCACGCCATGTAACAACACGGGACCGACGCTTCAGAAGATTCCCCTTTTATTTCCATTCTCGTCTGTGGTTCGTTTTATTGTCGCATTCATCATCGCATCATTTGCATCATCTGCATAGCATCATCACTTGTTTTCGAAAACTTGAATCCGTGAGTAGCTGTCGGTTCTCTCCGTTCATGTCGGTGACCGTTTTGAGAACACACACACGCATGTGCCCGCGACATCATTAAAAGAACCCGTTTTAAAGCACGCGAAAAATATTCTCTGATCGGGTCGAAACTTGGCATGCCGTCTTGCTATAGCATAGGTAGACCGCTTGTCAATTTTCGTCGTCATCGGAGGTCGTTTGGTACCTCAACAGATGGCTTTAGCAGTACGGTCATCGGTTAATTCTCGAACGTTTTCGGTTTATGAAACTCCGTCACCGGGCCACACAACCTCTCTCTCATCCCCACCTTGCCCAACTACACAGCCCACTAGCCCAACTTAGCCCCCGTCAGTTCGTGGTCATCGGATCGTGATCGGAAGGACGAGACCCAACCAACCCTAATGCCATTCCCTATTTAAACCCCCATGGAGAGAGCCCCTCACTCTCTAGGGTTTCCCCCCATGTAAATTGCAGCCACACCCCTAGAAAACCCCACCTGCTAGCTCCACCTCCCTCTTCCCCAAAATCCCACCTCCATAGCCAATTTCAGCCCTCAGATCTGAGATTTGGGGCTAAGAATCACCCAAATCCCACCTACCGGACATGTCCGCAGGCCAACTCGGACACCTCCGGTGACCATAGCCTCCCCTAGCAGCCGCCCGAGCCTCATCCCGCGCCTCCAGCCGCGCCGCCCTTGCGACCTCGCCGGAGCCCGACACCGGCGAACCACCGAGGCCGGACCTCCCCGTTCCTCTCCTCCTCCCTTACCTCTCCTTCCTCCTCTCCTCCTCTCCCTAACCTCCCCGACCACTCTCTTCCTCCTGCAGGTCGCTACAGCCGTCGTCGGTCCTTCACTCGCCGCCACCGCCCAGATCCGGCCGGGGATTGCCAGATCCGGTCGCCCCCGGCCTGTTCCTGGCCTTGTCGCGCCTTCCCGCGGCCAGTCGATGTCGTGGCAGCCGCCGCCGCCATGGCCTCGTGCTCTGGTGAGCACAAGGACAGCGACCTCGCCTCGCTTGGGCCTCCTCCGTGTTCCTCACCAGGCCACGCGAGTGCCTTGGGCCGTGCCTCCGCCAGCGTGGGCCGCCGCCTAGCCGGCCCAGCTAGGTGTAACAACTCGGGACCGACGCTCCAAAAGATTCCCACCTATTTCCATTCTCGTCTGTGTTTCGTTTGGTTGCTGCATTCATCATTGCATCATTCGCATCATCTACATGGCATCATCACTCATTTTTGAAAACTTGCATCCGTCCATAGTTGCCAGTTCTCTCCGTTCGTGTCGTTGTCCGTTTCGAGCCCAACCACACACGCACGTGCCCGTGGCATCGTTAAAAAAACCTTTTTAAAGCGCGCAAAACATATTCTCGGATTGGGTTGAAACATGGCGCGCGGTCTTGTTATATTATAGGTAGACCGCCTGCCAAATTTTGTCGCAATCGGAGGTTGTTTGATACCCGAACGGTCAACCATAGCAGTACGGTCATAGGTTCTTCATTAGACGTTTTTGGTGTTAAAACTCGTGTCACGGGCCACCATTCTCGCTCTCTTATCAGCCCAAGGCCTCTACACAGCCCACCTAGCCCAGCCTATCCTATTCCCGCAATCGGAGCCGTCCGATCTCGATCGTACGACTCGAAGCGGTGCAAAACTGCTAACCTAGCCCCTAATTGCCTATTTAAACACCCCTATCCCTGCCTAATTGGGAAACCCTAGGTGTCCCCTCGAAATCCGCACCGTCGCCTCCTCCCACCCACTAGCCGCCGCGGCCCACGAAGCCCATCCGGGCCCGGCCCGGGCTCGAACCGCCCCACCACCGCTCGCCCTGAGCCAGGATCGCCACCGCCCGTGATCCCCTTAGCTCGAGCCCCTCTCCCATGGCTGACCAACGCCCGAGCCTCCCCGAGCAGCTGCCTCGTCTGACCACCGGCGGTCGGTTGCTGGAGGGCCGCCGGAGTGCCACCACCGGCGCGAGTCGTCGGGACGCTGCCCCATCCACGCGAAGCCCTACGACCTGCGACTGTCGTTGTCGCGAGCTCCGCCGTCGTCCATGGACCCAGGCGTCCCACCACTGGTCGCCATCGTTCTCCGTCGGGAGATGGGTTCCCCCCCCCCCCCGCCGGATCTGGCCTTCCCCGGTTGCCCCAAGCCTCGTCGTCCCGCCACCGGAGCTCCAGGACCGCCGTCGTGATCGGATCGGGAGGAGCTCCACGCTCACGCTCCCGTTGACCCGCGCCTGGGCTGCCTCGCCCGCATGGGTCGGCGCCGCCCCAGGCCCAGTAGCGCCTAGTCTCCCTCACCTGGGTCGAGCCCACGAGGTGAGCTATGCCCTGGCCTATCCCTCACCCAGTGCACGCGTTGCTATGTTGCGCCCACCAGATTTCGGCCAATGTGTATTTTTTCCCTAAATGCGAATTTTCTAATTAACCCGTGAATTACAGAATTTCAGAAAAAACCCATGTTTTAAAATAGCTAATAACTAATTGCCCGTGCATCATATGAAAATAATGTAGATATGTTAACTGTCTAGAATTTCATGTAGTTTACTAATATTCAGCTTTCATGCATGTTAAAAATATTTAAACACGCTGATTGCATGGATTGGCGTGATGCCCTTTTTAAAATTAATTAATTCTTAACAACTTAACCGCGCCTCCGATTGAAATGCTTCATATATGAAACTTGACTAGAATTTCACGTAGATTAATAATTTGCAACTTTCAACCATGTTTAAACTATTTCCACTTGTTGTTTGCTGTAATTTACATTAATGCCATGTTAAAATGATTTTTTTAATAACTTTTAGACCGTAGCTCCGATGCAAATGTTTTACATATGTAACTTCACTAGAAAAATGTGTAGAATAACATAGTGACATTTACTTTGTTGGTTAACAACTCTAAAATTGTGTTAGGACATATCTGGACCAAATTCATAATATGCATGTGGGATCATTTCGGAAATGCTATATGTTGCTTCTGGCCCCATTTAAAATGCCTAGATGATATAGTTGTTCATGCTTCACCTCTTGCCATGTCTAACAACATTTAACCTTGATGTGTACCTAAACGGGAATGCACTAAGTAATTCAACATGGAGTTTCGTCAATATGCAACTCGTTGCATATTGAACTTCACTTAATATGTAGTAGTTGTTTGTTGTGCTTGCCATGCCATGCCATGTGTTGCATATTAAACTGGACGTGCATCATATTTGTTTGCGCATCATGTCATGCATATGTTGTGGTCTATCTTGTGTTGATTGTTGTTTCCGGTTCGCTTCTTCTCGATAGAGTTCTGAAAGTGTTCGGAGTGTGAGGATTCATTCGACTACGTTGGCTCGTCTTCTTCATGGACTCGTTCTTCTTCCGAGCCGGATCTCAGGCAAGATGACACATTTCCCTGGATACCACTACTATCATTGCCATGCTAGATGTCTCATTTTTCTATCGCTATGTCACGCTACCTATGACTTGTTTGTCAAGCCTCCCAACATTGCCATGAAAAGCCTCAAACCCCTCCACCTTCCCAGCAAACCTTTGTTTGGCTATGTTACCGCTTGCCCAACCCTTCTTATAGCGTTTCTAGCTGCAGGTGCAATTGCTTCCATGTGTCAACATGGACATTCTTTTGTTATCACAATATGATTGCTATTTAATTTAGTGCACATATACATTTAGTAAAGGGTGGAAGGCCTAGCCTTTTGCTCAGTGTTTTGTTCCACTCTTGCCGCCCTAGTTACTTGTGAACCAGTGTTACGTTCCATAATTGAGTGCTCCTTACATGCTCGGGGTTGTTATGGGGACCCCCTTGATTTTCGTGTTAGGATAAAGCTTGTCTGGCAAGGCCCAACATTGGTACTACATTTGCCTAATAACTAATAAAATTGCATCGGGACCCGCGGGCACCCGTGGATAATTAATCAACAACCTGAGCCAGTGCTCCTCATGAGTGTTGGTCCAAAATAGAGCACTGTGCAGGGCCAACCCGGGGAAACTCGGGAGATTTCTATCAGGCATCGTACACTAGCTTATCCGTCGTGTCCTGAGAATGAGATACGCGGCTCCTATCAGGATCGTCGACACGTCGGGAGGCCTTGCTGGATTTGTTTTACCTTTCTCGAACGTCTTGAGTAAGGAATTCCGATTTTCTTCCGACTATCTCATGGTGGCGGATTTCTTATGGAATTGCCTAGGAAGATCATGAGATTCGTGGTCGAGGTTATTCCCATTGAGTGTAGTTAATTTATGATGGATGAGTTGGAGCACTCCTGCAGGGTTAAATCTTTCGGAAAGCCGTGCCCGCGGCTATGTGGCAAACTTGGATACTTTGGTTAACACCCGGTCATAGAAAACTTGAACTAAACTCAAATAAAATAGACCAACTGTGTGCATAACCGTGACTATCTCTTCTCGTGAGTCCTTATCCAAGGGTGAACATGGTGGGGTTATGATTGACATAAGTAGGTGATCAGGATCACTTAGTGATCATTACTAGTTCACGTCCGTTATGCGTAGGCCACCCACTTTACTTTCTGTATTCGTAAGTTAGCCACTCAAATAAATGCTTAGTCGCTTGCTGCAGCCTGACCACTTAACCATACCTCACCCATTAAGCCTTAATAGTCTTGATACCCTTGGAAATGAGATTGTTGAGTCCCTGTGGCTCACAGATTACTACAATAATAGTTGCAGGTACAGGTAATGCGGCGATTTGACGTGAGCGTGATGCTTGATTTGATTCGGAGTTCTTCTTCTTCTTATTCTTCATCAATCTAGGATGGGTTCCAGGCGACAACCTAGGATAAGAAGGATGGATATCATTTTATCATTTGTTTTCGTCCATAGTCGGACCTTGCTCTTATGTATGATGTTTGAATATGTTGTTGTATTGATGTGATATTGATGTAGCTTGTGGCGAGTGTAAGCCAATTCCATATACTCATCTCTTCTGTACATGTACTTGTAATGATATCCATTTTTGCAACACAACGAGATGCGCTTTTATCCCTGTCGAGGCCCCCGTGCCAAAATAAGGATAGGATTGCATCTTGGGCATGACAAGTTGGTATGAGAGCGAGTACCGTCCTAGGAGCCCCCTTGATTGATCGAACTTGGTCGAGTCGAGTCTAGTGAAAAAACTATTTTGAGTCTAGTTATATCGGAGAGTAGGATTCTTTTTAATCCTCTTCAATGCTCTGGCGAGGACTTACGACTTAGGAATTTTGATTCTAATCCTCTTCTCGCTCAAAAAAAAATTAGGATCACGCGGGTATTTTTGGAAACTATATGATGCCGATGTGACGGTGTTCTGTTTTGGTGCCTCCTATCTGACTTGATTTCTTTCGAGGAGTTGAGCTCCAGGGAATTCGTGGCACATCATTATCATTCATCTTCCTTAGTATCTCAAGATGGAGGGTGTTCGGAATTGCTTCAATACTTGTCATGGTGAGATAAGGTCGGAGTCATCCATTACTGGGGAGGCATCTGGGATAACACCATGGTTAGTATCGTTGTGCTTTCGAGGATCCAAATTAGATGGACTTGCAAAAGCCTCTGGTTATGTGTTGAAGGATGGATACAGTTGGGGTGTAGGTTTGTTAGTTGTGTGAGATATTTCCTCCTTGTATCCCCAACACCGGATTGCATAACCAGAAAGTTTACGGAAGTTCTTAGGTGGGAATTCAAGTAGTTACCTAGGCTATCTTTCAATAGATCATGACGTGAGGTTGGGTTCGACATCTAGTGGATTCGTTTGTTCGCGGTCTTTCTTATAGAGGACAGTATCGATTATGCTTCGTCAAGCCTTGTAGTTCGCTATGCATAGGGAGCATATTCGAGAGTCATTTCAATATGACAATCCAATGTACGATCAAGCCTGTGCGAACCTTACCACGAAAATATCGGACGAAATCTCTGTTATGCATTTGTTTCCGACTCGTTCCGTAAGCCTCATCCTTTGTTTTGTGTTTGAATATGGTAATTCGAGTTGCTTCGATGTCAAGTGGTGATTTCATATCTTTCCTAAATGGTGTTCGCATATTTCCACGAGTCAAATCCTTTGGATCAACTGGAGTTGTCATATCAATTCTTTTTATCCGGTGTGCTTCTCTTCAAGATAATTCTATCATCTCCAATATTTGCAAGACCAATCCTCATATTTCGTTCGAGAGTTGTCTCATCTGTTCCGTGTTATCTTTATTTTCCCCACCCTCCCACCCTTTTTATTCAATGATTAAATTCTCTTCCAAGTGCCTTTCTCTTCATCAATGCTTCCGCTGTCATTTCTTCATATTGTATCCGGTGATTTCTTGTGGAGATTCTCAAGAGTTTGAATTTCAAGATCTATCCTCATATTCCTAGTTCTTATTGTTATTCTTCTCTGGTGGATTTGATTCAAGCTCTCGATGTTAATCATATCCTCTCTCACTCGTTGAATGGTTTTCATGTTGCAAATTCTCATCAAGCCTATCTTGGTTTTCATATCTCTCTATTCTATCCGGAGTGCTGAAGATATCTCAGTAGATTCATGTTTCTGTTCTAAATCTTTTCAATTATTTCGAGGGTCTCACCTCATCAAGTTCTTAATTTGTACCGGTGCAATCTCTCTTTCTAAGCAATCGTTTCAACGGTGGTTTCTTTTCGGTGGGCCCATAACCCACAGGTTTTCCCCAGGATCTTATGTGGCTCTTCTAATCTTTCCGGAGATGTCCTCATGTTCTTTTTAAATATGACGTAAGAATGGATTTCATCAGTCATATGCCTTCTCGAAGATCGCATCTAAATCATTTTCATCATTGGCTCAACCTTTCTTTCTTCATTATTTCGGACTATATTAGTAATTCATGGTGTTGCTTCTCGTCATTATTCTCAGTGGTGAAGACTGAAGGAGAGTTTCTCTTAATCTTGGTCCATTCTCTTGAAGATTTGTCATCTCATGTTGATGCTTTCCTCTCAATTGTTTCCATTCATGAGAAATTTCTCCCATATCTATCCGGTGCATTCAGAGTTGTTTTGATTTCCTGATCCTCCGAAGGCCATCATTTCAGAAGATTTCTTTGTTCTCAGCTTTTAGCTTTCGTTCTCAAATTCTTCTCAAGTGTTGTTCCTTCATTCGTATCTCAATTATTCCGGTGCCTTGTGAAGTTTTCCATTAGGTGGATCGTGATCTTCTCGTTTCCATGTCTCGTCGTTCAATCATGGTATCCTCATTTGTTTGTGAATTCTTACCAGTGTTCTCATTCATGAATTCTTCAAGATTGTGTTGTATCTCTCTCTTCATTCCTTTTCAAGAAGAATAGGTGGTGTGTGAAATCCGTGCTTGTCATTAGTTTAATCTGATGAAGGATAAGCATAACATAAATCTTATTCTTGTTTCATCAAGGTGATTTCAATCCTTCTTCCGGAGTGTTCATGATATCAAATTATTGATCTCAAGTGTTCTTATCTTTTCTTTTTCGGAGTTTCAAGTTTTCTCAAGAATCTCTTCGCATAGCTTCTTCTAAATCATGGCAAGGCTTCCATATTATTCTTCCCAACCTTCATTCTTTGATCATCATTTGTTCTAGAGATCCTAGTTTTGCTCAAGTATCTTGTCTCGAAGCATCATCTAAATCATAGCAAGGCCTCAATCTTTATTCTTTTTGCATCCTTCAATTCTTTCTATCATCCTTTCATTTCAGAGTTCTTCCGGAGGTTCTTCATGGTGGTTCATCAAGATTTCTTTCATTTTCAGTTTTCTTCAAGATTCTTGTTGGAGGTGCTCAAGTGTTCTTTATCTTGGATTTCTAATTTCAATTCCTTCTTCATTGTCTTTTGAGATGGTGTTATTAATTCTTGATTAGAGGGTCTCGAAGAAAAAATTTCAAGAATGAGATAAGTAAACCCATCTTGTATTCTCGGAGTTATCTTGGGTTGGATTTCACCTAAAGCATTTCCTAAGGATTGTTGCTATCATGGTGTCATAAATGATTCAAGTGTTTCCTCCTCATCGTATTGGTGAAAGAAGTTTTGTATATCTTGTTGCTCTCAATCAATTAATTGTTTCTGTTGTGGTAGGTTGTCACCTCATAATTTTGAGATGTTTTCCATAAGTCCACAACAAGCTTGTTCTTTTCATTGTTGGTGTTCCAACCAATCGGTTCAATCTCTTCTTCCTAAATATGCTTTGAAATCCATTTGTAGTAGGAGTTGTCATTTTCTTCTCCATTCTTTTTCCTTCCAATGATCTAGTTTCTTTTCTTTTCTTCCGGAGGCATTGTCATGTTGCTATCTTTCAACCATCATCTTGTTGTATCAAGATCATGTTCTTTCTTTGCTTATTCATTTTACCGGAGTGCTGTGAAATCTTTTCATGATCCTTCTGTCTTATGAAGCTTTGATTCTAATCCAACCGAAGTTTCGTGTCTCTCATTCAATTTCTTTCCTTCATATCAAATTCTACCCCTCTATCCTACCGAAGTGCTGCCGACATTTCTTGTGAATTCTTGCTTGTTTCTCATGTCGTTCTTCATCTGTTTCCAACCTTCATGTTTCATTGGTTTCACTTGTTGTCAAAGAAGCAACTAAGTTTTACCTCTTGCTCTTTCTCTTCACCTTATCATTCTAGATCTTGGGACAAGATCCTTGTGTAGTGGAGGAGAGTTGTAACAGCCCGGGACCGACGCTCCAGAAGATTCCCCCTATTTCCATTCTTGTCTGTGTTTCATTTGCTTGCTGCATTCATCATTGCATCATTCACATCATCTGCATGGCATCATCACTCATTTTTGAAAACTTGCATCCGTCCATAGTTGCCGGTTCTCTCCGTTCATGTCGTCGTCCATTTCGAGCCCAACCACACACGCACGCGCCCGCGACATCGTTAAACAAAACACTTTTTAAAGCGCACGAAAAATATTCTCGGATTAGGTCGAAACCTGGCATGCGGTCTTCTTATATTATAGGTAGACCGCCTGCCAAATTTTGCTGCAATCGGAAGTTGTTTGATACCCGAACGGTCAACCGTAGCAGTGTGGTCATCGGTTATTCGTCAAACATTTTCGGTGCTAAAACTCGTGTCACGGGCCACCATTCTTGCTCTCTTATCATCCCAAGGCCTCTACACAGCCCACCTAGCCCAGCCTATCCTATTCCCGCAACTGAAGCGGTCCGATCTCGATCGTATGGCTCGAATCGGTGCAAAAAAAACTGCTAACCTAGTCCCTAATTGCCTATTTAAACACCCCTATCCCTGCCTATTTGGGAATCCCTAGGTCTCCCCTCGAAATCCGTGCCGCCCCCTCCTCCCACCCACCAGTCGCCGCGGCCCGCGAAGCCCATTCGGGCCTACCCCGGGCCCAAACCGCCCCGCCGCCGCTCACCCCGGGCCAGGTTCGCTGCCGCCCGTGCTCCCCTTCGCTCGAGCCCCTCTCCCACGGCTGACCAACGCCCGAGCCTCCCCGAGCAGCTGCCTCGTCGGACCACTGCCGGTCGGTCACCGGAGGGCCGCCAGAGTGCCACCACCAGCGCGAGCCGCCGGGACGCTGCCCCATCCCCGCGAAGCCCTGCGACATGCGACCGTCGTTGTCGCGAGCTCCGCCGTCGTCCATGGAGCCAGGCGTCCAACCGCTAGTCGCCATCATTCTCCATCGGGAGAGGGGTTCCCCCATGCCGGATCTGGCCTATCCCCGTCGCCCCAAGCCTTGTCGTCCCGCCACCGGAGCTCCAGGACCGCCGCTGCGATCAGATCGGGAGGAGCTCCCCGCTCGCGCTCCCGTTGACCCGCGCCTGGGCCGCCTCGCCCGCATGGGCCGGCGCCACCCCAGGCCCAGTCGCGCCTAGTCTCCCTCACCTGGGCCGAGCCCACGAGGTGACCTGCGCCCCAGCCTATCCCTCGCCCAGTGCGCACGTTGCTATGTTGTGCCCACCAAATTTGGGCCCATGTGTATTTTTTCCCAAAATGCGAATTTTCTAATTAACTTGTGAATTACAGAATTAAGAAAAACCCATGTTTTAAAATAGCTAATAACTAATTGTCCGTGCATCGTATGAAAATAATGTAGATATGTTAACTGTCCAGAATTTCATGTAGTTTACAAATATTCAACTTTCATGCATGTTAAAAATATTTAAACACGCTCATTGCATGGATTGGGTGATGCCCTTTTTAAAATGAATTAATTCTTAACAACCAAACCGTGCCTCAGATTGAAATGCTTTATATATGAAACTTGACTAGAATTTTGCATAGATTAATAATTTGCAACTTTAAACCATGTTTAAACTATTTAAACTTGTTGTTTGCTGTAATTTACATTAATGCCATGTTAAAATGAATTTTTTAATAACTTTTAGACCGTAGCTTCGATGCAAATGTTTTACATATGTAAATTGACTAGAAAAATGTGTAGAATAACATAGTGACATTTATTTTGCTGGTTAACAACTCTAAAATTGTGTTAGGATAGATCTGGACCAAATTCATAATATGCATGTGGGATCATTTCGGAAATGCTATATGTTACTTCTGGCCCCATTTAAAATGCCTAGATGATATAGTTGTTCATGCTTCACCTCTTGCCATGTCTAACAACATTTAACATTGATTTGTACCTAAACGGGAATGAACTAAGTAATTCAACATGGAGTTTCGTCAATATGCAACTCGTTGCATATTGAACTTCACTTAATATGTAGTAGTTGTTTGTTGTGCTTGCCATGCCATGCCATGCGTTGCATATTAAACCGGACATGCATCATATTTGTTTGAGCATCATGTCATGCATATGTTGTGGTGTATCTTGTGTTGATTGTTGTTTTCGGTTTGCTTCTTCTCGATAGAGTTCCGAAAGCGTTCGGAGTGTGAGGATTCGTTCGACTACGTTGACTCGTCTTCTTCATGGACTCATTCTTCTTCCGAGCGGGATCTCAGGCAAGATGACACATTTCCCTAGATACCACTACTATCATTGCCATGCTAGATGTCTCGTTTTTCTATCGATATGTCACGCTACCTACCACTTGTTTGTCAAGCCTCCCAACATTGCCATGAAAAGCCTCTAACCCTTCACCTTCCCAGCAAACCTTTGTTTGGCTATGTTACCGCTTGCTTAGCCCTTCTTATAGCGTTTCTAGCTACAGGTGCAATTGCTTCCATGTGTCAACATGGACATTCTTTTGTTATCACAATATTATTGCTATTTAATTTAATGCACATATACACTTGGTAAAGGGTGGAAGGCTTGGCCTTTTGCTCGGTGTTTTTTTCCACTCTTGCCGCCCTAGTTACTTGTGAACCGGTGTTATGTTCTATAATTGAGCGCTCCTAACATGCTTGTGGTTGTTATGTGGACCCCCTTGATTTTTGTGTTAGGATAAAGCTTGTCTGGCGAGGCCCAACATTGGTACTATATTTGCCTAATAACTAATAAAATTGCATAGGGACCCACCGGCAACCGCGGATAATTAATCAACAACCCGGGCTAGTGCTCCTCATGAGTGTTCGTCCAAAATAGAGCACTATGCGGGGCCAACCCGGGGCAACTCGGGAGATTTCTATCAGACCACCGTACACTAGCTTATCCGCCATGTCCTGAGAACGAGATACGCGACTCCTATCGGGATCATCGACATGTCGGGAGGCTTTGCTGGATTTGTTTTACCTTTCTCGAACGTCTTGAGTGAGGAATTCCGATTTCTTCGGGCTATCTCGAGGTGGCAGATTTCCTATGGAATTGCCTAGGAAGATCACAAGATCCGTGGTCGAGGTTATTCCCGCTGCGTGTGGTTAATTTATGATGGATGAGTTGGAGCACCCCTGCAGGGTTAAATCTTTCGGAAAGCCGTGCTCGCGGTTATGTGGCAAACTTGGATACTTTGTTTAACACCCGGTCATAGCAAACTTGAAGTAAACTCAAATATAATACACCAACTGTGTGCGTAACCGTGACTGTCTCTCTCGTGAGTCCTTATCCGAGAGAGAACATGGTGGGGTTATGATTGACGTAAGTAAGTGATCAGGATAACTTAGTGATCATTACTAGTTCACATCCGTTATGCGTAGGCCACCCACTTTACTTTCCTTATTCGTAAGTTAGCCACTCAAATAAATGCTTAGTCACTTGTTGCAGCCTCACCACTTGAACATACCTCACCCATTAAGCTTTAATAGTCTTGATACCCATGGAAATGAGATTGTTGAGTCCCTGTGGCTCTAAATTACTACAACAACAATTGCAGGTACAGGTAATGCGATGATTTGACGTGAGCGCGATGCTTGATTTGATTTGGAGTTCTTCTTCTTCTTCTTCAATCTAGGATGGGTTCGAGGTGGTAGCCTGGGATAGCAAGGATGGATGTCATTTTGTCGTTTGTTTTCGTCCGTAGTCGGACCCTGCTCTTATGTATGATGTTTGAATATGTTGTTGTATTGATGTGATATTGATGTAGCTTGTGGCGAGTGTAAGCCAATTCCATATACTCATCTCTTATGTATATGTACTTGTAATGATATCCATTCTTGCAACACGACGAGATGCGCTTTTTTCCCTGTCGAGGCCCTCGTGCCAAAATAAGGATAGGATCGCATCTTGGGCGTGACACTAGGCCTCACCACCGACCGGCCCACGTGTCCTCTACTGAGCGCCCACGCTAAACCCCGCCCAGTGCACCATTTAGCTATACAGTGCCCATGTCCTGTTGGGCTAGATTCAGATTTGGGCCGATAGTATTTTTTTATCCTACTGCGAATTTTGCTAATTAACCAGAGAATTTCCAAATTTTAGAAAAAACCCTAAACTCATGCATTAACTCGAGATGCGTGCATCATATGAGAAAACTTTATATATGAAAAATGACTGGAATTTCGTGTAGATTCACAATATCCAACTTTCACATGTGATAAAAATGTTTAACTTGCTGTTTGCATTAATTTGCGTAAATGCCATGCTAAATTGATTTATTTCATAACTACTAAACCGTAGCTCCGATCAAAATGTTCCACATATGTAACTTGACTAGAAAATCGTGTAGAATCTCATGGTGACATTTATTTTGCTGGTTAATAACTTGAAAATGTTGTTGGTTCAAATATGGACCAAATTCATATTATGCTTATGGGGATGTTTGGGAAATGCTATACATTGCTTCCGGTCCCATTTAAAATGGCTAGATGATATAGTTGTTCATGCTTCACCTCTTGCCATGTTTAACAACATTTAATATTGATGACTACCTAAACGGGAGTGAACTAAATAATTCGAATGTGGAGTTTCAACAATATGCAACTCGTGGCATATTGAACTTCACTTAACATGTAGTAGTTGTCTGCTATTCTTGCCATGCCATGACATGCCTTGCATATTTAAACCGGACATGCATCATATTTGTTTGCGCATCATGTCATGCATATGTTCTGGTGTTCTTGTGTGTTGATTGTTGTTTCCGGATTGCTTCTTGTCGATAGAGTTCCGAAAGCATTCAGAGTGTGAGGATTCGTTCGACTATGTTGGCACTATTCTTCATGGACTCGATCTTCTTCCGAGCGGGATCTCAGGCAAGATGACACATTTCCCTGGATACCACTACTATCATTGCTATGCTAGTTGTCCCATTTTAATCGTTATGTCTCGCCACCTACCACTTGTTTGTCAAGCCTCCCAACATTGCCATGAAAAGCCTCTAACCCTTCACCTTTCTAGGAAACCTTTGTTTGGCTATGTTATCGCTTGCTCAGCCCTTCTTACAGCATTTCTATATGCAGGTGCAATTGCTTCCATGTGTCGACATGGACATTCTTTTGTTATCACAATATTATTGCTTCTTAATATAATGCACTTATACACTTGGTAAAGGGTGGAAGGCTTGGTCTTTTGCTCGGTGTTTTGTTCCGCTCTTGCCGCCCCTAGTTACTTGTGAACCAGTGTTATGTTCCATAATTGAGCGCTCCTAACATGCTCGGGGATGTTATGGGGACCCCCTTGATCTTCATTTCAGGATAAAACTTGTCTGGCAAGGCCCAACATTGGTACTATTTGCTTAATAACAACTAAAATTTGCATAGGGCATGATCACCCCGTGGATAATTAATCAACAACCTGGGCCAGTGCTCCTCATGAGTGTTGGTCCAAAATGGGCTGCCTGCAGGGCCGCCCCTAGGAAACTCGGGGATTGGTTTTCCCTGTAGCTAGTCCCATCCGGTCGTGTCCTGAGAACGATATACACGACTCTTATCGGGTTCGTCGACACGTCGGGCGGTCTTGCTAGACTTGTTTTGCCTTTCTCGAATGTCTTGCGTGAGGAACTCTGATCTTCTTTGGGCTATCTCGAGGTGTCGGATTTCCTTTGGAATTGCCTAGGATGATCGCGAGATCTGTGGTCGAGGTTATTCGCGTGGCATGTGGTTAATTTGGGATGGATGAGTTGGAGCACCCCCTACAGGGTTAAATCTTTCGGAAAGCCGTGCCCGTGGTTATCTGGCAAACTTGGAAACTTTGTTTAACACCCGATCATAGTAAACTTAATGTAAAATCTAATAAAATACACCAACCGTGTGCGTAACCGTGACTGTCTCTTCTCGTGAGTCCTTATCCGAGAGAGAACATGGTGGCATTATGTTTGACGTAAGTAGGTGTTTAGGATCAGTTAGTGATCATTACTAGTTCACATACGTTATGCGTAGACCACCATACTTTACTTTCTGCATTCGTAAGTTAGCCACTCAAATAAATGCTTAGTCGCTTGCTGCAGCCTCACCACTTAACTATACCTCACCCATAAGCTTTAATAGTCTTGATACCCTTGGAAATGAGATTACTGAGTCCTTGTGGTTCACAGATTACTACAACAACAGTTGTAGGTACAGGTAATGCGATGATTTGACATGAGAGCGATGCTTGTTCTGATTTGGAGTTCTTCTTCTTCTTCATTGATCTAGGATGGGTTCCAGGCGGCAGCCTGGGATAGCAAGGATGGATGTCATTTTGTCGTTTGTTTTTGTCCGTAGTCGGACCCTGCTCTTCTGTATGATGTTTGAATATGTTGTTGTATTGATGTGACTCTGATGTAGCTTGTGGCGAGTGTATGTCAATTCCATATAATCATCTCTTCTGTACATGTACTTTTAATGATATCCATTCTCGCAACACGACGAGATGCGCTCCTATCCCTATCGAGGCCCTCAACCCAAAATAAGGCTACGGTCGCATCTTGGGCATGACACGCCATGTGGATGTGGAGGAGGAAATGCT
This sequence comes from Hordeum marinum, assembly GCA_022496015.1. Taxonomy (NCBI): domain Eukaryota; kingdom Viridiplantae; phylum Streptophyta; class Magnoliopsida; order Poales; family Poaceae; genus Hordeum; species Hordeum marinum. The sequence goes on from CM039675.1 coordinate 166,356,099, forward strand.
GAATCCATACGATTGGGTTAGTTGTCCCATCATACTGCTCTATGTTTACGGGTTTAAACCCCTCCGGGAACTGATGCTGCATCACCTCATCCATGAAGCATAGTGGGTGGGTGGCGCCTCTGACCCGAGCTATGTTGCACCGGTAATCGGCGTCTGTTCTAGCCCGGTTTCTTTTGTGGCCTCTATTGTTGCGGTCGAGCCAAGGTCTATACCCTTCCCGTCTATCGGGTGAGTACCCTTTGGATCCGTAGATGGATCTCGTATGACCTGCTCTGTAGTCTAGGTCGCGCCATAGGTCAAACCTGTTGTCGGGCTCTAGTGGCTCTTTTCATCATTTTCTTGGTATCGCCGGCCTATGACCGATGCTGTCAGCCATCCTGTCTCGTCCTCGAGGAGGGAAGTCTCGCTTATCGTATGTGATATGTTTGGAAGATGGTGTATCAGTGAGTTCGTCGTCGAATTGCGACAACAACCTTCTGCATGGATAACTCTTAGGTTGGTTCAACAGACCGGTACTGTATCCTTCCTCAGCTGAGAGGACTCTCATCCATCGATCATTGAGGTTGTCTTGTTCGGCTTTAAGTTGTCGTTCTTTTGCTTTCAGGCTACGGGCCGTGGCTATGAGCTATTGCCTAAACAGTTCCTAATCTTCAAGATTATCGGGGATGTCGAAGTCATCAGCTTCCAGGATGTCCTGCTCCTCGATAGGGGGGAGGTAATTGTCGTCCTCAGAATCATTGAGGTCATCGGGGTTGCGCTGGTCTTCAGGCCTCTCCTGACCCTCTAGCGGGTGTTCGGGGATATCGGGATCATCGAGGTCTTCCGGGGTATCTCCATCCCTTGTGTCGATGATAGCTTTCCTTCCCTTTTTGCTTTTTGACCGTTTATGCGGCTTCTGGCGCCTTGACGGCGCTTCACCTGACTTGTCGCTATCGTTTTTAGGCGTGTTCTCGCCATTAGCAGCAAGAGTATCCACCATGTAGACATTGTAAGTGGAGGTGGCGGCCCATCGCCCGGTGTTAACGGGGGTGGGAGCACAATCTTCCTCATCCATGTATTCTGCCTCCTCGGAGGCATAGTCCAACATGTCGGTTAAAGCTTCGAATGTGGCTACCAAGTGGGTGGTGGGTGGGACAAAACATTCGTCCTAACCCACCTTGAAACCAATCTGAGCTCGGATCGGGATTGGGTCGTCGGTAATCTTCATCGACGAGATCCGATCTAGGGCCTCGTTGAGTGTCGAGAGCTCGATCAGGTCAACCTGCTCGGAGCTTTCGGAGTTGACTTCCGACATGTCCGGGCGAGGGGAGTGTTTGGCAAGAACAAGTATTCGATTGTCTGGCACTATGGCCGGATCCGGACTAAGAGTCAGATCATTGCCGGGGTAAATCCGGTGGTCGTGACTGAAAGAGGAATCCGAGGTTAAAGCCTCGGAGTCTTTGGGCGTGCAGGCGAGACTGCGAGCCCGGTTTGAGATAGGTCGCCCCGAGAGTCTACGGATAACTCTAGGTTCCCGAATCTGACCTCGTGATCAGCGGCAAAACTTCCGACACGGACTAGATGGCAGTCGGTTCGGCGTGCAGCACAATGCTGCCGAAGGCGAAGATCTGTCCGAGGACGAAAGTGTCCATGTTGCCGACCTCTTCGTTGATGACAAGGCGAGCCAATGATTCCTTGGGTGATCATAGCGGAACTCTCAATGAAAGCACCAGTGTCGGTGTCAAAACCGACAGATCTTGGGTTCGAGCTGTGATACTAGAATCGATGGTAACAGGAGAAAAAAGACGATGTTTACCCAGGTTCTGGCCCTCCTATGGAGGTAATACCCTACGTCCTTCTTGATTGTATTGATGATATGTGGGTTACAGAGTTGATCTACCTCGAGATCGAATAGCTAAACCCTACATGAGTTGTTCTCTATCTACAACCTAAAACACTCCGGCTTATATAGACACCAAGGGAGCCTAGGGTTTCCACATGGTCGGTTACATGTCGAAGGGATAAACATGCCTATTCACTACTCCAAACATGGAGGACACGCCACGATTCCTGAAGCCTCCTTCCTGAAGATAGGGCCTTCGATCGATCCAATGCTCGGGAAGCGGCCCATACAGTCCGGCCCATAAGAAATAGGTCAGCCTCCCGAGGATCCCTTAAACCAGGACTCCCTCAGCAGGCGCCGGCGATAAGGTGATGACAAATTGGTTCCTCATGGCTCTGAAGGATGGCGCATGCTCTTGACTCCTCAACCCCCCGAAGGAATCGATCTCCTCCTAGGATGAACTTCGCGAGTGTTTCAGCGCCAACTTCCAGGGCACCCGGGACCATCCCCCGATGGTGAGTGACTTGCGGCGTGTGAAGTAGCAAGAGGCAGAGACCCTACACAAGTACATACAACGCTTGATGAGCGTCCGCCTGAAGAGTCCGAAGGCATCAGATGAAGCCATCATCTCGATATTCATCGACGGCATCAGGGACCTCAGGATGCAAGAGGAGCTCGCCATCCATGACGACCCGTGCTATGCCATGGAGATGTTCAACCTTGCGAACAAGTGCGTGAAGGCCGAGGCGGGCTGCCTGTCCTTCCATGAGCTTCTAGAGGCAAACCCTTAGGACAAGAAGGCTAAGTCCAAGAAGGGTGAATTCAAGAACTCCACCATGCTGGCAGCCGAGCCTGAGACGAAGCGCCATCGAGACCAGGAAGAAACCCCCAAGAGCGACCGCCCATACTGCATTTTCCACTACACGAATACCCACAACACCAGCGACTGCTAGGAGCTCAGGGAGCTCCGCGACGAGCGCCTTAGTCGCTGCCCAGAGCATGGTGGTTGTGGCTATGGACATGGAGGAGGCCGCAGCAGAGGCCGCCAGGACAACCGTGACTCACGATAGGACTGGCACGACTAGCCCGTGAGGACCGCTGGCGTGACCAGCCTCGCGAGGATCGCTGGCGCGATCAGCCCTGGGATGCCCGTCCTCGGGACAGGGATGGCCTTCCTCCGTAGTTGCTGCCACCAAGGAGGAACGACAACGACCGGCGGGACAATGGGATTGGGGTCTTCTAGGTGCCCCGCGTGGTTCCTTGCATCCTGGGCGGTGCTCAGGCCCTAGCTTCCCACAGCATCTTCAAGCAGTTCTCTCACGAGGTGAATGCCGCCCTCCCGAAGCTAGAGGCCACGCGTCCCCTCAAGTGGTCGAAGTGGGCCATCACCTTCGACTCCAAGGACCATCTCAAGTGCTTAGCCATTGCAGGCACGCTCCCATTGCTCTGCGCACCCACCATCAGCAATGTCCTCGTCACCAAGCCCCTCATCGATGGTGGCACTGGCTCAATGTCCTCTCTATCGAGACTTTCGAGATGCTCCAGGTGCCCTATGACCAGCTCATGCCGACCAAGCCCTTCTCAAGAGTGAGTGATGGATCCACCACACCATTGGGGCACGTGCACCTCCCAGTCACCTTTGGCAGGCGCGATAACTACCACATCGAGCTCATCGACTTCGACCTTGCTCACATCAGCCTCCCGTACAACGCCATCCTTGGGTACCTGCCCTTGCCAAGTTAATGGCGGCAGTCCACCATGGCTACAACATCCTCAAGATGCCAGGATGCAGTGGCATCATCATGGTCGCCTGCGACGAGAAGATGCAGTCTGCTCCCTCGAGCGCGCCTACCATTGCCGGCAGGCTAGGTTTAGAAGTACGCTGGTTCATGAAACATGCTATAGGTACGCCAGGTAGCAGTAGCGCTCGTCCCTAAAGAGCGCTACTACTATCTTGACATAACCCCGGCCTGCGTGGGATTCTTCCTCCTCCACTTCTTTCCTCATCCAACCCCATTCCCCCATTCGATCCCTCTCTTGTGTCGCCCTCTCTCCACCTGTTCTTCTCCCTGACCGCCGCCGTCGGCATCGCCTCGACGCCTCCACCGTCGCGCCCCCTCCCTCGCCACCGCCATCGTGATTGCCTCAACGCCACCACTGTCGCGCACCCTCAATCGTCATCACGCCCCCCTCCCTCACCGCCATGCCCCTCCCTCTGTAGGTAGCCACCACTCCCTCCTTCCTCCCTCTTCCCTCTCCCCTCACTCCCTTCATAGGCAGAGCAATTTGATTCTTGCGTTAGGGGGGTTAGGTTGATTCTAGGGTTAGGTTTTGTAATATTAGGAAAAATATCTCTAGGGACCCAATATAGTTAGTAATAGAAGTTTTAAGGTATTAAATTTAGTAATAAAAGTAAGAAAATTAAAGGTAGAACTAGGGTTATAGAATTTTTAGCAAGTGTTTAATAGAAATAGTTTATTTAGTATGTGGTTAATAGAAATAGTTTATTTCATAAGTGGTTAATAGAACTTGTTTATTTATAGTAAGTGCTTAATAGAACTAGTTTATTTAGTAAGTAGTTAATAGAACTAGTTTTTAATATTTAGTAAGTACTTAACAAAACTAGTTTATTTAATTTATTTAGTAAGTAGACTTGGTGTCTCGTTGATGTCATTGATGTCGATGATGATGCATTCTGAATATAGAGGATGTCTTGGTGTTCTTGTTTGCAATGTACCTCTGAGTGGCCTATGTTTTGCCGGAATGTTGATTCGTTTCCGTTCCAGCAAATTTCAGGCCCTCGATATGTCCTGTTTTAAGCAAAGGTCATGCCAAATTTTTTTCATGAATTTTAGCATGACTTGTGCTACAATGTAGGATATATCGAGTGCTTGTGATTTGCCACAATGGGAATTCAATGATATTCCGGCAAAACATAGGACATTTTTTCTATGTCATTGCTCGATATATGGAATGGGTTGACTTTAGGTATGCTAAGTGTTTATTAATTTTGTTTTCATAATTAAGCATTTGTTCTCGATGTCGATGATGTCTGGCCCGCATCCTCATTGTCGACTCGATGGAGGAGACCTGCTTGAATATAGGGGCCATGTCCGGGACTGGGCTCCGTCGGGCTGGTACTAGGAGGTGCTACCTTCCGGGGCACGCAGCTTGGTGAGGAGGCAGCCCGTCGTCGACCCGAAGTTTATTTGGTGGCAGTCGCGTGGGCCACTATTGGTGTAGAGGGAGCACTATGCAGAGAACTACTCCTATTTTGAATGCTCAAATTGGAGAGCACTATGCAAGGCGTATGCATTTGAGCCTAATATGATTATCACCTTTGATATTCGTCCTGAAGATAAATATGAAGGTAATATCGACATCTGGGTCGATGTGCAGACGCCTCCAGTTCTACCTCTATGTAGTTTCTCAACCATATTTATTAAGTGAATTATATTGTTTATTTGAAAATAGTTGACAACTAATTTCTATTGACAACTTATTTCCATTCAATCAAACATGTCCGACTCTTGGTAGACAACACCTACTATTGTCCCGGGGCTGAACTAAACTGCGAGGAGATAAGTCATTATTTTTCATGGCTTGAGGATCTCGATATTCTCAAGACAAATTATTTTCCTATTCTTTGAGATATTAGTACTCGATACATGTGACCACTAGTGTGCGTATTGAACTACGGTCACATCTATCTAGGAAAGATGGTAAGATTTTTACTATTTTTCCTCAATGCATCTTTTGCATACATTATTTTTTAAGCTAAACTTCATTGCTAAGTATGTTACTACGGTGTTCTTCAACAGGGAATCCCGATGAATGTTGTGCCTCGTTGGATCGAGCATAAGGGTCACATGAGAATGATTAGCTTACGGCCAAGACATCCTACAATGCACATGAGTGCATTATGCATTTCTCAAAATGAGCAAGTCTTAATAGTCAAAGACTGGAGAAAAATTGTGAAGGATCGCAGACAAGTACTAGGGTGCAGCACTCAGAAGCGCAACCCACATTTAGAGAGCAGTAAAAGTGATTAGCTAGCTAGTGTTGGTGGTAATGACTATGATGATTAAATAACTAGTGTTGGTGGTAATGAATATAATGATTATTATTAGCTAGTGTTGGTGGTGATGAGATAGCTACACTATGACTATGATGATTGTCATATTAATATGATGATGATTTTTTATTATGATCATGATTAGTTATTATATCATTGGTGGAAGGAACGCATATTAGATTCATGTGGATGGATCCAAAGTGACCAGAAGTTGAATTAGTAGGATCATCATCCTAATTCAACTTTTGATCACTTTTGATTCATTCAAATGAATCTAATCCATGTGGATGGATCAAAAGTGACCAAAAGTTGAATTGGTACTATATCAAAATTTGTATAACGGCATACAAATACACTAAAAATAAAAATGAAAACAGAACAGAATACTAGTAGCGCTTGCTTGCAAGGATGCTACTAATAGTTAGCTTAGCAGTAGCGCTTGTAATTATACACGCTACCGCTATACGTCTTAACAGTAGTACGGGTAACTAGCGCTACTGCTAAGCAATAGTTGTAGCGCCTTACTAGTAGCGCGGGCACCCGTGATACTACTAGGCTTTTCCCTAGTAGTGTCTCGTGGTCTACTCGAGTGTGGGTGAGTCAGGGTGTGCACCCCGGTTCCAATAACCGTTGTTTGGTGCTTCGCCATTGTGAGAGCCGCACGCCGGATGTCCTTCCTTGGGTTTGTCGCATGAGAAGACTAGGCATGACATCTATGCTCGGGTCTGTCCCTGTAGCGTCGACAAGCCCAACGGCTGAGCTCTTTCTGGGGGCCTGGTTCTGCACACGTCACCTTCTGGGGTCGTTGGTGTTTGGCCTTCACGAGATTCATTCGGCGTAGATTACCCACACCCCACAGGTCTTACAAGAGCGCCTCACGCTATAAAAAATCAGGCACAACCCGCCTTGGAGGTAGGGCCTCGTGAGTCCTCCGCTGGCTCATGGGTTCCCAGATACACCTCCCAGTTCAGTTGTGCAAGCCACGTGTGCAAACTTATTGGGTTGTACACGCCCGAAGACTGTAACACAGAGCTCCCTTCCCACACCCAAGTCGAAGCCCCATGCTCCGTGTTAGCGGACGACACTGTCGCTCAGCGGCTATGTGCATGCCCAGTGGAAGCCCCATGCTCCGCGCTTGGGGGGGGGGAGTAAGCAAGCGAGGGCACCGCAGCGGTTGCACCAACCTCAGGATGGCCTCTCGGCTCTTCGCATAGCTCCGTCATGCAGCGTTCCCTTGGGATGCACGCGCGGGGGGGGGGGGGCGCTAGCAGGGTGCTACGCCCAGGACAGGCCTGGCGTGAGCCACCTCACCAGATCTTGGGACCTAATGTTCTTCCATCCCTCCCAGGTAAAAGATGACGAGGAAAGGTACGAACTCACCTCACCGGCGATGCTCGCACGTCAGGGGGGACCCCTGAGCATCACGACTTAGGGGGCTCACTAATCATGTATCCCCTCATCCTTTGGCCTCGTCCGGGCGACCCGGTTGCCCCAACAATGGTCGAGGTATGCGCTGCATTGGGCCGTGCAGACGTAGAGAACTAAGGCGCTCCAAATCTACCCTGGCGTCGCCATGTTTCCTTCGCGAGTGCTGCTCGAATGTCAAAGGGGACCCCTGAGCATCGCGACTTAGGGGCCTCACTAGTCACGTAGCCCCTCGCCCCTTGGTCTCATCTTGATTTTACCCAATGGCGGTTGAGGTATGCCCGGGATTGGGCCCTGCCGAAGCAGAGCATAGAAGCAAGCAGTAAGGAAACAAGGCACGGGAGGAAACCATGGAATTCAAAGAAATTCAAGCAATTATTACAGGCACTGAGTTTCTTGAGAACTCAAAGTCTTATGTCTCCGTGAGGCACGGTAAATGTTGCAGGGTAAAATCAAGGAGGAAGGGCCTCCATCGCCATGTCCGTCGTCACCAACCGTCCCAGCTACGGCAAGCTCTTCGTCAACCCCGCTACTGCCGCTTGCTTCCGCCACCAGGGGCTTGGCGGTGGCGATGCAGGTGAACTTCTCCACCAATGCATCCACTGGACCCTTCACGGCCGCTTCCGCAACGGCGCGGGACTCTGGAGCAACCGGGACGAGCACCTCATCAAAGTTGAAGCCAGTCTCACGAAGGTAGAGATGGCTGAAGACCCACGTTGCGGCCATGGCAAGAAGGTCGCAACACTCGTCCTCAAGAATGGCGTCCACCCTGGTGGAAGCGCCTTCGAGCACCTCGGCAAGCTTGAAAGAGAGCCCTGCATAGCCGACTTCGGGAGTCGCCAAAGGCTCCGAGAATCCTCCCCTGCAGATGGAGCACAACTTCTCGTGAAGATTGAGTTCGAGGGGGGAGGCTTCGTGCTACGTGGCCGCCTTCTCCTCGGCAACGAAATGCGTCCTCTCACCTCCTCCTTCAACCTGGCCAGGCGCTTGCCTTCCTTGGCTTGGTCATCAGCCACCCGGGATGGTGCGGAGTCGCGATCAATGAGCTTCGCCTCGCAGTCCTTGAGAACCTCCTCCTGCTCACGGAGACATTGCGTGAGCGTCACTTTCTCATCCTGAAAAGCTTTCAGGTTGGACTCTGCCTCACCGCAGCGCTTCCTGGCAGACTCCACCTCGACCAGTGTCGCATCTCGGGTCGCCTTGGCTTCGGCGGCCTCCTCATTGCTCTTCGCGATGGCAGCCTCGGGTTGGCTCCAAGTCATCTTGGTGGCCGCCTAGTCCTGGGACCGCCCAGAAAGGAGCCCTAGGCGCTCCTTCGTGAGCTGCCTTTCAGCATCTTGGAGGTCGGCCCGACGCTGGCCAAGCATGGTGTAGGCCTCGTCCAAGGCACCAGACCTGATTAGAGGACCACAGCATGCGAGCGCAATTACCGAACCAGGAGGCGGCACCAGGGCATCGGCGGGCACCATGACCAAGGGTCCAGTAGCGTGGCTAACTTGGGGATCCAGGGGCTCCAATTTCTCCTCCGTCATGGCAAGCGCGGACAGCTCCACAACCAGCTGGCCCGTGGGGGTTGGCACCTTCCGAGGCTGCACCGCTGCACCCTCAAGAGTAGATCCCACCAGAAGGGGGTGGGGAGCCACCCCCTCCGCCAGCATCGGGACCGTCACGACTGCGGTAGGGAGCGCCGCCTCGTGATTCTTCGCGCCCCCGACGACCGATCCTCCAAGCGACGCGCTGGGCTGGGGCGGCACGCTTCCATCACGGCCTAAGGCAGATGGTGACCCCAGGATACAGATTTCCTTCGGCTTAACGATCGCCTTCTTCCTCTTCAGCACGACCTCGACCCTGGCCAGTGAGAGGAGGAGGACCGTCAGCATATGCACAATTCATGGTCAACAAAAGACAAGGAAGGCTACTTACTCCTCGCGTGCGACCTACTTCCTCTTCTTCTCCACCACAGTGCTGATCAGGATGCCCTTGCTTCCTATAGGCACGGCCCTGGCTGCGCCCAGGGGGTGTGCAGGGTGCTCCTCGCTGACCCCGGCATGGTGCTGCTGTTGGGAGAGGTGAGAGATCACTAGAAGAGTGTCTAGAGGGGGGTGAATAGACTACTGGCTGGAAATTAAAACCTAACCTTTTCCCAAGTTATTTGGTTGGCAGATTTTAATAGTTTTAGCAAGGCTAGCAAGTCTATATACCCTACACATGCATGTCAACAAGTATAACAGCGGAAAGTAAAGACATTACACATGAAGTAAAGAGTTGAGATATGGATATCAAACACAATTGAAGACACAAGGATTTTTTTCCCGTGGTTCCGATAGGTGGTGCTATCGTACGTCCATGTTTATGGAGTCTTCAACCCATGGAGGGTAACGGTTGCGAGAGTCCACAGACGGCTCCACCCATAAGGGTCCATGAAGTAGCAACCTTGACTATTCCATAACGGCTTCCATTCAATAAGGACTAGCCTCGCTATGGGTAGATCTTCACGAAGTAGGCGATCTCCTTGCCCTTACAAACTTCTTGGTTCACTCCACAACACGAAGTAGGAGCCTCCCAAGCGACACCTAACCAATCTAGGAGGCACCACCCTCCAAAAGGTAATAGGCTTGGTTATGTCGATGAACTCCTTGCTCTTGTGCTTCAAGATGATAGACTCCTCAACACACAATCACTCTCTCATAGATATGGCTTGGTAGAAGAGATGGGATTGGTCGAAAGCAACTTGGGGAGGCTAGAAATCAATATCCATATGGTTGGAGTGGAAGATCTTGACCTCAACACAAGGGTAGGTGGTTCTCTCTCAGAAAACTGATAGGATAGGTATGGAATAGTTCTGAGTGCTTCACTTTCGAGTAGGTGGTGGTGGAGGGGTATATATAGACATCCCCAAAAATCCAACTGTTACACACAATAAGTCAGACTCAATGATGATGGGGAACGTTGCATGGGAAACAAAAAAATTCCTACGCACACGGAGATCTATCCATGGTGATGAGCATCTACGAGAGGGAGAGTGGATCTACGTACTCTTGTAGACCGCTAAGAGGGAAGCATTAAGAAACGCGGTTTGTGTAGTCGAACATCTTCACGGTCCAAATCGCTGAGCGTCCCGCGATCTCATCACGATCCGTCCCGCGATCCAATCACGATCCGTCCCGCGAACTCATCACGATCCGTCCCACGAACTCATCACGATCCGTCCTGCGATCTCATCACGATCCGTCCCACGATCTCATCACGATCCGTCCCGCGATCTCATCACGATCCGTCTCGCGATCCTGATCACGATCCTTCCGATCTAGCGCCGAACGGGCGGCACCTCCGCGTTCAGCACACGTACAGCTCGATGACGATCTCCGCCTCCTTGATCCAGCAAGAGGGAGCAGATAGGTAGAAGAGTTCTCTGGCAGCGCGACGGCGCTCCGGCGATGGTGGTAGAGCTATTCTGATAGGGCTTCGCCTAAGCACTACAGAAATCCGATCTAGATGAGAAACTATGCACTAAAGGAATGGGTAGCGCGTGGCTGAAAATCTTGTGCCAAAACCCTAAAACCCTCTAGTATATATAGGAGGAGAGGAGGAGGAGGCTTGCCTCCCAAGGAGGCAGCCCTTAGGTCTAGGATTAGGACTCCTTCCTAATTTAGCCCTTTTTTGCCTTTTTCCACCTTTTTCCTTTTGGACTTTTCTTCCCAGCCGCATGGGCCTGGTGTGGGACTTCCACCAACCCACTAAGGGCTGGTATTCATCCTCCCACAGCCCATGTAGCCTCTTGGGACGAAATACCCCTCCCGATGGTCTCCCGATACACTACCGGCACTCCCGGTACACTACCGATGAGCCCGAAACTTTTCCGGCGACCAAAATAGGACTTCCTATACATCAATATTTACCTACGGACCATTCTGGAGCTCCTCGTGACATCCGGGATCTCATCAGGGACTCCGAACAACCTTCGGTCACCACCATGCATAACTCTATACTACTGAAACGTCACCGAACCTTAAGTGTGCAGACCCTGCGGGTTCGAGAACTATGTAGACATGACCGAGACACCTCTACGGTCAATAACCAATAGCGGGACCTGGATGCCCATATTGGTTCCTACATATTCTACGAAGATCTTTATCGGTCGAACCTCTATGTCAAGGATTTAGTTAATCCCATATGATGCTCCCTTTGTTCTTCGGTATGTTACTTGCCCGAGATTCGATCGTCGGTATCTCCATACCTAGTTCAACCTCGTTACCGGCAAGTCTCTTTACTCGTTCCGTAATACAAGATCCTGTGACTAACACTTAGTCATATTGCTTGCAAGGCTTATTGTGATGTTGTATTACCGAGTGGGCCCTGAGATACCTCTCCGTCACACGGAGTAACAAATTCCAGTCTTGATCCATGCCAACCCAATAGACACCCTCGGAGATACCTGTAGAGCACCTTTATAGTCACCCAGTTACATTGTGACGTTTGAGACACACAAGGAACTCCTCTGGTATCCGTGAGTTGCATGATCTCATGGTCATAGGAACATATACTTGACATGCAGAAAACAATAGCAATAAACTGACACGACCGTATGCTACGTTTGTAGTTTGGGTCATGTCCATCACACCATTCTCCTAATGATGTTATCCTGTTTATCAAATGACATCTCATGTCCATGGCTAAGAAACCTTAACCATCTTTGATTAACGAGCTAGTCTATTAGAAGCATACTAGGGACATGGTTTTGTCTATGTATCCACACATGCATCTAAGTCTCCGATCAATACAATTATAGCATGGATAATAAACAATTATCACGAACAAGGAAATATTATAATAAGTAATTTATTATTGCCTCTAGGGCATATTTCCAACAGATGACACCAATGTGTTATACTCGGTGGTACCGAAGTGACCAAAGGTGGCAACTTTTGAATTTCGGAGGGACCGATATAGGAATCTCGATTGCACCGATAAGGTGACCAATGTTCAGAATGCCCATTCTCGGTGATGCCGATTCAACAATCTCGGAGGGACCGAAACTATGAACTTGCGTAATGGAAAGTTGGTAGCCTCAACTCGGTGGCACTAGTATGGAATCGGTTGCACGGAAGTGGCTAGGGTTTGGCTGAGTCTATCTAGGGTTTAGAATCGGTGGCACCGAATGTGGAATGTTGGTTGCACCGATTTTGAGTGTTTGGATTTGGACAAACTTTGATGGGAGAGTTTGTGGGTGTCTTTGGTGACTATAACTTGTGCACGTATGAGCATTTTGTTGACCAACAAAACCTTACCCCCTTTTAATAGTATTAGCTTTCCTATGGACTCAAGGCGATTTCTAACAAATATAAAATGTAGAGTCCTCCTTCTTGAAGTTTTGCCAACCTATTTCCTTGCATCTTGGGGAAATCCACAATCTCTTTGCCAACCCAACTCTCCGTGGACTATTATCTAAATTGCACTAGATGAAAGTATTAGTCCAAGAGACAATGTATGTTGTCATGAATTATCAAAACCGCCAAGAGAGCATGTTGTGCTTTCAAGAGGTGTGGAGAACACCCTGGGGTACCGCGGCTGGCAAGGCCATGCCTACTGCAGCAGCTGCCGCTCCACGTTTTGGCTGCAGCACGGGTTGAGACGAGGCCAACATCTCGTCCCCTTGCTGGGGCACGGGGAGTCCTTAGGAGTGGGCACGGCCGCGCGCTTCTTCGGGGTCATCTGGACTGACGTCCGAGCGGAAGGCCCCGGCCCCCTGAGAAACTTGGTGTAGCGTTGGGAGCCAACGGCCGGGGGCTTGTCAGCATCAACATCGCCGTCATCAAGGTTGTGGAGGAGCACACTCTGCGACGAAGGGAACACCTCCTCCTTGTCTTCCACGGTCTCCTCTGAATCCTCCCCGTCGTTGGTGTCGCCGGAGGACACCAATGCTGGGGAATTGGGGTGCTCGGATGGCGTGAGCCCCAGGTCGTCAAATTTGGGCATAGCAGTGGCCAGCGCCTTGCTATTGTCGCGGTGGTACAGCGGGGCGTAGGCCTCAGGGAGATCACTGGGATCATTGAAGAGTAGAGTGTTCAGGGTCTTGTCCCGCTCCTCGAATGTAAGGTGGTGGATCTGAGCCTGATGTTGTCTCCCATTCCCTCGTACTGTCACACGGGCTTCCAGTGTTGCTGGAGCGGCGCTAGGCACTGCGTGACGATCTCCTTCACCATCATCGCCCCGGCCAGCTTCTGGGCATCCATGTCCGAGGAGATCCGCTTCAAGATAGGCGTCGCTCGGGGGTCGGTGAGCTTCGCGGAGGCCCACGCGAGAGTCTTCTTAGGAAACCTTGTCGGGTGCTCCAAATGCAAACATCCCCCTGAACATCCAAGAAGACCCAGCGGTGCCTGTTACCTTCCACCTTCTTTGCGGCCTTCATGAGCACATTGCCGCTCTAGACTGCGATGAAGGAGGCGCATCCCGACCGTTGTGAGCTATCATGAATGCTCATGCTGAAGTAGTGGCAGAAGAGGGCCACAGAAGGCTTCACACCAACAAAGGCCTCGCAGTAGAAAGCGAAGATCGACAGAAGCAAGGTGGAGTTGGGCTGAAGGTGGATAGCTTGGATCACACAGTGCCCGAGGATGGCGGAGAAGAACCCAGAGAAGGGCGGGACGATCCCGCAGAAGACGTTGTGGAGGAAGAAGGGGTAGACCGTCTTCGCCGGGGTGTGCCGCTCAATGGAGCAGCACCAGATCAAGGTCTCTGCCCCATTCATTGGTGTATCCCATAGTCAGCAGGAGCGCAGAGGCGAGTTCCCCCTCCTTGGTGATGGTGGATGTCGTGAGCGCTGGAGAGGGAGCAGAGGGGGCCGAGGCTTGAGCCTCGGGCTTCGTCTTCCTGACGGGGACATCCGAAGCATCCCAAGAGCAGAAGGGCAAAAGGAAGGACAATGTTGTGCCACGACTTGGAGAAGTTTCTCATGGTGGAATAGGGATCTAAGGAAGAGGGCAAGGCACATGGAACAAGAGCAATGATGGCTCCACGAAGGGCGCATGGCTTTTGTTGGCCTGTACAGTTGTCGAGGCGATGGGGGCATAGGTGTCCATTCCCCATCGCACGCCACGTGTCAAGTCTGGCCCGGAGGCGATTGGTGGCCCGCGGTGCTTCACCCTTCGCTCCTGGACATTACCTCGAAGCCAGGGTTGGCACACCTTGGGCCTGGGGCTATTATTGGCGTTCTGGGATCGGGGTACCCATACCTGCCTGCCTGCCACCCAACGCATGGCCCACCACGATGGCCGGGTATGGCCCGGCAACAAGCCTCTCAAGTCAAGGCCCTCGCGAGAGACCCTATATCACGAGGAAGATAACACTAAAACCTCTGAAGGAATGGCATCCACCTAGGCTGCCTCCCGAGGAGCGGAGATTCCTATGAAAGCACTCGTCCTCGTGACGTCGGGGTGACGTGGGTTTTGACAGCAAAGCCAGGACGGCACTAGCGGGCGCAGAGGGAGGACAATTTCCTCTTTCATGCTAAGGAGACAAGGACGTATGTGGGTTCCTAAGGAATCCCCCAAAGGTTTCCTTCCCAGTGCAACAGGACCGAGACTACGAGCTCGGCAGGACGGATGTCATCGCCGAGCCCACCGCTGCATCACACCCAGAAGCTTTGCAGGCGAAGACCACCTTTAGTCAGGATAGGATGTACCTCTTGTCCCCTTTCAAATTTGGTCGTTGCAGGATCCCTTACCGCCTATGCGATAAGGGAAGAGGACAGTGGCACCTATAAATAGGGACGAGCTCTTATCGTAGCGGCAGAGCTAGTTGATCACTCCCAAGAGCCCTCGTGAGGCCACCCAACATTGTACTAGTTCATCCTCAACCTCCTCGCGAGGCCAATCCACCACAAAGCAGGAGTAGGGTTTTACACCTCAAGGTGGCCCAAACCTGGTTTGAGTCCATCCTCCTTCCCGTTCACACTTACTTGACGTAGCTAGGCTGTAGGGTGTCAAGCTTGGGACTTCGAGCTAGTTGAGATCTTTGCACACACCCTAGTGTTCCAATTTTGTTGGGTTTTGTGGAGCCCCGATTCCGACAGCAGTGACATGATCAAATAACTTATGTAAGCATGCATCAACAGTTGGCAGATATCCATATGAACAAGTTACATACTTCATCATAAGCATGGGTTGAACATCTCATGTTCAGTCATCATGTCAAGTCATCCGACTTAAGTCAAGTGTCATCTTTTGTCACCAACTCACACACCGGTTTGTGAAAACACTAATTGTCCTTGACCGTGGACACAACTATTCGAATAGTTTTACACTCTGCAGAGGTTGCACACTTTACCCACATGACTCAGGGAACTTCCGTGTCATCCACGACTCGCGGTATATTACATACCCAAGGTAGCCTTTCCCCTGACGACACTAAACAAAGAGTCCACTCGTTACCCCACATCTTCATGATGTACAAACATGAGCCTTGCTCAACATAGTACCATCCATGAAGGGACACAATGGTGTGCCCGGTGCCTATAAAGACTGTACATGGTCACCCTACCAGGTACGGCCCCGTATCAAGAGTGACCACATCACTCCCACCATGGTGGTTACCGATTCATCATGATTCAATGCAATGAAAGTAAATGCTATATACCATGCATAAAAATGGTTTCTTAGACATGGTCAAAGGGCTGCTTGCCTGGCTCAACAAAGTCTTCAAGGTCTTCACATGATTCTCGTCCAACTCCAAGCACTCCGTTTGTCTCGTCAACTACCGTTGGTAAACAACCACAATAAGCAACACAACAAACAGAAAATAAAATTGCTCTATAAATAGAAACTTTATTTTTCTTTGACATCTCCGATCATAAGAAAAATATCTAAAATGGATCTACTAGATTTTGAATCACCAAAGATTTTTCAATAATGGAAATGGAGGCACTATTGATCCTATAAGAAGTCTACAGGAAATATTTTTTGTAAAAATGAGTGAATGCACCTATTAAATAGGGCATGATTTTAGAAACGTTTAGGAAGTGGTATCACTGGATTTGGAGTTGGGATGAATTTCCAACGATTTTTCTAAGATGAAATAAAGGGAAAATGGGCCATTTATTAGATCCAACAAAATAGGTGCAAGGTAAAAATGTTGACCAGGGCTAGATAAATAGTCAAGATTTTTGGAATCTGTGGAAATTCGAATCATCACATACCGGTCCAAATGATCTAGGAGTTTTCAAAGTTGGAGTTAAATAGCTCAAATTTGAAATTAAATTTGAACAATACATAAAGGTGAGATGGAAAAATTTGGAAGTTGCACCACTAAATAGCTTGGAGTTTTAAAAGAATATAGGAATTTGAATCAATGCATTTGGATAATTTTTCTATCTTGTGGAATATTTGCAAGTTCCTGAAAAATGGAAAAAAGGAAGACGACACTGTGCCTTTGGGCCAAAACTGAGCGCAGCAGCTCGGCCCAAAGAGCTTCAGCCTGAGCAGGCCATCGACGCACGAGACGTATTTCATAAATACGCCTTCCTTTAACATACCGAACCGGTACGCGCGGCTGACCACTTTTGAACCTGAAGAATGGGACCCCTACGTCAGTCGCATAGAGGAAATAAAGGGGATGATATGTGGGGGCCACCTATTATCACTAACCTCTGGCCAGAGCGAGGAGGAGCTCACCATAGTCGTTTCTAGCGACGGCAGGACGGATGGTCGGCATAGTCGTGCTTAGAGAAATGTTGCTAGTCGATTGCTGGAGAGCACGGTTGCCGGAGATGGTCGGACCGACGACTACGCTGAGTCCAAGCGGTGGTCAAGGAAAACCGACATGGAGTGCTCATCCTCGCCTGGGATACGATAGTTGGAGGGTGGGGTTAGGTGAAGGTGGTGGAGAGGGAGCCGAGGAAGAAGAAAGGGTGGCCCGAGGGGCTCGGTACGTCCCGGTCGACGATGACACGCGGCGACGGAGTTCCCGCTCGAACCCGAGCACTCTAGCATCAAAATAAAGGGGGTGAGCTTTTGGGTGAGATTGACGATGGAAGGGAACAGGGGAAGGTTGAAAGAGCTGCTGTGATGGCCTTTTTATAGTGCTCTGGGGGTGCATCGTGGGAGAGGTCTACGAGCCATGGGGATCGGGCAATTGAGCAAGTGGGGAAGGTTGGATTGGTGCAGGTCAGAAGTGGGGCTACAAGGGAAACCTCCTAGGCCAATGGGAACTAGCCTCAGCTGCTGAGCTGCAGGCCAAGGGTGCGGGTCCCGTGCGCACTCAAGGTGTTCTACAGAGGGTCTAAGCTCCCTGTAGAAGAAAGAATGAAGGGGGTGGGATCTAAGAGACTTAGGCGCGAAGGAGGAGGGTTCCCATGTCGCCTCTGTGTCCACTTGATGAACAAGGAAGGATGAGTGGCACTAGGGGTGGAGCAGACAGCGTTCACGGCCATTGGCGGGCTCGGGCGACGCGAGGAGCATGCGAGGCAGGAGAGAGAGGAGGGGAGACGGCCTTTATAGATCTATGGATGTCGAGGGGGGCCCGTTGGCATGCTCACCTTGCCCGAGGTGGTCGGGAGCATCAGGATGGGGGCTGCTACAGTGCGGGTGCACACTATAGCGTGCTTTGGAGCACATTTTTGGCATGCCATGGCATGTCTTTTGCTCCATGGTCATGTACATTTATGTCCATAGGGTCTAGGGGCAAGTAAACAATGCGGGAATGCCCTGGGATGCTCTAGGGTTTCTTAGGAATGAAAGGGAGTGGGGAGAAAGTGAAGGAATTGTTGTCTAGAAGTGGTAAATGGAGGTTTTACCCTCTAATAATGGAGTTGTGGCCATGGGGTCTTTACTTTGAGTTGCTCGGGGTTAGATAGATGTGTGGTAAAAATTTGAGGCCAAGCAGAAGTCATCTGAGGGCTCAATCATTGGACTTTGGATTCCACCAGATGGTGTTTGGTTAATGGTTCGGTTATCTCTATTGCTCGTTTGGTTTTGAAACTTAACATTATCAAATAGTAGGAAAAAACAAGGTTCACCACCAAGTTTGAGATCAGTTGAGCAAAGTTGCCAATCTAACTTTCGCAAACCCTAGAAATCCACAAAAACTAAGTTTCTTAGATCTACCAATGCAATTTTATTCTCCTTAATGCACCACTTTGTGTGGTGGCATTATGGGTACTAGAGCATGCCCAAAAATTTTGGGATCAAATAAAGAAACTTGACAATACAAAAATTCCCAACTCTAAAAATCAGCAGAGATGGGTTCGGAGGGATTTGGACAATGGCTCTATTCTCCTTTATGCACCACATGGTGTGGATGCATTATTAGAGGGTTTTGGGTATATTTTGGTGAACCAAAACAATTGGGATTGAGATGAAACTTGTCAAGATGATCAAACATGTCATATGTGAGATTTTATATGTTTCTTGGATTTATTTCAGAATATTTCTTATGGAAATATTTCAAACGCTTGAAATAGGCAGAAGTGGTTATGAAGGGTTTTGTCCAATATCTTCAACATGACCATGTGTTTAAACTCTTATATATGGACATTATATGTCCACTGAGTTTCCCTAAAATGTTCTCAGATATTTTTAAAGCATAAAAATATTTTTTCCCTATAAATACCATTTCCGTCCTTAAGAAAAGCCTTTAAATAAAATATTAAAATAATCTTGAAAATTAATATTTCGTGCTTTTGGGAAGTCTCATATATAGTAGGTCCCAAATAAAGTCTTTGTGGCAAAATAATCCACCAAATTTGAGGACTTGTAGTTCAAATCTCAACTCAGGGTTTTTTGAAAACCTAACTTGAATAAATGCTTTTTGTCCAAGATAATATTTTATAATAATATTTTTAAGTCCTATACATTTGGCATGATCATTGGGAAAGGTTCCTAGATCAGGGAGATGAGTTTGGAGTGTAGGAGATATATGAATGTTCATGGCACAATCAAACAAGCAAGCAAATAGCAAACAAGTCAAGCATTCATATGTACACAAGAAGTTTTAATTGCCCTAATTTTTTAGTCATGTTACCTTAGTCATAAGGCAAAACACAGGGTGTGACACCGTACATGCATCATACTCAT
Source organism: Hordeum marinum (assembly GCA_022496015.1). Classification (NCBI taxonomy): domain Eukaryota; kingdom Viridiplantae; phylum Streptophyta; class Magnoliopsida; order Poales; family Poaceae; genus Hordeum; species Hordeum marinum. The sequence continues at coordinate 166,375,489 of CM039675.1, forward strand.
TTGTGTGTCATGCCATGTATATGTTGTCGTGTTTACCCTGTCATTTGTTTGTTTCTAGATTACTTCTTCTCGACAGAGTTTCAAAAGCGTTCAGGGTGTGAGGATTCAATTGACTATGCCCTGTTCAACTACTTCATGGATTCGTTCTTCTTCCAAGGGGGATCTCAGGCAAGATGACCATTTCCTTGGATACCACTGCTATCATCTCCATGCTAGGTGTCTCGCTTCTGTCGTTTTGTCTCATTACCTACCACTTGGTCAAGCCTCCCAACATTGCCATGAAAAGCCTCTAACCCCCTCCACATCCTAGCAAACGATTGTTTGGCTGTGTCAGCGCTTTCTTAGCCCCTCTTATAGCGTTGTTAGTTGCAGGTGCAGGTTGTTTCCATGTGACTACATGGATATCTTGAGATATCACAATAGTATTGCTATTTAATTTAATGCAACTATATACTTGGTAAAAGGTGGAAGGCTTGGCCTTTTTCTCGGTGTTTTGTTCCACCTTTGTCGCCCTAGTTACTTGTGTACCGATGTTATGTTCCATATTGAGCGCTCCTAACATGCATGGGGTTGTTATGGGGACTCCCTTGATTTTTGTTTTGGGATAAAACTCTTCTGGCAAGGACCAACATTGGTACTACATTTGCCCAACATAATAATACTGATAATTATTGGACGCATAGGGAGTTAGTGCTACCTGAGATTCGTTATTCAACATAATATAGGGAGCAGTGCTAATTGTGCTGGTCCAAAACAGAGCATTGTGCGAGGCCATCCCGGGTCAACTCGGGTGATTTCTATCACGCCACCGTACGCGTCGCTTATCTGCTGTGTCATGAGAACGAGATAGGTGGATCCTATCAGCATCGTGGACACATCGAGAGGCCTTGTTGGATTTGTTTTACCTTTCTCGAGCCTCTTGTGCGTGGGATTCCAAGGATACTTGGCTATCTCGAGGTTCAAATTTTCCACCGAAATTTCTGAGGAGACTACGAGTTTTCCGTGGCTGAGGTTTTTTCCATGCAGTGTGTGGCTAGTTTGTGATGGATGAGTTGGAGCACCCCTGTAGGGTTAAATCTTTCATGAGAGTCATGCTCATGGTTATGTGGCAACTTGGAAATTTGTTTAACATCCGGTCATAGCAAACCTGAAGTAAACTTAAATAAAGTACACCAACCATGTGCGTAACCATGACTGTCTCGACTCGTCAGTTCTGCATCAAGTGAGAACACAGTGGGGTTATGTTTGATCATAAGTAGATGTTCATGATCACTTATTGATCATTACTATTTCATGTCCGTTTATGCATAGACCACCCCTCTTATTCTTGTACTCGTAAGTTAGCCACTCAAATAAATGCTTAGTGCTTGTTGCAGCCTCACCACTTATCCCTACCTCTCCCATTAAGCTTTGATAGTCTTGATACCTTTGGAAATGAGATTGTTGAGTCCCTGTGGCTCAAAGATTACTACAACAATAGTTGCAGCTACAAGTAACGCAATGCTTTGACATGAGAGCGATGCTTGTTTGATTTGGATTTCTTCTTCTTCTTCGATCTAGGATGGGTCCCGGGCCGGCAGCCTGGGATAGAAAGGATGGATGTCATTTTATCGTTTCATTTCGTTTGTAGTCAGACCCTGCTCTTATGTATGATGATTGAATATGTATTGTATTGTTATGATATTGAGTTAGCTTGTGGCGAGTTTAATCCAACTCCATATACTCATCTGTTCTGTACATGTACTTGTAATGATATCCATTCTTGCGAAATGAGGAGATGTGCTTCTATCCCTGTCGAGGCCCTCGAGCTAAAATAAGGATAGGATTGCATTTTGGGCGTTACACTTTTACCTCAAAGTGGCACCATGTTCTTCATATACAGACTCTCCTATGTTATCACTTCCATATGCTAGTGGGAATTACCTATTCATAATAAACTTGGCTTGTATATTCCAATGATGGGCTTCCTCAAATGCCTGAGGTCTTCATGAGCAAGCAAATTGGATGTGCACCCACTTAGCTTCAGTTGACATTTCATACACTTATAGCTCTAGTGCATCATTTGAATGGCAATCCCTACTCCTTGCATTGACATCTATCAATGAGCATCTCCATAGCTCATTGGTACGCCTTGTTGATGTGAGACTATCTTCTCCACTTTTTATCCCTTTGATATCTACCATCATATTCTATTCCACCTATATGCTATGTCCAATGGTTCACGCTCATGTATTGCGTGAAGAATAAAAAGTTGATCCATATTGAAGAAGTATGATCCAATTACCTGACTTGGATACTGTGGTGCTTAACATTCGTATTGATGTGGTGAAAACGGAGTCCTGCCTTGCTAATATAGTAACTTGAGTCGGGATAAACATTCTTTTAGGATCGTATACTTTGGAAAATCAATGATTTCGTTTCTTATACTTATAAATATTACTATGTTGATGTATGTTAATTCATCATTTCTCAATGAGCATACATACAAAAAATACAATAATGGGTAGCATGTCAAATCAAAAAAAATATTTTTCTCATTTAACAACTCAAGGACGAGCAAGAATTAAGCTTGGGGATGTTGATATATCTCCAACGTATCTATAATTTTTTATTGTTCCATGCCGATATATTATTATTCTAGGATACTTTTTGGGAATTGGTTTACAAATTTATAATATTTTGAGCACTAACCTATTGACCCAGTGCCAAGTGTCAATTGTTGTTTTCTGCGTGTTTTTAACTTTTTGGGTTTACAGTACAAATAAAGTCCAATTGCCACGAAACTTTTTGATGATTTTTTCTGGACCAAAAGAAAACCACGAAGGTTCGGAAGGAGGCCGCGAGAGGCATGAGGGCCCCACAAGCCAACAAGGCGCGTAACCAGGGGGCACGCCCTGATGGCTTGTGCTCCCTCGTGTGCCTCCCCACGCCCCTCTCTGGCCTATAAATTCTCATATATTCCAAAAACCCTAGGAGTGATCCCAAAACACTTTTTTGCCGCCGCAAGTGTCTGTTCCGACGGGATCCATTCTACACCTACATTCTGGCACCCTGCCAGAAGGGAGATCGATCACGAAGAGCCTCTTCATCAACCTTTCTTTCCTCACCATGATGTGTGAGTAGTTCACCACGGACCTATGGATCTGTAGGTAGTACCTAGATTGTAATCTCTCTCTCTCTCGACCTTCAGTACAATGTTCATCGCATCTTTTCCTTAATCTACCCGATGTAATCCCTTTGTATGGTGTGTTTGTTGGGATCCGATGAATTGTGAGTTTATGTTCAGATTATTCATGATAAGTATTTCAGTCAAACCTGAATACAAAGATTCTTATTTGCATGATCATCAGAGCTTTGTAATGCTATCCGATCTATTGAGATAGTTTGGCCAACTGGATTGATATTTCACTAGTGAGAGTGGTGCATTGTAGTAGGTTCAATCTGACGAACTTCTATAACCTAGTGGCAAAAGGGGAAAAGTTGCGTCTTTGTGTTGCTTCTACTAAGGATAAAACGATGGGGTTTATTCATATGAATTTACATTGTCTACATCATGTCATCGTTCTTCAAGCATTACTGTCACACCCTGTGTTTTTCCTCATGACTAAGTTAACATGACTCCAAAATTAGGGCCAATTAAAACTTTTTCTGTGCTTGTGATGCTTGACTTGAATGTTGATTGCTTGTTTGCTTTCTTGTGATATATATTCATAAGATCCCTCCTACTCTCAAAACGCATATCCTTGCTCCAAATATTGCCCAATGATCATGCCATGTGTATAGGACATAAAAATATTTTTATAAAATATTATTTTGTCCAAAATGGATTTATTCAAATCAGGTTTTCCAAAACCTCCGAATTGAGGTTTGTACTACAAGTCCTCAAATTAGGTGGATTGTTTTGGCACAAAGGTTTAATTTGAAACCCACTATATATATGACTTCCCAAAACCACAATATTATTTTTACAACTTATTTTACTATTTTATTTAAAGGTTGTTTCTTAAGGCCATAAATGGTCTTTTATAGGGGAAAATTATTTGTATGGTTTAAAAATATTTGAGATAATTTAGGAAAACTCAATGGACATATATTGTCCATATATAAGAGTTTAAACACATGGTCATGTTCAAAATATTGGACAAAACCCTTCAAAACCATTTCTGCCTATTTCAAGCATTTGAAATATTTCTATAATAAATATTATCAAATAAATCCAGGAAACTTCTAGCATGTCACGTATGATATATGTGATCATCTTGCCAAGTTTCATCTTAATACCAATTGACTTGGCTCACCAAAATATCCCAAAACCATTCCTGTCCAGATTCCAATTTGAACAACTTTACATTGTGAAGTTTATCCTATTGATCTCAAACTTTGTGTGCATATTCTAATACTCAAATAATGTATTGGAATATTTTGGTGTATCAGGGAGAATTGATTTGCATAGCTAGATCCAATGAAACCCATTTCTGTCCATTTCTAGGGTTTACCAAGTTTGCATTATCAACTTTCTTGAATTAAGCCTAAAACTTGTGATCAGGACCAAATGGACTTGCCATTTACCCCTGGTGAATCTCAGGCCTATAGGATTCCTATACCTAGCCCAACCACAGCACAAACACCTTCAGCCATAAGCTTGAGGACAAGGGAAGTTGACCCAAAAAGATTCCCCATGCCTCCAACTTTTTACCACAGTATATTCTAACCCCAAATTACCTCTGGTAACTTTCCCAAGGCCTTAGAGCAATTACTGGGGGGTAACTTCCTCATTTCCCTGCTCTTTTTACCATGGCAAGGCATCTTCTTCAGCTCTCACACTATTTTGTTCATGCAAATGCCCCCAAACTTTTCTAAAACACCATTTGCATGTTAACACATCAAACCAAACCCAAAGATGGCATGCTCATGTGGAAAATATGAGCAAATCATCTGAAACTAGATTATGGCAGTAAATGCAACTTTGTACTACGAGTGCCCTATATATTTATCTCCCCGATTTGGAAATTGGTGGACATGTAGTCCTTCCATAACCAAGGCCACTAGACAAACTATTATCACCAATGCCCTCCATTACCAACCCCTTAGATGAGCCTTCAGTTTGCTGCTGCAAACTTACCCCTAGAGAAAACCCCATATAACTAGCTCCATGTACCTTGAATTGTTTTCCAACACTCTACTGCATCGATGCGTCACACGTCAGACAATGTTTCCCGACCAAAAAGATGCCCTGGGCATGCCTTAGCATGGTGACCACGCAACCGACATGCAAAACCGGCGCCCTGCCACTTGTCATCGTTGGGTAGCTCATGTCCGGCAGCAGTAGGACGCCCACGCACACGATGATTCCCCTCTCAGCCTCCCACACCTCTCCCCGACACAAGAAAGCCTCCAAGGCCCCTTTGTCGCATGTGCTCACCGCGCCCGAGAGCATCCGAGCCGAATCCGAGCTCCCCCTCCGTTGCCCCCCTTGATAAACCTCCCCCTGAGTGCCTCGGTGCCCCTAGGCCACCCCATTTTCCCCTCAAGCACTCCCCAGACCGATCCCTCTTCCTCTTGCACCCTCCTCCTCCTCCAACAGCCGCCATTGCTATTGTTCGGGTCCGCTCGGATCGAGTGAGCCAGCCCCTCCTAAGCCTCAACTCCACTTCCACGAGGATCCCCACGGTGTTCTTAGCCTTCCTAGAAACCAAGGGCTCCCTCCCGCAACTAAGAGACACCCCCAAGAGATGCCGGCACTGCTGTCCGCCCTTGCCAATGAGCCACTTGCTCCGAACGTCCCCGCGGCTCACGCGACCATCCCTGGGCGCGGCATGGAGTCGGGCATCCGCCCGGACCGCCGACTCAGCACCCACTATGGTAGGGCAACTGGAACCACGATGGCCGACGCCCTTCTCTTCCCTTTTCACGAGGAAGAAGAAGGGAAGGGGAGAGAGAGAAGGAAAGGGACTAGTGGGGCCCACCTATAAGCGGCACAGAGGTTAGGCCAGCGCGGAGTAAGTGGAGACGTGGAATACGCCTTCGGCATGGCACCCTGCCCACTCAGCCGAGCTGCTGGGCCAGCCAAATTGCTATTCGGCGCCTGGTGTGCCGGTTTGGATAGGCTCCAAATTGGATGATTCAAGTTTCTATAAACTTGTAAAAATCCCAGCTATCATTTGGCATCACTCCCATAAATTTTCACCCCAAGAGTTTGCCCTATTCAAATTTAAACACAAATTTGAAACTCTGAATAACCCCTTTTTAAATCTCTAGAGCATTCACCTTGGCTTCAAATTTGATGATTCAAGTTTCTAGAGACTCTAAAAATCCTACTAGCAATGGATAACATTTTTCCTATCCCATATTATTCAATATGAAATAAACAGCCACACTTCCATTTATTTCATCGTAGGAAAATCATAGGAAATCCACCCCACCTCCAACTACATGAAACCACTTCCAAAAATCTTATAAAATCATGCCCTATTAGATGGGTGCATTCACTCATTTTTTACAAAGATATTTTCTATGGACATATTATAGGGTCATAATTTCCTTCATTTCCAGTGTTCAAAAATCTCCCTTGATCCACATCCAATGAACCCCCTTGGTTATTTTTCTTATGAGCAGAGGTGTCCAAGAAAAAAACTCCTATTTCTAGAGCACTTGTATTTCTCTGCTTGTGGTGTTGCTTATTGTGGTTGTTTTCGATGATAGTTGACGAAGTAGACGGATTGCTCGGAGTGGACGAGAAGCGTGTGAAGACCTTGAAGACTTGGATTTGGATAAGCCAAGCAAGCAGCCCTTTGACTATGATAAGACAAATTTTCATGCATGACATATAGCACTTGTTGTATGATTTGATCATAATGCGGTGTTTCCCCTTCGGTGGGATGCCTTTGATACTTTACCATTGATACTTGCATCATGCATGACCCTACCATCCTTATGAGGGTTGTGTGGGTGGGAATAGATAGGTTGCTAGTAGATGCTATGCAAGTGGGATCGGGAATATGCATGGTGAAGTAAACAAAGGATTACAACTACTTTTCAAAAAACCCGTCGGGTGCCACTAATGCCTGAGGGAGATGGTGATGAGCTAGGTAACCACTTGATAAAGAAGTGGTGTACCGAAGCAAGTTGAGGGTGTGTTTTTTAAAATAGAGAGTTTTAAGATTTGCTGACCGCCCCAACCTTACATGCACAACCGCGATACCCCTTATGGGACGGGACTTTGTTGATTACCTTAGTGGGTACTTGCATAGAGCCTGCATTACTAGTGGCGGGAGTGAAGTGGTCACTCTCGATACGGGGTCATACCGGAATGGATGATCATGCGCTGTCTTTACAGGCACCGGGCACACTGTTGCGTACCCTCATGGATGATATGTGTGATGTATATCATGAGGGATGGCACCAACAAGTGGACTCTTTGTTTAGTATCGCTAGGGGAAAGGCATTGTTCGGGTGCTTACCTCAGGTATGAAATATACCGTGATTCGTGGATAACACGGAAGTTCCCCGAGTCTTGTGGGTAAAGCGTGCAACCTCTGCCGAGTGTAAAACTATTCGAATAGCCGTGGCCATAGTCATTGATAGTTGGAGTTCCTACTTAAACTACGTCCGAATTTTTCACAAACTTGGTGTGCGTGTGTGGATGACACAAGGATGATACTTGAGCTAAGTCCATTGACTTGGCATGACGATGAACATGAGATGTTTAACCCCATGCTTATGAAGATATATGTAACTTGTTTATATAGATATATGCAAGCTGTTGATGCATGCTTACACAAGTTAATTGATCATGTTATTGCACTCAAAATTAGCTTTCTGCAAACTTACCTACTTAGTGCTATGTCATGCATTGTTATTGCCTTGTTCCAAACATGGATTGCTTGCGAGTACATTCAAAGTACTCGTAAGCTTGCCACTGTTTATTTTATTGGTCGGGCATGAAAGATCAGGTTATGATGAAGATTAACTTGGTGACGAACTTGCGAGCTAGGGCGCTTCCGAGTCAGAATGCCTATAGGGTTAAGGCAGATGGCATGGGTTCACCCTATCGTTGAAGATTTCTGCTGCAAGATTACGAAGATTTTTTCATAGAGGCCATTTTTTAGTACAGACGGTATGTAATGGATGTAAGACTCTTGTTATTCAGTTTTTGTGTGTTCGGTGAGCATTGATCTCTAGGATCACTATGCATGTACATTCGGTGATCACGACTTATGAGTTGGGGTCCCCATAGAGCTGGTATCAGAGCTGTCTTGACTAGGAAGCCCTTCATTAGCATGGATGTAGATAGGACAAAACTATTTCTCCAGGCCATTCAAAATTGCTTACAAAACCACTATAATTCTCACTTCTCCTAAAATTTCAAAGGAAGCAAAGATTTTTTCCTTAGAACTTCCACCATTTTTCTCTTAGCTCTCCTCATCTTCTTTTAAAAACTTTGCAAACGGTTGCTACTACCCTTGTACCCCTGACCAGTAGATTCCTTGAAAATCCTTGTGGGTAACCTGGAAGGAAGCCACCTTGTCAGACATTCACACAAATTTAGAGACCCCACGACAAGGAGCTACCAACATAAGATACTTTATCGAAGGATGAGGATGTCAAGACTTGGATAATGGTGGCACCCTCGATATTGCCCCAGGATGATGCAACCTTGGCCTACAATGACCAAGGCATAAGATATACAATATAATTATATGCATTGCTAATAGAGAAATCCTGTCATTACCAATGACGTGTCGGCAACCACCGGTGGGTGAGAACCTCACCATTTGGTCTGCCTCACTATAGTGAGCAGGAAAACGGTTCTCATCATCCCCCGCTCTTGGTGGCGATGATATCACCAACATGACCGTCAGGATACAACTTTACGATGCCCTGCTAATGTCATTGCATAAAGGGTTGCCTACCTGGAACCCTCGATGTCTCAGATGACAAGAAGACATCGGCATGACTACGAAGACACCAGAAGACCATGTCAACAATAGCTGTGTAGAATCACCCTCGTCATCAACTCACCAGACCCGAAGTCGTCAAGGACTCTTCAAGCACAACCAGGATTGTTTCGATGAAGTTAACCAGAGGCATAGAAACACCTGAAGAAGACCGAGCGGACTCCTCTCCATGACACGAAGCAAGCATGACTAATGAGTCCGAGGACCCTAGGGTAGGATAGGTCATGTGTCCCTTATGCGAAGTCGAGTCCGTATGATGGTTCAAATGGAACCATGATGTGTGTTGCTTGTTTCGATTGTTGTGCTTTGGTGAAAGTCTCACTTTTGCCCTAGGGAACAAGTACACGATGATATCACCTACCTTACTTTGATGTTTGTGTTTGGCCTTTTCGGCACTTATTTGATTGCACTTGCACTATACCACCCCCTTAGGCATTCCTTTCTATGCTACTCCCCCTCTTACCTTTCTCGTCAACTGAAGACCCGCAAGACAAGATGCACCAAGGATCCACCTCGATGGACAACTAGCATTGAAGACGATAACTACAACGCACTCAAACAGATGCAATCCCGTATAGTTATGTGTAATGCCCAAGATGCGATCCTATCCTTATTTCGGCACGAGGGCCTCGACAGGGATAGAAGCGCATCTCGTCATTTCGCAAGAATGGATATCATTACAAGTACATGTATAGAAGAGATGAGTATATGGAATTGGATTACACTCGCCACAAGCTACATCAAGATCACAGCAATACAAGAACATATTCAAACATCATTCAAAAGAGCACGGTCCGACTATGGACGAAACCAAACGATAAAATAACATCCATCCTTCCAATCCCTGGCTGCCGCCTGGAACCCGTCCTATATCAAAGAAGAAGAAGACCTCCAAATCAAACAAGCATCACGCTCACGTCAAATAATTGCATTACTTGTACCTGCAACTGATGTTGTAGTAATCTGTGAGCCATAGGGACTCATCAATCTCATTTCCAAGGGTATAAAGACTATTAAAGCTTAATGGGTGAGATATGGTTAAGTGGTGAGGCTACAGCAAGCGACCAAGCATTTATTTGAGTGGCTAACTTACGAATACAGAAAGTAAATTATGGTGGTCTACGCATAATGGACATGAAATAGTAATGATCACTAAGTGATCCTGAACACCTACTTACGTCAAACATAACCCCACCATGTTCTCTCTCGGATAAGGACTCACGAGAAGAGACAACACAGTTATGCACACAGTTGGTGTATTTTTATTTGAGTTTACTTCAAGTTTACCATGAACGGGTGTTAAACAAAGTTTCCAAGTTGCCACATAACCGCGGGCACGGCTTTCCAAAAGATTTAACCCTGCACAGGTGCTCCAACTAGTCCATCACAAATTAACCACACATCGCGTTGGAATTCCTCAACCGTGGAATCATCCGTAGTGTTTGCGGAATCCCGATGGAAAATCTCAACTTCGAGATAGCCCGAAGTGTCATCAAAATCCCACGCGCAAGATGTTTGACAAAGGTAAAACAAGTCCAACAAGGCCGCCCGACGTGCCGTGTATCTCGTTTTTAGGCCACGGCGGATAAGTGACGCGTACGGAGGCCTGATAAAAATCCCTCGAGTTGCCCCAGGGTGGCCCCGCACAGTGCTCTTGTCACACCCTGTGTTTGTATCACCTTGACATGTTTGGGTTTATCAAATTTTGTTTTAACCAAAAATGATTTATTCAGATTAGGTTTTCAAAACCCCCCTGAATTGAGGTTTGCACTGCAAGTCCTCAAATTAGGTGGATCCTTCTTTTCCAAAGGTTTTATTTCAAACCCACTATATATAAGACTTCCCAAAACCACAAAATAATATTTTTAAAGATTTTTTTCATATTTTAAGGCTTTTTCTTAAGACCAGAAATGGTTTTTCGTAGGGAAAAATTATTTCAATGCTTTGAAAATATTTGAGAAAATTTAAGGAAACTCAGTGGACATATATTTTCCATATATATGAGTTTCAACCCATGAGCATGATCAAATCATGGGAAAAACCACTCAAAACCCTTTCTATTCAAATCAAACCTTTGGAATATTTCTATAAGAAATATTCTCAATAAATTCTAGGAAAATTCCAGCAAGTCAACACTATCATAGGTAATGTTCTTGCGAAGTTTCATCTCAATCCAACTTGATTTGGTTCATCAGACCATCCCAAAACCATCCATGTCCAGAATCAAATTTGAGCAACTTTACATTGTGAAGTGTCTCCCCTTGACCCCAAACTTTGTGGGCATGCTGTAGTGACCAAATAGTGATGATACACTAAGTATCAATAGATCTACAGAAACCTGATTCCGCAATTTCTATGGTTTATCAAATCTTCATTGTCAACTTTCTCCTCTTGAGCTCAAACTTGGTGAATCCTCTCATTGTTACCTAGCCTTTGACCCTGGTAAGTATCTTCGTAAGGTGGTAAAGTTTTCTTGCCCAAAACACCATCAAACACATTCTGGTGAAATGGTAAAACCACCTTTTCCAACCCTTAACCTTTTACCCTTGCCCCCAAAATTTTACCAGAGCCTCTTGTAGTCACATTTCACCTCCAGTAAAAGTCTCATGGCCATAGCCCAAGTGTGATGTGGTGAAACCCCCATTTACCCCCCTAGACAGCATCTTTTATCTCTCTCTTCCCTCTTCCTTCTACCCTAAGGCTTCTCCAGAGCCCTCCCTAGCACCTCCTACAGCTGGCCATCTTCTAAAGCCCCAAGACACAAGAGGACATACAGTGGGATTAAAATATGCCCAGGCATGCCATTTGGGCGCACTGGAGCGTGCTACAGTGCGCTCCCGCACTATAGCCGCCCCTGTCCGGCACCGCCCGACAGCATTGGGCCTCCCCCGCGTGTCCCCCTGGCCTCGGCGTCCACGACGTGGTAGGCGGTTGTCCTCCTCTCTCCCCTCTCTCTCGTGCGCACGACACTACCCGAACCGACCAGTGGCCGCGCTCACACGCGCCCACCTCCGGGTCCCCTCCTGGCTGCCATTTCCCTCTCCTGGGCGCGCACTAAGTCCATGGAGCCCCCAAACATGGCCAGGCTCGCCCCCGTGGCCCGTGGCGACGCCCTGGTCCTCACTGGCGCACTACGTCCACGGTGGACAGCCGGCCCCCTATAAATAGACCTCCCCGCTCCTCCTGCTCCTCTCTCCTCGTTCGCCCCCTTCCTTCGCTTCCTCCCCGTGCTCAGCCCGCTCTTCCCCGTGGTCGGGAGCCCTCTCCTGACCCAAACCCTCGCCGCCGCCGTCGGGCACCTCCCCTTGCAGGCGTTCCCCTCTCCCCTGGCGACCCCACGACCACCCACCGACGCGCGAGAACCCCACGAGCATGATGGTGCCCTCTGTTCCGTCCGTCGCGGCCTGGAGCCCTCCGGTGAGCCCCTCCTCCGCTCCTGTCGCGAGGAGAGGGATGACAGGTGGGGCCCACCTATCATCCCCTCGACCCCTCCTCTCTCGCTGGTAGGTCGGGCCCGCGGGCTGGTTTAAAACCAAACTAGTCGCGCGTGGTGCCTCGCCTGGGTCGGCATCCCTCTATGGCCCGGTTTCGGCCGGGTATTCTGGCCCGAAAAGGCATAGTAGCCCTTTCCTTTATTCTTTTTCTATTTAAATTCCAAAAATCTCCCAGAGTAGAATATTATTCCAAATCCAATAATTCCTTCACCTAAATTCTTGTCATAATCCATAGAATTTATTAGTGCCATTTGTAAAAATGTTTGAAAATATTTTTAGTATTGTTTTATTTTAAAACCTATATTTGGGCAACTTTTGCCTCTTTTAATTTATTTCCAAAATATATTTTTTACAACCAAACCCTAGGGAAATATATTTAGTATGACATTTAGTATTTATCAGAGTAGGTTAATATTTTTTTGATAGTAGTTTGTGTGCTCTGTTTTGGTGTGTTGCTTATTTTTATCGCTTTATTTCGCGACGATAGATTGCGCGGTTGATGAAGAAGTTGGACCCGAAGACTTCGAAGATCCCGGAGACTTTGTTGAGCCACGCAAGTAGCCCTTTGACCATGTTAAGAAACTTTTTCATGCATGACATATAGCACTTGTTGTTTCAATGATTGATCATGATGAGGTGCTCCCCCTTCGGTGGGATGCCTCCGATACTCTTACCATTGACACTTACATCGTGCATGACCTTACCACCTTATGAGGGTTATGCGGGTGGGTGTAGATAGGATGCTAGTAGATGCTACGCAAGTGGGATCGGGATTATGCATAGTGATGGGAACACAAATGATTTAAAAGACTTTTCGAAAACCCCGTCGGGTGCCACTAATGCCCGAGGGAGATGATGATGAGTTGCATGACCACTTGAGAAAGAAGTGGTGTGCCGAAATGAGATTAGAATGTGTTTTCAAAAATGGATTGGTGTAAGTTGCGACCGTTACTCCAACCTTACATGCGCAACCATGATACCCCTTATGGGACGGGGCTTTGTTGATTACCTTGGTGGGTACTGGCAAGGATTCCGCATTACTAGTGATGGGAGTGGCATGGTCACTCTCGATACGGGGTCGTATCAGTATGTACGATCATGCGCTGTCTTCACACGCACCGGGCACACCATTGGTCCCCTCATGGATGGTACGATTAGAGCGAGGCTCGTGTGATGTACATTGTGAGGGCTAGGTACCAATCGAGTGGACTCTTTGTCTAGTATTGCTAGGGGAAAGGCATTATTCGGGTGCTTACCTCGGGTATGTTATATACCGCGAGACATGGATGACACGGAAGTTCCTCGAGTCTTGTGGGTAAAGTGTGCAACCTCTGCAGAGTGTAAAACTATTTGAGTAGTTGTGTCCATGGTCAAGGACAGTTGGATGACCGCTCTTGTGCTACGTCCAAGTGTTTTCTCAAACTGGTGTGTGCGTGTGTGTGGATACACGAAGATGTTACATGAGCTAAGTCTGATGACTTAGCATGGGAATGGAACTAAGTCCGATGACTTAGCATGATGGATGAACACGAGGTGTTCAACCCCCACTTATGATGATATCTGCAAATTGTTCATATGGATATCTGCGTATTGTTGATGCATGCTTGTTAAGTTACTTGATCATGTCATTTGCATTCAAAATTAGCTTTCTGCAAAATTACCTACATAGTGCTATATCATGCGTCATCGTTATCTTGTTCCATAACTTGGGTTTCTTGCGAGTACATTCAAAGTACTCATTGGCTTGCCACTCGTTATTTAATTGGCCAGGCATGGAAGAACATGAGTATGTTGAAGAGTTCGTTGGTGACGAACATGCGAACTAGGATGCTTCCCGGTCACAATGCCTCTAGGTTAAGGCAGATGGCATGGGTTCATGCTTTCGACCAAGATTTCCACTGCTTGTTCTATTTTAAGTGTTTGGCCCGTGTGGCCCTATCTATGTAAGACTTGACCTTCACGGTCTTTATTTTTTGTAAGACATTAAGTGTGGATGTAAGATTCTTGTTATTTAGCTTCTCTGTGTTAAGTGAGCATTGATCTCTGGGATCACTGTACACGTGCATTTGATGATCACGACTTATGAGTTGGGGTCCCCATAACTTTGTTTTTGACCAGCACCAGCAGCACTGGCCCCCATGTATTATGTTAAATTAATCCACGAGGGGGCGACCCTCTATGCTTTAATAAGGTGATCAGTATTATAATGTTGGGCAGATGTAGTACCAAAGTTGGGCCTTGCCAGACAAGTTTTATCCTAAGACGGAAATCAAGGGGGTCCCCATAACAACCCCGAGCATGTTAGGAGCGCTCAATTATGGAACATAACACCGGTTCACAAGTAGGTCGGCAAGAGTGCAACAAAACACCAAGCAAAAGGCCAAGCCTTCCACCCTTTACCAAGTATATATGTGCATTAAATTAAATAGCAATAATATTGTGATAACAAAAGAATGTCCATGTTGACACATGGAAGCAATTGCACCTACGTCTAGAAACGCTATAAGAAGGGCTGGGCAAGCGGTAACATAGCCAAACAAAGGTTTGCTGGGATGTGGAGGGGTTAGAGGCTTATCATGGCAATGTTGGGAGGCTTGACAAACAAGTGGTAGGTAGCGATACATAATGATGGAAGCGAGAAAACTAGCATAGCAATGATAGTAGTGGTATCCAGGGAAATGTGTCATCTTTCCTGAGATCCCTCTAGGAAGAAGAATGATCCATGAAGAAAACGATCCAACGTAGTCGAACGAATCCTCACACTCCGAAAACTTTCAGAATTTTATCAAGAAGGAACAACCCGGAAACAACAATCAACACACGGTACACCACAACATATGCATGACATGATGTGCAACAAATATGATGCATGTCCAGTTTAATTATGCAAGGCATGGCAAGCACAACAATCAACTTCTACACATTAAGTGAAGCTCAATATGCAACGAGTCGCATATTGACGAAACTTCACATTCGAATTATTTAGTTCACTCCTGTTTATTTACTCGGCAAGGTTAAATGTTGATAAACATGTCATGAGGTGAAGCATAAATAAACAACTCTATCTAGGCATCTTAAATGAGGTCGAAAACAACTTATACCATTTCCGAAATGACCCCATATGTTAATTTCGAAATTGGACCATATCTGAACAAACAATATTTTATATTTGTTAAACAATAGAATAAAGTATGCCATGCAATTCTACAGGTCATTCTAGTTGATTTATATATATGGAACATCTCAAACGGAGCTACGGTCTAAAAGATATGACAATCACAAGATTATATGCCTTGAATGCAAATGCATGAAAATTACAACCCCAAACATTTCAAATCATGAATGCAGCAAGATATTATGATACTACATGAAATTCTAAGCAAGTTTCATATGTGGCATGCCCAAAACGGAGCTATGGTTCAACCACAACAACCAACACAAGTTTTATATGAAATCTGCCCAATACAGCAACATAGCATTTTGTACACATGAAAACAACAAGCTACAAGATTCCAAAATGCACAAACTAAGCATGGGAAGTATCATAAAACAAAAACTTCATTTCATCTTCACATATCATACTCAAAAGAGGCATGTATCACATGGTAGGAAGCTCACAACATGTCTACATGGAAACAGTTTCAAAATTAGTGAAAATAGCAGTTTTTGACAGTGCAGTTTTTATCACGAAGGCATATTGACAGCAGTAAAACTATATGCTACAGGTCATATTATGGCATGAAACTTAACAGCATCCTCAAGGACATTATCAACTACAAATAACTCCATTACACCTACCCCATAGGGGTTCTAGATCACTAGCAAAGCACATGGCAGACAGCAACAAAACGTTACAGATTTCAGACTTAGAAATATTTTAGCATCTCAAAACAGCACAATTTTTATAGCATGTTGGCAACAAAAAACAATACCTAACATGCATTTCTATGGCAAGCAAAATGACCAGGGCCTAGCACACATGTCCAAGGGCCTATATCATATACAAAATTATTTGATATGATGCATGGATTAAATCACACGGAAATAACAAAGGGCATCATAGCAAAAATAACATGCACACAAACTTACTCAAATGACAAAACTAAATGCAAAGATAAATTCTATGGATTTTTCCACCCCGAAAACATATATAATATGCATGTGTTCATGAAGGAAAATATATCACAAATAATTATGCAAGTCATGAAATAAATCTATTAGCAAGTTATTTATGTAATTAAATAAAAACATCATGTTAATTTTTTAAACATTTATAAAAATGAGTTATACTTAATCTACAGAAAATTCTACACAATTTACATATATAAAACATTTCGATCCGGTGCACGTTTATTTAAATATGAGCATTCTTAAAACATGTTTTTTTGTAATTAAATTTCCTGGTTAAATAGAGAAATACGCAGACACTAAAAACAATTACGACCCGAAACTGGAATCTATCTCGGGTCTGGACTGGGCGCAACATAGTAAAAATCGCCGAGGGCGAAGCGTAGGCGTGGGTGGCTGGGGTTCTCACTTTGGTGCGCTGCGCCGGAGTTGGAAGTGCTAGGCCATAGTGGGCGGGGGATGGCTGGACCTGGCGCTATGGGCCGGCTCGGTCAACATGGGCGAGCGAGCGGTGGATCTCGTCATTCTCCTCCTCGATTGGATGAGGCAGAGGCGGCTGGAACCTTTGGCGGCGGAGCTTGGCTGGGGCTCCAACGGGCTCTTGGCGAGGGGGTTCCAGATCGGGGTCGAGGGGCTTCATCCCGACTAGATCTGGGGCGGCGGATCTCCTCTGGCGATGTAGCAAAGCTTGAAGGGGCTGCGTCCATGGCTTCCTAGTCACGGGGAGAGAGAGGGATATGAGAGGGAGAGAGAACCGGGAGGATGGCGAGAAGAGGAGCGGCGATGACTGGGGCTGGCTTGGCGTGGTCACCGGCGAGGTCCGGCCACCGGTGGCCTCTCCGCGATGGGTAGCAAAGACAGGAGCTCAGGCGTGGGCACTGGTGAGGCCCTGGCGGCAGGGGCGCTCTCGGCCACCTGCGGCTCGGGCGGCGGTGCTTGTTCGGGCCCAAATGGGCTCGGGCAGGCCGCACGATGGGCTTTGGCAGGCCCTGCGTGGTGGGAGAGAGGAGGCTGCGGCTAGGTGGCGGCTGGGGGTTGGGGACGCATGGAAAACGAGGGGGAGGCTAGGGATTGCGAGGCCAGGGTCTATTTCAAGCTAATGGGGCTAGGGTTAGTAATTTTTGTCTGAATTTGGACCATAGGAACGCGATCGGATGACTCCGGCGATGGCTAGGGCTAGGCTAGCTTAGTGGGTTGTGTAGACATGACAAGGAGTTTGCGGCCATAGGAACGCGAGGCTAGGGTCTATTTCAAGCTAATGGGGAGAGGGAATGTTTGCGGCCCGTGACAAGGAGTTTTTAAAACACCGTAAACGTCCGACCGATAAACCGATGACGGTGCCGCTACGGTCGACCATTCGGGTATCAAATGGACTTTGATTGCGACGAAATTTGGCACGCGATCTACCTATAATATAACAAGACCACACCCCAACTTTCGACCCAATCCGAGAATATTTTATACTTACTTTAAAAATAATATTTTATTGGCGCCACAGGCGCGTGCATGTGTGGTTTGTCTCAAAATGGTCAGCGATGAGAACAGAGAGAACCGGCGAACACGAACGGATGCAAGTTTTCAAAAACAAGTGATGCTGATATGCAGATGATGCGAATGATGCGATGATGAATGCGACAACCAAACGAATCACACGACAACAATGGAATAAAAGGGGAATATTCTGGAGCGTCGGTCTTGGGCTGTTACAACTCCCCTCCACTACACGAGGATCTCATCTCGAGATCTAAGAATGAGAAGGGGAAGAGAAAGAGCAAAAGGTAAACTTAGTTGTTTCTTTGACAAACGAGTTAAACCAATGAAACATGAAGGTTGGAAAGAGATGAAGAATGACATGAGGAACAAGCAAGAATTCAAAAGAAATTTTGGGAGCGCTTCGGTAGGATAGAGAGGAAAAATTAATAAGATGGGAGAACTTTAAAAGAAAACACAACACTCTGGTCAAATGGATAAGCAAGAAAGAGCATAATCTTGACAAATGTGATGATGAGTCGAAGAGAGCAACAAAACAATGCCTCCAGAACAACAGAATATAAGCTAGATTATTGGAGAGAAGAGAACGTAGAAGAACTGACAACTTCTACCACCATTGAATTTGAAAGGCATCCTTACAAGAAGGATTGATTGGAGCTATTGGAAAATCAACAACGAAAGAATTACTTTGTTGTGGGCTTATGGAAAACGTCTCACAATTATGAGGTGACAACCAGCCACAAATGGAAAACAATTGATTGCTTGAGAGCAACAAGATATGCAAAACTTCTTTCACCAAGAATAGGAGGAGAAAAACTTGGATCATTTATGACACCATGATAGCAACAATCCTTAGGAAATGCTTTACGTGAAATCCAACCGAAGATAACTCCGAGAAGACATGATGGGTTTACTTATCTCATTCTTGACAATTTTCCTTCGAGAGTACTCATAATCAAGAATTTAATTCAAAATACAATGGATAAGTAATTAAATTAGAAATCCAAGATAAGGAACACTTGAGCACCTCCAACAAGAATCTTGAAGAACAAATCGAGAAGAATTACATCCTTAACAAACCACCATGAAGAAGCATCGGGATGAACTTCGGAAACAAATGATGATCAAAGAATGAAGGTTGGGAAGACTAAGATGGAAGCCTTGCCATGATTTAGAAGAAGCTTCACGAAGAGATACTTGAGGAAAAACTTGGAACTCCAGAAAGAAAAGATGAACAACTTATAACCAAGAATTTGATGCCAAGAACACTCTAGAAGAAGGATTGAAATCACATTGATGAAACTAGAATAAGAATTATGTTATGCTTATCCTTCATCAAGTTAAATTAATGACAAGCAACAAATTTCACACACCACTTATTCTTCTTGAGAATGAATTGAGAGAGATTGGTCACAAACTTGAAGAAGTCCTAAACGAACCATCGGTAAGAATTGACAAATGAATGAGAATCCCATGAATGAATGTAGATACCTGAGAACGAAGAGATCATGATCCACTTAGCAAAAAACTTGAATGAAGCACCGGAATACTTGAGATACGAACGAAGAGACAACAATTGAGAAGAATTTGAGAATGAAAGCTGAAAGCTGAGAACGAAGAAATCTTCAGAAATGATGGCCTCCGGAGGATCGAGGAATCAAAACAACTCTGAATGCACCAGATAGATATGGGAGGAATTACTCATGATTGACAACAATCGAAAAGATAGCACGAAGCTGAGATGACAATCCTCAAGGAATGGATAAATATTTAAGAAAAACTCCCCTTCGGACTTCAACGCTGGAGATGATAGCGAGAAACACCACCAAGAATTACTGAGACACTCTGGAACAAATGAATAAAGAAGGTAGACCCAACAATGAAAAAGATTTAGAAGCGATCTACGAGAAGGCATATGACTAATGAAATTCATTCTTACAGCATATTAGAAGAGAACTTGAGAACTTCTTCGGAAAAGATTAGAAGAGACCGGTAAGATCCTGGGGAAAAACCTGTGGGTTATGGGACCACTGAAGAGAAACCACCGGTAAAATGATTGCTTAGAAAGAGAGATTGCACCGTTACAATGAAAACTTGATGAGGTGAGAACCTCAAAATAATTTGAAATGATTTTGGAATAGGTACACGAATCTTCTAAGATATGTTGAAAAACTCTGGATAAAATTGAGAGAGGTCAATAAACAAGAGAGGCTTGAATAATATTTCCCACATGGTTATGCATTGGCCAGCTTACGAAGGATATGACGAACACCAAAAGGTTGAATTGAATCCACCGGAGAAGAATACCAACAAGAACAAAGAATATGAGGATAGATCTTGAAACTGAAACTCGTGAGAATATCCACAAGAACTCACCGGATACAAAATGGAAGAAAAGATAGCTTTAGCATCACACGAATATAGAAGGCACTTGGATGAGAATTTAATCATTGAAGAAAAAGGGGGGGAGGGTGGGAAAAACAAAGAAAACTTGACACAGATGAGACAGACTCCAGAAAAGAATATGAGGATTGATCTTGCACATATTGAAAAGGATAGAATTATCTTGAAGAGAAGCGCACCAGTTGAAAAGAATTTCATGACAACTCCGGTTGATCCAGAGGATTAGCAATCACATGGAAATATGCGAACGCCATTTAGGAAAGATATGAAATCACCACTTGACATCGAAGCAACTCGAATTACCATATTAAAAAAACAAAAAAAACAAAGGATGAGGCCTTCGAAACAAGCCAGAACAAATACATACCCACTGTGCACTTGTTGGAAAGATAATCCTAGATATCTACTTGAGTTCCCACCTAAGAACTCCCGAAACTTTTTGGTTATGCAATCTGGTGTTGGAGATATAGGGAGGCAACATATCTCACACAACTAACAATCCCTACACTCCAACTGTATCCATCTGTCAACACATAACCAAAGGCTTCGGAACTCCATCTATCTCGGACCCTCAAAAACACAACGATACCAAACATGGTAGTACCCCGGATGCCTGCCCAGTATTGGGTGACTCCAGCCTTATCTCGCCATGAAATGTATTGAAGTAATTTCGAACATCCTCCAACCTGAGATACTAAGGAAAATGAATGATAACGATGTGCAAAAATCCCTCGGATCTCTACTCCTCCATAACAGGAGGCACCAAGTATAGAACTCCATCACATCGGCATCATATAGATTCCAAAATATTCGCGTGATCCTAAAACAAAATTTGAGTGAGAAGAGGAGTAGAATAAAATTCCTAAGTCAAATACCTCACCAGAGTATAGAAGAGGTGTAAAACAAACCTACTCTCCGATATATAACTAGACTCAAAATATTTTTTTACTAGACTCGACTCAACCAAGGTTTGATCAATCAAGGGGGCTCCTATGTCGGTACATGCTCTGATACCAACTTGTAACGTTCAAGATGTGATCCTATCCTTATTTTGGCATGAGGGCCTCAACAGGGACAGAAGCGCATCTCGTCATTTTGCAAGAATGGATATCATTACAAGTACATGTATAGAAGAGATGAGTATATGGAATTGGCTTACAGTCGCCACAAGCTACATCAAGATCACATCAATACAACAACATATTAAAACATCACACAAAAGAGCAGGATCTGACTACGAACAAAACCAAACGATAAAATGACATCCATCCTTGCTATCCCAGGCTGCCGCCTGGAACCCATCCTAGATCGAAGAAGAACAAGAACTCCAAATCAAACAAGCATCGTGCTCACGTCAAATAAACGCATTAAGTGTACCTGCAACTGATGTTGTAGTAATTTGTGAGCCATAGGGACTCAGCAATCTCATTGCCAAGGGTATCAAGACTATTAAAGCTTAATGGGTGAGATATGGTTAAGTGCTAAGGCTGCAGCAAGCGACTAAATATTTATTTGAGTGGCTAACTTACGAATACAGAAAGTAAAGTATGGCGGTCTATGCATAACGGACGTGAACTAGTAATGATCACTAAGTGATCCTAAACACCTACTTACGTCAAACATAACCCCACCGTGTTCTCTCTCGGATAAGGACTCGTGAGAAGAGACAGTCACGGTTACGCACACAGTTGGTGTATTTTTATTTGAGTTTACTTCAAGTTTACTATGACCGGATGTTAAACAAAATTTCCAAGTTGCCACATAACCGTGGACACGGCTTTCCGAAAGATTTAACCCTACAGGGGTGCTCCAACTAGTCCATCACAGATTAACCACACGCCACGTTGGAATTCCTCAACCGTGGAATCACACATAGTATTTGCGGAATACCGATGGAAAATCTCAACTTCGAGATAGCCCGAACTATCATCAAAATCCCGCGCGCAAGACGTTCGACAAAGGTAAAACAAGTCCAGCAAGCTCACCCGACGTGTCGACAATCCCGATACAAGCCATGTAGCTCGTTCTCAGGCCACGGTGGATAAGCGACATGTACGGAGTCCTGATAGAAATCCCCTGAGTTGCCCCGGGCTGGCCCCGCACAGTGCTTTGTTTTGGACCAGCACCAGCAGCACTGGCCCCCCTGCATTATGTTAAATAAATGCATGAGGGGGCAACCCTCTATGCTTTAATAAGGTGATCAATATTATTATGTTGGGAAAATATAGTACCAAAGTTGGGCTTTGCCAGACAAGTTTTATCCTAAGACAAATATCAAGGGGGTCCCCATAACAACCCCGAGCATGTTAGGAGCGCTCCATTATGGAACATAACACCGGTTCACAAGTAACTAAGGCGGCAAGAGTGGAACAAAACACCGAGAAAAGGCCAATCCTTTCACCCTTCACCAAGTATATGTAACATCCCAAATTTTGGAATGTTATAATAAATATTTGAATGATTGTTTGTTTGATTGAGTGATTGAATTTGAGTGAAAATTTAAACTTTGAAAAAAACTTTTGAATGAGAGGAATGACATGACTCTCCCATATGCTTTTGGAATTCAAATTCCTACATTTCAAATCAGTGAGAGAAGATAACATGACTTCTTCATAAACAAGGAATTTGAAAAGTGGATTTGACAATCTCTGAATTATTCTTTTTGGAATTCATTTCATATTTGGTTCCATTTTAAATTTTGAAAGAATTCAAATACCCTTGACAAGATTTCGAGAGGAGTAACATGACACTCCACACCAAGGTTTTTTTTTGAAGTATTTGAACCATAAAACCTAGGGGGTTAGTTGAAAATCATTTGCAAAAGGAATTAAAAGCCATTTAGGAATTTTCTGAAAATAATTTTTTTAACTATTTATTTTGGCTGTGGAAAAATGTTCATCTTATTGCATTTATTTCCGTGATCATTTTGGTATAAAAAATTTATTTCGAGGAAATGTTTTGATTGCCCAAAAGTTAGTTTCCTTCTCTGTTATTTTATAAAAGGAAAATATTTTTATTAGGAAAGTCCACCGAGGCCCACTTACCAAATCTGGCCCGATCGGATGCAGATTTCCTTTCCGACCGGCCGACCGATACCTTTCCCCTCTCTCTCTCATTGACGGTGGACCCCACCAACCGCCAGTGCGATCCCCGCGCTCACCTTCTTCCTTCCACCCTCTTTCCTTTCCAACGCCGACGACCACCGGATCCGCCACGATCTCCCTCTCTCTTTCCTTTCGGACGACCCCGAGACTGCCCATAAGTCCCCTGCCCCTCCCGCACCCATTCCACCCTAAAACCCCGAGCCCGACCCTCTCCTCTCGTGGGCTCGCCGGAGTTCCGAATGCCGCCACCACGCCATTGCAACGCCCCGCTCGCCTCCGACGCCTTCGACCACCACAGCCACCACCATCGAGTTCGCCTCGCTCTCCTGCACCTCTCCATCCACTTCCTAGAGCGCCAGAACCACCAGAACTACCACGATGATGACCACCCGAAGACCCTCGCCACTCACGAGCTCGCCGTCGTCGACACCGTCGTCCTCGAGCTCACCTTCGACCACCTATGGATGCGACGTTCACCGCCACATTGCCTGGACCCCTTCACCATCGTCCCCGACCACCGTAGACGCCTCCCCATCGATCCCGCCACCTCTAACTCGCCAGAATCCTCACCGGAGACCCCCTCCACCGCGGTAAGTCATTGGATCCCCTCTCCTCCGTTCGATCTATCATGTGCGGTGTAGATTAGAAGCCCCGTAACCGTTCGGTTTAGTATTAGTGAACCGGCCGGTTTTCTATAAATTTTATTAGCCGAATCATTTTCCTTTAAAGTGCGGCTGTTTGCTCGTTTAGACATCACGTGCACACCTCTGACGAATCACAGACTGCCACGTAGCCCTACTGTTCGCTAGTTAACAGTTTTTCTTTTTCTGTTTTTAGTTTAAAACCAGATTATGTTCCGTTTTTATTTTATTTATATCTTTTATGTTTTTAATTTTTTTTAATTTGATAGTTTTTTCATCATGTCAAAAATTTTATGTAGTTTCTGTAGATATAAAGTTTGACCATATTTGAATAATTTAAATTTGAATTCAAACAGATTTGATTCAAATCTTATTTTCTAAATACCTTGAGTTTAATAATAGATTTTTGGTTGATTCTTTTTGCTACTGGTCATTAGTGATATTATTTGTCAGTAGGAAGAATTTGGGAATTTTTTAGAATAATTTAAATTAGTATTTTTAACAAAACAGATTATGTTTTAGTTCTTTTTAGGTTTATTTCTACTTCTTTTGTTTTAAATTGTTTTAATTTATTTTTATTTTATATTAGTTGAAAATTTTTACTTTGTTTTATGTTAGTTAGCAGAAGTACTTCAACCAAATTTATTTTTATGTTATTTATTTTGATAGCATGAAATCAATCCTAGTTTCATAGTAACTTGCAAATTGATTTCATTGCTAGTTTGACTTCTTATTTGAAAATATTTTTATAAATTGTTTTATAAGTTTTACTTTCTATTAACTTAGTTGTTTTATAATTAGTTTTTCTCTTATTTAATTATGTCATTTGTTTTTCTTGTTGTTAAGTTTGTTAGGCAAAAACTTATGTTGTTTATTGTATTGTTCTCTTAGTTCTTAGTTGTTCTTTACAAGTAATCCTTTTGCTAGTAAAATATTTATAAAAATACTTTTTATATATTTTACTTTGTTTTTGTGTTTTTAATTTTCAAAATAGGATTTATTTGTAGAGAAAACCAACCTTAGTTGTGTTGATGAAACTTTGTTGTTTTGAGTTTTATCTTGAGTATTTCCTTCATCACAACCTTGTTGCTTTTGGTTTTGTGTTACTTTTTGATTGTTAGAATTGATTGCTAGTATGATTGCTTATATGAATGCAATGTTTGATTATTATAGATTGTCATCGGAGAGTGACGAATAGTTCTATCAAGTTATTTCTGAGAGTGATATTATTCTTCATCAACAGTACAGGCAAGTTCACTTTGACCATCTATTTTCATACCTATGTTTTATTGCATGTAGTGATATCATTCAACAAATCCCTCGAGTAGTGTTATTGAAAATTCTTGTAGTCAAGTAGAATGCATGAGGTAGGAACCCACCACTTGTTACTAAATCCACGGGAACGTTGGTTATTTTAATGCTATGCTAAAGTAGATGGGGTCTGGTATGAGTGTTTGTGAGTGGTGTGAGAAGGAGGACTCTGCGTCAAGACGACAACATCATGAAGGCATCTTCAAGTCCTGCATCTTCAAGACCTCAAGACTTCGAGACTCGAGAAACAAGTTTTCAATACACACTACTGGGTGAAGGATGGAATTGATGGGCATCCCTGGAGTAACCAGTGGATGGTTGGGATGCATGGAGAAGCGCCATGACATCTTGCGGAAAGCTTCACCCAGACTCAAAGAGACGGATGAATACTTCATGCCCGGAAGCTTACCTGTGTAGGCTCAAGTCATTATGGGCTCTGGCTTGGTTGATCTTTGTTGTGACTCTGGCTAGGCAGTGCTACGAGATGTAGTCGATGTCAGGATTGGATGGGCACTGACAGTAGCCAGGGAAACACTCTGAAAGACCATGTTTCATTCGTCCTGTTCTCAAACACCCGGTAGTGCGAGGACTTACCAGGAGGGAACGAATCTTGTGGGTAAAGTACACAACACTCTGCAGAGTTAAACCTAATCGATTAGCGGTGTCCCCGGTTACGGACAATTTGAGCCTCTGGACTTGGATCTATCTCTGAACTCTCAACTCTGGACTGATAATTAATTGTGGGAAACTATTGATACTTGTGGGCATTAAGACATCGGTTGGCGGAACCATGTCATGTTAGGTAACTCTATAGTGAAAACTCCTGATATTCCTTTGTTGTAGGAAAAGAAAATAAAATCAGATTTTATGCAAAAACTCAGACACAGAGCCACAAAGCCTTACTGCATATAGAATAGTTTTTATGTTCTGTTCTACTATGGTGATCTTGCCGGTATATTCAATGTACTGACCTACACGGCTGCAACGTCTTATCTTGAAGATAAGCTCTACGACGGGTAAGAATACGATTCAGGGTTACGGTCTGCACTCAACCTGTCGTTGGTGTTATTGGGACTCCACTCCCATTGACTGTTTCTGCTGAGATTTTTAGGTATATATCAACTTTACGTTAATTACATGTGATTGCACTTTGATATATACATTGATGTATTGTGTGTGGCAGCATACTGATCCAGGGATGGCACAACACACATAGAGGCTTGAATCATTTTGAGTCGGGTCGCTACAGTATATATGTGCATTAAATTAAATAGCAATAATATTGCGATAACAAAAGAATGTCCATGTTGACACATGGAAGCAATTGCACCTGCAGCTAGAAACGCTATAAGAAGGGCAGATCAAGCGGTAACATAGCCAAACAAAGGTTTGCTGGGATGTGGAGGGGTTAGTGGCTTATCATGGCAATTTTGGGAGGCTTGACAAACAAGTGATAGGTAGCAAGACATAACGATGGAAGCGAGACAACTAGAATAGCAATGATATTAGTGGTATCCAGGGAAATGTGTCATCTTGCCTGAGATCCCACTTGGAAGAAGAATGATCCATGAAGAAGATGATCCAACGTAGTCGAATGAATCCTCACACTCCGAATGCTTTCGGAACTCTATCGAGAAGGAACAACCCGAAAACAAAAATCAACACATGGTACACCACAACATATGCATGACATGATGTGCAACAAATATGATGCATGTCCGGTTTAATTATGCAAGGCATGGCAAGCACAACAATCAACTTCTACACATTAAGTGAAGCTCAATATTAAACGAGTTGCATATTGACAAAACTTCACATTCAAATTATTTAGTTCACTCCCGTTTATTTACTTGGCAAGGTTAAATGTTGATAAACATGTCAAGACGTGAAGCATAAATAAACCACTCTATCTAGGCATCTTAAATGAGGTCAAAAAACAACTTATAGCATTTCCGAAATAACCCCATATGTTAATTTAGAAATTTGACCATATCTGAACTAACAATATATTATATTTGTTAAACCACAGAATAAAGTATGCCATTCAATTCTTAATGTCAGTCTAGTCGATTTACATATATGGAACATCTCAAACGGAGCTACGGTCTAAAAGATATGACAATCATAAGATTATATGTCATGAATGCAAAATGCATGAAAATTACAACTAAAAATGTTTCAAATCATGAATACAGCAAGATATTATGATATTACATGAAATTCTAACCAAGTTTCATATATGGCATGCCCAAAACGGAGCTACGGTTCAACCACAACAACCAACACAAGTTTTATATGAAATCTGCCCAAAACAGCAACATAGCATTTTGTACACATGAAAACAACAAGCTACAAGATTCCAAAATACACAAACTAAGCATGGGGAGGTATAATAAAACACAAACTTCATTTCATCTTCACATATCATACTCAAAAGAGGCACGGATCACATGGTAGGAAGCTCACAACATGTCTACTTGGAAACAGTTTCAGACTTAGTGAAAATAGCAGTTTTTGATAGTGCAGTTTTATCACGAAGGCATATTGACAGCAGTAAAACTATATTCTACAGTTCATATTTTGTCAAGAAATCTAACAGCATCCTAAAGGACGTTATCAACTACAAATAACTCCATTACACCTACCCCACAGGGGTTCTAGATCACTAGCAAAGCACATGGCAAGACAGCAACAAAACGTTATAGAATCCAGACTTAGAAATATTTTAGCATCTCAAAACAGCACAATATTTATAGCAAGTTAGCAACAAGAAAACAACACCTAACATGCATTTCTATGCAAGCAAAATGACCAGGGCCTAGCACACATGTCCAAGGGCATATCTCATATACAAAATTATTTCATATGATGCATGGATTAAATCACACGGAAATAACAAGGGGCATCATAGAAAAAATAACATGCATCCAAACTTACTCAAATTACAAAACTAAATGCAGAGATAAATTCAATGGATTCTCTACCCCGAAAACACATATAACTAGATGATGCCCCGCGCGTTGCTGCGGGAACCTTGGTAAAACATATGTACAAATAGATGCTAGAAAACTAAAACTACTACAAAATCAAATTGAATAATGCTCTCAGAATATATTTTGAAAACAATAAAGTATATGAAGCATGTGACAAAATCTTGTGTCAAAAGCGAAATCTATTGGATTGAAGTCAAACGGGGTGCCATTTTTAACCAAAATGTGCAACATATGACCCACATATGTACAACATATAAATATATGTAGGTCATGCTAATAAAATGTGTAACATGACTGTGTATGCCCGCATAAAAATAAGTGAGGGGAATTAACAAGCATTGTTGGTGAGGTGGCATGGTTGCATGAATAGATTAGTGCACAAATTGTAACTTATGACTACATGCATGACTTGATGATGTGGCATAGTTGCATGAAGAGGAAAAATAGATTGTGGGTTACAACTATTTAAGAATAGAGGATATGCATGTGTTCATGAAGGAAAATATATCACAAATAATTATGCAAGTCATGACAGAAATCTATTAGCAAGTTTTTTATGTAATTAAATACAAACATCAAGTTAATTTTTTTAAACATTTATAAAAATGAGTTATACTTAATCTATAGAAAATTCTACATAATTTACATATATAAAACTTTTCGATCCGGTGCATGTTTATTTAAATATGAGCTTTCTTAAAACATGGTTTTTGGTAATTAAATGTCCTGGTTAAATAGAGAAATACACAGACACTAACAAAACAATTACGGGCCGAAACTGGAATGTGTCTCAGGTCTGGACTGGGCGCAACATAGTAAAAATCGCCCAGGGCGAAGCGTAGGCGGGTGGCTGGGGTTCTCACTTCGGTGGCTGGGCCGGAGTTGGAGGCGCTGGGCCGCAGTGGCGTGGGATGGCTGGGCCCGGCGCTATGGGCCGGCTTGGTCGACCCGGGCGAGCGAGCGTTGGATCTCGTCATTCTCCTCCTCGATTGGACGAGGCAGAGGTGGCTAGAACCTCCAGTGGCGGAGCTTGGCAGGGGCTCCAACGGGTTCTTGGCGAGGGGGTGCCAGATCGAGGCTGAGGGGCTTGATCGCGATAGGATCTGGGGTGGCGGGGCTCCTCCGGCGATGCAGCGAAGCTTGAATCGGCAGCGTCCATGGCTTCCTGGTCACGAGGAGAGAGAGGGATAAGAGAGGGAGAGAGAAGCGGGAGGATGGCGAGAAGAGGAGCTCCGACGGTGGGGGTTGGCCCGGCACGATCGCCAGCGAGGTCCGGCCACCGGTGGCCTCTTCGCGAGGGGAAGCAGGGACGGGAGCTCGGGCACGGGCACCGGTGAGGCCCTGGCGGTAGGGGCACGCTCGGGCGCCTGTGGTTCGGGCGGCAGCGCTCGTTCGGGCCTAGATGGGCTCGGGCGGGCCATGCGATGGTCTTTGGCGGGTCCTGCACGGTGGGAGAGAGGAGGTTGCGGCTAGGTGGCGGCTGGTGGTTGGGGACGCATGGAAAATGAGGGGGGAGGCTAGGGATTGGGAGGTTAGGGTTTATTTATAGCTAATTGGGCTAGGGTTAGTAATTTTCGTCCGAATTAGGACCGTAGGATCGCGATCGAACGACTCCGGCGATGGCTAGGGCTAGGATAGGCTAGTGGGCTGTGTAGAGGGGCTTGGTGGGGATGAGAGGGAATGTTTGCGGCCCGTGACAAGGAGTTTTTAAAACACCATAAACGTCCAACAGATAAACCGATGACGATGCCGCTACAGTCGACCATTCGGGTATCAAACGGATTCTGATTGCGACGAAATTTGGCAGGCGGTCTACCTACAATATAACTAGACCGTATGCCAACTTATGAGCCAATCCAAGAATATTTTATATGCACTTTAAAAATAATATTTTATTAGTGTCGCGGGCGTGTGCATGTGTGGTTTGTCTCAAAATGGTCAGCGACGAGAACGGAGAGAACTAGCAAACACGAACAGATGCAAGTTTTCAAAAACGAGTGATTATGATATGCAGATGATGCGAATGATGTGATGATGAATGCGACAACCAAACGAATCACACGACAACAATAGAATAAAAGGGGAATCTTCTGGAGCGTTGGTCCTGGGCTGTTACATTATGTGTCTCCCTAAAGATTGCAAACCCTCCTAGCTCAACCTAGACCTCACACGATTCCCCAGCTCAAGCCTCTAATCTCGTGTTTAATACACGGATTTATCAGAACACCAGTTGAGCCTCTATGAACCCTGCTTAGCACTGGGTTCATAATGTGACTAGTGATCGTAGTGGACAAATGCCTTTTATTCCTAAGCCAGCACTTGAAGTGATGATGCCATAGGGAAGATTGTTTTGGGGATACGTAATTAGTAGGCTAATGATTTGACAAGGTTGCAATAGATATCTTGAGGAAGCAGTTGAGACACCTTGGTGTATCATAAGGCCCTTATGTTGGTAGACGAACTTGGTGGATCGAGATTGATAGAGTAGCATAACTTACTTCCCCCTTGAGAGAATTCGATTTAGTAGGATGATTGTGATCACAAGCTGTAATTATTGGTGGATAAATGACTTGACTTTGGCAAGTAATATTGATAGTGGATTGATAATGTTACAATAGTAATTGGAGTAACTAGTAGGAAATTCTTACTAGATGTAAACCTTGGATTTAAATAGGTGATCTAATAGGTGCTCAAGATCAATCAAAGCACCTGGTTTGGAGTAATTTGGATTTAGTCCGATGATCTTGATCTCTATACCATGTTTCCCAGTGGAAGACAAACCAGGAATATTGGATTGTTATTACAATCCATTCAAGGATCCATATGCACCTAACATCAGATTTTACTAGATCATCACGATGGGAATTGCTGGGTGAACTAACATGAGATAGTTCCTTCTATAATTTGGGAATTTTAGGAGATCTAGGAGATACCTGGAGCAATCACTGGTGTTGATTATGTAGCAGTAATCGATTAGGTGGTATTGGATGGCATTCGTGGACCAATTAAACCGGATTCATTAGGAAGGAAACAAGATCTAAGATTTGTATATTACGTGTTTCCTAAGCATAGAGATGTAACACCTTAGACCTTGGATATATTAGCTGAATATTTGGGTTGTAGTATCACAATCAAGCTTAGCAGCATGTATGCTTCCCGAGGATTTTTACATCAGGATATATTTGAATAGGCTACAGTATACATATGCGATTTTGGTTTAGTCCTCCTCTCAAACCATGGGGATATGAGTAGCATGATTGGCATTGGAGTTGACCTATAAGAGATGATACCCTCGGTGATATAGGGTGGTTTTGTTTGAGGTAATAGGTAGGACTATTGGCATCTAATAACTGTGCTCAAGGAGAAGATGATATACGTTCACTCACATCCTAAGCTCCTTGGAACCTCTAAGCTTTACCGAGCCACAATATGGTCAAGTTATGACCATAGGTCTTGGCTATAAGTCATTAGACTATGGTCGATACTCCACCCCGAATTCCACCAGACATGTTCATATGGAAGTTGGCCACAAGGACCTGTATTAGGTTGACCACAAACCTATGGACAAGTGACCACCCTGAACAAACAACCGCCTCTCTCACACATCCCATGAGCAATGTGTTTATGAGGTATTTTGAGGAATATGTTTTTATCCTCGCGGATGAAATACTTATTTACCCAATGAGAGGAAGGAACACCTTAGTCCCGTTTGGACCAGTCCTAGGAATACCCATTACCATGCCTCTCAAGTATAAGGTTCCACCTTGAAAAAGTCAGACTCCTCGAAGCACCCTCCCTTCAGCAAAGGACGTTCTTACCCAAGCAAGGCGAAGAACCACTATGAACGAAAGACCACGACGAAGAAGAAGAAGCAAAAGAAGTCAACCACCGCTCCTTTGACAGCTACATCCACTAGACTACATCAAGAAGCACCGACGTCCAAGCATGATGAAGCCCTTGGACATCAAGATGCTTATGAAGCCCCTTGTTTTAAGTAGTCACCTATCATTTCCTGACTAGGGAGGAACTAAGAAGTTGATAGCACCCCTCACCGCTTTGATGGTGTACAATGAACATGACGTCCCTACTCTCTTCAGACATCTACAACGGAGTGGAACGACTGTCATGACTTCATTATTAGCCCCTTTTTAGTCCAATCAAGGACGCAATCTTTACTGGATCATGGTGAAACACCTGACAGAGGTAGTTCACCCCACTTGCCAAGCCTCAGACCTTGGGGACTAGATAGTTGTTCTATACCTCTAGATAGTAAGCTTGTTTATAACCCCTTAGAAACCTTTCCCACATGTTAGAACCCGTTTTGGTGTCAAGTCTCTAAGCTTAGTCTTAGGGACGAGACTCAACCAACCTTCACACAATGGCTATGGAGAGACTAGTAGACCATACACTCAAAGACCCACTAGAAACGAGCATCTATAACGACAAAGACAAATGGCCGAAGATGAATGAACAACACACCCGGGCAGCTTACTCAAGCAGAAGATCTCAACGAGAAGCCTACAACGATGCGCCTCAACGTTCTCGAGGATGAAGACACCTACGACTAAAGATCACCTACCTTAAGGGACTCGAGGACTTCCCCGTCGGTGAGAGCTACACCAAGACTCGACCTTCTATTCTAACCCAAGACATCTAGATTTCACTAACCAGCATGCGTAAACCCGGTACCATCCCATTGACACACTACTTTGCCACGTATTCCGACTTTGGAATACAAACGCAAGCCGGACCCATGCCCGAACCCCATTCACCCTTAAACCAAGTCAATGATGCGCTCGAAGACGTATCATCAGGCACTTCAAGATCCAATGGAGCAACCACATCGGAGAAGAAGCCACATGGGAACGTGAAGACTACCTCAACCATGAACTTCCACATCTCTTCTACGCCTAGCCTAGGAATCTCGGGGACGAGATTCTTGTAAGGGGGTAGGTCTGTCACACCCTGTGTTTTGCCTCATGACTAAGTTAACATGACTCAAAAATTAGGGCCAATTAAAACTTTTTCCATGCTTGTGATGCTTGACTTGATTGTTGATTGCTGGTTTGCTTTCTTGTGCCTTATATTCATAAAATCCCTCCTACTCTCAAAACTAATATCCTTGATCCAAATATAGCCCAATGATCATGCCATGTGTATAGGACATAAAAATATTTATATAAATATTATTTTGGACAAAATGGATTTTTTCAAATCAGGTTTTCCAAAACCCCCGAATTGAGCTTTGTACTACAAGTCCTCAAATAAGGTGGATTGTTTTGCCACAAAGGTTTAATTCGAAACCCACTAAATATATATGACTTCCCAAAACCACCAAATATTATTTTACAACTTATTTTACTATTTTATTTAAAGGTTGTTTCTTAAGGCCATAAATGGTCTTTTATAGGGAAAAATTATTTGTATGCTTTAAAAATATTTGAGAAAATTTAGGAAAACTTAGTGGACATATGTTGTCCATATATAAGAGGTTAAACACATGGTCATGTTCAAAATATTGGGAAAAAATCCTTCAAAACCATTTCTACCTATTTCAAGCATTTGAAATATTTCTATAATAAATATTCTCAAATAAATCCAGGAAACTTCTAGCATGTCACATGTGAAATATGTGATCATCTTGCCAAGTTTCATCTCAATACCAATTGATTTGGTTCACCAAAATATTCCAAAACCATTCCTGTCCAGATTCCAATTTGAACAACTTTACATCGTGAAGTTTATCCTATTGATCTCAAACTTTGTGTGCATATTCTAATACTCAAATAATGCATACAAACCGTGTGGTGTATCAGGGAGAATTTATTTGCATAGCTAGATCCAATGAAACCCATTTCTGTCCATTTCTAGGGTTTACCAAGTTTGCATTATCAACTTTCTTGAATTAAGCCTAAAACTTGTGATCAGGACCAAAATGACTTGCCATTTACCCCTGGTGAATCTCAAGGCCATAGGATTCCCATGCCTAGCCCAACCACAGCACAAACACCTTCAGCCATAAGTTTGAGGACAAGGGAAGTTGACCCAAAAAGATTCCCCATGCCTCCAACTTTTTACCATAGTATATTATAGCCCTAAATTACCTCCAGAAACTTTTCCATGGCCTCTGATCAATTATTGGGGGGTAACTTCCTCATTTCCCCGCTCTTTTTACCATGGCAAGGCCTCTTCTAACTCTCTAACATTATTCCATTCATGCAAATGCCCCCAAACTTTTATAAAACACCATTTGCATGTTAACACATCAAACCAAACCCAAAGATGGCATGCTCATGTGGAAAATATGAGCAAATCATCTGAAACCATATTATGGCAGTAAATGCAGCTTTATACTACAAGTGCCCTATATATTTATCTCCCTGATCTGGAAATTGGTGGACATGTAGTCCTTCCATAACCAAGGCCACTAGACAATGTTTGATCCCCAATGCACTCCATTACCATCCCCTTAGATGAGCCTTTAGTTTGCTGCTGCAAACTTACCCCTTGGGAAAGCCCCATCTAACTAGATCCATTTACCTTAAATTGTATTCCAACACTCTACTGCATGCATACCTCACACGTTAGACAATGTTTCCCAGCCAAAAAGATGCCCTGGACATGCCTTAGCGTGGAGACCACGCAGCCAACATGCAAAACCAGCGCCCTGCCAATTGTCATCGTCGGGTAGCTCATGTCCGACAGCGGTAGGACACCCACGCGCGCCATGATTCCCCTCTCGGCCTCCCACGCCTCTCCCCGACACCAGAAAGCCTCCAAGGACCCTCTGTCGTGCATGTTCACCATGCCCGAGAGCATCCGAGGCGGATCCAAGCTCTCCCTCCGTTGCCCCCCTTGATAAACCTCTCCCTGAGCGCCCCGGTGCCCCTAGGACACCCCGTTTTCCCCTCAAGCACTCCCCAGACAGATCCCTCTTGCTCCTGCACCCTCCTCCTCCTCTAATGGCCGCCATTGCCGCCGTTCGGCTCCGCTCGGATTCGAGCGAGCCAGCCCCTCCTGCGCCATAACTCCACTTCTAGGAGGATCCCCACGATGTTCTCAGCCTTCCTGGAAACCCAGGGCTCCCTCCCCGCAACTAAGTCGCGCCCCGAAGAGACGCCAGCGCCGCCATCCGCCCCTGCCAACGAGTCGCTCGCTCCGGACGTCCCCATGGCTCACACGACCATCCCTGGGCGCGGCATGGAGTCGGGCTTCCGCCCGAACCGCCGGCTCGGCACCCGTTGCAGTAGGGCAGCCAGAACCACGATGGCCGATGCCCTTCTGTGTCCCTGTCATGAGGAAGAAGAAGGGGAGGGGCGAGAGAGAAGGAAACGGACCAGTGGGGCCCACCTATAAGCAGCATAGAGGCCGGGCCAACGCGTAGTAAGTGGAGACGGCCTGCGTAGAAGACGTCTTCGGCAGGCGAAAGGGCTTTTCTCAGAATATGCCTTCGGCGTGGCACCCTGCCCATTCAGCCGAGCTGCTGGGCCGGCCCAATTTCTATTCGACGCTTGGTGCGCCGGTTTGGCCCTTGATTTTTTTGGTAAATATATTTCCCTTTATCTTTCTAGAGAGAGGCAAATAAATTCCTAGAAAAACCGAATGGGCTCCAAATTGGATGATTCAAGTTTCTATAAACTTGTAAAAGTCCCAGCTATCATTTGGCATCACTTCCATAAATTTCCACCCCAAGAGTTTGCCTTGTTCAAATTTAAACACAAATTTGAACCTTCGAATGACCCCCTTTTAAATCTCTAGAGCATTCACCTTAGCTTTAAAATTGATGATTCAAGTTTCCATAGACTCTAAAAATCCTACTAGCAATGGATAACATTTTTTCATATCTCATATTGTGCTCTATCGAATAAGCAGCCCCATTTCCATTTATTTCATCATTGGAAAATCATAGGAAATACACTCCACCTTCAAATACATGAAACCACTTCCAAAAATCTTATAAAATCATGCCCTATTAGATGGGTGCATTCACTCATTTTTTTACAAAGATATTTTTTGTGAACATCTTATAGGGTCATCATTTCCTTCATTTCCACCATTCAAAAATCACCCTTGATCCACATCAAATGAACCCCCTTGGTTATTTTTCTTATGACCAGAGGTGTCCAAGAAAAACAAAACTTCTATTTATAGAGCACTTTTATATCTCTGCTTGTTGTGTTGCTTATTGTGGTTGTTTTCGATGATAGTTGACGAAGTAGGCGGATTGCTAGGAATGGACAAGAAGCATGTGAAGGCCTCAAAGACTTCGATAAGCGAGGCAAGCAGCCCTTTGACCATGATAAGAAACTTTTTCATGCATGACATATAGCACTTGTTGTATGATTTGATAATAATGCGGTGTTTCCCTACACCTGGGATGCCTCCGATACTTTACCATTGATACTTGCATCGTCCATGACCCTACTATCCTTATGAGGGTTGTGCGGGTGGGAGTAGATAGGTTGCTAGTAGATGCTATGCAAGTGGGATCGGGAATATGCATGGTGAAGAAAACAACTGATTACAAAGACTTTTCAAAAAAAACGTCGGGTGCCACTAATTCCCGAGGGAGATGGTGATGAGCTAGGTAACCACTTGATAAACAAGTGGTGTACCGAAGCAAGTTGAGGGTGTGTTTTCGAAAACAGAGAGTTTTAAGATTTGATGACCGTCCCAACCTTACATGCACAACCATGATACATCTTATGGGACGGGGTCGTACCGGAATGGACGATCATGGGCTGTATTTACAGGCACCGGGAACACCGTTGCGTGCCCTCATGGATGATACTTGTGATGTATATCATGAGGGATGGCACAAACGAGTGGACTCTTTGTTTAGTATCGCGAGGGGAAAGGCATTGTTCGGGTGCTTACCACGGGTATGAAATATACCGTGAGTCATGGATGACATGGAAGTTCCCCGAGTCTTGTGGGTAAAGTGTGCAACCTCTGCAGAGTGTAAAACTATTCGAATAGCCGTGTCCACGGTCATGGACAATTGGAGGTCCTTCTTAAACAGCGTCCAAAGTTTTCACCAACTTGGTGTGCGTGTGTGGATGACACAAAGATGATACTTGAGCTAAGTCCAATGACTTGGCATGATGGTGAACATGAGATGTTCAACCCCGTGCTTATGATGATATATGTAACTTGTTCATATAGATATCTACCAGCTGTTGATGCATTCTTACACAAGTTAATTGATCATGTCATTGCACTCAAAATTAGCTTCTACAAACTTACCTACTTAGTGCTATGTCATGCATTGTTATTGCCTTGTTCCAAACATGGATTGCTTGCGAGTACATTCAAAGTACTCATTGGCTTGCCAGTGGTTATTTTATTGGCCAAGCATGAAAGATTCGGTTATGATGAAGATTACCTTGGTGACGAACATGCGAGCTAGGACGCTTCCCAGTCAGAATGCTTGTAGGGTTAAGGCAGATGGCATGAGTTCACGCTATCGTTGAAGATTTCCATTGCAAGATTATAAAGATTTTGTCATAGAGGCCATTTTTTAGTACAAACGGTATGTAATGGATGTAAGACTCTTGTTGTTCAGTTTATGTGTGTTCAGTGAGCATTGATCTCTCGGATAACTGTGCACATACATTCAGTGATCACGAGTTATGAGTCAGGGTCCCCACAATTACTCTGTTTTACTTAATACTCTAGATGCATGTTGGATAGCGATCGATGAGTGGAGTAATAGTAGTAGGTGCAGGGAGGAGTTGGCCTATTTTCTTATGGATGTGATGCCTATATACACATGATCATTTCCATGAAAATCACATAATAATTTGATTTTCAATCAATTTCCCAACAGTAATTTGTTTACCCACCGTATGCTATTACTATGAGAGATGCCACTAGAGAAATCTACGACCCCTAGGTTTATTCCCTTATATATTCACAAATGCTATTACTACCTTGCTGTTACTTATTTGGTTTTATTTTATTTTGCAATTTACAATTATCTATACAACTCACTTGCTTGCAAACAACGAGATCAAGGGGATTGACAACCCTCTTGCTGGTGTTGGGTGCAAGTTGTTTGTTCCTTTGTATGCAGCCGCTGAAGACGGTTGAGGATAGGTATTCCTATTGGTTCAATAAACCTTGGTTTCATAACTGAGGGAAATACTTACCCACATTGTGCTGCGATAACCCGTTCCTCCTCATGGAAAACCCAACGCAGATCACAAGTATCAATTACCACCTGCTGCATGGTAAGAACTTGTAAGACATTGATATTTTCTATACTGTGAGCATTCTACCACCACATCCTAGTAGTTCATAGGAACATTATTCTAAAAAATTATCTTGTTTTATACTAATTCTGACAGGTTCTGGAGTTGTTAGTTATTGGGCTTCATCGATCGTGGGAGACATGCTAGCACCTAAGACACAACCATCGCGAGACGAGAAAAGACATCAGAATGCACATAATCGATTAATGTTTTCATGACACCCTTTAATGGTCGTTTTAGTCATGACTTGTATATTGAATGGGAGTATGAAATCAGTGTTATATTTGGTTCCCATAATTTTGATGAGCGCGGAAAAGTTAAAGCCAGGGTTAGTACTTTCAGTAGCTTTGCTATAGTTTGGTGGACTGAATATTGTCGGTGGTAGCCTAATTATATACCTACAATTTGTGATGGTTAAAACTTATCATGAAATATAGTTTGTCGATGTTTATTATAATTGTGGCATGATTAAGAAACTACTACATTTAAAACAAGGTAGTGACACCGTAACAAAATATTATGATGATTTGCAAATTACCTTGTTGCATTCCTTTTTAGAAGAAAGTCAAGAAGATTTTATGGATAGATTTTGGGGAGGATTAAACCATGATATTCAAGAGATGCTAATTCATGAAAAGTGTTATCCTGTGGATCGTTTGTTTCATCCTGCTTGCTAAGATGAATAGGATATAAAAAATGTGTTCCCACAATACAAAGGATCTCAATGTGCAAATCCCAAGAGTTGAGATGGTTCCTTCTTCCACCACTGCTCCTACTAGGACAACATCATCTATTGTGTTGAGAACTACATCACCCCCACTATGTGACATCTCACCAACGAGAGTGCCTACATCATCTGAGTTGACCGGAAGAGGTAATGACAAAGGTATCGATCTTCCCCCTCCACAAGAGTATGATGAATGTTGTGTCAATTTAAATGCACCGTGTGATGATCTACCCACTACTTTGATCACACCACCTATTTTAGAGGACTATGTTGATGATTTGACTTTGCCATGTGATCAAATGATTACAATAACAACTAGTTTGAGTAAACCCATTAAATTAACTATTGATGAGAAAGAACCATGTGAATTAAGGAATTAAACATATTTGGATGAACTACCTTGAAAATATTTGTGTCAATGTTTAATCATTTTTATATGACCTCTTATCTTGGTGATGATTCGGTGTCAAATGACTTCTTGCATGTTTGGTTATTTAAGCATGTTGTAGCATGTAAATCTGAAACAATTAAAGTTTACTCACCAATGTTGGGATGGTTTAATGATGAGCATTGCCAACCTTTTGATATGGAAAGTGCTTTACTTATATGCAAACTGAGTTGCAATATTTTCATGCCTTTTACTTATTGGAATAATATTTTCTCTTTATATTTTGCGACATTTGAAAAGTACTCTTGTATAAATGTGTCACATGTGCCACAAGTGAGATCGAGACATATACATATACAACGTGTACACCTTGTCTCTTTTGTTATCCACATTTCAGATTAAGCAATGCCGAGGACAACTTTGTTTTCAAGAAGGGGAGGATGATGAAGACATGGCTACCATAGCTACACCCACAACCCCTACTGTTATACCTATTGGACCGATTAGTATAGCTCGCACATGCTAGTTAAATTATCAGGTAATTTTGTTTCTTGGTAATGTTTCTAATGTCTATGGGAATATGATGTTGCCTAACTTCGATACAATTGTGTTGATTACAATTGAAGGGCTTAGCATGGACAAGAAGGATGAACATTGGAGCATAATCAAGCATGGAGATGAAGGCATGTGCGAAGGGAACAAGAACAGAGTTTGTAGTGAAGATTTCCGCACTTTGAAGCCACCATGATGACATAAAAGAACATTGACAAAATATGCAAGATGGCCTTTCATAAATTTTGTCCATGACTTATTATTGGTGCCGCACCACCTTAT
Source organism: Hordeum marinum (assembly GCA_022496015.1). Taxonomy (NCBI): domain Eukaryota; kingdom Viridiplantae; phylum Streptophyta; class Magnoliopsida; order Poales; family Poaceae; genus Hordeum; species Hordeum marinum. Next base: position 166,416,213 of record CM039675.1, read on the forward strand.
TTTTGGCCAGGCCCATGTAATTTCGAAATACAACTTCACAAGGTATTTTTAGAGTCCGTATTGTAGGGGAAACGATTCGGGGCATGTTTTAGTCCCACCTTGCCAAGGGTGGAAAAAATCCCCTCTCTTTTCCCCTATAAGTACAACCCTTAAGGCATCGTCTAGACTTGGGATTTTTTTCGTTAAAACTTAGCCATTGTAACTTCGTGTACTTTTTTGTGTCCAACAACTAGACGAAGACCGCTTTCGGATCCCCATCTTTATCAATACTTCATCTATATTTGAAATATCTAGATTATATTATCATATTCTTGCTTGTTCTTCAATTGCATCTAGGAATAGACCTTACTAGTCAGGTTGATCGTGCTCCTGCGTGGTTAATAACCTCTAGGAGATTCGTTTTGTGATTGTTAAGGCACAATGTCGTGCATGTTTGTAGTCGGATCGTCAAAGTCGTCTTCACCAAATCCATAGTTGTCATCACATTTAAAGATCGGAATCCTCGCCTCTATCTAGTGGTATCAGTTTTTAGGTTGCTAGGTGAGAAATTTTATAGGTTTTCATAGTCTAGATTCCATATGTTCTTCATACCTAGAATCCAAGAAAAAGACACAAACAAAAGTTTGGTTTATGGGGAAGAAATATGTTTTGCTGGGATGTTTTGATGGTTCTTTTATTTAGATTCGCATGCACCTTGGATCAGCCAAATATAAAATAGGAAAGTATAAGATTTGGTTATGGTTTTTGGGAGAGAAAAGAGGAAAGTTTGAGCATCAGGTGCAGTTCGATTAGATTATTTGGAAGGAAGTGTCAAACTGATTTTTATGGACAATTTTGATCTGACTAAAAAGAAAAGGTGAATTCTTGAGTGGTTGCACGTGACCTGGTTGGATAGAAAGAAAATAAATAAGGAATAGACATGACTACTCGGAACATGGTGAGGCAAAAAAAAAGTGCAACACGGTTCAAGTTTTAAGGTCGCATCCTTATCTGTTTTTATTTAGAGGGTATGGAAAGACTTGTGCATGCAGTTTTTTTGGGTGGTATGATTTGGATTGGTACTATAGAAAAACAAATAAAGACAAGTTTTCCACAGATTTTACGAGGTGTTATTTGGTTCGGTTGGAAAGGCTGAAGAAAAAAAAGAGTGCATCGGTTATTATTTTTCTTTGCCGCTTCATCTTGGTCTATCTCAATACGCCCAATTCCTATCTGATATTTTGTTCCAATTCTGCATTTGTTTTAGTCCGATCAATTGCTTGTCTGCGTGAAATTCATCGGTGTTTAGGCATTGTCTAGACTTGGGTTTTGTTTAGTTAAATGGTAGTCGGATTTCGGACTCCGCAAAACCCAAAGAAGTTCGAACACCAGGGCATGTGCAAATGTCCCCACAGCCTCACCCCACCTAGCTCACTACTCGATGATTTCTAAAATGAACTCGCGCGATGACGAGCAAGAAGATGCACACGGTGATTTACCCAGGTTCGGGCCGCTGTGAAACGTAAAACCCTACTCCTGCTTTGGTGGATTGCCTCACGATGAGGTTTTTGAATGAATTAGTACAATGGTGAGTTGCCTCACGAGGGTGCCCTGGTGATGTTGCCTCTCTTCTGTTGTCTCTCTATTTTGTTGTCCGTCCCTACGGTGCAGCCTAGCCTTTATTTATAGTGCTCTAGGTCCTCTTCCCTCATCGCTATGGCGGGAAGGGATCCCACAACGGCCAAATTCGAAGGGGAATAGGAGTACATCTTTATCCTAACGAAAGGTGCTCTTCTCCTGCAAAGTAGTTGTTGATGATGTATAGGTGGGCTCGACGATGACATCCTTCCTGTTGGGCTCATGGTCGTGATCTTGTTGCAGAAGAATGGGAACCTTTGGGCGCTTTGGTAACCCGCGTACGCCCTTGCCCCCTTTGCACCAAAGGGGAAACTGTGCCGCCTAGCGCGTTGGCGCCCGCCTATCCCACCTGGTGTCATCCTTGGCCTCGTGAGGCCAGGCACTGCATAGAGATCTCCACCGCTCTGGTGGGGGGCTAAGGAAGCCCATTCTTTGCTGGTCTTGATGCTGCTTCCCTCGCGATCTCAGGCTTTCACGAGGGCCTTGTCTTGAGTGCGATCACGCCAACCATGCTTGGCTGACGTGGTGGGTCATGCCCTGGGCTGTAAGTGGGCAGGTCTGGGTACCCCCGTTCCCAAAACGCCGACAAAAGTAGCCATTGTAACTATGTGTACTTCGTTTGTGTCCAACGACCAGACAAAGACCATTTTTGGATCCCCATCTTTATCAATAGGTGATCTACATTTACAACATCTAGACTGCATTATCATATTCTTGCTTGTACTTTGATTGCATGCAGGAATAGACCTTCGTGGTCAGGTTGATCATGCTCCGGCATGGTCAATAACCTCCAAGAGATTGGGTTAGCGATTGCTAAGGTGCAATGTCATGCACGTTTGTAGTCAGATCATCAAAGTCATATCCACCAAATAGATAGTGATCATCTCATCGAAAGATCGGGACCTTTGCCTCTATCATCCACCTGCCAAGGGAAACAATGGCATGACGAGCCCAAACATGCAGATGGTCCAACTCTCGTTGCAACAGCTTGAATGAACGAACATAATGGTGGCATCAACCCACACCAATACTTAGAAGCGAGAGGCCATCCCGAGCAACCATCCAAAGGATCAGACAGTGGAAAGAAGGCTACCTACCTACTCTTTTCCTCCACAAGTCTATTGTTCTTTCCCAATTCTTGTAATAGCCATTGGCGAGACTTTTCTTCGTCTCTAAGAGAGTAATCGAAGAGTAGATCGTGTTGGGTGCTAATAGGGAGTATGTGGCGGGGTGGTAGTGGATGATGCCAGTGACGAAGTGGTAGGTTGGGTATGTAGAGGCGGGTGAAGCTCAGGTGAGAATGGGACAATAGACAGAGAACTGGTAAATTGGGTTTAGCAAAAGGGGGCAACGTGTGGCTTCTTTAATTAAAAGCCAATTTTTCATCTAAATAATGCCAACCTTTTCTCGCTTACTGTCACATAGTTAGCCGCAAAGAATTGCCAACATGCAGTGTATAACTAATTTATGTACTTACCGACACACTATCTAGTCAATGAAAATCTTTGCCAACACATAGTTCGTCACTAGATTTGTGTGTCTATTCATTACTAGTAGTACTGCCAATGCACAACTTGTTATGAGTTCAAGTGACACAACGGCCGACGGATTCAGAAAAGCTTGACCAACATATGCTGACCTATAGTGGATCATGGTTTAGTACATTAAGAAGCCGACTTGTGTGGGCCAATTCAGAACGGCTAAGGAATAGTATCAGGTCGTGTGACCTAATCGAATCCAGCTAACAAGTGTCGATGCCTACACACTTCAATAAGATGCTGATCACTTTAATTTTTATTTCTTCTATGCTATGACTACGATAGAGAACATTGCTTACAACTTTGATCCAAATGTGACTGGACGATGCTGATTTCGGGAGCAAGTGAGACTGAGCTCGGAATGGAATTTTTTTTAAATGTGTTGTACAATTGATGCATCATTGGTGGCTATGATAAAAAATGCAAATGAGTCAACAAAGGTGGTATTTTTTTTCTTTTGCGAACTAAGAAAGGTGGGATTTTCTTGCAACAGACTACCAAAGTAACACAATCGGCTACAATTGTCGCATGCAGTTTTCCGATTGAAACCTATGTATTGGCGGTCTCTATGATCAACTAACTCTTTTTGTTTGAACAAAACTAAGGGTGGATTTCGCATTAAATCCCCAGTTCTGGGTCCCTCAGACTTATATCCAAATGATACTCGTTGATATGTCTCCATCGTATCCACTTTTCCAAACCCTTTTGCCCTTGTTTTGGACTCTAATTTGCATGATTTGAATGGAACTAACCCAGACTGATGTTGTTTTCAGCAAAATGGCCTTCGTGTTATTTTTTTGCAGAAATAAAAGTTCTCGGATCATCCTGAAAATTTACGGAGAATATTTTTGGATTTAATAAAAAATACTGGCACAAGAATCAACCAGAGGGGGGCCACCTGCAGGCCACAAGCCTGCTAGGCGCGGCCACCCCCCCTCGCCGCGGCTAGCAGGCTTATGGGGCCCTCATGGCTCGTCCGACCTCCTCTCTAGCTCCATATAACCCTATTCGCGGAGAAAAAATCAGAGAGAAGAGTTCATCGCGTTTCACGATACGGAGCCACCGCCACCTCTTGTTCTTCCTCGGGAGACCAAATCTGGAGTCCGTTTTGGGCTCCGGAGAGGAGAAGTCGACGCCATTGTCATCACCAACCATCCTTCATCACCAATTCCATGATGCTCTCCGCTGTTCATGAGTAATACCATCGTAGGCTTGCTGGAAGGTGATAGGTTGGATGAGATTTATCATGTAATCGAGTTAGTTTTGTTAGGGTTTGATCCCTAGTATCCACTATGTTCTTAGATTTATGTTGTTATGACTTTGCTATTCTTAATGCTTGTCACTAGGGCCCGAGTGCCATGATTTCAGATCTGAACCTATTATGTTTTCATGAATATATGTGTGTTCTTGATCCTATCTTGCAAGTTGTAGACACCTATTACGAGTTATGATCCGCATCCCCAGGGTGACAATAACTGGGATTGTTTCCGATGATTACCGTAGTTTGAGGAGTTCATGTATTCACTAAGTGATAATGCTTTGGTATGGTTCTCTATTAAAAGGAGGCCTTAATATCCCTTAGTTTCCATTAGGACCCCGTTGCCCCAAGAGGGTAAGACAAAACATGTCATGCAAGTTCTTTTCCATAAGCACGTATGACTATATATGGAATACAATTGGAGCTAGTTCTGTGTCACCCTATGTTATAAATGTTGCATGATCAATGCTATCCAACATAATTATCCATCACTGATCCCTTGCCTATGAACTTTCCACGTGTTGATCCTTGCTAAGTTACTTCTCCGTTGCTACTATTACAATCACTACAAAATTGCTACTGTTATTTTTGCTACCGTTACCGTTACTTCCATACTACTTTGCTATTGAATACTTTGCTGCAGATATTGAATCTTACATGTGTAGCTGAATTGACAACTCAGCTGTGAATACTCAGAATATTCTTTGCCTCCCCTTGTGTCGAATCAATAAATTTGGGTTGAATACTCTACCCTCAAAAACGGTTGCGATCCCCTATACTTGTGGGTTATCAAGACCTTTTTCTGGCGCCGTTCCCGGGGAGCATAGCTCTATTCTCTGAGTCACTTGGGATTTATATGTTTTTATCACTATGAAGAATTTGAAAGATCCAAAAACCAAGATCTATCCCTCTACTACGAGGGGAGGAAATATTTAACTTTGTGCAAATTGAAGAAGAGAGTCTCCCACAAGCTTCGGGGAGGCTTCTCCAATTACTTAATGCTTTGCCTAATCATCCTCTCAAGAAAAATGAAACTGTTTTGGGAGATTGTTCTTTGAAAAAGAAAAAAATGTTGAGGAAGGTGTTTCAAGGGGGTTCATCAAGGAAGAAGGCCCTGAGACTCGTGATACGTGAGCCCAACCTCAAACCATCGAGGGAAGCACAAGTACGACCTTGTGAATGGCCATCAGATCAATTCATGAGTGATGTCGGTTTTAAGGAAGAATTCTACGCATACACAAGAAATGCTGGCCTTGAGGAATTCGTGTCGGACAAATGCAACCAATACTATCAACTCACGGATTCTTTCGTGTGGAGGTTTGAATTTTCGCTCAATCGTAATAAACCTTCCGTCTTATTTGACCTCTATGACAAATCATATACCTTGGACACAGAGGATTTTAATCATGCTTGCAAAATCCCACAATGGGGCAATTATAGTGATCCGCACAAAACTGAATATAATGATTTTCTTGCTAGCAATATCATCGGAGAAACTAGAAATATTACACACGCTACCATGGGGAGCATTCACTTCCCTGTCATACATTATTTTGCTCTATTCATAGGTAGATGTATTAACGATAAAACTGAGCATAGCCACCTTTGTGCAACCGATCTTAGTATTCTTAAGAGTGCAGTAATGGGCGAAAGGAGATATAACTTTGGAGCCATTATTGCTAGAAGGTTGCATAATAATGCTAAGGATGGAGATTTATTTGGTGGGATTTATGCCACTCGTTTAGCTAATTATCTTGGGCTACCCATACGCACAAATGATATTGAGTTACCACCTGCTTTTCTTGATTATGAGGCTTTGGTACGTTTTTAGTTTCTCGAAAGGAACGAACAATCTCTCCAGTACCGACTAATTTTTGACAAATGGTGTGTTGTCCATGTTACCCTTCGTGCTCCTGCCTTCTTTAAATTTCAGGAGAAACAGAGATACATTATAACGAGAGAGGAGGAAAACGAGTACGAGAGGAGCACGGAATCAACTTGCCTTCATGCTGCAGTCGTTCGGGCGATAGCCATCGCAGCCCAATACAACCCCAACTATGACTTCGGATGTTATTAGGGCTAGTTACATGATGAAATATGTGTGACGTATGAGATGATCATGTTTTGTATAGAATATCATGACTTGCATATCGATGAGTACGGCAACCGGCAGGAGCCATAGGGACGTCTTTAATTTATTGACATGGCCCTAGACCAACTTAGGCCAAAATCCTAAGCTTTGGGGAGTACGTATTTCTCATTGACTTTACATTCATGTTCACTCACTTATTCTTAGTAGTCGGTGTTCATACTCTTTCATTGTACCATCCATGGTAGTTTATTTTCTTGTTTCACTTTATTCTTGTGTGTTTGATTAACTTTGAGAAAAATACAAAAAAATAGTTCTAGCTTTATTTCTAGTTGCTTAGTTGTAGCATCAAAAATAAAACCCAAAAAGATTTCTCATTCTTCTTTTGCTTGTTGGGAGCTTTCCCGTCTAAATAGTTTTTCTCGTTCTTGTTATGATTTTTCTTTCGTTGGGTCGTAAGGAGAAGACCATAATGAAAATGTCAAGTGGCTCTCATATGCATTATTGTTTATTTTTTAGAGAGCCCATTTTACCTTGTCGTCTCCTTTGATTTATTGGTTGTAGATTCCATCTTAGTCCATTGCACGTGCACTCTTATTATTTATCCACACTGTTCGTTCGTGCAAGTGAAAGGCAATAATGATGATATTTGATGAAAAGATTGAGATGGAGAAAAGCGGGTATGAACTCGAACTATCTTGCTTTTGTAAATATGATTAGCTCATCATTCTGAATTCGGTTCATCATGGGTGAAACATATTTGCAATGACAATTAGAGATTGTAGTTACTCATGCCATGCTTAATTAGCTAAGAGGGATAATGGTTTGTTTGGGGTGCCAACATGCATATTAAAAGGGTTGTGATGTAGTATGATGGGATGGTATCCTCCTCTGAACGATTCAAGTGGCTCGACTTGGCACATGTTCATGCATGTAGCTGAAACAAAATCAACATATCCTATGTGATATTTATGTTCATAGTGATTTATATCCTACTCATGCTTGCATTCAATGTTGGTTAATCTCAAAGCATGTTGATGACTGTGTCGCTCTCTAGTTGGTCGCTCCCCAGTCTTTTGCTAGCCTTCCCTTGTACTAAGCGGGAATACTGCTTGTGCATCTAATCCCTCAATCCCAAAGTTGTTCCATATGAGTCCACCATACCTACCTATATGCGATATTTACCTGCCTTTCCAAGTAAAGTTGCATGTGCCAAACTCTAAACCTTCAAATAGACATTTTGTTTTGTATGCCCAAATCGCTCATGTGGCGACTGGGGGCTGTCAGTATCTTCCATGCTAGGTGGGTTGTTCTCACGATATGTGTTGATTCACTATCATTCATGAGAAAGTGGCTGGCAATCGGGATGCCAGTTCCATGCTCGAAATAAAAAGCAAATATAGTTTAAAAAAAAGCTCCCCCAGGACTGTGTTTGTATGGATGGTACCTGTGGATTTGGCTTGCCGTGGAGTGTGGCTGGTTGGTGGAGGGGGAGTAAAAACTTTATCATTCTGTTTGGGAACCGCCTACAATGTATCTAGCATGGAAGATGTTGAAAACCTCTTGGTCGTTATGTGAGCAATGAAAGCATACCGCTCAAAAATCATTACTTATCTCTGTTTTAAAAACTCGAGCTCTGACACCTCTCCAAATCAATGATTCACTCTGTGAAGGGCCTTTCCATTTACTTTATTGTTGAGACATCATCTTCTTATAAAAGGCACCCGTTAGAGAGCACCACCGTCATTTGTATGCTTTGCTGTTAATTGATATTGAGTATGAGCATGAATGGATCTCTTTCACCGTGAATTACAATGTCTAGTCAGTCCTTGTTCTTTAGAGGTGATGTGCATTTATGTTTTGTGGTCTTAGAAAGAGCCAACGAGATACCATTTTGTCAAATTGTATCATGATTGTTTTGAAAAAAGTGTTGTCATCCGAGAGTTATATTATTGCTCACTAGTTGGTTATATCATTGATATGAGTAAATGTGATACCGAAATGTTATTGTGAACGTGGTTAGTCCATGATCTTTGTTGAAAACCTGAACATCAGTTAGACGTACTTACAACAACAAGATCAAACAGAGTTTGTAAAAGTTTTTCTTTATTACTTTCAGTTTATAAACTGAATTGCTTGAGGACAAGCAATGGATTAAGCTTGGGGGAGTTGATACATATCCACTTTTCCAAACCCTTTGGCCCTTGTTTTGGACTCTATTTTGCATGATTTGAATGGAACTAACCCGGACTGACATTGTTTTCAGCAGAGTTGCCCTGGTGTTATTTTCTTTGATCGTCTTGAAAATTTATGAAGAATATTTTTGGATTTAATAAAAAATACTGGTGCTAGAATCAACCAAAGGGGGGCCACCTGTAGGCCACAAGCCTGCTAGGCGCGGCCACCCCTCCTGGACGCGCTTAGCAAGCTTGTGGGGCCCTCGTGACTCCTTCGACCTCCTCTCTAGCTCCATATAACCCTATTCGCGGAGAAAAAAACAGAGAGAAGAGTTCATCACGTTTCACGATACGGAGCCGCCGCCACCTCTTGTTCTTCCTTGGGAGACCAGATCTGGAGTCTGTTTTGGGCTCCGAAGAATGGAAGTCGACGCCATCATCGTCATCAACCATCCTTGATCACCAATTCCATGATGTTCTCCACCGTTCATGAGTAATCCCATCGTAGGCTTGCTGGACGTGATGGGTTGGATGAGATTTATCGTGTAATCGAGTTAGTTTTTGTTAGGGTTTGGTCCGTAGTATCCACTATGTTCTGAGATTGATGTTGCTATGACTTTGATATGCTTAATGCTTGTCACTAGGGCCCGAGTGCCATGATTTCAGATCTGAAACTATTATGTTTTCATGAATATATGTGTGTTCTTGATCCTATCTTGCAAGTTATGGACACCTATTATGATTTATGATCCACATCTCCGAGGGTGACAATAACTGGGATTCTTTCCGGTGATTATCGTAGTTTGAGGAGTTCATGTATTCACTAAGTGTTAATGCTTTGTTCTGGTTTTCTATTAAAAGGAGGCCTTAATATCCCTTAGTTTCCATTAGGACCCTGCTTCCACGGGAGGGTAGGACAAAAGATGCCATGCAAGTTCCTTTCCATAAGCATATATGACTATATATGGAATACATGCCTACATTACATTGATGAATTGGAGCTAGTTCTATGTCACCCTATGTTATAACAATTGCATGATGAATGCTATACAGCATAATTATCCATCACTTATCCATTGCCTATGAGCTTTCCACATATTGATCCTTGCTAAGTTACTTCTCTGTTGCTACTGTTACAATCACTACAAAACTGTTGCTGTTACTTTTGCTACCGTTACCGTTACTTCCATACTACTTTGCTACCGAATACTTTGCTGCAGATATTAAGGCTTACAGGTGTGGTTGAATTGACAACTCAGATGCGAATACTCGAGAAAATTCTTTGGCTCCCCTTGTGTCGAATCACTAAATTTGGGTTGAATACTCTACCCTCGAAAACTGTTGTGATCCCCTATACTTGTGGGTTATCAAGACTCATGTGTGCACTTTTGTTTTCAGTGAAACATGTGATGACCCACAAGTATAGGGGACCAATCATAGTCCTTTCGATAAGTAGGTGTGTTGAACCCAATGAGGAGAAGAAGGAAATGACAAGCGACTTTAGCCAAGGTATTCTTTGCAAGTGTTGTGAGTAACAACGGTAGATAGTTTTGTAGCAAGATAATTCGTAACAAGTAACAAGTGACAATAGTAATAAAGGTGCACCAAGGTAGCTCAATACTTTTTGTAGAAAAGGACAGGCCTAGAAGTACTCTCATATTAAGAAAATGCTCCCGGGGACACATAGGAATTTATGTCTAGTCATGTTCATCATGTTGAGTTGATTCGCGTTTGCTACTTTGATAATTTGATATGTGGGTGGACCGGTGCTAAGGTGTTGTTCTTACTTGAACTAACGACCTACTTATGATTATCCCCTCTCGCAAGCATCTGCAATGAAGAAAGAAGAATTAAGATAAATCTAACCATAGCATGAAACATGTATATCCAAATCAGCCCCTTATGAAGCAACGCATAAACTAGAGTTTAAGTTTTTGTCACTCTCGCAACCCATCATCTACTTGTTCCTCCACAATGACTTCCCTTAGGCGCATAGCATGGTGATGTGTCATGTTGTCGACGTTCACATGACACCTAAGAAAAGTAACAACATACATATCATAAAAATATGGAACGCATACCAACTTCACAAGATTACTTATAACAAGACTTCTCCCATGTCCTCGGGAACAATAGTAACTACTCACACATCATCAACATGTTCAAGATCAAAGGTATAATGATGATAATTAAGGATCTGAACATAATCCCTTCCACCAAGTAATCCAGCAAGCATCAACAACAAGATGTAATCAACGGAACTAGTAACCCACAGGTACCAATCTGAGGTTTTGGGACAACGATTGAATACAGGGGATGAACTAGGGTTGGAGATGAGATGGTGTTGGTGAAGATGTTGGATGAAGATTGGTTCTCCCACGAAGGAGGAAGCGTTGGTGAGGACGATCTTCCTAGAGAGGGATTTCCTCGCTAGAATCTGATTGCGAGAGTGCAAAAGGGCCTCTGCCCAGGTTTTCGCCTCGAGACGGCGGCGCTTCATCCCGAAAGGTTGCTTATGAATTTTTCTAGGGTAAAACACACCATATAGGAGAAGAGGAGCGTCGAAGAGCCAGTGGGGGCGCCCTGTTGTCTTGTGCCCTGCTAGTGGCCCCCTTTGGTATATTTGGTTCCAAAAAAATCTTAAATATTCCAAAAATATTTTCCCTGAAGTTTCAGGTCATTTGGAGTCTAGTGATTTTCCTGCCTTTTTCTCGGTTTTCCAGACCAGAATTCCAGTTTCCACATATTTCCCTCCTTGTGGTGTACCTTGCATATTAAGAGATAAAGGGTATAAGAATTGTATAATAATGTGGAATAATGGTCAAGAATGTAGTAAATAGTATTAAGAAATTTTTTTATGCAAAATGGACGTATTAGCATGCAAAGACAGAAGACATATGCACACCTTCCTATCCGAGGTTTTTATAACACCTTCCCGTGCAAGCTTGCCAACCTACAATCAAGATATATGATTGTTAGCACCATCTCTTGAAATAGGCTTTCGCCCCGCTTTATAGATAAAGCAATGGTCCATACAAATAACGTACAAGTTCAACCATAGAGGCTCGCTGGGGAAGCAACACAGTCATGCCCAATGAAAAGAAAGAGAAATAAGAAAAAAAGACACCATGTGGCAATCGTGCAGTGGCCCTACGAAGATGATAGTCGATGTGTTGTATCCTGAAGCGCATCCAACATGCCATCAAGACGCTCCTGATCTCCCTGCCTAGAGAGCGGATGCTAGTGTTATAGAAAAGCAAGGAATTTGAAGATGGAGTCAGACGCCTTCCACGGGAAGATCCTCTCAGTAACCATTTTATTTTGAGTCGTCTAGAGGGTCCATGAAATCGCCGCAAAGATCAGCCAGAATAGGCGGCGGCGTGTCCCGGGTTGTTTGGGTCTGGTTTGGAGAAACTCCGCTAGGTCCTAGACCTCCCAAACGGGTCCAAGAGCCTCGCGTATGAATGTGCAAATGACCCTCATCACCGTACATGTGAATATAATGTGGGTCATTGTCTCTACTCTCTAGTACCAGGAACAAGGGACACATATCATCCCCGGGGCCGTGTCGCTTAAGCACCTCGGTTCCCAAAGAAACACGATCATGGAGTAGTTGCCACACAAAAATCTTGATCTTTAGGGGCAGGGGTGCCTTCCACAAAGGCAGAAGCCAAGTTATGATGATAGAGCAGCAAAGATCCTGATATGTCGAGCTAACCGAGAATTCCCTAGACGGGGATAGACACCATGCCACTATGTTCAGATAGTCCGATAGTGTCTCCGGAAGGACCTTAAGCAGGCAATTCCACTTGGCAGTTTCCACCTAGCCAAAGGAATGCCTAACCCTGATATCCCATTGTCTCAAGAGGAAGGTTGCCAAGACGAGAAGGGATGGGTCCAATCTTATGGAGAACGGGATGGGGAACCCCACTCTGAGCAGCTCATCCCCAACCCATGGATATATCCAAAATTGGGTCCTTTCCCTATAACCTATAGAAAAGGAAATTCCTAATCGAACTTCCTCCTTAATCTTCTGAATCGTGCGGCAGAACTAGGAACCTCCCGAGCGGGAGCAGGTGAGGAGTGGATCACCCCTTAGGTATTTTTCCTGAATGAGTTGTAGCCATGATCCTCCGTCTCTGCGCAAGATCTGCCAAACCCAACGTATGACAAGAGGAAAATTCATCCTACGGGAGGCCGTAATTCCTAGACCACCACGGTCCTTGGGCAGGAAAATATCTTCTCACTTGGCCATGTCGTACTTCTCACGACCATCTGATGCCTACTAGAAGAACCTAGCAAGCTCCTTATCGAATGAGCTATGAACGCTCTCCAGAAGGATGTATAGCCCCATCATATACATGCAAACATATTCCAAAATTTCACAAATGTATTACTTTCAAACTTATAGACCAAACAAAATCCTCTTTCACCGCTATGTTCTGTTGTGATGATGTCTACGAAACTAGAGCCCACATGGTAATATATCAACATGGTCAACTTTTTGCAAAAAAATCAAGTTTTGGTATGTAGTTTATTTTCTAGCACATACCAATAAGTTGGCATATGTTTCGACATAAACTAGATCTCACATATTTTTCTTGCATTTTTCATGTTTCTTGTCACAGGACTTCCAGAGCTAGATTTCACATGGTCATATTCTAGTGGATATCTATACCTACTAATAAAGCACTTATAGCTTTTGTCGGTCCGTCATTAGGACTGCCCTCAATGTTGTCTTAAATTACCCACTATGTCACCCATAAGTGAAAAAAATGGTTCGAATTTTTTCTGTCAAAATCGCCTTCCAGCTGATCCTTATAGAGTCAGACCATGAATAATCATGAGCACCCATGAGCCGCAGTGGTCAGAGGTCCATTACTTCATAGAGGAGATGCAAGTTTAATCCTTGGTTCCTTCACATTTTTCATTCCACTTTTTTGTCTTTAATAGCAACAGCATGGGTTCATGGTCCGCCCCATGTGCCAATGTTTTGTTATTTCAATTTGTTTGTTTATTCGTTAAATTTATTCGGTATTTTTCAAAGTTTTAATAGTTTTGAGTTTTAAAAATAAGTTCATGAAAACAAACAATGTTTGGGAATTCAAAAATAGGTTCGAGAAATCATAAAATGTTCAAGGATTCAAAAAATGTCAATGATATCAAAAAAAATATTCACTTATTATAAATGAATTCATAATGTCAAAAGAAATATTCAGCAAATATAAAGCATTCATGATTTGGAAGATGATCATGTATTCAAAGATATTCACGAATTCAAAGAAAATCTCTATGAAAAAATAAAAAAATGTTCACAAACACTCAGAAGAAAACTTGAATTTCAAAATTTGTTCCCCAATTTCAAAAAAACTTCATCAATTCAAAAATATTCAGTGAATAAAAAACTGTCCATGCATTGCAAAAAAAAGATAAGTGGACATCAATTGATAAAATTCGGTGACATGATTAAAATAAAAAAATAGAGAACACTTATATATTGGGTATTGCGTGAGTACTTATTTGACTACGGCATAATATTATTATATCCCATTGCAATGCACGGGCATATTTGCTAGTATTTTTAAAAACAACTTAGTGTGATGAAAACCAAGTGTTTAGCGTGAAATTGTTTTTTTAATCACAAGCCGGTGGGTATCTGTTATGAATTTTTTTTGCAAAGGGCAAATTTCACAAATTTGAAAAAACAGATTTATACAATGTTAAGTGTTAGCACATGTATTTCGAAAAGAAAATTAGCATGATGAAAAGTAACTTGTAATACAAACTTTTTTTGTCGTATTGTGTTGCTTCGAAGATACTAGTGCATCCCTAGAAGATACACAAAAGGAAATTTAGTAGCATGCTAGCAAGTATTTTCCATAAACATGATTTTTAGCGTGGAATAATGTATAAATTGTCATATTGTTGTGGCAGAAAATCAGACTGAGTTTGAAAATCATTTTTTACCGTAAACCATAGAACAATCGTTCTACGATAATCTTCTATTAATCAATGGAGGACAATTTCAAATATGTATAGCAAAAAGGAAAATAAATAAGTAAATAACTTATCCAATGCCAGCTCTAGGGATCATGTGTTAAATCAAATTAAATAGCTTTGCAAACTCCAATAATCATAGATGAGCAACATCCATGCTTAGAGCCAATTCAAATGGTTGCCCTTTATTCTATGCTGAAGAAGTTGCAAATCATCGTTGAGCCCGAACTTCTAACAGTTCACATCATGTTGAATACCTTCTCATTTCTCTATGCATGTATGTTTCAGCATCCCTAAATGATGATATACATAGCAAGAGATGCCCAGCTTTTTTGAGGTGGATGATGCTAACATGCTTGATTAAAAGCACAGTCGTAGAATAAGTGTCTTAGAGTTTCTTCTGCATGCTCATTGCGAAAACACAATCATAACATTCCAGATGCATATTGTTCTTCTTGAGTAGGTATCTGGTATTGTCCCTGTCATTAAGTAATAAGCAGAAAAAGATTTTATGTGTCAGCCTATTGGAGGCCTTCTACACACATTTGTACAAAGTATTCTCATTCTATTTGTGACCGATGGAGTGGTACATCTTAATAGAAGAATACTCGCTAGATTGTACAAACCCTTGCCAAACATCCATGCTCTATGGAGCCTAACGCACATTAACCTGGTTTTGTTACTCTAAGAATTGCCCATGACTTGTTCAGATAGGGGTGTGTGCAATAGCAATCATGGATATTTAGTTGAAAACCAAGAATCTACTGATAACTGATCATTTATCACAAAAGAATGGAGCTCTAGGAATTTCCTTATCAGAGGCTCATCTAGCCAATTTTCATATTAGACTAGAATGCAGTTTCCATTTCCCAGTTTGTAGTTGTAATGCCTTCTAAATAAGGGGAGTATCATTAAGTGGATTTTCCACCATCTAGATCCCTCAATTCATTTGCTAAGGACAAGTGACATAACAAGTGTCCCAAATTTGCTTGACCCATGACAAGTTTTCGTTGTTGAAGAATTTGTGAAGATTCTTCATCATAAGTGTCTTCTTGTGTAATTGTGTGTCAAGAATTCCATGTCTCCCTTGCTCCTTAGGTTGACACACCTTAGACCATGAAATTAGGCATTGTCCAACTTTATCTTGCCCATAATTTCTCCACAAGGAATGCCTCATATATTCATTTATTTGCTCTGAAATAGCCATTGGTAAAGCTAAGGTACTCATGAAGAAAATAGGCAGGGCTGAGAAGACAGACTTGGGGAGCAAAAATCTTCCGTCATGGGACAACATGCTAGAGAAACCATTGAGCATTCTCTCTATTTGCTAAAAATGGTGTGAAGTCCTCCAATTTCAGTCTATGAGCATTCAAAGGCAACGCCAAATAAGTAAAGGTAATGTTTCTCAGTGTGCAACCAAGGTCTCTCAATAGTCTTAACAGATTATCTACAGATACATTCATGTCACTACTACATGATTGTCTAGCAGTGGTGGGTGAAAAATGCCAGTAGTGGAGGGAAAGGCCCTCTAGGCCACCCGCCATTGCTATTATGTCATCAGTGGCGGGCGCGCGCCCGCGACTGGTAGAGCCTATGCAGTGCCGAGCAATAGCACTTGCTTGCCACTGGTGAAATCTTGGCAGTGGCGGGCTGATATGTCTCCAACTTATCTATAATTTTTTATTGTTTCATGTTATTATATTATTTGTTTTGGATGTTTTATATGCATTAATATGCTATTTTATATATTTTTTGGGACTAACCTATTAACCTAGAGCCTAGTGCCAGTTTCTCTTTTTTCCTTGTTTTTGAGTATTGTAGATAAGGAATATTAAACGGAGTCCAAACGGAATAAAATCTTCACGGTGATTTTTCTTGGACTAGAAGACATCTACCAGACTTGGAGAGCATGGTAGGAGACATGCCAGGAAGTCACAAGCCACCCTGGCGCGGTGTAACAGCCCGGGACCGACACTCCAAAAGATTCCCCTTTTATTTTCGTTCCCGTTTGTGATTCGTGTGGTTGTCGCATTCATCATCGCATAATTCGCATCATCTGCATAGCATCATCACATGTTTCCGAAACTTGCATCCGTTTGTAGTCGCTGATTCTCTTCGTTCTTGCCGTTGCCCGTTTCGAGACCAACCACACACGCACACGCCCGCGGTATCGTTATAAAAACCATTTTTAAGGCGCGCAAAAAATATTCTAGAATTGGGTCAAAACCTAGCGTGTGGTCTTATTATAGCGTAGGTAGACCACCTGACAACTTTCGTCGCATTCCGAGTTCGTTTGATACCCCATCGGTCAACCATAGCAGCGCGGTCATCGGCTTATTATCGGACGTTTTCGGTGTTTTAAAAAACCCATGTCACGGGCCGCAAACCTCCCTCTCATCTCCTCATAGCCCTTCTACATAGCCCACCTAGCCCACCTAACCTATTCCCGCGACCGGAGCCATCCGATCTTGATCGTACGGCTCGAAACGGCGCAAAAATCCCCTAACCTAGCCCCAAACTGCTATTTATAGAAACCCCCCCCCACCTACCTAATTGGGCAAACCCTAGCCCCACCTCGAAATTCGCGCCACCGCCAGCCTCCCACCACCTTGCAGCCGCCAGCTCCACTCCCTCCAGCCGCCGGGCCTGACCGAGCCCATTTCAAGCCCGTTCGGGCCCGAACGGCGCCGCCACCCTTATGCCGCTCCCGCAGCCGATCTGGAGCGAGGGGAGGAGCCCCTCAAGCTCTGGCTTCCTCCCGAGCCACCGACCACCGGTCCCTTGTCGGAGCACCGCACCGCCAAGGGACCTTGTCCGCCCCGACCCTCGTCGGCGACCAGACCAATCTAGTGCCGCCCCCGCATCTCCTCCTCCGACACCGTGCCCCCTCTCACCTTCGGCCTCTCTCTCCCCCACAGGTCTCTCCCGTGCCATGGAGGTGCCGACGCAAGGAGCTCGCCATCGCACCTCAAAACCGTCGGGAATGGACGGATCCGGGGCTCCCCATCGCGGATCCAACCATCCCCGCGCCCGCCGGACCTCCTGCCTTGCCGGCCTTCGTGCCGCTGACCTTCCCAGCCACCGCTGCTTCTGTGTTAGCGGGAGGATGAGGACGCCCGACCGGATGCCCATGCCTCGCTGCGTTGGCCGCCAGGTCGGCCGGCCTCGCCAAGGCCTAGCCCAGCATCGCCCCTCACCGCCGGCCCATGTTGCCCCTTAGGTGAGCCCAATAGCCAGCCCCATGTGTACCTATACTGAGCCATGAGCGTACCATAGTAGTGTGGCACCCTTTGTAACTGTTGGGCCAGCCAGATTAGACCCATCTCATGTTATTTTCTGGCTGCGAATTTTGCTAATTATCTAGTGAATTGAAAAATTGTAGAAAACCCCCTAATCTTCATGCATTTAATATCTCGCAAACCGGGCATCGTATGTAAAAACTTTATATATAAAACTTGACTAGAATATCATGTAGTTTCATAATATCCAACTTTCACACATGGTTAAAATACTTAAAATTGCTGTTTGCATTGTTTTGCGTAAATGCCATATTAAAATGATTTATTTCATCACTACAAAACCTTAACTCCGATAAAAATGTTCCACATATGTAACTTGGCTAGAAAAATGTGTAGAATCACATGGTGACATTTATTTTGCAGTTTAACAACTCTAAAATTGTATTAAGACAGATCTGGAACGAAATCTTAAATTGCATATGAGATTGTTTCGGAAGTGCTATATGTTGCTTTCGTCCTCCTTTAATATGCCTAGTTGTTGTGGTTGTTCTTGCTTCACCTCTTGCCATGGTAAACAACATTTAATATTGTTGTGCAAATAAATGAGAGTGAACTAAATAATCGAACGTGGAGTTTCATCGATATGCAACTCATTGCATATTGAACTTCACTTAATGTGTAGTAGTTGTTTGTTGTTCTTGCCATGTCATGCCTTGCATATTTAAACCGGACATGCATCATATTTGTTTGCGCATCATGTCATGCATATGTTGTGGTGTATCATGTGTTGATTGTTTGTTCGGATTGCTTCTTCTCGATAGAGTTCCGAAAGCATTAGGAGTGTGAGGATTCGTTCGACTACGTTTGCTCATCTTCTCCATGGACTCGTTCTTCTTCCAAGCGGGATCTCAGGCAAGATGACACATTTCCCTAGATACCACTACTATCATTGCTATGCTAGGTGTCTCGCTTTTATCGTTATGTCATGCTACCTACCACTTGTTTGTCAATCCTCCCAACAATGCCATGAAAATCCTCTAACCCCTCCACATCTCAGCAAAACCGTTGTTTGGCTATGTTACCGCTTGCTCAGCCCTTCTTATAGTGTTTTTAGCTACAAGTCCAATTGCTTCCATGTGACAACATGGACATTCTTTTGTTATCACAATATTGTTGCTATTTAATTTAATGCACTTATACACTTGGTAAAGGGTGGAAGCATTGGCCTTTTGCTCGGTGTTTTGTTCCACTCTTGCCACCCTAGTTACTTGTGAACCGGCATTATGTTCCATAATTAAGCGCTCCTAACATGCTCGGGGTTGTTATGGGGACCCCCTTGATTTTTGTTTTAGGATAAAGCTTGTCTGCCAAGGCCCAACATTGGTACTACTTTTGCCTAATAACTAGTAAATGTGCATAGGGAGTAATTAACCCGAGGATCTTAATCAACAACCCAGGCCAGTGCTCCTCATGAGTGTTCGTCCAAACAAGAGCCGTGTGCGGGGCCAACCTGGGGCAACTCGGGAGATTTCTATCAGGCCACTGTACGATGTGCTCATCTGGTCGTGTCCTGAGAACGAGATACGCGGCTCCTATCGGGTTCGTCGACACGACGGGCGGCCTTACTGGATTTATTTTACCTTTCTCGAACGTCTTGCATGAGGAATTCCGTTTTTCTTCAGGCTATCTCGAGGTGTCGGATTTCCTTTGGAATTGCCTAGGATGATTATGAGATCCGTGGTCGAGGTTATTCCCGCCGCGTGTGGTTAATTTGTGATGGATGAGTTGGAGCACCCCTGTCGGATTAAATCTTTCCGAAAGCCATGCCTGCGGTTATGTGGCAAACTTGGATACTTTGTTTAACACTCGGTCATAGCAAACTTGAAGTAAACTCAACTAAAATACCCCAACTGTGTGTGTAACCATGACTGTCTCTTCTCGTGAGTCCTTATCCGAGAGAGAACATGGTGGGGTTATGTTTGACGTGAGTAGGGGTTCAGGATCACTTAGTGATCATTTCTAGTTCACATCCGTTATGCATAGACCACCATACTTTACTTTCTGTACTCGTAAGTTAGCCACTCAAATAAATGCTTAGTCACTTGCTGCAGCCTCACCACTTAACCATACCTCACCCATTAAGCTTTAATAGTCTTGATACCCTTCGAAATGAGATTGCTGAGTCCCTATGGCTCACAGATTATTACAACAATAGTTGCAGGTACAGGTAATGCAATGATTTGACGTGAGAGCGATGTTTGTTTGATGTGGAGTTCTTCTTCTTCTTCTTCTTTAATCTAGGATGGGTTCCACGCGGCAGCCTGGGATAGCAAAGGATGAATGTCATTTTGCCATTTGTTTTCGTCCGTACTCGGACGCTGCTCTTCCGTTTGACGTTTGATTATGTTGTTGTATTGATGTGATATTGATGTAGCTTGTGGCGAGAGTAAGCCAATTCCATATACTCATCTCTTCTGTACATGTACTTATAATGATATCCATTCTTGCAACACGATGAGATGCACTCCTATCCCTGTTGAGGTCCTCAAGCCAAAATAAGGATAGGGTCGCATCTTGGGCATGACAAGTTAGTATCAAAGCCTGTACCGACCTAGGAGCCCCCTTGATTGATCGAACTTGGCCGAGTCGAGTCCAGTGAAAAACTATTTTGAGTCTAGTTATATCAGAGAGTAGTATTCTTTTTACTCCTCTTCTATGCTCTGGTGAGGAATTACGACTTAGGAATTTTGATTCTACCCTCTTCTCGCTCAAAAAAAATTTAGGATCATGCAGGTATTTTGGAATCTCTATGATGTCGATGTGATGGAGTTCTGTCCTTGGTGCCTCCTGTTATCGAGGAGTAGAGCTCCAAGGGATTCTTTGCACATCATTATCGTTCAGTTCCCTTAGTATCTCAGGACGGAAGATGTTCGAAATTACTTAAATACTTTTCATGGCAAGATAAGGTCGGAGTCACCCAGTACTGGGGAGGCGTACATGGTACTGCCATGTTTGGTATCATTGTGTTTTCGAATGTCTGAGATAGATGGAGTTCTGAAGCCTCTGGTTATGTGTTGAAGGATGGATATAGTTGGGGTGTAGGAATTGTTAGTTGTGTCAAATATTTTTCCTCCTTGTATCCCCAACACCCAATTGCATAACCAAGAAAGTTTTGGGAGTTCTTAGGTGGGAATTCAAGTAGTTACCTAGGATATGTTTCAACAGATCATGATGTGAGGTTGGGGTTCGACATCTAGTGGACTCGTTTGTTCACAGTCCTTCTTACAGCAGTTCTTGTTATGTCTTAAAGAGTCCTTGTAGCTTGCTACGACTCGGGGACGCATCGTATGTCATGTGCACTGCCTTGCACATGATGGTTACTATAAGATCGAGCCTGTGCAAACCTTACCAAGAAAATATCGAGCGGAATCTCTGTCATGAATTTGTTCTGGCTTTTTTTCGTCAGCCCATACTTTGTTTTGTTTTTTATATGGTAATTCAAGTTGCTTCGATGTCAAGTGGTGATTTCATATCTTTCCTAAATGGTGTTTGCATATTTCCATGAGACTAATCCTTTGGATCAACCGGAGTTTTCATATCAATTCTTTTTATCCGGTGTGCTTATCTTCAAGATAATTCAATCCTCTTCAATATTTGCAAGATCAATCATCATGTTTCTTTCTGGAGTTCTTTTCATCCGTCCTAAGTTGTCCTTGTTTTTCCACACCCTCCCGCCTTTTTCTTCAATGATTAAATTCTCATCCAAGTGCCTTCTCTATTCATGTGATGCTTCTGCTATCTTTCTTCTGTTTTGTTTCTGGTGATTTCTTGTGGAGATTCTCAGGAGTTTCAGCTTCAAGATTTGTCCTCATATTCTTTGTTGTTGTGGTTATTCTTCTCCGGTGGATTCAATTCAAGATCTCGGTCGCCAGAAACCTCCGTTCCCGAGATATCCAATCTTGGAGCCTTTTCCGGTAATCTTCCGGAGGGGGATTCGATCACGGAGGGCATCTACATCAACTCTGTTGCCCCTCCAATGATGCGTGAGTAGTCCACCACAGACCTACGGGTCTATAGCTAGTAGCTAGATGGCTTCTTCTCTCTCTTTGTGCATCAATACCATGTTCTCCATGATCTTCATGGGGATCTATCCGATGTAATACTCTTTTGCGGTGTGTTTGTCGAGATCCGATGAATTGTCGGTTTATGATCAGCTTATCTATGAATATTATTTGGTTCTTCTCTAAATTCTTATATACATGATTTCATATCTTTGCAAGTCTCTTCGAGTTATTGGTTTGGTTTGGCCAACTAGATTGGTAATTCTTGCAATGGGAGAAGTGCTTAGTTTTGGGTTCAATCTTGCGGTGTCCTCACCCAGTGACATAGTAGGGGTAGCGAGGCACGTATTGTATTGTTGCCATCAAGGGTAAAAATATGGGGTTTTCATCATATTGCTTGAGTTTATCCCTCTACATCATGTCATCTTACTTAATGCGTTACTTTGTCCTTCATGAACTTAATACTTTAGATGCAAGCAGGAGTCAATCGATGTGTGGAGTAATAGTAGTAGATGCAGAATCGTTTCGGTCTACTTGACACGGATGTGATGCCTATATGCATAATCATTGCCTTGGATATCGTCATAACTATATGCTTTTCTATCAATTGCTCGATAGTAATTTGTTCACCCACCGTGTTATTTTCCTTCAAGAGAGAAGCCTCTAGTGAAACCTATGGCCCCCGGGTCTATTTTCCATATTATACTTTCAGATCTATATACCAAAAATACCTTGCTGGAATTTATTTACTTTTTACTTTCCGCAATCTTCCATACCTATCTCTATCAGATCTAAGCCTTGCAAGTAACCGCGAAGGGATTGTGTCACACCCTGTGTTTGTATCACCTTGTCATGTTTGGATTTATAAAATTTGGAGCCAATTAGAACTTTTTCAATGCTTGTGCTTATTAGAATTGTTGCTTGTTTGCTTGTTGATTGTGGTATATGGCACTCTTAGATTCTAACCCTCTTCATATTCATCTTCCTTGACCCAAACCTCTTTCCCAATGATCATGCTATGTGAATAGTGCCCAAAACTGATTTTATCCAATTTTATTTTTACCAAAAAGGATTTATCCAAATTAGAAACGAGGTTTGCACTACAAGACCTCAAATCGGGTGGATTCTTTCTCCCCAAAGGCTTTATTTCAAACCTACTGTATATATGACTTCCCAAAACCACCAAATATTAATTTTAAATATTATCCTTATATTTTATTTAAAGGCTTTTTCTTAAGACCAGAAATGGTTTTCATAGGGAAACATTATTTAAATGCTTTCAAAATATTTGAGAAAATTTAGGGACACTAAGTGGACATATAGTTTCCATATATATTAGTTTCAACACATGGTCATGTTCAAATCATGGGCAGAACCCCTGAAAACCCTTTCTGTCCAAATCAAGCTTTTGAAATATTTCTATAAGAAATATTCTCAATAAATTCCAGGAAAATTCTAGCTAGTCAACACTATCATAGGTGATGATCTTGAAAAGTTTCATCTCAATCCAAGTGGATTTGGTTTATCAAACTATTCCAAACCCCTTCCTGTCCAGATTCAAATTTGAACAACTTTACATTGTGAAGTTTCTCCCCTTGACTCCAAACTTTGGGGATATGTTCTAATCACCAAATAATGATGCTACACTAAGTGGTGCATCAAGGGTAAGCTTAGCACAACTAGATCTATAGAAACCTGATTCTGCTAGTTTCTATGATTCACAAAGTTTCCATTGTCAACTTTGCCCATTTGAGCTCAAATTTGGTGATCCATCTCATTTCTACCCACCATTTGACCCTGTTAAGCATCACAGTAAGTGGGTAAATTTTTCTTGCCCGAACACCCATCAAACACCTTTTGGTGAAATGGTAAAGTCATTGTTTTCACCCCTTTCACTATTTCCCTTGCCTCCAAAATTTTACCACAGGTAACTGCTATTGCCTTTCACACCCGAGTAAGTTTCTCTAGCCACGGCTCATTGGTAAGTGGGGTAAAACCCACATTTACCCCTCTGTTTCACCATATCAGGGACTTCTCCCCCCCCCCCCCCATTTCTTTTCTTTCATAGCCTCCCCTAGTTTCTCCTAGCCCATGGGCATCTCCAGAACCCCCAAGGCACTAAGGGACACACTGGTGCCCATTTTCTATGCCATGCCGGCCATTTGGGCGCTCTGGAGCGCGCTACAGTGCACTCCCGCACTGTAGCCGCCCCCATCCCGAGTCCCCCGACCACCTGGGGATGCGAGAGCATGTCCCCCGGCCGCCCCTTGACGTACGCAACGCGTCAGGAGATCGGGCCCATCCTCCTTCCTCCTCTGCTGCCCTCATTAGCCCGCACACGGCACCGGCCGGATGCCCCAGTGGTCGGGCTCGCACGCGCGCCCCTCTGGTCCCCCTAGCCTCCCTTCTCCTGTCTGCGAGCACGGACCAAGTCCACCACCACCGCAGACACGGCCCGGAGCGCCCCTGTGGCCCGTGGCGATGCCCCCGTCCTTGCCGGCGCACCACGCCTTCAGTACACCGGCGCCCATCTATAAAACCCTCCTCTGAGCACCCGCTGCTCTCCTCTCGCTCCCTCCTCCCCTCGGCCGCTCCTCACGTGCCCAGCCCCCATGTCCCCATGCTCGGGAGCTCGAGCCCGAGCTAAACCCTCGCCGTCGTGCGGGTTTTCCCCTCGCTGGTGATTCCCTCAGCCCAGGCGACCCCCTCAGCCACCCACCGACGCGCGGGAAGCCCCTGAGCGTGCTGGTGCCCTCCGCTCGAGCTGTCATGGCCTGAGCCCCCACCGGTGAGCTCCTCTCCGTCCCTGTCGCGAGGAGAGAGATGACAGGTGGGGCCCACCTGTCAAAACCTCACCCCCCCTCCTCTCTCGCTGCCAGGTTGGGCCCGTGAGCAGGTTTAAAAATAAACCTGCCACATGCATTGCTCTCCCTAGGCCGGTTTCCCTTTGGGCCGGTTCGGCTGCGGCGCTTTTGGCCCAAGTAGGCATAGTGCCTTTTCCTTTTTATTTTTCCTCTGTTTTCCAAAAATTCCATAGATGAGAATTAATTCCAATGACAATATTTTTTCCACCTAAATTCCTAGAAGATTGCATATAATTTAATAGTGCCTTTTGTATAAATTTTTGAAAACTTTATGTACTCTTTTATTTTAAAAGGCCTTTTTGACATTTTTTGCCACTGTTAAAAATAGCTTTGAAAACCTCTTTCATACCAAAACCTGAGGAGGGTATTTTTAGTATAGTTTTTAGTATTTATCAGAGTAGGGTAGCATTTTTAATATTAGCTTGTGTGCTCTGTTTTTGTGTGATGCTTATTTTATTGCTATTTATTGCGACGATAGATTGCGATGTTGACGAGGAAGTTGGACCTGAAGACTTCGAAGACCTTTGTTGAGCCAGGCAAGCAGCCCTTTGACCATGTTAAGAAGCCATTTTATTGCATGTCATATAGCACTTTACTTTCATTATACATGATCATGTGGAGTAGTGACCACTCCGGTGGGTTGCCTCCGATACTTTTACCATTGACACTTGCATCGTGCATGACCCTACCACCTTATGAGGGTTATGTGGGTGGGTGTAGATAGGATGCTAGTAGATGTTATGCAAGTGGGTTGGGATTTATGCATGGTGATGGAAGGAAGAGAGAAGATTCCAAAGACTTTTCGTAAACCCCGTCGGGTGCCCCTAATGCCTGCGGGAGATGATGATGAGTTGGGTGACCACTTGAGAAAGAAGTAGTGTGCTGGAATGAGTGAGGATGTGTTTTCAAAAATGGAGGGTTTAAGATTTGTCGACCGTCCCAACCTTACATGCGCAACCACGATACCCCTTATGGGACAGGGCTTTGTTGATTACTATGATTGGTGCTAGCAGGGAGCCCGCATTACTAGTGGCAAGAGTGAAGTGGTCACTCTTGAGACGGGGTCGTCCCGGAAGTGGAAGGCCATGCGCTATCTTTACAAGCACCAGCACACCGTTGCGTGCCCTCATGGATGATATGTGTGATGTATATCATGAGGGATGACACCAACGAGTGGACTCTTTGTTTAATATCACCATGGGAAAGGCATTGTTCAGGTGCTTACCTCGGGTAGGTTATATACCGCGAGTCGTGGATGACACGGAAGTTCCCCGAGTCTTGTGGGTAAAGTGTGCAACCCCTACAGAGTGTAGAACTATTCGAATAGCCGTGTCCACAGTCAAGGACAGTTGGGTGGTGCTTCTTATGCCACGTCCATATGTTTTCGCAAAACTTGGTGTGGGGGGGGATAACACAGAGATACTTGAGACAAGTCGGAAGACTTGACTTGATGAACAAACATGAGACGTTCAATCCCTGCTTATGATGATATATGTAACTTGTTCATATAGATATCTACCAATTGTTGAAGCATGCTTACCTAGTTACTTGATCATTTCATGGCATTAAAAATTAGCTTTCCGCAACTTACCTACTTAGTGCTATATCATGCATCATTATTACCTTGTTCCACAACTTGGGTTGCTTGCGAGTACATTCAAAGTACTCATTGGCTTGCCACTGGTTATTTAATTGGCCGGGCATGGAAGAATAGGAGTACGTTGAGGAGTTCGTTGGTGACGGACATGCGAACTAGGACGCTTCCCAGTCAGAATGCATGTAGGTTAAGATAGATGGCATGGGTTCAAGCTTTCGATCAAGATTTCTGTTGTTTGTTCCATTTAAGTGTTTGGCCCTTGTGGCCCCATCTATGTAAGACTAGAACTTCATGGTCTTTATTTGTGTAAGACGCTAAATGTGGATGTAAGACTCTTGTTATTCAGCCTCTATGTGTTCAGTGAGCATTGATCTCTAGGATCACTGTACACGTGCATTCGGTGATCACAACTTATGAGTCGGGATCCCCACAGAGCTGGTATCAGAGCCATCCTAATTGTAGGAAGCCCTTAGTTAGCATGGACGTTAGTTAGGATCAAATCGTTTTCAAAACTACACCTAGCACCAATACTTAGGAATTCTATACTATGTACCTCTTCTATTCTTCACACAACACTCTACTGACTCTCCTCCTTTCAAACCTTTGTAGATGGTCGTCGTACCCGAAGCCTTCCTGACATCCGGCTTTCCCTTACTCCTTGGGGATAGCCTAGAGAAGTGCCAGTTTCGCCAACCACCCATTTTCTCTACCGAGAGCACTGGGTCGATGCCGTCACGAAGGAGTACCACGTGGATGTGGTCGTGAAGGAAAACGACTCCCTGACTAGTTGGTTCTTTGAAGGACCACGGATGGAGACCATGATACTCGCAGTTGAGTCATCTACGCGCAAGGCACTTCCGCACTTCGAGATATCATCCCCAAGATGGCTGACGAGCCGGCCACTCGCTCCTTGCCCTTCAGAAAGGATGATCTTGGCGACAGTTGGACGCTGATCCCATCCAAGGCAGATGGCACACCACTCAGGTTCCAGACCTACTTCAGCCTCTCTGTTGATAGTCTGGTTCATAACCTGATGAAGGAGTCTGTGAAGCTCTGCGAGGAACTTCACCACACCCGAGAGCTACTCCGGTAAGCCAAGATGAAGCCAGATATGATCAAGAAGGATGGAGCTCCTGATGGATGACCATTTGTTGCTTATCAAGGAGGAGTACCCCTAGCTAGAGATGCACCCACACGTCGACATCGCATGATTGCAAAGGAGTACCGTGAGCTCTTCACCGGCCCGCCAGCAAAGCGTCGTCGGGATGGACCCCCCTCGTTCCCCGACCCCTTTGACCGGGAATGATGCCTGTTCAGATGATGCACGGGAGGAAGACCCAGAGGAGCGTGACTACAAGACCAAACACTCCACCACCTGAGTCCGAGAACCCCTAGGGTAGGATCAGTCATGTACCCCTCATGCAAAGTCGAGTCCATGTAATGGTTCATATGAAACCATTAGTGCTTGTTGATTGTTTTGTTGTTTGTGTTCCGATGCAAGTCGCGCTTTTGCCTTAGGCAACATGTAAGCGACTCCATCGTCTATCTTAATATATGATGGTCTTTTGACCTTTGTTTTACCACACTTGCACTCGACCAACCCCCTTAGGCGCGCTTTTCCATTATTGCTTTTCCTCTCGTCTATCCCAGTTGATTGACTTGGCTGCTCCAAACAAGATGGTGACTGCTACCCGCAACAGCTCCTTCGCCAACCCTGAAACCGGTAGTTCAAGCCAGGAACAAGGAGATGGTAGGGCTGCTCACACTGGAGGACACCAGGAGCAGCCACAAGGTGACATTCCCCCGCCACCACCTCCACCAGAGAACATGACCATAGCTCAGTTTCTCCAAGTTCTCCGGGAGGAACGCCAAGCCAACAATGTTGCCATTCAGCAGATGGCTCAGGCCCTTGTGAACAACCAGCAGCAAGGCAGGAACGGCAATGGCCGCTCCACTCTGTCTGAGTTCATGAGGAACTCACCCCTGACCTTCACCGAGACTGTTGAACCCTTGGATGCTGATGACTGGATCCACACCATCGAGGACCTCCTTGCACTGGTCAATTGCAATGAGGACCGTGAGAAGGTGCTTTATGCCTCTCACTGCCTCGGAGGTACTGCCTGAGCTTGGTGGGATGGATTCAAGGTCATGCAAGGTGAGCGTATGATCGCTTGGAATGACTTCAAGGAAGGATTCCGCGCAGCCCACATTCCTTCTGGGATCATGGCTATCAAGAAGAGAGAATTCCGAGCTCTGAAGCAAGGAAGTGGCTCTATCAAGGAATATCTGCAGAAGTTCCACCTGATGTCAAGGTATGCACCTGGAGATGCCAACATGGAGGCTGCCAAGAAGGAACGCTTCATGGAAGGACTTCAGCAGACCCTGCAGTATCAGCTCATTGTTTGTGACTGTCGTACCTTCTTCGACCTGGTGAACAAGGACCTCATGCTGGAAGACAAGTGTCATGCCATAAACGACACACGCAAGCGCAAGATGATCAGCAAGGGTAGATCCAGCAACCAGAAGCCTCGCCCCTGGTAGCCAGCCCCAGCCAAACCAATCTATCAACCACAACAGGCTAGACCTCATGCGCCTCGTCCGAGCTACCAGCCTCAGCAGTATGCCAATCCCAGGCCAGCTTACAACAACCCCAATAACAACAATGGTGGCAGGAACTACAACAATAACCCTGGGTAAGTCACTTGTTTTGGATGTAGTCAGTCTGGACACATCTCTAAACTTTGCCCCAACAAGAAGCCAGATGCCCCGCGCCCCAATGCGCCAGCTCAAGGTCAAGGTTGTGGAGCACCACCAAGGAACCCAGCTCCCCGCAACCAGCCCAACAATGGCACGGGTCGTGTGAATCACGTCACCGCAGAGGAAGCCCAGGAAGACCCAGACGTCATACTGGGTACGTTCCTCGTCAACTCAACCCTAGCAACAGTATTGTTTGATTATGGAGCTTTGCATTCTTTTGTCACCCAAAAGTTTGCATTAGAGAGTGGCATGAAACCTACACCCCTGGGTAGTCGTATGTTGATACAAACCCCGGGATTAGTTATGAAGTCTAGGATAGGTTGTAAAGGAGTGGTGATTAACATCAATGGGGTAGGCTTCCTAGCAGACCTTATAGTTTTTGATTCACCCGGCTTGGACGTCACCCTAGGCATGAATTGGTTGACCAAGCACCAAGGCATGTTATTCTGTGCCAAGAGGATTGTTACCATGACCAATAGCCAAGGAGTGGAAGTCAAGTATGTTCCCAACCCTGCCTCCACTCAAGCCCCTCAGGCTAACTGTTTATCGAGGATTGAGTTGGACCAAGTGCCAGTGGTATGTGAATACCCGGATGTGTTTCCTGATGAGCTGTCGGGAATGCCTCCTGATCGCGACATTGAGTTCATCATTGAGCTTATGCCCGCATCAAGGCCCATGTATAAGAAGGCCTACAGGATGGGATCCGAAGAGTTGGCTGAATTGAAGAAGCAACTGGCAAAGCAGCTTAGAAAAGGATTCATTCGCCCTAGTGCCTCTCCTTGGGGATCACCTGTTCTATTTGTGTCAAAGAGGGACGGAACTATCTGACTCTATGTCAATTACCATTCTCTCCATGAAGTCACAATAAAGAATAAGTACCCACTCCCCAAGATTGAAGACCTGTTTGATCAGTTGAATGGAGCCAAGGTGTTTTCCAAGATCAGCCCCCAAGACATTCCGAAGACAGCATTTGTAACCCGGTATGGCCTGTATGAATACACGGTCATGTCATTTGGATTAACCAATTCCCCTGCCTACTTCATGTACCTCCTGAATAAGGTCTTCATGGAGTACTTGGACAAGTTCGTTGTCGTCTTCATTGATGACATACTCGTCTTCTCCAAGTCTAAATAAGAGCATGAGGAACACTTGAGGTTGGTCCTAGAGAAGCTTCGAGAGCACCAGCTTTATGCCAAGTTCAGCAAGTGTGAGTTCTGGCTGCATGAAGTTGGATTCTTGGGTCATGTGCTGACTACAGAAGGATTATCAATGGGTCCTACCAAGATTGAAGCCGTGACTGAATGGCAAACTGCAACCACCGTGAAGGAAGTCAGGAGCTTCCTCGAACTCACGGGATATTACCGCAAGTTCGTGGAAGGGTTCTCGAGCATTTCCCGACCCATGACCCAGCTTTTGAAAAAGGACAAGAAGTTCAATTTACAGCTAAGTGCGAGGAAAGCTTCCAGGAGCTCAAGAAGAGATTGACCACAGCCCCAGTTTTGGCCACCCCTGATATTCACAAGGAGTTTGTGATATATTATGATGCATCAAGAACCAGGCTTGGAGGTGTTCTGATGCAAGAAGGCAGAGTTGTAGCATATCTATCCAGACAGCTATGACCTCAAGAAGAGAACTACGCAACTCATGATCTCGAGTTGGCAGTCATGGTTCACGCCTTGAAGACATGGCAACACTACCTTCTGGGGAAGCGATGTGAGATATACACAGACCACAAGAGTCTGAAGTATATTTTCACCCAAAGAGAATTGAACATGAGGCAGCGAAGATGGTTGGAGTTGATCAAGGATTACGACCTTAGTGCTCAATACCACCCCGGCAAAGCCAACGTGGTAGCAGACGCCTTAAGCAGAAAGGCTTGTTCCTTGAATGCTATGATTAAGGAAAGACTACCCGCCCTATATGAAGAGCTTGAAAGCTTCGGCTTGGAACTGGTTGCGCCCGGATTCCTCACCAACCTCGAAGCAAAGCCTACCTTGATGGATGATATTAAGGAAGCTTATAAGGGTCACGAGAGCATTGAAGGCATCAAAAGGAAGATCAAGGCAGGCAAGGCCCCAGGGTTCTCAGTGGATGAATAAGGAGTTGTAGGGTTCGGGAATCGCATCTGCATACCCAACAAGGAGGAGCTCAAGAACTTGATCTTGCAACAAGCTCATGACACTCCATACTCCATCCATCCTGGAGGAACCAAGATGTATCAAGACCTCAAGGCAAGATTCTGGTGGCATGGCATGAAACGGGAAATAGGCACATTTGTCGCTAAGTGTGACATATGCTAGAGAGTCAAGGGTGAGCACCAGCGACCCGCTGGACTATTGCAACCTCTCAAAGTGCCGGAGTGGAAGTTGGACAAAGTCGGGATGGATTTCATCACCAGTTTACCAAGGTCAAGTAGGGGACATGATTCTATTTGGGTCATTGTTGACCACCTGACCAAGGTAGCACATTTCATTCCCGTCCAGACCACCTATGATGGAAGCCAGCTCGCAAACCTCTACGTCAACCGCATCATAAGTCTTCACGGAGTTCCAAAGGAGATCGTGTCGGATCGAGGAACCCAGTACACCTCAAGATTCTAGAAGAAGTTTCAAGAAACTATGGGAACCAAGCTCTCCTTCAGCACTGCTTTCCACCCCCAGACCGGTGGGCAAACAGAACGAGTAAATCAGATACTCGAAGACATGCTCCGCGCTTGTGTTTTGGCATATGGATCCAAGTGGGAAGATTGCCTACCGTTCGCTGAGTTCTCCTACAACAACAGTTATCAATCGAGTCTTCAATTGGCACCATTTGAGGTGTTGTATGGACGCAAGTGTCGTACTCCCCTCAACTGGTCAAATACTAAAGAAGGATTACTTTTTAGACCAGATATCCTTCGCGAGGCAGAAGAGCAAGTACAACTCGTCCGAGAACGACTGGAGGCCGCCAAATCAAGACAGAAGAGTTGCGCGGACTCTCACCGCCAAGAAGTGAACTTCTGTGTCGGTGACCATGTCTACCTCCGAGTCACGCCTCTCAAAGGGACCAAGCATTTCCATGTCAAAGGAAAGCTGGCACCAAGATACATTGGCCCCTTCAAGATCACCGTAATGTGAGAAGAAGTTACCTATCAACTAGAGCTACCTTCCGAGCTATCGGATGTGCACAACGTCTTTCATGTGTCACAACTCTGAAAGTGTCTCCAAGTTCCCAACCGCCCCGACCTCTACAAGGACATCGACCATCAAGCCATCGATCTTCAGCCAGACCTCACTTATCGTGAGAGGCCAGTTTGCATTATGGATGAGGTAGAACGTTGCACCCGAAGCCGCACCATCAAGTACTACAAAGTCCAATGGAGCAACCACACTGAAGCAGAAGCAACCTGGGAGCGTGAAGACTATCTTAGATCTGAGTTCCCTTATCTTTTTAGCGCTTAGCCTAGGAATCTCGGGGACGAGATTCTTGTAAGGGGGGTAGGTCTATCTCACCCTGTGTTTGTATCACCTTGTCATGTTTGGATTTATAAAATTTGGATCCAATTAAAACTTTTTCAATGCTTGTGCTTATTTGAATTGTTGCTTGTTTGCTTGTTGAATGTGGTATATGGCACTCTTAGATTCTATCCCTCTTCATATTCATCTTCCTTGACCCAAACCTCTTGCCCAATGATCATGCCATGTTAATAGTGCCCAAAACTAATTTTATCCAATTTTATTTTTACCAAAAAGGATTTATCCAAATTAGGTTTTCAAAAAACCCTGAAAAGAGGTTTGCACTGCAAGTCCTCAAATTGGGTGGATTCTTTCTCCCCAAAGGCTTTATTTTAAACCTACTATATATATGACTTCCCAAAACCACCAAATATTAATTCTAAAGATTATCCATATATTTTATTTAAAGAATTTTCTTAAGGCCAGAAATGGTTTTTCATAGGGAAAAATTATTTAAATGCTTTCAAAATATTTGAGAAAATTTAGAGAAACTCAGTGGACATATATTTTCCATATATATGAGTTTCAACACATGCTCATGTTCAAATCATGGGGAAAACCCCTCAAAACCTTTTCTGTCCAAATCAAGCTTTTGAAATATTTCTATAAGAAATATTCTCAATAAATTCCAGGAAACTTCCAGCAAGTCAACACTATCATAGGTGATGATCTTGCAAAGTTTCATCTCAATCCAAGTTGATTTTGTTTATCAAACTATTCCAAACCCCTTCATGTCCAGATTCAGATTTGAACAACTTTACATTGTGAAGTTTCTCCCCTTGACTCCAAACTTTGTGGACATGTTCTAATCACCAAATAATGATGCTACACTAAGTGGTGCATCAAGGGTAATAGCTTAGCATAACTAGATCTACTGAAACCTGATTCTGTTAGTTTCTAAGGTTCACAAAGTTTCCATTGTCAACTTTGCCCATTTGAGCTCAAATTTGGTGATCCATCTCATTTCTACCCACCATTTAACCCTATTAAGCATCACAGTAAGTGGGTAAATTTTTCTTGGCCAAACACCCATCAAACACCTTCTGGTGAAATGATAAAGTCACTGTTTTCACTCGTTTCACTATTTCCCTTGCCTCCAAAATTTTACCATAGGTATCTGGTATTGCCTTTCACCCCAGTAAGTTTCTCTAGCCAGGGCTCATTGGGTAAGTGGGGTAAAAACCACATTTACCCCTCTGTTTTACCATATCAGAAACTTCTTCCCCCATTTCTTTTCTTTCCTAGCCTCCCCTGGCTTCTCCTAGCCCATGGGCATCTCCAGAACCCCCAAGGCACTAAGGGACACGCTGGTGCCCATTTTCTATGCCATGCCGGCCATTTGGGCGCTCTGGAGCGCGCTACAGTGCGCTCCCGCATTGTAGGCGCCCCCATCCCGAGTCCCCCGACCACCTGGGGATGCGGAAGCATGTCCCCTGGCCGCCCCTTGACGTCCACAACGTGCCAGGAGGTCGGTCCCCTCCTCCCTCCTCCTCTGCTGCCCTCCTTAGCCCACGCACGGCACCGGCCGGATGCCCCAATGGCTGGGCTCGCACGCGTGCCCCTCTGGTCCCCCCTGGCCGCCCTTCTCCTGTCCACGGGCGCGGAACAAGTCCACGACCACCGCAGTCACGGCTTGGAGCACCCTTGTGGCCCGTGGCAATGCCCCCGTCCTCGCCCGCGCACCACGCCCTCGGTACACCGGTGCCTGTCTATAAAACCCTCCCCCGAGCACCCACTGCTCTCCTCTCGCTCCCTCCTCCCCTCAGTCGCTCCTCCCATGCCTAGCCCCCACGTCCCCGTGCTCGGGAGATCGGGCCCGAGCCAAACCCTCGTCGCCGTGCGGGTTTTCTCCTCGCCGGCGATTCCCTCAGCCCCGGCGACCCCCTCGGCCACCCATCGACGCGTGGGAAGCCCCTGAGCGCGCCGGTGCCCTTCACTCGAGCCGCCGTGGCCTGAGCCCTCATCGGTGAGCTCCTCTTCATCCCTATCGCGAGGAGAGGGATGACAAGTGGGGCCCACCTATCATACCCTCACCCCCTCCTCTCTCACTGCCAAGTTGGGCCCGCGGGCAGGTTTAGAAATAAACCTGACGTGCGTATCGCTCGCCCTAGGCCAGTTTCCTTTTGGGCCGGTTCGGCTGCGGCACTTTGGCCCAAGTAGGCACAGTGCCTTTTTCCTTTTTCTTTTTCCTCTATTTTCCAAAAATTCCACAGATCGGAAATTAATTCCAATGACAATATTTTCCACCTAAATTCCTAGAAAATTCCATAGAATTTAATAGTGTCTTTTATATAAATTTTTGAAAAACTTTTATGTACTGTTTTATTTTAAAAGCCCTTTTTGACATTTTTAGCCACTATTAAAAATAGCTTTGAAAACCTCTTTCATACCAAAACCTGAGGAGGATATTTTTAGTATAGTTTTTAGTATTTATCAGAGTAGGGTAGCATTTTTAATATTACCTTGTGTGCTCTGTTTTTGTGTGATGCTTATTTTATCGCTATTTATCACGATGATAGATTGTGCTGTTGACGAGGAAGTTGGACCCGAAGACTTCGAAGACCCCGGAGACTTTATTGAGCCAGGAAAGCAGCCCTTTGACCATGTTAAGAAGCCATTTTATTGCATGTCATATAGAACTTTACTTCCATTATCCTTGATCATATGGAGTAGTGACCACTCCGGTGGGTTGCCACTGATACTTTTACCATTGACACTTGCATTGTGCATGACCCTACCACCTTATGAGGGTTATGCAGGTGGGTGTAGATAGGATGCTAGTAGATGCTATGCAAGTGGGTTGGGATTTATGCATGGTGATGGAAGGAAGAGAGATGATTCCAAAGACTTCTCGAAAACCCCGTCGGGTGCCCCTAATGCCCGCGGAAGATGATGATGAGTTGGGTGACCACTTGAGAAAGAAGTGGTGTGCCGGAACGAGTGAGGATGTGTTTTCAAAAACAGAGGGTTTAAGATTTGTCGACCGTCCCAACCTTACATGCGCAACCACGATACCCCTTATGGGACGGGGCTTTGTTGATTACTATGGTTGGTGTTAGCAGGGAGCCCGCATTAGTAGTGGCAAGAGTGAAGGGGTCACTCTTGAGAGGGGGTCGTCCCGGAAGTGGAAGGCCATGCGTTATCTTTACACGCACCGGGCACACCGTTGCGTGCCCTCATGGATGATACGTGTGATGTATATCATGAGGGATGGCACCAACGAGTGGACTCTTTGTTTAGTATCACCATGGGAAAGGCATTGTTCGGGTCCTTACCTTGGGTAGGTTATATACCATGACTCGTGGATGACACGGAAGTTCCCCGAGTCTTGTGGGTAAAGTGTTCAACCTCTGTAGAGAATAAAACTATTCGAATAGCCGTGTCCATGATCAAGGACTATTGGGTGGTGCTGCTTATGCCACGTCTGGATGTTTTCGCAAAACTTGGTGTGTGTGTGTGTGTGTGTGTGGATAACACAGAGATGATACTTGAGACAAGTCAGAAGACTTTACATGATGAACGAACATGAGACGTTCAACCCCTGCTTATGATGATATCTATAACTTGTTCATACGGATATCTGCCAATTGTTGAAGCATGCTTACCTAGTTACTTGATCATGTCATTGCATTAAAAATTAGCTTTCCGCAACTTACCTACATAGTGCTATATCATGCATCATTATTACCTTGTTCCACAACTTGGGTTGCTTGCGAGTACATTCAAAGTACTCATTGGCTTGCCACTGGTTATTTAATTGGCCAAGCATGGAAGAACAGGAGTACGTTGAAGAGTTCGTTGGTGACAAACATGCGAACTAGGACGCTTCCCAGTCAAAATGCCTGTAGGTTAAGGCAGATGGCATGGGTTCACGCTTTCGATCAAGATTTCCGCTGTTTGTTCTATTTAAGTGTTTGGCCCTTGTGGCCCCATCTATGTAAGACTAGACCTTCATGGTCTTTATTTATGTAAGACGCTAAATTTGGATTTAAGACTCTTGTTATTCAGCTTCTATGTGTTTAGTGAGCATTGATCTCTGGGATCACTGTACACGTGCATTCGATGATCACGACTTATGAGTCGGGGTGCCCACAAATTGACAACCCCTTTATAGCGTTGGGTGCAAGAGTTTGATTGTTTGTGTAGGTGCATCCATTGGTAACATGCTTGTTCCTCCTACTAGATTGATACCTTGGTTCTCAACAACTGAGGGAAATACTTATCTACTTTGTTGAATCACCCTTTCCTCTTCAAGGGAAAACGAACGCAAGCTCAAGAAGTAGCAAGAAGGATTTCTGGCGCTGTTGCCGTGGAGGATACACATCAATCCTACCAAGTACCCATGACAAACTCATCTGTCGCATTTACATTATTTGCCTTTTGCATCTCGTTTTCCTCTCCCCCACTTCACCAATTTTTAGTTTTATTCTCCCTCTCTTTTTCGTTTGCCTTTTTCTCGTGAGATCTCTTGTTTGCTATGTTTGCTTGTGTTGCCATGTGCTTTCTATTTGCTTGCATCTTCAATTGCTAAAAATCTATTGATATGGATCCTCATCCACTTGCTAATCTTTTCAAAATACCAAATTATGATGAACCAATTGCTATTGAGTTGAGTGCACTTGATTATCTCTATGAAGTTTTGTTTGAAAATCATGAATTTGAAAATTTTGATGAAGTATTGAAAGAAGAAATTTATAAGGAGATTCATGATAGTTCCTTGATTTAAAAGCATTATTGCCATGTTGTTAGTATGAATTCTCTAAATATACATGATGCTAATGATATGCAAAACCACAAGCTTGGGGATGCTATGCTTGATGAAGATGATATTTTTTGTTCTCCCAGTTTTGGTGATGA
The DNA here is from genome assembly GCA_022496015.1 of Hordeum marinum. NCBI lineage: Eukaryota > Viridiplantae > Streptophyta > Magnoliopsida > Poales > Poaceae > Hordeum > Hordeum marinum. Next base: position 166,453,758 of record CM039675.1, read on the forward strand.
CACTTATGCTATAATTGATCATGAAAAGAATGCTTTGTGTGATAGTTATATTGTGAGATTCCTTCATGATGCTACTGCAAATTATTGTAGGGGAGGAACATATGCTTGTAGGAATTGCAATAATATCAAGTTTCCTCTCTATGTGTTCAAAGTTTTGAAGTTAAGCTTGTTTTGCCTTCCTGTGCTAGTTGATTCTTGCTCCCATAAATTGTTTGATCACAAAATCCCTATGAATAGGAAGTGGGTTAGACTTAAATGTCCTTGTTATGAGATTCATGATGCTCTCTAGCATGCCTCAATTAATAATTTTTATGTGAGCATCATTGAAAGCGCTATGCCTAGCAAGGGGCGTTAAACAATAGCGCTTGTTGGGAGGCAACCCAATTTTATTTTTATGTTCTATTTTTTGCTTCTGTTTTTGAGTGTTTCACACATTATTACCTTGTAGTAATTGTGTTTTGGTGTTTTAATTAGTGTTTAAGCCAAGTAAGACCTTTAGGATGGTCTATGGTGATTGTTGATTTGATCTTGCTAAAAAACACAAACTTTTGCGCCCAGTCCAGGAATTTATAAATTTATCAGAACGTCGAATGAGTCAGAAATTTTTACACAAGATTGATATACAAATTTCCCAGGTTGTCCTAATGTTTCAGAATTTTTTGAGTTACATAAGTATACGAAGTTTCTAGATTGCTACAGACTGTTCTGTTTTTTGATAGATTACGTTTTGTTTGTGTTGTTTAGTTATTTTGATGTATCTATGGGTCGTAGTGGGGGTATGAACCATGGAGAAGTTGGAATACATTACATATTACACCAATATAAATAAATAATGATATCACAACAGTACCTAAGGTGGTGATTTATTTTCTTATACTAACGGATCTCACACGTTTTCTGTTGAGTTTTGTGTTGTGAGGTTCTCAAGTTTTGCATAAAGATTTGATAGACTATGGAATAAGGAGTGGCAAGGGCCTAAGATTGGGGATTCCCAAGGCACCCCAAGGAATCAAGGATGCCAAAAATCCTAAGCTTGGGGATGCCCCAGAAGGCTTCCCCTCTTTCGTCTTCAATCCATCGGTAAATTTACTTGAGGCTATATTTTTATTCACCACATGATATGTGTTATGCTTGGAGCATCTTGTATGATAAGAGTCTTTGCTTTTTAGTTTGCCACAATCATCATTGATGAACACATCTTTTGAGAGAGACATGCATGAATCATGAATTTATTAGAATACTCTATGTGCTTCACTTATATCTTTTGAGATAGGCAATTTTGCTCTAGTGCTTCACTTATATCTTTTTAGAGCACGGTGGTGTTTTGTTTTATAGAAATAATTGAACTCTCATACCTCACTTATATTATTTTGAGAGACTTTAAACAGCATGGTAATTGGTTTAGGTTATGAATTTAGTCCTAATATAATGGGCATCCAAGAAGGGTATAATAAAACTTTCATCTAAAGTGCATTGAATATTATTAGAAGTTTGATTCCTTGCATAAAGTTTTGAGATATAAATATGGTGATATTAGAGTCATGTTAGGTAGTAATTGTGAATTGGTAAAAATACTTGTGTAAAGGTTTGTGATTCCCATAGCATGCTCGTATGTGAACCATTATGTAAGGAAGTCAGAGCATGATTTTTTTATTGATTATCAACCTTTGTGTGAGGGTCGGGAGCACGTGATGGTTTACTCCTACCAACCTCTCCCCTAGGAGCATGCATATAATACTTTGCTTCCATGACTAATAGACTTTTTCAATAAGTATGTGAGTTCTTTATGACTAATGTGATTCCATGGATTATACGCACTGTCACCCTTCCACTTTTGCTAGCCTCTCTAGTACCGCGCAACTTTCGCCGGTGCACTACACCCACCATATATCCTTCCTCAAAACAGACTCCATACCTACCTATTATGCACTTCCACCGTTCGTTTATTATGACACGCACCATCATTTTCATATTTCTTTGCATGATCGTAAGATAGCTAGCATGCTATTTTCAAGGCTTGTCCATTTTTTGATGTCATTTGCTATGCTAGATCATGGCACATCCCAGTACACCGTCGGAGGCATTCATATAGAGTCATATTTTTTCTAGATATCTAGTTGTAATTCTTGAGTTGTAAGTAAATAAAAGTGTGATGACCATCATTATTAGAGCATTGTCCCTTGTGAGGAAAGGACGATGGAAGCTATGATTCCCTCACAAGTTGGGATGAGACTCCGAATTTATGAAAAATAAAAGAGGCTACCGAAGCCCAAATAAAAAAAGGCCATTTATGCCCACCAAAATAAAAATAAAAAATGAGAGAAAAGATAGAAGGGACAATGCTACTATCTTTTTTCCACACTTGTGCTTCAAAGTAGCACCATGATCTTCATGATAGAGAGTCTCCTATTTTGTCCCTTTCATATACTAGCGGGAATTTTTCATTATATAACTTGGCTTGTATATTCCAATGATGGGATTCCTCAAATTGCCCTAGGTCTTCATGAGCAAGCAAGTTGTATGCACACCCACTTAGTTTCTTTTTGACCTTTCATACACTTATAGCTCTAGTGCATTCGTTGCATGGAAATCCCTACTCACTCACATTGATATCTATTAATAGTCATCTCCATGGACCGTTGATACGCCTAGTTGATGTGAAACTATCTTCTCCTTTTTCTTCACAACCTCCACCATATTCTATTCCACCCATAGTGATATATCCATGGCTCACGCTCATGTATTGCATGAGAGTTGAAAAAGTTTGAGAACATAAAAGGTGTGAACCAACTGCTTGACTTGTCATCGGGGTTGTGCATGATATAAATACTTTGTGTGGGGAAGATGGAGCATAGCTAGACGATATGATTTTGTAGGGATAACTTTCTTTTGCCATTATATTCTGAAGAGGCACAATTGCTTTGTTAGTATGCTTGAAATATTATTGCTTTTATGTCAACATTAAACTTTTGTTTTGAGTCTTATGGATCTGAACATTCATGCCACAATAAAGGATATTACATGGATATATATGTTAGGTAGCATTGCACATCAAAAATTCTGTTTTTATCATTTACCTACTCGAGGACGAGCAGGAATTAAGCTTGGGGATGCTGATACATCTCCAACGTATCTATAATTTTTTATTGTTCCATGCTATTATATTATCAGTTTTGGATGTTTTATATCCATTAATATGCTATTTTATATTATTTTTGGGACTAACCTATTAACCTAGAGACTAGTGCCAGTTTCTGTTTTTCCTTGTTTTGATTATTGTAGATAAGGAATATTAAACGGAGTCCAAACGGAATAAAATATTTGCGGTGATTTTTCTTGGACCAGAAGACATCTACCAGACTTGCAGAGGAAGGCAGGAGACCTGCCAGGAGGTCACAAGCCACCCTAGCGTGGCGAGGGGGGCGCCCCCTAGCTTGTGCCCCCTAGCAGGTCCTCTAACCCTAATCTTCGGCCTATAAATTCCCAAATGTTCCCCCAATACCAAAAAGAGCCACGAAAATAATTTTCCGCCGCCGGAAGCCTCCGTTCCCGGGAGATCCAATCTTGGAGCCTTTTCCGGTAATCTGCCGGAGGGGATTCGATCATGGAGGGCGTCTACATTAACTCAATTACCCCTCCGATGATGCGTGAGTAGTCCACCACAGACCTACGGGTCCATAGCTAGTAGCTAGATGGCTTCTTCTCTCTCTTTGTGCTTCAATACCATGTTCTCCATGATCTTCATGTGGATCTATCCGATGTAATACTCTTTTGCGTTGCGTTTGTCGAGATCTGATGAATTGTGGGTTTATGGTCAGCTTATCTATGAATATTATTTGGTTCTTCTCTGAATTTTTATATGCATGATTTCATACCTTTGCAAGTCTCTTCGAGTTATTGGTTTGGTTTGGCCAACTAGATTGGTAATTCTTGCTATGGGAGAAGTGCTTAGTTTTGGGTTCAATCTTGCGGTGTCCTCACACCGTGACATAGTAGTGGTAGCGAGGCACATATTGTATTGTTGCCATCAAGGGTAAAAATATGGGGGTTTCATAATATTGCTTGAGGTTATCCCTCTACATCATGTCATCTTACTTAATGCGTTACTCTGTTCTTCATGAACTTAATACTCTAGATGCAGGCAGGAGTCAGTCAATGTGTGGAGTAATAGTAGTAGATGCAGAATCGTTTTGGTCTAGTTGACACGGATGTGATGCCTATATGCATAATCATTGCCTTGGATATCGTCATAACTATGTTTTTTATCGATTACTCGATAGTAATTTGTTCACACACCGTGTTATTTTCCTTCAAGAGTGAAGCCTCTAGTGAAACATATGACCCCCGAGTCTATTTTCCATATTATACTTTCAGATCTATACAAAAAAAATACCAAAAATACCTTGCTGCAATTTATTTACTTTTTACTTTCCGCAATCTTCCATATCTATCTCTATCAGATCTAATCCTTGCAAGTAACCGTGAAGGGATTGACAACCCCTTTATAGCGTTGGGTGCTAGAGTTTGATTGTTTCTGTAGGTACATCCATTGGTGACTTGATTGTTCCTCCTATTGGATTGATACCTTGGTTCTCAACAACTGAGGGAAATATTTATCTACTTTGTTGCATCACCCTTTCCTCTTCAAGGGAAAACCAACGCAAGCTCAAGAAGTAATACGGGCCGTGTGTTGTGCCCGGCACTGTGAACTTTTTAAAATAGTTGTGGTGGGTTGCTCGTCCCGATCGCCACTCATTTGTGTTCACCTATAAGCCCTTTCCCAGTAGTGTGGGGATGAGTACATAGTTATTGTAATTTATTTTCACCCAAGTCTGGGCAGCAAAGTGTTTTATGAGATTGTTAAGTTGCTCACTTAACCATGAAGAGAAGGTAAGATAAGCATTGTATCATTTGGATACTGTATAACAGGGAAATCAGGCTTGGAGAGACTTGGGATGGGGTCTGAATGATGTTTGTATGCATCGCTTCATTTAGGACGGATTGGAATAAGTCTCAAGCAAGCACGAGAAAAAAGGAGATGATGGGTATGCTTGTGTGACTCCCCTTTTGCATTTAATTTTTTTCTAGGGACTCAATTTAGAAGAACTGAAGAAAACATGAACTAAAGAAAAATTAGAGTTGAATACCATTTGAATCCACATAATCCATCCACTACAAAAACATTTTCCTTTCAATATGTCCAAGATAAAAGAATTCTCAATTAGATCAAAAGTTTTTCCAATGTCCAATTTGAAGATAATAAGTTCATTCTTTTCATGAGTCAAAGTTGATTTTTGAAAATATTCGTCAAAATATGCGAGTGCAGCATCTAATTTGGAAGATCTTGTTATGAGTAACACAATGGTGGAAACCGATTTTTATTTGAACACTCTCTTTGGAAGCAATGCATTTTTCAAACATTCACAACAGTTTTGTGTGTCGTCGATATCATCTACTTTGATTATACATATAATTTTTTGATGGTTTTGATTTGTGGTAGAGTAAGCGTGTGATCGCTCCTTAACCGTGTAGTTATAAACTCCATCTCTCTCATTTATTCCTCTTCTCTACACCCAGCAGCTGGGTTGGCCTTGGCTACATCTAACGCATACACTCCTCTAAGAAGAAGAACAAGATTCGCGAGTGTCGGAATTAGGGCTCCGCGGACCAAACAAGGTTCAAACTCTGGGGCGTGTGCGAAGATCTCAACCATCTCAAAGTCTCAAGCACGTCACCCTACGGCCAAGCTTCTTTGAGTACGTGTGAGCGGGGAAGAAGATGGACATAGAGATTTACCCAGGTTTGGGCCACCTTGTGGTGTAAAACCCTACTGCTGCTTTTGGTGGATTGGCCTCACAAGGAGGTTGTGGATGAACTAGTACAGTGGTTGAGCGACCTCATGAGGTCTCTCGATGGGAATGAGCTGAACTCTCCCTACTACGGTGGAAGCTAGTCCCTATGTATAGTTGCCTTGGTCCTATTCCCTTATCTCACAAGCGGAAGGGATCCCACAACGGCAAAATTTGAAAGGGGATAGGAGGTATATCCTATCCTGACTAAAGGTGGTGTTTGCCTGCAAAGCCTCCGGGTGTGATGCGGTGGTGGACTCGACGATGACATCTGTCCTGTCGAGCTCGTGGTATTGGTATTGTTGCACTGGAAGGGAAACCTTTGGGGTATTCCTTGGGAACCCACGTTTGTCCTTGCCTCCTTAGCACGAAACATGAAACGGTCCTCCTTGCGCCCGCTGGCGCCTGCCTATCCTCAGTCGTCAGAGTCCATGTCATCTCAGCCTCACAAGGCCGGGTACCTGTGCAGAAATCTCCGCTCCTCGGGAAGGCAGCCCGGGGGATGCCACTCCTCTGGAGGTCTAGGCATTTTTGCCTCGCGAGGGCCCTGACTTGGGGAGCTTGCCGTTGGGTCATACCAGGACGTTGAGGTGGGCCACACGCTGGGCCGCATGCAGGCATGTCGGGGTAGCCCTAGTCCCAAAACGCCGACAGTAGCCCCTGGGCCCAAGGCGTGCCAGCCCTTGCTTTGAAGTGAAGGCACGGAGCGAAGGGTGAAGTGCCACGAGACCCCAATTGCTAGCGGGCCAGGCCCGACACATCGCACGTGATGAAGAACGAACACGTCCGCTCCCTCGTTGCCTCGGCAACCGCCCAGACCGACAAAAGGCAAGCGCCTGCTACAAAGCCATCTTTGCTCTTCTTCCTGGCACTTTGCTCCCTTGCTCAGATCCCCTTTCCATAGAGAACCTCCTCCAAATCATGGCACAATGTCGTCCTTCCTCTTGCTCTTCCTCCTTAGGGATTCCTCAGATGGCGCCCGCCGAGAAGTCGAAGCCTAAGGCTCAGGCCTCAGCCCCCTCTTCTCCCTTTCCGGCACTCACTACATCCACCACTGTCAAGGATGGGGATCTTGCCCTAGTGCTCCCATTGACAGCGGAAGACTCCAATGAGAGGGAGCAGACCTTGATCTGGTATGGCTCTATGGAGCGGCACACCTTGGCGAAGACATTTTAGGGTTTAGGGTTTACGGTTTAGGGTTTAGGGTTTAGGGTTTAGGGTTTAGGCTTTCCATGATATTAAATTCCTAGTAACTGGTCCTTGTGCTCACGAGCCCTAGGATTACTGTTAGCTGGTGGACACATTCTTGATACAAAATTCCAAGCGAATTACAAAATTGAAGTACAATACCATGATGGTCTATGGAGTACAACGAAATTTCTAGTGGTTGATGGCAGAAGCGGTTCGTGGACCTTCAACATCTATGGGACTCCATTTCCCACAGGAACAACTGTCCTGGATAATTCCAATCTTCGCGTGGCTGCTATCTCTGTTGCCTAGGTTTCGGGGTTGTCGTCAATGTGCTCCTCTCCAGGCAAGAAATCTGGCCAAGACAATAGCCAGGGACAAGCCAGTGAGTACTTTGAATGTACTCGCAAAAATCATGAAAACAGATATAATATAGCATGTGATAATCAAACACTGGAATAATTCACGATCATCCATTTGGTCACAAAATAAACTTCATGATGCAAACAAGCAGGTTATTGATATTAAATGTAAATAAGCATTCCATGAATAAAAATAAATTATACCAATTGGATGTGTGGAACGACGCCACGAAAGGTTAAGAAAATAAAACATGCCTCGGTCGGGCGTCTGAGTGATGCCATAGAAAGGGCTTATGAAGAAAATAAATAACAGGCATGCTGCAGTCGGGCGTCTAGGTGACACCACATAAAGGGCTTATATATAAAGTAAACAACATGCATGCCGCAGTCGGGCGTCTGGGTGACGCCACATAAAGGGCTTATATATAAATTAAAGAACAGGCATGTCACAGTCGGGCGTCTGTGCGACACCACATAAAGGACTTATATGGAAAAATAATAACATGAGTATCCAGGAGGTAGAACCATCCCAGGGATACTCAACAATTCACATAATAGAAATGTTAGTCCATAACAATAATAATCATCAATATCACTTGTCGCACTTCATGATCACTTGGCTGCAACTGGCGTGTTGTGCTCGCGCTCCGAGCATGCACGGTAGGCGTTCAGCGAAATGTTAGGGTAGGCTAGAGGGCTTGGATGGGGCTAGAACTTAACAGAGTGGTTAGTGAGAGTGTACTAGGTCTATTGGACATGGTGGTTCGGTCAGGGGCTCAAGTTCACAAGGCAATCTTAACACTATGCCAATTCTGGCCAGACACTCTAGGTGTTCGACGGAATGTCATGGGCATCTAGGGGTCAGTTCTGGCCACCAAAATTTCTAGGTTGTGGTCTCCTTAGATGCACACTAGGATGGCAAGGTTAGTTTGGCCAAAGCAGAAACTTGCTAATGCAAGCTTTGCAAAACTCTATTTCTGGACAGAAACTATGGGGCATTATTGCATGGGCTTAGAATACTGCAATGGGTCTAAACTTTTGGACTTGAGAGTTTGGTAGGGTGTATTACAAGTAGGAAAAATCTCATTGCATTTAGAGCAAAATAAAATAGGGTTGCAGTACAAACTGCCAAATTGGACCAGAATGCAAATGAGGATGATTTGCTCAATTTTTTCAAAACACCAAGTTGGGTTTTTGCGTAAAAGTGATCCAGGGACATCACATGTTATCTACAAATTTTTGGTGGGATTTAAAAATGAGTTTATGAAGAGGTTGCAGTGCAACAGGAGCCTTTAAAGGGATGAAAATGCTATTAAAAGAATTAAAAGTTGGCAAGTTTTATTATAAAAATAATTCCACTGGTTTTACTAAATGTAGTAACATATTCTAATAAAACATTCAAGATCCACAACATTGTTCAAAAGTATCAGATAAGAGGAAGGAATTTTGTAACTCAGGGAACAGGAGTGGTTCTGAAATCAATAACAAAATCCAGAGAAATAGAAAATAAATATTCCTAGCAAAAAAATAATTAATAAAACATGATTAATTTTTTGGGGTGTTACAACACTACCCCCCTCAAGAAAAATCTCATCCTCGAGATTTGCTAAGGGCGTTGGAAAAATAATATTACTCCTACCACATGTCAACCTTAACATAAAAAACAAATAATCCATACATTCAATATGGCAGGGTCATAGTAAAAATTTCTGACCAAGGTGCAACTATGGCCTACTAGTGAGGTGATAGATTAGGTGATAAAAGAACGCATGGTATTGCATTTAATGGGCATGGCCTGTGAGTCATATAACGCGAGGGCATGCAAATCAACATTTGTTGGGAAAGCATTTTTCGTTGCGGTGGTCTCTTAAGGAAATCTCACCCTAAGATTTGCTACGATGAAAAGACTCCAATTTTTTAAATCACAACAACAAATGCAACCAACACAATATATTCATATAGAGAATTATCAAATACACGCAGATATCACATCAGGCAAACACCACGCTAATTTATATAATCACATTGCCTATGGTACAGGTAAAATTCTATAGGTCATGAGGAAATATTCCGCGATGAAGGAGACTTCCATGGGGTCTTGGTTTGGGTCTACTAGTGGGATGTGCACAACTGTCCAATATTTCGAGGTTGTGGTAGTGATCCTTGATTTGAACAGCTTACGCTGGGGTGGGTGGGGAGAATCCATGCTATTGCAGGCAAAATCCCATAATATCTTAACAAAACTCCTTGAGGTTGCATCCGGGGTTCTCATATGAATACCCAAAACGTGACATCAAAAAATGGTTGTGAAGGCAGTGCACAAGGTGAGGGATGCTTGGTAAGGTCACAGAGTGGCCTTATATATAGCATCTGGTTGGGGGTTATACTGTGGTGTGGAGACAGTTTTGGTTGTCGGTTCTGCTCTAACGTAGTCAGTTCATTACCATAGATATGATTCACAAAAAGTGATATATTGTTGTGGTTGTTTGTCTAGGTTGGTTTTTGGTAGTCTCATCCGTAATTTTATTCTACAGTTAAAAGGTATATGCATAGCCATAGGTGATACTATTAAAAATAACGGATAATTAATTTGGTGCCCTTAGTTGTGTCTCACTCGGCAGTTTTACCCCTAATTTCCAAAAAACCTCGGTTCTGCCCAAGTCACTTTTCTCCTCTTATGATTTTGCCCTTTGACCATTTGACCATCATTTTGAAAGCTTCAAAAAATTCATACTAACTAGGAAAAATTCAAATAAGATATCAAAATGTTCAGAGAAACATCACCTATATGTGCATGTCATTCACATTCATGACAAAAATGTTGCAAAGTCCCCATTTGAGTTTCAGCTATGATCTGCGATGGGGACTTTCCAATATTTTTGTCAAGAATGAAAATTGCATGCACATATAGGTGATGTTCTTATGAACATTTTGATATCTTATTTGAATTTTTCTGAGTTAGTATGAATTTTTTATGAAGTTTTCAAAGTGACGGTCAAACGGCCAAAGGGCAAAAGCATAAGAGAAGCGAAGTGGTTTGGACATGAACGAGTGTTTTCGGAAACTAGGGCTAAACCTACAGAGTGTGACCCAACTAGGGGCATAAAATCAATTGTCACTAAAAATAATGGCTCATGAACAGTCTGCAATTTATTAATGGCCATACACGGTCATACTATTACACGGCATAGAAATACTAAGACTCGGCACTGCTTGAGTGACTTAATCTACTTCATTCATATCTAGTCGAGCGTGCCTTACGGATACCGAGGCTTCTCATTGGGCTTCACCATTGGGGTTGACTCGGTTAGGGTGCGACATTGCAGCGTCGGGGTAGCGATGATGACCATCGCGGGGGTTAGTGGTCACAATCCCGTTGGAGTGTGTCCCGAAAAGACGACGAAGCTCTTTCGAGGATACAATTATATTACGTGTTGGGGAACATTGCATGGGAAACAAAAAATTTCCTATGCACATGCAAGATCTATCCATGGTGATTAGCATCTATGAGAGGGAGAGTGGATCTGCATACCCTTGTAGATCGCTAAGCGGGAAGCCTTAAGAAACGCGGTTGGTGTAGTCGAACGTCTTCGCGATCCAAATCACCGAGCGTCCCACGGTCTCATCACGATCCGTCTTGCAAACTCATCACGATCCATCCCGCGGTCTCATAACGATCCATCTCGCTATCCAATCACGAATCATCTCGCGATCTTGATCACGGTCCTTCCGATCTAGCACCGAACGGACGGCACCTCCGCGTTCAGCACACGCACAGCTCGATGACGATCTCTGCCTTCTTGATCGAGCAAGAGGGAGCAGAGAGGTAGATGAATTCTCCGGTAGCACAACGGCATGGTGGCGGTGGTGGTGAACTAATCCTGCAGGGCTTCACCTAAGCACCGCAGAACTAATCTAGAGGAGAAACAGATCTAGAGGAAGAAGAGGGCAGCACGTGGCAATTAGGGTTAGGGCTGCCCTCAAAACCTCTAGTATATATAGGAGGAGAGGAGGAGAGGAGGAGGCTAGCGCACAAAGGGCCAGCCCTTTGATCTTGGTGCAAGGAGGAGAGGAGTCCTTCTCCTTCACTCCAAGTTGGATTAGGACTCCTTCCTTATTTAGCCTTTTTGCCTTTTTCCAACCTTTTCTCCTTGGGCTTTTCTTCCCAGCCGCATGGACCCTTTGTGGAACTTCCACCAGCCCACTAAGGGCTGGTATTCATCCTCCCACAGCCCATGTAGCCTCTTGGGTGGAAATGCCCCTCCCGATGGTCCCCTGGTACACTACCGGCACTCGCGTTACACTACCGATGAGCCCAAAACTTTTCCAGCGACCAAAACAGGACTTCCTATATATCGATCTTTACCTACATACCATTCCAGAGCTCCTCGTGACGTCCGAGATCTCATACGGGACTCCTAACAACCTTCGGTCACCACCATGCATAATTCTATACTACCGAAATGTCACCGAACCTTAAGTGTGCAGACCCTGCAGGTTCGAGAACTATGTAGACATGACCGAGACACCTCTGTGGTCAATAACCAGTAGCGGGACTTGGATGCCCATATTGGTTCCTACATATTCTATGAAGATTTTTATCGGTCGAACCTCTATGTCAAGGATTCAGTTACTCCCGTATGATGTTCCCTTTGTTCTTCGGTATGTTACTTGCCCAAGATTCGATCGTCGGTATCTCCATACCTAGTTCAACCTCGTTACCGGCAAGTCTCTTTACTCGTTTCCATAATACAAGATCCCATGTTTAACACTTAGTCACATTGCTTGCAAGGCTTATTGTGATGTTGTATTACCGAGTGGGCCCTGAGATACCTCTCTGTCACACGGAATAACAAATCCCAGTCTTGATCCATGCCAACCCAAAAGACACCCTCGGAGATACCTGTAGAGTACCTTTATAGTCACCCAGTTATGTTGCGACATTTGATACACACAAGGCACTCCTTCGGTGTTAGTGAGTTGCATGATCTCATGGTCATAGGAACAAATACTTGACATGCAGAAAATAGTAACAATAAACTGACACGATCATATGCTACATTTGTAGTTTGGGTCTTGTCCATCACATCATTCTCCTAAAGATGTGATCCCATTATCAAATGACATCTCATGTCCATGGCTAGGAAACCTTGACCATCTTTGATCAACGAGCTAGTCTATTAGAGGCATACTAGGACACGGTGTTGTCTATGTATCCACACATGTATCTAAGTTTCCAATCAATAAAATTATAGCATGGATAATAAAAGATTATCATGAGCAAGGAAATATGATAATAACCAATTTATTATTGCCTCTAGGGCATATTTCCAACAGTCTCCCACTTGCACTAGAGTCAATAATCTAGTTCACATCACCATGTGATTCGCGTTGTTATGAATCTAACACCCAATGAGTTCTGGGGCTCGATCATGCTTTGCATGTGAGAGAGGTCTTTTAGTCAACGGGTCTGCGACATTCAGATCCATGTGTACTTTGCAAATCTCTATGTCAAACTGTAAATACTGCTACCACACTCCACTTGGAGCTATTCCAAATGGTTGCTCCACTATACGTATCCGGATTGCTACTAAGAGTCATCCGGATTGGTGTTAAAGCTTGCATCAACGTAACTCTTTACGACGAACTCTTTATCACCTCCATAATCGAGAAACATTTCCTTAATCTTTAAGTTACTAAGGATGATCTTGGCCGCTGTCCAGTGATCCACTCCTGGATCACTCTTGTACCCCTTGACGGACTCATGGCAAGGCACACACAGGAGCGGTACACGGCATGGCATACTATACAGAGCCTATGGCTAAGGCATAGGGGACAACATTCGTCCTTTCTCTTTCTTCTGTCATGGTCAAGCTTTGAGTCTCACTCAACTTCACACCTTACAAAGCAGGCAAGAACACTTCTCTCTGACTGATCCATTTTGAACTCTTTCAAAATCTTTTCAAGGTAAGTACTCATTGAAATTCTCATCAAGCATCTTGATCTATCTCTTTAGATCTTGATGCTCAAAAATTTGGTAGCTTTATCCATGTCTTCCTTTGAAAAACTCTTTTCAAACAACCATTTATTCTTTCTAGAAATTCTACATCATTTCTGATCAACAATATGTCAACCACATATGCTTACCAGAAACTCTATAGTGCTCCCACTCACTTTATTGTAAATACAAGTTTCTCATAAACTTTGTATAGACTCAAAAACTTTGATCACCTCATCAAAGTGTATATTACAACTCCGAGATGCTTGCTTTTTTCAGTTCATAGAAGGATCACTGAAGCTTGCACACCTTTTATAGCATCCTTAGGACTGACAAAACCTTCTGGTTGTATCTCATACAACCTTTCCTTAAGGAAGGAAACGATGTTTTGACATCCATCTTCTAGATTTCATAATTGAAAAATGCAGCAACTGCTAACATAATTCCAACAGACTTTAGCATCGCTACGACTGAGAAAGTCTCATCGCAGTCAACTCCTTGAACTCGTTAGAAACTTCTTTGCGACAAGTCGAGCTTTATAAATAGTGACATTTACAATCAGCATATGTCTTCATCTTAAAGGTCCATTTGTACTCGACGACCTGCCGTCAAACAAGCAAGTCTACCAAAGTCTATACTTGGTTTTCATACATGGATCCTTTCTCGGATTTCATGGCCTCTAACCATTTGTCGGAATCTGGGCCCATCATCGCTTCTCCATAGCTCGTAGGCTCATCGTTGTCCAACAACTTGACCTCTAAGATAGGGTTGCCATACCACTCAGGAGCAGTATGCATCCTTGTCGACCTATAAGGTTTGATAGTAACTTGATCCGAAGCTTCATGATCATCATCATTAACTTCCTCTTCAACTAACGTAGGCTTCACAGAAACATCTTTCTGCGCTGCACTACTCTCTGGTTGAACAAAGGTTCAACAACCTCATCAAGTTCTATCTTCCTCCCACGCAATTCTTTCGAGAGAAACTTTTCCTCAAGAAAGGACCCAGTTTTAGAAACAAACATTTTATGCTTGGATCTGAGATAGAAGGTTCACCCAACTGTTCTTAGGGTATTCTATGAAGATGCATTTGTCCGCTTTGGGTTTGATCTCATTAGGTGAAAACATTTTTCCATACAAGCGTCGCAGCCCCAAACATTAAGAAATGACAGCTTAGGTTTCTATCAAACCATAATTCACACGGTGTCATCTCAGCGGATTTAGATGGTGCCCTATTTAAAGTGAATGTTATTGTCTCTAATGCATAACCCCAAACCTATACTGGCAGATCGATAAGAGACATCATAGATCGCACCATATCCAATAGAGCACGACTATGACATTCGGACACACCATCACACTATGGTGTTCCAGGTGGCGTGAGTTGTGAAACAATTTTCACATCATCTAAAGTTGTATGCCAAACTCGTAACTCGGACATTCACCTCCACGATCACATCGCAGACATTTTTATCTTCTTGTCACGATGATCTTAAACTTCACTCTGAATTTGCTTGAACTTTTCAAAAATTTAGACTTGTGTTTCATTAAGTAAATATACATTATATCTACTCCAATCATGAGTGAAGGTAAGAAAATAAGGATATCCACCGCACGCTACAAGACTCAATAGATTTCATACATCAACATGTATTATT
Organism: Hordeum marinum; assembly: GCA_022496015.1. NCBI lineage: Eukaryota > Viridiplantae > Streptophyta > Magnoliopsida > Poales > Poaceae > Hordeum > Hordeum marinum. The sequence goes on from CM039675.1 coordinate 166,468,812, forward strand.
TCCAATAAATCACTTGCCTGCTCCATTAAACCGAAAACGGGGTCCTCGGTCATCTTGCCCATGAGGCATGGTTCGCATGTCTCAACCGATTCGAAATCAAATGAGTCCAAAGATCCATCAGCATGGAGTTTCTTCATGTGATTTATACCAATATGACATTTAGCGATAGTGCCACAAGTATGTGGTACTATCATTACTAACTTTGTATCTTTTGGCATCAATGTTATGAACATGTGTATTACTACGATCAAGATTCAACAAACCATTCTCACTGGGTGCATGACCATTGAAGGTATTATTCATGTAAACAAAATAACCATTATTTTCTAACTTAAATGAATAACTGTGTTGCAATAAACACGATCTAATCACATTCATGCTCAACGCAAAACACCAAATAACATTTATTTAGGTTTGTCACTAATCCCGAAGGTAGAGAGAGCATGCGATGTTGATCACATCAACCTTGGAAACATTTCCAACACACATTGTCACCACACCCTTAGCTAGTTCTCCGTTTATTCCGTAGCTTTTATTTTGAGTTACTAACATTTAGCAACCGAACCGGTATCCAATACCTACGTGCTACTAGGAGTACTAGCAAGGTACACATTAATAACACATACATCAAATATACTTCTGTCGACGTTGTCAGCCTTCTTATCTACCAAGTATCTAGGGTTGTTCTGCTTCAGCGACCGTTGTCCTCATAATAGAAGCACTTAGTCTCGGGTTTGGGTTCAACTTTGGGTTTCTTCATTGGAGCAGCAACTGACTTGCCATCCATGAAGTTTCCCTCCTTGCCCTTGCCCTTCTCGAAACTAGTGGTTTTACTAACCATCAACATTTGATGCTCCTTCTGTTGGGAGACGTAGTAGTAAATCAAAAATTTCCTACGCGTTCACCAAGATCCATCTATGGAGAAACCAGCAACGAGCAAGGGGAGAGTGGATCTTCATACCTTTGAAGATCGCTAAGCGGAAGCGTTACAAGAACGCGGTTGATGGAGTCGTACTCGCAGCGATTCAGATCGCGGTAGATCCGATCAAGTGCCGAACGGACGGCACCTCCGCGTTCAACACACGTGCAGCCCGGTGACGTCTCCAACACCTTGATCCAGCAAGGAGGAAGGAGAGGTTGGGGAAGGGCTCCAACAGCAGCACGACGGCGTGGTGGTGGTGGAGTAGCAAGGTATTCCGACAGGGCTTCGCCTAAGCGCTGCGGAGGAGGAAGAAGAGAGGTAGGGCTTCGTCGTGAGAGAGAGAGATCAAATCCTATCTCAAAACATCCAAAACCTCAAGTATATATAGGAGGAGGGACGTGGAGGGCTGGCTTGGCCTCTACTCCAAAGAGGAGATGGCCGGCCGAATTAAAGGGAGAGTCCACCTCCCACAAGGGAGGTGGATCTCCTCCTTTTAAATCCTTTTTGCCTTATCTCCTTATCTCCAGCCACATGGGCCTTTAGCAAAAGTATTTCCCAGCCCAATAAGGGCTGACACACTTTATCTAACAGCCCATGAAGTCCTCTGGTCGTCACACCCCTCCCGGGGGTCCTCCGGCACCCTCCCGGCACTCCCGGTACAATACCGATGAGCCCGAAAACTTTCCGGTGACCGAAACTGGACTTCCTATATATCAATCTTTACCTCCGGACCATTCCGGAGCTCCTCGTGACGTCCGGGATCTCATCCGGGACTCCGAACAACCTTCGGTAATCACGTATACCTTTTCCCTATAACCCTAGCGTCATCGAACCTTAAGTGTGTAGACCCTACGGGTTCGGGAGACACGTAGACATGACCGAGACACCTCTCCGGTCAATAACCAACAGCGGGATCTGGATACCCATGTTGGCTCCCACGTACTCCACGATGATCTCATCGGATGAACCACGATGTCAAGGATTCAATCAATCCCGTATACAATTCCCTTTGTCTATCGGTATGATACTTGCCCGAGATTCGATCGTCGGTATCCCTATACCTTGTTCAATCTCGTTACTGGCAAGTCTCTTTACTCGTTCCGTAATACATCATCCCGTGGCTAACTCCTTAGTCACATTGAGCTCATTATGATGATGTCTTATCGAGTGGGCCCAGAGATACCTCTCCGTCACACGGAGTGACAAATCCCAGTCTCGATTCGTGCCAACCCAACAGATACTTTCGGAGATACCCGTAGCGTACCTTTATAGCCACCCAGTTACGTTGTGACGTTTGGCACACCCAAAGCATTCCTACGGTATCCGGGAGTTGCACAATCTCATGGTCTAAGGAAACGATACTTGACATTGAAAAGCTTTAGCAAACGAACTACACGATCTTGTGCTATGCTTAGGATTGGGTCTTGTCCATCACATCATTCTCCTAATGATGTGATCCCGTTATCAACGACATCCAATGTCCATGGCCATGAAACCGTGACCATCTATTGATCAACGAGCTAGTCAACTAGAGGCTCACTAGGGACATGTTGTGGTCTATGTATTCACACATGTATTATGGTTTCCGGTTAACACAATTATAGCATGAACAATAGACAATTATCATGAACAAGGAAATACAATAATAACCATTTTATTATTGCCTCTAGGGCATATTTCCAACAGTCTCCCACTTGCACTAGAGTCAATAATCTAGTTCACATCACCATGTGATTAACACTTACATCACCATGTGATCATATCATCATGTGATTAACACCCAATAAGTTCTGGGGTTTGTTCATGTTCTGCTCGTGAAAGAGGTTTTTAGTCAACGGGTCTGCGACATTTAGATCCGTGTGTACCTTGCAAACTTTCCATGTCATATTTGTAGATACTACTCCCATGCTCCACTTGGAGCTATTCCAAATGGCTGCTCCACTATACGTAGCTGGATTTCTACTAAGAGTCATCCGGATTGGCTTTAAAGCTTGCATCATCGTAACACTTTACGATGAACTCTTTATCACCTCCATAATCGAGAAATATTTCCTTAGTTCTCAAGTTACTAAGGCTAACTTTGACCGCTGTCCAGTGATCCACTCTTGGATTACTCTTGTACCCCTTGACAGACTCATGGCAAGGCACACACAGGTGCGGTACACAGCATGGCATACTATATAGAGCCTATGGCTAAAACATAGGAGATGACACTCATCTCTTCTTTATCTTCTGCCGTGGTCGGGTATTGAGTCTTACTCAATTTCACACCTTACAATACAGTCAAGAACTCCTTCTTTGACCCATCTATTTTGAACTCCTTCAAAAACTTGTCAAGGTATGTCTTCGTCGAAAAAACTTATCAAGCGAATAGATCTATCCCTATAGATCTTGATGCTCAATAAAATAGTAGCTTTATCTGGGTCTTCCTTTGAAAAAAAAAACTTTTCAAACAACCCTTCATGCTCTTCCAGAAATTCTACATCATTTCCGATCAATAATATGTCAACTACATATTCTTATAAGAAATTCTATAGTGCTCCCACTCACTTTCTTGCAAATACAAGTTTCTCATAAACTTTGTATAAACTTAAACACTTTGATCACCTCATCAAAGCATATATTCCAACTCCGAGATTCTTGCTCCAGTCCATAGAAGGATTGTTGGAGTTTGCATATTATTAGCATCCTTAGGATTGACAAAACCTTCTGGTTGTATCACATACAACTCTTCCTCATAGAAACCATTACGGAAACCTTGTTTTGTCATCCATCTGCCAGATTTCATAATCGAAAAATGCAGCAACTGCTAACAAAATTTTAATAGACTTTTAGCATCGCTACAGATGAGACAATCTCATCGCAGTCAACTCCTTGAACTTGGCGGAAACTTCTTTGCGACAAATCGAGCTTTATAAACGGTGACATTTCACCATTAGCGTCTATGTTTATTTCAAAGGTCCATTTGTACTCAATGACCCGCCATTCAACAGGCAAGTCTACCAAAGTCCATACTTCGTTTTCATACATGGATCCTTTCTCGGATTTCAAGGCTCCTAGCCATTTGTTGGAATCCGGGCCCACCATCGCTTCTCCATAGTTCGTAGGTTCATCGTTGTCCAACAACATGATTTCCAAGACAGGGTTGTCGTACCACTCAGGAGCAATACGCGTCCTTGTCGACCTACGAGGTTCGATAGTGACTTGATCCGAAGCTTCATGATCATCATCATTAACTTTCTTTTCAACTGAGTAGGCTCTACAGAAACATCTTTCTATGTTGCGCTATTCTCTGGTTGAAACAAAGGTTCAACAACCTTATCAAGTTCTATCTTCCTCCCACTCAATTCTTTCGAGAGAAACTCTTTCTCAAAAAAGGACCCGTTCTTAGCAACAAACACCTTTTGCGCTTGGATCTGAGATAGAAGGTATACCCAATGTCTCATTAGGGTATTCTATGAAGATGCATTTGTCTGCTTTGAGTTCGAGCTCGCTAGGTGAAAAACCCATTTTCACATAAGCGTCGCAGCCCCAAACATTAAGAAATGACAGCTTAGGCTTCTGTCAAACCATAATTCTCACGGTGTCATCTCAACAGACTTAGATGGTGCCCTGTTAAAGTGAATGGATTTGTCTTTAATGCATAACCCCATAACGATAGTGGTAAAACGATAAGAGACATCATAGTACTCACTATATCCAATAGAGCACGACTACGACGTTCGAACACACCATCACACTATGGTGTTCCAGGAGGCGTGAGCTGTGAAACAATTTCCACATTGTCTAAAATTGCATACCAAACTCGTAACTTAGATATTCACCTCCATGATCATATCATAGACATTTATCTTCTTGTCACGATGATCTTTAACTTCACTCTGAAACTCCTTGAACCTTTCAAACATTTCAGATTCGTGTTTCATTAAGTAAATATCCCCATATTTACTCGAATCATCAGTGAAGGTAAAGAAAAACAACGATATCCACTGTGTGTTTCAACACTCATTGGACCACATACATCAACATGTATTAATTCCAATAAGCCACTTGCCCGCTCCATCATATTGGATGACGGGGTCTCAGTCATCTTGCCCAAGAGGCATGGCTCGCATGTCTCAACCGATTCGAAATCGAGTGAGTCAAAAAACATCCATCATCATGGAGTTTCTTCATGCGATTTATACCAATATGACATTACGTGGCAGTGCCACAAGCATGTGGTACTATCATTATTAACTTTGTATCTTTTGGTACCAATGTTATGAATATGTGTACTACTACGATCATGATTCGATAAACCATTTCGAGTGGGTGCATGACCATTGAAGGCATTATCCATGTAAACAGAATAACCATTATTCTCTAACTTATATGAATAACCGTATCGCACTAATCATGATCTAATCACGTTTATGCTCAACGCAAACACCAAATAACATTTATTTAGGTTTATCACAAATCCTGAAGGTAGAGAGAGCGTGCGATGGTGATCACATCAATCTTGGAAATACTTCCAACACACATCGTCACCTTTCACCTAGCTAGTCTCCATTTACTCCGTAGCTTTTATTTCGAGTTGCTAACACTTAGCAACCGAACCGGTATCTAATACCCAGGTGCTACTAGGAGTACCAGCAAGGTACACATCACTAACACGTATATCAAATATACTTCCATTGACATTACCAGCCTTCTTATCTACCAATCATCTAGGGTTTTTTCGCTTCAGCGAACATTCTCCTCATAACAGAAGCACTTAGTCTCGGGTTCGGGCTCAACCTTGGGTTTCTTCACTAGAGCAACAACTGGCTTGCCATTCCTAAAGTTTTTCCCTTCTTGCCCTTGCCCCTTTTGAAACTAGTGGTTTTCACTTAACCATCAACACTTGATGCTCCTTATTGATTTCTACCTTCGTGGTGTCAAACATCACGAACAACTCAGGGATCATCTTATCCATCCCTGGCATGTTATAGTTCATCACGAAGCTCTAGTAGCTTGGTGGCAGTGACTTGGAGAACTGCATTAATCACTATCTCATCTGGAAGATTAACTCCCACTTGATTCAAGTGATTGTAGCACCCAGACAATCTGAGAACACGCTCACCGATTAAGCTATTCTCCTTTATCTTGCAGGCAAAGAATCTTGTTGGAGGTCTCATACCTCTCAACATAGGCACGAGCTTGAGATCACAATCTCAGCTCCTAGAACATCTCATATGTTCTGTGACGTTCAAAACATTTTGAAGCCTCAATTCTAAGCCGTAATGCATGACGCACTGAACTATCACGTAGTCATCAAAAAGTGCCTGTCATATGTTCACAACATCTACAGACAACGCTTGAGGGAGTGATGCAGTTAGCAGTACATCAAAAACATAAGCTTTCTGTGCAGCAATGAGGACAATCCTCAGATCACGGACCCAGTCCGCATTATTGCTACCATCAACTTTCAACTTACTTTTCTCTAGGATTGTATCAATAAAACTGGGGAGCTACAGCGTGAGCTATCTACGACATAATTTGCAAGGACATTTTTAGACTAAGTTCATGATAATTAAGTTCATTTAATCAAATTATTAATGAACTCCCACTTAGATAGACATCTCTCTAGTCTTCCAAGTGATACATGATCCATGTCAACTAGCCCGTGTCCGATCATCACGTGAGACGGACTAGTCATCCATGGTGAACATCTCTATGTTGATCGTATCTTCTATACGACTCATGTTCGACCTTTCGGTCCTCCGTGTTCCGAGGCCATGTCTGTACATGCTAGGCTCGTCAAGTCAACCTAAGTGTTTCGCATGTGTAAATCTGGCTTACACCCGTTGTATGCGAACGTTAGAACCTATCACACCCGATCATCACGTGGTGCTTCGGAACGACGATCCTTAGCAACGGTGCACAGTTAGGGTGAACACCTTTCTTGAAATTTTATTGAGAGATCATCTTATTTACTACCGTCGTTCTATGCAAATAAGATGTAAACATGATAAACATCACATGCAATCAATATAGTGACATGATATGGCCAATATCATCTTGCTCCTTTGATCTCCATCTTTGGGGCACCATGATCATCACTGTCACCGGCACGACACCATGATCTCCATCATCATGATCTCCATCATTGTGTCTTCATGAAGTTGTCTCGCCAAATATTACTTCTACTACTACAGCTAACGTTTAGCAATAAAGTAAAGTAATTACATGGCGTTTATGATTGACTCGCAGGTCATACAATAAATAAGACAACTCCTATGGCTCCTGCCGGTTGTCATAGTCATCGACATGCAAGTCGTGAACCCTATTACAAGAACATGATCAATCTCATACATCACAATGCATCACATCACATCCTTCTGGCCATATCACATCACAAGGCATATGCTGCAAAAACAAGTTAGACGTCCTCTAATTTGTAGTTGCAAGTTTTTACGTGGTTGCTATAGGTTTCTAGCAAGAACGTTTCTTACCTACGTCAAAACCACAACGTGATATGCCAATTGCTATTTACCCTTCATAAGGACCCTTTTCATCGAATCCAATCCGACTAAGGTGGGAGAGACAGACACCCGCTAGCCACCTTATGCAACTGGTGCATGTCAGGCGGTGGAACCGGTCTCACGTAAGCGTACGTGTAAGGTTGGTCCGGGCCGCTTCATCCCACAATACCGTCGAATCAAGATAAGACTAGTAACGGCAAGCATATTAACAAAATCAACGCCCACAACTGCTTTGTGTTCTACTCGTGCATAGATTCTACGCATAGACCTAGCTCATGATGCCACTGTTCAAAAATCCATCTATGGAGAAACCAGCAACGAGCAAGGGGAGAGTGGATCTTCATACCTTTGAAGATCGCTAAGCGGAAGCGTTACAAGAACGCGGTTGATGGAGTCGTACTCGCAGCGATTCAGATCGCGGTAGATCCGATCAAGTGCCGAACGGACGGCACCTCCGCGTTCAACACACGTGCAGCCCGGTGACGTCTCCAACACCTTGATCCAGCAAGGAGGAAGGAGAGGTTGGGGAAGGGCTCCAACAGCAGCACGACGGCGTGGTGGTGGTGGAGTAGCAAGGTATTCCGACAGGGCTTCGCCTAAGCGCTGCGGAGGAGGAAGAAGAGAGGTAGGGCTTCGCCGTGAGAGAGAGAGATCAAATCCTATCTCAAAACATCCAAAACCTCAAGTATATATAGGAGGAGGGACGTGGAGGGCTGGCTTGGCCTCTACTCCAAAGAGGAGATGGCCGGCCGAATTAAAGGGAGAGTCCACCTCCCACAAGGGAGGTGGATCTCCTCCTTTTAAATCCTTTTTGCCTTATCTCCTTATCTCCAGCCACATGGGCCTTTAGCAAAAGTATTTCCCAGCCCAATAAGGGCTGACACACTTTATCTAACAGCCCATGAAGTCCTCTGGTCGTCACACCCCTCCCGGGGGTCCTCCGGCACCCTCCCGGCACTCCCGGTACAATACCGATGAGCCCGAAAACTTTCCGGTGACCGAAACTGGACTTCCTATATATCAATCTTTACCTCCGGACCATTCCGGAGCTCCTCGTGACGTCCGGGATCTCATCCGGGACTCCGAACAACCTTCGGTAATCACGTATACCTTTTCCCTATAACCCTAGCGTCATCGAACCTTAAGTGTGTAGACCCTACGGGTTCGGGAGACACGTAGACATGACCGAGACACCTCTCCGGTCAATAACCAACAGCGGGATCTGGATACCCATGTTGGCTCCCACGTACTCCACGATGATCTCATCGGATGAACCACGATGTCAAGGATTCAATCAATCCCGTATACAATTCCCTTTGTCTATCGGTATGATACTTGCCCGAGATTCGATCGTCGGTATCCCTATACCTTGTTCAATCTCGTTACTGGCAAGTCTCTTTACTCGTTCCGTAATACATCATCCCGTGGCTAACTCCTTAGTCACATTGAGCTCATTATGATGATGTCTTACCGAGTGGGCCCAGAGATACCTCTCCGTCACACGGAGTGACAAATCCCAGTCTCGATTCGTGCCAACCCAACAGATACTTTCGGAGATACCCGTAGCGTACCTTTATAGCCACCCAGTTACGTTGTGACGTTTGGCACACCCAAAGCATTCCTACGGTATCCGGGAGTTGCACAATCTCATGGTCTAAGGAAACGATACTTGACATTGAAAAGCTTTAGCAAACGAACTACACGATCTTGTGCTATGCTTAGGATTGGGTCTTGTCCATCACATCATTCTCCTAATGATGTGATCCCGTTATCAACGACATCCAATGTCCATGGCCATGAAACCGTGACCATCTATTGATCAACGAGCTAGTCAACTAGAGGCTCACTAGGGACATGTTGTGGTCTATGTATTCACACATGTATTATGGTTTCCGGTTAACACAATTATAGCATGAACAATAGACAATTATCATGACAAGGAAATACAATAATAACCATTTTATTATTGCCTCTAGGGCATATTTCCAACACCTTCTTGATTTCTACCTTCGTGGTGTCAAACATCGCGAACATCTCAGGGATCATTATTTCTATCCCTGGCATTTTATAGTTCATCACCAAGTTCTAGTATCTTAGTGATAGTGACTTGGAGAACTATATCAATCACTATCTTATCTGGAAGATCAACTCCCACTCTATTCAAGTGATTGTAGCACCCAGAAAATTTGAGCACATGCTCAACGATTGAGCTATTCTCTTTCATCTTGCAGGCAAAGAATCTTGTTGGTGATCTCATATCTCACAACACGGGCACGAGCCTGAGATCCTAATTTCAGCTCTTAGAACATCTCATATGTTGCTTGACGTTCAAAACGCTTCGGAGCCTCAATTCTAAGCCGTAATGCATGACGCACTAAACTATCAAGTAGTCATCAGAACGTACCTATCAGATGTTCACAACATCTACAAACAACACTAGAGGGGTTGGCGCACCGACTGGTGCATTAAGGACATAAGCCTTCTGTGCAGCAATGAGGACAATCCTCAGATCACGGACCCAGTCCGCAATATATTGCTACCATCATCTTTCAACTCTATTTCTCTAGGAACATATAAAACTACAAGGGAGCTACAGCGTGAGCTAGTAATCTACAACATAATTTGCAAAGGCACTACTGACTATGTTCATGACAATGAGTTCAATTAATCAAATTATTTAAGAACTCCCACTCAAATTGACATCCCTCCGGTCATTCGAGTGATACATGATCCAAATTCACCAACTCAAGTCCGATCATCACATGAGTTGAGGTGGTTTCAATGGTGAACATCATCATGTTGATCATATCTACTATATGACTCATGTTCGACCTTTCGGTCTCTTGTGTTCCGAGGCCATGTCTGTACATGCTAGGCTCGTCAAGTTTAACCCGAGTGTTTTGCATGTGCAACACTGGCTTGCACCCGTTGTATGTGAACATAGAGTCTATCACACCCGATCATCATGTGGTGTCTCGACACGACGAACTTTTGCAGCGGTGCACACTCGGGGAGAACACAATTGCTCTTGAAATTTTAGTGAGGGATCACCTTATAATGCTACCGTCGTTATAAGCAAAACAAGGTGCATAAAAGGATTAACATCACATGCAAATCATAAGTGACATGATATGGCCATGAACTTGTGCTTTTTGATCTCCATCTTGAAAGCACCGGCATGATCTCCATCATCACCGGCACGACACCATGATCTCCATCATCTTGATCTCCATCAACATGTCGCCATCGGGGTTGTCGTGCCCACCATGCTTCTACTACTATTGCTACCGTTTAGCGATAAAGTAAAGCATTACATAGCGCTTAATGATTGACACGTAGGTCATACAATAATTAAAGACAACCCTATGGCTCCTACCGGTTGTCATACTCATCGACATGCAAGTCGTGATATTCTATACAACACATGATCATCTCATACATCACATATATCTCATCATGTAATTGGCGATATCACATCACAACATACCCTGCAAAAACAAGTTAGACGTGCTCTAATTGTTGTTGCATGTTTTACGTGGCTGCTACGGGTATCTAGCAAGAACAATTCTCACCTACTCAAAATCTACAACGGTGATACATGAGTTGCTTTTCAACCTTCTCAAGGACCGCCTTTGTCGAATCCGATCCAACTAAAGTAGGAGAAACAGACACCCGCCAGCCATCTTTGTGCAATGAGGTTACACGTCAGTCGATGGAACCGGTCTCTCGTAAGCGTACGAGTAAGGTTGGTCCGAGCCGCTTCATCCCACAATACCGCTGAACCAAAACACGACCAAGGGAGGAAGCAATCTAAGCATAAACGCCCACAAACTCTTTGTGTTCTAGTCAAGATCTCATCTACACATAGACCTAGCTCTGATACCACTGTAGGGGAACGTTGCATGGGAAACAAAAAAATTCCTACGCACATGCAAGATCTATCCATGGTGATGAGCATCTACGAGAGGGAGAGTGGATCTACATACCCGCTAAGTGGGAAGCATTAAGAAATGCGGTTGGTGTAGTCGAACGTCTTCGCGATCCAAATCGCCGAGAGTCCCACGATCTCATCACGATCCGTCCTGCGAACTCATCACGATCCATCCCGCAATCTCATCACAATCCGTCTCTCTATCCAATCACGAATCGTCTCGCGATCTTGATCATGGTCCTTCCGATCTAGCGCCGAATGGACAGCACCTCCGCGTTCAGCACACGTACAGCTCGATGACGATCTCCGCCTTCTTGATCCAGCAAGAGGGATCAGAGAGGTAGATGAGTTCTTCGGAAGCACAAGGATGTGGTGGCGGTGGTGGTGAACTAATCCTACAGGGCTTCACCTAAGCACCGCATAACTAATCTAGAGGAGAAACAGATCTAGAGGAAGAAGAGGGCAGCACGTGGCAATTAGGGTTAGGGCTGCCCTCAAAACCCCTAGTATATATAGGAGGAGTGGAGGAGGAGGAGGAGGCTGGCGCACAAAGGGCCATCCCTTTGATCTTGGCGCAAGGAGGAGAGGAGTCCTTCTCCTCCACTCCTAGTTGGATTAGGACTACTTCCTTATTTAGCCTTATTGCCTTTTTCCACCTTTTTTTCCTTGGGTTTTCTTCCCAACTGCATGGGCCCTTTGTGGGACTTCCACCAGCCCAGCAAGGGCTGGTATTCATCCTCCCACAGCCCATGTAGCCTCTTGGGTCGAAATACCCCTCCCAATGGTCCCCCGATACACTACCGGCACTCCCGGTATACTACTGATGAGCCCGAAACTTTTTCGGCGACCAAAACAGGACTTCCTATATATCAATCTTTACCTCCGGACCATTCCAGAGCTCCTCATGACATCTGGGATCTCATCCGGGACTCCTAACAACCTTCGGTCACCACCATGCATAACTCTATACTACCGAAATGTCACCAAACCTTAAGTGTGCAGACCCTGCGGGTTCGAGAACTATGTAGACATGACCAAGACACCTCTATGGTCAATAACCAATAGCAGGACCTAGATGCACATATTGGTTCCTACATATTCTATGAAGATTTTTATCGGTCGAACCTCTATGTCAAGGATTCAGTTACTCCCGTATGATGTTCCCTTTGTTCTTCGGTATGTTACTTGCCCAAGATTCGATCGTCGGTATCTCCATACCTAGTTCAACCTCGTTACTGGCAAGTCTCTTTACTCATTTTCGTAATACAAGATCATGTGGCTAACACATAGTCACATTGCTTGCAAGGCTTATTGTGATGTTGTATTATCGAGTGGGCCCTGAGATACCTCTCTGTCACACGGAATAACAAATCCTAGTCTTGATCCATGCCAACCCAACAGACACCCTCAGAGATACCTGTAGAGTACCTTTATAGTCACCTAGTTATGTTGCGACGTTTGATACACACAAGGCACTCCTCCGGTGTCAGTGAGTTGCATGATCTCATGGTCATAGGAACAAATACTTGACATGCAGAAAACAATAGCAATAAACTGACACGATCATATGCTACGTTTGTAGTTTGGGTCTTGTCCATCACATCATTCTCCTAATTATGTGATCCCATTATCAAATGACATCTCATGTCCATGTCTAGAAAACATTGAACATCTTTGATCAACGAGCTAGTCTATTAGAGGCATACTAGGGATATGGTGTTGTCTATGTTCCACACATGTATCTAAGTTTCCGATCAATACAATTATAGCATGGATAATAAACGATTATCATGAGCAAGGAAATATGATAATAACCAATTTATTATTGCCTCTAGGGCATATTTCCAACATTATGCTCGGTTGCAAGGGCAGGCCTTGACGACTCTATCGGTTGTCCGAACAACACGACTGGGTTGTCGGCGTCGGGCACAGCTTATCTTCTTGTCGGGGCTCGGCGAGCGAGTTCCCCGGAAGTTGCAGTCAGGTTGAGTTCGCTCTCATCTCCTTGCCTCTTCCCTCGTCATTACTCATTATATTGAGTCGTCGTTGCCTTCCTTGCCTCCTCTCAGTCTCTCAAATTACAGACTAATTAATATCAGCTCATTGGATTGATCAGTGACTGTCTCCTCCAGCCTCTAGTTTCTTATCGAGTCCTTCTTTACCACACGGAGGTAAAAATGACACCTTGTTGAGTTGTTGTCCCTGTTACCGCTCTGGTGATTTTGGAACTGATTTTGTACCTGTGCAAACTTTGTTAGCTTCCATGGTGTGGTGTGTAGTGTGCAGATTTTCTTTCACTTGTATTTCCTATGTCATTACAGAGAGGATAGAATCCTAGATGGTCAGGTCTTGTCTTTTTCTATGTGCTAACCAGACAACATGGTGATATCACACAAATAATTTGCTGATTAGAAAAACATGATGACCTCGAAGGAACAATCCTGTAATATCATCTATTGATTAGTGATTGTCGTATGTACCAATGTACTATTACTGTTAATTACTTTTGCGTGCCCATTTGTTTAGACACCTTGCACTATTACTATTGTAGTAGTAATAACTAGTGGCCTTTTTCTACTTTAGTCATAAATGGACTCAGATATGAAGGATTGCATTAGGAAGAGGGAGGAGGAGGAGGATGACGAAATGATGCTATTTGTTTTCTCTGCACTACATTTGATGGAGACCGGTGGAGTTGTTAGTAGGGAGCCAAGGATTCTGCGGCATACGTCGTTGCTAACAGGCGAGATGTTTGTTAATGAGTTACTCGAAGGGCATGACCAAAACTGCCTGGTAGCATTTAGGATGGAGCCTCATATTTTCAGATCTTTGGTTGGTTATCTTCGACGCGAGAATTTGGTGTCTGACACTAGAATTAAAGTCGAAGAGAAACTAGCATCGTTTCTGTGGATGTTATCCCACAATTCTTCCTTTGAACACCTTCAAGTTCGTTTTGGTCATAGTGGGGATACTTTGCATTGGCACATGAAGAATTTCTTCAACATCGTCCCTACGCTATCTAAGCATTTCTTGAAGCCTCCAAATCCTAATCAAGTACATCTGAAGATTCAATCGAGCACGAGATTCTTTCCTTATTTTCAGGTTTTTGCTTCGTCAACTTCCATCCACATCGTCACATCGGAAACTTACTCTTCATGTTTTAGATGCTAACTTGTACTATTTTGTTGTAGAACTGCATCGGGGCCATTGATGGGACACATGTTCCCATAACAATTTCGGGAGAAAAGGCCGCGTCGTTCAGAAATAGGAAAGGGACCCGAAGCCATAATGTTATGGTCGCGTGTGACTTCGACTTGAACTTCACCTTCATTTCTTGTGGTTGGGAGGGATACGCGACCGATGCTAAAGTTCTTCGCTCAGCACTTAACAATGAGTTTCAAGTACCTCCGGGCAAGTTTTATCTGGTTGATGGCGGTTATGCCAACACTCCTTACTTCTTGGCACCATACCGTGGTGTTCGATACCATCTCAAGGAGTTTGCACGCGGTCGTCGTCGACCCCAAAACCACAAGGAGCTCTTTAATCACCCGCATGCCGTGTTACGAAATTATATCGAACGGGCATTGGGAGTCTTGAAGAAGCGGTTCCCAATTCTCTAATCTCATTGTTTGTTGCTTGTTGCATGCTCTAATCTCATTGTTTTGTCAACTATGAAGTCACACCCTAAAGCTAGAAAGTTCAAGACAAAAGGTTTCCCTCTTTTTGAAGCTTTGGGAGAATTGCATGATGGTCAGTTATCAACTTCATTCATCTACTCATGTCATTGTTTTATGTTTGTTCGGTCTTTTATTCCGCAATCTTATATTCGATTGTCACCTTAACTTGTAGGCCAAACTGCTGAAGGGACATACAACTTCACATCTATCGAGTCATCACAGTATTCAACCCAAGCATAACTCGAGAATCTGGGAGGAGCTGGTGACAATCTTCGCAATAATCAAGGAGAAACATCAGCTAATGGTGAGAATATTGGAGGAGAAACATCAGCGAATGGTGAAAATCTTGGAGGAGAAAGGGTGCAGATTGATGAAGACGTTGAGGAGGTGTGTGTGCAAGAAAATATTGTTGTGGAACCCCATCAAACGCAACCAAGTTTGGCTGTTGCACCCTCAAGAAATGGACAAGAAAAAGAACCAAAGAGGCGGAGGGGGCGAATGGTGATGTAGCTGCAATGATGGAGAAGTACTTGGAAATAAGGGCGAAGCAGGTGGAAGATGAGAGGAATAAGCCAAGGGTTGTGGATGAGTACTCTACCAAAAACTGCATCGATCTGCTGAAAACAATGGACATCACACCCGAGGAAGAAGTCGAGGCTTTCCGAGTCTTTAAGATCCCCGAGAACCGAGAGATTTTCATGAGTGCCAGACCGGAGACTGCTCTTATGTGGCTGAGAGCTGAAATGGAATAACTCAGGTACTCCTCATTCGGTTGGTCCATGTTACTAAACTCCTTGCTAGCCATTTAGTCCGTGTTGTTGCTGCTGCAGTAAAGACATTATTTTCTGCTAGTCTAAATCTGTGTAAAAAGAGATGGTAAATGTTATAGGTTTGATCTTTTTTATTGGGCATCCATGATAAATCTTTGTTCTGATGTAGTACATAAGTCAGTATATTACTATATATTGTTGGGCATCCATGATAAATCTTTGTTCTGATGTAGTACATAAGTTTGAAAAGATGCATGGCTTTCAAAATAATTTTGGTTTGGCATGGTTTCAGAAAGCAGGAGTTCTACATGGGAATGCTCGAGAAGAAAGGTACAGCTTGGATCTATTTGTTTGTGTTGTTTAGTGGAAGGCTTCATATCTATTCGCTGAGTTTTGTCGATGTCATATTTGTAGAGAAACTAATCACTATTTCTGAAAACGACCGATTGTATCTTTGAGAAACTCATACTTAAGTTTTTGTTGTCTATTCAACATTATTATCTATGCGTCAAACTGCTGTCATTTTTGTTAGTATTTGTACCCTGTTCAAATCTTAGAATTGTTGTTATTGCTGGGATAAATAAGTGTTTTACATTGTCAGAACTATTGTCATTTCTGTTTGCATATCTGTCAATACTATGTGAGAATGGGTGTTAGTATGTATATGCACCACTCATCTCTATCAGTATTGTTGTTCATGTGATTCAGTGACAAACTGGTGTGACGTGGATTGCATAATGACAGGTATTAACCGAATACACGATGAGTGACGGGGATTGCATGGTGACAGAAATTTGTCCCCAAATGATTTTGGTGTCAAGCCGGGATCATCCAATCCTCTAAAGGTTTATTTCTACGTTTATTTCCTCAACAACCGAACAAAGCCTTACAGGGTTTCTAACTTCAGGTTCTCAAAAAAGAAGGGCTTCTAACTTCAGTCATTTTGCTGTATGTATTGAACATATAAACCCGGCTGTGCTACCCGCATAGCCAGGGCACTTGCCATCGCTAGGCGTGCTGGGCCGTGCGATGCGGTAAATGTCGTACGTTTTAACTGGCTGGCGTTACCTCATCCGTCCAATCTGTTGTACATTCGTGGTTTCAACTATAGTAGATGACGAGTGGGCCTTGTTAAATGTGGGGTCAAAGAAATCGGATGGATTTTGCCTCAGCTTGGGTATGGTTGGATATGTGGACGGGTGACAACCCTAGCCTCCTGACCTCACGTATGGGGTAAAAATCCCCACTCTCCCCTGCACCGCCTCCTCCACTGGTCAGCCGGCGAGGATTGCAGAAGCCGGATAAGATGGAGAGCAGCTCGTCCGCCCACCATGGCTTGCAGCGGCCGGAGAAGATGGAGAGGAGCTTGTCTGCCCACCTTCCACCATGGCTTGCAGCTGTCGGAGAAGATGGAAAGATAGGAAGACCCTGCGCAATATACGCACCCCTCGCCACGGGTGTCGTCGCAGATTTGAAAAGGTGAGCCCTCCTCCTCTCTCTTTTCTCCTCCCCTCGTCCTCTTCTCTCACTTGGTGCTGCTCTTCCTAGGATCTCTCCCACCATGGCTTACTATGGGTCTTGTTAAAAAACGAGTATGGTGGTTCGATTTGGTTCTCTTGGTGGTATCTTTCCTACCTTTTTTTTTAGTTTCTAACTTTGATGCTTTGATTTGTTGTTTTGCCACCAGGAGGGGTAGGAGGATATGGAGGAGGAGGAATGAGACAAGCAGGAGGAAGAGATATTTTTGTTCAATTCAGTTGTCATGGTGGCATCTTTCGTATGCAAATAGCATAGGCATATTGTAGTTATGAGAAGCTACCTGACTTTTGGATGTAGCTGTCCTTTTTTGTAACGACACCATGTACGATTTGCATCTAACAAATTCTTTGTTGTTGTTTGCATCTTTTGTGAGCATGACAATGGATTCTTCATTTGGACAAAAAATAATCTTTACATCGATTGGATCAATCTACTTCATCTATACCAAAGCTGAGACTGAGTGCATCCTATCTATTTATTCTACCAAGTTTCGCTACATTTAAGTCTTCATTTTGTTCGCGTAGAGTTATAGGTTATTTTATCTATTATATTAGGTGGCACTTGTCTTCTCACGAATCTCTTATAATTTAGCTGAACAGCAGTTAGTGTACACTTTTGCTAGAGCTATGGAGATCAGGGCTGGATTTTTTCTATTTTATGCTTCGGGAGGGATTTCAGCTGCAGACAAGTAGATGAATTGCCATGGATGCTTGGCAGAAGTAGCGGTTCCCTTGGCAGTTGCCTGCGGGGTGTGTGGCTTGCTTAAAAATAGGCTTTTTTAGCTCCAGGTATACAGGTGTTACATTTTAAATATAGCTTTTAATGTCTTTTTTCACATGTATGATTCTGAATGCATCCATGTCTATTCACTACAAGTCAGATTTGGCTTATTTGGAAAGCACAAAATCAATGGCGTAGATAAATAAAACAAATCAGGTATGTTTCCATTCACAGGATTATCAACTCCATTATTCTCTTTGGTCGTAATGCTAGGCTACAGGTTGATATCTTCTTAATTGGTGTCAGCTGGGTTCTTTCAATTTTTTCTTGCTAATATTTTTACACACCCACACAAAATGATTTGAATCCTGGTGTGCTTGGGAAATGGTGCAGGTGAGGATGTGTCTTCGGGTTGACCTATTAGTTGTTATTTGAGATAGCATATCACGCTTGTCACTTGGTATGGTCCTGTTGGTTCTTCTTTTACTTTGTTAGCTTGCATTTTACAGTGACCAAGAACTTTGGGTTACCTTCGTCTATTGCCGGTTTTCTACCCCATGACTAACTTGCAATATGATACTAATTTACCAACCTTTGAACAACCTTGGCGCCTTTAATGGAAACAGGGGAGGAAGGCATGTGCCTACTGAAAAAGGTGTCCCTCTCTATCATTTGTATGAGTGCAACCTGGTAAGTTGCAATAGTTTTGTTTTTTCACAGGGTGTAATGTCAGCACGTGTTATATGAGAGCTGCCTGTTCAAATAGGTGAAGAAGGACTATCTTGCATGCCTGAAATCGACAGGAGCTCAGTCCGAAAAATGTCGGGTGTTCTCGAAGAAATACTTGGAATGTAGTATGGAGAGGTTAGCATGCTTACTCATGTTTAATAATTTGAAAACTACTGTGTTGTAGTAATGTATTTAGCTAAACCTCTTATTTGGAAATTCCATAACTCAACCAGTTTATGCGTGATGATTTAGGGTGTGTTCAGTTCCTAAATAAGCAAACTACTAGCCTTCGCTAGGCAAGGGTAGGTGTTTGATACCAAAATAAAAAAATCACTTTTTCAAACTAGCACGCATGGGCTAGGGAATCTTGCCACACCAGTGGAACAGTAATGTTGTGGTATGTCAGCATCATGCTCTGAACCACTTTTAGTGGTGAAGAGAAGAAACAATTATGCAGGCTCATAAGCAAGATGCTTTTCATTTATTTAGTTTATGTTTGATGCTTCATTTGCCGCCCAAGCCAGTTCATCGAGTTCAGTACATTTATGAAGGGCTCTTCTATACCAGATCAAGAAGTCAATGATTACCCTGGTAATTTCCTATGTCATGTTTAATTGAATCGATTGGATGCACACAATGTTTTGCTACTGATATGGAGAACAGAAGGCTAAGATTGAGAAAGACTCAGGTGCCAACCAAACTAAAGAAGCCGAAGTTTTAACAAGTAGGGTGTATTCCCCTGGGAAGTTTTTGATCTGCTTGGAGGTCATGTCGAATTGTGAGTGACTTCATAGAGCATATCAGGAGATTGTTAGATAGTGCAAGAACTGGTAAGATTATTAGTAAGTAAGCTAAGTAATTTCAGAGCATTAAACTGAATCACATACTCACATATGGACGGTGTCAGTTCCTAACATTTAACATTTCTACAATTTTCCCTTTTTAGGTGTATCCAAAATACAGAGAAGCAAGGTTTATTTCTTGGAGCTCCTATGTTGCAGCTGATATTATTTTGTTCCCTTCCTCATTTATTAGGTCAGTACTAATTTCACTTACTTCCCCTTCTATGATTAATCCACCATGTTGATACTTTGTTTGCATCCTACTTTGTATCTTTAGGTTTGTCGTCTTGCTGGTTCTATCCTATGCTAGATCAGATTGTTTATGGCAGTGCATTCTCTCGTCTCTTAATTAAAAAAATTGCACCCATTGCTCTCTGCAAGAATAGGGTGTATGCGTTGGATATCAGAATTCAGATGTATCTTGTCATGTGTACTCCATGAGCATATTCCTATTTTTTAAGGTTTTCCTTTTTATCCTTATACGATCATGTGTCTTTGAATATTACGAGGCAATCAATGCAGGATTTCATTTGAAAACATGTAGGTATTAATGCTCATAGTTGTGCTGCATATTGGCATTAAAATGCCTGGAACATCATCAACCTATCTATTTGAGTAGTTGAGCATGATAAATTGGTAAATATAGCATTTATGTAAAGTTTTAATTATTCACAGAGATGATGTCCTTTAAGTTGGGACTCATCAATTCTGTTCATAGCAACTTTGTGTTATAATGGATGTTTCTGAATTAACGAATTATGTTCATAGCAACTTTTCCCTATAATGGATGTTTCTGGATTAATTATTTCTATGATATTTCATTTACACAATAATAAACTTTCAATATCAGTGCAGGAGGGAAATTGAGAATTCTTTCCTCACATTAGCGATGCCATGTTCAGTTACAGCTCCTACTTAAGTACCTAGGACACCAGACAAGCATATAGGTCGACTAATACACAGCACCCTGACCCATATAGATAACTGCACGCACACACAATGCCGCTGGACTCCTATTTCTTCAGTTACAGGCACTGGTTCAGAGTGAAGGTGCAACACCATCCGTGCATGGCCATACTCTGTTTGGACATGCAATTATTATTTCTAAATAAAAGCATAATAATCATTTGTCGGTTGTAGGTCACACAGTGGTAGTTTACAAACTGTCTGCAGGTTTGTAGAAAGATAATTAGGGGTCTGATGTTTACATTAGAGTGTTGTCGTACAACTTCAGATAGTATGGAGCTATGTAGGATAACTTATCAATACCAAGATATAGGTTGTAGTGCTGATTCATTCATTTATTTGGATTTACTATCGTACCTATATTTGTATGATTTCTTTTAGCTATTGTTGGTTGCTCATACTGGCAAAAGGTGCGTTGACAAATGATTGTAAAGCAGCGGAGAAAAATATTTCTATGAATGTGCCAAAAAAACAGTAGATTTAACTACACGTATTGTATTGTTATTCTATGGCGTACTATTCTTTCTAATGAATTATTTGCTGCAATTTGTATGTTCTGTAGCATCCATGGTCATATCCCCCCTTTCTTCAAGCTGGGCTTGCGCCAGAAAGTAACACCAACATTGTACCTGCTGCACTTTTTTTCCAGACAATTCGCCATCTGGACGAAATGCCAACTAATACATTTTTGTACTTGCTCTGTTACAAAGCTAAAATTACTACTACTTTTCGTATGTTTTTTATTGCTTGTTCCCCTTTCTTAATCATCTATTTGTTCAAATGTACATACCCGATCTTACAATCCTTATTACACATTGTATCTCACCATTCTATCGTTTTCCTGAAACTTTATATTCACATAGTTCTGTTTTTCATATGGTTGATCTTCTGTTGCCCTGATTTGGTGCGCATATAGCATGGGACATTATAGGACTCTATTTGTTCATGCACTAATGCATATATCTTTTGGTTATGCCCTTATTAGTCGGTCTAGAGCTATGCAATGACAACCATGGCTTTAGTGTTCAGGTGAGTGCCATTTATAGACTGAAGAACCCTTGGCATCTTATCTAAATTGTTTAATCCTAGATACTGTGTATGCTCAGTTAAGTACCTTATATCAGTACCTTAATTAGCCTCTTCGGACTATTGGCTTTTTGAACTGTTGTAGTAGGGTTCAGAATTTCAAAGTTATTAGGCATGTGGACATGTTTTCATTTTGGGTTGTACAATTTTGTGTTCTTTTGGCTTCAGGTTGCTGTTGCACAAAAAGTACAGTAAACTCAGATGATGCATGAAAAAAACTGCAAAGCTAGCATGGTTTTTTATTTATTTTGTAACTAATTGTGTGATGCCCTTATGTTAAAATGCTTATTTGTTCTCCAAGTAGGCTAACAACGACTGCTATCAATGATACATACATATCAACAATTCCAAGGAAGTGCATATGTCATGATGCATAGCATAATATGTGCATATGCTCAGCTCGATTATTGGAGCAGTCCTAGCCGCTAATTAGTACTCCAGTGTCGAACATTCGGCTAAGTATGAACACTGCCCTTGAGACATGGCTATTAGCATAGTAGCAACAAGCTCACACAAAAAGTCTACAGATTCATCAAACACCGAAGGAGGTTAGTTTTTACCTGAGCGGCAACAGCGGCCTGTCTTCCTGGAGCTTCCCTTGCTGTGGAAAGTCACCAGACGCCACCCATGGCAGGAAGCGACAGCAGCAACTGCAAGGATTTTGGCTCGCCGATATGAGAAATGACGGCGCCATCCGCTGATTTCACAAGTGTCTGGTCACGTCTAGATGTGACATAAGTATTGCACATCTAAATGAATCAATCAAATATAAAAAAAAATTAAAAAAATATGCACGAATCTTCAAGTAAAATCAATGATACAAGACTTAGATGTGCAATACTTAAGTCACGTCTAGATGTGATTTAGCAAATCCGATTTCACAACTCCGAGCTGCAGAAGCAGTTGTTAGGTCGTAGAGATGCAGATGGAGCCGCTGTGCCTCCAAGCTGCCGGCCGCCGGCCGTAGAGATGCAGATGGAGTAGCAGCCTCCGGGCTGCAGCGGGAGTTGCTCCGCCTTCGGGCTGGCTAATTTTTTAAATTTTTTATTTTATTTTTTAGAAATATTGTGCAAAGGATAGAATTTTCAAATTTGTGATCTCATCGGTCGCATGGAGGCCGATTACTTCCAGTCGGCGGCGCCCATGCCGACTGGATCTTGTCGGCTATGGCGTAGCCGATTAGTATTCAGTTGGCCACGTGGAAGCCGATAAGTGGCCAAGCCACGTCGCCCCCGTCCAGTCGGCCCAACCTGGCGTGCTATCGGCCGCGCCGTAACCGAATGGACTTTCAGCTACACCAAAGCCGATTAGAGGCTGGCCAGTCGCCCGACGCTCTCTTCTTCCTCCCTCTTCTCTCTTTCCTCCCGACACCAAAGCCGATTTAGGTGCTTCGGTAGCTTTGTAAGATATATTTCGGTGTTAGGATATTTTTAGGTTCTCCGGTAGCCTCGGAAAATATATTTAGTTGTGCATATTTAGGTGTTTTGATTTATTTAGATGTGGTAAATATATTTAGGTGTGGTAAATATATTTAGGTGTAGTAAATATATATAGGTGTGGTAAATATATTCAGATGTGCGAATTTGTAGTTTAGGTGGAAATAATTATAGTATCTCATTCTGCTTGATATGTGACCATGTTGAATAATTTTAGGTAAGCGAAGATGTCTGATGTAATGAAGTTAGGTTTTTACTACGGTCCTGATAGCGTCCGCACAAATGAGATGGGAGTGCACATGCAACAAACCAAAATTGCTTCACCTGCGTTGCTCGCACGTACTTGCTGTTTGCGATCAGCTAGGACTGGATGCAATTTCATTCGTGTCTCCTTATTTTTTGAAGGAGTCCGTCCTCAATACCTGTACAGGTGAGTTGATGGGTTTTCGATCAATGGGTAACTTCAACGTCGTTGATCCTATTGAAAGGAGATACATCCCACACCGTGCTAATATGCGTACATCTAGAGGTAGAAGACAGTGTCAGCGCATCCGGAATGATATGGATGAATCCGAAGCTGGCAGGCTCACCATGCAATATATTCTATGCAACCAATTTGGGCATAGGAACCCTCAGTGTCCCTTATTCAGCATTGCAAGTGGCACTGCTCGTGGGTGAGGCAACCGTGGACGAAAAGGACGAAGAGGAGGGAGAACAAGAGGAACACACTAGTCTATATTTTTAAGTTGTATTATGTGTGGCACTATCTTTTTAATTTTTATTATGTGTGGCACTATCTTTTTAATTTTTATTCATTATGGCCGTACGTTTTAAATTTGTAACTTGTGTGGCACTATATTTTTAATTTGAGGGACTATGTTTTAAATTTCTATGAAATGCATTTTTTTAAGAATGGAGGGAATGCATTTGCTTAAAGAGGACATTGATAGTAAGCATCATGCTGCGCTATTATCTGAGCAACATCTCGAACCCCTTGTCAGGACTGGAAGATACACCCGCAATGGGTTGATAGGTACGTGTTTGACTTATATATTTCTTATTAGCACATATACAAATGGGACGTACTAACTTTATTTATTTATTATGAACTCATATGCAGGTTGAAATGGGCTGGCCTTCTACCTTTCGCACGTCTTGTCGAGGAAACTGCGAGCTCCAGGCACCTCGTCATTGGTTCCTCTTTGCTCACCTGCTTAGTGGATTGATGGAGGCCTGAGACCCACACGTTCCACTTTCGTTGGGGAGAGATGGCTCCTACTCTGGAGGATGTCTCCATGCTTACAGGATTACCGTTGGCGGGTCATGCCATAGGACCGTTGGAAGACCCACCAGGCTGGATGGCATCTATGAAAACACGTTTCTTGGGTATTTATCATGACGCTTTGGAGTTAACGTTGGAGCCTCACGGACCTAAGTATGACTGGTTGCTCCATTTTAGGGTTAGTTCTTCCGTCTAGTTTCTTTCATTTGATATGGTTCAGGTCATGACGCTTCGGAGTTAACGTCGGAGCCTCACGGACCTAAGTATGACTGGTTGCTCCATTTTAGGGTTAGTTCTTCCGTCTAGTTTCTTTCATTTGATATGGTTCGGGTTTTACAGACATATTTGTTATTTACTAATACCTTTTGTTTACTGAATACAGATAAAGAACTTTTCGGGTTATCCAGATGTCCCTTTGAACGCGGCACAGATAACTCGCAGCCTAGAGGCATATCTGATGTGGCTTCTCGAAAAGGTGATGTTCATAGAGAACCACATGACCACTATAAGTGCGCGGTACATCCCTATTGCACTAGAGATCGCATCTGCTGAGACTTCAGAGCAGATCAGATCTAGGAGTTGGGGTTTGACGGTCTTAGCTGCTACGTACCGAGGTATGTGCAACGGTTGCCAGCTTTCGAAAAAATCTGCACTTCTTGGATGCCCTCTGTTTCTATAGTTGTGGTCATGGGAGAGGTTCTCGATAGGACGTCCAAACATTCATGTCGACGAGGGTTTCCCTATTGGCCACCTGTTGGATGATGACCAAATCGACATGCCGACTTTCGGTCTAATTTGGACGCGTAGGAAGGTACGTCTTCTAGTATTTCATACTCGACCTTCTTGGCGTACACTATGGCTAAAACTCACGTATGTTTTGGACAGAGACGATATGCAAGTGAACAGACAAGCCGCGTCTACATGGCACTAAACGAGCAGTTCGATACGTACATTGGGGTGATCTGGCAGCCGTACATGCAAGCGGCCATAAATGCAAGGTACCCCGAGGTTATTTCACAGCTATGCACGAGAGATTGGGATTACTGGATGACGAAATCGAAGATCATCTTTGATGTCTTCGTTGAGGAGATGGCTCAGCAACGGGTTATGAGGCAATTTGGTCTTCGACAGATGGCCAACCCCCCGCCTACAGACAACCCGATTCCAGGAGTAGTACACATGTATTGTATAATTATTCATTGTTGCATTGTATTTATCAAACTGTGGCACTCTATAACTGTGAAACAAACACATAAATTATAGGATGACAAGAAAGGGGACAAGCAGGACGAGAGAGTAGTGGCTCCAGAGGCTCCTCCCGTATGTTTCAGAATGGGATACTGCGACGACACGTCTCTGGGATGAGAATGTCGCATTTGATCTCGTTGAATTCAATGCCTACTTGGAGAACTACATGGCAGAGACACGATTACGCATCATTGAGCACTTTAATGCAGAGGAGATACCGGCCCCTATTACGTCGGATACGTACCCGAGTTATGACACTGCGGGCTCCAGGCAATACGCGGTAACATCTATTGTCTTTATCTCATTAATCTTTCTGTTACATAATTTATCATCCATATTTAACAATCAATCTCACAATTGCAGGCCGAGTTGGCTTATGGTCTTCATAATGAAGTCGTGGCCTATGGACGTTCACTATCGTCTGGACCTCTGCTAGTACCTAGGTCGCAAGTGCAGCCATTGTTACAGCGCATTGAACAGAAGGTGCGAAATATCTACAGGGCTATAACATGCACACGCAACTCAGACATTGTGCACCAGCAGCCGCGTCACTCAACGCAACGACAGCAACCGAGGCCACGCCTAGAACAGCAGCCGACGCCACATCCATCCCCTCCTGACCAGGCTGGCAGTGCGGCTTGGCAGCAGACGCCCCATCCACCCCCTCCTGACCAGGCTGGCAGTTCGGCGTGGCAACACCCACATCACCCACAATACCATGCTCCCTCTTCGAGCTTCGGGTTTCGGCCTCCACTGGTACAACAAAGTCCCATAGCGGATTTCATGTTTTGGCCGCCACCGGAATATCAGCCAGTTGGTATCTCTCTTCATATTCACTCTTTTTAATA
Source organism: Hordeum marinum (assembly GCA_022496015.1). Lineage (NCBI taxonomy): Eukaryota > Viridiplantae > Streptophyta > Magnoliopsida > Poales > Poaceae > Hordeum > Hordeum marinum. Next base: position 166,495,317 of record CM039675.1, read on the forward strand.
GTAATTGCGACTACCCATTTATTCAGTAATGATGATCCCTCCTGCAGGATCCTATGCATATCAGGAGGCTTCGGCGTCCGGACCCGGGTTCACGGGTGAGGAAGGAGATGTCCTATCGCAGCAGAACGCGTGGATAGACGTCTTCTCAACTCCTCCACCATGGCCCACCCAGGATACACAGTATGACCAGGACGGGTCCGAGATTTCTCCTCGTAACATTAGGCCCCCCACAGGTTTGGCTGGAGTACGCCTAGCACACCCCCTGAGCGCCTTCCCAGACGTCGTTAGTGACACCTCTATCTATCAGTAGAGAAACCTCTATCTAATTATGTATCAAACACATGTCTATTCTATGTATGAGACGTATTCATGTTCTATTTCAATGCAGAAGGCATTCAGACATACCACGGGGGTTTTATAGGTGCTGAAATTAAGATACAACTTGCTGAAATTAAGATACAACTTGCTGAAATTGAGTTACAAGAATATAAATCTACTGAGTCCAACGTGGATATTTTCCTTTTCCATCTCTAGCTTCTTCTGCTGCCTGGGCTGCACGAGCCCTTTCTTTCTTTCTCTGCCTCTCAGCCTCACGGGCCTCCTCTCGCTGTCGGTACACCTCCGCCAGTCAAAGTTGGTTTTCTTGGTTTTTCTTCTCATCTCAGCAAGAAAAGCCCTCTGCTCCACATAGTACTCTTGCCACGTTCTCTCCTGCTGTGCTTTCTCCTTTGCTGCCGCCTTCTCGCGGCGCTCCTCCAAGTCCAAACTTGCCCATGCACGACGACCTCTTTCATGAATCTCAGTCACCACCCAGTCCGGCATTTTCATGTCTATCCAACGATAGTACTGGCACAGGGGCGGAGGAGACTACAAGAGAAACAGAAATATAAAAATCAAATCAACAAAAATATCAACAACGTGTTTATTGTGGATGACTGAAACATACCGGAGGCGTGATGTACGGTAAAGGACCAACGGGTGGATCTTCCTCATAATTAGCGCACATGAAAAACTTCATGCCCAACCAATCTAAAAAATCCGTCACCTCCTTCACCTTGCAGAGATCCCCGCACCAACAACGAGCTGCTTCCCCCCCCCCCCCCCGAGGCAACTTCGCACTCTTCCATTTGCTAGGCCTAATGTTTTGATTCGAACAAGGCAAACTCATAATGACCACCACGCTGGTTTTTTCGAGTGTTGCTGGCCGATTGAGGAAGGCAGTTACAATGCCTCCTTTTATAGGCAGACGACAACAACAATGGCGGGAAATCGGGCGGGAAAATTTGGCGACAAAAAGTGGCAGGAAAACATGACCGTGACAATTTGGCAGGAATACTTGGCAGGAAAACATGGCCGGGAACATCTGGCGGGAACACTTGGCGGGAAATCGGGCGGGAAAACATGGTCCGGAACTTTTGGCGAAAAAAAACAGGGACATGCACTAGATGGTGCAGTTGTGGCTGATTAGTACTAATTGGCCACGAGTAGGCCGATTAGTACTAATCGGCTACACCTAGGCCGATTAGTACTAATCGGCTTACTGGTGGTCAATTAGTGCTGAGCACCAGGGCCGACTAGCCTATCAGCTACACCCAGGCCGACTGGGACTAATCGGCCACTAGGCCGATTAGTCCCAGTCGGCCTGGGTGTAGCTGATAGGATCACATATTTGCAAAATCTGTCCTTGGCACAATATTTCTAAAAAATAAAAAAAGGTAATATTTTAAAAAAAATAGCTCCGGGTTGCAGCGGCAGATGCTCGCCGCCAAGCCGCAAGTGAGCCGCGGTGCCTTGTCGCTTTGTCGCTTAAGTAAGAGCACAATGGGGAGAGGAACGGTATGGGGTGAACTGGTTGACGGAAGCAAGACCAACAATCAACTATGTGGTGATCTTTGACGTTACATGCGTGACGTATGTGTATAGGTGTCTAGAGTGTGTGGTTCTTTTCACAATGGCACAGTTGTAATATTATCTTTAGTACTAATTTGTATTGCATGTGTTGGTATGATCCGTACTATTTCGTGGGATTTATTTTCGGTTATCTTGAAATATAATGCAGGGCAGTCCTCTTTGGTGGCCTCATATTTTGCCAAAAAAAAGACAGTCAACAAGAGGGAAGGAGATTAGGATAGAATTGCAAATTTGCCATAGGGGCAGTAGAGTCATTTTGCATGGTGAAAAAAGGAATAAAAAATGATTATAGTAATTAAAATGGGCATATTATCTATAGGAAAAGTAAAAAACAGGGCAAATAATCTAACCCAATGTGAAGAGGATTTAAACATTGAGTGCGCAAATAAAGTGGGGCAAATCATCCAATCTCCCATATTTCTCATGCTCTCGTGCTTCATTTTGGATTTCTTATAAATATTTTCTTATGTTTTAATGTTTTGCTGATTATATAGATTTGAAGTTGAAATTTTTATCTTTTATATTCGACAATTCATTATATAAGCTGTTTTTTAAAAAGTTTTTGCATCTAATTGCTTAGAGGTTATGTCGTTGAAAAGAATATGTGTGCCACACATATCATGAAACATAATATCTCCAGATCAAAGTGAGTTTGTAGGTTGTACTTTGTTCATGGGAAGCACGTTCTATCTTAGTCAGAAGTAGTCGTTTTACCTGTTGTAGTACCTTGAGCATATAAGCAATAGTTGTCTGCTCCCCCAAAGGTCTATAGCTCATGGATGCGGCGGGATGTGGCATAGGGAGCAGATGAATGGAAATAAGAGGATCCTGGAGCATGCACAAATTCTTGCTACTTGACGCCTACGGTGAGGGTGAGCACCGAGTTGCAAACGCGTCTCCGTTCCATGCAAGCTACGGTTCCTTTCAATTAACCAAATCACCATCTTATTTTCCCCTAATTTTCTCTTATTTCTTAGATGCCTTTGACCTGTCTAGAGAAGACGAGAAGGTTCGAGCCGTAGTATGACGTGTACAGTGCACCACTGATTCCTCTGACAACAGTTGTTGTACTGGTAGCAGCGACCACACCTCTCCACACAAGCGTATCTAGCTGCGACTGTCAATGTACCTGATGCCGTGTATGCCTCTCCATCATATTAGGGGGTGTTTGGTTGGGCTTTTTTCAGCTGCACCTGCGGCTTTCGGCTTTTGGTTTCGAAGGCAAAAGCTCCTATTTAGGGGCTTTCGGTTGCAGCTGTGGCTTCCGGCTACGGCCGTGACAAGGCCAAAAGCCACAGCTGCAGCCAGAAGCCCCTAAATAGGAGCTTTTGGCTTCGAAATCGAAAACCGAAAGCCGCAGTTGCAGCTGTAAAAGCCCAACCAAACACCTCCTTAGTCTGCTTGATTATTCGGTTAGTCGGATACAATATAATATCGTCTTTTACTTCTTTTGGTTAATTACAATCTTCTACGGTCACCTGATAGAGTTTCATGATTGTTTTTTCATGAAATATGTTTTATTGGAGCCAATGTTCAACGCATTTTAGTTTTGTGGGATAGACATGTTAGTTCAAATGCCTAAAGGGTTTGATGCTGAATTGTTCATATAAAATTGCATCTATTTTTGTAATTCATTAGTTAAGAACACTAATTTTTTTTGGAAAGCTTTATCATGACATCGATCTTGGTTTTGTCTTACTGCCATGCAGAGGTTGGATGGAGCGTCGAGAATTTTACGCTTGGGGTGGCCACATGTAGCAAGATAGCAGGATGATTTGGATGCGTTCTTTAGAGATTACGTCTTATCGTTGCCGACAGGTACCTGAAACACCCACTTCTAAATTTATTTATCCTCATAGCTAGCTTCCCTTAATAGTTTTTCTTAGAGACGTGATCAAAGATAAAAAAAGTTTTAGTTCTGAAGCAGAAGTGGCAGTATAGTATGCATGCCCTATTGATATATTCATGGCAATGGCAGAAATATCCGATTCATCCGACCTAATTCAAGTTAACTTGAGTGCAGCAGTAGATAAACATTCACTTAAAAATCCTACTTCAAATTTACAGTAATAGTAGTGTGCGGGTAGTGTAAAATGTGTTTGTGTTAGTTCGCTACAAATTAGAGATCAGCCTGATGATAGTTCATTTTTTATTCTATAGCTTAATCTGCCAAATGCTATTAAGGAAACGAAGTTTCTTCCTTGATCGAGTTGTCAGTCCTTATTGCGTGTGTGCTTCCTAATCAACACCTGAATAATCAATTTGTGCATGCTCATACAGGGACATGTTAATATGCTATTTTTTTGGTGCATAAGAGATAATAAACGCATGTATAATCTACAATTGCATTCTCTTTCCATCTACATTTCCTACTGCAAGACCTAAACTACGACAAATTACAACTGGTTGAGCAAAAGTGTAACTCTTTGAAGCATCAGAACAAAGAAAAACGGAACAATAGATTATTTTAGCAAGAGCTTATCACATGGCAGCAAAGGGACTCTACCATATAATAAATACCAACTTCACAGCCGAATCAACATCCAAAGACAATGATCTGAATTATATTTTATCACAGGTAAAATATGTTGCTGACCGTCTTAGTGATACAACTACACATTCAAAGTATGAACTCCATCAGAGAAACAAGTATTACTGGAACCTCGACGGTGATATGAAAGAATTTCTGCTTTGGGCAATGAAAACTACTATGAAGAGTTCATCAATGGGTTTGTCTGCTGTTCATTGCTTCATACCACCTATATAATGCATCTCTTTCTATTTACTTTTCTTGCATATCACATTGTAACTAAACATCTATGTAACAGTAAAGGCTTGGGTGTTTGAATATTTTCACAATACTTGGCTCCTTCTCGCCCTTTGCGCCATTGGCGCAACGGGTCATCTAGTAGTACAAAGGCCCAGAACAAGCATAAAATGGCGCTAACGTCGACACGGACACACACAGTACGGTACAGGGATCTGATTCCACCGGCTAAGGAGAGGTGATTTGTACAGGAAGAAGGATCAGCTTCCCTTGGCGTTCAGAATAGCATCTTCAGGCAGAGAGGGCTTCCAGTCTCATTCAGTCCATCACTCTCTCTCTTCTGATCTTATCCGCAATACGGAATCAGTGTTTGCAATTTTCTGTCGTCTCTCAAGATTTTCATGTTCGCCCTATTTTATGTCGTTATCAAACGTGCAAGCATTCGCCGCGCCATGATCCCCCGGTGCATATCTTCAGCACATGCTGCGCAAATGAGGCTGTAGAACAGTAGCAGTTGATATGCTGCAATGTATCTATTCTTCTCAATTATCCGATATGGTGCAACCCTACAGGGCAAGCAGATGGCAATGGAGAATATTTCAAGAGATATGTATCCTTATCCTCAGTTTCAGTTTTCCGACCGGGCACTGCCGACTATATGTAGAGCTTTGCTCTTGGGATTCCAGGTTTCAGCCTGATTTCGATCAGTTCCTGGCTCCTCAGACCTTCAAAGGGCAGCACTCTTTTGATCACAAATGTGTATCTGACGCCAAGGCACCTAGAGAGGCCGAGACAGAAATGCAGAGAGAAAATACAAAAATATCTTTCAATAGGACGAAGAATCCCGATAGCGAGATGGTGAAAAAACCATGATACTATCAAATATTTTTATTATTTGAGCCTGTGATATCATTAGGTACATCAATTATGGCGTGCCTACAATGTCGACGGAGCTTCATATACAATTCTCACTAGAGCAAAGGGGGCAACATTCTAAAGGCGAAACCTTCCTTATCCTCAGGAGACCTCCTACACCACCCAGTGTCTACATTACATGAAATATTTACACAAAACACAAAATAGTATACTGTACAGTTTACCCTCAGATAAAGGGTTAGATAGATTCCACAGAATATTGTTCCTGTGGATATCTCGATAAGATGATAGTTCCATCAACTTGAAGAATGTCACTATAGGCTGAGTTGGATGCGCCAATGACAAATTGACATGTTCCCCTTGAATCAGCATGTAGGTTAACACCATAATACTCAAGATGATCTGCCACACTTCTCCCGTAGACCGATCTATTCAAGCAAGAACAAAGCGTAAGCAAAACAGGAGGGGCATACTTTTATAACAAATGTGAGAGGCATGTCGATACCTGCTGCAGGTTGGGTCCTCGCCTGAACAATCGCAGACTGTCTCATTCCTAGTAACCACATTTCCTACCATGGTCTCACGAAGCCAGACCTGAAGACAGTTAAATGTGGAACAAACGTATAATTTAGAAACTACAACTTAACAAACTCTGTCTACAGTACCATCAATTTACTGCAGAATTCTTTTCAAGTAACAGCATTGACCTCTCTTGCAAAGTGGTGATATGTCCATTCGCCCAGGTAATAAAAGTATGGTGGCAAATGTGGAACAATATCATTTCCGTGGGTCACGCGGATTGTTCTTGGAACGTGCTCATTGAAGTATTCAGCAAAAGCAGGATTGCCTACCCGTGGCTGTCCAAAAGTTATGAGCTGAACTTTGTGTGACCCCCATTTAACCTAGAAAATGAAAGACGAGAAATCAGTTTACTGAATCTCATTTAACTTCATATAATATAATAGACAGGGTTTTATTGTAAAAAAGGATAGCTTCGTCCTTGCTTTGTTGGATTTACATTCAATGTGAAAACGCATGAACCACATTGAACATATGAAATAATTTAGATCAAAATCGGAATTCAGAAGTGTATGACATGCTTTGAATTAAACTGAAAACAGATCCTGCATGTAATTCCATAACATCCCACAGAATGTAACCAGAATTGACCATACATGTCCAAGTAACACACGAAGATACAGATTCCTCAAAGGTACTTACAGAGAGATCAAGGGCACAAAAAGAAGCTAAAGCCCCTCCCATAGAGTGACCAACAACATTTATGGGTAATCTTCCATATGTCTTCCATGCCCACTGAACAGACTTCAAGATCTTAAGCCGCAGCGTTGTATTATAATATGCAGAATAAAATCCATGGTGGACCTGCAACATGAGAAAGAAAACATAAGGTGAACAAGTGATTTCAAACTTATTCATATTTGAAATAATAGAAAATTGGCCAGTGGAGACTGGAGATACCATTGCATCTGGCATGCCTGGATAAGTTACATCTAGCTGCTTCCAGAAGAGATCTTCAATCCAATTTGAAGCGCTTCACAAGTAAATTTTGATGTTGGAATGAATGGTTATGAGCAATATATTATGTACTATATTTTAAAGTAAACACTGTTATGTCTAGAAACTTTTCGCTAGAACAGGCACGGATGAAAGATGTGCCCACATGGTATAAATTTTAGTAAGCGGTAAGTTATCGAAAATCCATTTCTGAGCCCGGGCTCAGCTGCACCCCCGCTGAGTAAAAAAAATCAAAACAAATACTAAACAAATTCAAAAAATTCCAATTTTTTTGGAGGTGGTACATAATTTCATGCGTGAGGTTCGCTCCAATTTTTGTATTATTTGAACATCTGAGCAGCTCTCGGCAAAAAAGACAAATTCGGGATCTCTAAAAAAGTTTACTGTTTACACACTGTTTTGATCCGATTTGTTTGTTTTGCTGAGAGCTGCTCAGATGTTCAAATGATACAAAAATTGGAGCGAACCTCACGCATGAAATTATCTTACACCCAAAACAAATTTGGAATTTTTTGAATTTTTTTAGTATTTGTTTTGATTTTTTTACTGAACAGGTGCAGATGAGCCTGGGCACCAAAATGCCTCACTCGCATAACCAGCAATTGTTTGTACCTGTGTTCTTGGGTGCCTCTAAAAGCAATTATTATGGATAGTGGATCAGGGGCAACTCCAACAAAAGCCTGCCCAAAATGGTTAGTTTTATATATAAGCATAATTATCATTTGAATCTGCATGCAAGAAGATCATGAGAAGCCCTGAACACAAAAATATCGAACCTGTAAACATTTCTCTACATCTACAATGATCTCTATCATCTCAAAACCCTGCGTTAATAATCAAACAAAAGAACATAGTTGTGAAAAGTTTGTACAAGCAGCATGAGAAGCCAAGTCTAGTTTTTGTCTCACGGGTTACCTTCGTGTGACCTCCACACCTTGGACAAGTCCATGTCAAAAGTGAGGTTAGGTCGGATGTATACACCTGGAATTCATTTAGGCAAGCCTAGTCATAAAAAGATTTTTTGAGAGTCACACAAGAATATTCCAGCCACAAAACTCCTCTTGCTAAGAGTTTGAGGAACTAATTTGAGGAGTTCAAGTAAATTACATGCTACTTGAGACTGGTCGGGACAATTTTATGTCGCAGTTTCTCAGTAGATTATCCGACGGCGGAGATTTTGATTGGCATTGTTTACCACCAAGAAGAATATCCGTCGGGATCTTACTTGGAGTCAAGTGCGAAACACTAGAAGTGGTGAATGTTGTACTTGGAGACTTTGTTGTTATGTTTCGGGTGCGCTCAAAAATAGATGGGTTCAGATGGGATAGTTACCGTTTATGGAGCGGCTAAACCAAAACTCAAACCAGATTTCCTGGCAGACCTTGTTTGGGTTTGTGGAGATGAGAGGTTACCTATCTTAGTAGCGGGAGATTTCAATATGATCAGAAGGAGAGAAAAAAAGAATAATGCCAACTTCGACGGAAGATGGTCATTCATGTTTAACACTATTATTGAGTCCTGACCTGAGGGAAATTGACCTCACTAGCAGACAGTTTACCTGGGCGAACACGCTACAGAATCCCACTTACGAGAAGTTAGATCGAGTTCTTGCAAGCATAGAGTGGGAACAAAAATTTCCGCTTGTAACGGTGCAAGCGTTACAGAGGGGAATTTCAGATCATACTCCTCTACTTGTTGACTCTGGGGAGGCGACCCATGTGGGCAACAAGAATGTATTTTCTTTCGAAACAGCGTGGTTCGAAAGAGAGGGCTTCATTGATCTCATAGCTCAGGAATGGGCTATGGAGACAGCTGGTCAGTCAAGCGTACAAAGATGGCAAAATAAAATCATACATTTACGGCAGTCCTTGAGGGGCTGGGCAAAGAACGAAAGTGGGATTTATAAGGTTGAAAAAGAAAGGCTGATCCACCTTATACATGAGCTAGACCTGAAAGTCGAATCTATCTTACTAGATGCTAATGAACGGGCATCTAAGACAGAGTCCGAGGAGAAGTTACGAGTACTTCTCCGAGAAGAAGAAATGAAATGGGCACTTAGAGCTAAAGTGCGGCAGGTCGTCGAAGGAGATGACAATACACAGCTTCCATTTGATTGCAAATTGAAAGCGCGAAAAGAAGAAAATTTTACCGCTCGAACAGGATGAGTGTACAATTGTAGGACATGAGAACCTAAAATTGTACATCTCTAACTACTACAAAAATAAACACTTTGGAACGCCTGAAAACAATTTTGTATCACTTGATGAGCACGTGGTTGGGGATTTACCTCAGTTAGGGGAAGATGAGAATGACATCCTGTCTATGCCATTCACAGAGAAAGAGGTTTCCGAGGCGATAGCACAAATGAAGAATAATATGGCACCAGGGCCGGATGGTTTCCCGGCAAAGTTTTATAAGAAATGTTGGCATATCATTAACGGTGACCTCATGCCTATGTTTCATGACTTGTTTAATGGCCAACTACAATTATTCCACCTAAACTTTGGAACAATAACGTTGTTACCAAAGGAGGAGGCAGTTCGCATTGATCAGTTCAAGCCGATATGCCTGCTTAACGTGAGCTTCAAAATATTCACTAAAGTTGGTAAAAAAAGCTAGACGCAGATTGCACATACGATTGTACAGCCAACGCAGACGGCGTTCATGCCAGGCAGACACATACTAGAGGGTGTTATTGTCTTACATGAAACATTACATGAAATTCACTCGAAGAAATTGGATGGGATTGTCTTCAAAGTGGATTTTGAGAAGGCGTATGACAAGGTTAAATGGCCATTCCTCCAACAGGCCTTACGAATGAAGGGCTTTGATGAATCCTAGAGGAAGTAGGTAGAGCCCTCTGTTCAGAAAGGCAGCGTCGGGATTAAGTTAAATGATGACACGGGTCATTATTTCCAGACGCAAAAGGGCCTAAGACAAGGGGATCCGATGTCTCCTATTTTATTCGACATAGTCTCAAATATGTTGGTAGTCCTTATTGGCCGTGCCAAAGAGGACGAGCAAGTAGGCAGACTCGTACCGCCGATGACACAATTATTTTCATGGAACATGATCTAGCGAAGGCTAGAAATATGAAGCTAGTGTTATGCCTTTTTGAACAATTGTAGGGGTTGAAAATCAACTTTAAAAAAAGTGAATTGTTCTGTTTTGCGAGAGCCAAAGATGAACAAGATGCATATAGACAATTGTTTGGATGTCAATTGGGTACTCTACCATTCCAGTATCTGGGCATACCAATTCATCATCGCAAGTTATCCAACAAGGAGTGGAAATGTATTGAGGATCGATTTGAAAAAAAATAACTAAGTTGCTGGAAGGTTAAGTTTATTCTTATGGCAGTCGGCTTGTTCTTATAAACTCTGTGTTAACAAGCATGTCGATGTTCCTACGATTTTTCTTTGAAGTGCCTGTAGGGGTACGGAAAAGATTAGACTTTTATCGATCACAATTTTTTCGGCAATGTGATTAAATCAAGACAAAATATAGGCTAACTAAGTGGAACATTATATGTTGACCAAAGGACCAAGGTGAGCTAGGGATTGAGAACTTAGAGGTAACAAATAAATACTTGCTCAGCAAATTTCTGTACAGGATGTCCAGTGAGACTGAAGGAATGTGGGTACAAGTTTTGCATAATAGGTACTTGAAATCTAAGACCCTGGCCTAGGTTACTGTAAGGCCCAATGACTCGGCATTCTGGAAGGGGCTAATGAGGACGAAAGCAGCCTTCTTCCACAGGACCAAGTTTCTCATTGAGAACGGTAACTCGACTAGGTTCTGGGAAGATACATGGTTAGGGGAACGCCACTAGCCACACAATATCCTTCTCTCTATAATATAGTACAATGTAAGGATGCTTATAGTGCCTCAGTAATATAGTATGTTCCCCTGAATATCGAGTTCAGGAGGTCCCTAGTACGAGAACAATAGAACAGTTGGTGCATCTCGTGCGGAGGTTAATGAAAGTTCACCTCTCGGATGAGCCAGGCTCGATTCACCGGAAATTATCCACGAAGGGGGTTTTCTTCGTGAAGTCGATGTATTTAGACAATTAGACTTAATATACTCTAGTCCCATTCCGATATCAATCCATATTTGAAAGATTAAAGTACCTTTAAGAATTAAAATCTTCATGTGGTTCATGCACGGAAGTGATTCTAACCAAGGATAATATGGCTGTAACAGCCCGTAACCGACGCTCTAGAAGATTCCCCTTTTGTTCCCTTTCTCGTCTGTGTTTCGTTTGGTTGTTGCATTCATCATCGCATCATTCGCATCATCTGCATGGCATCGTCACTCGTTTTCGAAAACTTGCATCCGTTCGTAGTTGCCGGTTCTCTTCGTTCTTGCCGTTGCCCGTTTCGAGACCAACCACACATACACGCGCCCGCGACATCGATAAAACATTGTTTTTATGAGCGGGCAAAGATATTCCCGAATTGGGTCGAAAGTTGGCGTGCGGTCTTATTGTAGTGTAGGTAGGCCGCCTGCCAAATTTTGTCGCATTCCTAGTTCGTTTGATACCCGAACGGTCAACCATAGTAGTGCGGTCATCAGTTATTCGTCGGACGTTTTCGGGTTTTAAAACCCATGTCACAGGCCACAATTCTTTCTCTCATCCCCTCCAAACCCCCTCTACACGGCCCAACGCAGCCCACCAACCTTGCTTCCCCGATCCAACCGTCCGATCACGATCGCGCGGTCGAAATCGGCCTGAAAACCTGCTAACCCTAGCCCCAAAACTATAAATAAACCCCCTCCCCTTCCTAATCTGGCCTTCTCCCTCCCCTCGCTCGATTTCCGTGCGCCCCTAACCCCCAGCCGCCACCTTTACCGCGCCTACCTTCTCCCTCCAGCGGCCAGGGCCCTCCAGGCCCAGATCGGGGCCCGCTCGAGCCGCTGCCGCTCCCGGTCCAAGGAGAGGAGCTCCCCGAGCTCCCTGGCGTGCCTCGCCGGAGCCGCCTCGCCCCGCGCCGCCCCAGCCGGCCACCGGCCCTCGCCGGAGAGCGCCGCCGCCGCAGTTGAGCCCCCGGCCGGACCTTGCCCTCGCGCCTCTCTTCCTTCTCCTTCCCCCATTGCAGTCTCTCTCTCACCCAGTCTCTCTTCCTTCTCCCGCAGGTCCTCCCCTCCATGGCCCCGCCGGCGAGCCCATCCGCCGCTGCTGGTGGTGGATCCGGTCGAGCCAGGCCAGATCCGTCCGTCCCCGTGCTCGCCGGACCCCCCTGCTCCCGCCGGCCGTTGTCCCCGTTGAAGGCCGCCGCCGTTGCCCGCTCGTCCCGCTCGGGATCGAGCAGGGAGAGGGCGCTCGCCCCTGTCGCCCAGGTGGGCCGCCGCCAGCGTGTGGACCGAACTCCCAAGGCCCAGCCTCGCCAGCGCCCCGGCCCAGCTGCCCCACCGACCGGCCCACAAGGCCCAGGGTGAGCCGCCCCTATTCCCCGCTCATGTGTGCATGTTAGTATCCGTCGCCCATGTCTCTGTTGGACCATCCAGGATTCGGCCCATAGTGTTTTTTTCCCTGCTGGCGAATTTACTAATTATTCCAGGATAATAAAATTGCAGAAAAGACCCTCATCATCATGCATATCATAACTTCACAACCGTGCATCGGATTTAAAAACTTTATATACGAAACTTGACTAGAATTTCATGTAGATTCACAATATCCAACTTTCACATGTGATAAAAATGTTTAACCTGCTGTTTTCATGTAATTTGCGTAATTGCCATGATATGAATTATTTAATAACTAATAAACCGTAGCTCCGATGCAAATGTTTTACATATGTAACTTGACTAGAAAATTGTGTAGAATCTCACGATGACATTTATTTTGCTGTTTAACAACTCTAAAATATGGTTAGTACAGATCCAAACCAAATTCATATTATGCTTATGGGGATGTTTCGAAAATGCTATATGTTGCTTCCGGCCCCATTTAAAATGCCTAGATGATATAGTTGTTCATGCTTCACCTCTTGCCATGTTTAACAACATTTAATATTGATGAGTACCTAAACGGGAGTGAACTAAATAATTCGAACGTGGAGTTTCGTCAATATGCAACTCGTTGCATATTGAACTTCACTTAATATGTAGTAGTTGTTTGTTGTGCTTGTCATGCCATGCCCTGCGTTGCATATTAAACCGGACATGCATCATATTTGTTTGTGCATCATGTCATGCATATGTTGTGGTGTATCTTGTGTTGATTGTTTGTTTCGGATTATTCCTTCTCGATAGAGTTCCGAAAGCGTTCGGTGTGTGAGGATTCGTTCGACTACGTTGACTCGTCTTCTTCATGGACTCGCTCTTCTTCCAAGCGGGATCTCAGGCAAGATGACACATTTCCCTGAATACCACTACTATCATTGCTATGCTAGTTGTCCCGCTTTTATCGTTATGTCTCGCTACCTACCACTTGTTTGTCAAGCCTCCCAACATTGCCATGAAAAGCCTCTAACCCTCCACCTTCCTAACAAACCTTTGTTTGGCTATGTTACCGCTTGCTCAGCCCTTCTTATAGCGTTTCTAGCTGCAGGTGCAATTGCTTCCATGTGACAACATGGACATTCTTTTGTTATCACAATATTATTGCTATTTAATTTAATGCACTTATATACTTGGTAAAGGGTGGAAGGCTTGGCCTTTTGCTCGGTGTTTTGTTCCACTCTTGCCGCCCTAGTTACTTGTGAACCGGTGTTATGTTTCATAATTGAGCGCTCTAACATGCTCGGGGTTGTTATGGGACCCCCTTGATTTTTGTTTTGGGGTAAAACTTATCTGGCAAGGCCCAACATTGGTTTTACCATTTGCCAACCTAATAAAACTTGCATAGGGACTTTCCGGACCCCATGGATAATTAATCAACAAACCAGGCCAGTGCTCCTCATGAGTGTTGGTCCACCTACCTAGCAGTCGACGGTGCCACCTCGGGGCAACTCGAGGCATTTTCAGGCTACCGTCCACTTCGCATAGATGGATGATGCCCGTGGATAGAGAGCGCACGGCTCTAGATGCAGATCTGGCTCACCGGGAGGCCTTGCTGGATTTGTTTTACCTTTCTCGAACGTCTTGAGTGAGGAATTCCGATTTTTCTTCGGGCTATCTCGAGGTGGCGGATTTCTTGTGGAATTGCCTAGGAAGATCACGAGATCGGTGGTCGAGGTTATTCCCGTTGCGTGTGGTTAAGTTGTGATTGATGAGTTGGAGCACCCCTGCAGGGTTAAATCTTTCGGAAAGCGTGCCCGCGGTTATGTGGCAAACTTGGAAACTTTTTTTAACACCCGGTCGTAGCAAATTTGAAGTAAACCCAAATAAAATACACCAACCGTGTGCGTAACCGTGACTGTCTCTTCTCGTGAGTTCTTATCCGAGAGAGAACACGGTGGGGTTATGTTTGACGTAAGTAGGTGTTCAGGATCACTTAGTGATCATTACTAGTTCACGTCCGTTATGCGTAGACCACCATACTTTACTTTCTGTATTCGTAAGTTAGCCATTCAAATAAATGCTTAGTTGTTTGCTACAGCCTCACCACTCAACCATACCTCACCCATTAAGCTTTAATAGTCTTGATACCCTTGGAAATGAGATTGTTGAGTCCCTGTGAGTCACAAATTCTACAACAACAGTTGCAGGTGCAGGTAATGCGATGATTTGATGTGAGCGCGATGATTGTTTGATTTGGAGTTATTCTTCTTCATCAATCTAGGATGGGTTCCAGGCGGCAGCCTGGAATAGCAAGGAAGGATGTCATTTTATCGTTTGATTTCGTTCGTAGTCGGACCTTGCTCTTCTGTATGATGCTTGAATATGTTGTTATATCGATGCGATCTTGATGTACCTTGTGGCGAGTGTAAGCCAATTCCATATACTCATCCTTTCTGTAAATGTACTTGTAATGATATCCATTTTTGCAAAACGACGAGATGCGCTTCTATCCCTGTCGAGGCCCTCGTGCCAAAATAAAGATAGGATCGCATCTTGGGCTTGACACTGGCGAAGCGAAGATGGGATAGTAAACAATGTTGCATTTGTGATCAAGATGAAACTACACAACACCTCTTTCTCAAGTGCCAAATTACTATGGCGTACGATTCATGTAGCCTCTAATGTTAGCCTTCCCCATAGTATTAACATGTTATTTGGGACGTGGCTCAATGAAGTGGAACCAAGTACTGCGGCACATATTCAAATAGGAGTATGCGTATTGCTTTGAGCTATATGAAACTGCAGAAATGACATGATTTTTAACAGACAAACTCTTACTAATTTTTTGCAGGTTATATACAAAGCCACTGCTTGGATCCGTACGTGGTCGTTACTCAGTCATACAGGGGCCAATGAGTTTATGGTTATTGGATGCAATCGATGGGAGACGATAGCACGGGATACTTATGACTGGTTTGGATGGCGGTCCAAAAATAGGCTAGGTGTTTAGTCATCTTGTACTGTTTTCGCCAGTTATGGCAACTTTTGTTTTCATTTGCATTCGCTCTTTCGTGATCCTGTGCCGAATCTTAGACTTATTTGGACCTTTTGCGTAATAAAATTGTCTGCATGCATCAATCTGATGCAGAGGCCGGGGGTGACACTCCGTTTCAAAAAAAAACGTGCTAGTATATATGATTAAAGAGGAACTTACAGCAGATGCATATTCAACAAGAATATGAGCAAGAGTACTATTGTAAGAGGAACTTACAGCAGATGCATATTCAACAAGAATATGAGCAAGAGTACTATTGTAAGAGGAACTTACAGCAGATGCATATTCAACAAGAATATGAGCAAGAGTACTATTGTAAGAGTAACCACCATCAGATTGCTTGATACTGAGCTCTGCATTGAGCAAAGAAAGTGCAAACAACTTTATGCTACATTATGCAAAAAAATAAAGGGCAACATTTTCTGGAAAGCAGTTCAAGGAATCTACGCATCAGATTTAGTGTCTTGTTTTGTGATATCCAGCAACATTTTCCAGTCTCTGCAAGGATAAGAAGGTAGCCCACTGATCTCACCTTTCATGCATGGTTGTTTCTATGATCACAGGAGCTTATGTAGTTAGTATTTATATTAAGGCACGCATCACTTCCTATATTACGTATTGCTTGGTGACACAACAGTAAGCAAGTGAAATATGCCAAGCAAACATCTGAACTTGAGAACGCGTGAAGCATCCGAACTTTACTGTCCCCAACCAAATTTCTCACAGATTACACGAAATATGTTGCTCTAGCAGTCCCTGCACTAGAGTTTTCACCTCCCTTTAGCATACCATTCATCAATTCATGCCTAATTAACATCAAATTTCGCTAAAGCACTTATATCTTGTCCTCTTCTCGCATTGCTCCCAACACAGACGGTGGAACTAATTCCGGTAATCTCGCTCGATTTTTCCTCAACTCCAACCACAAATCGGGCGGAACCAGCTACAATCATGACACGGAACCACGCGCACCCGGTATGCGTAGCAATGAAGCGTTTCATCTACGGAAGCAACAACCGGTGGATCGGACCAGGGGAAAAGTCAAGAGATCCTCACCTCCTCCTTCCACCGCCGCCGTTGCTGCCTCCAAGGAAGAAAGCACGAAAAGAAAAGTTCCCGTGAGGGCCAGCAGCACCGTCGCCGCGCTCGCCGCCCGCCTCAGCGGCGCCATCGCCGACGTCTCTTTCTCTTCCTCTCTCAGCAGCGCCAAACGGAGACGTGTGAAGAGCAAGGAAGAGGACGGGGAAATACGAGCAAAAAAAAAAAAACTTCAAGAGGACGGGAAAGTGGGAGGAAAAATAAGAATTTTCTTATGAGGTTTGTTACGTGAAACTGTGAAACGGTTCACAAAGACTCGGATCCGTTCTCATTTACATTTTTTTTCTCAAAAAAAATTACACTTTTTTCTTATAGGAGACGCAGGAAGCGAGCGGCAAATAGAAATAAAAATATATAAAAATACAAATAGACAAAGCAGTCGAAGTGGGTTTGTAATCTCGGAGCCCTCTTCGTCCCACGTCATCTTCCTAAGGCCTTGTTTGGTAGGCAGGGATTGGGAGGGATTTTAGGGGCTTTTCCCTCTCGGGTTGAAAAGGCCAAAATTTCCTCGCCAGTCGTTTGGTTCGCCGGGCCAACCCCTACAATCCCCTCGTTTTTTCCTTCCAGTCACGGGATTTCTGCGCATCGAGGCACCGCTCGCGGCTTTGGGCGGGGCAGAGATTGACGGCGCAGCCACCGTCATCGCCGTCACGACTACCTCGTGGCTCGACTCTGTCCACGCCACCATCGGCACCGCCAACCAAAGTTATCGGAATCGCAATTCTGAATCGGATCTTAACTCCGTTGCTAGGATCGTGAATCGTAGAATCGTAACTATCAGGATCGTAGAAACTTAGATTCTATGAGCAAAATCGTAGAATCGGAGGGGCTAATTTGGATCGTATGATTGTAAGATTCTAAGACTTGAGGCGCGATCCTGACAGCTTTGCCGCCAACTTCACGCCCACGCCAACGGCAGCCTGCAAGCCGGGGATCCTCTGAAGCCGGCCTTTGTTGCAGCTTCCAAGTTGGCTCACCGACGCCGATGCCGCCACCACTGCCTCTCGCTATCGATTGTTGCCTCAACGTCGTCTGGTGGATCGCTCACCTCCTTGGTCGGAACATTGGCTTTCTCGTCAAAGGTATGGCTCCCCTGCTCCCCTGCCCGATCTCCTTCCTCCTCTCCTCACGCAAGAACCCTAGAAGTAGAAGAGTAAGATGAGATCTGCACAAAGAAATTCATGAGGTAGAGCTCTATCAGATTTTGAGTAGGGTCTGCTGCTTGTGACTTGCCATCCAAGTGGAGGCCAAGGTGCTCAATGACAATATGGTGCATCTGAAGTGACCAATTTTGTCCTATTGTTTTATTATTGCTTTTGTTAGTATCATACTTGTTAGCCCTTTTAGTCTTATTGTTTCTTAACTGTCTAGAGTCAAAATGAATCCACAGAACCTTGAGAGAATTAGGAAGAGGAGGGAAGAGGATGAAGATGACATGATCTTCTTTATTTGGCCAACATTGTACCAGGTCCTTAGTAGAATTGAAAAAATCAGCGACATAGCTCTTTCTTGTATGGCAAGAGGCGTGTTAATGAAATCCTTCAAGGTCATGTCAAGAATTGTCTGGTAGCTTTTAGGATGGAGCCGCATATCTTCGAAGTGCTGGCATCATATCTTAGAATGGAAAATTTGATGAAGGACAAGACAATCAGAGTGGAGAAGAAACTAGGCTTTTTCCTATACATGTTGTCTCACAACGCATCTTTTGAAGATCTACAACTAGAATACCAACATAGTGGGTGGACCTTCCATGAATACATCAACTCTTTCTTCGACATCGTCCCCACTCTACCTTGTCAATTTTCTGAAGAACCAAAGCATTGATGAATCTCATCCAAAGATTGCTATAGATCCAAGAATCTTCCAATACTTTGAGGTTTTCACCTTGACACTTTCACTTCTTCTCTTATCTATATCTTCAGATTTTGGATATTGACTTGCAATCAATCTATTCACAGAATTCCATAGGCGCCATAGATGGAACTCGTGCTCCTATGACAGTAACACCTGATAAAGTGGCTCCTTTCCGTAATAGGAAGGGAACGCTAAGCCAGAATGTCATGGTTGCATGTGACTTTGACCTAAACTTCACATTCATCTCATGTACTTCGGAGGGGTCGTCTAGAGATGCTAGAGTGTTGCAGTCGGCATTGAACCGTGGCTTCAAAGTTCCCAAAGGAAAGTTCTATTTGGTTGATGGTGGTTATGCAAATACCACGTCTTTCCTTGCACCGTATCGGGGTTTTTGGTATCATCTCAAGGAGTTTGGGCATGGACGCCATCGACCATAGAACTACAAGGAGTTATTCAATCTTCGGCATGTCGTGTTGCACAACCATGTGGAAAGGGCCATAGGAATTCCTAAGAAGCGTTTCACAATCCTTCATGTTGGTACATTCCATCAAATTGAAAACCAAGTCAAGATTCCAACAGCTGCGACAGTCTTCCATAATATCATCACGATGCATAAGGGCGATGAAAATTGGCTTGATAATCAACCCAGTAACATACCTACTAGTGAATTTGTTAACCTTTCGGATGATAATGATCACCAACACGTTAACCACCAAGATAATAACATACCAGGCAACAACTTGAGGGACGAGATTGCTAGGAGGATGTGGGATGATTTTCAATTTAACTAGCTAGTAACTTGTAGTAATTAACTCTTTTGTTATGTTCCTCATGTTGTAATGAGCTCTTTTGTTATGTTCGTCATGTATGGTGAACTCTTTGTTATGAATATTTCTATGACGTAATATTGATTCTAGTTTGATGAGCTCTTTGTTATATTACATGTTCATCATGTAAGATATGTATGCTAAAGGTTCTCCTATGTTCAACTTGATTCAAAGGAAAGGTTTGGAGTAAAAACCTGCCCCAAAGGCAATGAAAACTGTTGCTTCACCAAGAGGTATATTCCATGTTACGTGTGTCTCAACTTGTATTTCCTGAAACATATCTTTTTCATCTACACTTCTCTAATACTTGTGTTTGTGTAGTTGACAAGCCAAGTGAAAGCACATTTGCTCCCTTGGTGGTTTTGGTAATTAATAACAACATATATGTCATTGAACTAATGTTTCCACTAAGCATGTTTCAGGAAAAGTTCAATGATGGGTTGGCAAAAGGGTTGTGGAATACCCCAAGATGCAACGAAATAGATTGGCAAAGTTTCAAGCAAGCGGACTCTACATTTTACTTTGTGAGAATTCACTTTGAGTCCATAGGAAAGCTAATACTCTTAAAAGGGGGTAAGGTAGAGTTGGTGAACAAAATGCTCATACGTGCACAAGTGATAGACACCACATACACCCACAAGCTCTTCCACAAAAGTCTGTCCAAAGCCAAATATTCAAAATCAGTGCAACCAACACTTTCCACTCGGTGCCACCGATTCTCGGCCTCACACAGACTTAGCCAAACCCTAGCCCTTCGGTGCAACCGATTCCATTTTGGTTCCACCGAGTTTGGGTTGCCAACTTTCTGACCGTTGGTCCCACCGAGTTTGTTGAGTCGGCGCCACCGAGTCTAGCAATCTGACCGTTGGTCACCTTATCGATGCAATCGAGTTTTATATATTGGTCTCACCGAGATTCAAAAGTTGCTACCTTTAAGGTAACTTGGTACCACCAGGATTAACACATCGGTGTCACCGAGTTGTACTTATTAGGTGTAACGGTTGGATTTTTGGAGGTGCCTATATATACCCATCCACCACCACTCACTCGCAAGAGAAGCATTCAGAATAGATCCCCACTCATACCAACTGATTTTCTGAGAGAGAGCCACCTACTAATGTGTTGAGATCATGCCATTCCATTCCAACCTTATGAATCTTGATCTCTAGCCTCCCCAAGTTGCTTTCCACTCAATCAATCTCTTCCACCAAAGCCAAATCCGTGAGAGAGTGATTGTGTGTTGAGGAGTCTATCATCTTGAAGCACAAGAGCAAGGAGTTCATCGACACTATCGATCCTATTACCTTTTGGTGGGTGGTGCCTCCTAGATTGGTTAGCTGTTGCTCGGGAGCCTCCTACTTCGTGTTGTGGAGTGAACCAAGAAGTTTGTAAGGGCAAGGAGATCGCCTACTTCATGAAGATCTACCCCGAGTTAGGCTAGTCCTCCGTGGACGTAGGACATCATGGTATAGTCAAGGTTGCTTCTTCGTGGAACCTTCCATGGGTAGAGCCCTCCGTGGACTCTCACGACCATTACCCTTCGTGGGTTGAAGACTCCATAAACGTGGACGTACGATAGCACCACCAATCTAAACCACGGGAAAAACCATCATGTCTCCAAATTCTGTTTGATCTTCCTACCCTTCCTTTACTATTCATGCTTGTCTTTACTTTCCGCTGCTATACTCATATACATGCATGTGTAGGGTGTACTTGACTTGCTATGAATGCTAAAATCTGCCAACACTTCAAATTGAGAAGAAGTAGATTTTTAATTGGTCAAGTAGTCTAATCACCCCCCCTCTAGACCTATTTTCGATCCTATAAGTGGCATCAGAGCATTGGTCTCCATTGCATTGGTTTCACAACCTAGGAGAGTATGGCGTCTAGTGAGGTAAATTATCACTTTAGAGGTCCGTACTTTGATGACACTAATTTTTCTAGTTGGAAACACAAAATGAAAATGCATCTTCTTGGTCATAACTCCGCTGTTTGGGCTGTTGTTCGTGTTGGATTGCAAGGTGAATCCTTTGCGGATGGAAGGGAACCGGTGTTGGAAATATGCCCTAGAGGCAATAATAAAGTGGTTATTATTATATTTCCTTGTTCATGATAATTGTCTATTGTTCATGCTATAATTGTATTAACCGAAAACCGTAATACATGTGTGAATACATAGACCGCAACATGTCCCTAGTGAGCCTCTAGTTGGCTAGCTCGTTGATCAATAGATGGTCATGGTTTCATGGCCATGGACATTGGATGTCATTGATAACGGGATCACATCATTAGGACAATGATGTGATAGACAAGACCCAATCCTAAGCATAGCACAAGACCGTGTAGTTCGTCTGCTAAAGCTTTTCTAATGTCAAGTATCATTTCCTTAGACCATGAGATTGTGCAACTCTCGGGTACCGTAGGAATACCGTGGGTGTGCCAAACGTCACAACGTAACTGGGTGGCTATAAAGGTGCACTACGGGTATCCCCGAAAGTATCTGTTGGGTTGGCACGAATCAAGACTGGGAATTGTCACTCCGTGTGATGGAGAGGTATGTCGGGGCCCACTCGGTAATACATCATCACAATGAGCTCAATGTGACTAAGGAGTTAGTCACAGGATGTTGTGTTACAGAACAAGTAAAGCAACTTGCTGGTAACGAGATTGGAAAGGTATAGGGATACCGACGATCGAATCTCGGGCAAGTAACATACCGATTGACAAGGGAATTGTATACGGGATTGTTTTGAATCCCCGACATCGTGGTTCATCCGATGAGATCATCATGGAACATGTGGGAGATAATATGGGTATCCAGATCCCGCTATTGGTTATTGACCGGAGAGGTGTCTCGGTCATGACTGCATGGTTCCCGAACCCATAGGATCTACACAGTTAAGTTTGGATGACGCTAGGGTTGTATGGGAATAGTGTACGTGGTTACCAAAGGTTGTTCGGAGTCCCAGATGAGATCCCGGACGTCACGAGGAGTTCCAGAATGGTCCGCGGGTAAAGATTAATATATAGGAAGTGAGGTATTGGTCATCGGAAGTGTTCCGGGCATCACCGGTAACGTACCGGGACCATCGGAAGGGTTCCGGGGGTCCACCGTGTGGGGCCACCGGCACCAGAGGGCTGCATGGGCCTAAAGTTGGAGGGAACTAGCCCCTGGGTGGGCTGGTGCGCCTCCCACCAAGGCCCAAGGCGCAGCAACAACAAAGGGGGGGGCAAACCCTAGCGTAGATGGGCCCTAGGCCCACCCTAGGGCGCCTCCCCCCTCTCCCTCTCTTGGCCGCCGCCCCAAGGGGCCATCTAGGGTTGGCCGCCAGCCCTAGGGTGGGAACCCTAGGGGATGCGCCCCCTCCTCCTCCTCCTATAAATAGAGAGTCCTAGGGGCTATTGGCTCACACCAATCTCCCTCGGCAGCCCCTCTCCTCCTCCTGCTCCTCCGTAGTCCTTGTTGAAGCACTGTCGGAGTTGCCACGCTGCTCCACCTCCACCACACCGTCGTGCTGCTGTTGGAGCGGTCTCCCTCAACCTCTCCCTCCTCCATGCTGGATCAAGGCACGGGAGATGTCACCGGGCTGTACATGTGTTAAACGCGGAGGCGCCGTTGTTCGGCGCTTAGATCGGAATCAACCGCGATCTAAATCGCTGCGAGTACGACTCCACCAACCGCGTTCTTGTAACGCTTCCGCTTAGTGATCTTCAAAGGTATGAAGATGCACTCAAATCCCTTACTCGTTGCTGGTTTCACATAGATAGATCTTGGTGATACATAGGAAAATTTTGAATTACTACTACGTTACCCAAGAGTGGCATCATGAGCTAGGTCTATGCGTAGAATCTATGCACGAGTAGAACACAAGGTATTGTGGGCGTTGATTTTGTCAATTGGCTTGCTGTTACTAGTCTTATCTTGATTCGATGGCATTGTGGGATGAAGCGGCTCGGACCGACCTTACACGTACGCTTACGTGAGACTGGTTCCACCATAGATGCACTGGTTGCATAAGGTGGCTTGTGGGTGTCTGTCTCTCCCGCTTTAGTCGGATCGGATTCGATGAAAAGGGTCCTTATGAAGGGTAAATAGAAATTGGCATATCACGTTGTGGTTTTTGCGTAGGTAAGAAACATTCTTGCTAGAAATCTATAGCAGTCACGTAAAAACTTGCAAACAACAAATTACAGGACGTCTAACTTGTTTTTGTAGCATATGCCATGTGATGTGATATGGCCAAAGAATGTGATATGATATATGTGATGTATGAGATTGATCATGTTCTTGTAATAGGATTCACGACTTGCATGCCGATGAGTATGACAACTGGCAGGAGCCATAGGAGTTGGCTTAATTTATTAATTGACCTGCATGTCAACGCCATGTAATTACTTTACTTTATTGCTAAGTGTTAGCCATAGTAGTAGAATTAATAGTTGGCAAGAGGACTTCGTGGAGACACAATTATGGAGATCATGGTGTCGCGCCGGTGACAATGGTGATCATGCCGCACCCAGAAGATGGAGATCAAGGGCGCAAGATGATATTGGCCATATCATGTCACTTTATGATTTGCATGTGATGTTTATCATGTTTTGCATCTTATTTGCTTAGAACGACGGTAGCTTAAATAAGATGATCTCTCACTAAAATTTCAAGAAATGTGTTCCCCCTAGCTATGTGCCATTGCTAAGGTTCGTTGTCCCGAAGCACCACGTGATGATTAGGTGTGATAGGCTCTAACGTTCGCATACAACGGGTGTAAGCCAGATTTACACACGCAATACACTTAGGTTGACTTGACGAGCCTAGCATGTACAGACATGGCCTTGGAACACGAGAGACCGAAAGGTCGAACATGAGTCGTACAGAAGATATGATCAACATGGAGATGTTCACCATTGATGACTAGTCCATCTCACGTGATGATCGGACACGGGCTAGTTGACGTGGATCATGTGTCACTTGAATGACTAGAGAGATGTCTATCTAAGTGGGAGTTCATTAATAATTTGATTAGATGAACTTAATTATCATGAACTTAGTCTAAAAGTGTCTTTGAAAATTATGTCATAGATAGCTCGCGATGTAGCTCCCCTGTTTTATTGATACGGTCCTAGAGAAAAGTAAGTTGAAAGTTGATGGTAGCAATAATGCGGACTGGGTCCGTGATCTGAGGATTGTCCTCATTGCTGCACAAAAGGCTTATGTCCTTGATGCATTGCTAAGTGCACCACTCCCTCGAGTGTTGTCTGTAGATGTTGTGAACATATGACAGACACTTTCTGATGACTACTTAATAGTTCAATGCATCATGCATTAAGGCTTAGAATTGAGGCTCCAAAACGTTTTGAACGTCACGGAACATATAAGATGTTCTAAGAGATGAAATTGGGATTTCAGGCTCGTGCCTATGTTTAGAGGTATGAGACCTCCAACAAGATTCTTTGCCTGCAAGATAAAGGAGAATAGCTCAATCGGTGAGCATGTGCTCAGATTGTCTGGGTGCTACAATCACTTGAATCGAGTGGGAGTTAATCTTCCAGATAAGATAGTGATTAATACAGTTCTCCAAGTCACTGCCACCAAGCTACTAGAGCTTCATGATGAACTATAACATGCCAGGGATGGATAAGATGATCCATGAGTTGTTCGTGATGTTTGACACCACGAAGGTCGAAATCAAGAAGGAGCATCAAGTGTTGATGGTTAAGTAAAAAACCACTAGTTTCAAGAAGGGCAATGGCAAGAAGGGAAAAACTTCAGGAATGGCAAGCCAGTTGCCGCTCTAGTGAAGAAACCCAAGGTTGATCCCAAACCCGAGACTAAGTGCTTCTATTATGAGGAGAATGTTCGCTGAAGCGGAACAACCCTAGATACTTGGTAGATAAGAAGGTTGGCAATGTCGACAGAAGTATATTTGATATACGTGTTATTGATGTGTACCTTGATGGTACTCCTAGTAGCGCCTGGGTATTGGATACCGGTTCGGTTGCTAAGTGTTAGCAACTCGAAATAAAAGCTACGGAATAAACGGAGGCTAGCTAAGTGAAAGGTGACGATGTGTGTTGGAAGTGTTTCCAAGGTTGATATGATCACCATCGCACGCTCTCTCTACCTTCGGGATTTGTGATAAACCTAAATAAATGTTATTTGGTGTTTCCGTTGAGCATGAGCGTGATTAGATCATGTTTAGTGCAATACGGTTATTCATATACGTTAGAGAATAATGGTTATTCTGTTTACATGAATAATGCCTTCAATGGTCATGCACCCACTGGGAATGGTTTATTGAATCTTGATTGTAGTAGTCACATGTTCATAACATTGGTACCAAAAGATACAAAGTTAATAATGATAGTACCACATACTTGTGGCACTGCCGCTAAATGTCATATTGGTATATATCGCATGAAGAAACTCCATGCTAATGGATCTTTTGACTCACTCGATTTCGAATCGGTTGAGACATGCGAGCCATGCCTCTTGGGCAAGATGACTAAGACCCCATCTTCCAGTATGATGGAGCAGGCTAGTGGCTTATTGGAATTAATACATGTTGATGTATGTGGTACAATGAGTGTTGAAACACACAGTGGATATCGTTATTTTCTTTACCTTCAATGATGATTTGACTAAATATGGGGATATTTGCTTAATGAAACATGAGTCTGAAATGTTTGAAAGGTTCAAGGAGTTTCAGAATGAAGTTAAAGATCATCGTGACAAAAAGATAAAATGTCTACGATATGATCATGGACATGAATATCTGAGTTACGAGTTTGGTATGCAATTTAAGACAATGTGGAAATTGTTTCACAACTCACGCCTCTTGGAACACCATTGTGTGATGGTGTGTCCGAACGTCGTAGTCGTGCTCTATTGGATATAGTGCGTACTATGATGTCTCTTATCGTTTTGCCACTATCGTTATGGGGTTATGCATTAAATATAAATCCATTCACTTTAATAGGGCACCATCTAAGTCTGTTGAGATGACACCGTGAGAATTATGGTTTGACAGAAGCCTAAGCTGTCATTTCTTAATGTTCGGGGCTACGACGCTTATGTGAAAATGGGTTTTCACCTAATGAGCTCGAACCCAAAGCAGGCAAATGCATCTTCATAGAATACCCTAAGGAGACATTGGGTATACCTTCTATCCTAGATCCAAGCACAAAGGTGTTTGTTGCTAAGAACGGGTCCTTTCTCGAGAAAGAGTTTCTCTCGAAAGAATTGAGTGGGAGGAAGATAGAACTTGATGAGGTGGTTGAACCTTTGTTTCAACTAGAGAGTAGCGCAACACAGAAAGATGTTTCTGTGGAGCCTACGTCAATTGAAAAGGAATTTAATGATAATGATCATGAAGCTTCGGATCAAGTTACTATCAAACCTCGTAGGTCAACAAGGATGTGTACTGCTCCTGAGTAGTATGACAACCCTGTCTTGGATGTCATGTTGTTGGACAACGATGAACCTACGAACTATGGAGAAGCGATGGTGGGCCTGGATTCCAACAAATGGCTAGGAACCATGAAATCCAAGAAAGGATCCATGGATGAAAACCAAGTATGGACTTTGGCAGACTTGCCCGTTGAACGGCAGGTCGTTGAGTACAAATGGACCTTTGAGATGAACACAAACGCTAATGGTGAAATGTCACTGTTTAGAAAGCTCGACTTGTCGCGAAGAAGTTTCCGCCAAGTTCAAGGAGTTGACTGTGATAAGATTTTCTCATCCCTAGCGATGCTAAAAGTTTGTTAAAGTTATGTTAGTAGTTGTTGCATTTTTCAATTATGAAATCTGGCAGATGGATGTCAAAACAAGGCTTCCTTAACGGTTTCCGTGAGGAAGAGTTGTATGTGATACAACCAGAAGGTTTTGTCAATCCTAAGGATGCTAAAAGGTATGCAAACTCCAGCGATCCTTCTATGGACTGGAGCAAGCATCTCAGAGTTGGAATATGAGCTTTGATGAAGTGATCAAAGTTTTTGAGTTTATACAAAGTTTATGACAAACTTGTATTTACAAGAAAGTGAGTGGGAGCACTATAGAATTTCCGATAAGAATATGTAGTTGACATATTATTGATCGGAAATGATGTAGAATTTCTGGAAAGCATAAATGGTTGTTTGAAAAAAAGTTTTTCAAAGGAATACCTGGATAAAGCTACCTAATTGTTGGGCATCAAGATTTATAGAGATAGATCAAGATGCTTGATAATAATTTCAATGAGTACATACCTTGACAAGATATTGAAGAAGTTCAATATGGATCAGTCCAAGAAAGGGTTCTTGCCTGTATTAGAAGGTGTGAGATTGAGCACATCTCAATGCCCGACCACGGTAGAAAATAGAGAAAAGATGAGTGTCATCCCCTATGCTTCAGCCATAGGCTCTATATAGTATGCCATGCTGTTTACCGCATCTGTGTGTGCCTTGCCATGAGTTTGTCAAGGGGTACAAGAGAGATCCAGGAGTGGATCACTGGACAACGGTCAAAATCATCCTTAGCAACTAGAGGACTAAGGAAATATTTATCGATTATGGAGGTGATAAAGAGTTCGTCGTAAAGGGTTACGTCGATGAAAGCTTTAACACCAATCCGGATGACTCTTAGTAGAAATCCAGATACGTATAGTGGAGTAGCCATTTGGAATAGCTCCAAGTGGAGCATGGGAGCAGTATCTACAGTATGACATAGAAGTTTGCAAGGTACACACGAATCTGAATGTCGCAGACCTGTTGACTAAAACCTCTTTCACAAGCAAAACATGATCAAACCCCAGAACTAATTGGGTGTTAATCACATGATGATATGATCACAAGGTGATGTAAGTCTTAATCACATTGCGATGTGAACTAGATTATTGACTCTAGTGCAAGTGGGAGACTATTGGAAATATGCCCTAGAGGTAATAATAAAGTGGTTATTATTATATTTCCTTGTTCATGATAATTGTCTATTGTTCATGCTATAATTATATTAACCGGAAACCGTAATACATGTGTGAATACATAGACCACAACATGTCCCTAGTGAGCCTCTAGTTGGCTAGCTCGTTGATCAATAGATGGTCAACGTTTCATGGCCATGGACATTGGATGTCATTGATAACGGGATCACATCATTAGGAGAATGATGTGATGAACAAGACCCAATCCTAAGCATAGCACGAGATCGTGTAGTTCGTCTGCTAAAGCTTTTCTAATGTCAAGTATCATTTCCTTAGACCATGAGATTGTGCAACTCCTGGGTACCGTAGGAATACTTTGGGTGTGACAAACATCACAACGTAACTGGGTGGCTATAAAGGTGCACTACGGGTATCCCCGAAAGTATCTGTTGGGTTGGCACGAATCAAGACTGGGAATTGTCACTCCGTGTGACGGAGAGGTATCTCGGGGCCCACTCGGTAATACATCATCACAATGAGCTCAATGTGACTAAGGAATTAGTCACGTGATGATGTGTTACAGAATGAGTAAAGAGACTTGCCAGTAACGAGATTGAAAAGGTATAGGGATACCAACGATCAAATCTCGGGCAAGTAACATACCGATTGACAGGGGAATTGTATACGAGATTGTTTTGAATCCCCGACATCGTGGTTCATCCGATGAGATCATCGTGGAACATGTGGGAGCCAATATGGGTATCTAGATCCCACTATTGGTTATTCACCGGAGAGGTGTCTCAGTCATGACTACATGGTTCCCGAACCCGTAGGGTCTACACACTTAAGGTTCGATGACGCTAGGGTTGTATGGGAATAGTGTATGTGGTTACCGAAGGTTGTTCGGAGTCCCGGATGTGATCCCAGACATCACGAGGAGTTCCGGAATGGTTTGGAGGTAAAGATTAATATATAGGAAGTGAGGTATTGGTCATCGAAAGTGTTCCGGGCATCACCGGTAACGTACCGGGACCACCGGAAGGGTTCCGAGGGTCCATCATGTGGGGCCACCGGCACCAGAGGGCTTCATGGGCCTAAAGTGGGGGAGAACAAGCCCCTGGGTGGGCTGGTGCGCCTCCCACCAAGGCCCAAGGTGCAGCAAGAGCAAAGGGAGGGGGGTTGCAAACCCTAGCGCGGATGGGCTATAGGCTCACCCTAGGGCACCTCCCCCCTCTCCCTCCCTTGGCTGCCGCCCCAAGGGGTCATCTAGGGTTGGCCGTCAGCCCTAGGGTGGGAACCCTAGGGGCTGCGCCCCCCTCCTCCTCCTATAAATAGAGAGGCCTAGGGGCTGTTGGCTCACACCAATCTCCCTCGGGCAGCCCCTCTCCTACTCCTCCTCCTCCGTAGTCCTTGTTGAAGCACTGTCGGAGTTGCCACGCTGCTCCACCTCCACCACGCCGTCGTGCTGCTGTTGGAGCAGTCTCCCTCAACCTCTCCCTCCTCCTTGCTAGATCAAGGCGCAGGAGACGACACTGGGCTGTACATGTGTTGAACACGGAGGCGCCGTTGTTCGGCGCTTAGATCGGAATCAACCGCGATCTGAATCGTTGCGAGTACGACTCCACCAACCGCGTTCTTGTAACGCTTCCGCTTAGCGATCTTCAAAGGTATGAAGATGCACTCAAATCCCTTACTCGTTGCTTGTTTCACATAGATAGATCTTGGTGATACGTAGGAAAATTTTGAATTACTACTACGTTACCCAAGAACCGGATCGTGAAGCGACTGCGGATGAACTGAAGATGTTGCAATTAAATGCTCAAGCATGTGACATTCTCTTCAACTGCCTATGCCCTGACGAATTCAACAAAATCAGCCATCTTGAGAATGCGAAAGATATTTTGGATACTTTGGTTGATATGCATGAAGGTAGCAAATCCGTGAGAGATTCCAAGTTGGATGCTCTTCAGAGTCAGCTTTACAAGTTCAAGATGAAGGATGGTGGAGGAGTCGCTGAGATGTAATCTAGGCTAGCTCTCATCACCAATGAGATTGCCGGCTTAGGAAGCGAATAAATGACCGACAAATTCATCATCAAGAAGATACTTCAAGCTTTGGATTATCGATATGACACCGTACGCACATTGATCCAAATGATGTCCAACTACAAAGATCTCAAGACAACGAAAGTGATTGGAAGGATCGTTGCTCATGGGATGACACTCAAGGACAAGGAAGAGCTTCACCACAAGTCTAGCGGTGCTTACAAGGACACAAGTGATTCTCCCACAACTTCAAGCGACAACCTTGTCACAAATGAAGAGATAAGCCTGATGATCAAGAAATTCAACCAATTCTACAAGAATAGAAGCAATGATCGAAGCTCCAACTTAAGATATGAAGAGAAGCATTGGTCAAGTCGTGACCAAAACTACTACAATTGTGGGAAGCCCGGACACTACTCCAATGAGTGCACGGCTTCTTACAAAAGGAAAGAAGAGTCACCAAGAAGACGAAGCTCAAGAGACGAGTCACCTCGAAGAGAGAGAAGGAGTAGGGATGATTGTTATGAACAAAGACTCTCAAGGAGAAGTAGGGACTCGAAGAAGAAGGACAAGTACACCAAGAGCTACTCAAGAAGAAGACATCAAGCTCATGTTGGTGAATGGGTTTCCGACTCCGAATCCGATAACCACTCCGAGAGAAGCTACCACTCCAACTCCAACTATAGTCAAGATGAAGGTGTTGCCGGACTTGCACTAGTCACAATCGACTCCTACGACCTATTTGATTCACCAAATGAAGGGAGTGGATGTTGCTTCATGTCTAAAGTCCCCAAGGTATCACACCCCGAGTATCTTGATTTCATTAGTGATGAGGATGACTTGTTAATTGAAGATGACTTGCTATTTGACAAATATAGTAATGTTAGTCAAAATGAACTTGCTAGTAATCACTCTAGTCTAGATAAGTCGTGTGCTGATGATAAGTTGGAAATAGAATGACTAACTCAAGAACTAAAAACTCTTAAGTTATCTCGTGAGTCTACTATACAAGATCATAGAGAGCTTGAAAAGACACATGAGAAGCTCCGCTTCGAGAAGCTCCGCTTCGAGAAGCTCAATTTAGAGCAAGAGCATGAGTTCCTTAAAGCTATAAATGACGATCTTCGAAAGAAGACTTCCTCTTATTTAGCTAAACAACTTCTCTTGTCTACGTTCATGCCACAGCTTAAAACTAAGCAAACTAGTAACAAAGGCAAGAAAGGTTCTTCAACTAGTAGCATTAAAAATGATAAATCCAGTGATATTGCTTCTAGTAGTTCTATTGATCCCACTAACTCTTCTCTTAGCCAAGTTACACTTGAGCAAGAAAATAGACTTTTGAAAGGGATTATAGAGAAAGGTATCTACAAGAGTCTTGCCGGGTGCAAACAATTTGAGGAGATTGTACACAAACATGGAGGATACCGGAAGAACCGTGGTGTTGGCTACTTCAACACTAATGGAGTTGAATGGGAACAAGGTCAATACCCCAATCCGAAGTTTGTTCCTCAAAAGGAGAAGTATGAAAATACTCTCCCCAAGGGAACAAAAACTCAAGATGACCTTCCACCACAAGACCCCAAGCTCAAGGACAAGAACAAGCTTCAAGAGGACATTGACTCATATGAAAATGAATCCCAAGCTTTGGTGAAGTGGGTTCCCAAGGCTACTACAAGCTCAACTTCTACAAGTGCTACTTCAACCCCAAGGATCCCCATCAACTTGATGTGGGTCCCCAAGAAGAAGAACTAGAGAAGTTCTTGAGGGGTGACTCCACCAATGAAATCCACTCATATTCATTATTGACAAGAACTAGTTGCAATCAACATCAACATCATGCAATAGTTCAAGGAGTCACACATTCCCTCAAAGGTAAGCAAGGGACAATCTAATCAACAAATCAATGGACATTATCATGTATGCTTTGCACTCCATGTCCATAGATATCCTTGTATTTGTCTCTTGTGTGTTGGGACTAACCCATGTAGGTGAGAAGAGTAATGAAACAACAAGGATGCTCCCAACTCATGGTGATATTCATCAACTTTGAGCATCCACCACTACTTCACCTACATGAAGTCTTCATCTACAAAACCCAATGTTAGTTTATCCCTCCTATGGGGGGATGTCACATCAAGGGGAAGCTTTACTCTAAATCTTGAGTCAAAGCATCTCATAGAATGTGGCAACATTAAATGTTTTATGTAAAAGTGGTAACCCCACTTGTGCTTAAATGATGAGTATGACCTATGATCAATTATTCTTACTTGGCTCCTAAGTCAATATACTCATATATAGATGACTCCGTCATCGCCAAAGTGCTTGTTAGATGCTATTGTGTTTGTGCATGTTTGCCATGATTTCATTTGACATCTTATTGTGTGAGCATGTTTGTCTGCATTTATTTTCTCATTCGAGGATATCCGATTGTTGCTATTTGGATTTTCATTTTCATTTGCCAATTGGATATACAAAATGCATAGACCACCCCTTTATATATCAATGCTTTCTCACCTCATATTCTATTCATGTTGCATCACAAAATTTGAACAAGTACTTCTCAATCTCTCTCTGTGAGGAGCACTCGGAGTTCCATATCGTCAAGTATTGACCATTAAAACCTCCCAAGTGCATCTCGGTGGAACCAACTCCAAATTCTCGGTCTCACCGAATGCCTAGGGTTGATCTGGTTTTTCTATCTCAGTACTGCCGATTTCATATTCTCGGTTACACCGAGTTTCCCTGTCAGCTGACAGTTGCGAAACTCGGTGACACCAAAAATATCAAATTGGTGTCACCTACAGCGATGGGTATATATCCGATGGACCCCGACGCTTTGAATTTCACTCATCAAACGTTGCGCCTCCACAACCCTAGCTGCCACCCGAAGGCCCCTGGTCATCTCCTTGCTTCCCCGAGCGCTTCCACCACTGGGAATCACCGTCGTCTACGTTTTCTTCCCCAACGTCACCACCGTAGCGAATCCATCGCCATATTAGGGTATCGATTCGGCCCCGTCTCGTGCTTCTTTATCCGATTCTTGCACATTAGGGTTTATTCCCAGTCTATCCATAGTTTGAGAGCCTTTCGTCCAAAAGAAAATTCCATAGAGTAGAGGACGATCAATTTTTAGGGTTTTGTCATCCGCCACCTGTATCTCAGTAGAACCGATGCGAAGAAATCGGTGTCACCAATTTTCCTTTATGCCACAGTGAGAACAGCTCGGTGGAACCGAGTTCTCAACCGAAAATGGTGCCAAGTTCCTGGAAAGTAAGGTGTTTGTCTCGGTGTGACCAATTTTTTTGCCTCGGATGTACCAAAATACACTTGACATAACGCAAAACTTGGAAGATCTTTTGTTAAAACTTTCAAAAATCTCTGCCTTTTGTGATGACTTATCCTATTCCACTCTTCTATACTCTATTCACAGGTACGGAATGTTAGGCTCAGATAGTCCGAATTTGCCAAAGCAGAACATAGAGATGAGTTCACACACTAGTCCTGAGTCCAGTTCTTCCACAGATCCAAGCACTCCCAGCTCTCATGGGTTGCCTAAGGCCGCCACTAGGACAAGGAAGAGACTCAACTTAGAAGAGGAAGATTCTGATTTTGTCCCAGAAGAGGTTCTTGCTAAGAAGCAAGAGAAGGTTGCAAGGAAGTCTGCCAATGAGGCCGACTCATCTAGGAAGGTGGTCAGCAAGATCTATGCACCTGCAGAGACCATAGCACATGCGAATGCTAGGGCAACTTTGTCCATTGAGATTCCAAAGAAAGCTTTGCCTAAGAAGACAACTAGGAAGAGGATCATCTGTGTGATGGTAAGGCCAACCTCTATGTATGAGGATCCAGAGGAGGCTGCTGCCGCTGGTGCTGCTGCTGCTGAGGAGGAAGAGGAGGAACCTGCTGCTCAGGCCCCTCCTAAGAAGAAGGCCAAGAAACTTTTGGCTGATGCTATGCCCAAGCCAGGCCCCTCCAAGAGCACCAAGGCAACATCCAAGAAAGCTGCTGCACAGAAGTCCAAGAGGACTACCAGAGATATACCTGTTTCTGAGAAGAACAAGAAGTCCACTTTCAGAGAAGCCGATGATGACGAATATGCTAAGTCTGTCCTGATGAAGCTCAGACCTCACCTTCCAGTTCATGATGTTAGCCATCCTATTGATGTGGACATGAAGAATACGAAGATTCAGGCTTGAGGGCATGGAGAGCCATCCTATTGCTATGGACATGAAGAAGAAGATTGTTGTTGATTACAGGTTTTATACCAAGGAGCAGCAAGACTTCTATGAGACAGTTTTGCTTGACAACAGTCCTGCTGTAACAGCCCAGACCGACGCTCCAGAAGATTCCCCTTTCATTCAATTCTCGTCATGTGATTCGTCTGGTTGTCGCATTCATCATAGCAGAGCCTAGTGAGCGCGATACAGTTGGAGTTCTTCTTGTTCATCATCATCAATCTAGGATGGCTTCCAAGCGACAGCCTCGGATATCATGGATGGATGTCATTTTATCATTTGATTTCGTCCATAGTCGGACCCTGCTCTTCCGTACGATGTTTTGAATACGTTATTGTATTGATGTGATCTTGATGTAGGTTGTGGCGAGTGTAAGCCAATTCCATGTACTCATCTCTTCTGTACCTGTACTTGTGATGATATCCATTCTTGCAATACGACGAGATGCGCTCCTATCCCTGTCGAGGCCCTCGAGCCAAAATAAGGATAGGGTCGCATATTGGGCGTGACAAGTTGGTATCAGATCAGGTACCAACCTAGGATCCCCCTTGATTGATCGAACTTGGCTGAGTCAAATCTAGTAAAAAACTATTTTGAGTCTAGTTATATCGGAGAGTAGTATTCTTTTTGCTCTTCTTCTATGCTCTGGTGAGGAATTGTGACTTAGGAATTTTATTCTACTTCTCTTCTCGCTCAAAAAAAATTAGGATCACGTGGATATTTTGGAATTTATATGATGTCGATGTGACGGAGTTTTCTACTTGGTGCCTCGTGCTACCAAGGAGTAGAGCTCCAGGGGATTCTTGACACATCATTATCGTTCAGTTTCCTTAGTATATGAGGATGGAGGATGTTCGAAATTGCTTCAATACTTCTCCTGGCGAGATAAGATTGGAGTCACCCAGTACTGGGGAGGCGTCCGGGGTACTGCCATGTTTGGTATCGTTGTGTTTTCGAGGATCCGGGATAGATGGAGTTACGAAGCCTCTGGTGTTGTGTTGACCGATGGATACAGTTGGAGTGTAGGGCTTGTTAGTAGTGTGAGGTATTTTGCCTCCTTGTATCCCCAACACCAGATTGCATAACAAGAAAGACTTTGTAAATTCTTAGGTGGGAATTCAAGTAGTTACCTAGGATTATCCTTCCAACAAACGCAATGGGTTATGTATTTGTTTCCGGCTTAATTCCCAATCCTCATCCTTTGTTTTGTTTTCAATATGGTAATTCGAGTTGCTTCGATGTCAAGTGGTGATTTCATATCTTTTCTAAGTAGTGTTCTCATATTTTTATGGGAATTCTAATCCTTTTGTTCAACTGGAGTTGTCTTAAAATTCTTTTCAACCGGTGCGCTCCTCTTCAAGATAGTCAATCATCTCCAATATTTGCAAGGTCAATCCTTATATTTATTTCCGGAGTTCCTTTAATCAGTCCTAAGTAGTCTTTTTTTCCACCCTCCTACCCTTTTTTTCTTCAATGATTATACTCTCATCCAAATGCCTTTCTTTTCATTGATGTTTTCGCTATCTTTTCTTTTGTATCGTATCTGAGGATTCATTGTGAAGATCCTCAAGTGATTCAAATTCATCATTTCCTTATTCATGTTTTCCTTCCTGGTGGATTCAATTCAAGATCTCGGTGTTCTTCATATCCTTTCAATCGCTAAATGCTTCCCCATGTCATAAATTCTGTCCAAGTATCTCTTGTTTTTCGTGTCTCTCTATTCTATCTGGAGTGCTGAAGATATCTCAGAAGACTTTCATTTCCATTCATATCCTCTTAAATTATTTAGAGGTTGTCACCTCATGAAGTTCTTAATTTTTCTACTACAATATCTCTTTCTAAGCAATTGTCTCAACGGTGGTTTCTTTCGAGTGGGCCCATAACCCACAGGTTTTTCCCCTGGATCTTACCTGGCTCTTCAAATATTTCCGGAGATGTCCTCAAGTTCTTTTCAAATATGATGTAAGAATGATTTTCATCGGTCATATTCCTTCTCCATAATTGCTTCGAATTATTTTCAGCATTGGCTCAACCTTTTCTTTATTCATTGTTCTCGGGTGTCTTAGTGATTCATGGTGTTGATTCTCGTCATCATTCCTAGCATTGAAGACCGAAGGAGAGTTTCCCTTAAATCGTTGTTCGTTCTTCCAAAGATTCATGGTTTCACGTTGTTGGTATCATCTCAATTGTTCTGATCATGAGTAATTCCTCCCATATCTATCTGGTGCATTTCATAATTGTTTTCATTTCTCGATCCTCCTGAAGGCCATCATTTCAGAAGATTTCTTCATTCTCAGCTTTCAGCTTTCGTTTTCAAATTCTTCTCAATTGTGTCCCTTCATTCGTATCTCATTTATTCCGGTGCCTTGTGAAGTTTTCCATTAGATGGATCGTGATCTCTTCGTTCGCATGTATCTTTGTTCAATCGTAGTATACTCATTCATTGTGAATTCTTACCGGTGTTCTCTTTCAAGACTTCTTCAAGTTTGTGATCTCTCTCTCTCTCTCTCTCTCTCTCTCTCTTCAATTCTTTGCAAGAAGAATAAGTGGCGTGTGAAATCCATTGCTTGTCATCAATTCAACGTGATGAAGGATAAGCATAACATAATTCTTATTCTAGTTTCATCAAGGTGATTTCAATCCTTCTTCCGGAGTGTTCATGGCATCAAATTCTTGGTTGTTCATCTTTTTTTCTAGAGTTCCATGTTTTTCTCAAGCATATCTTTGCGAAGTTTCATCTAAATCCTTGCAACATCATAATCTATTCTTTTCAACCGCATTCTTTTGATCGTCCTTTCATCCTGGTGTTCGCCAAGAGGTCCTTCATGGTGGTTTGTTAAGGATGTAATTCTTCTCGAAGTTTTCTTCATGATTCTTGTTGGAGGTGCTCAAGTATTCTTTATCTTGGATTTCTAAGTTCAATCCCGTCTCCATTGTCTTTTGAGATGGTGTTATTAAATTCTTGACTATGAGGAGTCTCTAAGGAAAATTATCAAGAATAAGATAAGTAAAACCCATCTTGTCTTCTCGGAGTTATCTTGGGTTGTATTTCACCTAAAGAATTTCCTAAGGATTGTTGCTATCATGGTGTCATAAATGATTCAAGTGTCTCCTTCACCTCTTGGTGAAAGAATTTTTCATATCTTGTTGCCCTCAAGCAATCAATCGTTTCTGTTGTGGCAGGTTCTCACCTCATAATTTTGAGATGTTTTCCATAAGCCCATAACAAGCTATTCTTTTTGTTGTTGGTTTTTCAACAACCCCGTTCAACTGTGCTTTAGAACTTCATTGGTGGTGGAAGTTTTCATTTTCTCCTTCGTTCTTTTCCTTCCATAGATCTAGTTTCTATTCTTTTGTCCGGAGGAATCGTGAGGTTGCTCTCTTCGAATCATCATCTTGTGTTATCAAGATAATGTTCTTTCTTTTCTCATTCGTTTTACCGGAGTGTTCTATTCTATGTTCAAGTTCTTTCCTTCTTATCAAGTTTTGCCTCTCTTTCCTACCGAAGTGCTACCGAAATTTCTTGTGAATTCTTGCTTGTTACCATGTCATTCTTCATCTCATTGAAACCTTCAATGATCATTGGTTTCACTCATTTGTCAGAGAAGCAACTAAGTTTACCTTTTGCTCTTTCTCTTATCCTTCTCATTCATAGATCTCGGGACGAGATTCTCGTGTAGTGGAGGAGAGTTGTAACAGCCCAGACCGACGCTCAAGAAGATTCCCCTTTTATTCCATTCTCGTCATGTGATTCGTCCGGTTGTCGCATTCATCATAGCATCATCACTCGTTTTTGAAAACTTGCATCCCTTCGTGTTTGCCAGTTCTCTCAATTCGTGTCATTGTCCGTTTTGAGTCCAACCACACACGCACGCGCCCGTGACATCGTTTAAAAAATGTTTTAAAAGGCGCGCTAAAAATATTCTCGGATTGTGTCGAAAGTTGGCGTGCGTTCTTGTTATATTGTAGGTGGACCACCTACCAAATTTCGTCGCAGTCAAAGGTCATTTAATACCCCAACGGTCAGTCGTAGATGTGCGTCATCGGTTTATCTGTCGGACATTTACGATGTTGTAAAACTTCATTGCCGGGCTGCAAACTTCCCTCTCTTCTTGGCCGAACCACCTCTTCAGAGCCCACTACCCTAACCTACCCCCCATTTGCTTCGAGACCGCCTGATCGAGATCCGACGGTCGAAATCAGGGCAAAACCCCCCTAACCTAGCCCAAACTGCTATAAATAAACCCCTAGACTTCCACTTTGGGCAACCCTATCCGATTGCCTTGTTTTCCGCGCGCCTCCAGCCCTCAGCCGCCACTTGGCGCACCTCCTCCCACCTCCAGCTGCCAGGGCCCGACGAAGCCCATCTAGGCCTGCCTGGGCCCGATCCGAGCCGTCGCCGCCCTGCCCTTGATCTGCCCGAGCTCCCTGTGCCTCCTCCTGCTTGCCTCCGTATCCTATGCCACCGCGCCGCTCGTTAGCCCCGTTGCCCCACCTCAGGGACCCCGTAGCTGCGCACCCTCGCTGCCGCGCCCGTCGCCGGAGTGCCTTGCCGTGCCATGCTCTGCCTCGCCTCGAGATCCCAGTGCCATGAAATCCTTGCCCCACCACTGGATCGAGATCCCGCTGGTGGGAATGGATTCCTCGGCTTCGAATCTGGCCGATTCGAGCCTCCCCATGCTCGCTGGACCTCCGCGCCCTGCGTCGCCGTAAGCCACCGTCGTTAGTGTTGACCTGCGGCTGCCCATGTATCTTGTGGTGCGGGAGCTAGAGGACGAACCCTCGTTGACCTAGGCTTGGGCCAGCCTCTCCCACAGCCGCACATGGGCCTCTCCCAGTCGCGAGGCCTAGCTCCCGCTCCCCCTGGCCACTAGCTCCTTCGACTGGGCCTTGAGACCACGAGGTGAGTGCCCCAGCATCCCAACCCTTTGCTCGAGCGTGAGTTTGCTATCATGTAACTGTTGGGCCAGCAGGATCCGACCCATGCCTGTTTTTTTAGTCCCCATGAATTTGGCTATTTATCCAATGATTAACAGAATTGCAAAAAAAACCTAACTTCATGCATTAATAACTTTTCAACCGTGCATCATATGTAAAAACTCTATATATGTAATATGACTGGAATTTCACGTAGTTTCACAATATTCAAATCTCACATGTGTTTAAAATGTTTAACTTGTTGTTTCCCTGTAATTTGCATAAATGCCATGTAAAATGATTTATTTAATAACTATTGAACCATAGCTCCGATTAAAATGTTTTACATATGTAACTTGAGTAGAAAAACGTGTAGGATCTCATGCCACACTTTATTTCCTTGTTTAATAAATATAAAATTGTGTTAGGATAGATCTGCACCAAATTCATATCATGCTTATGAGGACGTTTCAGAAATACTATAAGTTGTTTCCGACGTCATTTAAGATGCCTAGATGATATAGTTATGTATGCTTCACCGTTTGCCATGTTAAACAACATTTAATATTGATGAGTACCTAAACGAGAGTGAACTAAATAATTCAAACGTGGAGTTTCGTCAATATGCAACTCGTTGCATATTGAACTTCACTTAATGTGTAGTAGTTGTTTGTTGTTCTTGCCATTCCATGCCTTGCATAATTAAATGGACATGCATCATATTGGTTTGTGCATCATGTCATGCATATGTTGTGGTGTATCGTGTTTTGATTGTATGTTCGGATTGTTCCTTCTCGATAGAGTTCCGATAGCGTTCGGAGTGTGAGCATTCTTTCGACTACGTTGGCACGTCTTCTTCAAGGAATCGTTCTTATTCCAAGCGGGATCTCAGGCAAGATGACACATTTCCCTGGATACCACTACTATCATTGCTATGCTAGTTGTCTCGCTTCCATCGTTATGTGTCACTACCTACCACTTGTTTGTCAAGCCTCCCTAAATGGCCATGATAAGCCTCTAAGCCCTCCACATCCCAGCAAAGCTCTGTTTGGCTATGTTACCACTTGCTCAGCCCTTCTTATTGCGTTTCTAGCTGCAGGTGCAATTGCTTCCATGTGTTAACATGGACATTCTTTTGTTATCACAATATTATTGCTATTTAATTTAATGCACATATATACTTGGTAACGGTGGAAGGCTTGTACTTTTGCTCTATGTTTTGTTCCACTCTTGCCGCTCTAATTACTTGTGAACCGATGTTATGTTCCATAATTGAGCACTCCTAACATGCTCGAGGTTGTTATGGGGACCCCCTTGATTTTCATTTTTGGATAAAACTCGTCTGGCAAGGCCCAACATTGATACTACATTTGCCTAATAACTAATAAAAATTGCATGGGGACCCACCGGCACCCGCGTATCTTTAATCAACAACCTGGGCTAGTGCTCCTCATGAGTGTTGGTCCAAAACAGAGCCACTCGCGGGGCCACGTCGGGGCAACTCGATGGATTTCTATCAGGTCATTGTACGTAGTGTTCATCCGGTCGTGTCCTGAGAATGAGATACGCGACTCTTATTGGGTTCATCGACAGGTCGGGCGGCCTTGCTAGATTTGTTTCACCTTTCTCGAACATCTTGCGCGTGGGATTTTGACGATACTTCGGGCTATCTCGAACTTGAGATTTTCCATTGGGATTCCGCAAATACTACGGTTGATTCCGTGGTTGAGGAATTCCAACGCGGCATGTGGTTAATTTGTGATGGATGAGTTGGAGCACCCCTACAGGGTTAAATCTTTTGGAAAGCCGTGCCCATGGTTATGTGGCAAACTTGAATTTTTTTTATTAACACCCGGTCATAGCAAACTTGAAATAAACTCAAATAAAATACACCAACCGTGTGCGTAACCATGACTGTCTCTTGTCGTGAGTTCTTATCCGAGAGAGAACATGGTGGGGTTATGTTTGACGTAAGTAGGTGTTCAGGATCACTTAGTGATCATTGCTAGTTCACGCCTGTTACGCGTAGACCACCATACCGTACTTTCCGTATTCGTAAGTTAGCCACTCAAATAAATGCTTAGTTGTTTGCTGCAGCCTCACCACTTAACTATACCTCACCCATTAAGCTTTGCTAGTCTTGATACCCTTGGAAAAGAGATTAATGAGTACCTGTGGCTCACAGATTACTACAACGAAGTTGCAGGTGCAGGTATTGGGATGATGTCACGTGAACGCGATGCTTGTTTGATTTGGAGTTCTTATTCTTCTTCATCAATCTAGGTTGGGTTACAGGCGACAGCCTGGGATAGTAAGGATGGATATCATTTTATCGTTTGATTTCGTCTGTAGTCGGACCCTGCTCTTCTGTATGATGTTTTGAATATGTTATTGTATTGATGTGAGCTTGATGTAGCTTGTGGCGGGTGTAAGCCAATTCCATATACTCATCTCTTCTGTACATGTACTTGTAATGATATCCATTCTTGCAACACGACGAGATGCGCTCCTATTCCTGTCGAGGCCCTTGAGCCAGAATAAGGATAGGGTCGCATCTTGGGCGTGACAAGTTGGTATCAGAGCCAGTACCGACATAGGAGCCCCCTTGATTGATCGAACTTGGCTGAGTCAAGTCTAGTACTAAAACTATTCTGAGTCTAGTTATATCGGAGAGTAGGATTCTTTTTGCTCCTCTTCTATGCTCTGGTGAGGAATTGCGACTAAGGAATTTTATTCTACTCCTCTTCTCGCTCAAAAAAATAGGATCACACGGATATTTTGGAATCTACATGATGACGATGTGACGGAGTTCTGTACTTGGTGCCTCCTGTTACTGAGGAGTAGAGCTCCAGGGGATTCTTGACACATTGTTATCGTTCAGTTTCCTTAGTATCTCAGGACGAAGGATGTTCGAAATTTCTTCAATACTTCTCTTCGCGAGATAAGATCGGAGCCACCCAGTACTGGGGAGGCGTCCGAGGTACTGCCATGTTTGGTATCGTTGTGTTTTCGAGGATCCGGGATAGATGGAGTTCCGAAGCCTCTAGTTATGTGTTGATGGATGGATACAGTTGGAGTGTAGGGCTTGTTAGTTGTGTGAGATATTTTGCCTCCCTATATCCCCAACACCAGATTGCATGACAAGAAAGACTTCAGAAATTCTTAGGTGGGAATTCAAGTAGTTACCTAGGATTATCCTTCCAACAAATGCAATGGGTTAAGTATTTGTTTTCGGCTTTATTCCCAATCCTCATCCTTTGTTTTGTTTTGAAAATGGTAATTCAAGTTGCTTCGATGTCAAGTGGTGATTTCATATCTTTTCTAAGTAGTGTTCTCATATTTTTACGGGAATGCTAATCCTTTTGTTCAACTAGAGTTGTCTTGAAACTCTTTTCAGCCGGTGCCCTCCTCTTCAAGATATTCAATCATC
Organism: Hordeum marinum; assembly: GCA_022496015.1. NCBI lineage: Eukaryota > Viridiplantae > Streptophyta > Magnoliopsida > Poales > Poaceae > Hordeum > Hordeum marinum. Next base: position 166,538,219 of record CM039675.1, read on the forward strand.
TCCAGTATTTGCAAGGTCAATCCTTATATTTCTTTTCGGAGTTCCTTTCATCCGTCCTAAGTAGTCTTTGTTTTTCCCCACCCTCCCGCCCTTTTTTTCAATAATCATATTCTCATCCAAATGCCTTTCTTTTTATCGATGCTTTTGCTATTTTTTATTTTGTATCGTATCCGGGGATTCATTGTGAAGATCCTCAAGTGATTCGAATTCATCATTTCCTTATTCTTGTTTTCCTTCCCAGTGGATTCAATTCAAGATCTCGGTGTTCTTCATATCCTTTCAATCGCTAAATGCTTCCCCATGTCGGAAATTCTATCCAAGTATCTCTTGTTTTTTGTCTCTCTCTCTATTCTATCCGGGGTGCTGAAGATATCTGAGAAGACTTTCATTTCCATGCATATCCTCTTAAATTATTTAGAGGTTCTCACCTCATCAAGTTCTTAATTTTTCTGGTGCAATATCTGTTTCTAAGCGATTGTATCAATGGTGGTTTCTTTTGAGTCGGCCAATAACCCACAGGTTTTTCCCGAGGATCTTACCTGGCTCTTATAATCTTTCGGGAGATGTCCTCAAGTTCTTTTCAAATATGATGTACGAATGATTTTCATTAGTCATAATCCTTCTCCATAATCGCTTCAAATTATTTTCAGCATTGGCTCAACCTTTTCTTTATTCATTGTTTCGGAGTGTCTTAGTGATTCATGGTGTTGATTCTCGTCATCATTCCCAGCATTGAAGACCGAAGGACAGTTTCCCTTAAATCGTTGTTCATTCTTCCAGAGATTCATGGTTTCAGGTTGTTGGTATCACCTCAATTGTTTTGATCATGAGTAATTCCTCCCATATCTATCCGGTGCATTTCATAATTGTTTTCATTTCTCGATCCTCCCAAAGGCCATTATTTCAGAAGATTTCTTCGTTCTCAGCTTTCAGCTTTCGTTCTCAAATTCTTCTCAATTGTGTCCCTTCGTTCGTATCTCAATTATTCCAGTGCCTTGTGAAGTTTTGCATTAGGTGTATCGTGATCTCTTCGTTCGCATGTATCTTTGTTCAATCATACTATACTCATTCGCTGTAAATTCTTACCGGTGTTCTCGTTCAAGACTTCTTCAAGTTTGTGATCTATCTCTCTCTATCTTCAATTCTTTGCAAGAAGAATAAGTGGTGTGCGAAATCCGTTGCTTGTCATCAATTCAACGCGATGAGGGATAAGCATAAAATAATTCTTATTCTAGTTTCATCAAGGTGATTTCAATCCTTGTTCCGGAGCGTTCATGGCATCAAATTCTTGGTTGTTCATCTTTTCTTCTAGAGTTCCATGTTTTTCTCAAGCATCTCTTTGCGAAGTTTCATATAAATCCTTGGAACATCATAATCTATTCTTTTCAACCGCATTCTTTTGATCGTCCTTTCATCCCGGTGTTCGCCAAGAGGTCCTTCATGGTGGTTTGTTAAGGATGTAATTCGTCTCGAAGTGTTCTTCAAGATTCTTGTAGGAGGTGCTCAGGTGTTCTTTATCTTGGATTTCTAAGTTCAATTCATTCTCCATTGTCTTTTGAGATGGTGTTATTAAATTCTTGATTATGAGGAGTCTTGAAGGAAAATTGTCAAGAATAAGATAAGTAAAACCCATCTTGTCTTCTCGGAGTTATCTTGGGTTGGATTTCACCTAAATCATTTCCTAAGGATTGTTGCTATCATGGTGTCATAAATGATTCAAGTGTCTCCTCCACCTCTTGGTGAAAGAAGTTTTGCATATCTTGTTGCCCTCAAGCAATCAATCGTTTCTATTGTGGCATGTTCTCACCTCATAATTTTGAGATGTTTTCCATAAGCCCATAACAAGCTATTCTTTTCGTTGTTGGTTTTTCAACAACCCTGTTCAACCGTGCTTTAGAACTTCATTGGTGGTGGAAGTTGTCATTTTCTCCTTTGTTCTCTTCCTTCCATAGATCTAGCTTCTATTCTTTTGTTCGGAGGAATCGTGAGGTTGCTCTCTTTGAATCATCATCTTGTGTTATCAAGATCATGTTCTTTCTTTGCTCATTCGTTTTACCAGAGTGTTTTGTTCTATGTTCAAGTTCTTTCCTTCTTATCAAGTTTTGCCTCTCTTTCCTACCGAAGTGCTACCGAAATTTCTTGTGAATTCTTGCTTGTTACCATGTCATTCTTCATCTTGTTGAAACCTTTAATGATCATTGGTTTCACTTGTTTGTCAGAGAAGCAACTAAGTCTACCTTTTGGTCTTTCTCTTATCCTTCTCATTCATAGATCTCGGGACGAGATCCTCGTGTAGTGGAGGAGAGTTGTAACAGCCCAGATCGACACTCCAGAAGATTCCCCTTTTATTCCATTCTCGTCATGTGATTCGTCTGGTTGTCACATTCATCGTAGCATCATTCGCATCATCTGCATAGCATCAACACTCATTTTTGAAATCTTGCATATGTTCGTGTTTGCCGGTTCTCTCAATTCATGTCGTTATCCATTTCGAGTCCAACCACACACACACGCGCCCGCAACATCGTTTAAAAAATGTGTTAAAAGGCGTGCTAAAAATATTCTCGGATTGTGTCAAAAGTTGGTGTGCATTCTTGTTATATAGTAGGTGGACCGCCTGCCAAATTTCGTCGCAATGAGAGGTCGTTTAATACCCCAACGATCAGTCATAGAAGTGCGTCATCGGTTTATCTGTCGGACCTTGACGGTGTTGTAAAACTTCATTGCCGGGCCACAAATTTCTCTCTCTTTTTGGCCCAACCACCGCTTCACAACCCACTACTCTAACCTACCCCCCCCTTTGCTTCCAGACCGCCCGATCGAGATCCGACGGTCGAAATCGGGGTAAACCCCCCTAACCTAGCCCAAACTGCTATAAATAGACCCCTAGACTTCCACTTTGGAAAACCCTAGTTGATTGCCTTGTTTCCGCATGCCTCCAGCCCTCAGCCGCTACTTGGCGCACCTCCTCCCACCTCCAGCCACTAGGGCCCGACGAAGCCCATCCAGGCCCGCCCGGGCCCGATCTGAGCCGTCGCCGCCATGCCCTCGATCTGCCCGAGCTCCCTGCGCCTCCTCCTGCTTGCCTCCGCGTCCCATGCCGCCGCGCCGCTCGTCAGCCCTGCTGCCCCGCCTTAGGGACCCCATCGCCGCGTACCCTCGCCGCCGGGCCTGTCGCCGGAGCGCCGTCTGCGCCATGCTCTGCCTCGCCCCGAGCTCCTAGCTCCATAAATCCTTGCCCCGTCGCCGGATCGAGCTCCCGCTGGTGGGAACGGGTTCCTCTGCTCTGGATCCGGCTGATCCGAGCCTCCCCGTGCCCACCGGACCTCCGCGCCCTGCGTCATCGGAAGCTGTCATCCTCGGTGTTGACCTGCGTCTGCCCCTGTATCCTGTCGTGCGGGAGCACGAGGACGAACCCCCATTGACCCATGCTTGGGCTAGCCTCTCCTAGAGCCGCACATGGGCCTCTCCCAGCTGTGAGGCCCAGCTCCCCCCCCGACCACTAGCTCCTTCGACTGGGCCTTGAGACCACGAGGTGAGTGCCCCAGCATCCCAACCCTTTGCTCGAGCGTGAGTTTGCTATCATGTAACTGTTGGGCGAGCAGGATTCGGCCCATGCCTGGTTTTTCTAGTCCTCGCGAATTTGGCTATTTATCCAATGATTTACAGAATTGCAGAAAAAACCCTAACTTCATGCATTAATAACTTTTCAATCGTGCATCATATGTAAAAACTTTATATATGTAATATGACTGGACTCTCGTGTAGATTCACAATATTCAACTATCACATGTGTTTAAAATGTTTAACTTGTTGTTTCCATGTAATTTGTGTAAATGCCATGTAAAATGATTTATTTAATAACTATTGAACCATAGCTCCGATTAAAATGTTTTACATGTGTAACTTGACTAGAAAAACGTGTAGAATCTTATGCCACAATTGATTTCCTTGTCTAATAAATATAAAATTGTGTTAGTACAGATCTGCACCAAATTCATATCATGCTGATGAGGACGTTTCGGAAATACTATAAGTTGTTTCCGGCCTCATTTAAGATGCCTAGATGATATAGTTATGTATGCTTCATCGTTTGCCATGTTAAACAACATTTAATATTGATGAGTACCTAAAAGAGAGTGAACTAAATAATTCGAACATGGAGTTTCGTCAATATGCAACTCGTTGCATATTGAATTTCACTTAATGTGTACTAGTTGTTTGTTGTTCTTCCCATGCCATGCCTTGCATAATTAAATGGACATGTATCATATTGGTTTGTGCATCATGCCATGCATATGTTGTGCTGTATCATGTCTTGATTGTTTGTCCGCATTGTTCCTTCTCGATAGAGTTCCAAAAGCGTTCAGAGTGTGAGGATTCGTTTGAATACATTGGCATGTCTTCTTCATGGAATCATTCTTCTTCCAAGCAGGATCTTAGGAAAGATGACACATTTCCCTAGATACCACTACTATCATTGCGATGCTAGTTGTCTTGCTTCCATCGTTATGTCTCGCTACCTACCACTTGTTTGTCAAGCCTCCCAACATTGCCATGATAAGCCTCTAACCCCTCCACATCCCAGCAAACCTTTGTTTGGCTATTTTACCGCTTGCTCAGCCCTTCTTATAGCGTTTCTAGCTGTAGGTGCAATTGCTTCCATGTGTTAACATGGACATTCTTTTGTTATCAAAATATTATTGCTATTAAATTTAATGCACATATATACTTGGTAAAGGTGGAAGGCTTGGCCTTTTGCTTAGTGTTTTGTTCCACTCTTGCTGCTCTAGTTACTTGTGAATCGGTGTTATGTTCCATAATTGAGCGTGTTGGGGAACGTTGCATGGGAAACAAAAATTTTCCTATGCTTCACCAAGATAAATCTAGGAGATGAGTATCTATGAGAGGAGAGACTGGATCTACGTACCCTTGTAGATTGCTAAGCGGAAGCGTTAAAGAATGCGGTTGATGTAGTGGTACGTTTCCGCGATCCAAATCGCAAGCCGTCCCACGAACTCCCGATCAAGTGCCGAACAGACGGCACCTCCGCGTTCAGCACACGTGCAGCTCGATGAAGATCTCCGCCTTGTTGATCCAGTAAGAGGGAGCAGAGAGGTAGATGGGTTCACCGGCAGCACAACAGCATGGTGGCGGTGGTGGTGGAGCTGATCCGGTAGAGCTTCGCTAAGCGGCACCGAACCAATCTACTAGAGGAGAGACTATCGGAGAGGGAGGAAGGGCTGCACCGTGGCTTAGGATATAGCTGCCCTCCTCCCTCTCTCATATATAAAGGGGGAAGGGGGAAGGGGCTGCACCCTAGGGTTCCCACCCCTAGGGGCGGCGGCCAAGAGGAAGGGGGCGGCGGCCAAGGGGTGCCTTGGCCCCCAAGGCAGGGTGGCTGACCCCCTTAGGGTTTCCTCCTTCCACCCTTAGGCCACATGGGCCCTTGTGGGATGGGCAGCCAGCCCACCAGGGGCTGGTGTGCCATCTCTCATAGCCCATGTGGCCCTTCGGGGCTGGTGGACCCCCGGGACCCTCCCGGCATCCCCGGGACCCTCCCGGCATCCCCGGTACATTACCGGTGATGCCCGAACTTTTCCCGGTAACCAACACGGAACTTACCATATATGAATCTTTACCTCCGAACCACTCCGAAACTCCTCGTCACGTTCGGGATCTCATCCGGGACTCCGAACAACCTTCGGTCACCAACACACATAACTCATCTATACCGAAACGTCACCGAACCTTAAGTGTGTAGACCCTGTGGGTTTGAGAACCATGTAGACATGACCGAGACACCTCTACGGTGAATAACCAATAGCGGGACCTAGATGCCCATATTGGTTCCTACATGTTCTACGAAGATCTTTATCGGTCAAACCTCTATGCCAAGGATTCAGTCAATCCCGCATGTTGTTCCCTTTGTTCTTCGGTATGTTACTTGCCCGAGATTTGATCGTCGGTATCTTTATGCCTAGTTCAATCTCGTTACCGGCAAGTCTCTTTATTCGTTCCATAATACAAGATCCCACGACTAACACTTAGTCACATTGCTTGCAAGGCTTGTTGTGATGTTGTATTACCGAGTGGGCCCCGAGATACCTCTCCGTCACACGGAGTAACAAATCCCAGTATTGATCCATGCCAACTCAACAGACACCCTCGGAGATACCTGTAGAGTACCTTTATAGTCACCCAGTTACGTTGCGACATTTGATACACACAAGGCACTCCTCCGGTGTCAGTGAGTTGCATGATCTCATGGTTATAGGAATATATACTTGACATGCAGAAAATAGTAGCAATAAACTGACAGGATCATATGCTACGTTCATAGTTTGGGTCTTGTCCATCACATCATTCTCCTAATGATGTGATCCCGATATCAAATGACATATCATGTCCATGGCCAAGAAACCTTAACCATCTTTGATCAACGAGCTAGCCTGCTAGAGGCACACTAGGGACACAGTGTTTGTCTATATGCCCACACATATATTTAGTTTCAAATCAACACAATTATAGCATGGACAATAAACGATTATCATGAACAAGGAAATATAATAATAAACACTTTATTTATTGCCTCTAGGGCATATTTCCAACAGTCTCCCACTTGCAGAGTCAATAATCTAATTCACATCACCATGTGATTTACATTGTTATGAATCGAGCACCCATGCAGTTCTGGTGTTGATCATGTTTAGCCCTTGGAAGAGGTTCAGCCAACGGGTCTGCAACATTCAGATCCGTGTGCACTTTGCAAATATTTATGTCCTTCTCCTCGACGTAATCGTGGATGGAATTGAAGCGTCGCTTTATGTGTCTGGTCCTCTTGTGAAGCCTTTGTTCCTTGGCAAGAGCAATGGTACCAATGTTGTCGCAGAATAGAGCCATTGGATTCAGTGCGCTGGGCACTACTCCAAGATCTTTCATGAACTGCTTCATCCAGACACCTTCATTCGCCGCCTCCGAGTCTGCGATGTACTCCGCTTCGCATGTAGAATCGGCTACCATGCTTTGCTTGGAACCGCACCAGCTTACCACTCCCCCATTGAGAATAAATATGTATCTATTTTGTGACTTAGAGTCATCCGGGTCAGTGTCAAAGCTTGCATCGATCTAACCCTTTACAACGAGCTCTTGATCACCTCCATAAACGAGAAACATGTCCTTAGTCCTTTTCAGGTACTTAAGGATATTCTTGACCGCAGTCCAGTGCTCCATTCCAGGATCACTTTGAAACCTTCTGGCCATACTTATGGCAAGGCTGACATCGGGTCTTGTGCACAACATCACATACATGATAGAGCCTATGTCTAAGGCATAGGGGATGACACTCATCTTCTCTCTATCTTCTACAGTCATTGTGCATTGAGTCTGACTCAACTTCCCACCTTGTAACATAGGCAAGAACCCCTTCTTGGACTGATCTATTTTGAACTTCTTCAAAACTTTATCAAGGTATGTGCTTTGTGAAAGTGCTATCAAGCGTCTCGATCTATCTCTATAAATCTTAATGCCTAATATGAAAGAAGCTTCTCCTAGGTCCTTCATTGAAAAACTCTTGTTCAAATATTCCTTCACGCTTTCCAGCATTTCTATATTGTTTCCAATCAGCAATATGTCATCCACATATAATATTAGTAACTCTACAGAGCTCCCACTCGCTTTCTTGTAAATACAAGCTTCTCCATAAACTTGTCTAAACCCAAACACCTTGATCACCTCATCAAAGCACTTATTCCAACTCCGAGATGCTTGCACCAGTCCATAAATGGATCGCTGGAGTTTGCAAACTTTGTTAGCATTCTCTGGATCGACAAAACCTTCCGGTTGCATCATATACAACTCTTCCTCAAGGAAATCGTTAAGGAACGCTGTTTTGACACCAATCTGCCAAATTTCATAGTCGAAATATGCAGCTATTGCTAACATGATTCTGACGGACTTAAGCATCACTACGGGTGAGAAGGTCTCATCGTAGTGAACTCCTTGAACTTGTGAAAAGCCCTTTGCCACAAGTCGAGCTTTATAGACGGTGACATTACCGTCTGCGTCCGTCTTCTTTTGAATGGCCTTTCGCCCTTCAGGTAATACTTCCAAAGTCCATACTTTGTTTTCATACATGGATCCCATCTCGGATTTCATGGCCTCTAACCATTTCTTGGAATCTAGGACCATCATCGCTCCTCCATAGCTCGTAGGTTCATTGTTGTATAACAACATGACCTCTAAGACAGGGTTGCCGTACCACTCAGGAGCAATACGCGTCCTTGTCAACCTACGAGGTTCAATAGCGACTTGATCCGAAGCTTCATGATCTTCATCATTAACTTCCTCTCCAACCGTTGTTGGCTCCATAGAAACATCTTTCTGCGTTGCGCTACCCTTTGGTTGAAGTGAAGGTTCAACAACCTCATCAAGTTCTACTTTCCTCCCACTCAATTCTTTCGAGAGAAACTCTTTCTCAAGAAATGTTCTGTTCTTAGCAACAAACACTTTTCCTTCGGATCTGAGATGGAAGGTATACCCAATTGTCTCTTTTGGGTATCCTATGAAGAAGCATTTCTCTACTTTGGGTTCCAGCTTTTCAGGCTGAAGCTTTTTGACATAAGCATCACATCCCCAAACTTTAAGAAACGACAACTTTGGCTTCTTGCCAAACTACAGCTCATATGGTGTCGTCTCAATGGATTTCGATGGTGCCCTATTTAAAGTGAATGCAGCTGTCTCTAATGCATAACCCCAAAACGATAGTGGCAAATCAGCAAGAGACATCATAGAACACACCATATCTAATAAGGTTCGATTACGATGTTCAGACACACCATTACGCTGTGGTGTTCCAAGCGATGTCAGTTGTGAAACAATTCCACACTGTCTTAAGTGACTGCCAAACTCATAACTCAGATATTCTCCTCCTCGATCAGATCGCAGGAATTTAATATTCTTGTTACGATGATTCTCAACTTCACTCTGAAATTGCTTGTACTTTTCAAATGTTTCAGACTTGTGTTTCATCAAGTAAATATATCCATATCTACTTAAGTCATCAGTGAAGGTGAGAAAATAATGATATCCATCGCGTGCCTCAATGTTCATCGGACCGCACACATCAGTATGTATGATCTCCAACAAATCACTCGCCCGTTCCATTATTCTAGAGAACGGTGTTTTAGTCATCTTGCCCATGAGGCATGGTTCACATGTGTCAAGTGATTCAAAATCAAGTGAGTCCAAAAGTCCATTAGCATGGAGCTTCCTCATGCATTTTACACCAATATGACCCAAACGGCAGTGCCACAAGAAAGTGGTACTATCATTATCAACTCTACATCTTTTGGCATGAATGCTATGAACATGTGTATCATCACTATCGAGATTCAATAAGAATAAACCCCTCACATTGGGTGCATGACCATAAAAGATATTACTCATATAGAACAACCATTATTCTCTGATTCAAATGAGTAACCGTCTCACAATAAACAAGATCCAGATATAATGTTCATGCTTAACACAGGCACTAAATAACAATTATTTAGGTTCATCACTAATCCCGATGGTAGTCGAAGAGCGAGCGTGCCAACGGCGATCACGTCAACCTTGGAACCATTTCCCACGCGCATCGTCACTTCATCCTTAGCCAGCCTTCGTCTATTCCGTAGGTCCTGCTTTGAGTTGCAAATGTGAGCAACTGAACCGGTATCAAATACCCAGGCAATACAACGAGAGCTAGTAAGGTACACATCAATAACATGTATATCATATATACCTTGTTTGGTGTTGTCCGCCTTCTTGTCGGCTAGGTACTTGGGACAGTTCCGCTTCTAGTGACCAGTTCCCTTGCAATGAAAGCACTCAGTTTCTGGCTTGGGTCCAGCCTTGGGTTTCTTCACGGGAGGAGCAACTGGTTTGCCACCCTTCTTGGAGTTACCCTTCTTGCCCTTGCCATTCCTTTTGAAACTAGTGGTTTTATTGGCCATCAACACTTGATGTTCTTTCTGGATTTCAGACTCAGCGACTTTTAGCATCGCAAACAGCTCGGCGACTGACTTGTTCATCCCGTGCATGTTATAGTTCAACACGAAGCTCTTGTAGCTAGGTGGCAATGATTGAAGAACTGTATCAATGATCACCTCCGGTGGAAGGGGCATCCCTAACTCCGCCAGACGGGTCGAATACCCAAACATTCTGAGTATATGTTCACTGATAGACCCGTTCTCCTCCATCTTGCAAGCATAGAACTTATTGGAGGTCTCATACCTCTCGATCCGAGCATTATTCTTAAAGATAAACTCCAACTCTTGGAACATCTCATATTCTCCATGACGTTCAAAATGTCTTTGAAGTCCCGGTTATAAGCCATACAACATTGCACATTGAACTATTGAGTAATCTCCAGAACGTGCCTCCCAAGCGTTCTTAACGTCTTCGGACTACACGGGAGCGGGTGGGTCACCAAGTAGTGCATCAAGGACATAAGCCTTCTAGGAAGCCCTGAGGATAATCCTCAGATTATGGGCCCAGTCAACAAAGTTACTTCCATCATATTTCAACTTATCTTTCTCTAGGAACACATTAAAATTCTGGGGTGCTACTGCGCGAACCATTGATATACAACATAAATAAGCAAAGGTTACTAAGACTATTGTTCATGATAATGAGCTCAGTTAATCAAATTACTAAAGCTCCCACTCAAATTGACATCCCTCAGGTCATCTGAGTGATACATGATCCACATTCACCAACTCAAGTCCGATCATCACGTGAGTTAAGGTGGTTTCAATGGTGAACATCATCATGTTGATCATATATACTATATGACTCATGCTCAACCTTTCGGTCTCTTGTGTTCCGAGGCCATGTCTGTACATGCTAGGCTCGTTAAGTTTAACCTGAGTGTTCCGCATGTGCAACACTGGCTTACACCCGTTGTATGCGAATGTAGAGTCTATCACACCCGATAATCACGTGGTGTCTTGACACGACGAACTTTCGCAACGGTGCACACTCGAGGAGAACACAATTCATCTTGAAATTTAAGTGAGGGATCACCTTATAATGCTACCGTTGTCCTAAGCAAAACAAGGTGCATAATAGGATTAACATCACATGCAAATCATAAGTGACCTGATATGGCCATGAACTTGTGCTTCTGATCTCCATCTCCAAAGCACCGGCATGACACCATGATCTCCATCATCGTGTCGTCATCGGGATTGTCGCACCCACCATGCTCATACTACTATTGCTACTGCTTAGCGATAAATTAAAGCATTACATAGCGCTTAAAGGTTGACACACAAGTCATACAATAATCAAAGACAACCCTATGGCTCCTGCCGGTTGTCATACTCATCGACATGCAAGTCATGATGTTCTATACTATAAGGGCATATTTCTCCCTAAGTGGTTTTGGTGATTGATGACAATGCCTTTGCGGACTAATCGTGTGCATTGAGCATTTCAGATATCTCAGGTCTAGGCACAAGACGATTTAGTGCCCCTCGGAACCCCTCGAAGACGATTGTTCTCTGTGTTTCCTTTCAGTGGATTTGAGTCGTAGGAAAGCCGTACTATTAAGAGGGGGTCCGCTTTGGAAAGGTCTGGGTGGAATCAACACGTACACATCTATTCCCTTGCACTACCTTTCCCTCTCTTCAATGGAGCCCCAACTCGTTTTCCTTCACTATGCAAAGTGTAAGCCTACTGGGTGTGTGAGTTCAGTGGTCAGCGGTAGTACCACAGGTGCCAGCGGTAGTACCGCTCGGTGGAGTGGTGGTACTGCTGTCTCCTACCCTGGAACTTCAGTCTGCAGTAGTAGGCGCGGATGTAAATTTTTACATCCGCCTTATTATGGTAGTACCGAGATTCACGTCCGGTACTACTGTGCCGAACTTTTTCGCAGTGTTTCCTTCTGCGGAGGTAGGCACGGAAGTAATTTTTTACTTCCGTGCATCTCCAGTGCCTGCCCCTGCCGACCATGCGGTATTAACGCATGGGCTCACGATAGTCCACTCCGGCGGTTCTACCGCTTGTGACCTAGTGCTAACAGCCAGGGCCAGTTACTCCCATGTGAGCGGTAGTACCGCAAGAGGCAACAGTAGTACCACAAGCCCTCACGGTAGTACCGCGGGTTTTGCAGTAGTACCGCGATGCGCGGGGCTGAGGGTGTGGATAACGGTTGGAACTTGTCCCCCACTATAAAAGGGAGGTCTTCTTCCCCAAGAAGTTTACCTCTTCCTTTCCCAAACTCCATTGTTGCTCAAAGCTCCATTTTAGCCCGATCTCTCTCCCTAGCCAATCAAACTTGTTGATTCTCTAGGGATTGGTTGAGAAGGCCTCGATCTACACTTCCACCAAGAGAAATTTGATTCCCCCCTAATCCCTTGCGGATCTTGTTACTCTTGGGTGTTTGAGCACCCTAGACGGTTGAGGTCACCTCGGAGCCACATTCCATTGTGGTGAAGCTTCGTGGTGTCGTTGGGAGCCTCCAATTCAGTTGTGGAGATTGCCCCAACCTTGTTTGTAAAGGTTCGGTCGCCGCCTTCAATGGCACCAATAGTGGAATCACGACATCTCGCATTGTGTGAGGGCGTGAGGAGAATATGGTGGCCCTAGTGGCTTCTTGGGGAGCATTGTGCCTCCACACCGCTCCAATGGAGACGTACTTCCCCACAAGGGAAGGAACTTCGGTAACACATCCTCGTCTCCACCGGCTCCACTTTTGGTTATCTCACACCTTTACTTCTTGCAAGCTTTTATTGTGTTATATCCCTTGCTTGCTTGTGTACTTGTTGTGGTTAGCATCATATAGGTTATTCATCTAGTTGCACATCTAGCCAATTTATTTGATGCTAAGCCTACATTGTTAAGGAAAAGTTAAAAAGTGTTAGTTTCCTATTCACCCCCCTCTAGTCAACCATATCGATCCTTTCAATTGGTATCAGAGCCATGTCTCTTTATTAAGGGTTTCACCACCCGAAGAGTATGGCTGGCGAAGAGGTGCGTGTGGAAGAACTTCCCGAGGCCATGGGTGTGTACACGGTCTCATGCGAGGATTTGAACAAGGCCTTCTCCTTACTCAAATCCTCCATGGTGACCTAGGTTCAATCCATGTTTAAAGATTTCCTTAATACTCTTAAAATGTCTATCGATGCGGTGCAAGTGGTCAAACCCACTAACTCGACAACGGATGCCAACTCCGGTAAGGAGGGGGCTAGTGCCGACAAAGCTAATCATTCTCAAGGAGTTAATGGGTCGGGGAGCTTTGCCTCTGTTCCCCCTCCCATGGTCTATGGAGGACCGGTGCACCCACCTCATATAGTTAATCTCGGTCCTCCTCCTAAACTTGTTAAGAATGATTTTTCTAACTGGGTTTTCCGTATCAAGTCTTATTTAGATCACAGCCCAATTCATCTCATGAGAGTCATTGAAGAAGGATACTATCCTCATGATCCACGTAATCTTACTCCAAGAGAACAAGCGGATAAACAGCTAAATTCTTCCGCCTTGTTCATACTCCAAGCTGCTATTCCGCCTGAAGACCTACCTCACATGCGACCCTTCACTGTTGCTAAAGAGTGTTGGGAACACATCATATCCATGTACAAGGGCAGCTCAAGCATTCAACGGTCAAACTATGAAGTTGTTATTGATCAGTCAGATAAGTCTGCGATGATAGAGGATGAGGAACCGCGTGAGCTCTATAGAAGGGTGTCCACTCTCGCTGTTTCCCTCAAGGATCATGGCAGCAAGGGTGTGGATGATACTTGGATCAAGCGTAAGTTCCTGAAGGCCATCATGCCCTACAACAAGGCCATGTCCGCTGTCATCCGTCAAAGGCCGGACTTTCACACCTTATCCTATGGTGATGTGTTGGATGAATTTGTCTGACAATGCTTTTGCTCGCGTTCAACTGTCAAAGAAGTCCTCTCCCAATCTTGCATTGAAGGCCAAGGTCTGTCAAGAGGAAGAAGAAGAAGAAGAAGAATAGGATTGCCCCGAGGAAACCAAATATGCTTATCATGAGCACATGGCTCTTGCGTCCAGACAATTTTGGGGCAACAAGAGAAACACAAGGCCCAACTTCTCCAAGAACAACTCAAATGGGTCAAAGGGCAAGCAATGTCTGAGAACATGCTACAATTGTGGTAATGTGAGTCACTTTGTGGTGGATTGCCCATATGAGAATAGGGAAGACAATGGTGGCAATCTCATTCGCAAAGATAAGGCCAAGTCCTTCCCAAACAAAACCAACTTCATCAACAAGGCCCCTCACAAGGTATTGGTGGCTCAAGAAGAGTATGCCTCGGATGATGATGTCGATGACGAAGACACAAGTGGTGAAGGAATGGCAATGGCATCCGTGGCAATTGCTTCCTCTACCCCAACAAAGGTGTCACTCTTCGACGCCCCCAATGAGAACATCGTCGCGAGGTGCCTCATGGCTAAAGGTATCACTAAGGTAACCTCCAAAGTCAAAATCTCAAACATTAAGACTTCTATTTCTTCCACTCCGTCAATAGATAGTGTGGATGAACATGAGGAGGTGAAAGAGGATAAAAATGAGTTTGACAATTTCATGCGTAAACTTAAGGGAGAGTCCAAGAAGCATTTCGTTGCTCTCTTGGAACAACTTGGTGAGGTCCATGACACCATTGAGTCTCAATAAGAATTTCTTGAGGAATTTGGAGGTCATAGTCATGATTATGCCGATGAGATAGCGGATCTATCTATTGCTCTTGAGGAAGAGCGAGGTCTTCGTATGACTCTTGAGGAGTCACAAGATAATGACCTTGCCAAATTACATAAAGATTATGATTATGCTATTGTTCTTAACCATGTTCTCAAGTTTGAGAAGGTTGCACTTGGGGTGGACCATGATTGACTCAAGGATGAGCTTGACACACTTGACAAGGCTCACAAGGCATTGAAGTGTGCTCATGCCTCTCTTAAGGAGTCACATGATCAACTCCAAGTGAAACTCACTAAGGAAATTTCCATGTGTCCTCCTTTTGTTCTAATTGATAATGCATATGCTACTAACCCATGTTGTGAGCATGCACATCTTATGGAGGAAAATTCTAAGCTAAAAGAGCAGCTTGAAAAGGGCTTGGTGACGTGTATCCAAGGTGAGAAGACTCTCAATGACCTTCTGAGTAATCATAAGGAAGTTGTGGCAAAAGAAGGGGTGGGGTTTGCACCACAAAATAATGAGAAGAATAAGGTGAACACCAAGGAAGTTCCACCACTCAAGCAAACCTTTATGAGAGCAGGAGAAGGTCCTCATGAGAAGAAGAAAGACAAAGTTATGTTGGGGAATGCCAAGAAGGGCAAGAACAAGATCACCCACCCCAACAAGACCGATGACTTGAACCCCTCTTATATTTTGTGCCGTGCTAGTGATGGGCATGTTTAGGCCAAATATGTTGGTTCTTCTTATGAGTACATTGAATAGTGTACTTGGATTCCTAAGACCCTTGTTGCTAACATGAAAGGACCCATTAAAGAATGGGTACCTAAACCAACATTGATCTCTTGTAGGGTTTTGCTTCTGGAGGAACATCATGGTTGCTCGATAGTGGAGCGACAAATCGTATGACCAGAAGCAAGGACTTGGTGGTGGACATTCATCCTGACACATCTATGGCCAACCAAGTCTCATTTGGTGATGATGCAATTTCGAAGGTATTGAGTCTTGGCAAGGTGATAGTCTCTCCGAAACTCTCCATAGAGAATGTTATGCTTGTTGATACCCTCGCATACAATTTACTTTTTGTTCATCAACTTGCAACCATGGGTTTTAGTACCTTCTTTGGTATTGACTCTATGACCCTTTTGTGGAGCAAGACTCTTAAAGTAGCTTTTGTTGGGCATGTCGAGAACAGTCTCTATGTGGTGAACTTCTCAGAGCAACCCACTAAGACGTAGACTTACTTAATGGCTAAAGTTGATGTGGGATGGCTCTAGCATCACCGACTAGCCCATGTCAATATGAGATCTTTGCAAAGTCTCCTCAAAGGGGATCACATTCTTGGACTAACAAACGTGAGTTTTGCCAAAGATCGTGCTTGTAGTGCTTGTATTGAAGGAAAGCTACAAGAAAAGGCTCATCGTCCAACCACTACAATCTACTCAAAGAGGACCTTAGAGCTCCTTCACATGGATCTCTTCGGGCCTCCATCTTTTGACAATCTTGGTGGAAGAAAATATTGCTTGGTGATTGTGGATGATTACGCGAGATACACTTGGGTATATTTCTTCAAGAAGAAGAGTGAGACCCAACAGACCGTTATCAACTTTGCAAATGAAGTCCAACGTCAACATGAGGCAAAGATTTTGATGATTAGAAGTGACAACGGCATTGAGTTCAAGAATTACACCCTAAATGAGTTTCTCAGTGATGAAGGGATAAAGCACAAATATTCCACACCTTAAACCCCTCAACAAAACGGTGTTGTAGAGAGGAAGAACCGGACATTGATTGATGCGGCGAGAACCATGATGGCAGAGTTTAAATCTCCATACAACTTTTGGGCCGAAGCCATCAACACAGCGTGTCATGCATCAAATTGGCTCTATCTCCGCAAAGGCTTGAACAAGACTCCTTATGAGATTCTTACTGGGAACAAGCCCAACCTCAAATACTTCCGGTTGTTTGGTTGTAAGTGTTTCATTATCAAGAAAGGTGCCCGTTTGTCTAAATTTGAATCTTGAGCCCATGAGGGCATATTTGTTGGTTATGCTGCAAACTCTCATGCTTACCGTGTACCGCACCTATGTGTGCCTTGCCATGAGTCTGTCAAGGGGTACAAGAGTGGTCCAGGAGTGGATCACTGGACAGCGGTCGGAATTATCCTTAGTAACCAGAGGACTAAGGAAATGTTTCTTGATTATGGAGGTGATAAAGAGTTCGTCGTAAAGAGTTACGTCGATGCAAGCTTTAACACCTATCCGGATGACTAGTAGTAGCAATCTGGATACGTATAGTGGAGCAGCCATTTGGAAATAGTACCAAGTGGAGTGTGGTAGCAGTGTTTACGGTTTGACATAGAGATATGCAAAGTACACACGGATCTGAATATCGCAGACCCGTTGACTATAAGACCTCTCTCACATGCAAAGCATGATCGAGCCCCATAACTCATTGGGTGTTAGATTCATAACAATGCGAATCACATGGTGATGTGAACTAGATTATTGACTCTAGTGCAAGTGGGAGACTGTTGGAAATATGCCCTAGAGGCAATAATAAATTAGTTATTATCATATTTCCTTGTTCATGATAATCATTTATTATCCATGCTATAATTGTATTGATCGGAGACTTAAATGCATGTGTGGATACATAGACAAAACCATGTCCCTAGTATGCCTCTAATGGACTAGCTCGTTGATCAAAGGATGGTTAAGGTTTCCTAGCCATGGACATGAGATGTCATTTGATAACGGGATCACATCATTAGGAGAATGATGTGATGGATAAGACCCAAACTACAAACATAGCATATGATCGTGTCAGTTTATTGCTACTGTTTTCTGCATGTCAAGTATATGTTCCTATGACCATGAGATCATGCAACTCACGGATATCGGAGGAGTGCCTTGTGTGTATCAAACGTCGCAACGTAATTGGGTGACTATAAAGGTGCTCTACAGGTATCTCCGATGGTGTCTGTTGAGTTGGCATGGATCGAGACTGGGATTTGTTACTCCGTGTAACGGAGAGGTATCTCGGGGCCCACTCGGTAATGCAACATCACAATAAGCCTTGCAAGCAATGTGACTAATTGTTAGTTGCGGGATCTTGTATTACGGAACGAGTAAAGAGACTTGCCGGTAACGAGGTTGAACTAGGTATGGAGATACCGACGATCGAATCTCGGGCAAGTAACATACCGAAGAACAAAGGGAACGATATACGGGATTAACTGAATCCTTGACATAGAGGTTCGACCGATAAAGATCTTCGTAGAATATGTAGGAACCAATGTGGACGTCCAGGTCCCTCCATTGGTTATTGACCGTAGAGGTGTCTCGGTCATGTCTACATAGTTCTCGAACCCGCAGGGTCTGCACACTTAAGGTTCGGTGACGTTTCAGTAGTGTAGAGTTATGTATGGTGGTGACCGAAGGTTGTTCGGAGTCCCGGATGAGATCCCGGACATCACGAGGAGCTCCGGAATGGTCCAGAGGTAAAGATTCATATATAGGAAGTCCCAGTTTGGTTTCCGGAAAAGTTTCGGGCTCATCGGTAGTGTACCGGGAGTATCGGTATTGTACCGGGAGTGCCGGTAGTGTACCGGAGGACCTCCGGGAGGGGTATTTCGACCCCAAGAGGTCCATGGGCTGTGGGAGAATAATAACCAGCCCTTAGTGGGCTGGTAAAACAGCCACAAAGGCCCATGGCGCAGGAGAGAAAGTCCTAAAGCAAAAAGTGGAAAATCAGCCAATAGGAGGCAATCCTACTCCAACTAGGATTGGAGGTGAAGTAGGATTGCTCCCACCTCCTGTTTCGGCCGACCCAAAGGCCTTGGCTGCCTCTCCTCTCCTCTCCTCCTATATATACTAGTGGATTGGGTGGTTTTTGGACAGAATTTCCGGCCACGTGCTACCCGTTTCACCGGTGCACAGTTTCTCCTCTAGATCGGTTTTCCGCAGCGCTTAGGCGAAGCCCTGCCGGAATCACTCCACCACCATCACCGGAGCGCCGTCACGCTGCCGGTGAACTCTCTCTCCTCTCCACCTCCTCTTGCTGGATCGATACGGTGGAGATCGTCATCAAGCTGCACGTGTGCTGAACGCGGAGGTGCCGTCCGTTCGGCGCTAGATCGGAAGGACCGTGATCGAGATTGCGAGACAGTTCGTGATGAGATCGCGAAACGGATCGTGATGAGTTCGCGGGACAGATCATGATCAAGATCATGAGACGGATCGTGATGAGATTGCGGGACGGATCATGATGAGTTCACGGGACGGATCGTGATTGGATCGCGGGACGGATCGTGATGAGATCGCGGGACGCTCGGCGATTTGGATCGCGAAGATGTTCGACTACACCAACCGCGTTTCTTAACGCTTCCCGCTTAGCGATCTACAAGGGTATGTAGATCCACTCTCCCTCTCGTAGATGCTCATCACCATGGATAGGTTTGCGTGTGCGTAGGAAAATTTTTGTTTCCCATGCGACGTTCCCCAACAGTGGCATCATGAGCTAGGTTGATGGTTCGATGAGATCTCGAGTAGAACACAAAAGGTTTGTGGCCGTTGATGCTTAGATTGCTTCCTCCCTTGGTCATATTTTGGTTCAGCGGGATTGTGAGATGAAGCGGCCCGGACCAACATTACTCGTACGCTTACGAGAGACCGGTTCCCTCGACGCAACTTGTTGCCTAGATGGCTTGCGGGTGACAGTTTCTCTCACTTTAGTTGGATCAGATTCGACAAAGGCGGTCCTTGAGAAGGTTGAAAAGCAAACTAGTGTATCAACGTTGTGGTTTATGCGTAGGTGAGAATCGTTCTTGCTAGATACCCATAGCAGCCACGTAAAATATGCAACAACAATTAGAGGACGTCTAACTTGTTTTTGCAGGGTATGTTGTGATGTGATATGGCCAATTACATGATGAGATATATGTGATGTATGAGATGATCATGTGATGTATAGATTATCACGACTTGCATGTCGATGAGTACGGCAACCGGCAGGAGCCATAGGGTTGTCTTTAATTATTGTATGACCTGCGTGTCAATCATTAAGCACTATGTAATGCTTTACTCTATCGCTACGGTAGCAATAGTAGTAGAAGCATGCAGGGCGTGACAACCCCAATGGAAACACATTGATGGAGATCAAGATGATGGAGATCATGGTGTTGTGCCGGTGACGATGGAGATCATGCCGGTGTTTCAAAGATGGAGATCTTAAACACAAGTTCATGGCCATATCATGTCACTTATGAATTGCATGAGATGTTAATCCTTTTATGCACCTTGTTTTGCTTAGTACGGCGGTAGCATTATAAGGTGATCCCTCACTTGAATTTCAAGATGAACTGTGTTCTCCCCGAGTGTGCACCGTTGCGAAAGTTCGTCGTGTTGAGACACCACGTGATGATCGGGTGTGATAGACTCTACGTTCACATACAACGGGTGCAAGCCAGATTTGCACGCGTAGAACACTCGGGTTAAACTTGACGATCCTAGCATGTACAGACATGGCCTCAGAACACGAGAGACCGAAAGGTCGAACATGAGTCATATAGTAGATATGATCAACATAATGATGTTCACCATTGCAGCCACCTCAACTCACGTGATGATCGGACTTGAGTTGGTGAATTTGGATCATGTATCACTCGAATGATCGGAGGGATGTCAATTTGAGTGGGAGTTCTTAAGTAATATGATTAATTGAACTCATTATCATGAACATAGTCAAAGTGTCTTTGCAAATTATGTTGTAGATTACTAGCTCGCGCTGTAGCTCCCTTGTATTTTTATATGTTCCTAGAGAAATAGAATTGAAAGATGTTGGTAGCAAAATTGCGGACTGGGTCCGTGATCTGAGGATTGTCCTCATTGCTGCACAGAAGGCTTATGTCCTTAATGCACCGCTCGGTGCGCCACCCCCTTTAGCGTCGTCTATAGATGTTGTGAACATCTAACAGGCACGTTTCGATGACTACTTGATAGTTTAGTGCGTCATGCATTACGACTTAGAATTGATGCTCCAAAATGTTTTGAACGTCACGGAACATATGAGATGTTCTAGGAGCAGAGATTGTGATCTCAGGCTCGTGCCTTTGTTGCGAGATATGAGATCTCCAACAAGATTCTTTGCTTGTAAGATGAAGGAGAATAGCTCAATCGTTGAGCATGTACTCAGATTGTCTGGGTACTACAATCGCTTGAATCAAGTGGGAGTTGATCTTCCAGATAAGATAGTGATTGATATAGTTCTCCAAGTCACTGTCACTAAAGCTACTAGAACTTAGTGATGAACTATAATACACCAGGGATAGAAGTATTGATCCCTGAGCTGTTCGTGATGTTTGACACCGCGAAGGTAGAAATCAAGAAGGAGCATCAAGTGTTGATGGTTAATCAAACCACTAGTTCCGAAAAGGGCAAGAGCAAGGAGGGAAACTTCATGGATAGCAAGTCAGTTGCTGCTCCAATGAAGCAACCCAAAGTTGAACTCAAACCCGACACTAAGTGCTTCTATTATGAGGTGAGAGGTCCCTGAAGCAGAACAACCCTAGATACTTGGTAGATAAGAAGGCTGGCAACATCGACAGAAGTATATTTGATATACGAGTTATTGATGTGTACCTTGATAGTACTCCTAGTAGCACCTGGGTATTGGATACCGGTTCGGTTGCTAAATGTTAGTAACTCAAAATAAAAGCTACGGAATAAACAGAGAACTAGCTAAGGGTGAGGTGACGATGTGTGTTGGAAATGTTTCCATGGTTGATGTGATCAACATCGCACGCTCTCTCTACCTTCAGGATTAGTGACGAACCTAAATAAATGTTATTTGGTGTTTTGCGTTGAGCATGAACATGATTAGATCATGTTTGTTGCAATACGGTTATTCATTTAAGTCAGAGAATAATAGTTATTCTGGTTACATGAATAATACCTTCAATGGTCATGCACCCAGTGAGAATGGTTTGTTGAAATCTTGATCGTAGTAGTACACATGTTCATAACATTGATGTCAAAAGATACAAAGTTAATAATGATAGTACCACATACTTGTGGCACTGCCGCTAAATGTCATATTGGTATAAAGTGCATGTAGAAACTCCATGCTGATGGATATTTGGACTCATCGATTTCGAATCAGTTGAGACATGCGAACCATGCCTCTTGGGCAAGATGACTAAAGGACCCCGTTGGATGGAGCGGGCAAGTGATTCATTGGAAATGATACATGTTGATGTATGCAATCTAGTGAGTCTTGTAGCGTGAAGTGGATATCGTTATTTTCTTACCTTCACTGATGATTTGAGTAGATATAGTGTATATTTACTTAATGAAACACAAGTCTGAATCGTTTGAAAGGTTCAAGCAAATTCAGAGTGAAGTTTAAAGATCATCGTGACAAGAAGATAAAAATGACCGCGATATGATCGTGGAGGTGAATATCTGAGTTACGAGTTTGGCATACAACTTAAGACAATGTGAAAGTTGTTTCACAACTAAATGCCACCTGGAACACCATAGTGTGATGGTGTGTCCGAACATCATAGTTATGCTCTATTGGACATGGTGCGTGCTATGATGTCTCTTATCGTTTTACTACTATAATTTTGGGGTTATGCATTAGAGACAACTACATTCACTTTAAATAGGGCACCATCTAAATCCGTTGAGATGACACCATGTGAATTATGGTTTGATAGAAACCTAAGCTATCATTTCTTAATACTTGGGGCTGCGACACTTGTGTGGAAAATGTTTTCACCTAATGAGGTCGAACCCAAGGCGGACAAATGCATCTTCATAGAATACCCTAAGATCAGTTGGGTGAACCTTCAATCTCAGATCCTAGTGCAAAGTGTTTGTTGCTTAAACGGATCCTTTCTCGAGAAAATGTTTCTCTCGAAAGAATTGAGTGGGAGGAAGATAGAACTTGATGAGGTTGTTAAACCTTTGTTCAACCAGAGAGTAGCGCAGCGCAGAAAGATGTTTCTGTGAAGCCTACGTTAGTTGAAGAGGAAGTTAATGATCATGATCATGAAACTTCAGGATCAAGTTACTATCGAACTTCGTAGGTCGACAAGGATGTGTACTGCTCTTAAGCGGTATGACAACCCTGTCTTGGAGGTCATGTTGTTGGACAACGATGAACCTACGAGCTATGGAGAAGCGATGATGGGCCCGGATTCCGACAAATGGTTGGAGGCCATGAAATCCGAGATAGGATCCATGTATGAAAACCAAGTGTAGACTTTGGTAGACTTGCTCGTTGGACGGCAGGTCGTTAAGTACAAATGGATCTTTAAAATGAAGACAGACACTGATGGTGAATGTCACTATTTGTAAAGCTTGACTTGTTGCAAACATGTTTGTGACAAGTTCAAGGAGTTGACTACGATGAGACTTTCTCACTCATAGTGGTGCTAAAGTCTGTTGGAATTATGTTAGCAGTTGTTGTGTTTTCAATTATGAAATCTGGCAGATGGATGTCAAGACATCGTTTCCTTAACGGTTTACTTGAGGAAAGGTTGTATGTGATACAACCAGAAGGTTTTGTCAGGCCTAAGGATGCTAAAAGGTGTGCAAGCTTCGGTGATCCTTCCATGGACTGAAGCAAGCATCTCGGAGTTGGAATATACGCTTTGATGAGGTGATCAAAGTTTTGATGTTTATACAAAGTTTACGAGAAACTTGTATTTGCAATAAAGTGAGTGGGAGCACTATAGAATTTCTGATAAGTATATGTGGATGACATATTGTTGATCAGAAATAATGTAGAGTTTCTGGAAAGCATAAAACGGTTATTGGGAAAGTGATTTTCAAAGGAAGACCTAGATAAAGCTACCTAATTGTTGAGCATCAAAATCTATAGAGATAGATCAAGATGCTTGATGAGACTTTCAATGAGTGCATACCTTCACAAGATTTTGAAAGAGTTCAAAATGGATCAGCCAGAGAAATAGTTCTCGTCTGATTTGTAAGGTGTGAAGTTGAGTGAGACTCAAAGCTCGACAACGGCAGAAGAAAGAGAAAGGACGAACGTCGTCCCCTATGCCTTAGCCATAGGCTCTATATTATGCCATGCTGTGTACCGCACCTATGTGTGCCTTGCCATGAGTCTGTCAAGGGGTACAAGAGTGGTCCAGGAGTGGATCACTGGACAGCAGTCGGAATTATCCTTAGTAACCAGAGGACTAAGGAAATGTTTCTTGATTATGGAGGTGATAAAGAGTTCGTCGTAAAGAGTTACGTCGATGCAAGCTTTAACACCTATCCGGATGACTAGTAGTAGCAATCTGGATACGTATAGTGGAGCAGCCATTTGGAAATAGTACCAAGTGGAGTGTGGTAGCAGTGTTTACGGTTTGATATAGATATATGCAAAGTACACACGGATCTGAATATCGCAGACCCGTTGACTATAAGACCTCTCTCACATGCAAAGCATGATCGAGCCCCATAACTCATTGGGTGTTAGATTCATAACAATGCGAATCACATGGTGATGTGAACTAGATTATTGACTTTAGTGCAAGTGGGAGACTGTTGGAAATATGCCCTAGAGGCAATAATAAATTAGTTATTATCATATTTCCTTGTTCATGATAATCATTTATTATCCATGCTATAATTGTATTGATCGGAGACTTAAATGCATGTGTGGATACATAGACAAAACCATGTCCCTAGTATGCCTCTAATGGACTAGCTCGTTGATCAAAGGATGGTTAAGGTTTCCTAGCCATGGACATGAGATGTCATTTGATAACGGGATCACATCATTAGGAGAATGATGTGATGGATAAGACCCAAACTACAAACATAGCATATGATCGTGTCAGTTTATTGCTACTGTTTTCTGCATGTCAAGTATATGTTCCTATGACCATGAGATCATGCAACTCACGGATATCGGAGGAGTGCCTTGTGTGTATCAAACGTCGCAACGTAATTGGGTGACTATAAAGGTGCTCTACAGGTATCTCTGATGGTGTCTGTTGAGTTGGCATGGATCGAGACTGGGATTTGTTACTCCGTGTAACGGAGAGGTATCTCGGGGCCCACTCGGTAATGCAACATCACAATAAGCCTTGCAAGCAATGTGACTAATTGTTAGTTGCGGGATCTTGTATTACGGAACGAGTAAAGAGACTTGCCGGTAACGAGGTTGAACTAGGTATGGAGATACCGACGATCGAATCTCGGGCAAGTAACATACCGAAGAACAAAGGGAACGATATACGGGATTAACTGAATCCTTGACATAGAGGTTCGACCGATAAAGATCTTCGTAGAATATGTAGGAACCAATGTGGACGTCCAGGTCCCTCCATTGGTTATTGACCGTAGAGGTGTCTCGGTCATGTCTACATAGTTCTCGAACCCGCAGGGTCTGCACACTTAAGGTTCGGTGACGTTTCGGTAGTGTAGAGTTATGTATGGTGGTGACCGAAGGTTGTTCGGAGTCCCGGATGAGATCCCGGACGTCACAAGGAGCTCCGGAATGGTCCAGAGGTAAAGATTCATATATAGGAGTATCGGTATTGTACCGGGAGTATCGGTATTGTACCGGGAGTGCCGGTAGTGTACCGGAGGACCTCCGGGAGGGGTATTTCGACCCCAAGAGGTCCATGGGCTGTGGGAGAATAATAACCAGCCCTTAGTGGGCTGGGAAAACAGCCACAAAGGCCCATGGCGCAGGAGAGAAAGTCCTAAAGCAAAAAGTGGAAAATCAGCCAATAGGAGGCAATCCTACTCCAACTAGGATTGGAGGTGAAGTAGGATTGCTCCCACCTCCTATTTCGGCCGACCCAAAGGCCTTGGCTGCCTCTCCTCTCCTCTCCTCCTATATATACTAGTGGATTGGGTGGTTTTTGGACAGAATTTCCGGCCACGTGCTACCCGTTTCACCGGTGCACAGTTTCTCCTCTAGATCGGTTTTCCGCAGCGCTTAGGCGAAGCCCTGCCGGAATCACTCCACCACCATCACCGGAGCGCCGTCACGCTGCCGGTGAACTCTCTCTCCTCTCCACCTCCTCTTGCTGGATCGAGACGGTGGAGATCGTCATCAAGCTGCACGTGTGCTGAACGCGGAGGTGCCGTCCGTTCGGCGCTAGATCGGAAGGACCGTGATCGAGATTGCGAGACAGTTCGTGATGAGATCGCGAAACGGATCGTGATGAGTTCGCGGGACAGATCGTGATCAAGATCATGAGACGGATCGTGATGAGATTGCGGGACGGATCGTGATGAGTTCACGGGACGGATCGTGATTGGATCGCGGGACGGATCGTGATGAGATCGCGGGACGCTCGGCGATTTGGATCGCGAAGATGTTCGACTACACCAACCGCGTTTCTTAACGCTTCCCGCTTAGCGATCTACAAGGGTATGTAGATCCACTCTCCCTCTCGTAGATGCTCATCACCATGGATAGGTTTGCGTGTGCGTAGGAAATTTTTTGTTTCCCATGCGACGTTCCCCAACAGAACCATCACCGACACAAGACCCACACGCTTCCGAAGAACAAACTGAAGGTCCTCTACCACATGGACAAGATCAAGGGCAAGATCAATCTACTGATGATGGTGTCACACCAAGTGATGCCCAAGATCAAGTTCCTGTCTCCGAGCAATCTCAAGATCAAGATCTTCTTCAAGATCAAGAGCAAGCTCACGAAGGCACTCAAGATCATCAAGATGATGACTCACAAAATGTTGTCTCTCAACCTTCCATGGAAGAAATCTTAGAGAGACAAGCCGCCAAGAAAGCCGCCAAGAATGCCGCCAAGCTCAAAGTTAGACAACATATGTTCGAGAACGTCTACAGCGACTTGCAAAAAGGGGTAACCACTCGTAAAAAATTAACAAACTTTTGTGAACATTACGCGTTTGTTTCTTGCATTGAGCCCCTTAAGGTTCAAGATGCGCTCGAGGATATGGAGTGGGTTGAAGCTATGCACGATGAACTCAACAACTTCGAGCGCAACCAAGTGTGGCGACTGGTGCCAAGACCTAAGGAGAATCACAATGTCATTGGAATGAAATGGATCTTCAAAAACAAGAAAGATGCGAACGGTATTGTCATTCGCAACAAGGCAAGATTGGTGGCACAAGGATACTCCCAAGTCGAGGGTATCGACTACGATGAAACTTTTGCTCTTGTTGCTCGCCTTGAATCTATTCACATGTTGCTTGCATATGCCTCTCATCATAACTTTAAATTATATCAAATGGATGTCAAGAGTGCTTTTCTCAATGGCCCTCGTAAGGAGTTGGTATATGTCAAGCAACCCCTAGGGTTCGAGGATCCCAAGTTCCCCAATCATGTATACGTTCTCGATAAGGCTCTCTATGGCCTTAAACAAGCCCCACATACATAGTATGAGAACCTTACCGAGATGTTGCAAGACCGTGGGTTTGAAATTGGGAAAATCGATCCCATTCTTTTTACAAAGAGGGTCAACGGGAACTTGTTCATATGCCAACTATATGTTGATGATATTATTATTGGTTCTACTAACAAAGTTTTTAATGAAGAGTTTGCCACTTTGATGACAAACAAGTTTGAGATGTCCATGATGGGGGAGTTGAAGTTCTTTCTTGGTTTCGAAGTCAAGCAACGAAGTCAAGGTACCTTCATCAATCAAGCCAAATACACTCAAGACATGCTCAAGAGGTTCAATATGGATGAGCTCAATCCTCCCAAGGCCAACACTCCCATGCCACTCAAATGCCACCTTGACAGCGATCCCAATGGTAAAGCGGTGGATCAAAAGGTATAACGCTCCATGATTGGATCTTTGCTTTACCTTTGTGCATCTAGACCGGATATCATGTTACGTGTGGGTATTTGTGCACGATTTCAATACGCACCTAAGGAGAGTCACCATGTGGCCGACAAGCGAATCTTTCGATATTTGGCTCATACCCCAAACTTTGGCTTATGGTATCCCAAGGGGGCTTCGTTTGATCAGCGTGTGTAGACGAGTCATAGCAAGCTACAAGGACTCCATTACGCCGTGGGACATAAATGTCATCACTTCACGTAGACGAGTCGTAGCAGGCTACAAGGACTCCATTACACTGCGAGACATTTCCTCGAAGGGACAGACACAGCAGCAAAGAAGGATACATGCCGGTCAATCAATGTGTCCGGAGCAGTAGGAAGCTACCAAGGCTCGGTGGAAGCACAAAGAGGCATTTCCCTGTAAAGAAGGCTACTAAAGGCACACAACTAGGTGTCGAATCCCACGCATACCAATTCATTTCAATCATACACGCACTATGCACGATATGCGTAGATATAACATGGCATCACAAAAAAACTCTACAATCATAACATTTGTTTAGGAGGCTCCAAGGAGCCAACATAGTATAATGTTACAAGCAGAAGGGGTCACATGACCCAACA
This sequence comes from Hordeum marinum, assembly GCA_022496015.1. Lineage (NCBI taxonomy): Eukaryota > Viridiplantae > Streptophyta > Magnoliopsida > Poales > Poaceae > Hordeum > Hordeum marinum. Next base: position 166,566,356 of record CM039675.1, read on the forward strand.
TTCAGAGCATACAAACAACAAGCAGAAGTTACATGTCTGAGTACAGACATCTACAAAAGCGGCTAGAAGAGCCTGAAAAGCTACAACGACCCTACCATAGGAACCAGACCTCTGTCTGGGTTACTAAGCTAATCCGTGGATGTCAACGTCAGGAGAACATAACTGAACACAATGTCTATCTCTGCAAAAATGTAAATAAGCAATAGTGAGTACGAAGGTACTCAGCAAGTCTTACATCAGAACTATCTACATATGCATCATGTATCAATGAACAGGATTGTGGGGTTTACTGCAGAATGCCAGCTTTGACCTTTGGCTATGCTAGACTACGACAAAGTAACCAACGTATCACTACTCTCTCGTCTCCCTACGAGAGAGCACACACGAGTCCACATGTTCACCATCTCAATACACCACTATGGATCCTCTCTCGTCTTCCTACGAGAAGCCATCCATAGCACTCACACTTGTTTGGTGCATTTTAGAGTATCCACTTAAGTTGTCTATGAACAATGCAAGTATCCAAGTAGTCCATATCCGTGGACGCGGCTATTCGAATAGATATTTTACCCTGCAGGGGTGTACTTCATCACACATGCTCCCGCCACTTATCGCCATGTGCACTTAAAAAGGCACCTCGACAACCTTCAAGCGGAAGCCCAACGAGGGAGTCGTCCACGAACGTTAACCTTCAACGACTCACGTCCAAAGCAGTCGCCTATCTAAGTTGGAACCCATAATGGAAGTCTGGCCAAGGTTTCCAACATGGCCCCAAATGTTGCGAGCAGGGCCCCAAGCCGGTCCCGGTTAGGCCGTTCATCCACTTCGCAGGCCGTGCCACACCTATCAACATTTCGAACTACTGCGACTTCTGGACCGAGAACAGGGTAGGTTAATAGGCCAAGAGAGCTCGAGTTACCGGAGCCCAATGTGCGGTAGTAGCTAGTCTTGGAACACAAACACAGAACTCAGCTCCTATGAGCGGTTTCGATGAGACAACCCACCATGTACTCCTACATGGCCTCTCATTGCTACCTTTACCAAAACAGGTTCATCACTTAACTCTCATCATCAGGACACATTCATTTCACTTCGGTTCACCTCCCAGATGAATCAGACCTGACACAACTCTAAGCATAGCAAGCATAACAGGGTTATAGCAAAACATGGCTCAAGCATCTACCAGGTATGCTAGGTTGCTTGGTTTAGCTATTTACTATGACAATGACAGGTCATGCAAAGGAGTGGGTTCATCTATCGCAACACAGGTAGCAGTTGAAAAGTGTTGTCCTAAATGCATTGAAATGAGAGCAAGAGCGTGAGATGGTATTGTATCGGATATGCTCAGGGGGGGGGGGTTGCTTGCCTGTTTATCAGAAGAACTCAGCTGCTCTTCGATGTCGTCGATAACTACGTCTCGCAAGTCTATCGACAAGATCAAACAAGGTACAATTTAAACAAGGCAAATGCTTCAGAATGATGCATGATAATAATATGGCAATATGTTGCTAGTTTTAGCTAATGCATCTATCAACATGTTAATGAAGATGGTTTGAACACAAGGTTCAAATTCAACTCCATATGAGAAGTGGCCTATTGTGTTTTGAACAAAATGTCCAAGTTTTCCTATTTAGATTGCTCTAACATGTATGAAAATTCCACCATTAGATTCATTGGATTTTTGTGATAAATTTTCATATATAAATTATTTTAATCTGACTTACATATTATTTTCTATGAATTTTTGAAGTTTTTATTAATTTCTGAAATTTTCTGATTTATTTATATTCTACAAATTAATTATTGCATCAGCATGACGTCATCACGATGTCAGCCGGTCAAAGGCGCCAGGTCAGGGTGAAACCTGACGACCCAGACCCACACGTTAGTGACACGGGGCTAATCCCCGCGCTGACCGGGGGTTTGACCCACCACGGGACCCACTGGTCAGCGGCTGGGGGCTGGGTTAGCGGCTAATTAGCCGGGCTAATGACGGCCACGTCGGCGCCCGCCGGAGCGGGGCCGGCGGCGACCAACTCCGCGGAGGAGGATCGCCGGAGATGGCCGGAGACCCGCTAGGGGGCTCGGTTTCGCGCGCCGAGAGCATCTACGGGACGCCCACGCTCGTTCGCATCCAACTAGACAAGCGGTAGGGCCCGAGGTGGCCCAGAACGGTGAAGTCGATGAGCTGGTTGACGACGAGCTCTCGGCCACGATGGCCGTCAGGGCTAGGGGCGAAAAGGGCCACGGGGAGAGGGGGAGAGGGACGGTGAGCTCACAGGGAGGCTGTAGGGGTGCTCGGCGGGCTCCGGGAGGCCAGAGCGGCGGCGAATCACCGAGGCGAGCTACGGTGGCCGGTGGGGAACAACGGCGGTGGCTCGGCTTTGAGGAGCTCCCGACGGCTTCTGGCTCCACGGGGAGGACGAGGGGATCGCAGAGGAGCTCTCGGAGGCGACAGGAGGGCTCTAGCTAGGCGAGCGGCGACGATGAGCTCGAGTAAAGCTCGGCCATGGCGAGGGAGAGGAGAGTGAGAAAGCCAGGGGAGGAAAGGAGAGGGCATGGGGTCAGCACGTCCTTGGTGGGGTCATCCTACTCGCCAGCGTGACGGGGGGGGGGGGGGGGGGGGGGCAGGCAGGCAGGTGGCGTGGCGCCACCGCCACGAGCGCCGTCCCCTGCTTCTCCTCTGCCTTTTGGCAAGAGGTAGAAGCCAGGGATGCCCCTATGGGCCGGGCCTCCTGGTGGGCTGCGTGCCAGGTAAGCCTTTTTGCCTTTTTTATTCCCGTTTTTGTTTTTATTTTTGACATTTGTTTTGGCTAAAAATAAATATCAAACCATTTTATAAAATCCTGGAAATTATTATATGAGCTAGGTATAAATTATTAATGCCACATAATTAATTTCAGGATTATTGAACTTATATTTTATATATAATAAATATAAATCCAATGCAAATAGGGTTAAATTAATTCGAAAACCCAATATAAAATATTTCTGTGATCCCAAAATATTGGTCGACAATTTTAACTCAATCCAATATTTTATTAGAGAACCAGGAACATTTTCTTGGAACTGTTTGAAGCAATTTTTATAATGCTTATTTTTATTTATTTTTGAATTATGAGGCTTGATCATTCCTCATTTCATCTTCATTTGAAAATAAAAATGCATGCATGAATGCACTTGCAATCATAAAGAAACTAGGGCTATGACAACTCACCCCCACTAAACAAGAATCTCGTCCCGAGATTCAGGAGTAGTCGGGAAGAGTGCAGGGTACTCAAAACGAAGACGATCTTCACAGTCCCAGGTTGCTTCATCCTTGGAATGATGCGACCACTAAACCTTTAGAAACTTGATGCTGCTACATCGAGTGCTGCGCTCAGTTTCATCAAGAATACGAACAGGATATTCTCGGTATGAGAGATCATCTTGAAGATCAAGCATTTCATGGTCTACTTCGCGGATAGGATCCTTGAAGCAACACCTGAGTTGAGAAACGTGGAACACATCATGAACTTTGGAAAGCTGCGGGGGTAGTTCCAATTGGTAGGCAACCTCTCCTCGTTTAGCAAGAATGCGAAAAGGACCAATGTAACGAGGAGCCAATTTGCCTTTGATACCGAAACGATGGGTGCCCTTCAAAGGTGACACCCGAAGGTAAGCCTTCTCATCAACTTCATAACTTACATCCTTATGATGACAGTCATATTGGCTCTTCTGACAAGATTGGGCGGTTTTCAAATTCTCATGAATGATGCGAACTTGCTCTTTTGCATCTTGGATCATATCCGGTCCAAAGAATTGTCTTTCACCGGTTTCTGACCAGTTTAATGGCGTTCGACATCTTCGTCCATACAGAACTTCGAAAGGAGCTTTGCCCAGACTAGACTAGAAGCTGTTGTTATAAGCAAATTCGGCAAATGCAAGACATTTCTCCCAGTTCATTTCGAATGAGATAACACATGCTCTGAGCATATCCTCAAGAATTTGATTGACTCTTTCTACTTGACCACTTGACTGAGGGTGATAAGCGGTGCTAAAGGAGAGATGGGTTCCCATAGCATTCTGGAAACTTTTCCAAAATTGAGAAGTGAAAATACTTCCACGATCAGAATTGATCTCTAGAGGAACACCATCAAGAGAAACTATTCGAGAAATATACAAATCTGCTAACTGAGTAGCAGTTATACTTTCTCGAACTAGAAGGAAATGAGCAACTTTTGAAAGGCGATCGATAACCACGAAGATGGCATCATTCCCTTTCTTAGTCTTTGGAAAGCCGGTGATGAAATCCATACTGACCTTGTCCCATTTCCATTCAGGAATAGCCAAGGGCTGAAGGGTGCTAGCAGGCCTTTGATGCACTGCTTTAACGCGACGGCAAACATCACAGTTAGCAATGAATTGAGCGATTTCTCTCTTCATCCAGGTCCACCAAAACCTCTGGCGTAGGTCCTGATACATCTTAGTACTACCGGGATGAATCGTGAGAGGAGATTCATGAGTTTCCTTGAGAATCAGTTCTTGAAGTTTTTGCTTTTTGGGAACCACCAAGCGGTCCTCAAATAAAACAACACCTTGATCATTTACCGAGAAAGAATGAGCAACTCCCTTGGCGATGTTGCTCTTGATACAAGAAATTCCCGTATCCTGCTTCTGGGCAGCTATGATCTGATCCTCAAGAGTTGGTTTCGCCACCAAGGTAGAAAGGAATCCTCGAGGAACAATGTGAAGATCTAACTTACAAATTCCTCGTGGAGAAGTGGTTGACTTTGTAGCAACAAGAGGTTGTTATAATAGGATTTACGACTTAGTGCATCAGCATTGACATTGGCTTTGCCTAGGGTTTAAGATATTCCTAAGTCATAGTCCGTAATCAACTCAATCCATCATCTTTTACCAAGATTCAAATCCGGTTGGGTGAATATATATTTGAGACTCTGGTGATCACTAAATATTTCACAACGATTACCCTGAAGGTAATGTCACCAAGTGACTAGTGCATGGACTACTGCAGCAAGTTCTAGATCGTGTGTTGGATAATTTTCCTCATGTGGACGCAACTGTCGAGATGCGTAGGCAATCACATGACGATCTTGCATAAGAATGCAACCTAGACCTTGTCGCAAAGCATCACAATAGATAACAAGGTCCTTTGTGAAATTCGGGGGTACAAGTATCGGGGCAGTAGTCAGTCGTCTTTTCAACTCCTGAAAACTTTCCTCACATTTTGGAGTCCACTCAAACTTCTTATCTTTCTTGAGGAGTTTAGTTAGAGGTTTGGAAACTTTGGAGAAGTTCTCAACGAAGCGGCGACAATAGCTCGCTAAGCCAAGGAAACTCCTAACTTGCTTCATCGATTCAGGTTGAGTCCAATCAAGGACAGCTTGAACTCTCTCGGGATTGACAACAATACCTTTCGCAGAGATTACGTGACCTAGATAGGTCACTTCTAGCAACCAGAACTCACACTTGGAGAATTTGGCGTAAAGGCGGTGCTCTTGGAGTTTCATCAATACCAGCCTAAGATGCTCAACATGTTCTTCTTCGTTCTTCGAGTATATGAGGATATCATCAAGGTAAACCATGACAAATTTGTCCAAATACTCCATGAAGATCAAATTCATTAAGCGGGAGAAAGTGGTTGGGGCATTGGTTAGACCGAAGGTCATGACGGTGTACTCGTATTGGCCATAACGAGTGACAAAAGCCGTCTTTGGAATGTCCCCGTTCCTGATTTTGATTTGATGATAACCTAATCTCAAATCCATCTTGGAAAAGACTGTGGATCTAGCAAGCTAATCATACAAATCGTTGATCCTGGGGAGCGGATATTTGTTCTTTATCGTGACCAGATTAACCGGCCAATAATCGACAACCATCCGGTCCGTACCATACTTCTTCTTGACGAAGAGGACAGGACAAGCCCATGGAGAAGAACTAGGATGGATGAAACCTTTCTTCAAAGATTCATCGTGCTGGGTCTTAAGCTCAGCTAGCTCTTGGGGAGACATCTTATATGGCCTTCTAGCAATTGGAGCGGTTCCCAAAACAAGTTCTATGAAAAACTCTACTTCTCTGTCAGGTGGAACACATGGCAATTCTTCTGGAAACACGTCCGGGAAGTCACGGACTACCAGAATGTTTTCAAGGTCTGGGAGAGGGTTGGCATTGAGAGAATAAATCATACCCTCTGGAATGCAAGTTTGGATATTGACTATCTGGCCGAAAGGATGGGTAAGCTAAACAGACCTAGAGAATCAATCAATTTTGGCATGATGAGCTGTCATCCAGTCCATCCCCAAAATGATATTGATGTCTCAAGTTTTAAGGGCTATCAGAGAGGTAAGAAACACTAAACCATCAACAAGGATTTGGTTCCCATGGCTTACTGCATTAGTTTGCCATTTGGAACCTGGACTTTGAATTACTAATGGAGAGGGCATAACCTCGAAAGCAATGTTATGCAAGGAGGAATAACATTCAGAGATGAAGGAGTGGGATGCTCCCGAGTCAAACAAAACTGAAGTTGGATGAGAATTGACAAGAAGCATCTTAAGCATGACATTAGCATCATCTTCAGCTTCTTCTGCAGTTACATGGTGCACACATCCACGAGTATAAACAACTGACCTGACATTGGGCTTCTTGGTTGGCGGCTTGCAACGAACAACACCAGTTGTTGAAGAAGGTGGAACATTTGCTTGCAAAGGAATTCTTCGAGTAATGTCCAGGCTGACTGCACTTGAAGCATGCCCCATGAATGGGACGTAGATCCGGGTTGAGCACTCGGTTGATGAGGTTCTTCTGGGGAGCACATGGCATCGGCAGACGAGGCGCCACATAGGATGGCCTCGGTGCATACCTCGGAGGAAGAGCAACATACAGGATCCATATCCTACGCTTCTGGGATGTAGATGTTGAAGATGATCCAACATCACGGTTGTGCTTGCGAGATTCCTCGTAGGTCATCCTGCTCGTCTCTACTTGGATTGCTTTGTTCACCAGAACTTGGAAGCTAACGAACTCATGCAAAATGAGGTCATGATGGAGCTTCGGGTTAAGGCCTTTCTTGAACCTTGCTTGCTTCTTGGCATCCGTGGATAATTTTTCTGGGGCATAGCGTGCAAGGGGTTCAAATTCACGGCTATAGGCATCCACATCCATCTTGCCTTGGGTCAGAACACAGAACTATTCTTGCTTACGATCTAGCAGGGCCTGTGGAATGTGATGCTCGCAAAAGGCCTCACAAAATTCCTTCCATGATGTAGCTTGGCCTGCAGGACGCATGGCCTCGAAATTCTCCCACCATAAACTAGCAGAACCTTCAAGGTGATATGCGGCATAAGTGACCTCTTTTCCTTCAGCCACGTTTGCATAACGCAGCTTGTTGTTGATACTTCAGAGCCAATCATCTGCGTCTAGTAAATCAATGGAGTGATGGAAGGTGGGCGGTTGCAACTTGATGAAGTCTCTGATGGATACTAGCTCATTGTGACGATTCGCTGTATTCTTCTCGATGTGCTCCAACAAACGGTTGGTGGCACACTTGTTCCTCTCAACTTCTAGCATGACCTCCGTTAACAAAGGCAGGTTGGGAGGATCTTCTTTATCCCTACCATCCCCATGGTTCTGACTATGACCAACAGATCTCCAATTGACTGGCGACATCCTGAAGGAAACAACCAGGGTTCAGAATCAAGGGAGAGTACTAACACATAAGAATCCTAGGTGAACTCGGACAGCATAACGGCTGTACGGGTATGAAATATGAGGCAACCTGCACAAGATTTGGCCAGCATAACAGCTCAACACCATGGTTCAAGGCACAGAGAGAACATAGGCATCACTTCTCATAACTATGATGGGACAAAACTTGTCAAACAACCATTCTATGAGTCTATGGTCTAGTAACTCGTCATCCTAGCAGATAGGTAGAGAAGCCTAGTTCTTAATCCCCGTAGAAAGGAGGAGAGTGACCCAGAATAGAGTAACTGGAGGAAAGGAGTAAAAAGAGCCTCATGTTCCCTTCCACAATCAATTCCCTTATATATAACTAAAGCATTTATAGACTCAACATCGACCAGTTTGGCTTCGTAAACCTACATGCAGTTCAGCTCTGATACCAACGCTGTCGGGACCCCGATCCAAAGACATATGAATCCAGCCTGTAACATGTCACACCACTTTGCGGTCTCACGCACGGTAACCCACGGCTGCCACCTTACCTTGCTCGGGACCGTTTGCGCCTTTTGGCTCACGGATATGAACATGTCGCTAGCATTCACACATCAAAGAACTCGGGTCGACATGACTAGTTATAGACCCAAGTGGCACAACCGTACAGGGACAGGCATACGTAACCCAGCAATGCAGGTGTTAGTCACCAGCGTGTGTAGACGAGTCATAGCAAGCTACAAGGACTCCATTACGCCACGGGACATAAATGTCATCACTGCATGTAGACGAGTCATAGCAGGCTACAGGGACTCCATTACACTACGAGAAATTTCCTCGAAGGGACAAACACAGCAGCAAAGAAGGATGCATGCCGGTCAATCAATGTGTTCGGAGCAGTAGCAACCTACCAAGGCTCGGTGGAAGCACAAAGAGGCATTTCCCCATAAAGAAGCCTACTAAAGGCACACAACTAGGTGTCGAATCCCACGCATACCAATGCATTTCAATCATACACGCACTATGCACGATATGCATAGATACAACATGGCATCACAACAAAACTCTACAATCATAACATTTGTTTAGGAGGCTCCAAGGAGCCAACATAGTATAATGTTACAAGCAGAAGGGGTCACATGACCCAACATTCAGAGCATACAAACAACAAGAGGAAGTTACAGGTCTGAGTACAAACATCTACAAAAGCGGCTAGAAGAGCCTGAAAAGCTACAACGACCCTACCATAGGAACCAGACCTCTGTCTGGGTTACTAAGCTATTCCGTCGATGTCAACATCAGGAGAACATAACTGAACACAACGTCTATCTCTGCAAAAATGTAAATAAGAAACAGCGAGTACGAAGGTACTCAACAAGTCTTACATCAGAACTATCTACATATGCATCATGTATCAATGAACAAGATTGTGGGGTTTACTGTAGAAAGCTAGCTTTAACCTTTGGCTATCCTAGACTACGACAAAGCAACCAACTTGGAACACAAACACGTTGGTTATCATTGTGTTCCAAGACTAGCTACTACCGCACATTGGTTACTTTGTCTTAGTCTAGGATAGCCAAAGGTCAAAGCTGGCATTCTGTAGTAAACCCCAAAATCCACTTGTTGTTTTGGAGCTCGAGTTACCGGAGCCCAATGTGCGGTAGTAGCTAGTCTTGGAACACAAACACAGAACTTAGCTACTATGAGCGGTTTCGATGAGACAACCCACCATGTACTCCTACATGGCCTCTCATCGCTACCTTTACCAATACATGTTCATCACTTAACTCTCATCATCAGGACACATTCATTTCACTCCGGTTCACCTCCCAGATGAATCAGACCTGACACAACTCTAAGCATAGCAAGCATAATAGGGTTATAGCAAAACATGGCTCAAGCATCTACCAGGTATGCTAGGTTTCTTGGTTTAGCTATTTACTATGACAATGACAGGTCATGCAAAGGAGTGGGTTCATCTATCGCAACACAGGTAGCAGTTGAAAAGCGTTGTCCTAAATGCATTGAAATGAGAGCAAGAGCGTGAGATGGTATTGTATCGCATATGCTCAGGGGGGGGGGGGTTGCTTGCCTGTTTATCAGAAGAACTCGGCTGCTCTTCGATGTCGTCAATAACTACGTCTCGCAAGTCTATCGACAAGATCAAACAAGGTACAATTTAAACAAGGCAAATGCTTCAGAATGGTGCATGATAATAATATGGCAATATGTTGCTAGTTTGAGCTAATGCATCTATCAACATGTTAATGAAGATGGTTTGAACACAAGGTTCAAATCAACTCCATATGAGAAGTGGCCTGTGTTTTGAACAAAATATCCAAGTTTGCCTATTTAGATTGCTCTAACATGTATGAAAATTCCACCATTAGATTCATTGGTTTTTTGTGATAAATTTTCATATATAAATTATTTTAATCTGACTTACAGATTATTTTCTATGAATTTTTGAAGTTTTTATTAATTTCTGGAATTTTCTGATTTATTTTATTCTAGAAATTAATTGTTGCGTCAGCATGATGTCATCATGACGTTAGTCGGTCAAAGGCGCCAGGTCAGGGTCAAACCTGACGACCCGGACCCACACGTCAGTGACACGGGGCTAATCCCCGCGTTGACCGGGGGTTTGACCCATCGCAGGGGCCAGTGGTCAACGGCTGGGGGCTGGGTTAGCGGCTAATTAGCCGGGCTAAGGACGGCCACGTCGGTGCCCGCTGTAGCGGGGCCGGCGGCGACCAAATCCGTGGCGGAGGACCGTCAGAGATGGCCGGAGATGCGCTAGGGGGCTTGGTTTCGCGCGCCGAGAGCATCTACGGGATGCCCACGCTCATCCGCATCCAACTAGACAAGCGGCAGGGCCCGAGGTGGCCCAGAACGGCAACGACAACGAGCTGGTCGACGATGAGCTCTCGTCCACGATGGCCGTCGCGGCTAGGCGGTGAAAAGGGCCATGGGGAGAGGGGGAGAGGGACGGTGAGCTCACAGGGAGGCTACAAGGATGCTCGGTGGGCTGGGGGAGACCGGAGCGGCGGTGAATCGCAAGGTGAGCTACGGTGGTTGGCGGGGAAGGACGGTGTCGGCTAGGCTTCGAGGAGCTCCTGGCAGCTTCTGGCTCGACGGGGAGGATGAGGGGATCGCGGAGGAGCTCTGGGAGGCGACGTGGGGGGCTCTAGCTAGGCGGGCAGTGGCGACGAGCTCGAGTAGAGCTCAGCCATGGCGAGGTGGGAGAGTGAGAAAGCCAGGGGAGGAAAGGAGAGGGCATGGGGCCAGCACATCCCTGGCGGGGTCATCTCGCTCGCCAGCGCAACGGGGGGGGGGGGGGGGGGGCAGGCAGGTGGCGTGGCGCCACCGCCGCGAGCGCCGTCCCCTGCTTCTCCTCTGCCTTTTGGCAAGAGGTAGAAGACGGGGATGCCCTTGTGGGCTGGGCCTCCTGGTGGGCTGCATGCCAAGTAAGCCTTTTTGCCTTTTTTATTTTTGTTTTTGTGTTTATCTCTAACATTTGTTTTGGCTAAAAATAAATATGAAACCATTTTATAAAATCCTAGAAATTATTATATGAGCTAGGTATAAATTATTAATGCCACATAATTAATTTCAGGATTATTGAACTTATATTTTATATATAATAAATATAAATCCAATGCAAATAGGGTCAAATTAATTTGAAAACCCAATATAAAATATTTCTGTGATCCCAAAATATTGGTTGACAATTTTAACTCAATCCAATATTTTATTAGAGAACCACGAACATTTTCTTGGAACTATTTGAAGCAATTTTTATAATGCTTATTTGAAAAAAATTGAATTATGAGGCTTGATCATTCCTCATTTCATCTTCATTTGAAAATAAAAATGCATGGATGAATGCACTTGCAATCATAAAGAAACTAGGGCTGTGACAAAAGTCCACTTCCGGAGGCTGCCAAAGAAACAAAATTGTGTTTCTCTCTCGTCCACCGAGGCCGAGTATGTAGCTGCTGCCAGTTGTTGTGCTCAGATTCTCTAGATGAGGCAAACTTTAAAGGATTATGGTGTCAATTGTGACAAAGTGCCTCTTTACTGTGATAATGAAAGTGCCATTGTGATCTCCAGCAACCCAGTTCAACATTGCAAGACGAAGCATATTGAAATCGTCATCACTTCCTTTGGGAACACGTCAAGCGTGGAGACATCAATCTTATTCATCTGAGCACTAATGAACAACTTGCAGATATTTTTACGAAGCCATTAGATGAATCAAGATTTCACGAGTTAAGGCATGAGCTAAATATCATTGATTCGAGCAATGTGGATTGACTTAGTGCACACCTCCCCACACTCATTGTTATGTCTTGTCTAGGTGTAGGCATGGATTTAGGGGGAGTCTAGTTATCTCAATGAACTATCCCTCCTCCTATTATGCATAAACTAATCAAAGTCTTTCACACTTGCCATTTTTGATGGTTACTGTGCTTCAAAAGACGAGTCTTGGTCAAGGGCCCAAGGATAACTCTTCACGGTGCCATACCATCTGACTCAAACATAGGTGGCTCTAGGGCCATCGCCCTCTCTTCATGTGAAGTAGAGGCTCCCTATTTGGTCCTATTTTATTTTTTCTAATCCGGTCGACCAAGCTTGTGTTTTTGTCTTGCATCGTAGTTTTCTCTTGTCTCCAGTTTGTGTGCGGACATCTCTCTTTCTCCTCTTCTCTTTTCTTTGATAGTTTGCACTGAGTGGGCAGCACAGTACTACCATGGAGACCCATGGTACTACCGCTTGGAGTGGTACTACCGCTTACCATGCGGAAGTAAAAAGTTACTTCCGCCCGTTGAGCGGTACTACCGCGATGACCGCGGTACTACTGTGCAATCGTGTGGGCGTGGGGGTTAAGAGCCAGAAGGGGGTTTCCAATCTCCCCCATAACTCATTTTGTCTCTTCCCCTCGCGTCTCTCTCTCTTCCCCTCAACCGGCACCGGAGCACCTCTCCGGATCTCCATATCCGGCCATCCTCCTCCTATTTCCTCCGGTGGGATCGTTACCCACCTCGTCCTCTTGCAATGGACCCCGGTATTTCCCCGAACCATTCTCGTTTTTCTTCTTTATTTTTGAATCTAGGTTTTGGGGAAATATGAGATGGTCTAGTTTTGTTTGATCCAATCTATGCATGAGGAGATGGTTTGAGGGTGTTTTTGCAGTAGAAGTCCGTATTGATAGGATAAAACGGGATAATTTTCGATCTACGGTAGTACCAATGTGACCTGTCGATCTGTGTTCATGCGAAATCCGCCCCGTGCGGTACTACCGCTCGTCGGGCGGAAGTAAAATTTTACTTCTGCTGGCACCACGGTACTACCGCTCTTCGCAGTACTACCGCGTTGTGGGCGGTAGTAATTTTTTTACTTCCGCTTACTGGGCGGTAGTAAAATTTTACTTCCGCTCCAGCCACGGTACTACCGCTCCCGGCGGTACTACCGTGTCTGGAGCGGTAGTAAATTTTTACTTCCGCTTATTGGGCGGTAGTAAAATTTTACGTCCGCTCATGCCACGATACTACCGCTCCCAGTGGTACTACTGTGTCTGGAGCGGTAGTAAATTTTTACTTCCGCATGCACTGCTGGTACTACCGCTCGATCCAAAACTACCTCGTTTTGTCCTGTCTATTCTCCCTTCTACATGGTTTTAGTGTCTACCTTCGTCCTTGCCTTACTTTTTCCATTTGTCCATTGTGTTTGCATTGTGTGACATAGGTGGTGGCTTTGGTTCCGGCTCTGCTCCACGATGTTCCATTCCCTCTCGTGACACAAGCTCCAAGCGTCTCTGCAATCCAGATGCTCCTAAGGGGTCCAATGAGCCCCCCCTCCCTCCGCTGCCATTTCAAGAGGACCTCATCCAAGCTCAAGCCACCAGTTGACAACTATGAGCACATGCCCCAAGCTGAGTTTCTGGCTCGACGGATGATCGATCCCTATGTCAAACCAAGGGATGTTTCCAGGGCCAATGAGTTGTTCTGGACCAAGCAGCAGTATCTCATCCACATTGACGTGATCAAAGGCAAGAAGAATCTCTATGTTCCTGTCCAATACATTGATATGGATCATATGAGGAAGCATCCGACATACTTCGGTGAGGCTCTGGATTTGGTGAGGCAGTTTGCTATCGAGGACATCATCTTGTTCCACCTTGACTTCGATCCCAAGATAGTTGGTCAGTTCTTTGCCTCTGTCCACTTTCACTCTGATGAGGAGCGGACCATGACTTGGATGACCAATGGCGAGCGCTTGTCTGCCACCTGGAAGGACTTCATGGATCTGCTGCATGTTCCTGATTCCGGACTTGATGTGTAACTTGGACTGCGCCCTCACGGCAACCCTCAGCCAGCACATAAGGAGAAGCTCGTGCCATTCTATACTATGAAGACTTTACGATCTGGTGAGAGTGTTTCTGTGCTCAACCCCTTTCTTGATGTGATGCACCGGATCTTCCGGAACACTCTATTTCCTTGCATGGTTGACAAGGACAAGGTGCACTCATATCTGGTGGATATGTTGCTTCTTTGTGAGAAAGGTAGAACTGAAGAACTTGACCCCCTTGATGTGTCTCACATTATGTGGACTGAGCTTTGCACTGCTGTGTTTCATCGTAAGGTCCCCATTTATGGGCCCTACTTGCTCTACCTGATTCGTGCTACTTGGGACAAGACCCTTTTGGGTGAGGACATGCCAGAGCACTTGTTTCTTCATGAGCCCATTCGTTTGCGTATGAAGGACAAGTGGGCCAACATCGCCACTAAGACAACTTCTGCTCGTATGGAGGTTGATGAGGATGAAATCGAAGAGGAGGAAGATGACAGTTTTGAGTCCTATGTGCCACCATCTTCTGAGCCATCTTGGGCCAAGAAGCTCTCTCACAAAATGAGGACATTGTTCTACATGCAGGCCAAGGGTCAGTATCAGGCTCATGTTGCTCATAAGGAGAGTCGCTAGCGTGACAAGCGTATTCTAAGGAAGCTTGGAGAGACCATCTCGAGTGGATCTAAGAAGGACATCACTCCTAAGGCCACTTGGATGGCGAAGCAGCAGTTCCAGTGGGCTGATTCAGATGCGAAGTCCATCCCAGACGCTTCAGAGGAGGAGCCAGATGATTGATCTTTCTGCATGGGAACTACCACTTATGTGTTAGGTGTCCTCTCTACCTTTTTGGCGTCTCGATGCCAAAGGGGGAGAGAGTAGGATTTGTGAGTATTTTCGTTTCGTCGTCCCTTTGCTTTCGTTGAACTTTGGTTTATGTCATTTGTGGGTGTGACCTGGAGACTTCCTCTATCATATGGTGTGAGACATATGCTATCACTCCTACCTTATTATTGTCTAGTATGTTTCGTAGCTTGTGAGTCTGTCTCTTATGTACCCTTATCTTTGTGCACACATGCTATGCTTAGTTTCCATACTTAGTTTTGTTCATTTTGTTGCAAGGATTGCATTGCTTATAAAATATAGGGGGAGTGTTGATCCTAGTGTGTGTGCCTTGCAGTCCAAAGCATATCTAGAGTATGCACACATCTAGGGGGTGCTCATCTATATTTTGTAGGTCTTGGGTTTGCATATGCTTATTTTATATCCTTATGTGCAAATCCCGTATTGTCATTAATCCACCAAAAAGGGGGAGATTGTAAGGGCATATTTCTCCCTAAGTGGTTTTGGTGATTGATGACAATGCCTTTGCGAACTAATCGTGTGCATTGAGCATTTAAGATATCTCAGGTCTAGGCACAAGTGAATTCAGTGCCCCTCAGAACCTCTCGAAGATGGTTGTTCTCTACGTTTCCTTTCGGTGGTTTTGAGTCGTAGGAAAGCCATACTATTAAGAGGGGGTCCACTTCAGAAAGGTCTGGGTGGAATCAACACGTACACATCTATTCCCTTGCACCACCTTTCCCTCTCTTCAATGGAGCCCCAACTCGTTTTCCTTCACTGTGCAAAGTGTAAGCCTGCTGGGTGTGTGAGATTAGTGGTCAGCAGTAGTACCACTCAAAGGAGCGGTAGTACCGCAGGTGCCAGCGGTAGTACCTCTCGATGGAGCGGTAGTACCGCTGTCTCCTGCCCTGGAACTTTAGTCTGCGATAGTAGGCACGGATGTAATTTTTTACATCCGCCCTATTACGGTAGTACCGAGATTCACGTCCGGTACTACCGTGCCAGACTTTTTCGTAGTGTTTCCTTCTGCGGAGGTAGGCACGGAAGTAATTTTTACTTTCGTGTATCTCCAGTGCTTGCCCCTGCTGACCATACGATAGTATCGCATGGGCTCGCGGTAGTACCACTCAGGTGGTTCTACCGCTTGTGGCCTAGTGCTAACGGCCAGTGCCAGTTACTCCCGTGCGAGCGGTAGTACCGCAAGCCCTCACAGTGGCACCGTGGGTTTTGCGGTAGTACCGCGACGCGCGGGGCTGAGGGTGTGGATAACGGTTGGAACTTGTCCCCCACTATAAAAGGGAGGTCTTCTTCCCCAAGAAGTTTACCTCTTCCTTTCCCAAACTCCATTGTTGCTCAAAGCTCCATTTTAGCCTGATCTCTCTCCCTAGCCAATCAAACTTGTTGATTCTCTAGGAATTGGTTGAGAAGGCTCCGATCTACACTTCCACCAAGAGAAATTTGATTCCCCCCACTAATCCCTTGCGGATCTTGTTACTCTTGGGTGTTTGAGCACCCTAGACCGTTGAGGTCACCTCGGAGCCACATTCCAATGTGGTGAAGCTTCGTGGTGTCGTTGGGAGCCTCCAATTCAGTTGTGGAGATTGCCCCAATCTTGTTTGTAAAGGTTCGGTCACCGCCTTCAAGGGCACCAATAGTGGAATCACGACATCTCGCATTGTGTTAGGGCGTGAGGAGAATACGGTGGCCCTAGTGGCTTCTTGGGGAGCATTGTGCCTCCACACCGCTCTACCGGAGACGTACTTCCCCATGGGGGAAGGAACTCCGATAACACATCCTCGTCTCCACCGGCTCCACTTTTGGTTATCTCGCACCTTTACTGCTTGCAAGCTTTTGTTGTGTTATATCCCTTGCTTGCTTGTCTACTTGTTGTGGTTAGCATCATATAGGTTATTCATCTAGTTGCACATCAAGCCAAATTATTTGATGCTAAGCCTAAATTGTTAAGGAAAAGTTAAAAAGTGTTAGTTTCCTATTCACCCCCCCACTAGTCAACCATATCGATCCTTTCATAAACAACACATGATCTTCTCATACATCACATATATCTCATCATGTAATTGGCCATATCACATCACAACATACCCTGCAAAAACAAGTTAGACGTCCTCTAATTGTTGTTGCATGTTTTACGTGGCTGCTATGGGTATCTAGCAAGAACGATTCTTACCTATGCAAAACCACAACGGTGATATGAAGATCGCTTTTCAACCTTCCACAAGGACCACCTAAATCAAATCCGGTTCAACTAAAGTGGGAGAGACAAACACCCGCCAGCCATCTTTATGCGACGAAGTCACATGTCAGTCGATGGAACATGGTCTCTCGTAAGCGTACGAGTAAAGTCAATCCGAGCCGCTTCATCCCACAATACTGCTGAACCAGGAAAAGACTAAGGAAGGAAGCAATCTGAATATCAACGCCCACAAACTCTTTGTGTTCTACTCAAGATCTCATCTACGCATAGACCTAGCTCATGATGCCACTGTTGGGGAACATTGCATGGGAAACAAAAAAAATCCTACGCTTCACCAAGATCAATCTAGGAGATGAGCATCTATGAGAGGAGAGATTGGATCTACATACCCTTGTAGATCGCTAAGCAGAAGAGTTAAAGAACACGGTTGATGTAGTGGTACATTTCCGCGATCCAAATTGCAAGCCATCCCACGAACTCCCGATCAAGTGCCAAACGGACGGCACCTCCGCGTTTGACACACGTGCAGATTGATGAAGATCTCCGCCTTCTTGATCCAGCAAGAGGGAGCAGATAGGTATATGGGTTCGCCGGTAGCACGACGGCGTGGTGGTGGTGGTGGTGGAGCTGATCCGGCAGAGCTTCGCTAAGCGGCGCCAAACCAATATACTAGAGGAGAGACTATCGGAGAGGGAGGAAGGGTTGCGCCGTGGCTTAGGGTATAGCTGCCCTCCTCCTTCTCTCATATATATAGGGGGAAGGGGGGAAGGGGCTGCGCCCTAGGGTTCCCACCCCTAGGGGCGGCGGCCAAGAGGAAGGGGGGCGGTGACCAAGGGGTGGCTTGGCCCCCAAGGCAGGGTGGCCGGCCCACTTAGGGTTTCCCCCTTCCACCCTTCCGCCACATGGGCTCTTGTGGGAGGGGCAGCCAGCCCACCAGGGGCTGGTGCGCCATCTCTACCAGCCCATGTGGCCCTTCGGGGCTGGTGGCCCCTCCCGAGACCTTCCCGGCACCCCCGGTACGTTACCGGTGACGCCCGAACTTTTCTCAGTAATCAACACGGAACTTCCCATCTATGAATCTTTACCTCCGGACCATTCCGGAACTCCTTGTCACGTCTGGGATCTCATCCGGGACTCCTAACAACCTTCGGTCACCAACACACATAACTCATCTATACCGAAACGTCACCGAACCTTAAGTGTGCAGACCCTACGGGTTCGAGAACCATGTAGACATGACCGAGAGACCTCTACGGTCAATAACCAATAGCGGGACCTGGATGCCCATATTGGTTACTACATGTTCTACGAAGATCTTTATCGGTCGAACCTCTATGCCAAGGATTCAGTCAATCCCGTATGTTGTTCCCTTTGTTCTTTGGTACGTTACTTGCCCGAGATTCGATCGTCGGTATCTTTATGCCTAGTTCAATCTTGTTAGCGGCAAGTCTCTTTACTCATTCCATAATACAATATCCCGCGACTAACACTTAGTCACATTGCTTGCAAGGCTTGTTGTGATGTTGTATTACCGAGTGGGCCCCGAGATACCTCTCCGTCACACGGAGTAACAAATCCCAGTATTGATCCATGCCAACTCAACAGACACCCTCGGAGATACCTGTAGAGTACCTTTATAGTCACCCAGTTACATTGCGACGTTTGATACACACAAGGCACTCCTACGGTGTCAGTGAGTTGCATGATCTCATGGTTATAGGAACATATACTTGACATGCAGAAAACAGTAGCAATAAACTGACACGATCATATGCTACATTCATAGTTTGGGTCTTGTCCATCACATCATTCTCCTAATGATGTGATCCCGATATCAAATGACATCTCATGTCCATTGCCAGGAAACCTTAACCATCTTTGATCAACGAGCTAGCTTGCTAGAGGCACACTAGGGACACAATGTTTGTCTATATGCCCACACATGTATTTAGTTTCCAATCAACACAATTATAGCATGGACAATAAATGATTATCATGAACAAGGAAATATAATAATAAACACTTTATTTATTGCCTCTAGGGCATATTTCCAACAGTCTCCCACTTGCACTAGAGTCAATAATCTAGTTCACATCACTATGTGATTTACATTGTTAAGAATCGAACACCCATGCAGTTCTAGTGTTGATCATGTTTAGCCCTTGGAAGAGGTTTAGTCAACGGGTTTGCAACATTCAGATCCATGTGCACTTTGCAAATATTTATGTCCTTCTCCTCGACGTAATCACGGATGGAATTGAAGCGTCGCTTTATGTGTCTGGTCCTCTTGTGAAACCTTAGTTCCTTGGAAAGAGCAATGGCACTAGTGTTGTCACAGAACAGAGCCATTGGATTCAGTGCGCTGGGCACTACTCCAAGATCTGACATGAACTGCTTCATCCAGACACCTTCCTTCGTTGCCTCCGAGGCTGCGATGTACTCCGCTTCGCATGTAGAATCGGCTACCAGGCTTTGCTTGGAACTACACCAGCTTACCGCTCCCCCATTGAGAATAAATACGTATCAGTTTTGCGACTTAGAGTCATTCGGATCAGTTCCAAAGCTTGCATCGATGATACCCTTTATGGCGAGATCTTGATCACCTCCATAAACGAGAAACGTGTCCTTAGTCCTTTTAGGTACTTAAGGATATTCTTGACTGCAGTCCAGTGCTCCATTCCAGGATCACTTTGAAACCTTCCTACCATACTTATGGCAAGGCTGACATCGGGTCTTGTGCACAACATTGGATACATGATAGAGCCTATGGCTGAGGCATAGGGGATGACACTCATCTTCTCTCTATCTTCTGCAGTCACTGGGCATTGAGTCTTACTCAACTTCACACCTTGTAACACAGGCAATAACCCCTTCTTGGACTAATCCATTTTGAACTTCTTCAAAACTTTATCAAGGTATGTGCTTTGTGAAAGTGCTATCAAGCGTCTCAATCTATCTCTATAGATCTTAATGCCTAATATGAAAGCAGCTTCTCCTAGGTCCTTCATTGAAAAACTCTTGTTCAAATATTCCTTCACGCTTTCCAGCATTTCTATATTGTTTCCAATCAGCAATATGTCATCCACATATAACATTAGAAATGCTATAGAGCTCCCACTCACTTTCTTGTAAATACAAGCTTCTCCATAAACTTGTATAAACCCAAACGCCTTGATCACCTCATCAAAGCGCTTATTCCAACTCCGAGATGCTTGCACCAGTCCATAAATGGATCGCTGGAGTTGCAAACTTTGTCAGCATTCTCTGGATCGACAAAACCTTCCGGTTGCATCATATACAACTCTTCCTCAAGGAAACCGTTAAGGAACGCTGTTTTGACACCCATTTCCCAAATTTCATAGTCAAAATATGCAGCTATTGCTAACATGAATCTGAAGGACTTAAGCATCGCTACGGGTGAGAAGGTCTCATCGTAGTGAACTCCTTGAACTTCTGAAAAACCCTTTGCCACAAGTCGAGCTTTATAGACGGTGACATTATCGTCCGCGTCCGTCTTCTTCTTAAAGATCCATTTATTCTGAATGGACTTTCGCCCTTCAGGTAATACTTCCAAAGTCCATACTTTGTTTTTTCTTACATGGATCCCATCATGTATTTCATGGCCTCTAACCATTTCTCGGAATCTGGGCCCATCATCGCTCCTCCATAGCTCATAGGTTCATTGTTGTATAACAACATGACCTCTAAGACAGGGTTGTCGTACCACTCAGGAGCAATACGCGTCCTTGTCGACCTATGAGGTTCAATAGCGACTTGATCCGAAGGTTCATGATCTTCATCATTAACTTCCTCTCCAACCATCATTGGCTCCACAGAAACATCTTTATGCGTTGCGCTACTCTCTGGTTGAAGTGAAGGTTCAACAACCTCATCAAGTTCTACTTTCCTCCCACTCAATTCTTTCGAGAGAAACTCTTTCTCAAGAAATGTTGCATTCTTAGTGACAAACACTTTGCCTTCGGATCTGAGATAGAAGGTATACCCAACTGTCTCTTTTGGGTATCCTATGAAGACGCATTTCTCCGCTCTGGGTTCCAGCTTTTCAGGCTGAAGCTTTTTGGCATAAGCATCACATCCCCAAACTTTAAGAAATGACAACTTTGGCTTCTTGCCAAACCACAGTGTCACACCCAAGATGCACGCCTATTCATTTTAAGACACGAGGGCCTCGCAAGGTATAGAGGCGCATCTTGTCGTTAGCAAGTATAGTAACATTGCATCATACATTACAAAAGAGATGAGTATACAAGTTGGCTTACACTCGCCACATGCTAAATTACAATTCCACTCAGAGTCCAAGTCATCAAGATGAAAACAGGGTCCAACTACGGACGAAATCAAATGATAAAACAGATGCAAATGAAACTATCTCGCTGCCCCAAAGATCATGACCAGGTCCTCTACTCATCCAGATACGTCACGTACATCATGCCTCTTTCCTCATCATACTCCCACTAGAGCTGGGTAAGATCATCCTGCACGTACTCATCTAAACCTGTACCTGGAGTGTTGTAATAAACTGTGAGCCACAGAGGACTCAGCTATCATGTGCCCGGGTACCGAGACTATTCAAGCTTAAAGGTTGGGATGGGGTAAGTGTTTAGTTTGCAGCAGCACTAAGCATGTATGGTGGCTAGCTTATGCAACATGAAATAAACATGAGAGGCCTACGAAGAACGATCAAATCTAGTATAATCTCTATGAGATCCTGAACACCTACTTACAAAAATCATAACCCCACCATGTTCTCTCTCGGATCATGCTCACGAGCAGAGACGATCATGGTTACTCACACAGTTGGTGTATTTTAGTTAGAGTTTACTTCAAGTTTACTATAACCGGGTGTTAAACAAATATCCAAGTTGCCACATAACCGCGGGCATGGCTTTCCGAAAGATTTAACCCTGTAGGGGTGCTCCAACTAATCCATTACCAAATTAACCACACTCCGTGGGAATGCCTCGACCGCGGATCTCGCGATCATCATAGGTAATTCCAAAGGAATTCCAACACCTCGAGTAAACCCAAAGAAAGTCAGACTCCACACGCAAGACACTCGATAAAGGTAAAACAAATCCAGTAAGACCACCCTACGTGTCAACGAACCCGATAAGAGCCGTGTATCTCATTCTCAGGACACGACGGATAAGCACAACGTACGGTGGCCTGATAGAAATCTCCCGAGTTGCCCCGGGTTGGCCCCGCACATGGCTCTAGTTTGGACCAACACTCATGAGGAGCACTGGCCCGGGGTTGATTAAATTATCCACGGGTTTGCAAGACCCTATGCAATTTTATTAAGTTGTTAAGCAAATGTAGTACCAATGTTGGGTCTTGCCAGACAAGTTTTAATCTCAACCAAATGAACAAGGGGGTCCCCATAACAACTCCGAGCATGTTAGGAGCGCAAAATATGGAAAACATAACACCGATAACAAGGTACTAATGGCGGTAATAGCGGAACAAATCACCTAGCAAAAGGCCAAGCCTTCCACCAATACCAAGATATATATGTGCATTAAATTAAATAACAGAAAATATTGTGATATACAAATCCATGTTATCACATGGAACAACCTGCACCTGCAACTAAGAAAGCTATAAGAGGGGCTGAGCAGCGGTAACTTAGCCAATCAAAGGTTTGCTAGGATGTGGAGGTTAGAGGATGTCATGGAAATATGGGAGGCTGATATTCAAGTGGTAGGTAGCGCAATTGTAATGATAAGAGCGAGAAACTAGCAAGCAAAAATAGTATCGGGATCCGGATACGATCATCTTGCCTGTTGGTTCTTCAATGAAACAAGTAGCGGGATCCTCGTAGTGGTACTCTCCTGGGTCCTCGTACTCAGTATCAACACTCGCGTCTACCCAAGAGAAACAGCAACAATAAACATCCAACCAAGGTGGAATGCACAATCAAAATGATGCATGATTCATTTATGAAGAATTCTAACATGGCAATCCAAAACTAGTCATGTTTCACGTGCAAAGTTGTTTATTAATGAATCTGGACAGAACCTCACGTTAAGTTATTTATACATGCATTAACATGGAAAATATGGATGCAGCATGCAAAACCGATAGAAATGCATATAAAGATCGCAAGAAACGGAGTTACGGTTCTCACGATACGCTCACGACAAGGTACGGAGGCAAAATCACAAGACCACCAAGCCATGGGCTAATTCTTGGCATTCCAAGGCAGCCACTGGATAGGTGATGAAAAATCAACACAATAGCCTCAAGAATCAATCAATTCCATGGAGCATAGCTCCCACAAGTCACAAAACAACAAAACACCAAATCTGCCACTAAGCAGCAACATAGCAAATTCTACAGATCACAACTTGAGATACATGAATCCTACAGCCACAAACAAGATATTTACAGAATCTACTCAATACACACATAAACTCATCCAACTATGCAAACAGAAAAGGAGGCACACATCAATAAGCATGAAGCAATCAAGTTGAGATGATGAAACAGTTTTCTGGGACTTGGTGAAATTTCCAGTAGCAAGTTGACAACAGGATTTAAATATGCTATAGATCTCCTATTGGCATGAAAATTAACAAGATGGTAGAAGGCAATATCTACTACAAATAACTAACACTGAGCATGCTCAAATTCACAACACATTACATGATACCATCCACTCTACATGGCATAAAAATAACAGCAGATTCTCAGACTTAGCAGTTTTGAGCATGATGAAGCAGAAACATCAAGTAGGCAACTTAACAGCATGGTTCCCACTTATATGGGTGATTATCATGTAAAAAAAGTACCATGGTATAATAGATGCAAAACACTATCACTTCCTAGTTGACACAACTCCCAAAGCAAGCATGGACTAAATCATGCAAAAATGACAAGATGCCATCTCAACTAAAATGACAGGTTTATGAACTTGCTCAAAAGTGAAATCTGACTTCACATCCGCATTCCGGGGTTGATTATACCCCAAAATCATTACTCATACTCATATACATGCGTGGAGAAAGTGTGGGATAGAGGGGGTCGAAAAATCAAGCATAAAAGGGGAGGTGACTTATGTCACTTATGCACATTAATGAAAATGGCCCCCAAAGGTCATGTACCCTAATGATACTTGCTGGAAATGGATAAATAGCATCTTAGGAACATGATAGCATGGCATACATAAATATGCAAGGATGAAACCAACTAGAGGAAGAGGTATGCTCAAATGCACTTAAGAGACAACTCCTACACATGGATTCTACTCAAGCTCAAAGTAAAAACCACACACACATCTACTAAACTAGCACACACACAAGCTCATGAGTGTGGGTGTGCATCCACACACATATGCACAAGGCATATATGCACAAGCATATGCATATAGCTATTCACACACACACACACAACAACCACATGCATATATACACTTAGGCATATACACATACACACTCTCATACATATGTGCAAACCCACACACACTAACTACACATGCACATGGCCAACTCACACTCACACTCACATGTGTGTATGCACTAAGCACACACACACACCACAATCTTGCTTGTACCACAAGGATATGCACACACACTCTCAACACATACAAACCTATACATGCAACCTGCCTACAACCACACACATAGCAGGTTATAACAAAAGAAAAGAAAAGAAAATAAGAAGAAAAAATAAAACAACAAAAGAAAAAGGGGGGAGCTGGGCTCGAACCCACAATCGCCAGGGTCGACTTCCCCCCCCCCCTACCACTCTGCTACGCTGCTTGGACGTTAACAGAGGGAGGTCACCGCATAACAAATACACACGCACGAGCACAGTTTCTACCGAAACTGAAGAAAGGCGGGGCGCTAGCGACAGGGAATGGCGGTGATGATGCCGGCCACTACAAGGTGTCTCCGACGACGCGAATGGGCGGAATCGAAATGGGGATCTACGGGGAACCCATCCCTCGTCTCATCTTGCGAGGAGGGGGATCGGAGGTGAGCTCAAGCCCGATCCTTTCTAACGGCGGCGACGAGCACTACGACGCTGAGGCTGCAAGCTATGGCGAGGAGAGGGGACAACGGGGATTGGCTGCTCACCGGGGGAAGCTCGGCGACGCGGGGACACGGCCGGATGGCGATAAGAAGAGGAAGGAGGCGCCCGCAGCACGCCACACCCTTGCGGATGACGGGGACGGCGGAGCGGTGCCGCGGGGAGGTGCTCCTCACCCCCCTAGCGCTCGGGATGGGACGCGGACGGCACCGGGGACGCGCACGCCATCTTGAAGATGACGGGCACCACCGGAGGCGACGACGGCGGCGAGCACCAGCGCCTCTGCACTCTCTGAACCCCTCACCTCTCTAAACCTGAGAAGAAGAAGAAGAGGAAGAAGAAGCAAGAGGGAGAGGAAGGAGGAGGAAGAAAGGGAAGAGCGGCGGCGGCGATGGAGAAGGAAGAAACCCTAGGGGCACGAACGTCCAGGTTAAATAGGAGGGGATCACCTCGACATCCGTGAGCACCGGCGATGGCGACATCGCTCGCACTCTGCTCTCTGCTCACCTATGCGATGCCTGAGGGAGGAGGGAGACGGGGCAGGTCTCCGTCCTGCTCACCTGGGCTGGGCCGCGGCCCACTATCTCTCTCTCTCACTTGCAAACAAAACAGAAAGAAAAACAAAAGGGGTTTTCTTAATAAAAACTCCAACCACAAAAAAAATGAATCCCCAGGGTAAAAGAAAAGGGTTTTGGAGAAAAGCAAAATATTTTGTTAAAGGAAATAAAGAGCCCTATTTAATAAAAATGTTAAGTTGAAATAAAGAGCAAGTAATTTTAATATTATAAAAAAATGTAGCTCCTATTTTTATTAAAATCACAAATACAAACAAGGCTCAAGCATCCAACCAATCATGCCCACAATTCATAAAACATATGGGGCCACCTCTTGAACATTTTAAAACATTTTAATAAGGCAATTAATTCTGCTCATAAAAAATTAATAAGAAGAAAGGGGGAAGATGGAAGGTGATGTTGAAGAGAAAAGAGAGGGGAAGAAGAAGAGGAGTGCACACATGACTTCAACCACACACAACACCTCGCACACCACATAACAAACACACTCACCACCACACATCATAGCAAGACACATGAGAATAACAAGCATGCAAAATGAATGGTATGATGGATGATATGATGCATGAATGCAAACAACACATGAATGACAAGGAGCAATCATACATCTCATAAGCTCATGACACAAGGTTCATACATGGCGTTACATGCCAAATAAGGTAGGGACAACACTTGGGCTGCCACAACTCTCCCACACTACAAGAGGATCTCGACCCGAGATCTAGGAACAAAAGAAGTCTAGAAATTCGGAACGGAGAAGGTCCTCGTGTTCCCAAGTAGCTTCTTTGTCAGAATGATGAGACCACTTCACCTTGAGGAACTTGATAGACTTGTTGCGAGTCTTACGCTCAGTTTCTTCAAGAATTGCAACTGGATGCTCACGATAAGAGAGATCTTCTTGGAGATTGATGTCTTGGAGGTCAATGGTTCGCTCAGGAGTCTTGTAACATCTCTGTAGTTGAGAAACATGGAAGACATCGTGCACGTTCGCGAAATTTGGAGGAAGCTCTAGTTGATATGCAGGACCACCTCTCTTGCCAACAACTTTGAAAGGACCAACAAAATGAGGAGCTAGCTTCCCTTTAATTCCAAACCGCTGAGTGCCCTTCATGGGAGAGACTCCGAGATAGACTAGATCACCCACTTGGAAAGAAACATCCCGATGTTTGTTATCGTAATAACTCTTCTGTCGGGACTGAGCTGCTTTGAGGTTCTCACGAATGACATGGCACATTTCTTCTGCTTCAGTGATCATGTCATTTCCCAAAATCTGACGCTCACCGGTTTCAGACCAGTTAAGCGGGGTACGACACTTTCTGCCATAGAGAATCTCGAAAGGGGCCTTGCCTGAGCTAGCTTGGAAGCTATTGCTGTATGAGAATTCAGCATATGGAAGGCAGTCTTCCCACTTCGTGCCAAACAAAATCACACAGGCTCTGAGGATATCTTCAAGGATCTGATTGACTCTCTCAACTTGATCACTTGTCTGCGGATGGAACACAGTGCTGAAACGGATCTTGGTACCCATAGCAGTCTGGAAGGACTCCCAAAACTTGGAAGTAAGGAGACTTCCACGGTCAGAAGAGATGAGCTGAGGAATACCATGCAAAGACACTATCCTTGACGTATACAACTCTGCAAGCTGAGCTGCCGAGATAGATTCTTTGACTGGCAGGAAATGAGCAACTTTTGACAGCTTGTCGATAACCACAAAGATGGCATCGTTGCCTCTCTTGGACTTGGGAAACCCAGTAACGAGATCCATCTCAACATGATCGAATTTCAACTCTGGGATAGGCAAAGGCTACAGAAGACCTACTGGACGTTGATGCTCTGCCTTCACTCTGCGACAAACATCACACTCGTTCACGAACTGAGCAATTTCACATTTCATGCAAGTCCACCAGAAGGTTTACTTGAGATCCTGATACATCTTTGAACTGCCTGGATGAATGGATAGAAGAGAATTATGTGCTTCGTCCATGATAACCTTTCTGAGATCACCTTTTGGAACAACAATACGGTCCTCAAAGAACAAGGTATCTTTGTCATCAATACGAAAGCACTTATACTTCAGAATGCTCTTGGCCACACCTTTCTTCACTTTCTTCACCATAGCATCAAGAAGTTGCGCTTGGCGAAGTTGATCTTCTAGAGTCGGAGAGACTTGAAGATTGGCAAGGAATCCCTATGGAATCATCTGAAGGTTGAGCTTGCGGAAAGCTTCACAAAGCTCAGGCTGAAGAGGCTTCAGAATGAGACTATTGCAGTACGCCTTATAGCTAAGCGTGTCTGCAATGACATTTGCTTTCCCAAGAGCATACTCAATGCTTGGATTGAAGTCTTCAAGCATTTCCACCCAACGAGATTGACGAAGATTGAGATTGGGTTGAGTGAAAATGTATTTCAAGATCTTGTGATCGGTGTACACCTCAACTGGTCTACCCAACAACAAATGCCTCCAAGTCATTAGAGCATGCACAACTGCCGCCAACTCAAGATCATGAGTGGGGTAGTTCTTCTCGGCAGGCTTCAACTGACGCGAGGTATAAGCAACAATCTTCTTGTCTTGCATGAGAACACCACCAAGACCTTGAAGAGAAGCATCACAGAAAACTTGGAAAGGCTTGGACTGCTCAGGAGGAACAAGGACTGGAGCTGAAGTCAGTCTCTGCTTGAGCGTATTCAATGCCACATCACACTCAGGAGACCAAACATACTTGACACTCTTCTGGAGGAGATTGGACAGAGGCTTAGCAATTTGTGAGAAGTTCTCCACGAATCTTCTGCAATAACTAGCAAGCCCGAGGAAGCTCCGAAGCTGCTTCACATTTTGAGGAGGTTCCCACTTCAAGATTGCCTCAACTTTCTCAGGGTGCACTTTAATTCCCTCGGTAGAGATGACATGCCCAAGGTACACCACTTCATTGATCCAAAACTCACACTTGGAAAACTTGGCATAGAACCAATGCTCTCTTAACTTGTCAAGCACAAGGCGGAGATGCTCTGCATGATCTTCTTCTGTCTCCGAGAACACAAGGATATCATCCAGATAGACCAAGACGAATTCATTCTTGAAAGGAGAGAAAATGAAATTCATCATTCTTGAGAAGGTTGGAGGAGCATTAGCAAGACCAAACGACATTATGGTGTACTCATAAGAGCCAAAACTCGTCCTGAAAGCGGTCTTAGGAATGTCTTCTTCGCGAATGCGAATCTGATGATAACCCATGCGAAGATCAAGCTTCGAGAAAACCTTGGCACCTTTCAGTTGCTCAAACAACTCATTGATGTTGGGAAGTGGGTACTTGTTTCTGATTGTCTTCTTGTTCAATGGACGGTAGTCGACACAAAGATGATCCGTGCCATCTTTCTTCTTGACAAACAAAACACCACAACCCCATGGAGATGAACTTGGTCTGGTCAGACCCAGACGTTCTTGCTCATCTAGCTGCTTCTTCAACTCTTTCAACTCTTCGGGTTCAAGTTTATACGGGCTCTTGCAGACCGGTTCAGTTCTGGGCTCGAGATCAATCACGAACTCAACTGGCCGGTGTGGAGGCATTCCTGGCAATTCTTCTGGAAAGACATCTTCATACTCACAAACCACCGGTTTGAGAAATCGCCGAGATTTCACCCTTCTCATTAAGAGCAAAGGTACGGATTGTGTCATCATGAGCCGCGAAAATAATCACATCTTCTGAAGGATGAGTCAGCTTGACTTCTTTTGCTTTGCAATCAATATGAGCCTTATTCATAGCTAGGAAGTCCATGCCCAGAATGAGATCAATATCAGAATTCCCGAGAACAATTGGAGAAGCCAGAAAAGAATCATTTCCCATCTTGATAGAAACATCCAGCACCATGCAATTAGAATTCATTAACTTCCCAGGGGACACCACTAACACAAGTCTAAGGAGATCTTGACAAGCAAACTCATGCATTGCAAAGAATGAACGGGACATGAAACAATGCGATGCACCACTATCAAAGAAAACTTTTGCTGGAAAAGAATTAACTGAGTGATTACCCATGATCACTTGAGAAGAATCCTCTGCATCTGCTGCATTCACCATATTCACTCTTGCGGACTTGTGATTATGCTTCACCATAGCATTGCCTGGAGGCTTGACAGGAGGAGAAGGCGGAAGACGCCGCTGGTTGCACTTGTTTGCATAGTGGCCCTTCTGACCACACTAGTGACAAGTCACCTCAAAAAGCAGACGAACATTGCCTAGAGGAGGAACAAGAACATCCTTGGACGCCTAGGGTATCTACTGGAATCCTGGGTTGGTTGGGTGGGAAGAACCACGACCACCGAACTGCTTCTGCTACTGCGGAGGACGAAACGAAGGAGGATTAGGCACCCAATACTTCTGCTGCTTTGGAACCATCTGAGAGCCGGAAGAAGAAGAATACGAATCCCTTGAACGCTTCTTAGAGTTCTCCAACTTGAGCTGAGCTGCTTCAATCTTCAAAGCCATGTTGGAGAACTGATCAAACTCACGAGGTTCTTGAAGAACTAGGCCTGGCAGAAGCTCATCCTTGAGACCACCTCTGAACTAATAGATCATAGCTTTGTCATCTGGAACATCTTGCTTGGCATAACGGGCTAGATTCTGGAACTCAACATTGTACTGATAGACAGACTTGCTTCCCTGCTTCAGGTGCCTGAACTTCTCACGCATCTCCTCGACAAAGCTTGTCGGAATGTAATGAGCCCTGAAGTCACGACGGAAATCGTCCCAAGTAACAACACGATCGCCCTTGGAATCCTTGTACTGCTGCCACCAATCAGCTGCTTGACCCTTGAGCTGGAACGAAGCAAATCTGACAAAGTCCTCTGGCCTGACATTACTGCACTCAAAATGCTTACTCATATCACGAAGCCAATCATCAGCATCAAGTGGCTGCTCACAACAGGTGAAAGTCTTGGGCTGGTTGGCAAGGAACTGATTGAGTGTCGCAAACTGAAGCTGATTCTAAAAATTGCCTTGAAAACCTTGCTGACCCTGCTCCCTTTCTTGCAACAGTCTGAGCAACATCTGAGTGTTCGCATTGGTTGCGGCCATCACAGCTTGCCAAGCTTCTAGAGGAGGTGGCGGAGGAGGAGGTGGCGGAGGTGGTGGTGGAACATCAGTCTGCTCCTCACCACGACCCGGATTGTTGCGAGTTGGTGGAGCCATCCTGAAGATGGACAAAACGCATCAGTACCTCACTGATAAGATGAATCATAAGCTGAATCAAATGCTTGAAAGAAATTGAACAAATAACAACATAGCGTTCCTACTAAAAAATTAGTAAGAATGCTTCTTCGATTATGATAATATCATCAGAAATTAGAAGCCACTTGCAATAACACAAAAGTATTGAGCTAAGCGCCCGGAACAAATGTACATGCCCAATACATCTGGAGAATATGATCCTAGATGACTACAAGATTTCCCACCTATGAACTTCCGAAAAATTTCTTGTTTATGCGATTCGGGTTGCGGACTCAGGAACCTACCCTAGGTAATCAGCTGCAACCGCATCCGCAACCTTCCACACCATAATTCAAGAAACTCCACAAACTCGTCTAATCTCGAATCCTCTAACTCACAACGATACTAAACCATTGTGGTACCCCGGACGCCTCCCCAGTACTGGGTGACTCTGACCTTATCTCACCACGATAAGTATTGAAGTAATTCTGAACATTCTCCGTCCTGAGATATCAAGGAAGCTGAATGATAACGATGTGCCAACATTCCCTAGAGCTCGACTCCCCGGAAGAAATCAAGTCAGACAGGAGGCACCAAGACAGAACCCTGTCACATCGGCATCATATAGACTCCAACATACCCTCGTGATCCTAAAAATATTTTGAGCGAGAAGAGGAGTAGAAACAAAATTCCTAAGTTGGAAACCTCACCAGAGCATAGAAGAGGAGTAAAAAGAATCCTACTCTCCGATATAACTAGACTCAAAATAGTTTTTACTAGACACGACTCGGCCAAGTTTGAACAAGCAAAGGCTCCTATGGTCGTATGGCTCTGATACCAACTTGTAACGCCCCGGACAGATCCCGCCAGGAGTAACGACTACCGGCGGGTGTGTCCGGGGCGTTACACACAGTTCATATGGCGTCGTCTCAACGGATTTCGATGGTGCCCTATTTAAAGTGAATGCAGCTATCTCTAATGCATAACACCAAAACGATAGTGGAAAATCGGCAAGAGACATCATAGAGCGCACCATATCTAATAAGGTTCGATTACGACGTTCGGACACACCATTACGCTATGGTGTTCCAGGCGGTGTCAGTTGTGAAACAATTCCACGCTGTCTTAAGTGACTGTCAAACTCATAACTCAGATATTCTCCTCCTCGATCAGATTGTAGGAATTTAATCTTCTTGTTACGATGATTCTCAACTTCACTCTGAAATTGCTTGAACTTTTCAAACTTTTCAGACTTGTGTTTCATCAAGTAAATATATCCATATCTACTTAAGTCATCAGTGAATGTGAGAAAATAATGATATCCACCGCACGCCTCAATGTTCATCGGACCGCACACATCAGTATGTATGATCTCCAACAAATCACTCGCCTGTTCCATTATTCCAGAGAACGGCGTTTTAGTCATCTTGCCCATGAGGCATGGGTCACATGTGTCAAGTGATTCAAAATCAAGTGACTCCAAAAGTCCATCAGCATGGAGCTTCCTCATGCATTTTATAGCAATATGACCCAAACGGCAGTGCCACAAGAAAGTGGTACTATCATTATCAACTCTACATCTTTTGGCATGAATGCTATGAACATGTGTATCATCACTATCGAGATTCAATAAGAAAAAAAACCTCACATTGGGTGCATGACCATAAAAGATATTACTCATATAGAACAACCATTATTCTCTGATTTAAATGAGTAACCGTCTCGCAATAAACAAGATCCAGATACAATGTTCATGCTTAACGCATGCACTAAATATCAATTATTCAGGTTCATCACTAATCCTGGTGGTTGTCGAAGAGCGAGCGTGCCGGCGGCGATCACATCAACCTTGGAACCATTTCCCACGCGCATCGTCACTTCGTACTTAGTCAACCTCCGTCTATTCCGTAGGTCCTGCTTTGATTGCAAATGTGAGCAACCGAACCGGTATCAAATACCCAGGCACTACAACGAGAGCTAGTAAGGTACACATCAATAACATGTATATCATATATACCTTGTTTGGTGTTGGCCGCCTTCTTGTCGGCCAGGTACTTGGGGCAGTTCCGCTTACAGTGACCAGTTCCCTTGCAATGAAAGCACTCAGTTTTTGGCTTGGGTCCAGCCTTGGGTTTCTTCACGGGAGGAGCAACTGGTTTGCCACCCTTCTTGGAGTTACCCTTCTTGCCCTTGCCATTCCTCTTGAAACTAGTGGCTTTATTGACCATCAACACTTGCTGTTCTTTCTGGATTTCAGACTCAATGACTTTTAGCATCGCAAACAGCTCGGCGACTGACTTGTTCATCCCGTGCATGTTATAGTTCAACACGAAGCTCTTGCAGCTAGGTGGCAATGATTGAAGAACTCTATCAGTGATCGCCTCCGGTGGAAGGGGCATCCCTAACTCTGCCAGACAGGTCGAATACCCAGACATTCTGAGTATATGTTCTGATAGACCAGTTCTCCTCCATCTTGCAAGCATAGAACTGATCGGAGGTCTCATACCTCTCGATCCGGGCATTCTTCTTAAAGATAAACTCCAACACTTGGAAC
This sequence comes from Hordeum marinum, assembly GCA_022496015.1. Lineage (NCBI taxonomy): Eukaryota > Viridiplantae > Streptophyta > Magnoliopsida > Poales > Poaceae > Hordeum > Hordeum marinum. The sequence goes on from CM039675.1 coordinate 166,599,827, forward strand.
ATCTCATATGCTCCATGATGTTCAAAATGTCTTTGAAGTCCCGGTTCTAAGCCATACAACATTGCACATTGAACTATTGAGTAATCTCCAGAACGTGCCTCCCAAGCGTTCTTAACGTCTTCGGACGACACGGGAGCGGGTGGGTCACCAAGCGGTGCATCAAGGATATAAGCCTTCTGGGAAGCTGTGAGGATAATCCTGAGATTATGGGCCTAGTCAACAAAGTTACTCCCATCATCTTTCAACTTAGCGTTCTCTAGGAACGCATTAAAATTTAGGGGTGCTACTACGCGAGCCATTGATCTACAACATAAATAAGCAAAGGTTACTAAGACTATTGTTCATGATAATGATCTCAGTTAATCAAATTACTAAAGCTCCCACTCAAATTGACATCCCTCGGGTCATCTAAGTGATACATGATCCACATTCACCACGATCATCATGTGAGTTAAGGTGGTTTCAATGGTGAACATCATAATGTTGATCATATCTACTATATGACTCATGCTCGACCTTTTAGTCCCTTGTGTTCCGAGGCCATGTCTATACATGCTAGGCTCGTCAAGTTTAACCCGAGTGTTCCACATGTGCAACACTGGCTTACACCCGTTGTATGCGAACGTAGAGTCTATCACACCCGATCATCACATGGTGTCTCGACACAATGGAGTTTCGCAACAGTGCACACTCGGGGAGAACACAATTCATCTTGAAATTTAAGTGAGGGATCACCTTATAATGCTACCGTCGTCCTAAGCAAAACAAGGTGCATAAAAGGATTAACATCACATGGAAATCATAAGTGACATGATATGGCCATGAACTTGTGCTTCTGATCTCCATCTCCAAAGCACCGACATGATCTCCATCATCACCGGCATGACACCATGATCTCCATCATCGTGTCGTCATCGGGGTTGTTGCACCCACCATGCTCATACTACTATTGCTACCGCTTAGCGATGAAGTAAAGCATTACAAAGCACTTAAAGGTTGACATGCAGGTCATACAATAATGAAAGACAACCCTATGGCTCCTTCTGGTTGCCGTACTCATCGACATGCAAGTCGTGATGTTCTATACAACACATGATCTTCTCATATATCACATATATCTCATCATGTAATTGGCCATATCACATCACAACATACCCTACAAAACAAGTTAGACATCCTCTAATTGTTGTTGTATGTTTTACGTGGCTGCTATGGGTATCTAGCAAGCACGATTCTTACCTACGCAAAACCACAACAGTGATATGAAGATCGCTTTTCAACCTTCTACAAGGACCGCCTCAATCAAATCCGGTTCAACTAAAGTGGGAGAGACAGACACCCGCCAGCCATCTTTATGCGACAAAGTCACATGTCAGTCGATGGAACACGGTCTCTCGTAAGCGTACGAGTAAAGTCAGTCCGAGCCACTTCATCCCACAATACCGCTGAACCAAGAAATACTAAGGATAGAAGCAATCTGAATATCAACGCCAACAAACTCTTTGTGTTCTACTCAAGATCTCATCTATGCATAGACCTAGCTCATGATGCCACTATTGGGGAACGTTGCATGGGAAACAAAAAAATTCCTACGCTTCACCAAGATCAATCTAGGAGATGAGCATCTATGAGAGGAGAGATTGGATCTACATACCCTTGTAGATCGCTAAGCGGAAGCATTAAAGAACGCAGTTGATGTAGTGGTATGTTTCCGCGATCCAAATCGCAAGCCGTCCCACGAACTCCTGATCAAGTGCCGAACGGGCGGCGCCTTGGCGTTCAGCACACGTGTAGCTCAATGAAGATCTTAGCCTTGTTGATCCAGCAAGAGGGAGCAGAGAGGTAGATGGGTTCGCCAGCAGCACGACGGTGTGGCGGCAATGGTGGTGGAGCTGATCCGGCAGAGCTTCGCTAAGCGGCGCCAAACCAATCTACTAGAGGAGAGACTGTCGGAGAGGGAGGAAGGGTTGCACTGTGGCTTAGGGTATAGCTTCCCTCCTCCCTCTCTCATATATATAGGGGGAATGGGGGAAGGGGCTGCACCCTAGGGTTCCCACCCCTAGGGGCGCAGGCCAAGAGGAAGGGGGCGGCAGCCAAGGGGTGGCTTGGCCCCCAAGGTGGGGTGGCCGGCCCCCTTAGGGTTCCCCCTTCCACCCTTTGGCCACATGGGCCCTTGTGGGAGGGGCGGCCAGCCCACCAGGGACTGCTGCGCCATCTCTCACAGCCCATGTGGCCCTTCGGGGCTGGTGGCCCCTTCCGGTGACCCCTTGGGACCCTCCCGGCACCCCCGGTACGTTACCGGTGCCGCCCGAACTTTTCCCGGTAACCAACACGGAACTTCCCATATATGAATCTTTACCTCTGGACCACTCCGGAACTCCTCGTCACGTCCGGGATCTCATCTAGGACTCCTAACAACCTTCGGTCACCAACACACATAACTCATCTATACCAAAACGTCACCAAACCTTAAGTGTGCAGACCCTACGGGTTCGAGAACCATGTAGACATGACCGAGACACCTCTACGGTCAATAACCAACAGCAGGACCTGGATGCCCATATTGGTTCCTACATGTTCTACGAATATCTTTATCGGTCGAACCTCTATGCCAAGGATTCAGTCAATCCCGTATGTTGTTCCCTTTGTTCTTCGGTATGTTACTTGCCCGAGATTCGATCGTCGGTATCTTTATGCCTAGTTGAATCTCGTTACCGGCAAGTCTCTTTACTCATTCCGTAATACAATATCCCGCGACTAACACTTAGTCACATTGCTTGCAAGGTTTGTTGTGATGTTATATTACCGAGTGGGCCCCGAGATACCTCTCCGTCACACGGAGTAACAAATCCCAGTATTGATCTATGCCAACTCAACAAACACCCTCGGAGATACCTATAGAATACCTTTATAGTCACCCAGTTACGTTGCGACGTTTGATACACACAAGGCACTCCTCCGGTGTCAGTGAGTTGCATGATCTCATGGTTATAGGAACATATACTTGACATGCAGAAAACAGTAGCAATAAACTGACACGATCATATGCTACGTTCATAGTTTGGGTCTTGTCCATCACATCATTCTCCTGATGATGTGATCTCGATATCAAATGACATCTCATGTCCATGGCCAGGAAACCTTAACCATCTTTGATCAACGAGCTAGCCTGCTAGAGGCACACTAGGGACACAGTGTTTGTCTATATGCCCACACATGTATTTAGTTTCCAATCAAAAAAATTATAGCATGGACATTAAATGATTATCATGAACAAGGAAATATAATAATAAACACTTTATTTATTGCCTCTAGGGCATATTTCCAACAGAGCGCTCCTAACATGCTCGGGGTTGTTATGGGGACCCCCTTGATTTTTGTTTTGGGATAGAACTCGTCTGGCAAGGCCCAACATTGGTACTACATTTGCCTAATAACTAATAAAAATTGCATAGGGACCCACCGGCACCCGTATATCTTTAATCAACAACCCAGGCCAGTGATCCTCATGAGTGTTGGTCCAAAACAGAGCCACTTGCGGGGCCACCTCGGGACAACTTGAGGGATTTCTATGAGGTCGCCGTACGTAGTGTTCATTTGGACGTGTCCTGAGAACGAGATACGCGGCTGTTATCGGGTTCCTCGACACGTTGGGAGGCCTTGCTGGATTTGTTTTACCTTTCTCGAACATCTTGTGCGTGGGATTTTGAGGATACTTCGGGCTATCTCGAAGTTGAGATTTTCCATCGGGATTCCTCAAATACTACTAGTGATTCCCCGATTGAGGAATTCCAACATGGCATGTGGTTAATTTGTGATGGATGAGTTGGAGCACCCCTGCAGGGTTAGATATTTCGGAAAGCTGGACCCGCGGTTATGTGGCAAACTTGGAAAGCTTTGTTTAACACCTGACCATAGAAAACTTGAAGTAAACTTAAATAAAATACACCAACCATGTGCGTAACTGTGACTGTCTCTTCTTGTGTGTTCTTATCCAAGAGAGAACACGGTGGGGTTATGTTTGACGTAAGTAGGTGTTCAGGATCACTTAGTGATCATTGCTAGTTCACGTCTGTTATGCATAGACCACCATACCTTACTGTATTCGTAAGTTAGCCACTCAAATAAATACTTAGTTGTTTGATGCAGCCTCACCACTTAACCATACCTCACCTCTAGTCTTGATACCCTTGGAAATGAGATTGTTGAGTCCCTGTGGCTCATAGATTACTACAACAATAGTTGCAGGTGCAGGTAATGCGATGATTTGACGTGAGCGTGATGCTTGTTTGATGTGGAGTTCTTCTTCTTCATCATCAATCTAGGATGGGTTCCAGGCGGCACCCTGGGATAGCAAGGATGTATGTCATTTTATCGTTTGATTTCGTCCGTAGTTGGACCCTGCTCTTCTGTATGATGTTTTAAATATGTTATTGTATTGATGTGATCTTGATGTAGCTTATGGTGAGTGTAAGACAATTCCATATACACATCTCTTCTCTACATTTACTTGTAATGATATCCATTCTTGCAACACGACGAGATGCGCTCCTATCCCTATCGAGGCCCTCGAGCCAAAATAATGATAGGGTCGCATCTTGGGTGTGACAAGTTGGTATTAGAGCCTGTACCGACCTAGGAGGCCCCTTGATTGATCGAACTTGGCCGAGTCAAGTCTAGTAAAAAAACTATTTTGAGTCTAGTTATATTGCAGAGTAGGATTGTTTTTGCTCCTCTTCTATGCTCTGGTGAGGAATTGCGACTAAGGAATTTTATTCTACTCCTCTTCTCGCCCAAAAGACAATTTAGGATCACGCGGATATTTTGGAATCTATATGATGCTGATCTGACGGAGTTCTATACTTGGTGCCTCTTGTTACTGAGGAGTAGAGCTCCAAGGGATTCTTGACACATCATTATCATTCAGTTTCCTTCGTATATGAGGACGGTGGATGTTCGAAATTGATTCAATACTTCTCGTGGTGAGATAAGATCGGAGTCACCCAGTAATGGGGAGGCGTCTGGGGTACTGCCATGTTCGGTATCGTTGTGTTTTCAAGGATCCGGGATAGATGGAGTTTCGAAGCCTCTGGTTATGTGTTAACGGATGGATACAGTTGGAGTGTAGGGCTTGTTAGTTGTGTGAGGTATTTTGCCTCCCTGTATCCCCAACACCATATTGCATAACAAGAAAGACTTCGGAAATTCTTAGGTGGGAATTCAAGTAGTTACCTAGGATTATCCTTCCAACAAATGCAATGGGTTATGTATTTGTTTCTGGCTTAATTCCCAATCCTCATCCTTTGTTTTGTTTTCAGTATGGTAATTCGAGTTGCTTCAATGTCAAGTGGTGATTTCATATCTTTTCTAAGTAGTGTTCTCATATTTTTACGGGAATGCAAATCCTTTTGTTCAACTGGAGTTGTCTTGAAATTCTTTTCAACCAGTGCGCTCCTCTTCAAGATATTCAATCATCTCCAATATTTGCAAGGACAATCCTTATATTTCTTTCTGGAGTTCCTTTCATCCGTCCTAAGTAGTCTTTGTTTTTCCCCACCCTCCTGCCCTTTTTTTCTTCAATGATCATATTCTCATCCAAATGCCTTTCTTTTTATCGCTGATTTTGCTATCTTTTCTTTTGTATCGTATCCGGAGATTCATTGTGAAGATCCTCAAGTGATTCGAATTCATCATTTCCTTATTCTTGGTTTCCTTCTCGGTGGATTCAATTCAAGATCTCGGTGTTCTTCAAATACTTTCAATAGCTCAATGCTTCCCCATGTCGGAAATTCTGTCCAAGTATCTCTTGTTTTTCGTCTCTCTCTATTTTATCCGGATTGCTAAAGATATCTCAGAAGACTTTGATTTCCATTCATATCCTCTTAAATTATTTATAGGTTCTCACCTCATCAAGTTCTTAATTTTTCTGGTGCAATATCTCTTTCTAAGCAATTGTCTCAACGGTGGTTTCTTTTGAGTGGGCCCATAACCCACAAGTTTTCCCCAGGATCTTAATTGGCTCTTCTAATCTTTCCAGAGATATCCTCAAGTTCTTTTCAATTATGATGAAAGAATGATTTTCATCAACCATATTCCTTCTCCATGATCGCTTCGAATTATTTTCAGCATTGGCTCAACCTTTTCTTTATTCATTGTTCCGGAGTGTCTTAGTGATTCATGGTGTTGATTCTCGTCATCATTCCCACCATTGAAGACCGAAGGATAGATTCCCTTAAATCGTTGTTCGTTCTTCCAAAGATTCATGGTTTCATGTTGTTGGTATCATCTCAATTGTTTTGATCATGAGTAATTCATCCCATATCTATCTGGTGCATTCAATAATTGTTTTCATTTCTCGATCCTCCCGAAGGCCATCATTTCAGAATATTTCTTCGTTCTCAGCTTTCAGCTTTCGTTCTCAAATTCTTCTCAATTGTGTCCCTTCGTCCGTATCTCAATTTTGCTGGTGCCTTGTGAAGTTTTCGATTAGGTGGATCATGATCTCTTTGTTCGCATGTATCTTCATTCAATCATAGTATACTCATTCGTTGTGAATTCTTACCGGTGTTCTCGTTCAAGACTTCTTCAAGTTTGTGATCTATCTCTCTCTCTCTCTCTCTTCAATTCTTTGCAAGAAAAATAAGTGGTGTGCGAAATCCGTTGCTTGTCATCAATTAAACGTGATGAAGGATAAGCATAACATAATTCTTATTCTAGTTTCATCAAGGTGATTTCAATCCTTCTGCCGGAGTGTTCATGGCATCAAATTCTTGGTTGTTCATCTTTTCTTCTGGAGTTCCATGTTTTTCTCAAGCATCTCCGCAAAGTTTCATCTAAATCCTTGCAACATCATAATCTATTATTTTCAACTGCATTCTTTTGATTGTCCTTTCATCCCGGTGTTCGCCAAGAGGTCCTTCATGGTGGTTTGTTAGGGATGTAATTCTTCTCGAAGTGTTCTTCAAGATTCTTGTTAGAGGTGCTCAAGTGTTCTTTATCTTGGATTTCTATGTTCAATTCCTTCTCCATTGTCTTTTGAGATGGTGTTATTAAATTCTTTATTATGACAAGTCTCGAATGAAAATTGTCAACAAGAAGATAAGTAAAACCCATCTTGTCTTGTCGGAGTTATCTTCGGTTGGATTTCACCTAAAGCATCTCCTAAGGATTGTTGCTATCATACTGTCATAAATGATTCAAGTGTCTCCTCCACCTCTTGGTGAAAGAAGTTTTGCATATCTTGTTTCCCTCAGGCAATCAATTGTTTCTGTTGTGGTTGGTTGTCACCTCATAATTTTGAGATGTTTTCCATAAGACCATAACAAGCTATTCTTTTCATTGTTGGTTTTTCAACAACCCCGTTCGACCGTGCTTTAGAACTTCATTGGCGGTGGAAGTTGTCATTTTCTCCTCCATTCTTTTCCTTCCATAGATCTATCTTCTATTCTTTTGTCCGCAGGAATCGTGAGGTTGCTCTCTTCGAATCATCATCTTGTGTTATCAAGATCATGTTCTTTCTTTGCTCATTCGTTTTACTGGAGTGTTCTTTTCTATGTTCAAGTTCTTTCCTTCTTATCAAGTTTTGCCTCTCTTTCCTACCGAAGTGCTGCCGAAATTTCTTGTGAATTATTGTTTGTTCCCATGTCATTCTTCAGCTCGTTGAAACCTTCAATGATCATTGGTTTCACTCGTTTGTCACAGAAGTAACTAAGTTTACCTTTTTGCTCTTTCTCTTCCCCTTCTCATTCTTAGATCTCGAGATGAGATCCTCGTGTAGTGGAGGAGAGTTGCAACAGCCCAGGTCGACGCTCCAGAAGATTCCCCTTTTATTCCATTCTTGTCATGTGATTTTTCTGGTTGTTGCATTCATCATAGCATCATTCGCATCATCTACATAGCATCAACACTCGTTTTTGAAAACTTGCATCCGTTCGTGTTGGCCGGTTCTCTCAATTCATGTCCTTGTCCGTTTCGAGTCCAACTACACATGCACATGCTCGCGGCATTGTTTAAAAATGTTTTAAAAGGTGCGCTAAAAATATTCTCGGATTGTGTCGAAAGTTGGCGTGCATTCTTGTTATATTGTAGGTGGACCGCGTGCCAAATTTCGTCGCAATCAGAGGTGGTTTAATACCCCAACGGTCAGTCGTAGCAGTGCATCATCAGTTTATCTGTTGGACGTTTACGGTGTTGTAAAACTTCATTGTCGGGACGCAAACTTCCCTCTCTTCTTGGCCCAACCACCTCTTCACAGCCCACTAACCTAACCTACCCCCCTTCGCTTCCAGACCGCCCCATCGAGATCCGACGGTCGAAATCAGGGAAAAAAACCTAACCTAGCCCAAACTGCTATAAATAGAGCCCTAGCCTTCCACTTTGGGCAACCCTAGCCGATTGCCTCGTTTTCCGTGTGCCTCCAGCCCTCAACCGCCACTTGGCACAACTCCTCCCACCTCCAGCCACCAAGGCCCGCCGAAGCCCATCCAGGCCCGATCTGAGCCGCTGCCGCCCTACCCTCGATCTACCTGAGCTCCCTCCGCCTCCTCCCGCTCGCCTCCGTGTCCCATGCCACCGCGCCGCTCATCCACCCTGCTGCCCCGCCTCAGGGACCCCATCGCCGCGCGCCCTCGCCGCCGCGCCCATCACCGAAACGTCGTGCCGCGCCAAGCTCTGCCTCGCCCCGAGCTCCCAGCGCCATGAAATCCTTGCCTCGCCGCCGGATCGAGCTCCCGCTGGTGGGAACGGGTTCCTCTACTCCGGATCCAGCCGATCCGAGCCTCCTCATGCCCGCCGGACCTTCGTGCCCTTCATCGCCGGAAGCCGCCGTCGTTGGTGTTAACCTGCGGCCGCCCCTGTATCCTGTCATGTGGGAGCACGAGGACGAACCCCCATTGACCCATGCCTGGGCCAGCCTCTCCCACAGCCGCACATGGGCCTCTCCTAGCCGCGAGGCCCAGCTCCCGCTCCCCCTGGCCACTAGCTCCTTCGACTAGGCCTTGAGCCCATGAGGTGAGCGCCCCAGCATCCCAATCCTTTGCTCGGGCTCGATTTTGCTATGATGTAACTGTTGGGCTACCAGGATTCGACCCATGCCTATTTTTCTAGTCCCCGCGAATTTGGCTATTTATCCAATGATTAACAGAATTGCAGAAAAAAACTAACTTCATGCATTAATAACCTTTCAACCGTGCACCGTATGTAAAAACTCTATATATGTAATATGACTGGAATTTCATGTAGATTCATAATATTCAACTCTCACATGCGTTTAAAATGTTTAACTTGCTGTTTCCCTGTAATTTGCGTAAATGCCATGTAAAATGATTTATTTAATAACTACTGAACCATAGCTCCGATTAAAATGTTTTACATTTGTAACTTGACTAGAAAAACATGTAGAATCTCATGCCACACTTTCTTTCCATGTTTAATAAATATAAAATTTTGTTAGGAAAGATCTGCACCAAATTCATATCATGCTTATGAGGACGTTTCCGAAATACTATAAGTTGTTTCCGGCCTCATTTAAGATGCATAGATGATATATTTATGTATGCTTCACAGTTTGCCATGTTAAGCAGCAATTAATATTGATGAGTACCTAAACGAGAGTGAACTAAATAATTCAAACATGGAGTTTCGTCAATATGCAACTCGTTGCATATTGAACTTCACTTAATGTGTAGTAGTTGTTTGTTGTTCTTGCCATGCCATGCCTTGCATAATTAAATGGACATGCATCATATTGGTTTGTGCATCATGTCATGCATATGTTGTGGTGTATCGTGTGTTAATTGTTTGTCTGGATTGTTCCTTCTCGATAGAGTTCCGAAAGCATTCGGAGTGTGAGGATTCGTTCGACTACGTTGGCACGTCTTCTTCATGGAATCGTTCTTCTTCCAAGCGGGATCTCAGGAAAGATGACACATTTCCATGGATACCACTAATATCATTGATATGCTAGTTGTCTCGCTTCCATCGTTATGGCTCTCTACCTACCACTTGTTTGTCAAGCCTCCCAACATTGCCATGATAAGCCTATGACCCCTCCACATCCCAGCAAACCTTTGTTTGGCTATGTTACCGCTTGCTCAGCCCTTCTTATAGCATTTCTAGCTGCAGGTGCAATTGCTTACGTGGGTTAACATGGACATTCTTTTGTTATCACAATATTATTGCTATTTAGTTTAATGCACATATATACTTGGTAAAGGTGGAAGGCTTGGCCTTTTGATCGGTGTTTTGTTCCACTCTTGCCGCTCTAGTTACTTGTGAACCGGTGTTATGTTCCATAATTGAGCTCTCCTAACATGCTCAGGGTTGTTATGGGGACCCCCTTGATTTTCATTTTGGGATAAAACTCGTCTGGCAAGGCCCGACATTGGTACTACATTTGCCTAGTAACTAATAAAAATTGCATAGGGGCCCGTCGGCACCCGCGGATCTTTAATCAACAACCTAGGCTAGTGCTCCTCATGAGTGTTGGTCCAAAACAGAGCCACTTCCGGGGCCACCTCGGGGCAACTCAAGGGATTTCTATCAGGTCGCCGTACGTAGTGTTCATCCGGTCATGTCCTAAGAACAACATACACGGCTCTTATCGGGTTCGTCGATCCGTCAGGCGGCCTTGCTGGATTTGTTTTACCTTTCTCGAACATCTTGGGCGTGGGATTTTGATGATACTTTGGGCTATCTCGAAGTCAATATTTTCCATCGGGATTCCGCAAATACTATGGGTGATTCCTTGAGGAATTGCAACGTGGCGTGTGGTTAATTTGTGATGGATGAGTTGGAGCACCCCTGCAGGGTGAAATCTTACGGAAAGCCATGCCCGCGGTTATGTGGCAAACTTGGAAAACTTTCTTTAACATCCGGTCATAGAAAACTTGAAGTAAACTCAAATAAAATACACCAACCGTGTGCATAACCGTGACTGTCTCTTCTCGTGAGTTCTTATCCGAGAGAGAACATGATGGGGTTATGTTTGACGTAAGTAGGTGTTCAAGATCACTTAGTGATCATTGCTAGTTCACGTACTTTACGCGTAGACCACCATACCTTACTTTATGTATTCGTAAGTTAGCCGCTCAAATAAATGCTTAGTTGCTTGCTGCAGCCTCACCACTTAACCATACCTCACCCATTAAGCTTTGCTAGTCTTGATACCCTTGGAAATGAGATTGTTGAGTCCCTATGGCTCACAGATTACTACAACAACAGTTGCAGATGTAGGTAATGCGATGATTTGATGTGAGCGTGATGCTTGTTTGATTTGGAGTTCTTCTTGTTGTTGTTGTTCATCAATCTAGGATGGGTTCCAGGCAGCAGCCTGGGATAGCAAGGATGGATGTCATTTTATTATTTGATTTCGTCCGTAGTCGGACCCTGCTCTTCTATATGATGTTTTGAATATGTTATTGTATTGATGTGATCCTGATGTAGCTTGTGGCGAGTGTAAGCCAATTACATATACTCATCTCTTCTACTTGTAATGATATCCATTCTTGTAACACGACGAGATGCTCTCCTATCCCTGTCAAGGCCCTCGAGTCAAAATAAGGATAGGGTCGCATCTTGGGCGTGACACCTGCAGTCAGTGACATGAGATATGTGGATTGGAAGTACATCAAAGATAATGAGGATTACTTTCCATGTGTCCAAGACAACTTCCATTGCATTGGCATTGATAAATTTGTTGGAAAGGAGTTCACTGCTTGGAATGATGAGACGATCATGCAGTTCTATTCGACTGCTCATTTTTATGGAGATGGCAGGATTGTTTGGATGATTGAAGGAGCAAGATATGAATCTACTGTTGATGAGTGGGCTACCATCTTAGGAGTCCCAAAGGCACAGGATGGGGACATTTGTGTATACTCAGAGTCCAAGGCAAGCCACAATGCCATGAAGGACATGTATAATCCCATTCATGTTGCATAGCTTCAGTCCCACAAGCTAGGATCCATCTATCACCTCCAGGAAGGTCTACGCACAATCAACACTATACCGAGGCATACCTTGATACCCAAGTCGAGTGACGGGAAGATGATCCGAGGCTATTCCATCAACTTGCTTATTCATATTGACTGGAACCAGAGATTCTGTGTGATGGATTTGATTGTGGAGACAGTGAAGAGGGTTGCTGCTGATCAGAAGCGCTCATGCTACTACGCACCCTATATTTAGATGCTTATCAATTCTAAGCTTGAGAAGCACATCTTTGCTCTGGATAGACCCCACTTGCCACTTCAGCTAGATCTAGAGGACAACGTTGTGGTGATGGACCCAGACCATCCCACATCAGCTGCAGTTGAGGCACAGGCAGAGGATCGAGCAGAGGCAACTCAAGCCACTAGTGCTCACGTCCCCAGGTCCAGGAATGAGCAGATGGATCTCTTGATCACCACTGTCATGGACATGAAGAAGGACATCAAGACCATCATGGACACTCAGGAGAGCCTTGTGAACATCATTGATGATAGAGTGAAAACTCTGAATGACAAGGTTGATGCGCTGACTAAGACAGTCAATGAGCTCAAGAAGGAGGTTGATGAAGCCCCAATCCGCTGCCACTCCTTAGAGTCTAATTCTTCTGATGATGAGGAGGAAGATAGTGCACCTGTTAGGATGACTACCCAGTTTGGTACTAAGGCCAGGACTCCTACAGTACCAGCTCTAGAGACGAGGCTTTCATCTTCTGCTCCAGCCACAGTGACATCAGCTCCATCAGCTCCATTGCCTCTAGTATCCACTCCAGCTCCATCCATGACTTCAGCGGAAGTCTTCGCTGACACAGTTCTCTCAACTCCACCATCGATGATCGGAGGAGATTAGCCGAAGAACGATTAGCTATATCTCTTTGAACTTTTTGGTAACTTGTTGCCAAAGGGGGAGAAGTTGTATATAGATTTTAGGCTTCGAGTAAGAGAGCGTTTTGCTTTTTATTGCTGGTTTCACAAAACATTTGATCTTTTGGTTTGATGTGAGATACTTTTGTTTGAGTGTGTGATCATACCCTTTAATGTGTGTTGCTACTATTTCCTATCTTTTGATGATTATGTGATGATCACTCACTTTGCTTGATGTGTTGTGGTATGTTGTTAACTCTTATTACTCTTGCACACCACCGAGATGTATGTGACATGGGAGAAGTGCCCCATGTACCTAATCGATTGTGCATTTGCATTCAAACGCAAATTTAAAAGTAATGCACAAATTTAGGGGGAGCTCTTGCTTATCGCATACTTCTCAAAGCGATGATTATATTCATTGATTATATCATATGTCGAAGCTTTGATCTATATGTTGTCATCAATTACCAAAAAGGGGGAGATTGAAAGCACATTTGCTCCCTTGGTGGTTTTGCTAATTAATAACAACATATATGTCATTGAACTAATGTTTCCACTAAGTATGTTTCAGGAAAAGTTCAATGATGGGTTGGCATAAGGATTGTGGAGTACCCCAAGATGCAAGGAATGGCATTGGCCAAGCTTCAAGCAAAAGACTCTACATTTTACATTTGTGAGAAATCACTTTGAGTCCATAGGAAAGCCAATACTATTAAAAGGGGTAAGGTTTTGTTGGTGAACAAAATGCTCATACGTGCATAAGTGATAGTCACCACATACACCCACAAGCTCCTCCACAAAAGTCTGTCCAAAGTCATATACTCAAAATTGGTGCAACCAACACACTACACTCGGTGCCACCGATTCCAAATCCTAGACAGACCCAGCCAAACCATAGCTCTTCGGTGCAACCTATTCTGCATTCGATGCCACCGAGTTAGGCTGCCAACTTTCTGTTACGCAAGTTTACAAAATTGGTCCCTCTGAGTTTTATTAATCGGCGTCACCGAGATTGGGCAATCTCACCGTTGGTCACCTTCTCGGTGCAACTGAGATTCCTATATTGGTCTCACCGAGATTCAAAAGTTGCCACCTTTTGGTCACTTCGGTACCATCGAGATTAACACATCGGTGTCACCGAGTTGGTCATTTTGTGTGTAGCGGTTGGATTTTTGGAGATGCCTATATATACCCCTCACCACCACTCACTCGTAAGATAATCACTCGGAATAGTTCCCCACTCATACCTATTGATTTTCTGAGAGAGAGCCACCTACTCATGTGTTGAGATCATGCCATTCCATTCCTACCATATGAATCTTGATCTCTAACCTCCCCAAGTTGCTTTCCACCCAATCAATATCTTCTACCAAGCCAAATCTGTGAGAGAGTGATTGTGTGTTTAGGAGTCTATCATCTTGAAGCACAAGAGGGAGGAGTTCATCGACACAAATCGAGCCTATTACCTTTTGGAGGGTGGTGCCTCCTAGATTGGTTAGGTGTCGCTTGGGAGCCTCCTACTTCGTGTTGTGGAGTGAACCAATGTAGTGACCCGACCTGAAAGGTCGAATCTCCGGTGTTTCTGTACCATCCCAAGATCATGCTGGTACACACACGGTACATCAATGTATATATCAAAGGGAAATCACACAGCATTATATTAATCGAAATCTCATATCGAGTCCTTTATTACAATAATCATTACAATAAAGTGGCTGAAGGCCAACTCATGAGAATATCTAAATCTTGCGGAAGCGTCGAAGGTAGATGAGTCCATCTGACTCCAAGGGCATATCACTGAGCATAGAACGTGTCCTCACTCCTGGTCGGAAAAATACTCTGCAACATGATACGTTGCAGCCGTGTAGGTCAGCATATGGAATATGCCGGCAAAGTCACAAGAGAAGGGTGAAAAGATAATCATCTAGTCTATATGCATATATGGCGGGTGGGGTGGTAAGTTTTTGCGTAAAGCCAAGTTTTTCCTACATCAAGGGAGGGGCTAAGCAAAATATTACTAAGTTGGTTGATTAATGAGATGATTCCACCAATCATTTCTCATACCCAAAATTATTAAATACCCACATCATCATATTAATTGTGTTAAGAGTTCCGGAAGTTCCAATTCCTTTGGCTCAAGTCGTCCATGACCGTGGACACGGCTAATCGATTAGGTTTTGTACTCTGCAGAGTTTTGCACACGTTCCCCACAAGATTTGATCGCCTCCGTTTGATTTCTCGCACTTCAGGGTGTTTGAGAAACGGATGACCAAAACATGGTCTTCCAAAGGGTTTCCCTGCGACTCTGTCGGTGCCCATCCTTTCCTACCGTTCTTCTACCTCTCGTAGCACCGCCTGTCCAGGGTCACCACGATATCCAACCAAGCCAGAGCCCATAATGACTTGTGGCTGTGCAGGTAAGCCTTGGGTTTTGAAGCACTCATCCATCTCTTGTGCCTGGGTGGACCTTTCCGCGTGAATACTGGCCATCTCCAGCATCACCTAGGCTAACCACTAGTTTCTCCAGGGTGCCGTTCAACCATCATCCACCCAGAGGTATGTTGAAAACTTAGAGTCTTGAATCTTGATCATTATGTAGGTCTTGAAATTATTAACTCTCTCAACTCTCATGAATCACACAACCAACCCCGTCTACTAATAGCATAGCAAAAGGTAAAACAACGTTTCCCGGGGCCAATGTGTCAAAGAGGTTGAGGGGGGTACCTACCACATGATACTACTACAATGTAACCAAGTTTCCAACTAACCTATCTTGCATGCAATTGGGGAGATGGTAGAACTAATGCATATAAAACATGGGTAAACATGGTCAAAGTGACTTGCCTGATTGATGATCTTCGTACTCGTGGGACTCTAAGTAACAAGCTTCGCACTCCGGATAATCTAACGAAGCAAACAAGCACTCAATAAGCATACAACAAAATATTGTAACTCACAAACATCAACCAAGAACTAGTAAACGATCAAGACAAAACAATGCACAAATCTCAAGTAAGAAAACACACAAAGTTTTGTTTACTAGGAGGTGATTGATAAAACACTACTATCATAATAAAACTATTTTGTAATAACAAAACAATTGTTGTCAGCAAGGAAACAATAGAATATTTTATTAATAAACAGAATAAAATCAATTTAAGTTTGTTGGGAAAAGTTTAGTAAAGTTTATACAAGTTTGTGATAAACACTATATGAATCAACTATAGTTATATTAACAAAAGAATGAAAAACTAAACTTATTATTTATTTGTAAAACATGTTCTTAACAGAAAATAATTTACAATTAAATCTGTCTTAGAAAATAGAATTAAAATATACAAAACTTTGTTTGAAAACAAAACTATTACTAGTTAGTTGTTTTAATCAAATTATGCCTATTTGAAAAGAAATTGTGATTCCTATGTTAAATAAAATTAAACTAAGCAATTTATAATTTTATTTACAGTAAGTGAAAACACTAAATGTTCACTAACAGAACCTAATAAACAAATAAAACCAAATTCTAAAACAAACTAATTAAAATTGAGTTTATAAATCTATATTATAATACTAAGCAGATTCTGTTTATAGCTAAAACACTATTCAAAATCATCCTAAAAATCCTCAAACTAAACATGGGGATATTCCTAACCAATATCAAACAGTAGCAAAAAGAATCATATCAAAATCTATTTTTAAACTCTAGTTATTCAGATTTGAAGATTTTGAGCAAATTTGATTAAATTCAAATTCTATAGTTCAAATTTGAAATTTAAAAGTACAGGGTGAAACTACATGAAAAATGTGAGCTATTGCAAAAAGAACCAACTCAAAATATTAAATAGATTAAAAGATATAGCTAAAACAAATTTTGAAAACATTCTGTTAATTAAAACAAAACTGAAAAAAGAAACCTGACTTTGCAACGGCCAGGGGGCTACGTGGCGCGATCCTATTGGCTAGCGAGCGCGTGCGGTAGGTTATTTAGAGCGGGCGACCGGTCGATAGAGGATACCGGTTCGGATTTAAATCCGTTCTAATCTCGGTCGTTGATTCAGGATCCGATGGTCGAGGGGAGCTTACGGGGAAAAGTCGCCGGCGTCGGAGATCTCCGGCGAGTCCGGAACGGCAAAGACGACGGCGTTGGTGCTCCGGTGGTTGGAACGGAGCGCGGAGAAGTCCAGACGGCAGCGGTGGTCCTCCTGCGCCGATTGGTGGTGTCGGTGGGTGGAATGGTGGTCGGAATAGCTGGCTACGGTCGACGGCGAGGTCCGGTGGTGGCGCTACTCCGGCGAGCAATTGCGGTAGCCTTCCG
The DNA here is from genome assembly GCA_022496015.1 of Hordeum marinum. Classification (NCBI taxonomy): domain Eukaryota; kingdom Viridiplantae; phylum Streptophyta; class Magnoliopsida; order Poales; family Poaceae; genus Hordeum; species Hordeum marinum. The sequence continues at coordinate 166,616,993 of CM039675.1, forward strand.
GTGAGAGAGAGAGGGGGCTCGGGGAAAAATGGATGCGGGGAGTGGCCGGCTTATATAGGAGTGCGGGGAGCGAGAGGGAGTTAAGAGAGGAGAGAGATCCGGCGAGGGGAGAAACGGCCGGCGTCGGGTCCGGCGCGCGCGGGGGGAAAGGAGATGACCGTTCGGTGAAACGGTCGGTCGGGTGGGGTCCAGCGTCAGTGAGAGGAGGGCGTGTCCGTTACGCGCGGTCGGCCGGCTTCTAATCAATACGCGAGTAACTGCCGTGGGCCGGCCCGTTTAATACCGGAAACGGTTACCGTTTCCTTTTAATAATTTTCCAGAGACATTCAAAAGATTTTAAAGCATTCAAACTGTTTATAAATATAGGGGTATTATATATCAAAATTAATAGAATAATAAATGCTATTTAATGAACATTTCTATTCTGTCATTTGAACACTTTGAAAAAAAATCAGAAATTGCCTAATTGTTTTTAAATCCTTTTTGCAAATATTTTCAAAATAACCCCTGGTTATTATTGTTCAAATATATCACCAATTAGTCCCTGGTGTGGAGTGTCATGTTCCTCCTCTCCTATTTGAACTTTTAACCAAAATTTCAAATGGGTGAAAGCAACTTAGGGGAAAGTAGAAAGAGCTTTCTGGAATTCAGAAGAGGCATTTCAACTAACACATACAATCAAGCAATGATGCAGATGGATGCATAACTATAAATCATAACATTCCAAAATGAAATTTTGGGATGTTACAACCAAGAAGTTCGTAAGGGCAAGGAGATCGCCTACTTCGTGAAGATCTACCCCGAGTTAGGCTAGTCCTTCGTGGACATAGGTCGTCATGGTATAGTCAAGGTTGCTTCTTCGTGGAACCCTTCGTGGGTAGATCCCTCCATGGACTCTCGCGATCGTTACCCTTCGTGGGTTGAAGACTCCATGAACATGGACGTACGATAGCACCACCTATCGGAACCACGGGAAAAATTATCGTGTCACCAATTGTGTTTGATCTTCCTACCCTTCCTTTACTTACATGCTTGTCTTTACTTTCCGCTAATATACTCTTAGACATGCATGTGTAGGGTGTACTTGACATACTATGAATGCAAAAATCTGCCAAGAATTAAAATTGGGAAAAGGTAGATTTTTATTTGGTTAAGTAGTCTAATCAACCCCCCCCCCTCTCTAGCACTACTTTCGATCCTACACCCAGTCGTCCGGGATTTCCAGGATGTCTTTCCAGAAGAACCTCTAGGGATTCCCCCTGCTAGAGTTGTTGAGTTTGTTATCGACTTGGTACACGGTACCACTCCTATAGCCAAGCGACCTTATAAGATGCCTTTGTTGGAGATATGCCCTAGAGGCAATCATGTATGATGATATTTACTATGTGTTTATGAATAAAGATAGTCCTTGGACATTATCATTGATGTGTATTAACAAGTATGTGACTTGTTTGTGAGACTATGCATTGTATGATGACTGTCCTAAATGGTCCCTAGTTGAAAGGGCTGTGTGGACGCGCAGCCAGTTAGACTAGCATATGACACGGTGGATGATCCATTCTCACTGACCATGTAGCATTGGATGCTAGCTAGATAATATGGACTTGGAAAGGTCTGGTTGGATTTGACATAGTCGGATCCGAGTCGAGATAAGGTTTGAGTTGGATAGACCAACTATGAGACGCAACGATAGGTCATCTGTGAGTCTCTAGTACAACATACATTCTATGTCCTAAGACCTGAGCTGGCGCATGTACTCGGGATGGTGAAAGACTTGCTTTGGGCTGACCAAACGCTACTCCGTGACTGGGTAGTTACAAAGGTAGGTTTCGGGCTTGTCCAGACCCATGCTGCGAGACATGGTCGAGCAAGATGGGATTTGCCCCTCCGATCAGGAGAGATATACTCTGGGCCCCTCGGGTGATCCTAAGACCTGAGCTAGCGCATGTACTCGGGATGGTGAAAGACTTTCTTTGGGCTGACTGAACTCTACTCTATGACTGGATAGTTACAAAGGTAGGTTTCGGGCTTGTCTAGACCCATGTTGCGAGACATGGTCGAGCAAGATGGGATTTGCCCCTCCGATCAGGAGAGATATACTCTGGGCCCCTCGGGTGATCCGACCTGGATAAGCATGGCCATGCGACGAGGATTATGAGATAATTCGAAGTGTTGGTCGGATTCACCGGAACGAGAAAGAGGTCGTGCTGCAACAAGGATGACCATGTCGCCTTGTGCATGACAACATATATCGTGAGGCAAAGGGAATAGAAGTGTGAAGTACAGGTTCGCCTAACCAGCTTCATCGGACACTTGGAGTCGGCACGCTTTGCTAGAGGCCGCTACCAATTGGTCGAGTCGGATGTGATCTAACTCGCGACCAAGTGAACGTGAACCTAAGGGGTCGCGCTCTTAAGGGAAGGAACATGTGGGCTTTAGGATCCATCCAAGGCCCAAGAGTTGAGCCTGCGCCGGATGCCTATATATAGTGGAGGTGCGGCACACCCATCCGGTTGATCGCTTCGGCGCTGTCATTAGGGCTTTGCATGAGTTGCAACTAGCCACCTCCACTCGTCACCGCCGACCATGTGATTGGACCTAGTAGTCCGCTGCACGGGTGTTCCTCCTGCACGCACGGATACCATTAGAGGCAGTGCACCTGCACTGCTCCGGTGAACCTATACATGGGATCCGGCCATCGTTGTTCGAGGGAGATCGGGCCAGCTGTTCAAGGGAGATCGGACATGGAGGAGACAGACCACATGAACGCGCTACCCCAACTCTACTTCCGCTGCACGGCACTGCGCGTCTAGTGGTAACAAACTGTGATCCATCTCCGTAGCATGTTCTTGGATGTTTTGCGTGTAGGAAATTTTTATTTTGCACGCGATGCACCTACGGTAGAACCCAACAGTGGTATCATGAGCTCCTTGAGCTTAAGCAACAAATCGACAATTCCCTTTGCATGGGTTTCATACACCCAAGTTCCTCTGCTTGGGGAGCACCTTTTCTCTTTGTCAAGAAGAAGGATGGTACGAATCGTTTGGTCCAAGACTATTGTCCCATCAACCAAGCAACCATTCAGAACAAATATCCACTTCCTCAGATCAATGATTTGTATGATCAACTTGTTGGTTCCTCTGTGTTTTCTAAACTCGACTTGAGTTTTGGTTACCATCAGATCCGGGTTTGCGAAGATGATATTCCGAAGACCTCATTTGTTACTCGCTATGGTTCATATGAGTACACCGTCGTGTCTTTTGGTTTAACCAATGCTCTAGTAATATTATCTTGTCGGATGAATTATATCTTCATGGACTACCTCGACAAATTCGTCATGGTTTATCTGGATGATATCCTGGTATTCTCCAAGAATAAAGAAGAGCATGCTGAACATCTCCGTGTTGTACTGGAAAAGCTTCGAGAGCGTCACCTATATGCGAAGTATTACAAGTGTGAGTTCTTGTTGGACGAAGTGACTTACCTTGGTCATGTGATCTCCAAAGATGGTATTGTTGTCAACCCAGAACAAGTTCAGGCCATTCTTGACTGGACTCCCCCGAAGAATGTTAAGCAAGTCAGAAGTTTCCTCGAACTCGCCAGCTATTGCCGCCGTTTTGTCGAGAACTTCTCCAAGATTGCCAACCGTTGACCAATCTTCTTCACAAAGGCGTTAAGTTTGAGTGGACAGACAAATGTCAGGAAAGTTTCCAAGCCCTCAAGGACAAGCTGGCATCTACTCCAGTGCTTGCTCCTCCGGATTCTCAGAAGGATTTCATCATTTATTGCAACGCATCCCGTCAAGGATTAGGTTGTGTCCTAATGCAAAAAACACAAAGTGATTGCTTATGCTTCACGAAAGTTGCGTCCTCATGAAGAGAACTATCCAGTGCATGACCTTGAACTTGCTGCGGTAATCTATGCACTATTGTTATGGCGACGTTACCTTCTTTGTAATCGTTGTGAGATCTACACCGGCCATCAAAGCCTGAAGTACATGTTTACTCAGCCAGACCTAAATCTCCATCAGAGGCGATGGATGGAAGTAGCTATGGACTATCACTTCAGTATATCTTATATCCCTAGCAAAGCTAATGTTATGGCAGATGCCTTGAGTCAAAAGCCTTATTGCAATAATCATATGGTTCAAAAGGCTAACCCCGTCTTCATGAAGAGCTTCGCAAATTGAATCTTCACATTGTTCCACGGGATTCTCTTAATAACCTTGTCATGGAACCGACTCTTCTAAAAGCTATTAAGTCCACACAAGCCAAGGATATTCACATCCTTAGGATGAAAGAGGATATTAACTTAGAGAAATGCAAGGAATTCTCACTTTCTGAAGATGGAACTTTGTACTTCAAGGATCGTATTGTGGTACCCCGATTCGAGCTTATGACAGAGAAGGTGATGAAAGAATCACATGGCACCCCTCTCTCTATTCATCCGGGAAGTACCAAGATATATCTGGACATCCGTCAAAAGTATCAATGGTCCAGGATGAAGCAAGACATTGCTCTGTATATTGAAGAGTGTGACATTTGTCGTCGAGTCAAAGCTGAACATCAGAAACCAGCTGGACTTCTACAAGCACTCCCTATTCCTGAATGGAAATGGGACAAGATTCATATGGACTTCGTCACTGGATTTCCAAAGTCGTAGAAAGGAAATGATTGTATCTTTGTCATCATAGACCAATTATCAAAAGTTGCACACCTTCTGCCAGTCAAGGAGACAATTATTGCTAGTCAATTAGCAGCCTTGTACACTTCCAGAATTGTTTCACTCCATGGCGTTCCAAACGAAATTAGTTCAGACTGTGGTAGTAATTTCACCTCCAAGTTCTGGGATAGTTTCCAAGAGCCAATGGGAACTCATATTACCTGGATCACGGCTTATCACCCTCAGTCTCAAGGTCAAGTTATACAAGTTAATCAAATTCTTGAAGACATACTACATGCTTGTGTTATTTATTTCAGCAAGAAGTTGGAAGAATATCTCCCGTGTGCTGAATTCTCTTATAACAACAGTTATCAAGCCAGCTTGAAAATGGCCCCCTTCTAAGTGTTATATGGACATAAATGATGAAACCCTCTAAACTGGTAAGAAACTGGGGAACGATCACTCATTGGTCTGGACATTATCCAACAAGCTAAAGAGCAAGTCCGCATTGTTTGGGATAATCTCAAGGCGGCCCAATCCCATTCGAAGAGAAATTATGACAAGAAACACTGGGTTCAACCTATCAAACCAGTGATAAGGCTTGTCTGTGTGTCACTCTTTTGAGAGGCACTCATCGGTTCGGAGTCAAGGGTAAGGTAGCTCCTCGCTATGTTGGTCCTTTACGTGTTACTGAAAGACGTGGACATGTGGCTTATAAATTGGAGCTGCCACCCAAATTCTCCCATATCTATGATGTCTTCCATGTGACGCAACTTTGATGTTTCTTCAAGGACCCGCATCGTGAAGTGGATATTAAATTGATTGAAGTGGAGGATGATCTGAGTTACAAAGAGCATCTGATCCGCGTTCTTGAAGAAACTAAATGTCAGACTCGTCAGAAGGTGACCAAGTTCTTCAAAGTGCAGTGGTCAAATCATTCTAAAGATGAAGCCACTTGGGAACGCGGCAACAACCTTCGGGCAAAATATCCCGATCTTCTCCCTTCTACCTCTTAATTCTCGGGGCGAGAATTTCTTTTAGTTGGGGAGAGTTGTAACACCCCTAGATTCATGCTTCAGTAACGCATGTAATTAAGCTACAGTAAACCATGAGGTTAAGTTAATGCTTTTGCTAAACGGTGTTTGATCACTTTTGAATAATATTTCTTTTCAAATTCCACCACTAAAAAGGGATTCAAAATTAATGTGAGAAATTGAATTCTCAAACATAGTGGGAAAATTGTTGAACACTTAGCAAATATTTCAAAACAAATAATGTTAAGGAAAACAACATCACCATCATGTTGGTGTGGACCCCACCTTTTAAACAAGAGCCATAATGCAAATTTAATTGCCTTTTAAATCTTTTTGAAAATGCAAACTTGTGCAAATAAGTCCCAATTTACCTATGGCAAACCTAAATACTGCATTGTATTTATTGGGCTAAATCACATATTTTTGCTAGAGCTAATTGGTGCTGAAAATAAATGGAACAAAAAGAATTAAATATAAGCAGGAAAGGAAAATAAAAATGAAAGGCAAAACCTATTGGGCACTTAGGCCCCGCTCCTACAGGGTGGCCTAGCCCGCTAAGGCTAGCCTTTGCCCTACCTCTTGTTGCGACAGGAGAAGGCCGGCACCCGCCATGGCCATCGAGAGTCGCGGCTGGATAAGGGCAAGCCCCCGACGTTTCATTTTCCCCCGCAAACCCTAGTTCCCCCAGAAACCCATCTCCTCGCTCGCTCCTCCTTCCCCACGCTCATCCGAGCGGCGCCATGGACGCGTCGTGGTGAGCTCGCGGTCACCGTCGATCCCACGCCTCCGGAGCTTGTCCAGAAGGTCCATGCGGGACAGCTCCCTCTTCCTAGCCACTGGATCGGGGTCAAGACGTGCCATCACCATCGCTCGCGTCCTCTCCTTCCTCTTTGGGTTCCAGCGACCACCGCATTGATCCGTGTCGCCCGAGCTCCCCTGCCCTCCTCGACCTGCTCCCCGTCACTGCTGTGGGCGCCGCATAAAAACCTCTGTGTGTGTGTGTGTGTGTGTGTGTGTGTGTGTGTGTGTTGCCTTTCATTGACGTAGATGACGTAGCCGAGCTCGCCTTCTCTAGTGTCGTCGACGTCGTTTTGGTCGGTCCCCGTCTCCCTCTCGTGCATCTTTGGATGCGGCGCTCCGCGCTGATTCGTTTTTGCCGTTCCCCGCTTCGTTTGGTCACCGCAGTGCTGCTGTGGTTGGCCTCCATCATGTCGGCCTCGTCGTCAAAGTGCTCCTAGCGCGGGGGGTTTAAACCGCCGGTGACCACTGGCCAGTGGGGCCGGTCCTAGCTAATGGCTAATTAGGTGCTAACCAGCCGGCTAACAGACACTGACAAGGGGCCCCACCAACTAATTAAACCCCTATTTAATCTAACTTGACATTGACAAGTGGGGCCTGGCCTACTATTCCACTGGATCAGGTTGACCCAGTCAGCCTGCTGACTAGGCAGCTGGCCCACCAGCGAGCCTCTCCTGACTAGGAGTTGACCCAGTCAATATGGCCCACCAGTCAGCCCTTGTGTGAGCTGACTGGGTACACTTAGCATTTACTGTTTTGTATAATTGGAATTAATAAATATATAATAATTTCAAAATATTGTTTATTCTTTATAAATTCATATAAAATAATCTGTAGCTCAGATGAAAAGGTTTTATATATGAAAGTTGTTCAGAAAAATCTCACAAATCCAAATACGTTGTTCGTTCATCTGTCACATACTCCTAGCATGATGAACATGGACATTTTGCATTAGAATCATTTGTCAAGTAATAGCCAAAGACCTAGGAAAATATCGCCCGTTCCATATGCGACGTGTAGTACTGCGATAGCTCATCCCTAGCTTTACATATTGCCATGTCATGCATCATGTTGCATCTGCTTGCGTAATATTTATTGTTTCTTCCCCCCTCTTCTCTCCGGTAGACACTGAGACTGACGCTGCTGCCGGGTACGGCTACACCACTGACGATCGGATTTTTGCAGCAGAGCAGCAAGGCAAGCAACCCACTTGATCTTTCCGATATCGCCCAGCTCTTTCTCTCTCATGCTTGCATCAGATTTTTTCTGTTGTTGTACATAGCTCATATTCTCATGCATAACCTGTTTTTGTTAAACTGATATTGTACCTTACTGCATATTGAATGCTTAGAATAGGTTGATTAGTGGTCCCTAGTGACCCCACTTTGTCCATGTTGCCCATGATTCATCATCGACGACTCCAAGACTCGATCATCATGATCGACGAGCCATGCATGTCACATTCACCTCACAACCCCCTAGTTGTACGACTCTACAGAGCTACCATCGAGTACTGAGGGTGACACCTTGTAATGTACTCATGATGCTAGCTCTGTAGTCTAGCTAGTCGATCATGGATCTCGGAGGGTGATTCCTCCTTCACCACTCCTGACAACGACTCTGTCGTGCATCTCCTCAAGCGTGAACCATCGAGGGTGATTCCTCTCTGGTCACCTTGATGATTACATCGATGGGATCCCGAGGTTGATTCCTCGGGTTTCCCTTTGATGTTTGGACACACGGATACTTTGACATTACTACTTTTACATGTTAAGGTCTGGATGACCTGGATGGTGTTGGTGTAATGATGACGAGGCGTGTACGGGCATTCTCTGGCCCTTGCCACAAGTTCTTGAGACGGGGCGACGGGACCACATATCGCGGATTAGCGCTCGTCATCGCAGCTAACAAAACATTACTGGATTTGGATATGTGATTTGAGAAGGCCTCTCGCCTGTTTCGCACTCCACCACGCGGGAATAAATATGGGTACTCTACGTCGTACATTCGCCCAAAAGTTCTTCAGATGTCACAATTGAGCGGCACGTGCCCGGGTGGCCTGCATAAGCACCATCTTTGTATTAAGAGGTGCTAGGACTGGCACCGGTCATCCTCGCAACACGTAGGATTGTGAAGGGAGATTGGCCCATGACCCCTTTGCATTTAGGATGTTGATCGGCGTGTGGCCTCTCTATTGAGCCTAGGTAGGACTACGGCATGTCGATCAGCCGAGGTCAGACATTACCCGAGCAAGTGTGTCTGGCCAGAGTTAATCGAGCGTGTTCGGTAAGTTGGTGCACCCCTGCAGGAAAGTATATCTATTCGAATAGTCGTGTCCACGGTAACGGACGCTTGAAGTTGTATCCTGATCTTACAACTAGAACTGAAGATTTTGAAATGAATGTGTTGGCTCCAAGATTGCTTTCTCACAAGGAGTCGAGGAAGAATCTCTCAGCGGTTCTTAAATAACTTACTACTTTTGAAAATGCTAACCTACACTCTTCTAATACTGCAAGACACTGAAGATGCTAGTCTTTGATAGGACTAGGCCTTCCCCCTCTATTCTCGCATTTCTGCAGCTACTCTAAAGATATAGCCCCATCCCTTTGATAATGTTGCATACTTAGCATAGATCTGATGTAAGTCTTGCGAGTACTTTGGATGAGTACTCACGGTTGCTTTGCTCCCTTTTTCCCTATCGATACGTTTACTGCGTTCAGATGATGGAGCCCAGGAGACAGCTACTCCTGTCGACGACTACTACTACCCCAATGGTGCCTACTACTACGTGGAGGCTGCCCCCGACCGTCAGTAGGATAGGAAGCTCTCATGCAGGAGGCCTTGCCTTTTCGATCTGTAGTTTGTTGTTGTGCTAACCTTCTTAAGGCAAATCTTGTTTACTTATGTCTGTACTCAGATATTATTTGCTTCCGCTGACTCATCTGTATTCGAGCTTATGTATTCGAGCTCTCGAGGCTCCTGGCTTGTAATAAGAAGCTTGTATGACTTTAATTTTTGTCTAGAGTTGTGTTGTGAAATCTTCCCGTGACTCCCTAATCTTGGTCGTACGTATTTGCGTGTATGATTAGCGTACGATCAAAATAGGAGCATCACGTCTCTCTCATGCGCCTCCATCGCCCCCCCCCCCCACCTCTGGCTTCTCCACCTCCAGCTTCCCCACCTCTGGCTCCTCCACCTTGACCGTCCCCACGTCTGATTCATTCACCTCCACCGCCTCCACCTCCTCCGCGCCCCATCTGCAATTCCAACAAGCTCCTGGTGTAGATCAAGCAAACTCTTGGTGTAGTTCTAGCAAGCTACTGGTGTAGATCAAGCAAGCTCCCGGTGTAGATCATCGCCCCTCGTCTGCAACTCCACCAGATTCACATCTAGTTCCACGCAGGCTTCAGCAGATCCATAGCCAGCTCCAGCAGGCAGCACGCAGATCCAACACAGCCATCAAGCAAATCCAGCAACTCCAAACATGGATTCAGATAGAGAGTAAGCATTATCATGAGCATGTGCATTAATATACGAGTACTCAAAGTTTAGTTGTTGGGGAAATGTCTTCACAAATTGCAAGTGATCATGCTTTCGCATCATCCTTGGATGACAGCATGATACACTTGCAACATTGGAGTAGATGACCCTATTCTACACAGTTGCAAGAAAATTAAGGTCAATGAATTACGCATTTGATTCCGAAAATATGGCCGGAACATGACATCATTTGTTTGGGAACAAGGCTGTAAAGAAGCAGTGACTAACAAAGAACCAGACAATAAAGTGTCATCAGGTATGGTACAGATGATACACATATCACACACTCCTATAATACACATATCGGGTAACAAGCATCAACGGGCATTGGCTCCTACTCTTCATAATACACACATCACATAACAAATCGACAAGGGCTGCAGACCGGGAAGGCATACTCGTTGCAGGCGACAAAGACACAACTGTTGTCCAAAATGCCTACAACGTCCGCATTTTTTGGCAGACCCTATGCTCGGTCACGCCTTTGGCCTGCTGCTTACCCTGCACTCCATCAGTGGGATAAAATAAGGTCAGTACACACCTATATATACAATTAAAATCGCATAACTAGCCATGAGACAAATCAATTCAGTTCGGATAAAAATTAATTCAGTACACACCTATACTAACAGTGTAACGGCCTGGATGGTTACCAAGGAACGTGATATTTTGTGCAAGCAGGCAATCAGAAATGGAAGCAAGTACTCCTTGGTTCAGAATGGAATTGTGTTAATTTTAACTACATGAAAAGGTTTCAATTAATTTATATTAAAATAAATTAAAGGTTTCAGTTAATTTTAAGTTTAACAAAGATACTACTTCACTTACTACTACAAATTTTGGTGGCAAGTTCAAAAGAAAATTTAACTTAACATCCATCTTTTTTTCAGTTAACCAGACAAGTTAACATCCCACGGTAGCACCAAACTTTTCAGTTAACAAGTTCCAGTAGCCCTCTTAGTAAAAGTAGCACCAATCTCATTTCTCAGTCGTAAATTACTCCAAAGCTTAGTTGTTGGTATAGTGACAGTGATTAATTAACGCTCGTAGCTTTGAACTCGAGTGAAGGTTGGCTGGGATGCTAGACATCGTCGTGTAGGAAGACCCTTGCTTGGTTGGCTTATGGTACTCGATGCTTTCTGCTCGCAAACACACAAGAAGAACACACTTAGTCTGATTGTGCTATTGACAGTTTAGAGCATTTTGGCTACACACATTGTGAATGATGGCATGGTCTTAGTAGTTCATGTCTTTGTCTCCCATGTCGAAGATGCCGCAAAACGAGTTGTTGTCGTCATCGATCTCGGCGTCATCTTCGTTGTCAGTTGGAGCTTCCAAGACACTCAGAACCTGCTTTTATGATAATATCTCAGGAATTAGAACAAAATGCCATATTTGGTTGCTTGACTAGCTACTTTCTGAAATTGGCGATGTCCAAATAATAATTGGAAGCAAGAATCACTTTATAAGCAGAGTTTCAGTAGAATCTCAAGATTCATAGCAGAGTGTGAGAATACAGCATCTGATATCTGGAGGATTGGTGAACACAGAACATTTGATGCGGTTACATAAATCCAAAGCTATACCAAGTTACCAGCGGCAAGAATAACTTTATAAAATAGCAAAAATTGCAGCACAAGGTAACTAGGTGAAGCTGCCTCAGACATCATAACAGAAGGGATAGCATTGCAGCAAGGGCGATAAAAGTCTAAACTTAGCGCAAGACAACAAACGTTCTTGGCACTGAAACTACAAAAAAGGATGTCCTGCAGCAATGGGGACAAGACTGGTTCTTGGCACCAAAACAAGACGAATCGCTCGCCAGCAGGAATGGGACAGGAACTCCATGCTGAACCGCTGCATCTCCAGGTCGTCCCAGTGGTTCGGCGCAGCCGCCGTGGAATTGTTTGCGTCGACATTGTCGCGGTGGAATTGGCGATGTCATCATTCATGAACGTCGTGAGGCCCCTCCGGGCGCCTGAAGGGGAACCAACCAGGGCCTACGACTACATCGTCGCAGCAGCAGGAGGGGGGCGGACCAGGTACCCCTTGGCGGCTCCGGGGCTCCCATGGGGAACTGGGGAGGGGCGGATCCGACAGGTGCTTAGGGCTTTGAGGGAGAAGTCGGTGGCCATGGGGAGAGGGAGAGACCGACAAGCAACGTGGATCTGGGAGAGAGAGCGCGCGATGGGGACAGGAAGAGGCCGCTGGCAATTAGGAGAGCAAGTGCCGATTGCGTGTGAGCAAGTGGTGGGAGGGTAATTTCGGAAAGTGAACAAATTTCGTTACATGAGGAAAATTGGACTGAGGGAGTAGATAACTTATTCTTATTCGTTCCAGCCTGGCCTCACGGTATATATATTACAACAGGATCTGAAGGAGTAAGTACTACAGATCCTCCTACATCAAACTGGGTACCAAAAGTCAAATCTCGGACCAAAATCAAGCCATAAAAGCACCCTCATTACAAGCTCTACAACCAACCCAAAATGAGACAGACCAAGGAAATGCGAAGACAGAAATTCCACATCAAGCGCTAAATGTCAGTCTACCAGCACCAGCTACTATTATCCCTAACAAGGAATTTCAGTCTAGAAATCATACTCCTGACTGCAAACCTTTGTGCGTGCTCGGAAGTCCTCGAGACGCTCTCCATAACACATATCTGCAAGGTAAGACTACTTTGGTTGTAACCAGAAGAAAAGAAGGGGATGACACAGTTCACTCGTACTGTCGCTGTATATCAGCTCCTACCAAAAATGTATATCTAATAAGAAGCTAGAATAAAAGCAACCTAAACTTGATAGACCCTAAGAGAACAACTGCAACATTAATCCCAGGCACTGGGAGCTCCAGCACCACCATAGCCACCGCCCCCATAGCTGCTGCCTCCAGCATAGTCACTGGCGCCTCCACCCTTGCCAAAGGAAGAAGATTCCCTACGGAAGTCACGGCCACCAAAGCGGCTCCCACCTCCAGCACCACGTCTGTTCCTTCCACCACCACCACCATAGGATGGGCGAACTGCATAGCGAGTGAGCCACGCAGGTACCTCCTGATTAGATTCTTGCATTAGGTCAGCTAGAGACTTTGCCATCGAAGAGTTGTTGTCATTGAAGAAAGCAGTCGCGATTCCACTTTTTCCTGCCCTCCCTGTACGACCAATCCTGTGCACGTAGTCATCAATATCATTGGGGAGATCAAAGTTCACAACATGAGCAACATGAGGAATGTCAAGGCCCCGGGCTGCCACATCAGTTGCAACTAGAATTGGAGTTTGACCACTCTTGAAGGATCTCAAAGCATATTCTCTTTCCTGTAAGAATCGGTACATCAATATGTCAGGAAAAAAAGCCCTTGATAAGACAAACATCTTTAGTTTCATAAGAAAAAAAGTCCAGTATCCATCAACAGGTAACAAGATTCAAGACTACAGAAATTTTGGAGCAAATCAAGAAATAAGTATGTGTTGTGTGACAGCAATAGTAGCTGGAAGTACAAAAACTGCAATAGTCTATCAAACAAAACAAGCAGAACAGTAAATTGGCAATATTTATTTGATGGAAGCAACTGACCGATTACTACATCATTCCTGAGAACAAGCAGAAATAAATATGCTCCAAGCAAAAGTGGGAGGTTCTGAAGGAGAAAACAAGAATAAACCTGCTGGTTTCTATCACCATGAATAGAAGTCGCTGGAAATCCATTCGTACACAACCAGTTTTCCAGTGAGTCGGCACCCCTTTTGGTCTCCACGAAGACAAGTGTGAGAGCTTGCTGCAGGGAAGGACAGGAGAAAAATCAGCACTAGGAATAAAGATCTGCATTCTCTACTTGGAGCACCTCCAGTGTACTTCCACAACTGATCTTAAGAAAAACTAAAGAACAACACATCAGGTTAAGTAATTGAATAATAAAAGGGCAGTCAAAATATTACCTTCCCTTGATCTGAACTGTCTCTTTGCGCATGGAGCAGATCCATCAAGTGACTTCTTTTATCTGCTTCCTGTACAAACTCAACTCTCTGGGCAATCAACTCGGTACTTGACCCGACCCTTCCAACAGCCAGGAATATGTAGTTCTCCAGAAAGTCGGAGGCCATTCTCTGTGTTCATTAAGAGTAACCTCAATGTCATTAAGAATGCAAACTAAAAACTTCTGATATAACAAAATAATTAGAAGACATCCTACATGACAAAGATATTCAGTATAGCACAACAAACCCAATTGGAAAACTCAAATAAATCAGCACCGACACAACTTGCCTAGTTACATCAATGCAAGATCAGTCAGGAACAGATATTTCAGTAAGGTGGGCAAACACATTGCTGAAATATGTAAATATATTCATGGAGTTGGCATAACATTCTCTTCAGAGAGCATGTACATGTTACGAATTTCCATTCACACATATAGAACACCCTAGTGCCGAGTGCTGACACAGAATGAGATTTATATGATGCTAGCGATACTGCATAAAAGAATCTCCTGTGCACATAGTAACATATAGGCATATGACAATCATTATTATTGTTGGACTAAAGGCTGAAGATTTTCTCTAATTTAATAAATATTGGTTTTCCAATGTTCATATTGTACGCTAACAACACATGTTACAATAGTTCGTTTAAGGATGTAAATCTAACTACTTTCCCTAAGCTCGTCAAGCATGGTTCTAAAGTTAACACCAATCATCGGAAAAGATGCCATACTACCTGAAGAGTAAATCATCAGCCAAATACATGATATAGTCCAGTATATATCAATAGGGAGAAACATATTAACACAGCAACAAGAAAATACGAAGTACAACCAAGGGCTCAGATTTGATAGCAAGAACCAATCATTCAAATAGAGTGGAGATGCTTCTTCCAGATATTTATATATCATCAAGATAACTACAGAAATGTGGAATAAAAAGCTAACCTGGATTTCTCCCGGGAATGTAGCGCTAAACAATAATGTCTGCCTGACACCTCGTGGAGGCATGTCCATTTGCTCAACAATCCTCCGAACTTGCGGCTCAAACCCCATATCCAGCATTCTATCTGCCTCATCAAGGGCAAGGTATCTAATCGACTGTAAGGATACTCTTGCCCTTTCCAGTAAATCAACCAAACGACCAGGAGTAGCCACAAGAATATCAACACCCCTCTCAAGATCTCTCAACTGGAAAACAATGAAAATCAAATTTATGGTACAATTAGAAATTAAAGAAACTAAGATTACTGCCAAGTATAAGAAAGCAAATACGCAGCTGCGTTAACTAGCTTTTTAACACATCCAAGGGATCATGTGTTACCAAAGGATGCCTAGCACCTGATCGCCACAGTTGAAATCTCACACAGATTTACATGTCCAATTCTTTCAACTCCTACTTTGAGTAGACTGTGGTGCATGAATCACAAGATCCAGGACCACTGTTATCATAAGTGATGTTTTGAATTGAACTATCAGCATCAGCCTTCACATAAAGCCCATTTTCCGAAGGTTGTTTCACTCAGTAATGCTGAGAGGAGAACTTAGGGGCAACAACAAAAGGTAAAGCATCAGACAAACAGCACCTGTGCCATCTAACACAAAGTTCGATAATACTATGGGGAACAATGGGATATCGACAAAACGACCCATAATCAGGTAGGTGGCAGACTTATGATCAGGATGACGAACAAAAAGACAAATAGAAAGATAAATCAGTGCTGGCACTAATGAACATAACAGGGGGCATGTTGCTACAGAAAGAAAACAGATTTTGGACGAAGAAAGAATTATATTGGAAATCATACGATCAAGCACTAAACTGCTCCCTTACACGTAATACAGGACCATGTCTTTCTAAATATACACATGGACCTGCCAAAGGACGTACTGTGTAATATGCTCAGCAACCAAGGATGCAGGCACATGTTCAGTTGTTATTTGCTAACACGAAATTGTTGGATACAGTATGACAAATTAAACATACCTACAAAATTTATCAGTTTATGGGAATCACCTTTGCATTGCAGCAAAATTAACTGTAACCATATGCAATGCATGCACCCAGCAATTCCACAGAGACCATTAACATCAGAGAACTTGCATAGCCTCTGAAGAACTGACAGCATATGCTACCATGCATATACTCCCTCCGTCCGGAATTACATATATAAAAATGGATGTATCTAGAACTAAAATAATCTAGATGCATCCATTCCTATGACAAGTATTTCCGGACGGAGGGAGTACTACACTCGTACTGAAATAGAATTCCAGGGCAGGAATTTTATAAGAAACAGGCCATTTTCAGAACTTGACCTATTAGAGCAAAGGACAGACAGAACCAGACCTGCTGGGTAATAGGCGCCCCGCCATATGCAACCACTACCCTGACACCAGTCTGATATGAAAATTTTCTCGCCTCTTCATGAATCTGCAGCACAAGGCAAACACGATGAAACAACTATCACGGACATGGCGCAGGAGATAAACTGGGCGTAATATCAAACGTCAAACAAGATATATAAAAGACCATCACCTGCATTGACAGCTCTCTTGTGGGCGACAGGATGAGGGCAAGAGGGCAGGCGGTCCTACTCCCGCCCCGCTGTGACCGCTGCACGGGCGGGCCCCGCATGATGCCGCTGATGATGGGGAAGCAGAAGGCGGCCGTTTTCCCCGACCCAGTCTGCGCGCAAGCCATGAGATCTCGCCCAGCCAGCGAGATCGGGATGGCATGGCGCTGCACGGGCGTGGGCCGCACGTACTTGCACCGGCGAATGTTGTCGTTGAGCGCGGCGCCGAGGTCGATCTCCGCGAACGTGCCGACGGCGGGCGGAACCTCCCGGCCGCTGGTCTCGACGGGGATGTCCTCGTACGCTTCAAAGTTGATCCCCGTGTTCTGGTGCTCGTCGAAGGGCACGGGCTCCGCCGGTACCTCCTCCTCGTCCCCGAAAGGGTTGGGCTCTCGGTCCCACCTACGAGGTGGGGCCCCGCCTCCCCCGAACCTCCCACCAACGCCGCCGGTGGGGCGGCCGAGGAGGCCGGGCGCGGCGCGCGGGGGAGGAGCGGAGGACACCGGAGGGGCGGTGGAGGAGGAGCGGTTGCGGAGGTGGGGAGGGACGTAGGAGGAGCGGTCGGCACGCGCGGGACCGTTGGATGTGGCGGGCGCCGCCGCTGGAACGGGAGCGGGAGGGGTTGGTTCAGCGTCAGCGACGTCGGCCCAGGAGGTGCGGGAGGGGGCCGCCATGGTTAGATGGGATCTGCACGGAGGTGGAGGTGGGAGGAGGCGAGGTGGGCACTGGTTTTTTCTCAGGGCAAAGCTTTCTGCGGGATTTCGATCGGTGGTGGTTGGGTGGAGTTTGCGGCTAAAACGAAGCGTGCGAGGCGGAAAACCTAGGAGCATGTAATGTAAAATTAGAGATGTAGAAACAGATGATGTAAAATTTACATTTTTAAAATGGATGAACTTCAGTAAATGATGCAAAACGAAGATGTAGGGCGTGTTCGTACTCCTTCCACTTCGTGATTTCATGTCGAAGCGGAATGACATCCAATGATAATTTGGGAAGCTGCTAAAACGTCGTTCCGTGCATTCCGCTTCGCGGAGGTGATTTCATGTCGGAGCGGAATGACATCCAATGATAATTTGAGAAGCTGCTAAAACGTCGCTCCGTGCATTCCGCTTCGCGGAGGGTAGCCGAACAGGCGAGTAAAAGGATAACTCCAATAAATGATGCAAATAAAGATGTAAATTTGATGACCGGCCAGTAGCATTTCACATCATTTTAATAATTCAAAAGGTGATTTGATCAAATTTCTATGGACACAAGTTCATCATTATTCATAGTTTGAAATCCCTACAACCAAAAATGTAGTCTTAAATAAAGTTCGTGATCGAACAAATTAAAATGCACGTAAAATGTTAAACATTTTCGTCCTCTCTCGTATGACATTGTAGATGGTGGTATGATCATCATTGTCAATGGCTTCTTCTCGACGTCCGTTGAGGTCTCGTTCCCGCAAACTCCACCAAAAACAGCTTCATTCCCCCCTTTGATGACACTCATGTTGCCACCTCCCATGCCACTTATCATGGTGCCGCCGAAGCCACCTCCAATTCCGCTCATGTTGTTGTCGAAGCCTCCTCCCATGGCATTCATGTTGCCGTCGAAGCCACCTCCCATGCCATCCATTCCTCCTCCGAAGCCACCTCTCATGTCACCCATGTTGCTGCCGAAGCCACCTCCCATGTGTCGGAGATATGTTTGTGCAAGGGTACACCCTCCAAATCCCTGGTTCAAACTCTAGGCCTTTTTGCCATCTACCTCTCTGTAATAGCCCAAGAGCATTCCTTCCAACCTTTGTAATATTACATGTGGAAACCTTCATGTGGTGCCCTTGTGATTTGAGTAATATATTTTGCTTCATGACATCCATCATGCATCATGTCATCATGTTCATCATATCAAAGTGCATCATACCTGCTTGTCATGCTTGCAATATGGTGATGTTGTTGTGAGTATGTGTGTTGTGGGGTTGGTGTGAAAAACCTTGGTGCAAGACTTGTAACGCCCAAGATGCGATCCTATTCTTATTTTGGCATGATGGCCTCGATAAAGATAGAAGCGCATCTCGTTGTTTTGCAAAAAATGGATATTATTACAAGTACATGTACAGAAGAGATGAGTATATGAAATTGGCTACACTCGCCACAAGCTACAACAAGATCACATCTATACAATAACATATTCAAGCATCATACATAAGAGCAGTGTCTGACTACGGACGAAATCAAACGATAAAATGACATCCATCCTTGCTATCTCAGGATGCCTTCTGGAACCCATCCTAGATTGAAGAAGAAGAAGAAGAACTTCAAATCAAACAAGCATCGATCTCACGGCAAAACATCGCATTACATGTACCTGCAACTGTTGTTGCAGTAATCTATGAGCCACGGGGACTCGGTAATCTCATTTCCAAGGGTATCAAGAATAACAAAGCTTAATGGGTGAGGTATGGATAAGTGGTGAGGCTGCAGCAAGCAATTAAGCGTTTATTTGAGTGGCTAACTTATGAATACAAAAAGTAAAGTGGGTGGTCTACGCATAACGGACGTGAACTAGTAATGATTACTAGATGATCCTGAACACCTACTTACTACAATCATAACCCCACTGTGTTCTCTCTCGGATAAGGACTCACGAGAAGAGACAGTCACAGTTACGCACACAATTGGTGTATATTATTTGAGTTTACTTCAAGTTTGCTATGACCGGGTGTTAAACAAAGTTTCCAAGTTGCCACTTAACCGTGGGCACGACTTTCCGAAAGATTTAACCCTATAGGATGCTCCAACTCATCCATCACAAATTAACCACACACCTCGGGAATAACCCCGACCACGAATCTTGTGATTTCCTAGGCAATTCCATTGGTAAACCGCAACCTCGAGATAGCCCGAAGTATTCTCGGAATTCCTCACACAAGACGTTCGAGAAAGGTAAAACAAATCCAACAAGGCCGCCCGGCAGGCCAGATCCCAATAGGAGCCGCGCATATCTCTGTCTCGGGGCACTACAGATGAGCAGTACGTATAGTGGCCTGATAGAAATCCCTCGAGTTTCCCCGAGGTGGCCCCGCAAGTGGCTCTATTTTGGACCAACACTCGTGAGGAGCACTGGCCCGGGTTGTTGATTAATTATCCATGGGGTCCGGAAAGTCCATATGCAAGTTTATTAGTTATTAGGAAAATGTAGTACCAATGTTGGGCCTTGCCAGACGAGTTTTATCCCAAAAATAAAATCAAGAGGTCCTCATAACAACCCCGAGCATGTTAGGAGGGCTCAATATGGAACATAACACCGGTACACTAGTAACTAGGGGCAGCAAAAGTGGAACAAAACACCGAGCAAAAGGCTAAGCCTTTCACCTTTTACCAAGTATATATGTGTATTAAATTAAATAGCAATAATATTGTGATATAACAAAATATCCATGTTGACACATGGAAGCAATCGCACCTGCATCTAGAAACGCTATAAGAAAGGCTGAGCAGGTAACATAGACAAACAAAGGTTTGCTGGGATGTGAAGGGGTTAGAGGCTTATCATGGCAATGTTGGGAGGCTTGAAAAACAAGTGGTAGGTAGCGAGACATAATGATAGAAGCGAGACAACTAGCATGGCAATGATAGTAGTGTTATCCACGGAAATGATCATCTTGCCTGAGATCCCGCTGTTGGAAATATGCCCTAGAGGCAATAAATAAAGTGTTTATTATTATATTTCCTTGTTCATGATAATCCTTTATTATCCATTCTATAATTGTATTAATTGGAAACACATTACATGTGTGGGTAAATAGACAATACTTTGTCCCTAGTATGCCTCTAGTGAACTAGCTCGTTGATCAAAGATGGTCAAGGTTTCCTAGCCATGGACATGAGATGTCATTTGATAACGGGATCACATCATTAGGAGAATGATGTGATGGTCAAGACACGAATTACAAACGTAGCATTTGATCGTGTCAGTTTATTGCTACTGTTTTCCGCGTGTCAAGTATATGTTCCTATGACCATGAGATCATGCAACTCACGGATACCGGAGAGTGCCTTGTGTGTATCAAACGTCGCAACGTAACTAGGTGACTATAGAGGTTCTCTACAGGTATCTTCGAGGGTGTCTGTTGAGTTGGCATGGATCAAGACTGGAATTTGTTACTCCGGGTGACGGAGAGGTATCTCAGGGCCCACTCGGTAATACAACATCACAATAAGCCTTGCAAGCAATGTGACTAAGTGTTAGTTGCGGGATCTTGTATTATGGAACAAGTAAAGAGACTTGCCGATAATGAGGTTGAACTAGGTATGGAGATACCGACGATCGAATCTCGGGCAAGTAACATACCGAAGAACAAAGGGAACATCATACGGGATTAACTGAATCCTTGACATAGAGGTTCGACCGATAAAGATATTCGTAGAATATGTAGGAACCAATATGGGCATCCAGGTCCCGCTATTGGTTATTGACCGTAGAGGTGTCTCGTTCATGTCTACATAGTTCTCGAACCCACAGGGTCTGCACACTTAAGGTTTGGTGACGTTTCGGTAGTATAGAGTTATGTATGGTGGTGACTGAATGTTGTTCAGAGTCCCGTATGAGATCTCAGACGTCACGAGGAGCTCCGGAATGGTCCGGAGGTAAAGATTCATATATAGGAAGTCTTGTTTTGGTCGCCGGAAAAGTTTCGGGCTCATCGGTAGTGTACCGGGAGTGCCGGGAGTGTACCGGGAGACCATCGAGAGGGGTATTTCGACCCAAGAGGCTCCATGGGATGTGGGAGAGTGTTTACCAGCCCTTAGTGGGCTGGTTTAAGTCCCACACAAGTCCCATGCGGTTTGGGAAAGAAGGCCTAAAGAGAAAAGGTGGAAAAAGGCAAAAATAGGGTGAATCCTAGTCCTACTAGGATTGGAGGTGGAGTCCACCTCCTCCACCTGGTTCGGACGACTCCTTGGAGGCTTGTCCTGCCAAGCCTCCTCCTCTCTTCCTCTCATATATACCGGAGGTTTTAGGGTTTTCGGACAGAATTTTCAGCCACGTGCTGCCCGTTCCTCCAGTGCATAGTTTCTCCTCTAGATCGGTTTTCTGCAGTGCTTAGGCGAAGCCTTGCCGGAATAGCTCCACCACCATCGCCGGAGCGCCGTCACGCTGCCGGAGAACTATTCTACCTCTCCGCTCCTTCTTGCTGGATCAAGACGGCGGAGATCGTCATCAAGATGTACGTGTGCTGAATGCGGAGGTGCTGTCCGTTCGGCGCTAGATCGGAAGGATCGTGATCAAGTTCGTGGGACGGATCGTGATTGTATCGCGGGACGGATCGTGATTGGATCGCGGGACGGATCGTGATTGGATCGCGGGACGGATCGTGATTGGATCGCGGGACGGATCGTGATTGGATCGCGGGACGCACGGCGATTTGGATCGCGAAGACTTTCGACTACACCAACCGCGTTTCTCAATGCTTACCTCTTAGCGATCTACAAGGTACGTAGATCCACTCTCCCTCTCGTAGATGCTCATCACCATGGATAGATCTGCATGTGCGTAGGAAATTTTTTGTTTCCCATGCAACGTTCCCCAACAGTGGCATCATGAGCTAGGTCTATGTGTAGATGAGATCTCGAGTAGAACACAAAAGGTTTGTGGGCGTTGATGCTTAGATTGCTTCCTCCCTTGGGCGGATTTTGGTTCAGCGGTATTGTGAGATGAAGCGGACCGAACCAACATTACTCATACGCTTACGAGAGACCGATTCCCTTGACTGCAACTTGTTGCATAGATGGCTTGCGGGTGCCAGTTTCTCTCACTTTAGTTGGATCGGATTCAACAAAGGCAGTCCTTGAGAAGGTTGAAAAGCAACTAGTGTATCACCGTTGTGGTTTTTGCGTAGATGAGAATTGTTCTTGCTAGATACCCGTAGCAGCCACGTAAAACATGCAACAACAATTAGAGGACGTCTAACTTGTTTTTGCAGGGTATGTTGTGATGTGATATGGCCAATTACATGATGTGATATATGTGATGTATGAGATGATCATGTGATGTATAGATTATCACGACTTGCATGTCGATGAGTACGGCAACCGGTAGGAGCCATAGGGTTGTCTTTAATTATTGTATGACCCGCGTGTCAATCATTAAGTGCTATGTAATGCTTTACTTTATCGCTAAATGGTAGCAATAGTAGTAGAAGCATGTTGGGCGCGACAACCCCGATGGCGACACGTTGATGGAGATCAAGATGATGAAGATCATGGTGTCATGCCGGTGACGATGGAGATCATGTCGGTGCTTTCTAGATGGAGATCAAAAGCACAAGTTGATGGCCATATCATGTCACTTATGAATTGCATGTGATGTTAATCCTTTTATGCACCTTGTTTTGCTTAGGACGATGGTAGCATTATAAGGTGATCCCTCACTTAAATTTCAAGATTAATTGTGTTCTCCCCGAGTGTGAACCGTTGCGAAAGTTCGTCGTGTCGAGACACCACATGATGATCGGGTGTGATAGACTCTACATTCACATAAAACGGGTGCAAGCCAGTGTTGCACACGCAGAACACTCGGGTTAAACTTGACGAGCCTAGCATGTACAGACATGGCCTCGAAACACAAGAGACCGAAAGGTCGAACATGAGTCATATAGTAGATTGATCAACATAATGATGTTCACCATTGAAGCCACCTCAACTCACGTGATGATCGGACTTGAGTTGGTGGATTTGGATCATGTGACACTCAGATGGCCTAAGGGATGTCAATTTGAGTGGGACCTTTAGTAATTTGATTAACTAAACTCATTATCTTGAACAATAGTCTAAGTAAACTTTGCATATTTATGTTGTAGATCAATGGCTCGCGCAGTAGCACCCCTGAATTTTAATGCGTTCCTAGAGAAAGCTAAGTTGAAAGATGATGGAAGTAACTTTGTTGACTAGGCCCGTAATCTGAGGATTATCCTCACGGCTTCCCAGAAATCATATGTCCTTGATGCACCGCTTGGTGACCAACCAGAAGATATGGCCTCCGAAGACGTTAAGAACGCTTGGGAGGCACGTACTGGAGATTACTCAATAGTCCAGTGTGCAATATTGTATGGCTTAGAACCGGGACTTCAAAGATGTTTTGAACGTCATGGAGCATATGAGATGTTCCAGGAGTTGAAGTTTATCTTTCAGAAGAATGCCCGGATCGAGAGGTATGAAACCTCCGATAAGTTCTATGCTTGCAAGATGGAGGAGAACAGGTCTATTAGTGAACATATACTCAGAATGTCTGGGTATTCAACTCGTCTAGCAGAGTTGGGAATTGCCCTTCCGCTAGAGGCAATCACTGACAGAGTTCTTCAATCACTGCCACCTAGTTACAAGAGCTTTGAGATGAACTATAACATGCACGGGATGAACAAGTCAGTCGCCGAGCTGTTTGCGATGCTAAAAGTCGCTGAGTCTGAAATCCAGAAAGAACATCAAGTGTTGATGGTCAATAAAACCACTAGTTTCAAGAAAGATGGCATGGTCAAGGGCAAGAAGGGTAAAACCAAGAAGGATGGCAAAGCAGTTGCTACTCCTATAAAGAAGCCCAAGCATGGACCCAAGCCAGAAACTGAGTGCTTTCATTGCAAGGGAACTGGTCACTGGAAGCGGAACTGCCCCAAGTACCTGGCTGACAAGAAGTTGGCCAACGACAAACAAGGTATATATGATATACATGTTATTGATGTGTACCTTACTAGCTCTCGTAGTAGTGCCTGGGTATTTGATACCAGTTTGGTTGCCAACATTTGCAACTCAAAGCAGGAACTACGAAATAAACGAAGGCTGGCAAAGGACGAAGTGACGATGCACGTTGGAAATGGTTCCAAGGTTGATGTGATCGCCGTCGGCACGCTCTCTCTTCGATTACCATCGGGATTAGTGATGAACCTGAATAATTGTTATTTAGTGCATGCGTTAAGCATGAACATTATATCTGGATCTTGTTTATTGCGAGACGGTTACTCATTTAAATCAGACAATAAAGGTTGTTCTATTTATATGAGTAATATCTTTTATGGTCATGCATCCAATGTTAGGGGTTTATTCATATTGAATCTTGATAGTGATGACACACATGTTCATAACATTGATGCCAAAAGATGTAGAGTTGATAATGATAGTACCACTTTCTTGTGGCACTGCCGTTTAGGTCATATTGGTGTAAAATGCATGAGGAAGCTCCATGCTGATGGACTTTTGGATTCACTTGATTTTGAATCACTTGACACATGTGAACCATGCCTCATGGGCAAGATGACTAAAATGCCGTTCTCTGAAACAACGGAACGGGCGAGTGACTTATTGGAAATCATACATACTGATGTGTGCGGTCCAATGAATGTTACAGCGCATGGTGGATATCGTTATTTTCCCACCTTCACCGATGACTTAAGTAGATATGGGTATATTTACTTAATGAAACACAAGTCTGAAACGTATGAAAAGTTCAAGCAATTTCAGAGTGAAGTTGAGAATCATCGTAACAAGAAGATTAAGTTCCTACGATCTGATCGAGGAGGTGAATATGTGAGTTATGAGTTTGACAGTCACTTAAGACAGTGTGGAATTGTTTCACAGTTGACACCGCCCGGAACACCACAGCGTAATGGTGTGTCCGAACGTCGTAATCGAACCTTATTAGATATGATGCGTTCTATGATGTCTCTTGCTGATTTGTCACTATCATTTTGGGGTTATGCATTAGAGACAGTTGCATTCACTTTAAATAGGGCACCATCAAAATCCGTTGAGACGACGCCATATGAACTGTGGTTTAGCAAGAGGCCAAAGTTGTCGTTTCTTAAAGTTTGGGGATGTGATGCTTATGTCAAAAAGCTTCAGCCTGAAAAGCTGGAACCCAAAGCGAAAAAATGCGTCTTCACAGGATACCCGAAAGATACAGTCGGGTATACCTTCTATCTCAAATCCGAAGGCAAAGTGTTTCTCACTAAGAACGGAACATTTCTTGAGAAAGAGTTTCTCTCGAAAGAATTGAGTGGAAGGAAAATTGAGCTTGATGAGGTTATTGAACCTTTACTTCAACCAGAAAGTAGCTCAGCGCAGAAAGATGTTTCTGTGGAAACTATGACGGTAGAAGAGGAAGTTAATGATGATGATCATGAAGCTTCGGATCAAGCTACTATTGAACCTCGTAGGTCGACAAGGCCGCGTACTACTCTTGAGTGGTACGACAACCCTGTCTTGGAGGTCATGTTGTTGGACAACAATGAACCTACGAGCTATGGAGGAGCAGTGATGGGCCCGGATTCCGAGAAATGGTTAGTGGCCATGAAATCCGAGATGGGATCCATGTATGAAAACAAAGTATGGACTTTGGAAGTATTACCTGAAGGGCGAAAGGCCATTCAGAACAAATGGATCTTTAAGAAGAAGTCAGACGCGGACGGTAATGTCACTGTTTATAAAGCTCGACTTGTGGAAAAGGGTTTTTCACAAGTTCAAGGAGTTGACTACGATGAGACCTTCTCACCCGTAGCGATGCTTAAGTCTGTCAGAATCATGTTGGCAATAGCTGCTTATTTCGACTATGAAATTTGGCAGATGGATGTCAAAATAGCGTTCCTCAACGGTTTCCTTGAGGAAGAGTTGTATATGATGCAACCAGAAGGTTTTGTCAATCCAGAGAATGTTGACAAAGTTTGCAAACTCCAGCGATCCATTTATGGACTGGTGCAAGCATCTCGGAGTTGGAATAAGCGTTTTGATGAGGTGATCAAAGCGTTTGAGTTTATACAAGGTGATCAAAGCAATGTGACTAAGTGTTAGTTGCGGGATCTTGTATTACGTAACGAGTAAAGAGACTTGCTGATAATGAGGTTGAACTAGGTATGGAGATACTGACGATCGAATCTCGGGCAAGTAACATACCGAAGAACAAAGGGAACATCATACGGGATTAACTGAATCCTTGACATAGAGG
This sequence comes from Hordeum marinum, assembly GCA_022496015.1. Taxonomy (NCBI): domain Eukaryota; kingdom Viridiplantae; phylum Streptophyta; class Magnoliopsida; order Poales; family Poaceae; genus Hordeum; species Hordeum marinum. The sequence continues at coordinate 166,643,556 of CM039675.1, forward strand.
TTCAACCGATAAAGATCTTCGTAGAATATGTAGGAACCAATATGGGCATCCAGGTCCCGCTATTGGTTATTGACCGTAGAGGTGTCTCGGTCATGTCTACATAGTTCTCGAACCCGCAGGGTCTGCACACTTAAGGTTTGGTGACGTTTCGATAGTATAGAGTTATGTATGATGGTGACTGAATGTTGTTCGGAGTCCCGGATGAGATCTAGGAAGTCACGAGGAGATCCGGAATGGTCCAGAGGTAAAGATTCATATATAGGAAGTCCTGTTTTGGTCGCCGGAAAAGTTTCGGGCTCATCGGTAGGGTACCGGGAGTGCCGGTAGTGTACCGGGAGACCATCGGGAGGGGTATTTCGACCCCAAAGGCTCCATGGGCTGTGGGAGAGTGTTTACCAGCCCTTAGTGGGCTGGTGGAAGTCCCACACAAGGCAGATGCGGTTTGGGAAAAAAGGCCTAAAGAGAAAAGGTGGAAAAAGGCAAAAATAGGGTGAATCCTAGTCCTACTAGGATTGGAGGTGGAGTCCACCTCCTCCACCTGGTTCGGCCGACTCCTTGGAGGTTTGGCCCTTGTGCCAAGCCTCCTCCTCTCTTCCTCTTATGTATACTGGAGGTTTTAGGGTTTTTGGATAGAATTTTCAGCCACGTGCTGCCCGTTCCTCCAGTGCATAGTTTCTCCTCTAGATCGGTTTTCTACAGTGCTTAGGCGAAGCCCTGTCGGAATAGCTCCACCACCATCGCCGGAGCGCCGTCACGCTTCCGGAGAAATCTTCTACCTCTCTTCTCCTTCTTGCTGGATCAAGACAACGGAGATCGTCATCAAGCTGTACGTGTGCTGAACGCGGAGGTGCCGTCCGTTCGGTGCTAGATCAGAAGGATCGTGATCAAGTTCGTGGGACGGATCGTGATCAAGTTCATGGGACGGATCGTGATTGGATCGCGGGACGGATCATGATTGGATCGCGGGACGGATCATGATTGGATCGCGGGACGCACGACGATTTGGATCGCGAAGACGTTGGACTACACCAACTGCGTTTCTTAACACTTCCCGCTTAGCGATCTACAAGGGTACGTAGATCCACTCTCCCTCTCATAGATGTTCATCACCATGGATAGATCTGAGTGTGCATAGGGAATTTTTTGTTTCCCATGCAACGTTCCCCAACACCCGCTTGGAAGAAGACGAGTCCAAGAGAAGACGACCCGTGAAGTAAACGAACGAATCCTCACACTCTGAACACTTTTGGAACTCTATCTAGAAGAAGCAATCCGGAACAAACAATCAACAGACGAAAAACACCATAATATATGCATGACATGATGCACAAACAAATATGATGCATGTCCGGTTTAATTATGCAAGGCATGGACACAACAATCAACTTCTACACATTAAGTGAAGCTCAATATGCAAAGGGTTGCATATTGACGAAACTTCACATTCAAATATTTAGTTCGCTCTCGTTTAGGTACATAACAATATTAAATGTTGTTAAACATGGCAAGAGGTGAAGCATACGTAAACTATCTATCTAGGCATCTTATATGAGGCCGGAAACAACTTATAGCATTTCCGAAATGACCCCATATGTTAATTTAGAAATTGGTCCAGATCTGAAATAACCATGTTTTATATTTTTTAAACAACAAAATAAAGTGTATCACACAATTCTACACGTCATTCTAGTCGATTTACATATATGGAACATCTCAAACGGAGCTACGGTCTAAAAGATATGACCAACACAAGACGAACATGACATGAATGCAAAATGCATGAAAATGACAACCACAAGCACTTAAAAACATGTATGCAACAAGACATTATGATTCTACATGAAATTCTAAGCAATTTTCATATATGGCATGCTCAAAACGGAGCTACGGTTCAACCATAATCACCCATACGAGTTTAGGTAGAATCTGCCCAAAAACAGCAACATGGCATATTGCAACCCACAAATCAACAAGCTATAGCCACCTAAAATACACAACAAGGACATGATGATGCAGCCTACATGATGCCCAACAATTCATCTATTAACAACAAGTTGATTAGAAGCATGGATTAATAGGAAATGAGCTCATAAGAAGACATATTGAACTAAGCAGTTTCCAGACTTTGTGAAAATCCCAGTTTTAAATCAGAGCAGTTTTTTATCACGATGGCATATTGACATCGGTAAAACTATAGGCTACAGGGTATATATTGGCATGAAACTTAACAGCATGCTAGAGGACATTATCAAATACAAATAACTTCATTACACCAACCATAAAGGGGTTCTAGATCACTAGCAAAACACATGGCAAGACAACAACAAAATATTACAAATTCCAGACTTAGAAATATTTGGTCATATCAAAACAGTAACATTTTTATAGCATGTTGGCAACAAGAAAACAACACCTAAACATGGATTATCATGACAAACAAAATGTCCAGGGGCTAGTGCACATGTCAAAGGGAATATCTCATGTTTGCAACTATTTCATATCATGCATGGATTCATTCACACAAAATAAACAAAAGGACATCATAGCAAAAATAACATGCACACAAACTTACTCAAATGACAAAACTAAATGCACAGGTAAATTCCATGGATTTTTCTACCCCAAAAACATATATAACATGTGAGTTTTTTTTACTATAAAACAAATGACACAAAATTTATGCGAGAATAGGACAAAACATTTTAGCAAGTTATTTATGAAAATTAAATGCAAAAAACAAGTTAAACATTTTAAACATGCATGAAAATTGCATATTGTGAATCTACACAAAATTCTAATCATTTTTCTGATGGGGAACGTTACAAGGGAAACAAGAAATTTCCTACGCACACACAGGATCTATCCATGGTGATGAGCATCTACGAGAGGGAGAGGGATCTACATACCCTTGTAGATCACTAAGCGGAAGCGTTAAGAAAGGTGGTTGATGTAGTCGAATGTCTTCGCGATCCAATCATGATCCGTCCCGCGAACCTCGATCTAGTGCCGAACGGACGACACCTCCGCGTTCAACACACGTATGGCTTGATGACGCCTTCACCTCCTCGATCCAGAGAGCGATGGTGAAGTAGTAGCTCGAGTCCTCCGGCGGCACGACGACGTAGCGGTGGTGGTGGTGGAGGAATTTCAGCAGAGCTTCGCTAAGTGCTACGCGTTGAAGAAGAAGAACAAGAAGAGGGAGGGCAGCGCCAAGGCATAGATGGGTGCGGCTGCCCTCTCTCTCCCTCCATATATATATATAAGGGGAAGGGAGGAGGGGGCGCCCCTAGATCCCATCTAGGAGTGGCAGCCAAGGCAAAGGGGGAGGTGCCCCTAGGGAGGCTTGGCCCCCAGTTACCTAGTGGCAGCCCCTTAGATGGGCTCCCCCACCCTTGGCCGAAGTGGGCTAGGGTTTGGGTGGCTCGCAACCCCCTTGTGGGCTGGTGTGCCCCCTCACCTTGGGTGAGGCATCCCAACACTTGTTGGGCCCCCCCGAAACACATTTTGGTACTCCCGGTCACAACCCGATACCCCCGGAACGCTTCCGGACTCCAATTCCTTTCGTCCTATATATCGATCTTCACCTCCAGACCATTCCGGAGTTCCTCGTCACTTCTGGGATCTCATCCGGGACTCCAAACAACCATCGGTCACCAACACATATAATCAATACTATCGAAACGTCATCGAACTTTAAGTGTGCAGACCCTACAGGTTCGAGAACTATGTAGACATGACCGAGACACCTCTACGATCAACAACCACTAGCGGGACCTGGATGCCCATATTGGCTCCTACATATTCTACGAAGATCTTTATCGGTTGAACCTCTATGTCAAGGATTCAGATAATCTCGTATGATGTTCCCTTTGTTCTTCGGTATGTTACTTGCCCGAGATTCGATCGTCGGTATCTCTATACCTAGTTCAATCTCGTTACCGGCAAGTCTCTTTACTTGTTCCGTAATACAAGATCCCGTGGCTAACTCTTTAGTCACATTGCTTGCAAGGCTTATAGTGATGTTGTATTATCGAGTGGGCCCTGAGACACCTCTCAGTCACACCGAGTAACAAATCCTAGTCTTGATCCATGCCAACCCAGCAGACACCCTCAGAGATACCTGTAGAGCACCTTTATAGTCACCCAGTTATGTTGCAACGTTTGATACACACAAGGTGCTCCTTCAGTGTCAGTGAGTTGCATGATCTCATGGTCATAGGAACATATACTTGACATGCAGAAAACTATAGCAATAAACTGACATGATCATATGCTATGTTTATAGTTTGGGTCTTGTCCATCACATCATTCTACTAATGATGTGATCCTGTTATCGAATGACAACTCATGTCTATGGCCAGGATACCTTAACCATCTTTGATCAACGAGATAGTCAACTAGAGGCATACTAGGGACACAGTGTTGTCTATGTACCCACACATGTATTTGAGTTTCCAATCAATACAATTATAGCATGGATAATAAACGATTATCATGAACAAGGAAATATATAATAATGACCATTTATTATTGCCTCTAGGGCATATTTCCAACATTTTCATATATAAAACATTTTAATAAGATGCACAGTTATTGAGTTATTAGCATTTTAAAAACATGCATTTATCTGTAATTAGAATGCCCATGATTAATTAGGAAATTCATCCAGACGGAGAAAAACACAATGGGCCAAAACATGCAATGGCGACAGATACTATATTGCGCCTACAGGCGTCACATAGCGCGTGGGAGCGGGGTTGCTCACCCTGCGCGCTTCGGCCCAGGTCGGGCTGGATCTGGAGATGCGAGACGGAGCCACGGCTAGGCGTGGCCCACTTGGCAGCGCGGGGCTGGGCCTAGTAGGAGGAGGCCGGCTGGGCTGGGGAGGCGCGGCCCATGCGAGTGCCTCGCTCGTTTGCTCGTGCTCGTGTATGAGCTCGAGCAGGGCCATGGTGACGGGACTCTAGGGGTAAGGGGCGACAAGCTTCGGGTGGCCATGGCAGGGCTGGTGCGGGAGGTCCGGGGGCGGCCAGATCCGGCCATGGGAGGTCTCTAGGGTCCGGTCTCCGACCAGATCGGGGTGGAGGCGAGCCGGAGGTGGAGCTTCGAGCAACTGTGGCCGTGGTGTCCTGCATGGGAGAGGGAGAGAGAGATGTTAGGGGAGAGATGGAGAAGAAGGGGAGGAAGGAGACTAAGGGACGCACGGGGTCTGGCCTGGTCTGGGGTTCGCCGGCGAGGTTGGCTCCAGCGGGGGCGCTCGGGCAAGCGGCTTGGCTTGCGCGGCTGCGGGGACGTGGTGGACCTAGGGGGCTCGAACATTGTCTGAGTTGGCCGCGGACTTTGTCCAGGGTGGGATTTTGGACGATTTTGAGCCCTTAGATCAAAATCTAAGGGTCAAGATCTGAGGAGGTGGCTAGGGCTGCGGGATTTGGAGGAGGTGGAGCTAGAAGGTGGGTTTTTATGGGGGTGGCTGCAATTTTTACATGGGGGAACCCCTAGAGAGTGAGAGGGGTCTCTCCATGGGGTGGTATATAGGGAATGGTCTAAGGGGGGTTGGATCTCGTCCGTTGGATCGCAATACGATGGCCACGAATGGAGGGCGGCTAGGTTGTGCTAGTGGGTTGTGGAGAGGTGGTTGGGACAAGAAGAGAGGGAGATTTGTGGACCGTGACACGAGTTTTAGAAAGCCGAAACATCCGACAATATAAATCAACTATGGTGCCGCTACGGTCGACCGTTGGGGTATCAATCAACCTCTGACTGCGACGAAATTAGGCAGACGGTCTACCTAAAATATAACAAGACCGTTCACCAAGTTTCGACCCAATCCGAGAATATTTTTCATGCCCTTTTAAAAACAATATTTGCGATGCCGCGGGCGCATGGATGTGTGGTTGGTATCGAAACAGTCGACGACACGAACAGAGAGAACCGACAGCTACAAACGGATGCAAGTTTTCGAAAATGAGCGACGATGCTATGCAGATGATGCGAATGATGTGATGATGAATGCAACAACCAAACAAATCACATGAAAATAGTGGAATAAAAGGGGAATCTTCTGGAGCGTTGGTCCCGGGCTGTTACAAGACCCCTCCTCAATTTCTCTAAAAACTATGCCACATCTCTTATTTTCCAATATTGCAACGTGTGGTGAAATTCACTTGCTTATTCTTGTCTATAAAAGTGTTGCACCTCTTCCAAATATTCTGTTTAGAATTGTTGAGTAGCTCTTATTCTTGTGTGAAACATTTTGTCTTCTGGATCTTTGCAAAACAGAGTCCCATGTAATTTATAGGTGTTTTAATTTGTTGCTCTAAAAATGCCAACTCCATTTTTATTAGATAGAGTACATCTCTGAGAGTACAAATATATTTTATTTTCTTTCTCAAACATCTCTCTCTTTTCTCTGTGTTTTCTTGTTTTTTCTAGTTTAAAGTAAAAGAAATACTTTTACCTGAGAGAGAGAGAGAGTGAGTGAGTGAGCAGAGCCTAGTTGGGCTTTGCCTCCCTCGCAAAGAGTCCAGCAGCAGCAACCAACGCTAGCCAGCGAGCCCACCAAGCCTCTAGTGCATTCGTGTCTTCCACCTCCTATGCGACAGGGCATCCAGGGTGCCACATTGACCTTCCGATCGATTTGACGGCCGGAGAGTGGCCGAGCCGCCTATTTAGCGCGTCCCCCAAGCCCTAGGGTTTGTCCTCTGTCTGTTATGTCCGTCTCCTTCCCTCCCCGCCGCTGGTAAGTCTCTCTCGTTGCCACATCAACTCCATGATCTCCATGCTCTGGCCGATCTCAAGCTCGTGCTCGGGGTAGCTCCTACGCGTTGTCTCCTTACTCCCCGACGACGTGGATCGAAGCCCTAGACCTCCCTAGTGTCTCCTTCATCGCCGTGCGCCGCCTCTCAGACCCGGAGCCCCCTCGCCCCGGATCATAACAGCACCGGCGATCAGGAGGACCTCGCCGTTGCTACATCGCCTCCTGAGCCACCTCTTCGTTTCCTTGGGCACCCCGGTGAGCTCATCTCCTGCCCTGCGCATCCTTGCCCTCGTTAGCTCCATGTAGGTGTTGCTTTGCTTGCGACTACTTTGTGCTCCCCATGCTCCGCGCGATAACTTTAAATCTTGTCTTCAGAGATAAGCATTCTGGGTTCCATTGTGATGTGGCTCCTCCTGCCTGTCCGGAGCTCGCCCACGTAGCCACCTAGAACCACGACACTTGCCCTACTCGCCACGCGATCTGCAGCTCCTCTACTCGCGCCCCACATCCTAGCGGAACACGAGAGTAGCAAGCTCCCGTGCCTCACCTTGTCGTGCTCGCTTCACCGCGCTAGCGTAGGAAACAGAACCTCCTCGGGATCCCACGCCTTCGCCGGTGGTCAGTCCCTCCGGTGAGTGCTGTCGTCGTCGCTGGCGACGTCTTCGGTCTCTATGTCACCGGGGTAGAGGGAAGACCACTCCTTTTTTGTATTTGTAGCGCTAGCCCCTCCTTCAGCCAGAGCTGAAGCCCCAACCTACTGGTAGATGCCCCGTGCTACTACGGGGGAGACCTAGGTTCAATTCCCACCCTGGCCTCCTTTTATCAATTTGACTTGTTAGGCACTAACAGTGGGCCTTGGGCCTACTACGCATCCCTTAGGGCCCTAGTGGCTATGCCATGTGGTCCTCCTTTTTGTGTTTTTTTGTTTTCTGTGCATTTTGAGATATTTCCTTCTAAGGAAATTGCCAGATTTGTTTTATTTCCATTTTGTCCATAAACCTAGTACATGCTATTTTTGGCATATAAGTGATATTAAGCGAATAGACAGATTTTGCGTTGGTGTTTGTGGGAGATTTGCCCATAAGAGTATAGGCATGTGATCGGTGATTTTGGGGTAGAAAAATGCAGTGAATCCCATGGTGGTATTGGATTTTCCATTTGAGCAAGTTTGTAAAAATGTTGTGTTGTGATATATGCCATTTTGTCTTTTCCACATGATTTAATTCTTGCAATGTTTAATAAACTTGTCAACATGAAATATGTCCATTAGTGTGTGCTCTAGCCCCTGATATTTTTGCTTGCCATGATAGATCATGTTATGAGTGGGATTATTGATGGCAACATGCCTCCAAAATTCTATTTTTCAAGTGCTTGAATTTCTCTAAGTGGTAGAATCTAGTAGTATGTTGACATGTTGTCTTGATGATTCCCATGTATATGTTGCTCCTTTGTGGTTGGTCCAGTAACATGGATTGTAGAGCAGGTCACCCCTTGTCATCGTGTGCAATTGGTTTGCAAGTAGGAGCTTTGCATCCTAGTTAAATTTTTTGTCCAATATGTCAATATGTTAAAAACAACACTGTTGCACCCCTTGAATTTCTCTAAGTTTGTGAACTGTGATTTCTTAGAATGCCATGTTGTGAGGATGAAAGCCATGGATATATACATATTATGATGTTGCCATAATGTAATTAGTTGTAGTACATGTTGTCCTCTATCAACCTGTTAATTTTCATGCCATGAAATGCCCTCTAGCATATATATTTGTTGTTGTCAAGATGCTATCATGTTAACTCAAATCTGTAAAACTAGAATTTTCACTAAGTCCCTAAAAACTGTTTCAACATGCCATCTTGTGAGCTCCATTGCCATTGATCAATGCTTCCTTTAATGTTTCTGTACATAGATGAATTGTTGAGAATGTTGTATACTTCCTATACTTGCCTTTGTTGTTATTGGAAACTTGCTCAAGCTCTGGGTATATGTGTTACAAGATGACATGTTGTTGTTTGTGGACAGATTGTGTGTTGGATTGATTTGTGACTTGTGGGATCTATACTCCATTTTTTGCATGATCTTTGGGTCTATTCTTGGTAGATTTTCATTTCCTATCCAGTGGCATCCTTGGAATACCAAGGAATAGCCCATGGCCTTCTTCCTCCTTGTATTTGTCTCCATTAATGTCCGTACCTTGCGTGAGCATACCGTGAGCTTCATTACTCTGTTTACATTGTTCTACATATGCATTTGCCTTGATTTTACATGATGCATCCATATTTGCCATGTTCATGCATGTTCAAAACAACTAAACATGAGGTTCAACCTAGAATACTAAATAACTCAACATTTGCATGTGAAACATGACTATCATAAGTTTGCCATGTTATTCACATCAATATGATCATGCATCATCTTGGTTGTGCATTGCATGTTGGTTGTATGTTTATTGGTGTTGTTTCTATTTGGGTAGACCTGAGTGACGAGCCTGAGTATGAGGATCCCAGAGAGAACATCTACGAGGACCCAACTCTGTATCCCCCTGAAGACCCAACAGGCAAGATGACTGTACCCAGATCCCAACACTATTTTTGCTTTGCTAGCTGTCTCGCTCTTATCGTTATGTTTCGTTACCCGCCACTTACATGTCAAGCCTCCTAAATTTCCATGAAAGCCTCTAACCCCTCCACTACCTAGCAAAACCTTGTTTGGCTAAGTTACCACTGCTCAGCCCCACTTATAGCGTTCTTATATGTAGGTGCAAGTTGTTTCCATGTGATAACATGGATGTCTGGAGATATCACAATATTATTGCTATTTAATTTAATGCACCTATATATCTTGGTGAAGGTGGAAAGCTTGGACTTTTGCTCGGTGTTTTGTTCCACTTTTGCAGCCATAGTTACTTGTTACCGGTGTTATGTTCCATATTTTGCGCTCCTAACATGCTTGGGGTTGTTATGGGGACCCCCTTGACTATTCTTTTTAGATTAAAGCTTGTCTGGCAAGACCCAACTTTGGTACTATATTTGCTTAACAACCTAATTAAAAAGCATAGGGCTTAGCTACCCCGTGGATAATTAAGCAGCAACCCGGGCAGTGCTCCTCATGAGTGTTGGTCCAAACCGGGCTGCCTGCGTGGCCGCCTCGAGGAAACTCGGGGATTGGTTCCCCCCATAGCTAGTCCCATCTGGTAGTGCCCTAAGAAAGAGATACGCGTGGCTCCTATTGGGATATGGTCTGTCGAGTGGTCTTGCTGGAGTTGTTTTACCTTTCTCGAATTTCTTATGCGTGGGACTCCGAGGGCCCTTTGGGCTATCTCGAGAGTGACAGAAACTTAAACCCTAGTTTATGCACTACTTTCTAAGGGGATGATTTGGGTCCACATGTTTAATGGTATGGTTAGACTTTGTCTTAATACTTTTATCGTAGGTGTGGATGCTTGTGAGGGGGTTAATCATAAGTAGGTTGTTAGTTTAAGTAAGAACAACACCTTAGCACTGGTCCACCCACATATCAAATTATCAAAGTAGCGAGCAGAAATCAAACCAACATGATCAAAGTGACTAGATGAAATTCCCGTGTACCCTCAAGAACACTTTGCTCATCATAAGAGATAGTTTTGGCCCGTCCTTTGCCACAAAAGGATTGGGCTACCTTTTTGCACCTTACCTAGTGTTACCGTTACTTGCTCGGCACAAATTACCTTGCTATCAGAACACTTGCTACTTACAATTTCAGTGCTTGCATAAATTACCTTGCTGAAAACCGCTTATCGTTTCCTTCTGCTCCTCGTTGGGTTCAACACTCTTACTTATTGAAAGGACTACGATTGATCCCCTATACTTGTGGGTCATCAAGACTTTTTTTGGCGTCGTTGCTGGGGAGTGAAGTGCTCTTGGTAAGTGGAAATCGGTTAAGAAAAACTTATACTACGTGCCAAAATTTACTATCACTTTTTACTATGGAAAGTAATCCTTTAAGGGGTTTGTTCGGGGTATCTTCACCTCGATCAGAACCACAATTAGTTGCCCCTCAACCTACAACACCTATTGAAAATATTGGTTATGAAATTCCTTCGGGTATGTTAGAACAACTGCTAGCTAGTCCTTATGCAGGAGATGGAACTGTACATCCTCCTATGCACCTAATACATGTGGAAGAAATTTGTGGACTATTTAAGCTTGCAGGTTTATCCGGAGAGGAATTTAAGAAGAAGGTTTTGTTGGGGAACGTCGCATGGGAAACAAAAATTTTCCTACGCACACGCAAACCTATCCATGGTGATGAGCATCTACGAGAGGGAGAGTGGATCTACATACCCTTGTAGATCGCTAAGCGGGAAGCGTTAAGAAACGCGGTTAGTGTAGTCGAACATCTTCGCGATCCAAATCGCCGAGCGTCTCGCGATCTCATCACGATCTGTCCCGCGATCCAATCACGATCCGTCCCGTGAACTCATCACGATCCGTCCCGCGATCTCATCACGATCCGTCTCACGATCTTGATCACGATCTGTCCCGCGAACTCATCACGATCCGTTCCGCGATCTCATCACGAACTGTCTCGCGATCTCGATCACGGTCCTTCCGATCTAGCGCCGAACGGACGACACCTCCGCGTTCAGCACACGTGCAGCTTGATGACGATCTCCACCGTCTCGATCCAGCGAGAGGAGGTGGAGAGGAGAGAGAGTTCACCAGCAGCATGACGGCGCTCCGGTGATGGTGGTGGAGTGATTCCGGCAGGGCTTCGCCTAAGCGCTGCGGAAAACCGATCTAGAGGAGAAACTGTGCACCGGTGAAACGGGTAGCACGTGGCCGGAAATTCTGTCCAAAAACCACCCAATCCACTAGTATATATAAGAGGAGAGGAGAGGAGAGGCAGCCAAGGCCTTTGGGTCTGCCGAAATAGGAGGTGGGAGCAATCCTACTTCACCTCCAATCCTAGTTGGAGTAGGATTGCCTCCTATTGGCTGATTTTCCACTTTTTGCTTTAGGACTTTCTCTCCTGCGCCATGGGCCTTTGTGGCTGTTTTCCCAGCCCACTAAGGGCTGGTTATTATTCTCCCACAGCCCATGGACCTCTTGGGGTCGAAATACCCCTCCCGGAGGTCCTCCGGTACACTACCGGCACTCCCGGTACAATACCGATACTCCCGGTACACTACCGATGAGCCCGAAACTTTTCCGGAAACCAAACTGGGACTTCCTATATATGAATCTTTACCTCCGGACCATTCCGGAGCTCCTCGTGACGTCCGGGATCTCATCCGGGACTCCGAACAACCTTCGGTCACCACCATACATAACTCTACACTACCGAAACGTCACCGAACCTTAAGTGTGCAGACCCTGCGGGTTCGAGAACTATGTAGACATGACCGAGACACCTCTATGGTCAATAACCAATGGCGGGACATGGACGTCCACATTGGTTCCTACATATTCTACGAAGATCTTTATCGGTCGAACCTCTATGTCAAGGATTCAGTTAATCCCGTATATCGTTCCCTTTGTTCTTCGGTATGTTACTTGCCCGAGATTCGATCGTCGGTATCTCCATACCTAGTTCAACCTCGTTACCGGCAAGTCTCTTTACTCGTTCCGTAATACAAGATCCCGCAACTAACAATTAGTCACATTGCTTGCAAGGCTTATTGTGATGTTGCATTACCGAGTGGGCCCCGTGATACCTCTCCGTTACACGGAGTAACAAATCCCAGTCTCGATCCATGCCAACTCAACAGACACCATCGAAGATACCTGTAGAGCACCTTTATAGTCACCCAGTTACGTTGCGACGTTTGATACACACAAGGCACTCCTCCGATATCCGTGAGTTGCATGATCTCATGGTCATAGGAACATATACTTGACATGCAGAAAACAGTAGCAATAAACTGACACGATCATATGCTATGTTTGTAGTTTGGGTCTTATCCATCACATCATTCTCCTAATGATGTGATCCCGTTATCAAATGACATCTCATGTCCATGGCTAGGAAACCTTAACCATCCTTTGATCAACGAGCTAGTCCATTAGAGGCATACTAGGGACATGGTTTTGTCTATGTATTCACACATGCATTTAAGTCTCCGATCAATACAATTATAGCATGGATAATAAACGATTATCATGAACAAGGAAATATGATAATAACTAATTTATTATTGCCTCTAGGGCATATTTCCAACAGTCTCCCACTTGCACTAGAGTCAATAATCTAGTTCACATCACCATGTGATTCGCATTGTTATGAATCTAACACCCAATGAGTTCTGGGGCTCGATCATGCTTTGCATGTGAGAGAGGTCTTATAGTCAACGGGCCTGCGATATTCAGATCCATGTGTACTTTGCATATCTCTATGTCAAACCATAAACACTGCTACCACACTCCACTTGGTACTATTTCCAAATGGCTGCTCCACTATACGTATCCAGATTGCTACTACTAGTCATCCGGATAGGTGTTAAAGCTTGCATCGACGTAACTCTTTACGACGAACTCTTTATCACCTCCATAATCAAGAAACATTTCCTTAGTCCTCTGGTTACTAAGGATAATTCCGACCGCTGTCCAGTGATCCACTCCTGGACCACTCTTGTACCCCTTGACAGACTCATGGCAAGGCACACATAGGTGCGGTACACAGCATGGCATAATATAGAGCCTATGGCTAAGGCATAGGGGACGACGTTCGTCCTTTCTCTTTCTTCTGCCGTTGTCGAGCTTTGAGTCTCACTCAACTTCACACCTTACAAATCAGACGAGAACTATTTCTCTGGCTGATCCATTTTGAACTCTTTCAAAATCTTGTGAAGGTATGCACTCATTGAAAGTCTCATCAAGCATCTTGATCTATCTCTATAGATTTTGATGCTCAACAATTAGGTAGCTTTATCCAGGTATTCCTTTGAAAATCACTTTCCAAATAACCATTTTATGCTTTCCAGAAACTCTACATTATTTCTGAACAACAATATGTCATCCACATATACTTATCAGAAATTCTATAGTGCTCCCACTCACTTTATTGCAAATACAAGTTTCTCATAAACTTTGTATAAACATCAAAACTTTGATCACCTCATCAAAGCGTATATTCCAACTCCGAGATGCTTGCTTCAGTCCATGGAAGGATCACCGAAGCTTGCACACCTTTTAGCATCCTTAGGCCTGACAAAACCTTCTGGTTGTATCACATACAACCTTTCCTCAAGTAAACCATTAAGGAAACGATGTTTTGACATCCATCTGCCAGATTTCATAATTGAAAACACAGCAACTGCTAACATAATTCCAACAGACTTTTAGCATCGCTACGAGTGAGAAAGTCTCATCGTAGTCAACTCCTTGAACTTGTCACAAACATCTTTGCAACAAGTCGAGCTTTACAAATAGTGACATTCACCATCAGTGTCTGTCTTCATTTTAAAGATCCATTTGTACTCAACGACCTACCGTCCAACGAGCAAGTCTACCAAAGTCTACACTTGGTTTTAATACATGGATCCTATCTCGGATTTCATGGCCTCCAACCATTTGTCGGAATCCGGGCCCATCATTGCTTCTCCATAGCTCGTAGGTTCATCGTTGTCCAACAACATGACCTCCAAGACAGAGTTGTCGTACCGCTCAGGAGCAGTACACATCCTTGTCGACCTACGAAGTTCGATAGTAACTTGATCCTGAAGCTTCATGATCATCATCATTAACTTCCTCTTCAACTAACGTAGGCTTCACAAAAACATCTTTCTGCGCTGCGCTACTCTCTGGTTGAACAAAGGTTTAACAACCTCATCAAGTTCTATCTTCCTCCCACTCAATTCTTTCGAGAGAAACTTTTTCTCGAGAAAGGACCCAGTTCTAGCAACAAACACTTTGCACTCGGATCTGAGATAGAAGGCATACCCATCTGTTCTTAGGGTATTCTATGAAGATACATTTGTCCGCTTTGGGTTCTAGCTTATTATGTGAAAACATTTTCCACACAAGCATCGCAGCCCCAAACATTAAGAAATGACAGCTTAGGTTTCTATCAAACCATAATTCACACGGTGTCATCTCAACGGATTTAGATGATGCCCTATTTAAAGTGAATGTAGTTGTCTCTAATGCATAACCCCAAAAATTATAGTAGTAAAACGATAAGAGACATCACAGTATGCACTATATCAATAGAGCATGACTATGATGTTCGGACACACCATCACACCATGGTGTTCTAGGTGGCGTTAGTTGTGAAACAAATTTCACGTTGTCTTAAGTTGTATGCCAAACTCGTAACTCAGATATTCACCTCCACGATCATATCGCGGTCATTTTTATCTTCTTGTCACGATGATCTTTAAACTTCACTCTGAATTTGCTTGAACCTTTCAAATGATTCAGACTTGTGTTTCATTAAGTAAATATACACTATATCTACTCAAATCATCAGTGAAGGTAAGAAAATAACGATATCCACTGCACGCTACAAGACTCACTAGATTGCATACATCAACATGTATCATTTCCAATGAATCACTTGCCCACTCCATCCAACGGGGTCCTTTAGTCATCTTGCCCAAGAGGCATGGTTCGCATGTCTCAACCGATTCGAAATCGATGAGTCCAAATATCCATCAGCATGGAGTTTCTACATGCGGTTTATACCAATATGACATTTAGTGGCAGTGCCACAAGTATGTGGTACTATCATTATTAACTTTGTATCTTTTGACATCAATGTTATGAACATGTGTACTACTACGATCAAGATTTCAACAAACCATTCTCACTGGGTGCATGCCAATTGAAGGTATTATTCATGTAACCAGAATAACTATTATTCTCTGACTTAAATGAATAACCGTATTGCAACAAACATGATCTAATCATGTTCATGCTCAACGCAAAACACCAAATAACATTTATTTAGGTTCGTCACTAATCCTGAAGGTAGAGAGAGCGTGCGATGTTGATCACATCAACCTTGGAAACATTTCCAACACACATCGTCACCTCACCCTTAGCTAGTTCTCCGTTTATTCCGTAGCTTTTATTTCGAGTTACTAACATTTAGCAACCGAACCGGTATCCAATACCCAGGTGCTACTAGGAGTACTAGCAAGGTACACATCAATAACTCATATATCAAATATACTTCTGTCGATGTTGCCAGCCTTCTTATTTACCAAGTATCTAGGGTTGTTCCGCTTTAGCGACCTCTCACCTCATAATAGAAGCACTTAGTCTCGGGTTTGAGTTCAACTTTGGGTTGCTTCACTGGAGCAGCAACTGACTTGCTATCCATGAAGTTTCCCTCCTTGCTCTTGCCCTTTCCGAAACTAGTGGTTTGATTAACCATCAACACTTGACGCTCCTTCTTGATTTCTACCTTCGCGGTGTCAAACATCGCGAACAGCTCAGGGATCAATACTTCTATCCCTGGTGTATTATAGTTCATCACTAAGTTCTAGTAGCTTTAGTGACAGTGACTTGGAGAACTATATCAATCACTATCTTATCTGGAAGATCAACTCCCACTTGATTCAAGCGATTGTAGTACCCAGACAATCTGAGTACATGCTCAACGATTGAGCTATTCTCCTTCATCTTACAAGCAAAGAATCTTGTTGGAGATCTCATATCTCGCAACAAAGGCACGAGCCTGAGATCACAATCTCTGCTCCTAGAACATCTCATATGTTCTGTGACATTCAAAACGTTTTGGAGCCTCAATTCTAAGCCGTAATGCATGACGCACTAAACTATCAAGTAGTCATCGAAACGTGCCTGTTAGATGTTCACAACATCTATAGACGACGCTAGAGGGGGTGGCGCACCGAGCGGTGCATTAAGGACATAAGCCTTTTGTGCAGCAATGAGGACAATCCTCAGATCACGGACCCAGTCCGCAATTTTGCTACCAACATCTTTCAATTCTATTTCTCTAGGAACATATAAAAATACAAGGGAGCTACAGCGCGAGCTAGTAATCTACAACATAATTTGCAAAGACACTTTGACTATGTTCATGATAATGAGTTCAATTAATCATATTACTTAAGAACTCCCACTCAAATTGACATCCCTCCGATCATTCGAGTGATACATGATCCAAACACCAACTCAAGTCCGATCATCACGTGAGTTGAGGTGGCTGCAATGGTGAACATCATTATGTTGATCATATCTACTATATGACTCATGTTCGACCTTTCGGTCTCTCGTGTTCCGAGGCCATGTCTGTACATGCTAGGCTCGTCAAGTTTAACCCGAGTGTTCTGCGCATGCAAATCTGGCTTGCACCCGTTGTATGTGAACGTAGAGTCTATCACACCCGATCATCACGTGGTGTCTCAACACGACGAACTTTCGCAACGGTGCACACTCGGGGAGAACACAGTTCATCTTGAAATTCAAGTGAGGGATCACCTTATAATGCTACCGCCGTACTAAGCAAAACAAGGTGCATAAAAGGATTAACATCTCATGCAATTCATAAGTGACATGATATGGCCATGAACTTGTGTTTAAGATCTCCATCTTCGAAACACCGGCATGATCTCCATCGTCACCGGCACAACACCATGATCTCCATCATCTTGATCTCCATCAATGTGTTGCCATTGGGGTTGTCATGCCCTGCATGCTTCTACTACTATTGCTACCGTAGCGATAAAGTAAGCATTACATAGCGCTTAATGATTGACACGCAGGTCATACAATAATTAAAGACAACCCTATGGCTCCTGCCGGTTGCCGTACTCATCGACATGCAAGTCGTGATAATCTATACATCACATGATCATCTCATACATCACATATATCTCATCATGTAATTGGCCATATCACATCACAACATACCCGGCAAAAACAAGTTAGACATCCTCTAATTGTTGTTGCATATTTTATGTGGCTGCTATGGGTATCTAGCAAGAACGATTCTCACCTACGCATAAACCACAACGGTGATACACTAGTTTGCTTTTCAACCTTCTCAAGGACCGCCTTTGTCGAATCCGATCCAACTAAAGTGAGAGAAACTGTCACCCGCAAGCCATCTAGGCAACAAGTTGCGTCGAGGGAACCGGTCTCTCGTAAGCGTACGAGTAATGTTGGTCCGGGCCGCTTCATCTCACAATCCCGCTGAACCAAAATACGACCAAGGGAGGAAGCAATCTAAGCATCAACGCCCACAAACCTTTTGTTTTCTACTCGAGATCTCATCGAACCATCAACCTAGCTCATGATGCCACTGTTGGGGAACGTCACATGGGAAACAAAAATTTTCCTACGCACACGCAAACCTATCCATGGTGATGAGCATCTACGAGAGGGAGAGTGGATCTACATACCCTTGTAGATCGCTAAGCGGGAAGCGTTAAGAAACGCGGTTGGTGTAGTCGAACACCTTCGCGATCCAAATCGCCGAGCGTCCCGCGATCTCATCACGATCTGTCCCGCGATCCAATCACGATCCGTCCCGTGAACTCATCACGATCCGTCCCGCGATCTCATCACGATCCGTCTCACGATCTTGATCACGATCTGTCCTGCGAACTCATCACAATCCGTTCCGCGATCTCATCACGAACTGTCTCGCGATCTCGATCACGGTCCTTCCGATCTAGCGCCGAACGGACGGCACCTCCGCGTTCAGCACACGTGCAGCTTGATGACGATCTCCACCGTCTTGATCCAGCGAGAGGAGGTGGAGAGGAGAGAGAGTTCACCGGCAGCATGACGGCGCTCCGGTGATGGTGGTGGAGTGATTCCGGCAGGGCTTCGCCTAAGCGCTGCGGAAAACCGATCTAGAGGAGAAATGTGCACCGGTGAAACGGGTAGCACGTGGCCGGAAATTCTGTCCAAAAACCACCCAATCCACTAGTATATATAAGAGGAGAGGAGAGGAGAGGCATCCAAGGCCTTTGGGTCGGCCGAAATAGGAGGTGGGAGCAATCCTACTTCACCTCCAATCCTAGTTGGAGTAGGATTGCCTCCTATTGGCTGATTTTCCACTTTTTGCTTTAGGACTTTCTCTCCTGCGCCATGGGCCTTTGTGGCTGTTTTCCCAGCCCACTAAGGGCTGGTTATTATTCTCCCACAGCCCATGGACCTCTTGGGGTCGAAATACCCCTCCCGGAGGTCCTCCGGTACACTACCGGCACTCCCGGTACAATACCGATACTCCCGGTACACTACCGATGAGCCCGAAACTTTTCCGGAAACCAAATTGGGACTTCCTATATATGAATCTTTACCTCCGGACCATTCCGGAGCTCCTCGTGACGTCCGGGATCTCATCCGGGACTCCGAACAACCTTCGGTCACCACCATACATAACTCTACACTACCGAAACGTCACCGAACCTTAAGTGTGCAGACCCTGCGGGTTCGAGAACTATGTAGACATGACCGAGACACCTCTACGGTCAATAACCAATGGCGGGACCTGGACGTCCACATTGGTTCCTACATATTCTACGAAGATCTTTATCGGTCGAACCTCTATGTCAAGGATTCAGTTAATCCCGTATATCGTTCCCTTTGTTCTTCGGTATGTTACTTGCCCGAGATTCGATCGTCGGTATCTCCATACCTAGTTCAACCTCGTTACCGGCAAGTATCTTTACTCGTTCCGTAATACAAGATCCCGCAACTAACAATTAGTCACATTGCTTTCAAGGCTTATTGTGATGTTGCATTACCGAGTGGGCCCCGAGATACCTCTCCGTTACACGGAGTAACAAATCCCAGTCTCGATCCATGCCAACTCAACAGACACCATCGGAGATACCTGTAGAGCACCTTTATAGTCACCCAGTTACGTTGCGACGTTTGATACACACAAGGCACTCCTCCGATATCCGTGAGTTGCATGGTCTCATGGTCATAGGAACATATACTTGACATGCAGAAAACAATAGCAATAAACTGACACGATCATATGCTATGTTTGTAGTTTGGGTCTTATCCATCACATCATTCTCCTAATGATGTGATCCCGTTATCAAATGACATCTCATGTCCATGGCTAGGAAACCTTAACCATCCTTTGATCAACGAGCTAGTCCATTAGAGGCATACTAGGGACGTGGTTTTGTCTATGTATCCACACATGCATTTAAGTCTCCGATCAATACAATTATAGCATGGATAATAAACGATTATCATGAACAAGGAAATATGATAATAACTAATTTATTATTGCCTCTAGGGCATATTTCCAACAGGTTTTCCCTTTATCTTTGAAGGGAAAATCATTGACATGGTATATGCTATGTGATGATATTGGATCATGGAAGTGGAATCGTTTGAAATTGGAATTCCACCAAAAGTTTTATCCTATGCATCTAGTTCATCGTGGTCGGAATTATATATATAATTTTTGGCCTCGTGAAGGAGAAAGTGCCGCTCTAGCTTGGGGGAGGCTTACGTCAATGTTATATTCATACCCCAATCATGATATCCCAAGAGAAGTTATTATTCAGAATTTTTATGCTCGGCTTTCTCATAATGATCAAACCATGCTCGATACTTCTTGTACTGGTTCTTTTATGAAGAAGACTATTGAATTCAAGTGGGATATCTTGGAAAGAATTAAATGCAACTCTGAAGATTGGGAACTTGACGAAGGTAACAAGTCAGGTATTAAGCTTGAATTTGATTGTGTTAAATCTTTTATGAATACTGATGCTTTTCACAAGTTTAGCACTAAATATGGACTTGACTCTAAGATAGTAGCCTCCTTCTATGAATCATTTTCTGCTCATGTTGAACTCCCTAAATAGAAGTGGTTTAAATACCATCCCCCTATTAAAGAAGAAAATAAAGAACCGTTCATAGCTAAAGAAGAAACTATCATTTACAATGCTGATCCAGTTGTGCCTGCTGCTTATATTGAGAAACCACCTTTCCCTCTTAGGATAAAGTAACATGCTAAGGTGTGACCCCCTAGATTAAGTGCTAAAGTCATATCTGTAATCAAGCTATAGTAACATGAGGATTATGCTAATCTATTTTGCTACTCCAATTGTGATCACTGATGGAATCAACCCTATTTTTCCTTTGCAATTCAAATTCGGTTCAAAAGTGGACTTAAATGTTTTGCAAATCTGAAATAAAAAAAGTCTTGCATAAGTTCCAATTATTCCTAGCAATTATAAGAATGCAACCCACAATTTTATGAGTGTGTTAGTGCCTCTAAGACATTTATAAGAGTGGTCAAATCAATTAATGATATACCTTTTGGTTTTGGCAGTTTTCAAAACAATTCTAAAAGTCATGAAACTTTTTTTTGGAACTACGGAATATTACAATTGTAATATTGGGATGGGTCACATACTTTACAACAACTAAATAATTACTAAATTAAATAAAATCAGAGAAATTAATAAAAATAAATAAAACTAAAGCATTAAAAAAAGAAAAGGAAAACCCCTTCCCCCTGGGCCAGCCCAGCTGGCCGGCCCACCTACCCCCCCAGCCAACCCAGTCGGCGCCTACTATACCCCCTGAAACCCTAGCCTCCCCTCGTCCCCCACTCGTCCCACTCTCCCCACTAACTCCCCCTCGCCCTCGATTCTATCTGGATCAGGGGCATCCCCCGACACCCCTCCCGACCGGCACCACTGCCACCCAACGCCGACCCACCGTCGTTGGAACGATCCCCGCCGGCCCTCCTCGCGTCGTCGGACCTCCTCATCCCCCTCCTCACCGGCTACATTAGGCCTCGCCGCCCCCTCCTCACAAACGCCGGTGAGCCTCCGGGCTCCTCCCTCCCCTCACCTTCGCCCCCTCGTCGCTCCCCGCTCGCCTGCGCGTGCTCGCGCGCCGCCGGCCTCGCCCGCGCTCCTCGTTGCAGCCACGCACGCGCTCACCATCACCCAGTTGTGCTTTGCACACGTGCCCATGCCACCGGCCATGCTACCTCCCCCCTGCACCACGCGCATCGCCCTGCTCACGTCCCGTGCACGTCATCACGCCTGGATTACGGCTCCAGCATCGTCGCCGTGTCGCTCATCGCGGTTAGCCCGCGCCCGCGCGCCCCACCATAGCCCACCACGGTCTCGCCCCATGCCACTGGCCACACCGGCCCTGGCCGCTGGCACCTTGTGCATGGCGTGCCCCTGCCCCTAGGCTGGCCATGTTGGGATTAGTGGGGGATTAGCCAACCCACTAATCCCCCTTGACCCACTAACAGCAGGGGCCCACGCCCCTGTTAACCAAATAATAAATAAATAAATAAATAAATGATTAGTTAAATTAATTAATTTAGTTGTTAATTAATTCGTTAACTAACTTAATTAGGCTAATAAGATTAGCTAATCGCTTTGTTAAGTTAATTAGTGCATGACATGTGGGGCCTAACCCCATTAATAACTAATAACCCTGTTTAAATAAATCTATATATTTGTATAATTAATATGTCAATGACAGGTGGGTCCCACCCCACCTAATTAATCTGATTAATTAGATTAAGACTTAATTAAACCTCTGTCACTAACAACAGGGGCCCACTAGTCAGTTTGACCAGTCAAAGCCCATGTTGACTGCTGATGTCAACATGACACCATGTTGATGTCATAATTACGTTTATTGAAATAAATTTAATCAATTTAATTTTTGAATATTAATAAAACTTTAAAAATTAATATTAGATAATTCGTAACCCGGATGAAAATATTTTACACATGAAAGTTGTTCAGAAAAATCCCACGGTTCCGAATACGCAGTCCGTTCGTCTGGCACGTGCCCCTATCATAACAAACATGCAACTTTTGCATCGAATTCGTTTGTGTGGTAAAAGCCAGCGACCCGGAAAATATCGTCAGATATTCTTCCAACCTGTCTGTGACGTGTAATACTGCGTTAGTGGATGCCTAGCTCTACATATTGCCCTGTCATGCATCGTGTTGCACGTGTATGTTTTATATTTATTGTTTCTTCCCCCCTCTTCTTACCAGTAGACCCCAAGACTGACGCTGTTGCCGGGTACGACTACGCGACTTATGATCAGGCCTTTGCAGCAGAGCAGCAAGGCAAGCGACCCCCCCCTTGAGCATTCCGATTCGCCCATTCTTCTCTCTCATTCTTGGATTTTTCCAATGTTGTAATTATCTCCTATTGTGATGCACAACCTGCTTTTGATAAATTGCTACTGTACCAGTTTGTCATATCAACTGCTTAGTATAGGTTTATGAATGAATCCCTTGTGACCCGTTAGTCTTAGTTGCCCCGCTTTAATATTTAGTTACTCGATCATCATGATCAATGAGCCAGGCCCGTCACATCACCGCACTCCCCTTAGTTGTACGACTCTGCAGAACTACTATCGAGTACCGAGGGTGACACCTCGTGAAGTACTCATGATGTTAGTTCTTTAGTGTAGCTAGTCGGTCATGGTAAACAGAGGGTGATATCTCTCCGCCACTCCTGATATCGACTATGTCGTGCAACTCCCCTCAAGTGTGGGACCCCCGAGGGTGATTCCTCTAAGTCCACCTTGACAGTCACATCGAGCGGGGACCATTGAGGGTGATTCCTCAATTCTTGCCTTGATGTTTTATACACACGGGTACTATGACTCGGTTATAGATAGATGTTAGTGATGGGTCGGCCCTAAAGGGTACCCACAGATTGATGACGACGAGGTGTGGCCGGGCAGGTGAGGCCCTTACCACAAGACCTCGAGACGGGGCGACGGGACCCGCACATCATGGGTCGCGCTCGTCCCGTATTAATAAAATGCTAATGGGTTGGGTATTTGATCTGAGTTGGTCGTTTGACCTTTTACACACTAAACCTTCACGTGGGATAAGTTATGGGTACTCAGTGTCGTTGTATCAACCAAAGCTCTTCGGACGTCAGCAATGGAGCGACGCGCGCCGGGGTGACCCGCGTTAAAGCATCGTCTTGTATTAAGAGGTTCCAAGACTGACACCGGTCGCGTACGCATCGTGTAGGACTGCAAAGGGTGAGTGGGCCCATGACCCCTGTGCGCTTAGGATTTAAACCGGTGGGATGGCCTCTCTGTTGTGTCTAGGTGGGGCGAAGACATGTTGAAATCCCAAGGCCATGCATTATCTAGGAAAGTGTGTCCGGCCAGAGGTGATAAAGCATGTTGGAAATGTGGTGCACCCCTATAGGGACGAATTCAACTATTCGAATAGCCATGTCCATGGTAACAGGACGACTTGGAGTTGTACCTTGACCTGATGTAACTACAATTACGATTTAATTGAAGTGAATGTTGGCTCCGAGATTGCTTTCTCAGGGGGAGTCAAGGAAGAATCTCTGGGCGTGGTTACTTAATAAAATTTGCTACAATAATATTGCTATATGTGAGATACCATTCTACTCTCTTCTAATGCTGCAAGATGCTGAAGATGCTAGTCTTCGATAGGACTAGGCCTTCCCCCTCATTCTTGCTTTCTACAGTCAGTCCAGATATAACCCCATTCCTTGATACTGATGCATACTTAGGATAGTTCCGATGATAGTCTTGCGAGTAATTTGGATGAGTACCCACCGCTGCTTTGCTTTCTCCTCCCCCCTCGACACGATCGCCGGGTTCAGATGATGGAGCCCCAGAGATGGAGTACGCCGATGAAGGCACAATATGCTCCCTTGGTGGTTTTGATAATCCATGACAACATACATTGTCTCTTGGACTAATACTTTTACCGAGTGTATTTCAGGTGAAAGTCCATAGAGAGAGATGGGTTGGCAAAAGGGAGTGTGGAGAGTATCCCCAAGAAGAAGAGGGAGAAGGATTAGCATTGGCAAAGCTTGAAGGAAGAGGACTCTACAATTTACTTTGTGAGTAATCACTTTGAATACATAGGAAACCCATTTCTATTAAAAGGGGGTAAGGTACTGTTGGTGAAAAAGATGCTCAAACGTTCACAAGTGATACTCACCAAAAACACCCACAACTCTTCCACAAAATTCTGTCCTAAGCCAAATATCCAAAACTGGTGAAAACAACAATTCCCACTCGGTCCCATCGATTCCTATGCTCAGACAGATCGATGCCAAACCCTAGCCATTCGGTGTAACTGATTCTGCATCGGTGCCACCAAGTTCATGCTGCCAACTTTCGGTTGCCTCAATTCATAAAATTGGAATTTACGAGTTTTTGGATCGGTCTCACTGAGATGGAGTTTCTCACTGTTGGACACCTGATCGATACCACCGAGAAATATATATCGGTCTCAACGAGATTCAAAAGTGGCTACCTTTGGAGCAACTCGGTACCATCGAGATTCACACATCGGTGTCACCAATTTTGTCACTTAAGGTGTAAGGGTTCAATTTTTTGAAGATGCCTATATATACCCCTCCACCACCACTCACTCGCAAGAGAAGCACTCAAAACAGATCCCCACCTATACTATCAGATTTTCTAAGAGAGAGCCACCTACTCATGCGTTGAGATCATGCCATTCCATTCCAACCATATGAATCTTGATCTCTAGACTCCCCAAGTTTCTTTCCACCCAATCAATCTCTTCCACCAAAGCCAAATATGTGAGAGAGTGATTGAGTGTTGAGGAGTCTATCATCTTGAAGCACAAGAGAAAGGAGTTCATCGACATTATCGAGCCTATTACCTTTTGGAGGGTGGTGCCTCCTAGATTGGTTAGGTGTCGCTTGGGAGCCTCCTACTTTGTGTTGTGGAGTGAACCAAGAAGTTTGTAATGTCAAGGAGATCGCCTACTTCGTGAAGATCTACCCCGAGTTAGGCTAGTCCTCCGTGGATGTAGGCCATCATGGTATCGTCAAGGTTGCTTCTTCGTGGAACCCTCCGTGGGTAGAGCCCTCCGTGGACTCTCGCGACCGTTACCCTCAGTGGGTTGAAGACTCCATCAACGTGGACGTATGATAGCACCACCTATCGGAACCATGGGAAAAATCTTCGTGTCCTTCATGCGTTTGATCTCCCTATCTGAACTCCTTATTTCCATGTGCAATGTCTTTACTTTCCACTGTTATACTTGATGACTTACATGTGTAGGGTGTGCTAGACTTCCTATAATTGTTAAAATCTACCAACACTTAACTTTGGATATTGTGTAGATTTTAATTTGTGCTAGTAGTCTATTCACCCCCCTCTAGACATACTCTGCTAGTGATGCCACAGCCGAAGATGACTACTACACCATCGCCGGAGCTTACTACTACGTGGAGGCTGCCCCCGACCATCAGTAGGACAGGAGGTTCCCAAGCAGGAGGCCTCACCTCTTTCGATCCGTGTTATGTTTGTGATAGCCTTCTTAAGGCAAAACTTGTTTAACTTATGTTTGTACTCAGATATTATTTGCTTCCGCTGACTTGTGCTTGTCAAGCTTTGTATTCTAGCCCTCGAGGCCCTTGGCTTGTAATATGAAGTTGTATGACTTTAATTTGTGTCTAGAGTTGTGTTGTGATATCGATCAGTTAGTCCCTAATCTTGGTCGTACGCATTGCGTGTATGATTAGCGTACGGTCAAAATTGGGAGCATCACAAGTTGGTATCAGAGCCGACTGCCTGTAGGTAGCTCCCTTTCCAACTCCTTGGCCGAAGTTGATTCTAGCACTTGAAAAACTTTTACTAACATTGTTGTGTGGCTTACGGGCCCACATCTCAATCGAGTGGTATTAGGATCTTTTATTCCTCGTCTATACTCTAGGTTCTAGTCTCTCTTCTCTTTCGAGTTAAAGGTTTTCCTAACTATAACATTAGGTTCTCGTGATCACATTCACCAGAGATTTGTTTCGTCGACAATTGTTTCTTTGAAGTTATGATGCACACACTGTCATTTGACATCTTGAATCTCGTTGTTACAGATGCGTCTCGCTAGGCAGATCGTTCGCCTGACCTTGTCTCACAATACGACTAGGTTGCCATTCTGGCCAACCTCTTGATCAGGTTGTGATATCGCTGGTACCCCGAGTACACTGTGTTACGAGGACTACCACGAGTTCAACCAGGAACAATATGAAGCTGAGATGGATATCTGGAATTGGTGGGACTGCTCCATCACTGAGCTACACACCTTTCGTGGCATTGGAGTGACCATTGAGATGGCAGTACAGGATGCCGCCTATGCTTCTATTGTTCGTATCCATGCAGTGAACCCCTGTTTGGAGTAGACGACATTCAGATACATCCCGTATGTTCTTACTGGAGTTGATACTGCAACCGGTGCCGAGGTCTGCTCCCCTTTCGCGTGGCAGCGCAAGGAACGATCCTACACAGCTGTATGCACCCCCTACATGAGTCGTCATTACGACCCACAGATTCTGGTTCAGTACACCGAGGCATTGGATCGCACTGTCAGGACTCTTAACGTCGAGCTGTGCGCCACCCGTGCTCGTCTTTATCAGGCTATGGAGCAGTTGTTGCCAACAGTCAGTGCGAGGATGCATCCGGAGTATATTCTTCACCCGCGTTGGACTGAGTTTCCTCCAGGTCTTGAGTGGCATGTGATTGGAGGTCGTACTCCGGCACGTGGACCTGCGCTCCCGGTTGGGCACCAGATTCTGCATCAGGGTGTGCACGGGATGTAGAACCCTGCCCCCAGGTTTCACATTCAGGGCCACGTGCTGTTCCCTCGGTTCTTTCGTTGTCCCCGATGTTGATGTAGCATATCGCTATGTCCCGTTGTTGTATCTCTCCACCGCGTGCCCGCGTGCCGCCTAGTTGTCTAGGTTAATTTCATGCCGGACCTATCGTCTATTTTGTAACAGACTTATGGTTTGTAATAAACCATGTATGGATCTGTATGTTGAATTTGAACTACCATGCCGTATCTATTACACTTCCTTATTTGTGCAATTTACTTAATGAATGATTCATTGTCTTTGCAATTACTCAATGCTAAACTATTGTTATTGCTTATAACAGGATGGTTACTCAATGCTAAGCACCCATCGCCACCTGAATACATGGCTGGTATGATGCGGCGGTTTGAACTGAATCGCCAGTTTATGCAAGGGCTCATTAATCAGTTCCCAAGGCCGAACATGAATCAACAACCAACCCCAATGACTCTGCAAGACTTTATTCGCCTCAACCCTACTACATACCGTAGCTCAACTCAGCCGCTTGACGCTGATGACTGGCTCCGTGACATCCCTTATGAGCTGGAGTCTTCGGGTGCCCCAGTGGCTAGCTATGTCACCTTTGCCTCGTACTTTCTGAAGGGTCCTGCTTCTCAATGGTGGGACAGTCACAGGCGCTCACAGCCTATTGGAACAATCATCACCTGGACGGAGTTCTAAGATGCATTTCATGCTCGCCATATTCCTCAAGGAATGATGGACAAGAAGAAGTGTGAGTTCCGCAATCTCGTCGAGGGTAACAAGACTGTGGATGCTTATCAGTGGGATATTCTGGACTTATCTTGCTATGCTGAAGAAGACATTGCAACTGATGCTCGTAGGCAGGAGAAGTTCCATGAAGGCCTCCACCCGGATATCAAGTTGGCACTCCTTGTTCAAGACTTTCCTGACTTTGTCACCTTGGTGAACAAGTCCATTCAAGTGGAAATAGGTCTGCAGGACTACAAGGACAGCAACAAGCGCAACTGTGATATGGGCTCATCTTCGGGCTCAGCAAGTCAGAAGCGCAAGATCTGGATTCCCCACAACATGTACCATGCACCTACTCCTGCTCCAAAGTCGTCCTATGTCGCACCTCGTCTGCCTCCTCCACTACCAAGGCAGCCGAGGCTCCCAACTCCGCCACCACGAGATCCTGTTCCTCCTTATCGTCCTGAGGATGGGTTATGCTTCAAGTGTGGTCTTCTAGGACACCATGCGAGAGACTGCAGGCAAAATCAGAATCAACTTGCACTGCCTTCCAACCAGCCCCACAACAACAATGCCAGGCCTTCTCAAGGACGTGATTAGGCCAACAATGTTGATCTGAATTAAGTTCAAGACCAACCTGCTATTGTGATGGCTACTCTTCTTGTCAACTCAGTACTAGCTTCTGTATTGTTTGATAAAGGAGCATCACATTCTTTTATGTCCGAAGATTTTGCATGCATGCATGACATTAAATGTGAAAAGATGAACACCCCAATAGTGGTAAACACCCCCACGGGCCAGTGTTAGACTTCCATTATTATCCACAATGTCCCCATTGAAAGAGAAGGGATTGGAATTCCTTGCCTCCCCCATAATGCTGAAGTCTTCCAATATCAATCTCATTCTAGGAATGGATTGGTTGAAAGCACATACCACTTCAATTGTTTGTGACACCAAAACCGTCCACCTCCTACACTCTTCAAATGAGATTGTAAGCTATCATGCTCATCTAGTTCGAAATGCTAAAGCCCGATTATATGCCTTGAATGCATTAAATGAGTCACCTCTTGAAGGGATTGAAAACATTCCAATTGTCTGGGACTTCCAAGATGTTTTTCCAGAAGAACTTCTAGGGATCCCCCCTGCTAGAGCTGTCGAGTTTGTCATCGACTTGGTACCCGATACCACTCCAATAGCCAAGCGACCTTATAAGATGTCTCTTCATGAACTCCTTGAGCTTAAGCAAGAAATTGACAATTCGCTTCGTTTGGGTTTCATTCGTCCAAGTCCCTCTACTTGGGGAGCACCCTCTCTCTTTGTTAAGAAGAAGGATGGGACGCACCGTCTAGTCCAGGATTATTGACCCATCAACCATGCTACCATTCAGAACAAATATCCACTTCCTCGGATCAATGATTTGTATGATCAACTTGCTGGTTCCTCAATTTTCTCTAAACTCAACAGGAGGTTGGGTTACCATCAGATCTGTGTTTGTGAAGAGGATATCCCCAAGACTGCATTTGTTACTCGATATGGTTCATACGAGTACACTGTCATGTCTTTCGGTTTAACCAATGCCCCAACAACCTTCTCTCGTTTGATGAATTATATCTTCATGGACTACTTCGACAAATTCATCGTGGTTTATCTGAATGATATTCTGGTATTCTCCAAGAATAAAGAAGAGGATGTTGAACATCTTCGTCTTGTACTAGAAAGACTTCAGGAACATCAGCTATATGCAAAGTATTCCAAGTGTGAGTTCTGGATGCGTAAAGTGACCAACCTTGGTCACGTGATCTCAAAGGATGGTATTGTGGTCAACCCTGAACGAGTTCAGGCTATTTTTGACTGGAATCCCCCGAAGAATGTCAAGCAAGTCAGAAGTTTTCCTGGACTCGCCAGCTATTGCCGTCGATTTGTCGAGAACTTCTCTAAGATTGCCAATCCCTTAACCAAACTGTTTATCAAAGGTGTTAAATATGAGTGGACAGAAAAAATATTAAGAGAGCTTCAAGCACATAAGGACAAGCTGGCTTCTGCTCTAGTGCTTGCTCCTCCGGATACTCGTAAGGACTTTGTCATTTATTGTGACGCTTCGCATCAGGGAATAGGTTGTGTCCTAGTGCAAGAACACAAAGTGATTCCTTATGCCTCTCGTCAATTGCGTCCTCATGAAGAGAACTACCCAGTTCATGACCTTGAACTTGCTGCAGTAATACATGCACTGACAGAGTGGCGGCAATACCTTATTTGTAATTGATGCGAGATCTACACCGATCACCAAAGTCTTGAAGTATTTGTTTACTCAACCGGATTTGAATCTCCGTCCACAGAGGTGGATGGAGTGCATAGAAGATTACAACTGTGGAATTTCTTATACACCTGGCAAGGCTAATGTAATGGCTGATGCCTTGAGACGCAAGTCATACTGCAACCACCTCTAGGTTCATAAGGTTCATCCCCTTCTTCAAAAGGAATTCCGCAAGCTGAACCTCCATATTGTTCCTCGGGGTTATCTCATTCCCCCTCATGAAGAGGCCCGCAATATGCACCTCCGTATTGTTAACAATGGTTCCATTTGTAACTTGGTTACTGTACCAGATCTTGTGGGCAGCATCAAGACTATGCAACACTATGACAATGATGTCGAAAACATTAGACGCTATGTCGCGGAAGGTAAACCCTCTTGTTTCACTGTTGCTGATGATAGAGCTGTGTACTTCAAGGGTCGATTATTCGTTCCAACTAAGAGGGAAAACCTGAATATGATGGATAGAATACTGAAAGAAGCTCATGATACACCTCTGTCCATACATTCAGGCAGTACCAAGATGTACCAAGACATCCGTCAAAGGTTCTAGTGGTCGAACATGAAACAAGACATTGCACAATATGTTGGAGAATGCGACATATGCCATAGGATCAAAGCAGAACATCAAAGGGCGGCTAGAACTCTACAACCTATTACTATTCCTGAATGGAAATGGGACCATGTTGAAATGGACTTCGTCAGTGGTTTTCCTAGATCGCAGAAAGTTAATGATGCTATTCTTGTCGTCATTGACCGACTATCCAAAGTTGCACACTTTCTGGCCGTCAAGGAAACTATCACCGCTAGTCAGCTGGCATATCTATATTTGTCCAGAGTTGTCTCGCTCCAGGGTATTCAATTGGTGATTAGTTTGGACCGTGGCAGCTTATTCACTTCAAGATTCTGGGCAAGTTTTTAAGAGGCTATGGGAACTCATTTGTCCTTTAGCACCGCCTTTCATCCTCAATCCCAGGGACAAGTTGAAAGAGTCAACCAGATTCTCAAAGACATGCTTCGAGCTTGTGTCATTTGTTTCGGCAAGAAATGGCAGGAATCACCCCCTTATGCTGAGTTCTCCTATAACAATAGCTATCAAGCTAGTCTAAAGATGGCTCCCTTTGAAGTGTTATATGGAAGTAAGTGTCAGACTCCTCTGAATTGGTCAGAAACTTGGGAACGTGCACTTATCAGTCCAGATATTATTCAGCATGCCGAAGATAAAGTCCACATTATTCATGCGAATCTGAGGGCTCCTCAGTCTCGTCAGAAGAGTCAGTATGACCATCATCACAAGGATATGGTCTATCAACCTGGCGAAAACGCTTATCTTCGAGTCACGCCAATGAGAGGTGCACACGGTTTTGGGATCAAAGGCAAGCTGGCTCCTCGATACATTGGTCCATTCACTATTCTCGAGAGGCGCAGTAAAGTGGCATATTGATTGGAATTACCATCAAACCTTTCTCAGGTTCATGATGTGTTCCATGTGTCACAGTTTCGCTACTGCTTCAAGGATCCTGTTCGGGCAGTGAATCATGATATGCTTGAGCTGCAACAAGACCTTTCATATAAAGAGCAACCAATCCGCATTCTTGGTGAAACTAAGCGTTGGACTCGTTAGAAGGTTACAAAGTTATTCAAAGTGCAGTGGTCAAACCACTCTGAAGATGAAGCCACTTGGGAACGCAAAGATCATCTTCATGCAGAATACCCCGAGCTCTTTCCTTTAACTTCTTAATTTTCGGGATGAGAATTTCTTTTAGTAGGGGAGAGTTGTGACACCCTGGATTAAGTGCTACAATGATATCTGTAATCAAACTACAGTAACTTGAGGATTATGCTAATCTATTTTGCTAATCCAATTGTGATCACTCATGGAATCAACCCTGATTCAAATTTCCTTTGTAATTCAAATTCGTTTCAAAAGTGGACTTCAAAGTTTTGCAAATCTAAAAATAACAGTCTTGCATAAGGTCCAATTATTCCTAGCAATTATAAGAATGCAACCCACAATTTTACGAGTGTGTTACTGCCTCTAAGACATTTATAAGAGTGGCCAAATATATTAATGATATACCTTTTCGTTTTGGCAGTTTTCAAAACAATTCTAAAAGTCATCAAACTTTTTGTGGATTTACCAAATATTACAATTGTAATATTGGGCTGGGTCACATACTTTACAACAACTAAATAATTACTAAATTAAATAAAAACAGAGAAACTAATAAAAAGAAATAAAACTAAAAGCATTTAAAAAAAGAAAAGGAAACCCCCCTTCCCCTTGGGCCAGCCCAGCTGGCCGGCCCAACTACCCCAGCCGACCTAGCCGACACCTACTAGACCCCCTTGAAACCCTAGCCTCCCCTCATCCCCCACTCGCCTCACTCTACCCACTCGCTCTCCCCTCGCCCTCGGTTGGATCTGGATCGAGGGCATCACCCGAAGCCCCCTCCCGACCGGCGCCACTGCCACCCGACGCCGACCCACCATCATCGGAACGCCCCCTGCCGACCCTCCTCATCCCCCTCCCCACCCGGCTACATCATGCCTCGCCTCCCCCTTCTTATGAACGCCGATGAGCCTCTGAGTTCCTCCCTCCCATCACCTTTGCGCCCTCGTCGCTCCCCGCGTCGAACACCATAGCCCCCGCTCGCCTGCGCGTGCTCACGCACCGCCGGCTGCGCCCGTGCTCCCCGTTTATGTCATGCGCGCGCTCACCATCACCCAGCTGTGCTTCGCGCGTGCGCCCACACCACCGCCTGCGTTACCTGCCCCCTGTGCCACGCGCCCCGCCCCTCCTGTGTCCTGTGCACGTCGCCACGCCTAGATTATGCCCCCTGCATCGTCGCTGCACCGCTCATCACGGTTAGCCCGTGTCCTTGCGCCCCACTATCGCCCCACCATGGTCTCGCCCCCTCCCACCAATCGCACCAGCCTCGGCCGGTGGCGCCATGTGCATGGCTTGCCCCTGCCCCCGGCCGACCCTGTTGGAACTAGTGGGGGATTAAGCACCCTACTAATCCCCCTTGACCCACTCACAGCAGGGCCCATGCCCTTGTTAACCAAATAAATAGTAATAATAATAGATAAATAAATAATTAAGAAATTATTTAAATTAATTATTTTACGCGTTAATTAATTTGTTAATTATCTTAATTAGGTTAATCAGATTAGGTAATCACTTTGTTAAGTTAATTAGTGCATGACATGTGGGGCCAAGCCCATTAACAACTAACTAACCTTGTTTAAATAAATCTTCCTATTAGTATAATTAATATGTCAATGGCAGGTGGGTCCCAGCCCACCTAATTAATCTGATTAATTAGATTACGATCCAATTAAGCCAGTGTTACTGACAATAGGGGCCCACTGGTCAGTTTAACAAGTCAAAGCCCGTGTTCACTGGTGATGTCAGCATGACATCATGCTGATATCATAATTAAATTTATTGAATTAAAATTTAATCAATTTAATTTCCGAATATTAATAAAACTTTAAATATTAATATTAAATAATCCATCACTCAGATGAAATTATTTTATACATGAAAGTTGTTCAGAAAAATCCCACAGTTTCAAATACGCAGTCCGTTCGTTTGTCACGTGCCCCTATCATAATGAACATGGAATTTTTCCATCGAATTCGTTTGTCCGGTAAAAGCCAGAGACCTAGAAAATATCGTCAGATGTTCTTCCGATGTAACACCCAAGATACGCGCCTATCCATATTTAGGCACGGGGGCCTCGATAGGGATAGAGGCGCATCTAGTCATTTTGCAAGTTCAGTATCATCACATACATTTATGAAGAGAGGATTCTATGAGTTGGCTTACACTCGCCACATGCTAAATTACAATCCACACACTTTATTCAAACATCAATCCAAATACAGGGTCCATCTACGGACGAAAACAAACGATAAAAGATGCAATGAAACTGTCTTGTTAGCCCCGAAGATCACGACCAAGGCCTCTCTACTCGTCTAGATATGTGACGTACATCCTGCCACGCTCCTCGTCATACTCCCACTGGAGCTGCGTTACATCATCTGGCATGGTCTCATCTGCACCTGCACCTATGTTTGTTGTAGTAATCTGTGAGCCACGAGGACTCATCAATCTCGCGACCGGGTACCTAGACTATTCAAGCTTATCGGGTAGGATGGGGGTAAGTGTTTACTTTGCAGCAGCACTAAGCATTGTATGGTGGCTAACTTACGAATAACAAGAATGTAAATTTGGTGGACTACGTGAAACGATCGAGTTCTACCATGACCTCTAAGAGACCCTGAACACCTACTTACGTCAAACATAACCCCACCGTGTTCTCTCTCAGATCATGTTCACGAGCAGAGATGATCACGGTTACTCACACAGTTGGTGTATTTTATTAGAGTTTACTTCAAGTTAACTATAACCGGGTGTTAAACAAATATCCAAGTTGCCACATAACCCCGGGCACGGCTTTCCGAAAGATTTAACCCTGTAGGGGTGCTCCAAGTAGTCCATCATAAATTAACCACACTCCGCGGGAATAACCTCGACCACGGATCTCATGATCATCCTAGGCAACTTCAAAGGAATTCCGACACCTCGAGATAGACCGAAGAAAATCAAAGTTCCTCACGCAAGCCACTCGAGAAAGGTAAGACAAGTCTAACAAGACCACCTGACGTGTCGACGAACCCGATTAGAGCCGCGTATCTCGTTCTCGGGACACGACGGATAAGTGACGCGTACAGAGGCCTGATAGAAATCTCCCGACTTGCCCCGGGTTAGCCCCGCACAGTGCTCTAGTTTGTACCAACACTCATGAGGAGCACTGGCCCGGGTTGTTGATTAATTATCCACGGGGTTGCAAAGCCCTATGCAGTTTTATTAAGTTGTTTAAGCAAATAGTGCCAATGTTGGGTCTTGCCAGACAAGTTTTAATCTCAACATACTAATCAAGAGGGTCCCCATAACAACCCCGAGCATGTTAGGAGCACAAAGTATGGAAACATAACACTGGTAACAAGAAACTATGGCGGTAAAAATGGAACAAAACACCGAGCAAAAGGCCAAGCCTTCCACCATACCAAGATATACATGCGCATTAAATTAAATAGCAGTTAATATTGTGATATCTCCAGATATCCATGTTGTGACATGGATACAACCTACACCTGCAACTAAGAACACTATAAGAGGGGCTGAGCAGCGGTAACTTAGCCAAACAAGGTTTGCTAGGAAGTGGAGGGGTTAAAGGCTATCATGACAATGTAAGAGGATTGACATTCAAGTGGTAGGTAACGCATATGTAATGATAAAAGAAAGACATCTAGGAAAGCAAAAATAGTGTCGGGATCCGGGTATGATCATCTTGCCTGTTGTTTCTTCAGAAGGACAAAGAGCGGGGTCCTCGTAGTGGTACTCTCCTGGATCCTCGTACTCAGGTTCAACACTCGCGTCTACCCAAGATAAATAGCAACAATAAACAACCAACCAAGGTGCAATGCACAAGCAAGATGATTCATGATTCATTTGAAGTATTTAGCATGGCAATCCTAAACTAGTCATGTTTCTCATGCAATAATTAAGTTATTTACAATTGTGGATGGAACCTCATGTTAAGTTGTTTGAACATGCATGGTCATGGCAAATATGGATGCTTCATGCAAAATCGATGCAAATGCATATGTAGAACGTAGGAAACGGAGTAACGGATCTCACACAACGCTGACGGCAAGTTACGAAGGAAAAATAGAAGACAATGAAGGCCATGGGCTATTCCTTGGTATTCCAAGGTAGCCACTGGTTAGGAAATTAAAAACCAACCACAATAGAGCCAAATATCAAGGAAAACCATGAAACATAGCTCCCACAAGTCACAAAACACTAACACACACAATCTGCCTCGAAACAGCAAGATAGCAACTACCACAACTATTATCTAGAGCTACAGGATGTTTCCAACCTCAAACAATGCACTCACAGAAACTACATAACATGCTTATCAAATCATCCAACTACACAAACTGGAAAGGAAGCACATATCAATAAGCATGAAGCTCACAAGTTGGCATGATGAACAGATTCTAGGGACTTAGAGAAAATCACAGTTTTCTGGAATCTGAGTTAAGCTGATAGCAAGTCGACAGCAGAAAATAATGGTGATAGATACCACCTCATGGCATGAAAATTAACAGGATGGTATAGGACAACATCTACTTCAAAACACTAGCACTGAGCTTGAGCTAAAACACAACATATCACTTGGTAGCATCCACTCATCATGCCATAAAATATTAACAGATTCTTAGACTTAGAAATATTTAGCATGTTGAAAACAACAACATTTTAATAGACACTTTGGAGCATGGTTCCCACTCATATGCAAGATTATCATGTCAAAAGCAAATACCATGGCATTCTACTCATGAAATACTACCACTTCCATGTTGACACAAACATCGTAGCAAGCATGGATTAATTATAACTAAAATGACAAAATGGCACTTTGGGACAAAATGACATTTTTTCCAACTTGCCCAAATGACAAAACAAATTGAACCAATGGATTAATTGGGAACTTCTACCCCAAAATCATATATCATACTCATATATAAGCTTTTGTACAACTCACAACAACATGCTCGAAAACAATATGACATTCCCATAAGTTAAAACTTGCTATATTTGCTCATGTCCAAATATGCTCATGTCCAGATTAGTAAAATACCAGAAAAGGAAATAATATATTTAATCACAAATAAACACTAAAACAAAACTAACAAGAAAATAGGTGGGACCCACCTGGCATAGACACCAGGGGCCCTCTTTGGATGACAAGTCGGGCCAGGGCCCACTTGTCATACACACACTAACACACATACACAGCCTACACACCCACCCACCCACAACAACCAATGGAAAAACAATAAAAGGGGTGGCAAGCCGGGGATTCAAACCCGCGACCTCACGGTCGTCGCCCGGGTTGATTGACCACCGCGCTACGCTCACGCTACTGACCAAAGGGGGGGGTTCTCACTGCTTATCTACTAACACTCACGACACTAACTGTCGAAACTGAAGAAAATGATAGCGGAGACAGAGGGCATCGCGGTAGCAAAATCCGGCGACTACAGGGGATCTCCGGCAAGGATGAAACCTAGCGGGGGAAGCAGGAAGCTTGGAGGACCCGTTCCCCTGCTCGTCTTGCGACGAGGGGGACAGAGGCGACGGCCTCAAGGCCATGCCTTGCTCGGACGGCGGTGACTTCGAGCACCACGACAAACCTACGCTCTATGCATGACAATAGGAAGGGGATGCAGTGTGCTCACCGAGGGGGAGGACGACGACTCGGCTCGCAGAGAAGAGGAGGAAGAAGGACGACGGCAACGCGGGCTCGGAGCAGAGGAAGAAGAGGCGTGGGAGCACCCTGTTCGAGGCTCAAGCGCGGACGAGGCCATCGATGAGGGGGAGCCTGGCCCCTCCTAGCGACGGGAACAAGTTGCGGTGATGTTCCCCAACCCCAACGACATCCTGGGCACGGAGGAGGGACGACGGAGACCCACGGACGACGGCGAGGAGGACCGGCAGGGCTCTCTGAACTAACTCTCGCTCTAAACTTACCTAAGGAGAAGGAAGGGAGAATAAGGGAGAAGAGGAGGAGTGGCAGCGGTGAGGAGGAACAGGGAACCCTAGGGATCCGCATCCTTTTGAAGGGGCTGACCTCGACATCCGTGAGCTCCTCTCATGACGTCAGCATCGAGCTCTCTCTCTGCGCTCACTCCCTGAACCTGACGGAGCAGCAACGGAGCAGGTGACCGTCTATGCGAGGGAGTTGGGCTGCGACTACGCTAGCTGGGCCGTGCGAGGGAAAAATAGGCCCAACTCCTACTCTCTCACTCACAGGAAAACAATAGAGGGTTTTTCTTTTAAATAAAAGCCCAGACAAGATAAAACCACAACAAAAAAGAAGGGGTTTTCTCCCAAAATAGAAAATATCTTTTAACTCACAAAAATGCAGGCTATTTAAATAAAATGGTTAGGGCCTTTTTAGAACTAACAAATATTTTACTTAATATAAAACTAGACAGGTTGCAAAATTATTTGAAAGGGTGAAAACTCCAATCATAACAGCAGGATTAATTCTTGACATCATAGTAGAAAATTTGGAAGATGATCAACAATTTTTAAGAAGGAAAATAACAAGCAATTATTTGACAAGTAGGAAATTTGAATAGAATAAGAGAGAGAGAGGAAAATATTGGAAAGGGGAGGAACTAGAGTAACACCCCAACAAGGCACACATACATTAACCACATCACGCCTCACATCACAACACTTCACAAGCACAACCAAGGCAACAATATTTATGCAATTGACATGATGAGCATGATGGCATGATGCATGATGCATGAGATGAAAATGGCAATGAAGCAAATGGTAAATCATTCCAAGCACATGACAACATAGAGGTTCACAAGAGTACATGACTATAAATGGCAAGGGTAGCACTTGGACTGTTACAACTCACTACAGGAAACAGATACTTTGCCGTCCGCCATCCTGGACGGCAAAGGCTTTGCCATCCGCCAGCGGAAGGAAAACCGTCTGGCTGAATGAGCCACGGTAAAGGCCTCTTTGCCGTCCGTTGGCGGACGGCAAAGTCCTTTGAATCTTTGTCGTCCGCCAGCGGACGGCACACGTGGCTACTTAGCTCCGTTAGGGGCTTAACGGCGTGCTTTGCCATCCGCTGGCAGACAGCAAAGAACTAGGTCTTTGCCGTCTGCCAGCGAACGACAAAGAACCCACCTAGGCCAGCCCTAGTTTGCACAGGTAGCTGCCACGTGGCCACTTTGCCGTCTGCCAGCAGACGGCAAAGTGGCTATATAGCCCCTGTTTTTTTTTGTTTTTCTTAAAATCATTCAATTTGACAGAATATTCATATATAGCTAACATATACATATCCAACATACATATCCAGAACATACATATCATTCAACAAGTTCCAACAAGCATACCAAATAAGTTGAAACAACATATACAAGTTTCAAACAACATATCCAACATACATATCGAAAACAAGTGTCCAACATACATATCCAAAACAAGTTTCCAACATATCCAATAAACACAAAGGAAGCAGAAGTAGAACAGTACACTCCATCAATGCAAGCTTCCTCATCTATAGCAAATCTACAAAGTAGGAAAGATGAGAGTTAGAAGAAGAAGAAGACTAGGTAGAAGAAAAAGAAGAAAAATAAGAAGAAAAAGAAGAAGAATTTATCTTCTCTTTCTTTTTCTCCTCTCCTCTCCTCTTCTCCAAGGTAGTAATGTCATTTTCTAGCTAACTAAGCATATCAAGTCATTTTGGAGGGAAAAATGCTAAGTATAGGTCATTTTAGAGCTATCCTAGGTAGAATATATCATTTTGGAGCTAAGTAAGGTTATTATGTATTTTTGAGGAAAATAAGCTAAGTATAGGTCATTTGGAGCTAAACCAAGGTTATTTTGCCATTTTTTTTTACCTAAGTGAGCATATTATGTCATAAATGAACTAGCTAAGCTAATTATAGATCATTATTGAGCTATCCTAGGTATTTATGCCATTTTGTACCTAAGTGAGCTAATTATGTGATAAATGAACTAGCTAAGCTAGCTATAGATCATTATTGAGCTATACTAGGTACTAATGCCATTTTCTAGCTAACTAAGCATATCAAGTCATTTTGGAGGAAAAATGCTAAGTATAGGTCATTTTATAGCTATCCTAGGTAGAATATACCCTTTTCTAGCTAACTAAGCATATCAAGTCATTTTTGAGGAAAATAAGCTAAGTATAGGTCATTTTGGAGCTAAGTAGGTCATTTCTTAAGCTAAGTATGCATTTGTTAATGAAAACACTTGGAAAAACTTACCATCAACACGGAGGTGAAGCACCGGTAGGGTTTGGGCTAGGGTGAGACGTAGAAGGACCGGTCAGGGTTGCGGCAGACGCAGAAGGATCGGTCGATGCTTGTCGGGAGGCACGTGGCACAAAAGATCATTTGCAATGTCTCCTTAGCATGATGTAACTCAAATGTGAATACTAGTAACTAATGACCATTTAAATGAAACTCACCGTGGGTGCTATAGCAATATGGAGCATCGACGGAGAGGTCTGACCATTGTTCTGGCACACGGTCTGCACATTTTGTTTTCACGAGTCATTCATATTAGTTAGTGATGAAACTAACATTACGTGCATGATTTGGCTAATATGTAGGAGAAACTTACCACGAGGAGCTCGTATAGGGCCCGGTGAGACGCGTCGTTCCGGTTCCTCTCCTCCTCCAATAGCCTAGCCATCCTCTCCTCCATGTCCCTCTCCCTCTGCGCCGCATGCCTGTTTGCCTCCGCCAGAAGCTCCTGGGCCCTAGCCTCAATGGCAAGCTCCATTGGCCGTGGACGAGGCCTTATCTCAGGATCAAAGCTCGTCTGGCGTTTCTTGATCTCTGGGAGAGTTCTAGGACAACGTATCAGTCCATCCCCAATGGCTATCGAGCCATGGGGCCTCCCACCACCAGATATCATCACGAGCTCTGGATCAAAAGGACTCTGGCTCGGGTTGAAGTCCTCCCCTTTCCTTGCCTTCCCCTCATCTCTGTACCTCACGAGCTTGTTGTGGGAGGAGATGTTACTGAAGCTCTCTGGATGATCGAGGTCATCCTTAGAGAATGCCTTGGCCTTCTTGTACGAGGCAGTATGGGCCATGGCATAGAGGTCGAACAGAGGTGGCACCTCCTTCTTGTTTTCTCGCGCCTAAAAGAGGTGAACAAAATATTAGTTAAGGGCTCAAGCTAGCATGAAGAATGAAATTGCATGAATCATGAAGCAAACCACATACCCAGTTATCCCCGTACTCAAACACGTTGGAGCTCCCTTGATGGTGTGGCACACCTCTCATTTGGGCACGCTTCTCCTTGGCCTTGTTGTGTTCGGCTAGCCATTCGGGAGAGCACCACTCATCCACCAATGCCTCCCAACAGTCCATCCTATCTGCACACCATCTCGGGGGCACCTAAGTTAGACAAGAGAAATTTTAGCGCTACGCCTACGAATCAAATCAAAGAAACTAAGTACAAGGCCTTAAGAATAGATAATTACCTTCACAAACTTCTCCTTACTCAGATAATTTTTGTGGCACTTCTTCATGGCCCTCTTAATGTTACTCGAGGCGTAGTAGTCTCGAATAGCCTGCACCCGAGCCTCGTGCCGTAAGTTGTGAAGTAGGCGCTTGCACTCGGCTTCGAGAACAATAGCCGCTCTCGCCTCGTCTTCCTCAAGACACCTATAGAAGGTCTGCAATCAAACAAGACAACACATTAGACACTGAATAGTACAATCACTAGTTATTGTTGATTTTTAATTCCGTGAAGGAGAAATTACCCAAAAGCGACGGATCACAATGTCAGCCACCGTCTCGCACAAGACACCGTCGACCATCTCCTTCGGCGGGGCTGGGGCAGCCTTGTATAGCTCCCAGGTCAGTGCTACCTATCGAGCCTCACCCTCACCGGGACACTGGACCTTCCCCGGGAAGTGGTGCCGGAGAAGCACACTAAGGACCTGGTTGGGCTTGCGGACACCACGCTCGTATTTCCAACCCCTGCAGTATGACAAGGCCAACACATTAGATATTAATTTGAAGAAACATGAAGGCAAAAGGTTAAAAAAGAGTAAATGCACTTACTTCTCCGCATTAGGCGCAATCAACCACCTATGCTCGCAGGTCGTCGGCACGGGAGGCAGCTTTGTACAACCACGCTGGTAGACCTTCTTGCCCTCCTCAACCAGCTCGCCCTCGCTATAGGTGTCCTCAAACAAGTAATTGTCCTTGCCACCATCAGCATGGCCACTAGCCTTCGAAGTCACGTGGGATGAAGACTCTGGGACCCGAGTCTCCTGGGACGAAGACTCTGGGACCGGAGTCTCCTGGGACGAAGGCTCGGTGACCCGAGGCTCGTTGACTCGAGGCTCGTGAACCAGAGTCCGAGATGGGTCCAAGTCAGACGGGTCCATCTGAGACGGAGCACTCCTGTGGTCGGGAGAATCAGCTGGGGTTGGCGGCGAGGAAGGCGTAGCAGCCTTCCTACCTCTAGCACCTCTCTTCGGCTTCCCCCGACCTCTCCCGATAGAAGAAGAAGAAGCGCCCGCCGGTGTCTGCATGCTGTGTACCAGCGCTCTCCGGAGTTGCTGGGGTGGAATAATAGCACCCCTCCCAGCACGCACTGAGGAAGGAGGCTCAGAGCCCTCTCGACCCCCGCCCACCATCTGTCAACACCTGCAATGACAAAGAGTGAACGAAATTCGTTCAACATAAAAAAATTGAATACCTAATAACATGAACTAATTAATAATATATATGTACATAATAGTAATTGGTATTACATCGTGGATGGATGTACATTGGTATAATGCGTCTGTGACTTTCGATTCGTCGAGGCTTTCCTTAAGTAACTCTCATATCTCATGGTGTGTTGG
The DNA here is from genome assembly GCA_022496015.1 of Hordeum marinum. Lineage (NCBI taxonomy): Eukaryota > Viridiplantae > Streptophyta > Magnoliopsida > Poales > Poaceae > Hordeum > Hordeum marinum. Next base: position 166,686,425 of record CM039675.1, read on the forward strand.
TGCGCTCTCTCTCACACTGATATGGTGGTGTATATATGTTGGTGGGCACTCTCTCATAGTAATAGTTCAACCGCCGGTGATGGACGCCCCACCTCTTCTCTTCTTGCGCAATATATCAACGAGTATATCGCAAAGAAGAGAAGAATGATGAGGCGCCCCCCACGACAACAGTCGGGATTCCTCCATCAAGAACACACATGAAAGTCACACAAGGAGCAACGACAGACCAAAAGTCACACACACATTATACCGATGCACAACATTTAAATCCACTTGATCAACATAAATATGATGTTTTGTATAACAAAATCGAAAAATATATGACCTAACTCATAATTCACAAATATATGACCTTTGTCGTGTCGGGGTCGGGGTGTTTGCGGTGTCGTGTCGGGGTAGGGGTGCTGTGTTGTGGTCGGGGGTGCCATGTCGGGGTCGGGGTGTCATGTCGGGGTCAGGGTGTCTGCGGTGTCATGTCGGGGTAGGGGTGCTGTGTCATGGTCGGGGGTGCCGTGTCGGGGTCGGGGTGTCATGTCGGGGTCGGGGTGTCATGTCGGGGTCGAGGTGTGAGGGATGTAGTGTCGGGGTAGGAGTGCTGTGTCGGGTTAGGGGGTTCCTCGTCATCGATGAAACCCTAAATAGCAAGTGTCATCGGTGCGAGATACATGTGGCGCTCGGCATTGAACACTAGATCCACATCCCACAAGTGACGCCGGAGCCCGGTGTCCCGCGTGCAACAATAGTTCTGGGGGCCTGTCGTGGATTTATCACGGCAGATGTTCGGGTGAACGGACTTGGATTCGAGGCCATCGCTAACGGGGTGGACTCAAAGGGGTTGATCGGGACGAAAGACACGGATTTACCCAGGTTCGTCCCCTCAAGTCGAGGTAATAGCCTACGTCTGCTTGTGTTTGTATTGCTTGTGTATCGATTACAAGGAGCTAGAAGCTTGACCTAGTTCTCGATAACCTATCCTCTAAGTCGCCCCGGGTCTGCCTTTATATAGGAGATCAGGACCACCAGGTCTTTACAATTATCTATCCGGGTCTTCTTGTGACTCCGAGTCTCTTTCTATCTTTCTGTCCAAGTTGTCCTTGAGGCGGCTTACACACCCGGGTCTTCTACGTTCGGGCCATCATGCGGCCCACATCTTGAGCCGTCTATCTTCCTGGGCCACCAGTCTTACGACTCACCCATGGGCCGGCTTACAAGTCATCAATATGAACCGGAGCCTCTAAGGCGGGTCATATTGCGGGGTTATATCCCCAACATTAGGCCCCAGGTTGAATTGAGCTTGCTCAGTTCATCCTTCTCTTCTGATTTTGGCGAGCCGCCCGAAAATGACCCGGCGTGACGTCATGAGATCTGCTGACGTATCACCGAATCTTTCATTAACTGTCATCCCGAGAATCGAGGCGTCCGCCTCGGTCAAACATTGTCGTCGCCTGGATTTTCGCGCCTTCCTCGTTCCTTCTTTAAATATGACTCGTGCGGGTCGAAGCTTTTCATCCTCCCGCTCGTGCCTCTTCTTCTTTTTCCTGTCGCCGCCCCAGCGTCTTCAAGTTTTGCTCCGGCGCCGTCCGTATATCGTCCCCAACTTGGCCGCTGCATCACCCTGAACGTACCAGAGATTCTTCCGCCTCCACCGCGCCTTCTTAGGTGAGTTCTCCTGTTTTTTAGATCACCACCATCGTACTAGGGTTTTCACCAGGAGCTCCGCCGCCACCGCTCGGGGTCCGGCGCCCCCGCCTGCTGGTATACCTCGACGTCATAGGCGTTTTTAGAACGTGCGCTCGCTCCGCCGCCCCGCGCGGGCTCGCCGCACACAATGCGTGGACCACGATGGCTGCGACCCATTTCCTTCGTTCGGTTGTTCGTCGCTAGGTCGGGATAAAATCTTTTCCTCCACTTTTCTAGATCCGTAGCCATAGCAATAGTTTGCGGAATCTGTTTTTTAGGACTTAGCCGATTTTCAATCTTCCTTTCCCTGGATGAGTCGCTAAGCCACGTCCGGCTCTGGTCACCCGGACGGAAGCATGATATCGCAGAGTCCTTAAAATCGTAAGCCACCGTAGATTCCTGCTTGTTCTTGACTTGCCGTCTTTATCTCCTTTGTACAGTAGCTAAGCCGCCGCCATGTCTCGTGCGTCCAACTCATGCAACTGGGTTGCCTCCTGCGTCACGGAAGAATATTTAGCAGATCTTGTCGAAACGGGCACTCTCCCTCCCAAAGAGGTTCTTCACTAGCGGGTTCCGGGTAATGAGACCTAGCCTACACCCAAGAAAGGAGAAGTAGTCGTTTTCACGGACCACATTGAGCGAGGGTTCGTGCCGCCCGGCTCTAAATTTTTCCAGGACATTGTTCATATGTATAAGCTGCACCCTCAAGACTTGGCCCCCAACTCTATCTCGAATATATGCAACTTCCAAGTTCTCTGCGAAGCTTTTCTGCAGTCTAGAGAGTCTGTTGGTTTCTTTTTGGAGTTCTTCTATGCCAACCGCCAAACTAAGGTGAAGGGCGGTCCGAGTCTGGAACTTGGAGGGATTTCTATTCAGCCGCGCAGAGACATTACCTTCCCGACTATGAGGATGCCGAGTCACCCAAAGGACTGGAATAAAACCTGGTTCTACTGCAAGGATACTTCTCCTGAGGGTGAACGCCCCTTGTCGGGTTATCGTGCTTGTCGGCTCAAGACAAATTCAGAACTTCCGGGCCGGCTCTCAGTATCAGAACGTGCCAAGTTGGAACCGGCTCACGCCAGGCTCAAGGCGCTCATGGCCAATGGATTAACAGGAATAGATCTGATCCGCTGCTGGGTTTCTTGGTGGATCATGCCCTTAAGCCATAGGGCCCGGCTAATGTGTGAGTACGAAGGCAAGTATGATAGCTCCTTGTGCTTCAACAAATCGACCTTGACAGAGGATGATATCGCCATGACCGTCCGGAGTCTTGTTCACGAAGCCTCCGGCTCCTGCAGCACCATTGGGCTGGCGCCTTTCTGCATCACTAACCCCGCTCCAGACGTAAGTTGATCTCTTCACGTCCGTCTCTTGTATGTTGCTTGTAACTTGCTGATTCATTCCCCTTTTTCCGGGTCACTTTTATAGGCTGACTCAGACTTCTGGAAGAAGGAGTATGTCCCTCCTCCAAAGAAGGCCAAAAAGAAAACTGCGGGCAAGAAGCCAAAGAAGAGCGCTCCACAGGAAAACCGGCTTGAGCCGCCTCCGTCGTCTGACTCAGAGGTAAAGTCTTGATTTGCCTGCTTGACCCTTTGCCCCCTCTGCTTGTTATTAATGTTTATTGTATTCGCAGGATGAAGTGGAAACCAGCCATGCCGATGCTCCCGAGGTAACTTATATTTCTTCCGACTCAGAACGTTTTGTCCCCCGAAGGCCACGGCGAGTTATCTGAAAAGTTCCTCTTTCTCATCCTCTAGCTTACCTGGCTCCCGACTTTCTTTTGAAAAAGCAACAGCAGGCCGAGCATCAACATACTCGGAGTACTGGCTCTAATGAGCTCGTGTCCGAGTTACCAAACTCTCCGGCTCCCAAGAAGCGCCCCGCGGAGGTTTATGTCTCTACTTTTCTTTGTCTCTCTTTTGTAATCTTGATGCTTTCTCATTTTTCTTGTTTCATTCTTTTAGAAAACCCCATCCTCTGGCGACTCTTCGGCGTCGGCTCTACCACCGCCCAAGATCAATCCGCTGTAAGTATTCTTTATCATGGCATCCGGATCTCCGGCTCTTAATATGATAGTAACCTCTTCAAATGCTGCTCTTTCCATTTTGCAGTGCTCAAGCGAAGCATTGTAAGACCAACAAGCCCTTCCCCGGCCCTGTCATCCAAGACCAGGAAATCAAACACTCGGAGGAGGTTCACCCGGAAGCAACTCCACCGGCTGCCTCTGCGGAGCCGGCCGCTGAAGATGTCATTATGGAGAGTCCTCCGAGAGCTCCTTCCAAGCTGCCGACTCCTGCAAAAACTCCTGCAACCCCGAACGTTGTCATCACCGGGTCAACTCAGCAGACGCCTCCGGCTCATGTGCTGACTAAACATACCGAACCGTCAGAGGCCTCGAGGAAATTAAACTTTGATTCTTTGTACGAGAAGATGACAGCTGATGAGCTCCATGCCGGATATATGAACCGGCTAAATACCAGCCGTGACTTGGAGCTTAGGCTGGTGACTTTGATGAAAACCAAATATGAGGTACCTTTCCTTCTTACCATATCCTTACTTAGCCCCCAAGAGCCGGTTTAATCTAGTTGATAGTTGAATCGGGTCTTTCTGTGACCTCTGTAGATATTGTCATGCCAAATTCACTTAGAATTGCTTTAGCTTAGTACTGTAGATAAAGTGAACCGCCAATCGTAGCCCCCAAGGGCCGTCTCAGATTTTATTTGAGTCGGGTCTTTAATGTAGACAGCTTGAAGATCTAATCGTAGCCCCCAAGGGCCAAGTCAACTTTGAAAAAATTGAGTCGGATCTTCCATCAGAAGTAGTCTTTGAAGAGCCAAATTTTAGCCCCCAAGGGCTGAGTCAACTTTGAAAAAATTGAGTCGGATCTTTCATCAGGAGTAGTCTTTGAAGGGCCATAGTGTAGCCCCTAAGTTCTGGATTAACTTCGAAGGAGATGACCCGGAACTGTACTGCATACTGAAAAAGCAAATATACATTAGCCCCCAAGTGTCAAATATATTGCTTGCAACCTGTTTGAGACTTGCAGCTTATAGCACTCGTCCTTTATTTTGGCGACTTATCTTATATTTTGATGTGTTATAGGAAGCCTTAAATGAAGCCGGGTCTTAGTTGATCGATCTGAAGGCCAACTTGGCGGCTCAGCAAGAAGCCCGAAGCATTGCTGACGAAAAGTGTCGGCTTCTCTCTGAGGAGCTGGCCAATGCCACTGCCGAGCTTACCTCTTTGAAAGAAACGGTAGAATCTGAAAAGGCCGCTCTGACCAAACGGGCGGACGACGCCGACCAACGGCTTATAGCTGTGGCGGAGGAACTCCAAGGCCTGAAGCGGCACATAGAGAAGATGTCAGTCGCCCTATTTGGTAAGCTTCTGTTTTACTTTGTATTTTAACATTGCTATTGAAAAACTGGCGACTCATTAGCTTTATCCGGCTTATCCAGGTCCCAAGAGCCGATAGTTGGCTTCTGATAGCCTTCTGCCACTGAAGGCCATCTACACCTTTGCGGAACAACTATACTGTGGCGCCATCTTCACGATCAAGAGTGTTCAATATAAGGAGAAGATCCCCACTACTCTGAAAGGGGTCTTGGAACTCTTCTCCACCATGCCAAAACAGATTGAAGAACTAAAGAAATCAGCTTTTCGTCAAGGAGCAGTCGCCGGATTGAGACGGGCTCTAGCCTTCGCCCCTGAGCTGACGCCGGTTGAAATGATGGATGGCTATCCATCGAAGAAAGACGCCGGATTAGAATTCATAGAGGCGGACTACATCCAGTGTGTCAAGGACTCCTGCTTCTTGGCGTCTGTACTTGCAGATGAAGCCAACTTAAATGTCTACCAGGCGGCTTATGATGGTGAGGATAAGAGGATCCGCGGGCCTCTCTACGAGTGGAAATCTCTAACACCCGTCCACAATAAGGAACTCTTTCCTAATGATCTCGACACGTCTCCCTTTTTTGAGGAAGGGTCCTTCGCCGCGCTGGCTGACTGCAACTAGGATTTGGAAACTCTCCAGATGAAGCTAGTAGAAGAGCCGGAGCAGGATGATCTGGCCGTCTGACTTTGCATTTTGTAACCTTCCGAGCGATGGCTCATGCAATGACCCGCCGTGGGCGGTAGAAACTTGGTAATGCCTTTGCTCCTTCTGAGAGAAATTTTTATAATAGCTTAAGGATGACTCTGCCGTTCTAAAGATAGTACCGGCCGTATATATTTCCATCTCCTTGTGTATACTTTCCGTCTCTCCGTGTTTCAATTTGATGTGTTGCCGGCTCTCCATTGATTGATCGCTCCTTTGCATAAATATACCTTGAGCTTTTCTGATGAGGGGTGTTTGTCTTTGAAGACGTCATTCCTTCTCCAGAAGATTAGAGCCGGATAATATCTTTGAAAACTTGAATTTTTTCAACTGGAGCAACATGGCTCCGGCTCTTGTCGGATGAATCCATTAAGGAGCCGGTTGCCTTAGGATAATGTAAGCTATACCTGATGGTAAGAAGCCTCTATCGACAACTGTGGCTATTGATGAACCGGAAGCGGCCTAAAGCCGGCTGTATGAAGGGTAATGTAAGCTATACCTGACGGTAAGAAGCCTCCTTTTAACAGCAAATGTTGTATGCACGAACGTCGGCTGTCGATGGGAGATGTAAGCTATACCCCAAGGCAAGAAGCCTCCATTGACAGCCGCGGCTAATAATTAGCTTGAGATGGCATAAAGCCGGCTGTTTGAAAGGAGATGTAAGCTATACTCGAAGGCAAGAAGCCTCTTTCAACAGCTATAGTTGATAAGCAACTGAGTTTTGGCGTAAACGCCGGTTGTTAGGGTGAGATAAGCGAACCCGTCGGCAAGAAGCCCCCTTCGACAACCGCGGTTAATAAGTAACCGGAAGTGGCATAAAGCCGGCCATTAGGGTGAGATAAGCGATACCTGTCGGTGAAGCCCCCTTCGATGGCCGCAGTTGATAAGCAACTGGAATTTGGTGTACACGCTATTGTCTTAGGGTCATGTAAGCAATACCAAAGGTAAGAAGCCTCCATCAACAACAGCGCTTCATGTAACCAAACTAGGCATAAAGCCAACTGTGCAAGGGAGATGTAAGCTATACCCGAAGGCAAGAAGCCTCCTTGCAACAGTTTAATAACAGCTGGCTGTGCAAAGGAGATGTAAGCTATACCCGAAGGCAAGAAGCCTCTTTGCAATAGTGCTTAATTGGGCATAACACCAGCTGTGCAAGGGAGATGTAAGCTATACCCGAAGGCAAGAAGCCTCCTTGCAACAGCATAAAAGCAGACTGTGCAGGGGAGATGTAAGCTATACCCGAAGGCAAGAAGCCTCCCTGCAACAACGCTTGATAGGGCATAAAGCCGGATGATAGATCAGCCGTTTTGATGGCGAACAAACCACTTCAACTCAAATTTTTGAGCTGGAAAAATTTCATCTTGATTGCACAAATATATACATAAGAGTAGAGGCCCCAGTCTTTGCGGTGATGCTAGCTTTTACTCATGTAAACATGATATATACAATGATAGCGGCTGTCAATGCCTGCTAAGTAAAGTATGGTCGCAGATGCGCGATATTCCATGGCCGCAACGTCTCTTGACCCGCGGTTTCCGACTCATCTCGGATATCAATGAGGTAATATGACCCATTGTTAAGGTTTCTGTTGATCACAAAAGGCCCCTCCATGGTGGAGATAACTTATGCATTCCAGATTGGTCTTGAATCAACCGGAGCACTAGGTCACCTTCCTGGAACGTCCGGGTCTTCACCCTGCGGCTATGATAGTGTCGCAAGTCTTGTTGATAAATTGCCGACCTGGCTGCTGCTAACTCTCATGCTTCATCCAAGGCGTCCAACGCATCTTGGCGTGCTACCTCATTGTTTGTCTCAACATAAGCCGCTACCCTTGGTGAGTCATGCCGGATATCGCTGGGTAGAACCGCCTCAGCACCATACACCATGAAGAAAGGCATGAAACCTATAGATTTGTTAGGGGTAGTTCTGATGCTCCATAAGACGGAAGGCAACTCCTCAACCCAACATTCGGGTGTCCGCTTAAAAGGAACCATGAGCCGTGGTTTGACTCTTAAAATTTCCTGATTGGCTCGCTCCGCCTGACCATTAGACTGTGGATGTGCCACGGCTGAAACATCAAGGCGGATATGCTCCTTCTCACAGAACGCTTTCATAGCTCCTTTGGATAGATTTGTTCCATTGTCCGTAATGATACTGTGTGGGTAACCAAAGCGATATATCAGCTTCTTAATAAATTGAACCGCTGTAGCCGCGTCACATTTGCTGACCGGCTCTGCCTCTACCCACTTAGTAAATTTATCAATCGCCACCAGAAGGTGTGTTTTCTTATCCTTGGATCTCTTGAAAGGTCCTACCATATCAAGCCCCCAGACCGCAAATGGCCAAGTGATTGGTATCATCCTCAACTCTTGAGCCGGAACGTGAACACGCCGGCCAAACTTCTGACAACCGTCACACTTACGGACTAAGTCTTCTGCATCCTTGTGAGACGTCAACCAGAAAAACCCATGTCGAAAAGCCTTGTCCACTAAATATTTTGACCCGGCATGATGTCCACAGTCGCCAGCATGAATTGCACTCAAGATCTACCGGTCCTCCTCTGGTGAGACGCAACGCTGAAAGTGTTGGAAATATGCCCTAGAGGCAATAATAAATTAGTTATTATCATATTTCCTTGTTCATGATAATCGTTTATTATCCATGCTATAATTGTATTGATCGGAGACTTAAATGCATGTGTGGATACATAGACAAAACCATGTCCCATGCCTCTAGTAGACTAGCTCGTTGATCAAAAGATGGTTAAGGTTTCCTAGCCATGGACATGAGATGTCATTTGATAACGGGATCACATCATTAGGAGAATGATGTGGTGGAGAAGACCCAAACTGCAAACGTAGCATATGATCGTGTCAGTTTATTGCTACTGTTTTCCGCATGTCAAGTATGTGTTCCTATGACCATGAGATCATGCAACTCACAGATATCTGAGGAGTGCCTTGTGTGTATCAAACGTCGCAACATAACTGGGTGACTATAAAGGTGCTCTACAGGTATCTCCGATGGTGTCTGTTGAGTTGGCATGGATCGAGACTGGGATTTTTTACTCCGTGTGACGGAGAGGTATCTCGGGGCCCACTCGGTAATGCAACATCACAATAAGCCTTGCAAGCAATGTGACTAATTGTTAGTTGCGGGATCTTGTATTACGGAACGAGTAAAGAGACTTGCCGGTAACGAGGTTGAACTAGGTATGGAGATACCGACGATCAAATCTCGGGCAAGTAACAAACCGAAGAACAAAGGGAACGTTATACGGGATTAACTGAATCCTTGACATAGAGGTTCGACCGATAAAGATCTTCGTAGAATATGTAGGAACCAATGTGGACGTCCAGGTCCCGCCATTGGTTATTGACCGTAGAGGTGTCTCGGTCATGTCTACATAGTTCTTGAACCCGCAGGGTCTGCACACTTAAGGTTCGGTGACGTTTCGGTAGTGTAGAGTTATGTATGGTGGTGACCGAAGTTTGTTCGGAGTCCCGGATGAGATCCCGGACGTCACGAGGAGCTCCGGAATGGTCCGGAGGTAAAGATTCATATATAGGAAGTCCCAGTTTGGTTTCCGGAAAAGTTTCGGGCTCATCGGTAGTGTACCGGGAGTGCCGGTAGTGTACCGGGAGGCCTCCGGGAGGGGTATTTCGACCCCAAGAGGTCCATGGGCTGTGGGAGAATAATAACCAGCCCTTAGTGGGCTGGGAAAACAGCCACAAAGGCCCATGGCGCAGGAGAGAAAGTCCTAAAGCAAAAAGTGGAAAATCAGCCAATAGGAGGCAATCCTACTCCAACTAGGATTGGAGGTGAAGTAGGATTGCTTCCCACCTCCTATTTCGGCCGACCCAAAGGCCTTGGCTGCCTCTCCTCTACTCTCCTCCTATATATACTAGTGGATTGGGTGGTTTTTGGACAGAATTTCCGGCCACGTGCTACCCGTTACACCGATGCATAGTTTCTCCTCTAGATCGGTTTTCTACAGCGCTTAGGCGAAGCCCTGCCGGAATTGCTCCACCACCATCACCGGAGCGTTGTCACGCTGCCGGTGAACTCTCTCTCCTATCCACCTCCTCTCGCTGGATCGAGACGGTGGAGATCGTCATCAAGCTGCACGTGTGCTGAACGCGGAGGTGCCGTCCGTTCGGCGCTAGATCGAAAGAACCGTGATCGAGATCGTGAGACGGTTCGTGATGAGATCGCGGGACGGATCGTGATGAGTTTGCGGGACAGATCGTGATCAAGATCGTGAGACGGATCGTGATGAGATCGTGGGACGGATCGTGATGGGATCACGGGACGGATCGTGATGAGATCGCGGGACGCTCGGCGATTTGGATCGCGAAGATGTTCGACTACACCAACCGCGTTTCTTAACGCTTCCCGCTTAGCGATCTACAAGGGTACGTAGATCCACTCTCCCTCTCGTAGATGCTCATCACCATGGATAGGTTTGCGTGTACGTAGGAAAATTTTTGTTTCCCATGTGACGTTCCCCAACAGAAAGACACCCGTCACACTACACTTATGTAACTCACCATTGATAATCGTCATAGACTTAGAATGCCGGGTGATCTTCCTAGCCAGATCCTCCTCCTGAGGCAACTCGCCGCGTGTCAAATACGCCAAATAAGGAATAGTCTAGTCTGGGATAGCATATAGAGCCGCCACCAATTCCGCCTCCGGGTCAGGAATAGCCACATCCTCCTCAGAGGGTATCTTGACAGTTGAATGATGCAATACGTCCACGAAAACATTAGGTGGTACCGGCTTTCGTTGAGAACCTAACCGTGATAAGGCATCAGCCGCCTCATTCCTGCGACGATCAATATGATCCACCCGGTACCCCTTGAAGTGACCGGCAATGATATCAACCGCCTGTCGATAAGCCACCATCCGCGGATCCTTGCAGTCCCAAGTACCTGAAACTTGCTGAGCCACAAGATCTGAGTCGCCTAAACATCTGACCCGGCTTAAGTTCATCTCTTTAACGACTCCGAGACCATGGAGCAGTGCCTCATACTAGCTACATTATTAGTACAAGGAAACATTAACCGGAGCACATAACAAAACTTGTCACCCTTCGGGGAGGTGAGAACAACCCCTGCACCGGACTCCTCTAGATGCTTGGACCCATCAAAGTGTATAGTCCAATATGTGTTATCCGGCTTCTCTTCGGGAGCTTGACATTCTGTCCAATCATTTATGAAATCCACCAAAGCTTGAGACTTTATTACTGTACGAGGAACATATTTGATGTTAAGAGGACCCAGCTCTAAGGCCCACTTGGCAATCCTCCCTGTGGCTTCTCTATTTTGAATGATATCTCCCAATGGGGCAGAACTGACCACGGTTATCTGGTGCCCCAAAAAGTAGTGTTTTAACTTGCGGTTAGCCATGAAAACTCCGTATACCAGCTTCTGCCAATGCGGATACCTCTGCTTAGACTCTGCCAAAACTTCACTGATGTAATAAACCGGCCTTTGCATAGGATATTCCTTCCCTACCTCCTTGCACTCAACCACAATTGCTACACTGACCGCTCTGTTGTTAGCCGCCACATAAAGGAGCAACGACTCTTTCTCAGCCAGAGCGGCTAACACTGGCGGTTCAGTCAACTGTTTTTTAAGAGCTTCAAGTGCTTCAGCCGCTGCCTTGCTCCACTTAAACTTGTCTGTCTTCTTCATCATCTGGTATAAGGGAATGGCCTTCTCCCCAAGCCGGCTTATGAACCGGCTCAACGCAGCAATCCGTCCTGCAAGGCGCTGAACGTCATTAATGCACATCGGCTCTCCTAAAGAAGTGATAGCCTTAATTTTATCTGGGTTAGCCTCGATGCCCCGCTCAGAGACCAAGAAACCCAAAAGCTTTCCTGCTAGAACACCAAAAACACACTTCGTCGGGTTAAGCATCATCTTGTAGACCCGGAGATTGTCAAAAGTTTCCTTCAGATCCTCTAGGAGAGTTTCTTTCTTTCTAGATTTAACCACGATGTCGTCTACGTAAGCATGAACATTTCGGCCAATCTGACTGTGAAGGCAGTTCTGCACACATCGTTGGTAAGTCGCCTGGGCACTCTTGAGACCGAAAGGCATGGAGACATAGCAGAACACCCCAAAGGGTGTAATAAACACCGTCTTCTCCTGATCTTTCATTGCCATCTTGATCTGATGATAACCTGAATATGCATCCAAGAAGCATAAACTTTCACACCCGGCTGTAGAATCAATAATCTGATCGATACGAGGGAGTGCAAAAGGGTCAGCCGAGCAAGCCTTGTTAAGGTCCGTGTAATCTATACACATACGCCAGGTGCCATTCTTTTTGAGCACTAGCACCGGGTTAGCCAACCACTCCGGGTGAAAAACTTCCACTATAAAGCCTACAACCAAGAGCCGGGCAACTTCCTCCCCAATACCTTTACGTCTCTCTTTGTTGAACCGTCGTAGAAACTGTTTAATTGGCTTAAACTTCGGATCCACATTAAGGTTGTGCTCAGCGAACTCTCTCGGTACACCCGACATGTCAGAAGGCTTCCATGCAAAGATGTCCCGATTCTCATGGATGAATTCGATGAGCGCGCTTTCCTATTTGGGATCCATGTGAGCCCCAATGATGAACTGCTTGGATGAGTCGCCCGGATTGAAATCTATTGCCTTGGTATCATCCGCTAAAAACTTGAGTGGCGGCTCAACTTCCGTAGTAGGCTTCTTCAGCGGGGTCATATCCTCCGGGTCAACATTCTCCTTGTAGAACTTCAGCTCCTCCTGGGTACAACTAGACTCTGCATACGCCGTATCTCCCTCCTCACACTCGAGAGCCGTTTTCCGATTACCTTGAACGGTAATTGTACCATTTAAGCCGGGCATTTTGAGTTGTAAATAAACATAGCAAGGCCTAGCCATAAATTTGGCATAAGCCGACCTCCCAAACAGTGCATTATAGGGACTTTTGATTTTAACCACCTCAAACCACAAAGACTCCATCCTGTAATTATACTCATTGCCAAAAGCCACTTCCAAAGAAATCTGGCCCACCGGGTATGCCGACTTACCCGGAACCACACCATGAAAGACGGTGGAGGAAGGTTTAAGGTCTTTGTCAAGCAACTTCATCCGCCGGAAAGTGTCATAATAAAGGATGTTGGTACTGCTGCCTCCGTCCATGAGCACCTTGTTCACCATATAGCCATTCACCTGAGGGGCCACAACTAAAGCCAGCCGGCCCGGGTCATCTACCCGCGGCGGGTGATCCTCCCGGCTCCACATTATGTCATACTCAGACCATGGTAAGTACCATGGGAGAGCCGGAGCAACCGCATTAACCGCTCGCCTCCGCAACTTCTCGTCTCGTTTACTGTGACCGGTCGTGAACACGTGATACTGTCTAGAACTGAGCTGCTTCGGGTTACTCCGAAACCCGGATTGATTGTGCTGCTGCTGCTGCTGATTGTTGTTATTGCTGTTGTTGCCACGATGCTGTTGGTGCCCCCCTTGGTTATTCTGACCCGGATGCCCGGCTCCTGAACCGCCGGTGCCGAATCCAGCCCCTGATCCGCCGTGCCCTGAGCCGCCAGGCGAGCCACCGCCCTGGTTATTGCGTGGCTGGGAATGCTGGTTTTTGAATCGCTGCATGATAAAGCAATCACCCCACGCATGCAACGCCGGCTTATCAGGCGTGCCGTGCTCCGGACAAGGCTTCTTAAGCACTTCTTCCAAATTGAAAGGACCCCTCTTCCTTTGGTGAAACGGCTTGAATTTTCCATTCCCCTTGGGATGGTTCTGTTCTGTGTTGGTGTTTGCCACTAGCTTTGACCCGCCATCAACGTTCTTCCGTTTATTCTGATTCCCATTGTTCACAAAGCCTTTGCCTTGATTGTTCTTCTTCCCTTGATTGGCTTTATCATCATCCGAGCCTGGATCCTTGGTGTTATCTGAGTCGGCATACTTTGTCAGGGCCGTCATGAGCTCTCCCATATCTTGACACGTGCGCTTGAGCCGGCCAAGCTTCTGTTTCAATGGAACAAAATGACAGTTCTTTTCCAGAATAAGCACCGCTTGAGCCGCCGTGATCTGCTCCAAAGAGTGAATAATGGTCGACACCTGCCGGACCCAATGATGGGCCGACTCATTCTCCTGTTGAACATAATGGTCCAAGTCTACAATGGTCATAGGCTGCTTACAAGTCCCCTGAAAATTATTAATAAACTTTGCTCTCAGCTCCGCCCATGAACTTATCGTGTTAGGCGGCAGACCTTTCAACCATGTGCGAGCCGGACCCTCAAGCATCATGATGAAATATTTTTCACATACCGCTTCACTGACGTCCAACATCTCCATGGCTAGCTCATAACTCTCAACCCAAGCCTCAGGGGGTAGATCAGTTGTGTATTTTGGAACTTTTCGAGGCCCCTTAAAATCTTTCGGTAGTCGTTCACTTCTCAGAGCCGGAGTTAAACATGGCACCCCTACGGCTCTGGTACTAACTGCTCCCATTGAGAGGGAAAGCGCCGGCTCTGGACGGGTTGCCGCTATCTCCGCCTCTCGCCTGTTCCTCGCCTAGTCCGCAAGGGCTTGTGCATCTAGAGCCGCCTGCTCATCCACCGGTGGTCCCCGACGTGGATGACTGCTGGAACACGCCGGCAACTCGTCGCGCCGGCTGAAACTTCGACTGGAGAGGGTGGTAGAGTGAACCTGGCTCCGGCTGTGAGCATATCTCTCTTGCTGGGCCATGGCCGTCTGTAAATATCCAATGGCATTTCGCACGTCCTCCGCAAAGGGTGCTTCATCTGGGATGGGAATCGTCCCAAGCTGGGTGGCCGCCGCCACCATGTTCTCTGCCGGGTTAGAGTAATGACCCGCCAGTGTCGAAAAAGCTCTAGGTGAAGTTTGGTTATGCTGGGTGGATGAGTTGCCGGGCATTCCATCGGGCGGCTTTCCGGCGCGCCCGCCACCCGCCCCGCACCAGGGGTATTAAACAGGTTCCTTGCTTCGTAATGTTCTGGCAGACGGGATTGATGCCTCCTTCGGTGCACCGCGGCTGCTGACCTTTGTTCCAGCTCAAGATGGAAAGCATCTGCCTTGATACGCTCTGCTTCTTCCTCCATCCAGATCTTCAGCTCAGCCATCCTTTGTCGTTCCTCTGCCATTCGGCCCTTGATCCGTGCCACCTCTAAATTCCGGGCTGCTTGATTATCCGGTGTTACTTCCATGGCCATGAGAGCTGTAAGCTCGTCCATCAATTCCACTAGAACCTGAGCCGGTGGCGGCGGGCTATCACCCGTTGCAGCGGCTCCCATAGCTGTGTGACCGGCGGCTGGAGCCGATCCCACCATGAACACTGCCGCATGAACCGGGGGTCTCGGAGCATCCGACTCAAAGCCCTGTACCTTAGAATAGGTGTCGTAGTAGCCCCCAAGGCCACCGTTACTGAGCCGATACACTGACTCTGTCTCCCCACTAGAGGACTCATCTTCCAAGCAAAGAAGAGTTCCCTATGACCCGGACGCTTCCAGGTCCATACCTTGAGTGAAGCCCATGAGAACAAGCTTTTAACCTGGATGGGCACAGGCAGGCCGCACACCACTCGCAGGTTGGAGACGCCGAGCCGGCTTGACGATGTTGGTGCAGATGTCCGGCTCGGGTGTAGATCCATCAACCTTTCCAATGAAAACCTGGATCCCGCCAAACGGAACCCGGAATCCATACTCCACAGAATCAACATCAAGCCCCCAACCGGCGTCGTCGATGTAGAGCCGGCCGCAGCGACTCTTGCTCATCCTTCCAACCACGTATCCCTCGAGCCCTGGGAGAGAGCCCTTTGAGAACTCAACACCACCAAGCGCGCGCCCCACGGTGGGCGCCAACTGTCGTGGATTTATCACGGCAGATGTCCGGATGAACGGACTTGGATTCGAGGCCATCGCTAACGGGTGGACTCAAAGGGGTTGATCGGGACGAAAGACACGGATTTACCCAGGTTCGGCCCCTCAAGTCAAGGTAATAGCCTACGTCCTGCTTGTGTTTGTATTGCTTGTGTATCGATTACAAGGAGCTAGAAGCTCGACCTAGTTCTCGATAACCTATCCTCTAAGTCGCCCCGGGTCTGCCTTTATATAGGAGGTCAGGACCACCGGGTCTTTACAATTATCTATCCGGGTCTTCTTGTGACTCCGAGTCTCTTTCTATCTTTCTGTCCAAGTTGTCCTTGAGGTGGCTTACACACCCGGGTCTTCTACGTCCGGGCCATCATGTGGCCCACATCTTGAGCCGTCTATCTTCCTGGGCCACCAGTCTTATGGCTCACCCATGGGCCGACTTACAAGTCATCAATATGAACCGGAGCTTCTAAGGCAGGTCATATTGCGGGGTTATATCCCCAACAGGGCCGATGACGGTCGAACACCTTGGCAAATTTGTCTGGCAGCCTCTGCGATGAGGATTAAAGCCAAGTTTTGAAACTTCAAACAACCAAACCGACTTGAGTCAGTTAGGGTGTTTCAAGTTTCAACACTTGGCTTAATCGTCATCGCAGAGGCTGCAAGACAAATTCGCATAGGTGTTCAACTGCCATCGACCCTGAGAACTGTTGCTGCGAGACGCCGGACGCTGGCGTAACTTGTGGGACATGGATGTAGTGTTCGACATCGATGGCCACATGTATCTCGCACCGACGATACTTGCTATTTAGGGTTCCATCGACATCGGGGGTGTCGTGTCGGGGTCGGGATGTCGGGGGTGTCATGTCGGGGTCGGGGTGTCGGGGGTGTCGTGTCGGGGTAGGGGTGTTGTGTCGTGGTCGGGGGTGCTGTGTCAGGGTGTCGGGGTGTCGTGTCGGGGTCGGGGTGTCGTGTCGGGGTCAGGGTGTCAGGGGTGTCGTTTCGGGGTAGGGGTGTTGTGTCGTGTTCGGGGGTGCCATGTCAGGGTGTCGGGGTGTCGTGTCGGGGTCGGGGTGTCGGGGGTGTCGTGTCGGGGTCAGGGTGTCGGGGGTGTCGTTTCGGGGTAGGGGTGTTGTGTCGTGGTCGGGGGTGCCGTGTTAGGGTGTCGGGGTGTCGTGTCGGGGTCGGGGTGTCGGGGGTGTCGTGTGGAGGTCGGGGTGTTGGGGGTGTCGTGTCGGGGTCGAGGTGTCGGGGGTGCCGTGTCGGGGTCAGGTGTCGGGGGTGTCGTGTCGGGGTCGGGTGTCGGGGGTGTCGTGTCGGGGTCGGCGTGCTGTGTCGTGGTCGGGGGTGCTGTGTCGGGATGTCGTGGTCGGGGTGCTGTGTCGGGGTCGGTGTGCCGTGTCGGGGTGTCGTGTCGGGGTGTCGGGGTCGGGGTCGAGGTCGGGGTGTCGTGTCGGGGTCGGGGTGTCGGGGGTGTCGTGTCGGGGTCGGGGTGCTGTGTCATGGTCGGGGGTGCCGTGTCGGGGTGTCGGGGTGTCGTGTCGGGGTCGGGGTGTAGGGGGTGTCGTGTCGGGGTCGGGGTGCTGTGTCGTGGTCCGGGGTGCCGTGTCGGGGTTACGTCGGCGCCGACGCACCCCTCCTCCTCCTCTTCTTCTTCTTATTCTCCTTCTTCTTTTTCTTCTTTTCTTCTCCTCCTCCTCCTCCTTTTCTTCTTTTTCTTCTTTTTTTCTTCATTTTCTTCCTTTTTTCCTTCTTCTTCTTCTTCCTCCTCCTTTCCTTTTTCCTCTTCTTCTTCTCCTCCTCTCCTCTTTTTTCTTCTTCTTCTCCCTCTTCTTTTTTCTCCTCCTCCTCCTCCTCTTTTTCTTCTTCCTTTCCTTTTTTCCTCTTCTTCTTCTCCTCCTGTCCTCTTTTCTTCTTCTTCTTCTTCTTGTTTTTTCTTCTCCTCCTCCTCTTCTTCTTCTTATTTTTTGTTCTTTTCCTTTTTTATTTTCCTTTTTTCTTCTTCTTTTCTTCTTTTTTTCTTCTAGGTTTTTTCTTTTCTTCTTTTATATAACTAATATGAACTAACTAATAACTAATAACTAACTAATATGAACTAATAAAAACTAAAAAAAATATGAACTAACTAACTAAGAACTAATAACTAACTAATATAAACTAATATGAAAAATATGAACTAATATGAACTAACTAAGAACTAATAACTAACTAATATGCACTAATAAAAACAGAAAAAAGGGGGAGGGTGGAGCTCACCGGAGGGGGGGGGGGTCGAGGTGGCGGCACGGGGTGGCAGAGGGGGAGGGGCGGAGCTGGGTCGTCGGGCAGGGGGCGGCGGGGCAGGGGCGGTGGGGACGCGGCGGAGCGGTGGGGCAGGGGGTGTCGGGGATGAGGAGGTGGAGGAGGGCCGTGGGGAGGCGGCGGGTGGCACCGCGGCCTGGCTTCGGCGGTGGTGTGTCGGGGATGAGGAGGTGGAGGAGGGCCGTGGGGAGGCCACAAGGGCATCGGGGATGAGGAGGTGGAGGAGGGCTGCGGGGAGGGGGCAGCGGCGGGAGGGCGGGGTGCGGCACTGAGAGTGAGAGGTAGAGAGAGATGTGTGTGTGAGAGAGAGAGGCACGGGGGGGGGGTGCGCGGGGCCGAAACTTAAGTTCACTTCTTTGCCGTCTGCGGGCAGACGGCAAAGAAGTGGCAGATTGTCCAGTGTCGTGCCCCGTGGGGCCCACTCTGGTCTTTGTCGTCTGCTAGCAGACGGCAAAGAACTCTTTGTCGTCTGCCAGCAGACAACAAAGAAGTGCGGATGGCAAAGACCCTCTTTGCCATCAGCTGGTTCTTTGCCGTCTGCTTTGGAAAGACAGACGACAAACTGCCTCTTTGCCGTCCGCTAGCGGACGGCAAAGAGCTGGCAGACGGCAAATTGTCTGATTCTAGTAGTGACTCTCCCACACTACAAGAGGATCTCGACTCGAGATCTAAGAACGAAAGAACTCTGGATATTCGGAACGGAGAAGATCCTCACGTTCCCAAGTAGCTTCTTTATCGGAATGATGAGACCACTTCACCTTGAGAAACTTGATTGATTTGTTGTGAGTCTTACGCTCAGTTTCATCGAGAATAGCCACTGGATGCTCACGATAAGAAAGGTCTTTTTAGAGATCAATGTCTCGGAGGTCAATGGTGCGCTCGGGAGTCTTGAAGCACCTCCGGAGCTGAGAGACATGGAAGACATCATGCACATTTGTGAAGTTTGGAGGAAGCTCTAGTTGATAGGCAAGTTCACGTCTCTTGACAACAACTCTGAAAGGACCCACAAAACGAGGAGCTAGCTTCCCTTTAATTCCAAACCGCTGAGTGCCCTTCATGGGAGAGACTCTGAGATAGACTAGATCATCAACTTGAAAGGAGACATCCCGATGTTTGTTATCGTAATAACTCTTCTGTCGGGGTTGAACTGCTTTGATGTTCTCACGAATGACATGACACATCTCTTTTGCTTCGGTGATCATGTCATTGCCCAAAATTTTACGCTCACCGGTTTCAGACCAATTGAGCGGGGTATGGCACTTCCCGCCGTAGAGAATCTCGAAAGGGGCCTTGCCTGAGCTAGCCTGAAAGCTGTTGTTGTATGAAAATTCAGCGCATGGAAGGCAGTCTTCCCATTTCATGCCAAACGAAATCACACAAGCTCTGAGCATGTCTTCAAGGACTTTATTGACTCTCTCAACTTGACCACTTGTCTGCGGATGGAATGCAGTGCTGAAATGGATCTTGGTACCCATAGCAGTCTGGAAGGACTCACAAAACTTGGAAGTGAAGAGGCTTCCACGGTCAGATGAGATGAGCTGAGGAATACTATGCAAAGAAACTATCCTTGACGTATACAACTCTGCTAGCTGAGCTGCCGAGATAGATTCTTTGACCGGAAGGAAATGAGAAACCTTGGTCAGCTTGTCGATAACCACAAAGATGGCATCGCTGCCCCTCTTGGATTTGGGAAACCCAGTGACGAAATCCATCTCCACATGATCGAATTTCCACTCCGGAATAGGCAGAGGCTGAAGGAGACCTATTGGACGTTTATGTTCCGCCTTCACTCTGCGACAAACATCACACTCGTTCACGAACTGAGCAATTTCATGTTTCATGCGAGTACACCAGAAGGTTTGCTTGAGATCCTGATACATCTTGGAACTGCCTGGATGAATGGATAGAAGAGAATTATGTGCTTCGTCTATGATAACCTTCCCGAGATCACCTTTTGGAACCACCAGATGGTCCTCAAAGAACAAGGTATCTTTGTCATCAACGCGAAAGCACTTATACTTCGGAATGCCCTTGGCCACACCTTTCTTCACCTTCTTCACCGTAGCATCAAGGAGTTGAGCTTGGTGAACCTGATCTTCTAGAGTCAGGGAGACTTGAAGATTGGCAAGAAATCCTTGTGGAATCATTTGAAGATTGAGCTTGCGGAAGGCTTCACAAATCTCGGGTTGAAGAGGCTTCAGGATAAGACTATTGCAGTACTCCTTTGTCTGAGCGCGTCTGCAATGACATTTGCTTTTCCAGGAGTATACTCAATGCTTGGATTGAAGTCCTCAAGCATTTCCACCCAACAAGACTGCCGAAGATTGAGATTGGCTTGAGTGAAAATGTACTTCAAGCTCTTGTGGTCGGTGTACACCTCAACTGCTCTACCCAACAACAAATGCCTCCAAGTCATCTGAGCATGCACAACTGCCGCCAACTCGAGATCATGAGTGTGGTAGTTCTTCTCGACAGGCTTCAACTGACGCGAGGTATAAGCAACTATCTTCTTATCTTGCATGAGAACACCACCAAGACCTTGGAGAGAAGCATCATAGAAAACTTGGAAAGGATTTGATTGCTCGGGAGGAACAAGAACTGGAGCTGAAGTCAGTTTCTTCTTGAGCGTATTGAACACCACATCACACTCAGGAGACCAAACATACTTGACATTCTTCTAGAGGAGATTAGACAGAGGCTTATCAATTTGAGAGAAGTTCTCCACGAATCTTCTGCAATAACTAGCAAGCTCGAGGAAGCTACGAAGTTGCTTCACATTCTGAGGAGGCTCCCACTTCAAGATTGCCTCAACTTTCTCAGGGTGCACTTTAATGCCCTCGGCAGAGATCACATGCCCAAGGTACACCACTTCATTGAGCCAAAACTCACACTTTGAAAACTTTGCATAGAATCGATGCTCTCTTAACTTGTCAAGCACAAGCCGGAGATGTACTGCATGCTCTTCGTCAGTCTTCGAGAACACGATGATATCATCTAGATAGACCAAGACGAACTCATTCCTGAAAGGAGAGAATATGCAGTTCATCATTCTTGAGAAGGTTGGAGGAGCATTGGTGAGACCAAACGACATGATGGTGTACTCATAAGAGCCAAAACTCGTCCTGAAAGCAGTCTTTGGAATATCTTATTCACGAATGCGAATCTGATGATAGCCCATGCGAAGATCAAGCTTCGAGAAAACCTTGGCACCTTTCAGTTGTTCAAACAACTCATTGATGTTGGGAAGTGGGTACTTTTTTGTGATTGTCTTCTTATTCAGTGGAAGGTAATCGACACAAAGTCGGTCTGTGCCATCCTTCTTCTTGACAAACAAAACACCACAACCCCATGGAGAAGAACTTGGTCTGATCAGACCCAGACGTTCTTGTTCATCTAGCTGGTTCTTCAACTCTTTCAGCTCTTCCGAGCCAAGTTTATAAGGACGCTTGCACACCGGTTCATTTCCGGGCTCGAGGTCAATCACAAACTCAACTGGCCGGTGCGGAGGCATTCCTGGCAGTTCTTCGGGAAAGACATCTTCATACTCACAAACCACCAGAATTTAAGAAATAGCTCATATTTCACCCTTCTCATTAAGAGCAAAGAGACGAATCGTGTCATCACGAGCAATGAAAATGATCACGTCTTCTGAAGGATGAGTCAATTTGACTTCTTTGGTCTGACAATCAACATATGCCTTGTTCATAGCCAGAAAGTCCCTGCCCAAGATGAGATCAATATCGGAATTACCGAGAACAATTGGAGAGGCCAGGAAAGAATAATTGCCCATCTTGATAGAAACATCCGGAACCACCTTGTTTGCGCTCATGAGAGTGTCGGGCGAAACAACACGCAAAGCCTTGCTCAAATATTCAGAATCAAAATCATGCTTGGCGAAGAATGATTTAGACATGAATGAATGCGATGCACCAGTATCAAACAACACTTTTGCAGGAATAGAATTAATGGAGAGATTACCCATGATCACTTGAGAAGAATCCTCTGCCTCGGCTGCGTTCACCATGTTCACCCTTGCTGACTTGGGATTATGCTTCACCATAGCATTGCCTGGAGGTCTGACTGGAGGAGGAGGTGGAAGACACCGCTGGTCGCTCTTGTTTGAGTAGTGACCCTTCTGACCACACTTGTGACAAGTAACCTCAGATAGCGAACGAAAGTTGCCTCGAGGAGGAACACTAGCTAACTTGGGTGCCTGGGGCCTCTACTGATATCCTTGGTTGGGTGGGTGGGAAGAACCACGACCACCGAACTGTCTCTGTTGCCGAGGAGGATGAAACAGAGGAGGAGGAACCCAATACTTCTGCTGCTTAGGGACCATCTAAGAGCTAGAAGAAGAAGAATAGGAATCCCTAGAACGCTTCCTTGAGTTCTCTAACTTGAGCTGAGTTGCCTTGACCTTCAATGCCATGTTGTAGAACTGATCAAACTCACGAGGCTCTTGAAGGACTAGACCCCGCAGAAGCTCATCCTTGAGACCACCTCTGAACTGATAAATCATGAACTTGTCATCTGGAGCATCTTGCTTAGCATAGCGGGCCAGATTCTGGAACTCGATGTTGTACTGATAGACAGACTTGCTTACCTGCTTCAGGTGCCTGACTTCTCATGCATCTCCTCAACAAAGCTTGTAGGAATGTAATGGGCGCTGAAGTCACGACAAAAATCGTCCCAAGTGACAACACGATCGCCCTTGAAGTCCTTGTATTGCTGCCACCAATCTGCTGCCTGACCCTTGAGCTGGAATGATGCAAATCTGACAAAGTCCTCTGGTCTGACATTGCTGCACTCAAAATGCTTCTGGTCTGACATTGCTGCACTCAAAATGCTTACTCATGTCACGGAGCCAATCATCAGCATCAAAAGGCTGCTCACAACAGGTGAAAGACTTGGGCTAGTTGGCAAGGAACTGGTTGAGCGTCACGAACTGAGGCTGATTCTGAAAATTCCCTTGAAAGCCTTGCTGACCCTGATCTCTTTCTTGCAACAACCTGAGCAACATCCAAGTATTGGCATTGGTTGTGGCCATGACAGCTTGCCAAGGTTCTGGAGGAGGAGGCGGTGGCGGGGGTGGTGAAGGATCAGACTGCTCCGCAGCATCACCCGAACTCCCGCGAGTTGTTGGAGCCATCCTGGAGATGAACAAGAACATCATCACCTCATTGACAAGATGAATTCAAAAGCTGAATCAAATGCTTTGAAAGAAATTGAAAGGAGAATATAAACAACCTTCCTACTGAAAAATTAGTAAGAACGCCTTCTTCGGGTTTGCAATAACATCATCAGATATTAGAAGCCACTTGCAATAACACAAAAGTATTGAGCTAATGTTGCTCGGAACAAATGTATATGCCATCATATATCTGAAAAAGATGATCCTAGATAACTACATGAGTTCCCACCTAAGAACTTCCGAAAACTTTCTGGTTATGCAATCTTGTGTTGGGGATACAAGGAGGAAATATCTCACACAACTAACAACCTACACCCCAACTGTATCGATCCTTCAACACATAACCAAAGGCTTTCGCAAGTCCATCTAACTCGGATCTTCGAAAGCACAACGATACTAACCATGGTGGTACCCCAGATGCCTCCCCAGTACTGGGTGACTCAGACCTTATCTCACCACGACAAGTATTGAGGCAATTTCGAACACCCTCCGTCCTGAGATACTAAGGAAGCTGAATGATAACGATGTGCCAAGAATTCCCTGGAGCTCAACTCCCCGGAAGAAATCAAGTTAGACACGAGGCACCAAGACAGAACTCCGTCACATCGGTATCATATAGTTTCCAAAATACCTGCGTGATCCTAATTTTTTTGAGCGAGAGGAGGAGTAGAATCAAAATTCCTAAGTCGAATGCTTCACCTGAGTATAGAAGAGGAGTAAAAACAAACCTACTCTCCGATATAACTAGACTCCAAATAGTTTTTACTAGACTCGACTTGGCCAAGTTCGATCAAGCAAAGGGCTCTTATGGTCGTATGGCTCTGAATAGCAACTTGTAATGCCCAAGATGCGCGCCTATCCATATTTAGGCGCGGGGGCCTCGACAGGGATAGAGGCGCATCTAGTCATTTCGCAAGTTCAGTATCATCACATACATTTATGAAGAGAGGAGTATATGAGTTGGCTTACACTCTCCACATGCTAAATTACAATCCACATAGTTTATTCAAACGTCAATCCAAAGATAGGGCCCGTCTACGGACGAAAACAAACGATAAAAGATGCAATGAAACTGTCTTGCTAGCCCCAAAGATCACAACCAAGGCCTCTCTCCTCGTTTGGATATGTGACATACATCCTGCCACGCTCCTCTCATACTCCCACTGGAACTGCATCACATCATCTGGCACGGTCTCATCTGCACCTACACCTGTGTTTGTTGTAGTAATTTGTGAGCCACGGGGAGTCAGCAATCCCGCGACTGGGTACCGAGACTATTCAAGCTTATTGGGTAGGATGGGGGTAAGTGTTTAGTTTACAGCAGCACTAAGCATTGTATGGTGGCTAACTTATGAATAACAAGAATGTAAATATGGTGGACTAAGTGAAACGATCAAGTTCTACCATGACCTCTAAGAGATCCTGAACACCTACTTACGTCAAAGATAACCCTACCGTGTTCTCTCTCGGATCATGTTCACGAGGAGAGACAATCACGGTTACTCACACAGTTGGTGCATTTTATTGGAATTTACTTCAAGTTTACTATAACCAGGTGTTAAACAAATATCCAAGTTGCCACATAACCGCGGGCACGACTTTCCAAAAGATTTAACCCTGTAGGGGTGCTCCAACTAGTCCGTCATAAATTAACCACACTCCACGGGAATAACCTTGATCATGGATCTCATGATCATCCTAGGCAACTCCAAGGAAATTCCGACACCTCGAGATAGCCCGAACAAAATCAGAGTTCCTCACGCAAGCCACTCGAGAAAGGTAAAACAAGTCCAGCAAGACCACCCGACGTGTCGGCGAACCCGATTAGAGCCGCGTATCTCGTTCTCAGGACACGACGGATAAGCAACGCGTACAGAGGCCTGATAGAAATCTCCCGAGTTGCCCCGGGTTGGCCCCGCACGGTGCTCTAGTTGGGACCAACACTCATGAGGAGCACTGGCCCGGGTTGTTGATTAATTATCCACGTAGTTGCAAAGCCCTATGCAGTTTTATTAAGTTTTTTAAGCAAATAGTACCAATGTTGGGTCTTGCCAGCAAAATTTCAATCTCAAGCGAATAATCAAGGGGGTCCCCATAACAACCACGAGCATGTTAGGAGCGCAAAGTATGGAAACATAACACCGGTAACAAGAAACTATGGCGGTAAAAGTGGAACAAAACACTGAGCAAAAGGCCAAGCCTTCCACCATACCAAGATATATATGTGCATTAAATTAAATAGCAGTTAATATTGTGATATCTCCAGATATCCATGTTATCACATGGAAACAACCTGTACCTGCAACTAAGAACGCTATAAGAGGGGCTGAGCAACGGTAACTTAGCCAAACAAGGTTTGCTAGGATGTGGAGGGGTTAAAGGCTATCATGACAATGTAGGAGGCTTGACATTCAAGTGGTAGGTAACGCATATGTAATGATAAAAGCGAGACATCTAGGAAAGCAAAAATAGTGTTGGCAATAATTAAACGCACTCATACAAAAATAGGTAACGCATATGTATTTAGCATGGCAATCCTAAACTAGTCATGTTTCTCATGCAATAATTAAGTTATTTACAATTGTGGATGGAACCTCATGTTAAGTTGTTTGAACATTCATGGTCATGGAAAATATGGATGCTTCATGCAAAATCGATGCAGATGCATATGTAGAACGTAGGAAACGGAGTAACGGATCTCACGCAACGCTGACGGCAAGTTACGAAGGAAAAAAAAAGACAATGAAGGTCGTGGGCTATTTCTTGGTATTCCAAGGTAGCCACTAGTTAGGAAATTAAAAACTAACCACAATAGAGCCAAATATCAAGCAAAACCATGAAACATAGCTCCCACAAGCCACAAAACACTAACACACACAATCTGCCTCAAAATAGCAACATCGCAACTACCACAACTATTATCTAGAGCTACAGGATGTTTCGAACCTCAAACAATGCATTCACAGAAACTACATAACATGCTTATCAAATCATCCAACTATACAAACTGGAAAGGAAGCACATATCAATAAGCATGAAGCTCACAAGTTGGCATGATGAAACAGATTCTAGGGACTTAGAGAAAATCATAGTTTTCTGGAATCCGAGTTTAGCTGATAGCGAGTTGACAGCAGCAAATAATGGTGATCGAGACCACCTCATGGCATGAAAATTAATAGGATGGTATAGGACAACATCTACTTCAAAACACTAGCACTGAGCTTGAGCTAAAACACAACATATCACTTGGTAGCATCCACTCATCATGGCATAAAAATATTAACAGATTCTCAGACTTAGAAATATTTAGCATGTTGAAAAAAACAACATTTTAATAGACACTTTGGAGCATGGTTCCCACTCATATGCAAGACTATCATGTCAAAAGAAAATACCATGGCATTCTACTCATGATATACTACCACTTCAATGTTGACACAAAGATCATAGCAAGCATGGATTAACTATAACTAAAATGACAAAATGGCACTTTGGGACAAAATGACATTTTGTCCAACTTGCCCAAATGACAAAACAAATTGCACCAATGGATTCATTGGGAAATTCTACCCCAAAATCATATATCATACTCATATATAAGCTTTTGTGCAACTCACAACAACATGCTCGAAAAACAATATGACATTCCCATAAGTTAAAACTTGCTATATTTGCTCATGTCCAAATATGCTCATGTCCTGATTTAGTAAAATACCAGAAAAGGAAATAATCTATTTAATCACAAATAAACACTAAAACAAAACTAACAAGAAAATAAGAGGGACCCACCTAGCATAGACACCAGGGCCCCTTTGTGGATGACAAGTGGGGCCAGGGCTCACTTGTCATACACACACTAACACACGTACACAGCCTACACCCACACACCCAAAACAACCAATCCAAAAACAAGAAAGGGGGGGGCGAGCCGGGGATTCAAACCCGCGACGTCACGGTCGTCGCTTGGGTCGATTGACCACTGCGCTATGCTCACACTACTGACCAAAGGGGGGGGTTCTCGCTGCTTATCTACTAACACTGACGGCACTAACTGTCGAAACTGAAAAAATGTCAGTGGCAACAGATGGCAAGGCGGCGGCGAAATCTGGCGACTACAGGGGCTCTCCGTCGAGGAGGAAACCCGGCGGGGAAAGTGGGAAGCTTGGAGGACCCGTTCCCTTGCTCGTCTTTTGATGAGGGGGACGGAGGCGACGGCCTCAAGGCCATGCCTTGCTCGGCCGGCGGCGACTTCGAGCACCACGACGAACCTACGCGCTATGCACGACAACAGGAAGGCAATGTGGCGTGCTCACCGAGGGGGTACGACGACGGCTCGGCTCGCAGAGAAGAGGAGGAAGAAGGACGACGACGATGCGGGCTCGGAGCAGAGGAAGAGGAGGCGTGGGAGCACCCTGTCCGAGGCTTCGGCGCGGACGAGCTTGTCGATGACGGGGGGCCTGGCCCCTCCTAGCGACGTGAATGAGCTGCAGGGACGATCCCCAATCCCCACGACATTCTGGGCACGGAGGAGGGCCGACGGAGACGCACGGACGTCGACGAGGAGGACCGGCGGGGCTCTTTGAACTAACTCTCGCTCTGAACTTACCTGAGGAGAAGGAAGGGAGAAGAAGGGAGAAAGGAGCGAGAAGAGGAGGAGCGGCAGCGGCGAGGAGGAACAGGGAACCCTAGGGATCCGCATCCTTTTAAAGGGCCCATCCTCGACGTCTGTGAGCTCCTCTCACGGCGTCGGTGTCGAGCTCTCTCTCTGCGCTCACTCCCTGAACCTGACGGAGCAGCAACGGAGCAGTTGACCGTCTACGAGAGGGAGTTGGGCTGCGACTACGCTAGCTGGGCCGTGCGAGGGAAAAATAGGCCCAACTCCCGCTCTCTCACTCACAGGAAAACAACAGAGGGTTTTTCTTTTAAATAAAAGCCCAGACAAGATAAAACCACAACAGAAAAAGAAGGAGTTTTCTCCCAAATAGAAAATATCTTTTAACTCAGAAAAATGCAGGCTATTTAAATAAAATGGTTAGGGCATTTTTATGACTAACAAATATTTTACTTAACATAAAACTAGATAGGTTGCAAAATTATTTGAAAGGGTGAAAACTCCAATCATAACAGCAGGATTAGTTCTTGACATCATAGTAGAAAATTTAGAAGATGATCAACGATTTTTAAGAAGGAAAATAACAAGCAATTATTTGACAAGTAGGAAATTTGAATGGAATAAGAGAGAGAGAGAGGAAAAGCTTGGAAAGGGGAGGAACTAGAGTAACACCCCAACAAGGCACACATCCATTAACCACATCACACCTCACATCACAACACTTCACAAGCACAACCAAGGCAACAATATTTATGCAATTGACATGATGAGCATGATGGCATGATGCATGATGCATGAGATGGAAAATGGCAATGAAGCAAATGGTAAATCATACCAAGCACAAGACAACATAGAGGTTCACAAGAGTACATGACCATAAATGGCAAGGGTAGCACCAAGGGATGAATTCAACTATTCGAATAGCCATGTCCACGGTAACAGGACGACTTGGAGTTGTACCTTGACCTGATATAACTAAAATTGTGATTAAATTGAAATGAATGTTGGCTCCAAGATTGCTTTCTCGCGGGGAGTCGAGGAAGAATCTCTGGGCGTGGTTACTTAATTAAATTTTCTACAATAATATTGTTGTATATGAGATACCATTCTACTCTCTTCTAATGCTACAAGATGTTGAAGATGATAGTCTTTGACAGGACTAGGCCTCCCCCTCATTCTTGCTTTCTGCAGTCAGTCTAGATATAACCCCATTCCTTGATACTGATGCATACTTAGCATAGTTGTGATGTCAGTGTTGCGAGTACTTTGGATGAGTACTCACCGCTGCTTTTCTTTCTCCTTCCCCCTCGATACGATTGCTACGTTCAGACGATGGAGCCCCATAGACGGAGTACGCCGGGGATGACTACTACACCACCGCTGGAGGTTACTACTATGTGGAGGCTGCCCCCGACTAGCAGTAGGATAGGAGGTTCCACGCAGAAGGACTCACCTCTTTTGATCCATGTTATGTTTGTGCTAGCCTTCTTAAGGCAAAACTTGTTTAACTTATGTATGTACCCAGATATTATTTGCTTCCGCTGACTCGTGCTTGTCGAGCTTTGTATTCTAGCCCTCGAGGTCCTTGTCTTGTAATATGAAGTTGTATGACTTTAATTTGTGTCTAGAGTTGTGTTGTGATATTGATCAGTGAGTCCCTAATCTTGGTCGTACGCATTGCGTGTATGATTAGCGTACGGTCGAAATTGGGGATGTCACATAAGGTATCAACTGTGGTTCACAAAAGTAATATTAGAGCACCTAAGCCCTCTAAACAAATTAAGGTAGAACCTAGTATTGTTATGGTTAAAGATATCTTGGTAGAAAATATTGATGGGCATGTCATTTACTTCTGTGACGAAGCTGCTAGAATTGCTAAACCCGATGAAAAAGACAAACATAGACCCGTAGTTGCCTTGCCTATTGTCTCAGTCAAAATAGGAGATTGTAGTTATTATGGCTTATGTGATTTGGGTGCTAGTGTGAGTGCTATTCCTTTTACTTTATATCAAGAAATTATGAATGAAATAGCACCTACTGAAATAGCAGATATTGATGTTACTATTAAACTTGCTAATAGAGACACCATCACACCACTTGGGATTGTTGGAGATGTTGAAGTCTTGGGTGGAAAAATGAATTACCTACTGATTTTCTAGTTCTTGGTTCCCCACAAAATGAATTTTGTCCCATTATCTTTGGTAGACTTTTCTTGAACACTGTTAATGCTAAGATAGATCGCAAAAAAGCAACTGTCAGTGTTGAGTTTGGTGATGTGTCTCATGAGTTTAATTTTTCCAAGTTTAGTAGACAACCTCGTGATAGATAATTACCTAGTAAGGATAAAATAATTGGTCCTGCCTCTATTGCCATTCCTCCTACCGATCCACTAGAACAATATTTGCTAGATCATGAAAAGGATATGCACTTGCGTGAAATAAATGAAATAGATAATTTTTTCTTCTAACAACAACCTCTACCGAAACACAATTTTCCTATTGAAACTCTTGGAGGTCCCCCCCACCTAAAGGTGATCCTGTGTTTGAACTAAAACAATTGCCTAACACTCTGAAATATGCTTATCTTGATGAGAAAAGATATATCCTGTTATTATTAGTGCTAACCTTTCAGAACATGAAGAAGTAAGATTATTGAAAATTCCGAGGAAGCACTAGGCTGCTTTTGGATATACTCTAGATGATATTAAGGGCATTAGTACCACTCTATGTCAGCACAATATTAATATGGAACCTGATGCTAAACCTGTTGTTGATCACCAATGACGATTGAATCCCAAGATGAAAGAAGTGGTAAGAAATGAAATAGTAAAGCTTCTGGAAGGAGGTATAATCTATCATATAGCTGATAGTAGATGGGTGAGTCCCGTTCATTGTGTTCCTAAGAAAGGAGGTATTACTCTTGTTCCTAATGATAAAAATGACCTTATTCCATAGAGAATTGTTACTGGCTATAGGATGGTAATTGATTTTAGAAAATTAAATAAAGCTACTAGGAAAGATCATTACCCCTTGCCTTTTATTGATCAAATGCTTGAAACATTATCTAAGCACACGCTCTTTTGTTTCTTGGATGGATATTCTGGTTTCTCTCAAATACCTGTGTCACAATCTGATCAAGATAAAACTACCTTTACCTATTCTTTTGGAACTTATGCTTATAGATGTATGCCTTTCGGTTTATGCTATGCACCTGCTACCTTTCAAAGATGTATGGCTGCTATATTATCTGATTTTTGTGAAAAGATTGTGGAGGTTTTCATGGATGCTTTCTCCGTTTATGGAACTTCTTTTGATGATTGCTTAAGCAACCTTGATCGAGTTTTGTAGAGATGTGAACAAACTAATCTTGTCTTGAATTGGAAGAAGTGCCACTTTATGGTTAATGATGGTATTGTCATGGGGCATAAGATCTCTGAACGAGGTATTGAGGTGGATCAAGCTAAAGTTGATGCAATTGATAAAATGCCATGTCCTAATGATATCGAAGGTATTCAAAGTTTCCTTGGTCATGCTGGTTTCTATAGGAGGTTTATTAAAGACTTCTCAAAAATTTCTAGGCCTCTTACTAATCTGTTACAAAAGGATATTCCCTTTGTTTTTGATGATGATTGCATAGAATCCTTTGAAACACTAAAGAAAGCCTTAACCACTGCACCTATTGTTCAACTACCTGATTGGAACTTGCCTTTTAAAATTATGTGTGAGGCTAGTGATTATGATGTTAGTGCTATTCTAGGACAAATAGTTGATAAGAAATTAAATGTTATCCATTATGCTAGCAAAACTCTAGAAAGTACCCAAAGATATTATGCTACTACTGAAAAAGAATTTTTAGCAGCCATGTTTGCTTGTGATAAATTCAGATCCTACATTATTGATTCCAAAGTTATTGTTCGCACTAATTATGCTGCTATAAAATATCTTATGGAAAAGAAAGATGCTAAACCTAGACTCATTAGGTGGGTTCTCTTGCTTCAGGAATTTGATTTACATATCGTTGATAGGAAAGGAGTTGAGAACCCTGTAGCTAATAACTTGTCTAGGTTAGAAAATATTCTTGATGACCCACTACCTATTGATGATAGTTTTCCTGATGAACAACTAGCTGCAATAAATGTCTCTCAAAACACTCCATGGTATGCTGATTATGCCAATTACATTGTTGCTAAATATATTCCACCTAGTTTGACATACAAACAAAATAAAAAAATTATTCTATGATTTAAGACATTACTTTTGGGATGACCTACATATTTATAAAGAAGGAGTAGGCAGTATTATTAGATGTTGTGTACCCAAGCATGAAAATGAACAAATCCTACTGAAATGTCACTCTGAAGCTTATGGAGGACATCATGCTGGAGATAGAATTGTTGATAAGGTATTACAGTCTGGTTTTTATTGGCCTACCCTCTTCAAGGATGCTCGTAAGTTTGTCTTGTCTTGCGATGAATGTCAAAGAAGTGGTAATATCAATAAGCGTCAGGAAATGCATATGAATTCTTCACTTGTTGTTGAACCATTTGATATTTGGGGTTTTGATTATATGGGACCTTTTCCTTCCTCTAATGGGTCTACTCATATTTTGCTTGCTGTTGATTATGTCACTAAGTGGGTAGAAGCTATTCCAACTAGTGGTGTTGATCATCACACTTCCATTAAAATGCTTAAAGTTATTTTCCCAAGGTTTGGAGTCCCAAGATATCTAATGACTGATGGTGGTTCACACTTTATTCATGGTGCTTTCTGTAAAAATGCTTGCTAAATATGATGTTAATCATAGAATTGCATCACCCTATCATCCTCAATCTAGTGGTCAAGTTGAACTTAGCAATAGAGAAATAAAATTGATATTACAAAAACCTGTTAATAGGTCTTGAAATAATTGGTCTAATAAATTAGGTGATGCACTTTGGGCCTATAGAACTTCTTATAAAAATCCTATGGGTATGTCTCCATACAAAATGGTATATGGGAAAGCTTGTCATTTTCCTCTAGAGTTAGAACATAAAGCATCCCTGTCGTGCCTTGGTGGAGGGTGCCCACCTCGGGAACCTTCCTGACTCTGTTTTTATTTCATTTGCTTGGTTTCCAAGAATAAAAATTCTCTATATATACCCCCGATTGTTTTGACCACCTCATTGCAAGATTTTCATCTGTTCTTGTTTCGTGTTGTTTTCTTGTCTGATCTAAATCTCCATCGCTTCACCAAGTTCCCCCAAGGACAATTTCTTCGAGAAGGTTATCAACCCGTACATTTCGGAGGTGATGAATCACCCTCAAACCATTGAGATGCGCGAGGGGGTGCTCCAGATCCGGGATGTTCAGGTGCCCAAGAAGACGGGAAGTGTGGAGGCTAGGCTAGAAGCGGTGGAACAAGACATCTTCAAGTGCAAAGGGATGGTGGAGTGTGGACTTAGTGACAAGCACTCCATGCTCACGGAATTCGCCCATGATCACATGGTGGATGTCCAGTCCATGCAAAACATCGTCTTCAACTTCAACGAGCAAATGAACTTTGTGCAGAGTCAAATTTATGATCTCCAAAATCAAGTTTTTGAGTATGAGGCGAGATTTAAAGGTATAAAATTAGCTGCCAATTGCAGGACTCAAGGGACTCAAGCCTCAACTTTTGATGATAAACCCTTGCCTTGGAATCCGTAGGATAAACATACTACCGCCTCATCACCACCACCTACATGATCACCACCACCTTCATCATCACCACCACCAAAGGATACTTGAGTACACGGCTATGGGCACTCCCCTTAGCTTGAGCCAAGCTTGGGGGAGGTGCCCCGATATCGTATCACCATCACTTTCTACCTTTGCTTTCTATTTTCGATCCTTAGCCCTTTCATGATTTAGTCAAATAAAAGTTTAGTATGATCTATTTTCGAGTGCTAGTTGTGTGATCTATCTATCTAGGTAATCGAGTGAGAGTTATATAATAAAGTTTAGTTTGAGCTTTTGCCCCTTTACTTTCTTGTTGCAATCATGATAAAAGAAAATAAATGAAAAAGATCATATGCTAATCTTATGGTGAGTAATGACATCACAATAAAGAAAAGTATAAGTGGTACAATTTATTGGAGATTGGTAAACATAGCATTAGTCAATGATGCAACTCATGAAAGAATTAATTAGGGAAGAGAAGATTCACATGCAAATATACTATCATGGACATCTTTTATGATTGTGAGCCCCCATTAAATATTATATGCCAAAATTGTTAACGTTGGACAAGGAAGACAGCGTAATGATTTATGCTTGTTCACATTCACATACAAGTCATATTGTCATAGATCCTTCAACAGGTGGTGCTTGCCCAATATCTTTGCTAGCCAAAAAATCCGCACTAAGTAGAGATACTACTTGCGCATACAAAAACCCCAAACCCAAACTCATATTTCAGAGTCCACCATACCTAACTATGGATTGAATAAGATCGTTCAAGTAAGTTGTCATCGGTGCAACAAGGCAATAAAAATTGATTCTAAAAGTGTTGGATCAATTAGTGTAAGAGAGAATTGAGCATTGCACGAACTTGTGATGGCAGAGTAATAAAAGTGACAGACTGCATAATAAAGGTTGCTATCACAAGAGGCAATGCAACGTGACATTCTTTTGCGCTAAGGGATTTGGCATACAAACTAAAAAAGTGTATGACAACCTCTGCTTCCCTCTGCAAAGGGCCTATCTTTAACTTGTAAGTATTTACTTTTATGCAAGGGTCAAAGTAATTCCTCTCTATTCCTTTTTATTTTTCTCCTTTGGCAAGCATCATATGGTGAGGAAAGATCTAGGCACATATGTCCAATTGGATATGAGTGAGCATGAGTTATTATTGTTGACATCACCCTTGAGGTGAATCCGTTGGGAGGCAAACTATAAGCTCCTATCTTTCTATGTGTCGGATTGAAACTTTTTGCTCATGGGTATGTTGTGAGTGTTAGCAATCATAGAAGACTAGATGATGGTTGAGTATCTGGACTTGCCAAAAGGCTCCTACATGAGACCCTTTCTGAAAATATGATGAATTGTAGTTGCAAAGTTGGCTGAGAAGATAGTTTGTTGGTTACCAATAAGGTTTATGCTTTGTACTTCTATGTTGTGATGGATTGTTACTTGCTCATAATAAGTTATATGATGTTGTTATGAATAAAAGTTTTATGAGAAATTTTGATGTTAATTTTTGTTGCTGTTAAATAATAAGCATGATGCTACCATGTCCCTATTTTGTTTTTATCGACACCTCTCTCTCAAACCATGTGGGCATGTTCTTGAATATCGGCTTTCGCTTGAGGACAAGCAAGGTCTAAGCTTGGGGGAGTTGATATGTACATTTTGCATCATGATTTACTATGTTTATTTATAATGTTTTTATGCATAATAATGCTTTGGGGAGAAATTCTAATGCCTTTTCTCTCACAATTTGCAAGGTTTACATCAAGACGGAGAATGCCGGCAACTGGAATTCAGCACCTTGAAAAAGCACGTCAGAGATACCTATTCTGCACATCCCCAATGAAGCTAAAAATTTACGGAGATTTTTATGAAATAAATAAAAATTACTGGAGCTGAAAACTACCAAAGAGGGGCCACCAGGTGGCCACCCTCCACCAGGGCGCGCCAGGCCCCCTAACCGCGTCCTGGTGGAGGGTGGGCACCCAGGCCCACCTCCGGAGCCCATCTTCTGGTATAAATTCCCAAAAAATCTAAAAAAATTAGGAGAGTACTTTCGGGACGAAGCGCCGCCTCGAGGCGAAACTTGGGCAGGAGCACTTTTGCCCTCTAGCGAGCAATTCCGCTGGGGGAACTTCCCTCCCGAAGGCGGAAATCTAAGCCATCATCATCACCAACAACCCTCTCATCTTGGGGAGGCCATTCTTCATCAACATCTTCAATGACACCATCTCATCTCAAACCCTAGCTCATCTCTTGTGTTCAATCTTTGTACCGAAACCTCAGATTGGTACATGTGGGTGACTAGTAGTGTTGATTACCTTGTGTAGTTGATTATTATATGGTTTATCTGGTGGAAGATTATATGTTCAGATCAATTATGCTATTCATTACACCTCTGATCTTGAGCATGCATATTATTTGTGAGTAGTTACTTTTGTTCTTGAGGTCACAGGGGA
Source organism: Hordeum marinum (assembly GCA_022496015.1). NCBI lineage: Eukaryota > Viridiplantae > Streptophyta > Magnoliopsida > Poales > Poaceae > Hordeum > Hordeum marinum. The sequence goes on from CM039675.1 coordinate 166,722,358, forward strand.
AATCATGTTGCAAGTACTCATGTGAATTTGATATGTGTTCGATATTTGGATGATATGTATGTTGTGATTCCCTTAGTGGTGTCATGTGAACGTGGACTACATGAAACTTCACCATCCTTGGGGGTAAGTGAATGCATTGTGGAGTAGTTATTAGATGATGGGTTGCTAGAGTGACAGAAACTTAAGCCCTAGTTTCTGCGCTACTTCATAAGGGGCTGATATGGGTCCACATGTTTAATGTTATGGTTTGTCTTCATACTTTTCTCGTAGTTGTGGATGCTTACGTGGGGGTTAATCATAAGTAGGTTGTTGGTTCAAGTAAGAACAACACCTAAGCACTGGTCCACCCACATATCAAATTATCAAAATAGCGAACACGAATCAAACCAACATGATGAAAGTGACTAGATGAAATTCCCATGTACCCTCAAGAACACTTTGCTCGTCATAATAGATAGTTTTGTACTGTCCTTTGCCACAAAAGGATTGGGTTACCTTGCTGCACTGTACCTAGTGTTACCGTTACTTGCTCATCACAAATTACCTTGCTATTAGAACACTTACTACTTACAATTTCAATGCTTGCTAAAATTACCTTGCCGAAAACCGCTTATCATTTCCTTCTGCTCCCCGTTGGATTCGACACTCTTACTTATGGAAAGGACTACGATTGATCCCCTATACTTGTGAGTCATCAATTCTCCAAGGAGATCACGGGTTTTCTGTGGTTGAGTTTATTCCAACACGGCGTGTGGTTAGTTTGTGATGGATGAGTTGGAGCACCCCTGCAGGGTTTAATCTTTTTGAGAAGCCGTGCCCGTGGTTAAGTGCCAACTTGGAATTTGTTTAACACCTGGTTATAGCAAACTTGAAATAAACTCGAATACAATACGCAAACCATGTGCGTGGTCATGATTATCTCTGCTCGTGAACATGAACCGAGAGAGAACATGGTGGGGTTATGATTGACGCAAGTAGGTGTTCAGGATCACTTAGTGATCATACTAGTTCCCATCTAATATGTGTAGGCCACCATATTTACTTCCTGTTCTCGTAAGTTATCCACTCAAACATATGCTTAGAAGCTTGCTACAACCTCGCCACTTAACCTTCCTCACCCAAATGGCTTACAAAGTTTCGGTACCCTGGTACAAGATTGCTGAGTCCGTGTTGCTCACAGATTACAATCCTACAGGTACAGGTTCGATGATGTCTATCCTGTTGAGGCATCGCATGTCCAGTGGTAATTTGATGAAGAACGTGGATGGATGTATGTTATGTATCCCGATGAGTAGAGAGGAAACATGGTCGTGTTCCTTGGATAGCAAGGCAGTCTCATTGCATCCTTTATCATTTGCTTTCGTCCGTAGCCGGACCATACTTTATGGATGAATGCATGAATGTTTATGTGACATTGTAATTTAGCATGTGGCGAGTGTAAGCCAACTCTTATACTTTTCTTCTCAATAAATGTATGCGATGATTCTGTACTTGCGAAATGACTAGATGCGCTTATATCCCCATCGAGGCCCTCGTGCCTTAATTGTGATAGTACCGCATCTTGGTTATTACAAGTTGGTAACCAAAGTCATACCGGCCATAGGAGCCCCTTTCTTGATCGAACTTGGCTGAGTCGAGTCTAGTGAAAAACTATTTTGAGTCTATTTATATCGGAGAGTAGGTTTCTTTTACTCCTCTTCTATACTCGGGTGAGGTATTCGACTTAGGAATTTTGATTCTACTCCTCTTATCGCTCAATTTTTAAGGATCACGCGGGTATTTTGGAAACTATATGATGGCCGATGTGACAAAGTTTTGTCTTGGTGCCTCCTATTATCAAGGAGTGGAGTTCCTGGGCATTGTGGCCACATCGTTATCATTCAGTTTCCTTAGTATCTCAGGATGGAGGATGTTCGAAATTGCTTCAATAGTATTTGTGGCGAGAGGAGTTTGGCGTCACCCAGTACTGGGGAGAACGTCTAGATGTATTGTGATTACGAGGGTATGAGGTAGACGAACTTGCAGAACTTCTTGGATATGTGTTGAAGGTTGTAGGTGCGGTCATGCAACTGATGACATTGAGAAGGTTCCTGGACCTGCAACCTGATTACATAACCGAAAAAGTATTGCGGAAGTTCTTAGGTGGGAATTCTAGTAGCTACCTAGGATCATCTTCCGACAGATATATAAGGGTATACATGTGTTCCGAGCACATCTTAGCTCAATACCTTGTTGTGAATATTCAAGTGGCTTCAAGATCTTATGATGTTATCACGAACCTGAAAAAGGCGTTCTTACTAATTTTTAGTTTGAAGGAAATTGATGATATTCCATTGCAAATTTCTTTCAAGCCATTTGATTCGGCTTATTTCAATCATCTTTGTCAATGGTGTGCTGATGTTCTTGTCCATATTCAGGATGGCTCCAGCAACTCGTGGACATCTGAGGCGTGATGATGAGGATCAGTCTAACCCTCCACCACCCCACCTCCTCCTCTAGAAGCTTGGCAAGGTGTGATGGCCGCAACCAATGCGAATACGCAGATGTTGCTTAGGTTGTTGCAAGAGAGGGATCTGGGACAACTAGGTCATCAAGGGAATTTCCAGAATCAGCCTCAGTTCACGACTCTCAACTAGTTCCTCACCAATGAACCCAAGTCCTTCACTTGTTGTGAGCAGCCTCTTGATGCGGATGATTGGCTCCACGATATTTACAAGCATTTTGAGTGCAGCAATGTCAGGCATGCGGACTATGTCAGGTTCGCGACCTTCCAGCTCAAGGATCAGGCAGAAGATTGGTGGTAGTAGTACAAGGATTCCAGGGGTGATCGTGCAATCAGCTGGGATGATTTCTGCCATGACTTCAGAGCTCATCCTATTCCGACAAGCTTTGTTGAGGAGATGCATGAGAAGTTCGGGAATGTGAAGCAAGGAAGCAAGTCTATCTATCAATATAACATTGAGTTCTAGAATTTGGCCCGCTATGCTAAGCAAGATGTTCTGATGACAAGTGCAAGATTTATTAGTTCAGAGGTGGTCTCAAGGATGAACTTTAGTCGGCTCTAGTCCTGCACGAGCCTCGTGAGTTTGATCAATTCTACAACATGGCTCTAAAGTTTAAGGCAGCTCAGCTCAGGTTGGAGAACTCAAGGAAGCGATCCAGGGACTCCAACTCTTCTTCTTCTAGCTCTCAGATTGTTCCTAAGCAGCAGAAGCATTGGTTTCCTCCTCCACCTCCATTTCGTCCTCCTCAGCAGCAGAAGCAACATGGTTTTCATGGTCCTTCCCACCCAACCAACCCAGGATTTCAGCAGAGGCCCCAGGCACCCAAGTCAGCAAATGCTCCTCCTCCAAGCAACTTTCGTCCGCTCTCAGAGGTTACTTGTCACAAGTGTGGTAAGAAGGGCCACTACTCAAACAAGTGCACCACCCAGCGGCGTCTTCCGCATCCTCTTCCAGGCAATGCTATGGTTAGGCACAACCCCAAGTTAGCAAGAGTGAACATGGTCAATGCAGCCGAAGTAGAGGATTCTTCTCAAGTGATTTTGGGTAATCTCTCGGTTAATTCCATTCTTGCAAAAGTTTTGTTTGACACTGGTGCATCGCATTGTTTCATGTCATGTCCTTTTGCATCAAAGCATAGTTTTACCATGGAGTTTTTACCAAATGCATTGCAAGTTGTGTCTTCGGCAAAGCATCTCAGCTCTAATATGGTGGTGCTGGATGTCTCTATCAAGATGGGCAACTATTCCTTTCTGGCCTCTCCAATTGTTCTCGGGAATCCTGATTTTGATCTCATTCTTGGCATGGATTTTCTTGATATAAACAAGGCTTTTGTTGATTATGAAGCCAAAGAAGTCCAGTTGACTCATCCTTCGTAATACGTGATCATTTTCGCTGCTCGCGATGACATGATTTGTCTCTTTTATCTCAATGAGAAGGGTGAGATGTCAGTCATTTCTCAGATTCCAGTTGTTTTTGAGTTTGAAGATGTCTTTCGAGAAGAATTGCCAGGAATGCCTCCTCCTCATCTAGTAGAGTTTGTGATTGAACCCGAGCTTGGAACTGAACTAGTGAGAAAGCGTCCTTATAAGCTTGGCCCCGAAGAGCTGAAGGAATTGAAGAAGCAGCTGGATGAACAAGAACGTATGGGTCTGATCAGACCAAGTTCTTCACCATGGGGTTGTGGTGTTCTGTTTGTCGAGAAGAAGGATGGCACAGAGCGACTTTGTTTTGATTACCATCCATTGAATAAGAAGACAATCAGGAACAGGTACCCACTCCCCAACATCAATGAGTTATTTGAGCAACTGAAAGGGGCCCAGATTTTCTTGAAGCTAGATCTTTGCATGGGCTATCATCAGATTTGCATCCGTGAAGAGGATATTCCAAAGACTGCTTTTAGGACGAGTTTTGGCTCTTATGAGTACACCGTCATGTCCTTTGGTCTCGCAAATGCACCTCCAACCTTCTCTAGATTGATGAACTTTGTCTTGTCTCCCTATAGAAATGAGTTCGTCTTGTTGAATTTGGATGACATTCTTGTATTCTCGGAGACAGAACAAGAGCATGCAGAGCATCTCCGACTTGTGCTTGGCAAGTTAAGAGATCATTGACTCTATGCTAAGTTCTTGAAGTGTCAGTTTTGGATCAATGAAGTGGTTTACCTTAGGCACATCATCTCTGCCGAGGGCATCAAGGTGCACCCTGAGAAAGTTGAGGCCATCTTGAAGTGGGAGCCTCCTCAGAATGTAAAGCAGCTTCGTAGCTTCCTAGGGCTTGCAAGTTACTACAGAAGATTTGTGGAGAACTTCTCACAAATTGCTAAGCCCCTGTCCAACCTCCTTGAGAAGAGTGTCAAGTATGTGTCGTCTCCTGAGTGTGAGGTGGCGTTCAATACACTCGAGGAGAAGCTAACTTCAGCTCCAGTTCTTGTTCCTCCCAAGCAATCAAAGCCTTTCCAAGTGTTCTGTGATGCTTCCCTCCAAGGTCTTGGTGGTGTTCTCATGCAAGATAAGAAGGTTGCTGCTTATACCGCGCGCCAGCTGAAGCCTAGCGAAAAGAACTACCCCACTCATGATCTTGAGTTGGCGGCAGTTGTTCATCATGTGATGACGTGGAGACATCTATTGTTGGGAATACCAGTTGAGGTGTTCACCGACCACAAGAGCTTGAAGTACATTTTCACTCAACCAAATCTCAATCTTCGGCAAGCACGTTGGGTGGAAATGATGGAGGAGTACAATCTGAGCATTGAATATACTCCTAGAAAAGCAAATGTCATTGCAGATGTACTTAGCCGAAAGGCGTACTGCAATAGTCTTATCCTCAAGCCTCTTCAATCCGAGCTTTGTGAAGCTTTCCGCAAGCTCAATATTCAAATTGTTCCTCAAGGGTTTCTTGCCAATCTTCAAGTCTCTCCGACTTTGGAACATCAGATTTACCAAGCTCAGCTTCTTGATGTTGTGGTGAATAAAGTGAAGAAAGGTGTGGCCAAGAGCATTCCAAAGTATAAGTGCTTCCGTGTTGATGACAAGGACACCTTATTTTTCAAGGATCATCTAGTGGTTCTCAAGGGAGAACTCAGGAAAGTTATCATGGATGAAGCACATAATTCCCTCCTCTGCGTTCATCCAGGCAGTTCCAAAATGTATCAGGATCTCAAGCAAACCTTCTGGTGGACTAGTATGAAATGCGAGATTGCTTAGTTCGTGAATGAGTGTGATGTTTGTCGCAGAGTGAAGGCAGAACATCAACGTCCAGCAGGTCTCCTTCAGCCTTTGCCTATTACAGAGTGGAAATTTGATCATGTTGAGATGGATTTCGTCATTGGGTTTCCTAAGTCCAAGAGAGGTAACGATGCCATCTTCGTGGTTATCGACAAGCTCACCAAGTTTGCCCATTCCTTCCGATCAAAGAATCTATCTCGGCAGCTCAGCTGGCAGAGTTGTACACTTCAAGGATAGTTTATTTACACGGTATTCCTCAGCTCATATCCTCAGATCGTGGAAGCCTCTTCACTTCCAAGTTTTGGGATTCCTTCCAGACTACGATGGGTACCAAGATCCGTTTCAGTACATATTTCCATCCTTAGACTAGTGGTCAAGTTGAGAGAGTCAATCAAATCCTTGAAGATATGCTCAGAGTTTGTGTGATTAATTGGGAAGTCTGCCTCTCGCTTGCAGAGTTTTCATGCAACAACAGTTTCCAAGCAAGTTTGGGCAAGGCCCCATTCGAGATTCTCTATGACAGGAAATGCTGCACCCCACTCAATTGATCTCAAACCGGTGAGCGTCAAATCCTTGGGAATGACATGATCACTCAAGCAGAAGAGATGTTCCATGTCATTCTTGAAAATCTCAACGCAACTCAATCCCGCTAGAATAGCTATTATGATAACAAACATCGTGACGTGTCCTTTCAGATCGATGATTTTGTCTATCTCAGAGTGTCTCCCATGAAGGGCACTCAGTGCTTTGGCATCAAAGGAAAGCTCGCTCCTCGCTTTGTGGGTCCTTTCAAGATTGTGGGCAAGAGGGGAGACCTTGCCTACCAACTCGATATTTCTCCCAATTTCTCAAATGTGCGTGATGTGTTTCACATCTCTTAGCTCCAGAAGTGCTTCAAGACTCCCAAGCACACCGTTGACCTCCAAGACATTGATCTCCAAGATTACCTATCCTATCATGAGCATCAAGTTGCTATTCTTGAAGAAACTGAGCATAATACCCACAACAAATCAATCAAGTTTCTCATGGTGAAGTGGTCACATCACTCCGACAAAGAAGCCACTTGGGAAAGTGAGGATCTTCTCCGTTCCGAATTTCCCAAATTCTTCCATTCCTAGATCTCGGGACGAGATCCTCTTGTAGTGGAGGAGAGTTGTAACAGCCCGAGAGCATTCCTTCCAACCTTTCTAATATTCCATGTGGGAAACTTCATGTTGTGACCTTGTGATTTGAGTAATATATGTTGCTTCATGACATCCCTCATGCATCATGTCATCATGTTCATCATATCAAAGTGCATCATACCTGCTTGTCATGCTTGCAATGTGGTGATGTTGTGAGTATGTGTGTTGTGGGGTTGGTGTGAAAAACCTTGGTGCAAGACCCCTCCTCAATTTCTCTAAAAACTATGCCACATCTCTTATTTTTCCAATATTGCAACATGTGGTGAAATTCACTTGCTTATTCTTGTCTATAAAATGTTTCACCTCTTCCAAATATTCTGTTCAGAATTGTTTAATAGCTCTTATTCTTGTTTGAAACATTTTGTCTTCTAGATCTTTCCAAAACACATTCCCATGTAATTTATATGTGTTTTATTTAGTTGCTCTAAAAATTCCAACTCCTTTTTTATTAAATGGAGTACATTTTTTAGAGTACAAATATATTTTATTTTCTGTCCCAAAAATCCCTCTCGTTTCTCTGTGTTTTCTTGTTTTCTCTAGTTTAAAGTAAAAGAAATGCTTTTACCTGAGAGAGAGAGAGTGAGCAGAGCCCAGTTGGGCCTTGCCTCCCTCGCAAAGAGCCCAGCAGCAGCAGCCAGCGCTTGCCAGAGATCCCACCAAGCTTACAGTGCGTTTGCATCTTCCACCTCCTGTACGACAGGGCATCCAGGGCGCCACGTCGACCTTCCGGTCGATTTGACAGCCGGAGAGCGCCTGAGCCGCCTATTTAGCACGTCCTCCGTGCCCTAGGGTTCCTCTTCTGTCCATTCTTTCCATCTCCTTCCCTCCCTACCGCCGGTAAGTCTCTCCCGTCGCCACATCAACTCCATGATCTCCATGCTCTGGCTGAGCTCGAGCTCATGATCGGGGTAGCTCCTGGTCATCGTCTCCTTCCTCCCCGATGGCGTGGATCGAAGCCCTGGAACTCCCTGTTGTCTCCTTCATCGCCACGTGTCGCCTCTCGGACCGGAGCCCCCCTCGTTGTCGTCTTCCTCCCTTGCGTCCCGGATCAGGACAACACCGGCGACCAGGAGGACCTCGTCGTCGCTATGTCGCCTCCTCAGCCACCTCTTCGTGTCCTTGGGCACCCCGGTGAGCACCTCTCCTGCCTTGTCGATCCTTGCCCCCCGTTAGCTCCGTGTAGGCGTTGCACTGCTTGCGACTACATGCTCCCCGCGCTCTGTGCGGTAACTCCGAATCTTCTCGTCAGAGATAAGCATTCCGGGTTCCTTCACGATGTGGCTCCTCCTGCCTGTCTAGAACTCGCCCCCGTAGCTTCCTAGAACCGCATCGCTCGCCCCTACTCGCTAGGTAATCTACAGCTCCTCTGCTCATGCCACACATCCGAGCGGAACCCGAGAGTAGCAAGCTCCCGCGCCCTGCTTTGCCATGCTTGCTTCGCCGCACTAGCCTAGGAAATAGAACCCCTCGGGATCCCGTGCCTCCACCGGTGGCCAGTCCCTTCGGCGAGTGTCACCATCGCCGCCGACGATGTCGTCGGTCTCTTTGTCATCGGGGCAGAGGGAAGACCGCTCCTTTTCTGTATTAGTAGCGCTAGCCCCTCCATCACCCAGAGCTGAAGCCCCAGCCTAGTGGTAGCATCCCACGCTACTATAGGGAGACTCGGGTTCGATTCCCACCCCGGACTCCTTTTATCAATTTGACTTGTTAGGCACTGACAATGGGCCCTAGGCCTACTGGTCATCCCCTAGGGCCCTGGTGGCTATGCCATGTGGCCCTCCCTTTTTGTGTTTTTTTGTTTTATGTGCATTTTGAGATATTTCCTTTTAAGGAAATTGCCAGATTTGTTTCCATTTCTGTCCATAAACCTAGCACATGACATTTTTGGCATATAAGTGATATTAAGTGAATAGGCATATTTTGCTTTGGTGTTTGTGGCTGTTGTGCCCATAGAAGTATAGGTGTATGATAGGTGATTTTGGGGTACAAAAATGCAGTGAATCCAATGGTGGTATTGGATTTTACATTTTAGCAAATTTGTAAAAAGCGTTGTGTTGTGATATATGCCATTTTGTGTTTTCCACACAATTTAATTCTTGCAATGTTTAATAATCTTTTCAACATGGAATATGTCCATTAGTGTGTTCTCTAGACCCTGGTATTTTTGCTTGCCATGATAGATCATGTTATGAGTGGGATTCTTGATGTCAACATGCCTCCAAAATTCTGTTTTTCAAGTGCTTGAATTTCTCCGTGTTAGAGTCTGCTATTATGTTGCCATGTGGTCTTGATGATTCCCATGTATATGTTGCTCCTTTGTGGTTGGTCCAGTAACATGGATTGTAGAGCAAGTCACCCCCTATCATCATGTGCAATTGGTTTGCCAGTAGGAGCTTTGCATCCTAGTTAATTGTCCTGTCCAATATGTCAATCTGTTAAAAATAGCACTGTTGCACCCCCTTGAATTTCTCTAAGTCTGTCAATTTTGATATCTCAGAATGCCATGTTGTGAGGATGATAGCCATGGATATATGCATATTATGATGTTGCCATAATGTAATTAGTTGTATTACATGTTGTCCTCTATCAACTTGTTAGTGTTCATGCCATGAAATGCCCTCTACCATATATATGTGTTGTTGTCAAGATGCTATCATGTTAGATCAAATCTGTGAAACTGGAATTTTCACCAAGTCCCTAAAAATTGTTTCAACATGACATCTTGTGAGCTCCATTGCCATTGATCCATGCTTCCTTTCATGTTTCTGTACATAGATGAATTGTTGAGCATGCTTTATATTTAATGTACATGCCTTTGTTGTGATTGGAAACTTGCTATAGCTCTGGGTATATGTGTTACAAGATGATATGTTGCTGTTTGTGGACAAATTGTTTGTTGGATTCATTTGTGACTCATGGGAGCTATACTCCATTGTTTTGCATGATCGTTGGGTCTATTCTTGGTAGATTTTCATTTCCTATCCAGTAGCATCCTTGGAATACCAAGGAATAGCCCATGGCCTTCCTCCTCTTGTATTTGTCTTCTTCCTCCTATGTTCGTACCTTGCCGTGAGCGTACCATGAGCTTCGTTACTCCGTTTGCAACGTTCTACATATGCATTTGCATCGATTTTACATGATGCATACATATTTTCCATGTTCATGCATGTTCAAACAACTAAACAAGAGGTTCTATCCATAATACTAAACAACTCAATATTTGCATGTGAAACATGACTAGCATAGGTTTGCCATGTTATTCGCATCAATATGATCATGCATCATCTTTGTTACGCATTGCAATTTGGTTGTATGTTTATTGGTGTTGTTTCTATTTGGGTAGACCCGAATGTCGAGCCTAAGTACGAGGATCCCGGAGAGAACGTCTACGAGGACCCAACTTTGTATCCCCTTGAAGACCCAACAGGCAAGATGACCGTACCCGAATCCCGACACTATTTTTGCTTTGCTAGATGGAGTGGTAGACGTCAAGAGACGTGGGGACCGGATTATCCTGGTCAATCTGGTACTTGGGGACTTAGTCATCAATGTTATCAGCGTGTATACCCCATAAGTAGGCCACAATGAGAACACCAAGAGGGAGTTCTGGGAAGGCCTGGAGGACTTGGTTAGGAGTGTACCGTTTGGCAAGAGGCTCTTCATAGGAGGAGACCTCAATGGCCACGTGGGCACATCTAACACAGGTTTTGAAGGGGTGCACAGGGGATTTGGCTATGGCATTAGGAATCAAGAAGGAGAAGATGTCTTAAGATTTGTGTTAGCCTACAACATGATCGTAGCTAACACCCTCTTTAAGAAGAGAGAATCACATCTAGTGACTTACAGTAGTGGATAACACTCTAGCCCGATTGATTTCATCCTCTTGAGAAGAGAAGAGAGGCCTGCATGCCTAGACTATAAGGTGATACTTGGAGAGAGTGTTGTCCCTCAGCATAAGCTTGTGGTTGCTGACCTCCGCTTTCGGATTTGTGTCCAGTGGGACAAGGGTGCCAAAGTCACTAGAACGAAGTGGTGGAAGCTCAAGAGGGGAGGCAGCTTAGTCTTTCAAGGAGATGGTCATTAAGGAGGGCCCTTGGGAGGAAGGAGGTGATGCAGACAACATGTGGATGAAGATGGCGACTTGCATTCGTAAGGTGGACTCAGAGGAGTTTGGAGTGTCCAAGAGAAGTAGAAGAGAAGCTAAAGATACCTGGTGGTGGAAAGATGATGTCCAGAAGGCAATCAAGGATAAGAAAGATTGTTTTAGACGCCTATATCTGGATAGGAGTGTAGACAACATTGAGAAGTACAAGATGGCAAAGAAGGCCGTAAAGCGAGCTGTGAGTGAAGCAAGGGGTCGGGCATGTGAGGACCTCTACCAAATGTTAGACACGAAGGAAGGCGAAAGGGACATCTATAAGATGGCCAAGAGCCAAGAGAGGAAGACGAGGGATGTTAACCAAATCAAGTGCATCAAGGACGGAGCAGATCAACTCCTGGTGAAGAATGAGGATATTAAGCATAGATGGAGGGAGTACTTTGACAAGTTGTTCAACGGGGAGAGTGAGAGCTCTGCCATTGATCTGGCTGACTCCTTTGATGATACTAGCAGGCGTTTTGTGAGGCGAATCCAGGAATCGGAAGTCAAGGAGGCTTTAAAGAGGATGAAAGGAGGCAAGGCGATGGGCCCCGATAGTATCCCCATTGAGGTGTGGAGAGGCCTCGGGGACATAGTGATAGTATGGCTAACCAAACTTTTCAACCTCATTTTTTAGGCAAACAAGATGCCAGAAGAATGGAGATGGAGTATATTAGTACCAATCTTTAAGAACAAGGGGGATGTTCAAAGTTGTACTAATTATCGTGGAATTAAACTGATGAGCCATACAATGAAGCTATGGGAGAGATTCATTGAGCACCGCGTAAGAAGAATGACAAGCGTGACCAAAAATTAGTTTGGTTTCATGCGTGGGAGGTCGACCATGGAAGCCATTTTCTTGGTACGACAACTTATGGAGAGATATAGGAAGCAAAAGAAGGACCTGCATATGGTTTTCATTGACTTGGAGAAGGCCTATGATAAGATACCGTGGAATGTTATGTGGTGGACCTTGGAGAAACACAAAGTCCCAACAAAGTACATTACCCTCATCAAGGACATGTGCGATAATGTTGTGACAAATGTTCGAACAAGTGATGGCCAGACTGACGACTTCCCAATTAATATAGGACTGCATCAAGGGTCATCTTTGAGCCCTTACCTTTTTGCCTTGGTGATGGATGAGGTCACAAGGGATATACAAGGAGATATCCCATGGTGTATGCTCTTTGCGGACGATGTGGTTCTAGTCGATGAGAGCCGGACGGGGGTCAACAAGAAGTTGGAGTTATGGAGGCAAACCTTGGAATAGAAAGGTTTTAGACTTAGTAGGACTAAAACCGAGTACATGAGGTGCGCTTTGAGTACTACTAGGAACGAGGAGGAGGAGGATGTTAGCCTTGATGGGCAAGTGGTGCCTCAGAAGGACACCTTTCAATATTTGGGGTCAATGTTGCAGAAGGATGGGGATTCCGATGAAGATGTTAACCATCGAATTAAAGCCGGATGGATGAAATGGCGCCAAGCTTCTAGCATTCTTTGTGACAAGAGGGTGTGTAGTGACCCGATCTCAAGGGATCGGAGTCTCTGTGCTTAAGTGTCATCCCTGGATCGGTATGCTGACACACACAGTACTTGAGGATTTACAACAGAGTTCAATCACACATTTATTACATCGAGAATCCTCAAAGAGTATTTATTACAATAATGAGGCCTAAGGCCAAGTAAAACAAAAACATGCGGAAGCAATAAAGGTAATGAGTCTATCAACTCCACGAGCAAGCTGAGTGCAGAACAACGACCTATCGCACCTTATTTGTTGTCGGACAAATCTAAAACATGATAAGTTGCAGCCATGTAGGTCAGTACATGGAATGTACTGGCAAGTCACATCATAAAGTGTAATGAACCTACATAGTACATGCAGTTTGGCTGGTGGAAAGCTCTAAGTTTAGTTTTGCATAAAGCTAGTTTTTTCCTATCAGAAATGATTGCTCTACTTCTACAAATATCATAAGTCTGAGATGATGCCCATCTCAATCATTCCAAAAATTTATACCCAATTGATTAATTAAGAGTGATGAGATCTCCCTACATTTCCACTACTAAAAGCTCAAGTTGTCCATGACCGGGGACACGACTAATCGATTAGGTTTTAACTCTGCAGAGGTTGTGCACTTTTCCCCACAAGACTCGACCACCTCCTTGATCGGAAGATCGAGACATAGTCTTTCGATAGCATTTCCCCTAACCCACGGATAGGCCAGTACACCTACATCATCTACATCTGCTAGCCTATCCCGGAAGAGGTCACACCACCTACTCAACTAAGCCAGAGCCCATATTGGCTTGCGGCTGCACTCCCATGGATTCCCATGAATGCTCCCACTATACTTCGCCACCATACAAACCAATTTCCACCCAGGTAGTTCATTAAAGTTGGTCCTAGTTACTACTTTTTCACTCACATCTCAAGGTGATAACACTCCCCAATCCACGTCTACTATGGCAAAGCACTATAACATAACACGATGGCGACAAAGTTTGTATGGTTCAGACCTTCCTCAAATGAACTACTGGGTGATAGTAGCTCTAACAATTATAAACTCCTATCATGCACTCCTACATCAAAGGACTAAGTGCAAAAATAAAACATAGGTAAAATTGATATGATCAAAATGTAACTTGCCTTCGTGCTGGGAGTGAAGTTCTAGCGAATGATAGTACTCTGCTTCGCACTCCGGACAATCTATCGCAAAGTAAATAAAAACACACATAAACATGCATTCATACAATTCAAAGACATGCAACAAAAATATTTGCAAAAGCCCAATAAAAATCCAACACAAGTCATTAGCATGAAAATTTTCAAAGTGTGATTAGTGTTAAAAATTCGTGACGTGCACTAGTGTTCCTACAAGGCATCCTAGTAAAATTATGGTGAACCGAAAATAATGGTCTAGAATATACTGTGGCAAAAGTTCATGTCAAAGGATTTGGTTCGTGTGACATGGTGCAAAAAGAATCACTTCGAACGGGTATACCGTTTGAAAGATATGGCCTAATGAAATTTAAATTCAAATCTGAAATAAATTCAAATTTGAACTTGCAAAAATCTGCAACTATGGGTTTTCTTTTTAGGGCTATTCGAGACGAAACTTTAGCCGCTTGTTTCATCTCGTTTCGACCTACGGTTAAAAAGTTACGGGTGTTTGAAGTTTTGAATAAAATCTGGAAAAAAAACTGCTATAGAATATTTTCTGAAAACTCTAAATTGTGGACGTTCGCGGCTAGAGCACCAAGTGAATGACTCTGATTGGTTGGCTATGTTCGCTGCGGCTGCTACGCGACGAACGTTCATAAACTAGGCAAATCACCGGTTCGGCTAACTAAAAGAACAAACCGACGTTCGTTTTAAATAAACCGCACGGTTTATATTAAAACGCGGTTAACCGCGTACCGGTTCGGTCTAAATAAAAAAAACTAAAACTAATCTACGTACGGGCGAGCGCTTACAGAGAACAGGCGCTGGCCTCGGCAGGAACTTGGCGTCGACGGGAGCAGCGACTCCGGCGATCTCCGGCGCGGGCGAGGTTGTTGGGCAGGTGCGGCGTGGCAGGGGCGACCGAGCGGTGGTGACAGCGGACGGCGGTGACGACCGGAGGGAGTGGAGGGAGCGGGCAGAGCTCCTGTGCTCCGGTGAACTCTGGCGACGCATGTCATCGGGGTGGCATCTCCGGGGCGTCCTAGGGCAAACGAAGATGTCAGGGAGGTGCGCAATGGCATGGGGATCCGATTCCCTTAAAGAAAATAGGCCATGGTGGCTCACCAGTGCCGCAGTTTTCCGGTGAACTGACTTGGCTCCGGCAAGATGTGAACGGCGACTGCGGCGGCTATGAGCGGCGAGCGGAGGTGCGGGTTGGCTGAATGGAGAGAGGATGTCGAGGGGCTTTTATAGGCGCGGCTAGGAGGGTTGGGGTCGCGGGATAAGGCTTATCCCTGGAGCTTCGGTCCGGCCGGTGCGGACGCGCTCGGCGCTGGCGTATCTCGCTGGAGTTGCGGGAGGTTGGAGACGATGGGGGCCCCACCTGACAGGCTGCGAGAGAGAGATTAGCGAGAGAGAAAGAGACGTGGGGCTTGAGAGAGACGAGCATGTGACGGCTTGGTCGCTGGGGTTGGGGTCGGGTGCTGGCTCCTGGCAGCGCCAGGAAGGAGCGCTCGCTCCCCTGGGTCGAGCGGAAGGCTAGGCCATCGCTGGCCAGTGTGCCTGGCTGGGCCTCCTCGGGTGCGTGGGTGTGTTGTGTTTCTCTTTTTTTTTGAAAACTCTTTTTTTCTAGATCTGAGAAAAAATATATATAGGGTACTATATACCAAAATGATCAGAAAGATAAATCCTAAAGCATGAACTTTTTTTAGAGTCAAAATAAAAACTTTATAAAAACATTATTTAAAGAAAATCCAAAATGAAACCAAATTTGACTTTCAAATAAACTGGCACTATTTTCTTCTGACCTTTGGGGTGTCATGTTACCTCCTCTCGTATTTTTTTTCAAAGTATTTTGTCAGGTAATGGAGTAAACTCAAATGCCAAAGTCAAATAAAGAAAATTAAATATACTTGCCACATTCATTTCAATCATAATGCAAAGAAAATACTTTCCCACTCGTATATATATATAGTTTTGAGGAAGTCATATTATCCCCTCTCTATGATTTTATGTGAGTGGAAAACTTGAACATCATAAACTCCAAATGCAATAAAAATATGACATGCAATATGATGATTCTATTAACATCCTAATTTAACAAAATTGGGATGTTACAGGGTGCCACAAAAGTTAAAAGGAAAATTCTATAGGACGGCAGTTCGACCCGCAATGTTATATGGCGCTGAGTGTTGGCTGAGTAAAAGGCGACATGTGCAACAGTTAGGTGTAGCGGAGATGCACATGTTGAGATGGATGTGTGGCCACACAAGAAAGGACCGCATCTGGAATGATGATATACGAAATAGAGTTAGGGTAGCGCCAATTGAAGAGAAGCTTGTCCGGCATCTTCTGAGATGGTTTGGGCATATTCAGCGCAGGCCTCCAGAAGCCCAAGTGCACAACGGACAGCTAAAGCATGCTGATAATGTCAAAAGAGGCCGGGGTAGACCGAACATGACATGGGAAGAGTCCGTAAAGAGAGATCTGAAGGATTGGAGCATCACAAAAGAACTAGCCATGGATAGGGGTGCATGGAAGCTTGCTATCCATGTGCCAGAACCATGAGTTGGTCGCGAGATCTTATGGGTTTCACCTCTAGCCTACCCCAACTTGTTTGGGACTAAAGGCTTTGTTGTTGTTGTTGTTGTTTGTAGATGTCTCTCTCTTATCGTTATGTTTCGTTACCTACCACTTACATGTCAAGCCTCCTAAATTGCCATGAAAGCCTCTAACCCCTCCACTACCTAGCAAAACCTTGTTTGGCTAAGATACCGCTGCTCAGCCCCTCTTATAGCGTTCTTAGATGCAGGTGCATGTTGTTTCCATGTGATAACATGGATGTCTGGAGATATCATAATATTATTGCTATTTAACTTAATGCACCTATATATCTTGGTGAAGGTGGAAGGCTTAGCCTTTTGCTCGGTGTTTTGTTCCACTTTTGCCGTCATACTTACTTGTTACCGGTGTTATGTTCCATATTTTGCCCTCCTAACATGCTCGGGGTTGTTATGGGGATCCCCTTGACTATTCGTTTTAGATTAAAGCTTGTCTGGCAAGATCCAACTTTGGTACTATATTTGCTTAACAATCTAATTAAAATGCATGGGGCTTAGCTACCCTATTGATAATTAATAAACAACCCGATCCAGTGCTCCTCATGAGTGTTGGTCCAAACCGGGCTGCCTGCGGGGCCGCCTCGAGGAAACTCGGGTATTAGTTTTTCATCGTAGCTAGTCCCATCTGTTAGTGCCATGAGAAAGAGATACGCATGGCTCCTATTGGTATCTGGCCTTTCGGGTGGTCTTGCTGGACTTGTTTTACCTTTCTCGAATGTCTTCTGCGTGGGACTCCGAGTACACTTTGGGCTATCCCGAGTTGAGGTGTTCCAACGGAATCTCCAAGGAGATCACGGGTTTTCTGCGATCGAGGTTATTCTAGCGCGGCATGTGGTTAGTTTGTGATGGATGAGTTGGATCACCCCTGCAGGGTTTAATCATTTTGAGAAGCCATGCTCGCAGTTACATGGCAACTTGGAATTTTGTTTAACACCCGGTTATAGCAAACTTGAGTTAAACTCAAATAAAATACAACAACCGTGTGCGTAACCATGATTGTCTCTGCTTGTGAACATGAACCGAGAGAGAAGATGGTGGGGTTATGATTGACATTGTTGGTATCAAAACCGGTGGATCTCGGGTAGGGGGTCCAGAGCTGTGAAACTAGTATCGATGGTAACAAGGGACGAAGGAGACGATGCTTACCCAGGTTTGGGCCCTCCTATGGAGGTAAAACACTATGTCCTGCTTGATTATATTGATGGTATGAATGTTACAAAGTTGATCTACCTCGAGATCTAATACCTAAACCCTAGATGAGTTTCTCTGCCCTATGATCTAAAACCCTCCCGGTGTATATAGACACCAGGGGTTACCTAGGGTTTACACATGGTAGGTCTCCTGCCGAGGATGTTGATGTTGATTTGATCATCTTGACTTGGAGTGCACGACATGCCTTCGGGACTTCCTTCTATAATGAGGGCTCTCGATGTATCCGACCCCTCCTGCAATGATCAGAATGCGGCCCATCAAGCCGGCTTATTAGGAGATAGGCCGACTCCCCGAGGACCCCTTAATCTAGGACTCCCTCGGTAGCCCCCGAACTGGCCCCCAATGCCAAGGGTCTCCGCTCTGGTAGCTTCATGTGATCAGAATCTTTGGCTTGCGGGGTGAGTTGTTCTTCCCACTAATGATCAGCCAAGACTAGTTCGGCTTCCAACGAGGCATAATGTTTCCGATCATATGACCGTCTGGACACCATGAATTGCCTAATCCCGAAGGCTAAACGTCAAAGTGTAAATAGTGTTTTCTGACAACCTTTTTGACGAAGGGTCGCGGCCCACCATTAAACCAGTTGTGAAAACTCGATTCGCGGTTAGAGGCCGTTTTTTTACATTAGCACGACTAATCAATTCTTAAATCACGCTCCATTTCACAAGGGATATGATTAATATCTTAACTTAATTAAGGCGCGTATAAAGGTACGTACGTCTTGGGAAGGGGAGAAATTTGTGGTGCAGTAAGGGAGGCTAATCGGCGGCACGCCCCATAAAAAGGGAAAAAACCCAAAGCCTATTCACTCTTCCATTCGCATCCTCTGCGTCCTCAATCTCTTGAAGCTCCTAGAGCCCAGATCCACTTCTTTCTCGACTTCTCCTCCGAGCTTAGCCATGGCGGGTTCGGGCTCCAACGACAAATGGGAGGCCTCTACGGTCACATACCAGGACATCCTGGACCTGAAGCAGGCCGGCTACCTCCCCGCCAACGTCTTCCATCGCGCTCCAGAGAAGAACCAGGTGGTTCCCACCCCTAAGCTAGGCGAGAGGGTGGTGTTCGTCCCCCACTTCATCCGGGGACTGAGCTTTTCGCTCCACCCCTTTGTCAGGGGTCTCATGTTCTTCTATGGATTGGACTTCCACGACCTCCCCCGAACTCCTTCATGCACATATCGACATTTATCATCGTCTACGAGGCCTTTCTGCGAGTCAAACCACACTTCGACCTGGGGCTCAAGGTCTTCAACGTCAAGCCGAAGACTGTTACAGGTGAGCATGCAGACTACGGGGGCGGTAGTTAGCAAACTCCCCCGCGTCGGATGGCCGCCTGGCACCTTCATCGACACCATCAAGATTTGGCAAAAGGAGTGGTTTTATATCACCAAGCCAAGGGAAGAAGGTGAGGTTGCTCTAGCCGACTTCAGATCTGGACCCCCCAGAAGATTTACCTCATGGCTTCGGAAGGGCCTTGACTGGGGGTCAGATGCGGAGGTGGACAAGCTGCAGAAGTGCATCACCTTGATGATCAAGGCCAAGATCGAGCTGGTTAATGCGGTACATATCATGCTTCGACGCCGCATCCTTCCCTGCCCGCGCCGGGACTCCCCCGTGTGGGCTTACAAGCTTGATGATGATCCTACCATACGTCAACTCTTCCGCACCACTCCGGAGAGACTGTGGAAGACGCTGTTCAAGCCCCAGAAGAGTTGGCCAGCCGAGAAGGAGGATTCGGGCCTACACGCCGATAACCCTCCTACCCAGGTATGATATAATTTCGACCGATCGGCTCTGTTTTTCGACAAAAGGACTAAATGTGGTTCCCCCTATCTTTGCAGAAATGGTTGAGTGAAGCTACACGAATCAACTGCCCGACACCATAGCCTGAAGACCCCAGGTCAAAGCTGTTGTTGGAGATGCTTGTCGTGGCGCCATTCAAGGCGTCAGAAAAGAAAGAGAAGAAGAAGAGAAGAGAAGGTCTCTACATAAGAGACCAGTCGGACGCTGTGTCCGAGGAAACCCATGCCTCCTCTAACCATGAGGAAGAGCATGAGGACGAGGAGGAGGGGGATTCACCCCCTCACAAGAAAGAGGGCGGTGTCACCGGACACCGCGGAGGAGGTACCTCCTCCTACCCCGAAGATGGCACGTTGGCCAAGGTTGGTCCTGCCCAATGACAGTTCGGACTCGGATGCCGAGCCTGAGGATTTCGAGAAAGTTCCTGATAGCAACCTAAGGTTCAAGCCCCCATCTCGAAGGCAAGAATCCGAAGACTCACTGAGCTATTTATGCCAAGTTTTTAATGTTATTAATGTGTGAGCGCCTTTTGATCTGCAGCCCACCACACGTTCTCCCCACGGACCAAGTTTTGGATGGGGAGACTCCACCCGCCGAGCTAGCAAAGAGTAGGACTGTGTCGCATCCCACACCTTCAAGGGCCGCAAAGGATGCTGCGGAGGTGTCAACCCGCCAGGCTCCTTTGGAGCCGAACACAGGCGGTGGGGGTGACGATGTCATGGCCGAGGTTAATACCTCTGCCACCGAAGACCGGGAGGAGGAGACCCTCCCGGTCACTAAGGAGACCAGACAACGGGATGTCTAGTCCCCTCCAAGGACATCTCTGGAGTGCACCATGCGTCCGGAGCTACCGGTTCAATCCCCGGTTAGAGATTGGGCTAACCAGTCACCATCAGCGCCACCAATGACTGGGTGGCCAGTCATGTAGGGGGCTTTATCGAGCGCCTCCATCTCTAAGGATCACCGCATCCTTATGGGTGCGGTTTTTCAAGGCATTCCATTCGTTGATAGCAGACTAAAGGAGGCCTTCAATGGTCTCTTGACCGGCTTCTAGGTGAGACACGTAATGTTCTTTTCCTAAAGTTTTAATTTATTTAGGTTTGTGCTATCGTTATATGTATAGCAGCCCCCAAGCCTTGGGTGAGTTTAGAAAAACTCACCTGGGGGTCAAATACAAAGAAATGACCAAACAATGTATGAGACATTATTCATCCCATAATGTTCTAACAACCCTTAAGAGGACGAAACATAGGGTCATGTTCTTGATAGTTCGGGGTTTATATAAACTAATAAATATTTATTATTTGTAGGCCTCGTCATCAGCGGCGGGCGTTAATGCCGTAGAGGTCGGAAGCTCAAGAGCTCCGAAGAGGAGCTTGACGCTCTGAACAAGAGGTTCATTGAGGCGCAAGGTAAGCAGAATTGTAATGTCCTAGTTATTCGTCATTAATTCTTCACATTGTTGACTTAATATAATTATATGTTCATTGCTTACACAACATCGGCAAAGGAGGTCGAGAAGCTCAAGGCCGAGCGGCGACAGATGAAGCAAGAGGCCGTGGACGAGAAGGCAGCAGCCGTGCTCTCCACCTTAAAAACCATGAGCGAGAAGCATGAGGCTCGAGTGGGGGAGGTTCAGCAGGAGCTCAAGGACGCCAGCCAAAAATGTGAGGACCTTGAGGAAAAGGCCAAGGAACAAGCCGTCGAGCTATCCGCGCTGAAAGCCAATATCCAGAAGGAGCGAGTGGACAGGCGGTTCTTTGAAGAACAAATTTGCCAAGTCAATGCTATCATAGATGGTAAGCTGTATTTATTGCAGTGTGCCTTTGGTGATAGAAGGTTCACATTGCTCACCCAAGTGTGGCATTCCTCAGGTGCCTGTTCGGACCTTCTAAAGAGTGTAGCGGACGCGAACCAGTTCTACGCTTTGCGAGAAGAGGGAGATGAGGCTCGGCTCTTTTGGGCGCAATTTGAAGCCCCCGAGCGCTCTCCTCTCCTCATCGAGCAGATGAAGCAGCTGATGGAGCTACACCAGGTGGCAGAGCCGGCCATGAAGGATGTCTGCATCCGGCTATGGCCCGACGAACCGTTGTTGAGCAGCTACTTCGGCCTGGTGCGGAAATTGAGCGACACTGCACCTCGGATTGACGTGCTAAGGCGATCTTCCTGCATCGAGGGAGCTCGGATGGCCTTTACAAGGGCCAAGATGCACTGGTCGGGGCTTGATCCGGCAAAGATAGCGACCGCTCTTTCGCCCCCTGGAAAAGAGCATAGGTGCCCTAAGCGATATGTGACAGCCCAAGTGGTGTCCCTACCTTTTATGGCATGTATCCCAACCTTGTGTCATGAGATATGATATGAATTGCACCTTGTTATCCATGAGTTGTTTTGCATTCATGCATCATATCATCCATCATAGCATTCATCTTGCCATGATGGTTTTCTTGTGTCTTTGAATGATGTGGTGGCTGTGAGTGTGTCAGGAGTTGTGATGTGGTTTGTTAGTGGTTGGATCATGTGTGCAAAACCCCTTCCTTTCCCTCTCCTTCTTTTCAACAAAAACCCCAACCTAATGCCTTTTATTCCCATGTTGTTTTCATAGAAGATTTAACTTGCAAATTAAAATGTTTAAAAATGTTCAAGAGGTAGCCCTATTCATATTAATAATTTTGAGTATGGTTGTTTTGAGGTTTGAAGTTTGTATGCTTTTGTGTTTTAAATAACAGAGGGCTGCCTATTTAAAATATTAGAAATTACTTGTCCTAAAAATCAACTTAATATTTTTATTAAATAGTGCATATTATTTTCTTTACAAAAGTATTTTCTTTGCCCAAAAATCCTTTTTATTTTTCTCTGGGGTTTTCTTTTCTTTCTGTTTTGTTTGAAAAGGGAAAACCCTGTGGTTTTCTTTTTCCAGAGAGAGAGGGAGCCAGGTGGGCCATGTCTCTCCCGCGCCTAGCCCGCTCGGGGAACGGTCACCTGCTCCTGTTCCCCTTTGTCAGGTTTCAGTGAGAGAGAGAGCCGCTCCGCCGTCCGCCTTTTCCGTCGCCGTCGCCGTTAGCTCGTGCCTATTTAGCCTCCCCTCGGCATGTGTGCCCCCTCGCCTAGGGTTCCTCTCTCTCCCTCCGCCACTGCAACACCCATCGTCTCCTCCATCTCTCTCCCTCCTTGCTTCTTTCCCCTGTCAGGTAAGGGTTCAGAGAGTTCAGAGAGTGCAGCAGAGTAGTCATCGGCGACCAGCTCATCGTCTCCATCGGCGTCGTCGCCGTTCATGGCGTCCAGGAGCTCGGGGTTCGTCCCAGCATTCGATCCCTACCGCTAGGAGCCCCGGAGAGGCTCTGCAGTGATGGCTTCATCATCGTCTTCGCCGCAGGGTTCCGCTCTGCCGTCTTCTTCCCCTGCTTTGACTCCGGCGTGCGTCTTCGACCCCTCCGTCATCTTCGTTTCGACCGGCTCATCGTCGCCTTCCCCTTGGTGAGTAACCGGTCCCCACAGCTCCTTTCTTCCCCGCGTAGGTCGCCGTGTAGTTGCCGCCATTGTCCGTCGCTGCCGGTCGCGAGGTAGGAGCTTGCAGCTCTCCTCCTTCCTCCTCATCGCAAGGTGAGTAGGGGAATGGGACCCCGGTAGTTCCCGCTTGATGTGTGCCCATACGCGTTGCCGGACCTGCCCTGTAATCGCCGGATTTTGCCGCCGCCGTTGCTTTGTCGCTGTGTGTTCTGCGGTTCAGTTTCGTTAGAGTAGAGCGCTTGTGCGTGTGTATTAGTGCATCAATGCCCCTCCTCTGTTAACATTCGTAGTCGATAGCAGAGTGGTTGGCACTCGGGGAGACAACCAGGAGGTTGTGGGTTCGAAGCCAAACCCCTCCCCATTTTTAGTTTCTTTTCTTTTCTTTTTTTCTTTTGTTTTCTCCTTGCCATATGTATGTATGTATGTGTAGGGGTTTGTTTCCTTTTTTTCTGTTGTTTAGAGTGTGTGTGTAGTGTGTGTGCTTGGTGCATACACATAGGTATGTGTAGGTGTATGTATGTGTTGTGAGTGATGTGCTCATGCATACACACTCATGTATGTGTGTTTACTTATGTTGTATATAGGCAGGGTATTTGTGCGTGTGTGTGTGGCTGTTTGCACCCATGTGGTGAGTGCATATGTGAGTGTATGGCTAGTGTGTGTGCCCTATGTATGTGTGTGTGCATGTGAGTATGCATATGTGCATGTGTATGTGAGTGGTAGTGTGTGTGTGTGTTGTAGTCCTATGCATATGCATACGCATATATGCACTTGTGCATATGTGTGTGGATAACCACCCATACACATGGGCATGTATGTGAGTGTATGTGCCTAGTGCACTTGTGAGTGTTGTGTGTGTATGTGCCATATGCTTATGCATACATGGTGCATGTGTGTGTGTGGATGGACCCCCCCCTTCATGGGTGGTATGTTCATGGTGGTGTTTATGCTCATATGCCCTAGTGCATATATAGAGCATGTGTGAGCTTTCTTGTAGTGGTGTGAGTAGAGTGTATGTGTGTGTGGGGGGACTAGTGGGTTTCCCCACTTGACATACCCCTTTGGTGGTTATGATTGTTTGTAGGTTTGTAGTTCATCTCCATGTTTAACTAAGTTGCCAAACCTGGTTAAGATCTTTATGCCATGTTCAAATTGGAGTTATGTATCACTTATGAGAATAAGTGGTAGTTTTGCTATCTTCCTTGTGCCTTGTTGTTTCACATGAGCATAGGAGTGTGACACATTTATTTGGGGTAGAAAGAGCCAATGAATCCATTGGTGCTTTCAGATTTCACTTTTGAGCAAGTTCATAAAACTTCCATTTTCAGCTGTGATGCTACTTTGTCATTTTGGCATGATTTAATCCATGCTTGCTTTGGGGCATGTGCCAACTAGGAAGTGCTAGTGTTTTACATCTATTATGCCATGTTATTTTTGTTTAACATGAGAATCACCCATATAAGTGGGAAACATGCTTCTAAGTAGCCAACTTAATGTTTCTGTTTCAGCATGCTAAAAACTACTAAGTCTGAGAATCTGCTGTTATTTTTATGCCATGTAGAGTGGTTGGTATCTTGTGATGTGTTGTGAATTTGCTCATGCTCGGTGTTAGATATTTGAAGTAGATGTTGTATACTCCCATCCTGTTAATCTTTATACCAATATGTGGTCTCTAGCATATTTAACCACTGCTGTCAACTTGCTACTTTATTAACTCAGATTCCAGAAAACTATTATTTTCACTAAGTCCCAGAAAACTGTTTCATCATGTCAACTCGATAGCTTCATGCTTATTGATGTGTGCCTCCATTGCTGATTGTGTAGTTGGATAAGTTGATGTGTGTGTTCTGTTGATTCTTTCAGTATCTTGTTTGTGGCTGTAGGTTTCCTGTATCTCAAGTTGTGGGCTGTGTAATTTGCTATGTTGATTGATTTTTGAGTCTATTGTGGTTGGTTTTTCATTGCCTAACCAGTGGCTACCTTGGAATGCCAAGAATCAGCCCATGGCTTTGTTGTCTTGTGTTTGCCTTCGTACCTTGTCGTGAGCGTATCGTGAGAACCGTAACTCCGTTTCTCGCGTTCTTTATATGCATTTCTATCGATTTTGCATGATGAATACATATTTGCCATGTTCATGCATGTTTAAATAACTCAACATCAGGTTATGAACAGATTCATTAATAAACAAACTCTGCATGTGAAACATGACTAGTTTTGGGTTGCCATGTTAAATTCTTGTAAATGAATCATGCATCATCTTGGTTGTGCATTGCACCTTGGTTGGATGTTTATTGTTGCTGTTTCTCTTGGGTAGATGCGAGTGTTGATACTGAGTACGAGGACCCAGGAGAGTACTACTACGAGGATCCCGCTACTTGTTCTACTAAAGAACCAACAGGCAAGATGATCGTACCCGGATCCCGATACTATTTTTGCTTGCTAGTTTCTCGCTCTTATTGTTACAATTGCGCTACCTACCACTTGAATACCAGCCTCCTAAATGCCATGACAGCCTCTAACCTCCACATCCTAGCAAACCTTTGATTGGCTAAGTTACCGCTGCTCAGCCCCTCTTATAGCGTTCTTAGTTGCAGGTGCAGGTTGTTCCATGTGATAACATGGATTTGGATATCACAATAATATCTATTATTTAATTTAATGCACACATATATCTTGGTATTGGTGGAAGGCTTGGCCTTTTGCTAAGTGTTTTGTTCCGCTGTTACCGCCATAGGTTCTTGTTACCGGTGTTATGGTTTCCATATTTTGCACTCCTAACACGCTCGGGGTTGTTATGGGGACCCCCTTGTTTATTTGGTTGAGATTAAAACTTGTATGGCAAGACCCAACATTGGTATTACATTTGCTTAACAACTTAATAAAATTTGCATAGGGTCTTGCAAACCCGTGGATAATTAATCAACCACCGGGCCAGTGCTCCTCATGAGTGTTGGTCCAAATTAGAGCACTGTGCGGGGACAACCCAGGACAACTTGGGAGATTTCTATTAGGCTACCGTACACTAGCTTATCCGTCGTGTCCTGAGAACGAGATACGCGGCTCTTATCGGGTTCGTAGACACGTTGGGTGGTCTTGCTGGATTTGTTTTATCTTTATCGAGTGTCTTGCGTGTGGAGTCTGACTTTCTTCGGGTTTTCTCAAGGTGTTGGAATTCCTTTGGAATTACCTATGATGACCACGAGATCCGTGGTCGAGGCTATTCCCGCGGAGTGTGGTTATTTGTGATGGACTAGTTGGAGCCCCCCTGTAGGGTTAAATCTTTTTGAGAAGCCATGCCCGCGGTTATGTGGCAACTTGGATATTTGTTTAACACCCGGTTATAGTAAACTTGAAGCAAACTCTAACTAAAATACACCAACTGTGTGAGTAACTGTAATCGTCTCTGCTCGTGAACATGATCCGAGAGAGAACACGGTGGGGTTGTGATTGACGTAAGTAAGTGTTCAGGATCTCATAGAGATCATACTAGTATCGACCGTTCATCGTAGGCCACTCATATTTATTATCTTGTTGCGTAAGTTAGCCACCGTAAATGCTTAGTGCTGCTACAAACTAAACACTTATCACATCCTAACCTTTAAGCTTGAATAGTCTCGGTACCCGGGCGCTTGATTGCTAAGTCCTTGTGGCTCATAGATTCCTACAACCCTCCAGGTACAGGTATAGATGAGTACGTGCAGGATGATCTTACCCAGCTCCAGTGGGAATATGATGAGGAAAGGGGCAGGATGTACGTGACTTATCCGGATGAGTAGAGGACCATGGTCGTGATCTTTGGGATAGAGAGATAGTATCATTTGCATCTGTTTTATCATTTGATTTCGTCCGTAGTCGGACCCTGTCTTCATCTTGATGATTTGAACTCTGAGTGGATTGTAATTTAGCATGTGGCGAGTGTAAGCCAATCTTGTATACTCATCTTTTCAGTACTGTATGATGTGATGATACTATACTTGCTAATGGCAAGATGCGCCTCTATCCCTTGCGAGGCCCTCGTGTCTTAAAATGGATAGGCGTGCATCTTGGGCATGACATGATACTTCTTCGTAGTGATGGAGGGTGCTCGAGCGATAGAGGCTCAATGCTCGAAAGATAACGTTTATGAATAAGCACATTGTAATATGTCCAAAGACCTCTTAACAATTTTATGGTTATGATGCGTGGTTGATTATGTCTTTTATGTTTTGCATTCGTTATGACTCCCATGTGACCATTTAAACTGAAAGTTGCGAGTCGAGGGCTTCAGACCTCATGTAGATACTATGTGAGGTGTCTCTGCCTCCGCACTGTGACCCTTAGCCAAGCTATTGGTACCCGAAGGCGGTAGTGTGAGGGGGACAAGGCAATCAGACTATAATGCTTTATTGCTTTCACTTAGCCGTAGGAGCGTAAAAAAGGAACACGGGAGCTGATGCCTAGCCCCCAATGGTTTGTGATGTTCGGATGAACCGCAGCTAAAGCCAGCATCACATGGTTTGTATGAGTACAAAACCCATCGTATGACATAGAATAACATCTAACGAGGTTTTTAGTATAACACTTATGCTCGGATTCGCAGACCAGTTCTCGCGTACCATGACGGCCAGTTTTCGGCTTTCTCCCCTGAGGTGCCTGACCAAGCTAGCTGGAAACACAATCACAATGGTTCTCCCTTTGCCCTTTTAGCCGAACGATTGGAGCATAAAGGGGTAAACACAGGAGCCGAGCATCCCAACTATTGACCCAAAATATAGTTCGGAACCAACGCATATAAAGCGAACTCCGAGACGCCAAGCACACAATCGATTGTGCTTAGGGCGATTTTTTTAAATTCGAGCCCCCAGTCTATTAGCCAGATGCGTCGTAATGTGTACCGAACAATTTCGCGAGAAGCATTGAGGAGGGAAGAAATAGAGTATGTACCCAAAAAGATAGCGAAGCGGCCATGCATAATGGTCTTATATTTGCTCAGTAACTCTTATAACTCAAATTGCCGAAGTGACTGTTTACAGGTACTGGAAGATGAAATATAAAATTTACATGAGGGGTTGTACCAGGGGTCTTTGATGGGTGGCCTAACGTCCTCGATGTGCCCTGCCGCTCACCTGCTCATGTGCCTCCTAGGGAGTTGCATTCATTTATGGGTGATGTTGTCAGTAAGCGGACCTTGGAAGGAAAGCCTTGAGAAAACGTAGAAGTATGGATAAACTTTATGTTTTGGGAGGTCCTTGATGGTACCTATAGTATGTCCGAAGACGTGTATTAGTAGTAGTTCGGTCCAACCGAACACTTACGATTTGATGGTTGTTTCCCATTGCTACCCATGGAATCTTGAGTGCACAGTTGTGCCTTCTTGGCACGTGTTTTGCTGGCATTAGGGATGTGCAAGGGGGCGCCCCCCTATTTCTTGGGGGAAGAAGGTTTTGGGAGTTCGGGATGAAACCGAGCTCGCCTGTCAACCATACGTGCCTTTATGGCAGATTGCGGCATTTGAAGATCACCATCATAATGGAATTCGGCCGCTAGGGCCAATGCATGTTGCTCAGTTCGGAGGGAGCGCTCCGTGTTGTCGTTGACAGTAATGACCCCCTTGGGCCTGGGCATCTTGAGCTTGAGGTATGCATAGTGTGGGACGACGTTAAAGCGAGCGAATGTTGTACGACCTAGTAGGGCGTGATAACTGCTGCGGAAAGGTACAATGTCGAAGATCAAGTCCTCGTTTCAGAAGTTATCAGGTGAACCGAACACTACTTCCAGGCTCACAGAGCCCGTGCACCGAGCTTCGACGCTTGGGATCGCTCCTTTAAAGGTAGTGTTGCCAGGTTTGATCCTTGATGGATCTATACCCATCGTTTTCACCGTGTTTGAGTAAATAAGATTAAGGCTACTTCCTCCATCCATTAGGAGTTTAGTGAGGTGATATCCATCTATAATGGGATCTAGGACGAGGTCGGCTGAACCCCTATGACGTATACTGGTCGGGTGGTCACGTCAATCATAGGTGATCGGGTACGCTGACCATGGGTTATACTTCGATGCTACAGGCTCTACGGTGTAGACCTCTCGAAGGGTGCGCTTCCTCTCCTTTTTGGGTATGTGAGTGGCATATATCATATTCACGATTTTTACATCTGGAGGGAACTGCTTTTGTTCGCCATTGATCGGATCGCGGGGCTCATCATCGTCCTTGCTGCGTGGGCCCTTGACTTGCTCCTCGGTTGCGAGTTTGCCGGCCTGTTTGAACATCCAACAGTTACGTTTGGTGTGATTGACGGGCATGTCTTGAGTGCCATGCATCTTGCAAGGCCTCTCCATGATTTTATCCAGCGGGGTAGGTCCGTCGCGATTTCCTTTAGGAGGCTTCTTCCGCTGCCTGGGTCAGGAATTGCGGAAGCCGGCGTTAACGGTCGTGTCATCGGCATCACTATTGCTGAGCGATGCTTATTTTTGTTGCGTCTTGGTTTCCCATTTGTGTCCCGAACTTCGGAGGTTCTGGGGTCTTCGGGGTTGTAGCTCCGTGTTGCTAGCCAGTTATCCTCGCCCGCGTAAAAGCGGGTCATGAGTGATGTAAGGGCAGATAATGTCCTAGGTTTATCTTGACCGAGGTGGCGAGCCAGCCATTCATCCCAAATATTGTGCATGAAGGAGGTTATTGCCTCGGTGTCCAGGCAGTCAACGATCTGTTTTTTCTTGGTCAAGAACCAATTCTAGAATTTCCGAGCGGACTATCCTTCCTTTTGGACGATGTTGCTTAGGTCGGAGGAGTCCGGCGGTTGTACATAGGTGCCTTGGAAGTTAGATCGGAATGCATCATCTAGATCCTCCCATCACCTGATGGAATTTTTGGGGAGGCTATTTAACTAGTGCCGAGCTGGCCCCTTAGGTTTTAGTGGTAGGTACTTGATGGCATGGAGATCATCTCCTCGTGCCATGTGGATGTGGAGGAGGAAATCCTCGATCCATACTGTTGAGTCAGTTGTCCCATCGTATTGCTCTATGTTTAGGGGTTTAAATCCTTTCGGGAACTAATGCTGCATCACCTCATCGGTGAATCACAATGGGTAGGTAGTGCCTGTGACCCGAGCTATATCACGACGATAATTGGCGTCTGTTCTGGCCCGGTTTCGTTCCCGACCTGTAGTATTGTGGTTGAGCCAAGGTCGGTGTCCATCCCGTCTATCGGGTGAGTACCCTCTGGATCCATAGATGGATCTCGTACGACCTGTTCTATAGTCCAGGTCGTGTCGCAAGTCGAACCTGTCATCGGGCTCTATTGGATCTTTTCCCCTTCTTCGGGGTATCGTCGGCCTATAAGCAGTGTCGTCAGCCATCCTATCTCGTCGTTGAGGAGGGCGGTGTGGCTTGTCATATGGAGTATATTTGGGAGACGGCGTATCAGTAAGCTCGTCATTGAATTGTGGCGACAACCGTCGGCATGGATAGCTCTTGGGTTGGTCCAATAGACCAATACCGTATCCTTTCTCAGATGATAGGACCTTCATCCATCTATCATTGAGGTTGTCTTGTTCGGCCTTAAGCTATCATTCTTTTACCTTCAGGCATCGGGCTGTGGCTATAAGCTATTGCCCGAACTGTTCCCGATCTTTGAGGTTTTCGGGGATGGCAAAGTCTTTGACTTCCGAGATGTACTCCTCCTCGACAGGGGGAGGTAGTTGTCATCCTCGGAATCGTTTAGATCATCGGGGTTGCCCTGATCTTCCGGCCTCTCCTGGTCCTCTAGAGGATGTTCGAGAATATCCGGATCGCGAAGGTCTTCCGAGGTATCTCCATCCCCGGTGTCAGCGATAGCTTCCCTTCCCTTTTTGCCTTTGATCGTTTGCACGGCTTCTGGTGCCTTGACGGTGCTTCACCTGATTTGTCACCATTGTTTTTGGGTGTGTGCTCACGGTTATTGGCTGGAGTGTCCACCATATAGAAGTCATAGGTGGAGGTGGCAGCCCATCGCCCGGTGTTAACAGGGGTGGGAGCGCAATCTTCCTCATCCATGTATTCTGCCTCCTTGGAGGCATAGTCCAACATGCAAGTTAAGTCTTCGACAATGGCTACCAAGTGGGGGTGGGTGGGATGAAAAATTCTTCTTGACCCGCCTTAAGACTGATCTGATCATGGATCAGGGTTGGGTCATCAATAATATTTAACGACAAGATCCGATCTAGGGCCTCGTTGAGTGTGTAGAGCTCGATCGGGTCAACTCGCTCAGAGCTTTCGGATTTAACCTATGATGTGTATGCATGAGGAGATTGTTCAGCAGGAACTGGTCCCCGACCATCTGGCGCTATGGCCGGATCCGGACTAAAAGCCAGGTCAACGTCGGGGTGGATCCCGTGGGCGACCAAAAGAGGAATCCAAGGTTAAGGCCTCGGATTCTTCAGGCTCGACGGGTGAGATTGTGAGCCCAGTTAGCGAAAGATCGCTCCGAGAGTCTACGGTGAACTCTAGGTTCCCAAATCTGACCTCTTGACCAGGGGCGAAACTCCCGACCCGACAAGGACAGCCAGTCGGGTCAGCGTGTAGCACAATGATGCCGAAAGCGAAGATCTATCCGGGGACAAAGGAGTCCATGTCGCGGACTTCTTCATTGATGACAACGCGAGACATTGATTCCTTCGGCAATCATAGTGGAACTCTCAATTAAAGCACCAATGTCGGTGTCAAAACTGGCGGATCTTGGGTAGGAGGTCCCGAGCTGCGAGACTAGGATCGATGGTAACAAGGGACGAAGGAGACGATGCTTACCCAGGTTCGGACCCTCCCATGGGGTAAAACCCTACGTCATGCTTGATTATATTGATGGTACAAAGGTTACATAGTTTATCTACCTCGAGATCGAATAGCTAAACCCTAGATGAGTTTCTTTGCCCTATAGTCTAAAACCCTCCCGGTTTATACACACACCGAGGGTACCTAGGGTTTACACATGGTAGGTCTCCTGCCAAGGATGGAGATGTCGATTTCCTCACCTTGACTTGGAGTGGACGATGCGCCTTCGGGACTTCCTTCTAGAATGAGGGATCTTGATGTATCCGGACCCACCCGCGATGATTGAAATGCGGACCATCAAGCCAACCTATTAGGAGATAGTCCGACTCCCCGAGGACCCCTTAATCCAGGACTCCCTCAGACATAAGTAGGTGTTCAGGAGCACTTAGTGATCATACTAGTTCCCGTCCGTTATGCGTAGGCTACCATATTTACTTCATGTTCTCATAAGTTAGCCACACAAACATATGCTTAGAAGGTTGTTGCAACCTCACCACTTAACCTTCCTCACCCAAATGGATTACATAGTTTTGGTACCTGGGTTACAAGATTGTTGAGTCCCTATGGCTCACATATTACAATACTATAGGTACAAGTTCCGATGATGTCTATCCTGTTGAGGCGTCCCAGCTCCAGTAGGAGTTTGATGAAGAACGTGGCCAGATGTATGTTATGTATCCCGATGATTAGAGAGGCAACGTGGCCGTGTTCCTTGGATAGCAAGGCAGTGTCATTGCATCTTTATCGTTTGCTTTCGTCCATAGCCGGACCCTGCTTCATGGATGAATGTATGAATGTTTATTTGACATTCTAATTTAGCATGTGGCGAGTGTATGCCAACTCTTATACTCTTCTTGTCAATAAATGTATGCGATGATTCCATACTTGTGAAATGCCTAGATGCGCTTCTATCCCCATCGAGGTCCTCGTGCCTTAATTGGGATAGTACCGCATCTTGGTTGTTACACTCTCAACCCGATAGTGACCTTGGCGAGGCTACGGACAAGTGGTGCTTTGCGAGAACAAACACACACGTAGGGCATGAGAGGGACACAAGGAATTACCCAGGTTTGATCTACTAAGCGGTGTAAAACCCTACTTCTGCTTGTTTGGGATTAGCCTTGAGGAAGCACATGAGTGTTACAAGGTAGAAGAAGGTGGAAATGGTCAATCCTCTCTATGGTAGCAGCAATGTCCCTCTCGTAGTTCCCTTGGTCCTCTTCCACGAAAATATTGGCGGGAAAGGGTAGCCACGCGATGGCAATTCTAAGGGGGCAGACACTCAGTCTTATCATGACAAAAGGTGGTCTTCGCATGCAAAGGCACCATTCATGATGCATTGTGGGCTCGGTGATGACCTCCATCCTGACGAGACGCATCACCATGGTCTTCTTGCACCGAAATGGCAAGCTTTGGGAACTTGCTTTGGGGGAGGCAACGGGCGCTACACTTTAATCACTAAAGAGGAAATCCTCTTCGCCCGCGCCTGCTGGCACGGCCTCTATCGCCCTTGTTTGTGTGGGCACGTCACCCGCATGGTGGGTACACAATTGTGCGGCCAGCGTCCCACGGTCCCTCCAAGCGCAGGGCCCCGTGGGAAGCCGCCTTGCGAGGCCGCCTGCTGCTGAAGATGAACACCTTGAAGAGCCTCCCCTCGCGGAGAGGGGGCCTCACGAGGTTCGACCCTTGTGACGTGTCTTGAGCTATGGAACCCCTTAGTGGGCCGCGTACTAGGCCCTTTCGCCAGGTGTCGCTTCCTGGGCCGCAGGAAGACGACCATGGTACCCTGATTTCCATTAGACCGACAGTAGCCCCCGGGCCCGTGGTGCGCATGTTCCACCCATTGAGAACAAAACGGCACGGGAAAAAATGACACGGAGACTTAGTGAACTCACTTCCCCCATGACGCGTCACTCGCACGCCACCTCCTGCTTCTCCTTCCTCTCGCTCCCAAGCTCTCTTCGCCTCCATGGCTCCCGTCATCGAGAAGAACAAGGAGCCCGCAGAGGTGGCGCTAGAGCCAGTCATGAAGTGGTCTATCATCCTCAGCCGGGAGGCGCTGGACAAGGTGATCCCCATGACGGCCTACAACCACAACGAGTGGGGGCCCACAAAGATTTGGTCGGCGGCACGGTCGGCCCGTGAGCTGGAGGCCACTATCTTCCCCTTCTTCATCCACTCCATCTACGTGGCCCAGTGCCGCCCTTGTCCGACTTCTTCTGCGCCATCCTATCCCACTATTAGATCCATGCGCTCCATCATCAACCCAACTCCATCTTCCTCCTTGCCATATTCACCTACCTCAATGAGGGCTTCCTGGGGCTGATGCCCTCGTTGGCCCTCTTTTGGACCTTCTATAGCCTGTGACTGACTGCATTGAATCATCGCTAGGTGTGCCCTTTGTTCCGTATCGTCGATCGTATGGCCTCTAAGATCGCCCCCCTAAGGATCTCGAAGATGGTGGAGGGCTTCAAGGCACGTTGGGTCTCCATGGACGCTGGCCAGTTAAACCCCCTCTTCCTGGTTCCGGCCTAGCCTGCCGAGAAGAGCTCTAGATGGGAGCACGCCAAGATCGTTAGCCTAGGGATAAAGTCACTCGTGACGAGGATGAAGGCCCTGCGGGAAGCTGGCCTCACATGGGCCATGATCGCCAAGGAATTCATGCGTCGATGCATCGCCCCTCTCTAGAAACGCTCACACCCGGTGTGGACAAAGGTTGAGCATTGTCAGTCTTCATGTGCAGGTGCTCCAAAATGTTATGAAATTTTGTTAGACAAGGAAGTCTCGCACTTGTCCGAAGGCGGGTACCCACTATACCTCCGGAAAGACGGGGTCGCCATCGTGGCAATGATGTCGTGGTCCGGTGAGTGGGGGATGGTCCTCGCGGGCCATAAGGGACGTGATATGTCTCCAACGTATCTATAATTTTTTATTGTTCCATGCTATTATATTATCATTCTAGGATAATTTTTGAGTAATAATTTACCAATTTATATTATTTTTAAACACTAACCTATTGACCAAGTGCCTAGTGCCAGTTGTTGTTTTCTGCGTCTTTTTTTACTTTTTAGGTTTACAATACCAAACGAAGTCCAATTGCCTCAAAAAAAATTATGGACCAAAAGAAGACCTGGAAGCTGTGGGAGAAGACTCGAGGCTGCATGAGGGAGCCACAAGCCAACAGGGTGTGCCCAGGGTGGGGTCGCGCCCTGATGGCTTGTGCCTCCCTAGCGCCCATCCTGGCCCCGTTCTCTGGCCCATAAATTCCAATATATTAAAAAAACTAAGGGGCATCACGAAATACTTTTCTCCCGATGCAAGTCTCTGTTCTACCGTGATCCCTTCTGGAGCTCCGTTCCGGCACCCTGCCGGAGGGGGGATCGATCACGGAGGGCATCTTCATCAACCTTGCTACCCTCATGATGATGTGTGAGTAGTCCACCATACAGCTATGGGTCCTTAGTTAGTACCTAGATGTCTCTCTCTCTCTCTTGATCTTCAATACAATGATCATTGTATCTTCTCTTTGATCCATCCGATGCAATTCTTTGTGCGGTGCATTTGTTGGGATCCAATGAATTGTGGGATTATGTTCAGATTATTCATGAGTAGTACTTGAGTCTTCTGTGAAATTATTATGATTCTTAATTGCATTATCATTATAGCTTCGTAATTCTCTCTGATCTATTGATTTTCTTTGGTCAAGTAGATTGATCTTTCTTCAATGAGAGAGGTGCTTTGTAGTGGGTTCAATCTAACGAGTTTCTACATCCCAATGATAGAAGGGGACGAGATGCGACTTTTTGTTGTTGCCACAGGATAAAATGATGGGGTATATTCATATCAATTGAGTTCATATTGTCTACATCATGTCATCGTTCTCCACACATTCCTCTATTTGTCATGAACTTAATACATAAAGAGGCAAGCATAGAAGCGCTCTTCAAGTGGACTAATAGTATTAGATGCAGGCAGGAGTCGACCTATTTGTTTTGGACGTGATGCCTATATACACATGACCATTGCCGTGAATATCACATAACTATGTGTTTTTCTATAAATTGCCCAATAGTAATTTGTTTACCATCGTATGCTTATTTTCATGAGAGATGTCGTTAGGGTAAACTATGGCCGCGGGGTCTATTCACTTAGATATTTACAAAGTTATCAATACTTGGCTGTTCTCATTTACTTTTTATTTTATTTTGCAATTTATAATTATATAGTATTATCTACACACTTCACTTGCTTGCAAATGACGAGATCAAGGGGATTGACAACCCTCTTGCCCGAGTTGGGTGCAAGTTGATTGCTCTTTTGTGCGCAGCCGCTGAAGACGGTTGTGTCGGCGTTTTGGGAACGGGGGTACCCAGCCTTGCCTGCCTATGGCCCAGGGCATGGCCTACGTCGACAGCCAAGTACGGCTCAGCGTGGCCCCGCTCAAGACATGGCCCTCGCGAGAGCCCAGGGCTCGAGAGGGTGGCGGTACCAAGACCCGCTGGGAATAGGCCTGTCGGGCCCCCTCCTAAGCGGCGGAGATCTTTATGCAACGCTTGGCCTCGGGAGGCCAAGGATGACGCAAGGCGGGCCAGGCAAGCACCAATGCACCAGACGAGACCGTTTCCTCTTTAGTGCAAAGGGAGCAAGGACGTACGCAGGTTCCCAAAGTGTCCCCAAAGGTTTCCATTCCCGTGCAACAAGACCAGGACCGCGAGCCCTGCAGGATGGACATCATCAACTAGCCCACCACTGCATCACCAACAGCTACTTTGCAAGCGAAGACCAACTTTTGTCGGGATAAGGATGTTCCCCTTGTCCCCCTTTGAATTTTGCTGTTGTGGGATCCCTTCCCGCCATAGCGATAAGGGAAGAGGACCCGGGGCACTAGAAATAGAGGCTAGGCTGCTCCATAGAGAGGAGCGGCGGGAAGAGAGGAGAGACCACTAGAGCGCCCTCGCGAGGCAACTCACCATTGTACTAGTTCATCCACAAACCTCCTCGTGATGCAATCCACCAAAGCAGGAGTAGGGTTTTATGCTTCGTAGCGGCCTGAACCTGAGTAAATCCTCGTGTGCCATCTTCTTCCTCGTCATCGTGCAAGTTCATCGAACTAGGCTACCAGGTTGTGAGCTAGGAGGGGCGAAGCTGTTGGGGATCTTCGCAGACGCCCCTGTGTTCAAACTCTCTTGGGTTTTGCGGAGCCCGAAATCTGACATTTGGCACGCCAGGTAGGGGGGCATGCCAGAGTCTCCAGCAAGCTCTGCTTCCTCTTCACCCCGTCGTGTCAATGCCTGATGCCTGAGAAACTCTCTTCGACCCCGACGGATCCGCCTTCACCAACTTCGCTGCTGCCGCCCAAGACCCACGCCCCGGCAGCGTGCCGCTGGGCGGTCAGTACTAGGTCACCAAAGTCGTTTCCACCATCGTCGTTGCTCGTGCTAGCCAAGCTCGCGGCGGATGGGAGACACCCACGAGACTGACGTTGCATTGTACCCATGTGGGAGATCTCAACGCGCATGACGCACTGCTGATGGGGAGCGAGATGATTCGCCACTGCCCGACACATGGGGGCTTTGATGCTTAGGCCGACCACATCGCCGAGTTGATAATCGTCGTGAGGAGGGCATGGGTTCCCCACCCATCTTTGCGGCCGCCAGCATTGGGCGCCGGGGGCTCGTTTGTCGTGCCCGACGCCTCGTCCACAGACGACGCGCCCCCTTCGACCTCGGGCAAGCCTGGGCAGGGCCCGCCGCACGTTGTGCTCCTTCTCCTCTGGATTCCAGTGACCAGCTCCGGGGCGCCGCCCGGCCGCGTCAGTGGAGCCTTCGAAGGAAATGATGTGACGCCCCGCACGCACCTCGATGCACACTCTCATACCCCAGTAGATCATCTACAGCCTGGGTCGTCCCGGCGGGAGCGCGCCAACTGGCATAGGGATAGGCGGCTCAGGCGTCCGGGCAGGCAGGTAACCGTAATGAAGGTGCATTGGATAACTAGGGAGGCAACCCACATCAAGACACGCACGGTCAACCCCATGGCGGCGGCAAAGGTAAGCAACTTCGGGCAGAGGCCCGCCATAGGAGGGTCTACGGGCTACGTGCCCAGGGTGGTGTCACATTGCCACCCGGAGAGGGCGTCCTTGGTGCGTGTGAAGACAGTTCTGGAGGGGGGCAAGGCCTTTATATAGAGGCCTATGTACCGAGCTATGTCATACCTGTGGATGGTGCGGTGGGTCAGGCGCCCTCCGCAGGTGCCTACACCCTCCCAGAGTAGGGAGGTGTCCCGAATGTCCTCCCCAAGCCAGGCCTGGGGGCTCCCACTGAGGGAGTACTGGGCCAGGTTGATGCAAGCGGGGGAGGGCGTCCCTGGATGCGCGTGGGTGCGGCGCAGCAGCCGCCCTCGCGAACAAGCGACACGCAGCCAAGCCCTAGGGCCACAGGAGCAATAGTATGGGGGAGCGACATGATACAAGCAGCGTGGGCCACCCGCGGCAACAGGAGCACCGGTCCAGGCCTTGGGGGGCAGGGCCTCGCGAGGCCCTTGAGCCGGGGTCTGGCTGGTGCCCCGACACCTCACGAGGTGGATTCATCGACACAACACCTTTATGGTTGTGCCGGGTGCATCGTGATCATGTTTGGGCCGCGGAGGCGTAGTCCTGCGGCTACGTGGAGAATAATGCACTTGGGTTTGGGTTGTAGGGGCGCGCAACCGAGCAGAAATGCGCGGGATGACTCTTAACAGAGTTGGGAGCACCTGGGCTGTAACACCCAAGATGCGATCCTATCCTTATTTTGGCTCAAGGGCCTCAATAGGGATATGAGTGCATCTCATCGTTTTGCAAGAATGGATATCATTACAAGTACATGTACAGAATAGATGAGTATATGGAATTGGCTTACACTCGCCATAGCTACATCAAGATCACATCAATACAACAACATATTCAAGTATCATACATAAGAGCAGGGTCCGACTACGGACAAAAACAAACGGTAAAATGACATCCATCCTTGCTATCCCAGGCTGCCGCTTGGAACCCATCCTAGATCGATGATGAAGAAGAAAAACTCCAAGTCAAACAAGCATCGCACTCACGTCAAATCATCGCATACCTGTACCTGCAATTGTTGTTGTAGTAATTAATGGACCATAGGGACTCAACAATCTTATTTCCAAGGGTATCAAGACTAGCAAAGCTTAATGGGTGACGTATGGTTAAGTGGTGAAGCTGCAACAAGCGACTAAGCATTTATTTGAGTGGCTAACTTACGAGTGCAGAAAATAAGTACGGTGGTCTACGCATAACAGACGTGAATTAATAGGGATCACTATGTGATCCTGAACACCTACTTACGTCAAACATAACACCACAGTGTTCTCGCTCGGATAAGGACTCATGAGTAGAGACAATCACGGTTACGCACATAGTTGGTGTATTTTATTTGAGTTTACTTCAAGTTTGCTATGACGGGGTGTTAAAAAAAGTTTCCAAGTTGCCGCGTAACCACGCGCATGGTTTTCCGAAAGATCTAACCTTGCAAGGGTGCTCCAACTCATCCATCACAAATTAACCACATGCCACGGGAATAACCTCCACCACGAATCCCGTGATTTCCTAGGCAATTCCATTGGAAAACCGCAAGCTCGAGATATCCCGAAGTATTCTCAGAATTCCTCGCACAAGAAGTTCGAGAAAGGTAAAACAAATCCACCACAGCCGCCCAACGTGTCGACGAACTCGATAGGAGCCGCGTATCTCGTTCTTAGGACATGAACGGATTGGCTAAGTTTCTGGCTAGCACACCCGTTGTTTGCCCTGACTACTGCCATTTAGGACCAACACTCATGAGGAGCACTGCCCCGGGTTGTTGATTAATTATACGCGGGTGTCGGCGGGTCCCTAAGCAATTTTATTAGTTATTAGGCAAATAGAGTACCAATGTTGGGCCTTGCCAGACAAGCTTTATCATAAAACGAAAATCAAGGGGGTCCCCATAACAACCCCGAGCATGTTAGGAGCGCTCAATATGGAAGATAAAACTGGTACACAAGTAACTAGGGGCGGCAAAAGTGGAACAAAACACCGAGCAAAAGGTCAAGTCTTCCACCTTTTACCAAGTATATATGTGCATTAAATTAAATAGCACTTGCATCTAGAAATGCTATAAGAAGACTGAGCAAGCAGTAACGTAGTCAAACAAAGTTTTGCTGCGATGTGGAGGGGTCAGAGGCTTATCATGGCAATGTTGGGAGGCTTGATGTACAAGTGGTAGGTAACGAGACATAACGATAGAATCAAGACAACTAGCATGGCAATGATAGTAGTGGTATCTAGGTAAATGATCATCTTGCCTGAGATCCCGCTAGGAAGAAGAACGAATCTATGAAGTAGACGAACGGGGAGTAGTCGAACGAATCGTCACACTCCGAACACTTTCGAAACTCTATCTGGAACAACAATCAACACATAATAAACATCACAACATATGCATGACATGATGCGCAAACAACTATGATACATGTCCATACGATTATGCAAGGCATGACAAAGCACACAACAAATACTACACATTAAGTAAAGTTCAATATGAAACGAGTTGCATATTGACGAAACTCCACATTTAAATTACTTAGTTCATTCCCATTTAGGTACACATCATTGTTCAATGTTGTTAAACATGGGTGAAGCAATAACAAACTACATTATCTAGGCATTTGAAATGAGGACGGAAGCAACATATAGTATTTCCGAAACGTCCCCATAAGCATAATATGAACTTGGTCCAGATCTGAAATAAGCATATTTTATATTTATTAAACATGAAAATAAAGTCCACCATGTTATTCTACACATTTTTCTAGTCAAGTTACATATGTGAAACATTTTTATCGGAGCTGCGGTTTTGCAGTTATGAAACAAATCATTTCAGCATGGCATTTATGTAAATTACGTGAATACAGCAAGTTAAACATTTTAAACATGCATGAAAGTGGGATATTAAAAATCTACACAAAATTCTAATC
Source organism: Hordeum marinum (assembly GCA_022496015.1). Lineage (NCBI taxonomy): Eukaryota > Viridiplantae > Streptophyta > Magnoliopsida > Poales > Poaceae > Hordeum > Hordeum marinum. Next base: position 166,763,017 of record CM039675.1, read on the forward strand.
ATTTTTCATATATAAAGTTTTTACATGCGATGCAGGGTTATTTACTTATGAGCAATGCAAAAATATGGCTTTTCTGTAATTTATTAATGCACTGGTTAATAGCAAATTGTTCTGTAAAAAAACGTCACATGGGCCAAAACTGACTAGCCCAACAGTTTACCAGGGGCGCCACTTAACTATACTACGCACATGACACATGGGGCTGGCTATTGGGCTCACCTAAGGCAACATGGGCCGACACTGAGGAGGCAATGATGGGCTTGGGTCGGCTTCTCGCTACGCACGGGATCCGATCCATGCAGCACCTAGCGAGCGAGCGGGTCCGTCAACACATCGCTTGTGGAGGGCTCGACGCAGGCACGCACCTCCATGGCGGGACAGGGGTGAGGCCACGACAGTGGCAACTCCGGCAGGCGGCGGGGCGATCCGACGGGGACGATGCAAGGGAAGGCACACGCGCACGGATCGGGGCCGAGGCTCGCAGGATCTAGCCGGAGGACACAAGGCGGCGTCATTTATGGGCTCGGGCGGAGCTTCCTGCGAGGGGGAGAGGGATGCACGGATATGAGCGAGAGGGGGGAGGATGGGGACAAGAGGGAAGGACGCAGGGTTGACCAGGGTCCTGCTGGGCTGCTCCCGTGGGGCTTGGCAGCAGGGGTTGAGAACCGGCTCTAGGCCTGATGGTGATGGTAGGCAGGGCGCGGAGGATCTGCACTCCTCTGGGTTGAGGGGGGAGGCATTTGGTCGGGGCTCCAGAGATCCGTCGTTGCTTGTTCGATCGAGCACGGGGCTCGAGCGCTGGCTGCTGGGACGGGCTGCGTGTCGCGGTTGGCTGCTACGAAGGGTTTGTCCCGAAAATCAAGGGGAATCACGTGGTGGTGCAGTGGTTGGCTGGCTGTGCACAACGAGGAAGGCAGGAGGATCCCGAGGGAGGTGCAGCTGGCGGCGGCTGAGGGAGGACGGGACAGATCGCTACGGTTGGGCTAGGCTTGCGAGTGTTTAAAAAGCACTGATTTTCAAACACGGATGTTTTAAGACCTATGACCTAAATCGGATGGTCGAAAAAAAAAAAGGTTTGGGAGTCCAATTGAAAAACCAAAGACAGTATAGGGTATTACGTGGTTGATCCGGATCCAATGATCAGGACCGGATGTTTCGAATTCGGGGAAACTATCGGACGCGCGCGAGGGGTCTGTGCACTGTGCCGAGGGGCTATGCATTTAGAAGAGAGGGAAAATGGGCAGCCCGGCGACAAAGTTTTAAACTGAAAACGTCCGACGAATAAATCGGCGATAGTGTCTCTCTAGGTTTAACGGTTGGGCTATCAAACAACCTCTGATTGCGACGAAATTTGGGAGGCGGTCTACCCACAATATAATAAGTCCGCATGCCAACTTTTGACCCAATCCGAGAATATTTCTCATGCACTTTTAAAAACAAAATTTTTACGATGCCGGAGGCGCGTGCGTGTGTCGTTGGCCTCGAAACGGTCGACAACACGAACGGGAGAGAACCGACAACTACGACGTGTGCAAGTTTTTTAAAAAATGATTTGTCGATGCTATGCAGATGATGCGAATGATTCGATGATGAATGCGACAAACAAACAAATCACACGACAAGAATGGAAATAAAAGGAGAATCTTCTAGAGCGTCAGTCTCGGGCTGTTACAACTCTCCTCCACTAACAAGAGATCTCTTCTCGAGATCATAGAATGGAAAGGGGAAGAGAAAGAGAAAGAGGAAGAGGTTAAACTTAGTTGCTTCATTGAAAAATGAGTGAAACCAATGGAACTTGAAGGTTGCAAAGAGATGAAGAATGACACTTGAAACAAACAAGAATTCAAAAGAAATTTGGGCAGCACTTCGATACAAAAGAGAGGCAAAACTTGATAAGATGAAAAGAACTTAAAAAGAGAACACAACACTCCGGTTAAATGAAAAGCCTGGAAAGAACATGATCTTAGCAAAACAAGATGGATTGAACAGAGCAACATCACAATGCCTTCGAAACAATGAATGGAAGCCACATCGATGGAAAGAAAGAATAGAGAAGGAAATGAAAACTTCTATCCCAATTGAACTTGAAAAGAGTCCTTACAAAGGAGAGATTGAACGGAGTTGTTGGAACATCAACAACGAAAAGAATAAGCTTGTTGTGGGCTTATGGAAAGCACTTAAAATTATGAGGTGACAACCAGCCACTAACGGAAACAATTGATTACTTTGGGAGCAAAAAGATATGCAAAACTACTTCCAACAAAAGGATACATTGCAAACTTGGATAATCAATGAGCACCATGATAGCAACAATCCTTAGGAAATGCTTTAGGTGAACTCTAATCCAAGACAACTCTGAGGAAGAAAATGAAGGGTTTGACTATCGTATTATTGACAATTCTCTACGAGACTCCTCATGAATCAAGAATTCTATAACACCATCTCAAAAGATAATGGAGGAAGAATTGCACTTTGAAATGCAAGACAAGAATACTTGATGTCCTCCAACAAAATATTGAAGAACACTTTGATAATGAAGAAAAACCTTGATGAACCACCATAAGGAACCCTCGGGAAGAACTCCGGAATGAAAGGATGATAGAAAGGAATTGAAGGTTCAAAAAGAACAGGATTTAGGCCTTGCAAAGGTTTATGTGAAGCTTCGCGATGAGATACTCGAGAAAGCTTGGAACTCCGGAAAAGAAAAGATGAACAACTTAGAATCAATAATTTGATATCATGAACAACTCCGGAAGAAGGATTGAGATCACCTTGACCAACAAGATTTCGTACACCACTTATTCTTCTTGCAAAGAATTGAAGAGAAAGAGAGTGATATATCACAAACTTGAAGAAGTCTTGCACGACAACACCGGTAAGAATTTACAAACGAATGAGGATACCATGAATGAATTAAGATACATGACATGAGAATGACGAGATCATGATCCGCCTGATAGAAAACTTGAACGAAGGACCGAAATAATTGAGATATGAATGAAGAGACAATAATTGAGAAGAATTTGAGAAAGACAGCTGGAAGCTAAGAACAAAGAAATCTTCTGAAATGATAGCCTTCGGAGGATCGAGAAATGAAAACAAATCTGAAATGCTCCGGATAGATATAGAAGGTATTCCACATGACCAAAAACATTTTAAGAGGATCACCACAAGATGAGATGACAAACCTTGAAAAGAACGGAGAAAGATTTAAGAGAAACTCTTCTTCGGTCTTCAAGTTGAGAACGATGACGAGAAACGCCACCATGAATTACTGAGACACTCCAGAATAATGAATAAAGAACGGTTTAGCCAATGATGAAAATAATTCGAAGCGATCATGGAGAAGGGATATGACTGGTGAAAATCATTCTTACATCATATTTGAAAAGAACTTCAAGACATCTTCGGAAATATTAGAAGAGCGAGGTAAGATCCTAGGGAAAAACCTATGGGTTATGGGCCCACTGAAAAGAACCACCGTTGAAATTATTGCTTAGAAAGAGAGATTGCACCGTCACAAATTAAAACTTGATGAGGTGAGACCCTCGAAATAATTGAAAGGATATTAAATGAAAACACGAAACTCTGAGATGTTTTTAGCACTCCGGATAGAACAGAGAGAGATGAATAAACAAGAGAGGCTTGGATAAGAATTTCCAACATGGAAACCATTAAACAAATGAGAAAGGATATGATGAACACCGAGAGCTTGAATTGAAACCATGGGGAAGAATAACAACAAGAACAGAGAATATGAGGATGGATCTTGAAATTGGAACTCCTGAGAATCTTCACAAGGAATCATCGGAACACTACGAGAAAAGGATAGCAGAAGCATCAATGAAAGGAAAGGCACTTGGATGACAAATTAATCACTGAAGAAAAAGGGCGGGAGGGTGGGAAAAACAATGATAACTTAATACGGATGAAAAGAACTCCGAAAATAAATATGAGGATTGATCTTGCAGTTTTTGGAGAGGGTAGAATTATCTTGAAGAGAAACACACCGGATGCAAAGAATTGATATGACAACTTGATTGAGAAAAAAATTATCATTCCCACAGAAATATGAGAACACTGCTTCGGAAAGATATGAGATCACCAGTTGACATCAAAGAACCACGATTTCCCATATCTATATCTCTACCTAATAATAAAGCATGGATAACTTCTGGTCGCCCGTCATTAAATCTACCCCCGAAGTTGACACAAATTACCCACTATACCACCCGTAAATAGAAAAATGTTTGGATTTGCTACATGGGCCGTTTACTTCGATATATTTACTGTGCGGCCCCTAGGAAAACACTACCAGCTAGCCAGTCCAATGGCCCAAGCCTTACTCCATCACCCAGGAGACCCAAGTTCGACCCCAGCCCCACCCTTTTTCTTTTTCACTTTTCTTTTTTGTGTAAATTCAATTAATTTTTAAAATATTCATATCTTTCAAGCACTAACTTCAAATCTAACATGTTATATATGAAAATCGCTCAGACAACACCCCATCTACATGGCAGCCGTCGTCTCGTCGGAGCAGCAGCGGCTGTTCTACTTGCCTGCTTGCCATTAATCTTCTAGGGCGATGGTGCTCCATGAGTGCATCACGCTATGCATCTACCTCCTCCAAGTTTGGCATCACAATACAAGGAAAACACTAGAGATACGTGTGTGCGTGTGCTAAATGCTAATATGTAGCACGCTACATAAACCGTATGCCATTGACTGGGACCAGGAGGAGGAGGTGTGCAGGTCGAGGGAGCGGACCTCCAGGGGGCTAAACCGTCTTGCCGTCATCCATCTTCAACAATGATTATATCTATACCTCCTCCAGGCCCGGCGTTGGCGTCACAGAACGAGGGGACACACCAGTATGCAATCCAAGCCATGTCATCTCACCATGGCCGCTCTGTTGGATGCGTAGGGCTTCCGCACGCTATGAGGTAGGGAACTCATACTAACGCAGTCCATGCACGCGGACTAGCGGATTGGCTCCAGCCACCTCCGCTCTCATCTTCTCCTCCATGACCTACACAGTCCGGACACCCAAGGTGTGTTCAGACTGTGTGTGTTTGCCTGCCGCTGCATGCATACTTGGCTCGGGTGGGTGTTCTCTGTGGTGCGTGCATGCTGATGGAAAGTACAACTTCCTACCCATCCTCCATGACACTGATTGTTTTGCTACTGTCCTTGATTGCTATTGCTATTGATTTTGCTACTGCTTAGTACTTTCCTATACAGTATATAGAAGATTATCTGAATGTTATAAACCGACTATTTGTTATCTCCTCTCTAGATCAGAGAAGATGTTACTGCCATCTGCCAGTCCTCCATCTGAGGTACCCCATCCTACAACATGATCATTATATTTTTATATGACCATATCATGAATAGCCTCGAAGTAGCACACTCCCATGTAACTCTGAGCATGGACCTTTATTTTTTCCGAAACGGGTGAGCATGGACTTTCACTATTGTACTATTGCTTGAAACCTGGTCGGGATTTCTGAAACTATGCGATTTGTATTTATGTGTTGTTAGTTTGATCTAACTAGAACTTCATACTGTTCAAGATGCTTCATAATGTAAACATGTTATATTTAGGTGGCAGCCATGAAGGGCCTAATTTGTGCACTCTTAATTTTCAGAAATATGGTAGTAGTCGATACAAAGTGTAAGAGCTCACCAATGTGGAGGTAAGTAGCGGTCTGACAATAAATATACACATTCACTCATGCTTTTATTCATATAGTCCAGCAGATGAAACTATCCCATGATGATTGGTGCAATGGAGTGGAAGGTGTATGGAGTTTCAATTAAATTGGGTGACCATCGGCATCCATGAGGCTCCAAGCGACATGGTAGACTACTGGCACGTCTACTCACATCCTTAACATTTTTTGTGAGTTGCCCATAGGCCCACTCAATAGGCAAGTAACTCCATGTCCTTAAATTCCCTGCCTCGGATGATTTGTATTCATACCCTAACCCAAACGTTTATGTTAAATGCAAACTTTATATAGCTTTTTGTTGCGAGTGCATAGCGTATTGAAGTAAATTTGTATGGACTAACTTTTAGTTCTTCCATCAAGTTTTGTTGATTCAAATCTTCAACAGAAAATTTACAACAACAACATGTAAATTTTGACAAGCATGCTGCTATTTGCCAGCAAGACTTCTACCACTGATTATGATCTTCGGGATGATGATGTTATACATTGTATGCTTTTGTTATGTTAATGAAAATCTTCTCTACCTAACTGACCACCATTATGTTCAAGTTTTTAAAGGTTTTAAGCATATATTCATTTATTTTCTCCCATTGCAACGCACATGAAATCTTCCTAGTACAAAACAAAACAAAGGATGGGGCTTATGAAACAAGCCAGAACAAATTCTTGACAGAGATTCCGCTCGATATTTTCGTGGTAAGGTTCGCACGGGCTCGATCATACATTGGATTGTCATATTGAAATGACACTCGAATATGCTCCCTAGGCGTAGCAAACTACAACACTTTATGAAGCATATATGATGACATATATCAAGACTGTCCTCTATAAGAATGACCGTGAACAAACGAATACATTAGATGTCGAACCCCAACCTCACATCACACATTAGTTAGAAAGATAGCCTAGGTAACTACTTGAATTCCCACCTGAGAAATCCCAAAATCTTCCGGTTATGCAATCGGGTCATGGAAACAAGGAGCAAAATCCATCACTCAACTCCCAGCAGTAATACTACGTTCCAATGTAACACATCTGTCAACACATAACCAGAGGTCTCAGAAACTCATCTACCTCAGACCCTCGCAATCACCAATTTACCAATTATGGCAGTACATCCGAACTCTCTCCACCAGTACTAGGGATGCCAGACTCATCTTGCCACTACTAGTATTGAAACAAGTTCGAACATCCTTCGTCCTGAGATACCGAGGAAATTGAACAATAACGATGTGGCAAGAATCCCCTGGAGCTCTACTCCTTAGTAACAGGAGGCACCAAGTACAAAACTTCGTCACATCGACATCATAGAGATTCCAAAATACTCGCGTGATCCTAAATTTTTTTTGAGTGAGAAAAAGGTAGAATCAAAATTCCTAAGTCATAATTCCACACCAGAGTATAGAAGAGGAATAAAAGAATCCTACTCTCCGATACAACTAGACTCAAAATAGTTTTTTTACTAGACTCGACTCGGCCAAGTTCGATCAGTCAAGGGGGCTCCTAGGTCGGTACATGCTATGATACCAACTTGTAACACTCAAGATGCGATCCTATCCTTATTTTAGCTCGAGGGCCTCGATGGGGATAGGAGCACATCTCGTCGTTCTACAAGAATAGATATCATTTAAGTACATGTACAGACGAGATGAGTATATGGAATTGGCTTACACTTGCCACAGCTACATCAAGATCACATCAATACAACAACTTATTCAAGCATCATACATAAGAGCAGGGTCCGACTACAGACAAAAACAAACGATAAAATAACATCCATCCTGGCTATCCAAGGCTGCCGCCTGGAACCCATCCTAGATCGATGAAGAAGAAGAAAAACTCCAAGTCAAACAAGCATCGCGCTCACGTCAAATCATCGCATACCTGTACCTGGAACTGTTGTTGTAGTAATCTGTGCGCCATAGGGACTCAACAATCTCATTTCCAAGGGTATCAAGACTAGCAAAACTTAATTGGTGAGGTATGGTTAAGTGGTGAAGCTGCAACAAGCGACTAAGCATTTATTTGAGTGGCTAACTTACGAGTACATAAAATAAGTATGGTAGTCTATGCATAACAGACGTGAATTAATAGTGATCACTAAGTGATTCTGAACACCTACTTACATCAAACATAACATCACAATGTTCTTGCTCGGATAAGGACTCACGAGTAGAGACAATCACGGTTACGCACACAGTTGGTGTATTTTATTTGAGTTTACTTCAAGTTTGCTATGACCGGATGTTAAAAAAGTTTCCAAGTTACCACGTAAGCGCGAGCATAGCTTTCCGAAAGATTTAACCCTGCAAGGATGCTCCAACTCATCCATCACAAATTAACCACACCACAAGAATAACCTCCATCACGAATCCCATGATTTCCTAGGCAATTCCATTGGAAAACCGCAACCTCGAGATAGCCCGAAGTATTCTCGAAATTCCTCGCACAAGACGTCCGAGAAGGTAAAACAAATCCAGCTAGGCCGCCCGACGTGTCGACGAATCCAATATGAGCCATGTATCTCGTTCTCAGGACACGACAGGATTGGCTAAGTTTCCGACTATCAAACCCGTTGGTGGCCCCAGGTACTACCATGTTGGACCAACACTCATGAGAAGCACTGGCCCAGGTTGTTGATTAATTATCCGCGAGTGCCGGTGGGTACCTATGCAATTTTATTAGCCATTAGGCAAATAGAGTACCAATGTTGAACCTTGCTAGACAAGCTTTATCCTAAAACGAAAATCAAGGGGCTACCCATAACAACCCCGAGCATGTAGCATGTTAAGAGCGCTCAATATTAAAACATAACACCGGTACACAAGTAAATAGCGGCGGCAAAAGTGAAACTAAACACCGAGCAGAAGGCCAAGCCTTCCACCCTTTACCAAGTATGTATGTGTATTAAATTAAATAGCAATAATATTGTAATGTATAAAAAAATCCATGTTACCACATGAAAGCAATTGCACCTGCATCTAGAAACTCTATAAGAAGGCTGAGGAAGCGGTAACATAGCCAAACAAAGTTTTGCTGAGATGTGGATGAGTTAGAGGCTTAACATGGCATTGTTGGGAGGCTTGACATACAAGTGCTAGGTAACGAGACATAACGATAGAAGTGAGACAGCTAGAATGACAATGATTGACAATGATAGTATTGATATCCAGGGAAATAATCATTTTGTCTGAGATCCCGCTTGGAAGAAGAACGAATCCATGAAGTAGACAAACGGGGCGTAGTCGAACGAATCTCACACTCCGAACGCTTTCGAAACTTTATCGAGAAGAAGCAATCCGGAACAATAATCAACACATAATAAACACCACAACATATGCATGACATGATGCGCAAACAACTATGATACATGTTCATATGATTATGCAAGGCATGATGAAACACACAACAAATACTACACATTAAGTGAAGTTCAATATGCAACAAGTTGTATATTGATGAAACTCCACATTTAAATTAGTTATTTCATTTCTTTTTAGGTACACATCAATGTTTAATGTTGTTAAACATGACAAGAGGGAAAGCAATAACAAACTACATCATCTAAGCATTTAAAATGAGGACGAAAGCAACATATAGTATTTCCCAAATGTCCTCATAAGCACAATATGAATTTGGTTCAGATCTGAAATAAGCATATTTTTATATTTATTAAAGATAAAAATAAAGTCCATCATGCTATTCTACACATTTTTCTAGTTAAGTTACATACGTGAAACATTTTTATCAAAGCTATGGTTTTACAATTATGAAACAAATTAGTTTAGCATGACATTTATGCAAATTACGTGAATACATCAAGTTAATTTTTTTTATCATCCATGAAAGTGGGATATTGAGAATCTACACAAAATTGTAATCATTTTTCATATATAAAGTTTTTACATGCGATGTGCGGTTATTTATTTATGAGCAACACAAAAATATGGCTTTCTCTAATTTATTAATGCACTGGTTAATAGCAAACTGTTCTGTAAAAAAATGTCACATGGGCGGAAACTGACTAGCCCAACAGTTTACCAGGGGCGCCACTTAACTATTCTACGCACATGGCACAATACAGAGACACATGGGGCTGGCTATTGGGCTCACCTAAGGGCAACATGGGCCGACAGTGAGGAGGCAATGCTGGGCTTGGGCCGGCTTCTCGCTACGCACTGGATCCGATCCAGGCAGCAGCTGCGAGCGAGCGAGCGGCTCGGTCAACGCATCGCTTGGGGAGGGCTCGATGCAGGCACACACGTCCATGGCGTGGCAGGGGCGAGGCCACGGCGGTGGCAACTCCGGCAGGCGGCGGGGCGATCCGACGGGGATGGTGCTGGGGAAGGCGCGCGCGCACGGATCGGGGCCGAGGCTCGCCGAATCTGGCCGGAGGCGTAGCTCTCGGCGGCAACGAGGACACAAGGCGGCGCCACCCATGGGCTCGGGCAGAGCTTCCTGCGAGGGGGAGAGGGATGCACGGATATGAGCGAGAGGGGGGAGGATGGGGACAAGAGGGAAGGGTGCGGGGTCGACCGGGGTCCTGCTGGGCTGCTCCGGTGGGGCTTGGCAGCACGGGGTTGAGGACCGGCGGATCCAGGCCTGATGGCGGCGGGAGGCAGGGCGCGGAGGAGCTGCACTCCTCTGGGTCGAGGGGGGAGGCGCTCGGTCGGGGCTGGAGGGATCCGTCGTTGCTCGTTCGATCGAGCACGGGGCTCGAGCGCTGGCTGCTGGGACGGGCTACGCGTTGCGGTTGGCTGCTGCGAAGGGTTTGGCGGGGAATCGCGCGGTGGTGCGGTGGTTGGCTGGCTGCGCAAAACGAGGAAGGTGGGAGGATCCCAAGGGAGGTGCGGCTGGCGCGGCTGAGGGAGGATGGGACATATCGCTAGGGTTGGGCTAGGGTTACGATTGTTTAAATAGAATTACATCCAACAAGAGCGAATACCAGGGCCGTCGTTGGGCACGCAATCTTTACCGTCGCGATTTTGTTGTGCCAAAGGAGAAAAGAAAAAGAACGTGAGCGACCCTTGCACCCCCCACCCCACAACCAGCGTTTCTTTTTCATTTTCTCCTCCCGCTAGGGTTGCCGTCGCCTCCGCCTCCTCCCACCCAAATCCTTCGTCGCAGCAATGACCGCATAGGAGCAAGGCGGTAGACGGCAGATCGACGAGTCACGGAAGCGGACACGGGCCGTCACAATACAAGCGAGAGCGAAGCCGGCATGGAGATCGGACGCGATCTCGAGCGGAGCAGTGCGGCGCCCGGGCTCGATCTGGCGTTGACTAGTGGATCCAGTCCCATACTCACCTGTGGCGAGCTCGGGCGCCAGATGCTGGCAGTGGGCATTCTTCGGTCTTGAGTGTGTTGTCTTGTGATTAGGCCTTTGGCTAATTGTGATGATTAGAAATCTTGGCTTTCTTGTTTCTTGGGCTGCCGTGTTCTCTTTTGATTAAGCCCTCTTTGTTCTCTTTTGACCTAGCCCTTGGCTCATTGTGTTTAATTAGAAGCCTTGGCTGATTGCATTCCTTTTCTTTATTGTGCTTAATTAGAAGCCTTGGCTGATTGCATTCCTTTTCTTTTATTATCATTAGATGATGTCGGACCTTTCTATTGAAGCGCCAGAGCGTCGTCGAGAGATTCGTCAAGGAAACTGATGTAGCACGTGTGCTTCGTCCTCCTTTTCCAAAGGAGCATATGGCTTTGTTGAAAGGTGATTTGGCTTTTGTTTGTTTGTGTTTTGTATCTGCATTATATTTGTTGCTTGTTTTAATGATTGAGTTTTCTTTTGTTTTTAGGATTTGCTCGTGGACGCTCTTATTATGACGGTCCTGAGTATGTTTGTGGTAAATGCAACGCTTTTTACGCTTTTTATTGGAATCGTGAGCGTCGTAAAAATAAAAGTACGAATAGATATGTTTTGTCTATTTACAATGATTATTGCCGTGGTGGCAAGGTTTTCCTGCCTAAATTTCATGATTGGCCTTTTCCACTGAATTTGTTGTTGCGGTTTGATGGTGATATTGCGAGTTCTGAGTTTTTGCTATAAATGAGGAGCATGTGGCATAACATTTATATAAGCATGCCATACTACGGACTCGGGGTATTATGATGGTCATTTTTGGCTAGGTAATTAAGTCGATGAGATCAAGATTATGGGAGCGAGAGATACCTCAAAGAAGATTCCTTCTTTTGCTTGCTTGCTACCTTTAATTTGGTTGACTCGTATTCTGTGAAATGAATTGCCCAAATTATCATCCTTCTTGCACGAACAACCATGAGGAGTGATTTTTGCATGATTGCCCTCGAGAAGACTATCGGTAAGACCATGAGAGGGACACACTCAATTACAACATTGTGGTATATAAACATGCCTCATACCACTTCTCTTTTTATGATCCAGCAATAAAGGATGCATCTAACAGCAAGTGATTTGGAGTGTTATTTTAAAACTTAGTTTATAAGGTTATGTTTATAAACTCCCTGTACTCGGTTTATAATGTTTCTCTTATTCTCATTATTAGCTAACATCCTTATAAATCGGAGATTCTGTGTATCATCATAGTTATAAGCATGTACCAAATTTAGCTACATCTTAGACTTGGCTTCATAAAAAATAATTCCTTTTGACTTCAGGTACTTATGTATTGTCAAAAATTTCTCATTTCTGTTCTTCTCAGAAACTGCATCACATCACCTTGTTGGTCTTTGTTAGGAATAAGCAACTTCTATTCCCATGAGGCCATAGACTGATATATATACATGTACATGTGTGGAACATATGCAGGAAACCCCTTATACAACGGGAAAAATACAAAGGGATACATGACTTATATTATAACTCTAACATCCCTCCTCAAACTCATGGTGGATGAACAACACTAAGTTTGGAGAGATAAAAGCCATGTTGTGCTCTAGTCTGGGCCTTCATCGGGAAATTCGCCAACTGTAACTCGGAAGGCACATACTGAAGAGCAATAACCTGATCCTGCACACCAGCGCGCACATAGAAAGCATCAACACCAATATGCTTGGTGAGCTCATGCTTCACAGGATCGTGCGCTATGCTAATAGCACCTGTACTGTCAGATAAGAGCAGAGTCGGTGTAGTAACAAAAACACCGAAATCCTGAAGTAACCATCATAACCAAGTTACCTCTGCCGTCAAAAGAGCCATCGCTCGCAACTCAGCCTCTGCACTCGAACGGGAAACTGCAATCTGTTTCTTCGTCTTCCAGGCAATAAGTGTCACACCCAAGATGCGGTCCTATCCTTACTTTGGCACGAGGGCCTCGACGGGGATAGAAGCGCATCTCGATGCGTTCACAAGAATGGATATTATTACAAGTACATGTACAGAAGAGATGAGTATATGGAATTGGCTTACACTCGCCACAAGCTACATCAGAGTCACATCAATACGATAACATACTCAAACATCATACATAAGAGCAGGGTCCGACTACGGACGAAATCAGACGGTAAAATGACATCCACCCTTGCTATCCCAGGCTGTCGCCTGGAACCCATCCAAGATTGATGAAGAAGAAGAAGAACTCAAAATCAAATCAAGCAACGCGCTCACGTCAAATCATCACATTACCTGTACCTACAACTGTTGTTGTAGTAATCTGTGAGCCACATGGACTCAGCAATCTCATTTCCAAGGGTATCAAGACTATTGAAGCTTAATAGGTGAGATATGGTTAAGTGGTGAGGCTGCAGCAAGGGACTAAGCATTTATTCGAGTGGCTAACTTACGAGTACAGAAAGTAAAGTATGATGGTCTATGCATAACGGGCGAGAACTAGTAATGATCACTGCCTGATCCTGAACACCTACTTACGTCAAACATAACCCCACCGTGTTCTCTTCCGGATAAGAACTCACGAGAAGAGACAGTCACGGTTACACACACAGTTGGTGTATTTTATTGGAGTTTACTTCAAGTTTGCCATGACCGGGTGTTAAACAAAGTATCCAAGTTTGCCACATAACCGCGGGCACAGCTTCTGGAAAAGATTTAACCCCGTAGGGGTGCTCCAACTCATCCATCACAAATTAACCACACACAGCGGGAACAACCTCAACCACGGATCTCGTGATCATCCTAGGCAATTCCAAAGGAAATTCGACACCTCGAGATAGCCCGAAGAAGATCAGAGTTCCTCACTCAAGAATCCAGCAAGGCCGCCCGACGTGCCGACAATCTCGATAGGAGCCGCGTATCTCGTTCTCAGAGCACGGCCTGATAGAAATCTCCCAAGTTGCCCTGGGTTGGCCCCGCACAATGCTCTAGTTTGGACCAACACTCATGAGGAGCACTGGCCCGAGGGTTGATTAATCATCCACGGGTCCGCAAAATCCCCTATGCAAGTTCATTAATTATTAGGCAAATGTAGTACCAATGTTGAGCCTTGCCAGACAAGTTTTATCCCAAAAACGAAAATCAAGGGGGTCCCCATAACAACCCGAGCATGTTAGGAGCGCTCAATTATGGAACATAACACCGGTTCACAAGTAACTAAGGACGGCAAGAGTGGAACAAAACACCAAGCAAAGGGCCTAGCCTTCCACCTTTACCAAGTATATACGTGCATTAAATTAAATAGCAGCAATATTGTGATATAACAAAAGAATGTCCATATTGACACATGGAAGCAATTGCACCTGCATTTAGAAACGCTATAAGAAGGGCTGAGCAAAGCGGTAACATAGCCAAACAAAGGTTTGCTGGGATGTGGAGGGGTTAGAGGCTTTTCATGTCAATGTTGGGAGGCTTGACAAATAAGTGGTAGGTAGCGGGACATAACGATAAAAGCGAGACAACTAGCATAGCAATGATAGTAATGGTATCCAGGGAAATGAGTCATCTTGCCTGAGATCCCGCTCGGAAGAAGAACGAGTCCATGAAGAAGATGAACCAACGTAGTCGAACGAATCCTCACACTCCGAACTCTTTCGGAACTCTATCGAGAAGAAGAAATCCGAAACAAACAATCAACACAAGAGACACCACAACATATGCATGACACGATGCACAAACAAATATGATGCATGTCCGGTTTTAAATATGCAATGCATGTCAAATCACAACAATCAAATACTACACATTAAGTGAAGCTCAATATGCAACGAGTTGCATATTGACGAAACTCCACATTCGAATTATTTAGCTCACTCTTGTTAGGTACACGAAAATATTAAATGTTGTTAAACATGGCAAGAGGTGAAGCATAAGTAAACTATCTATCTAGGCATCTTAAATGAGGTCGGAAACAACTTATAGCATTTCCGAAATGACCCCATATGTTAATTTCGAAATTGGTCCAGATCTGAACTAATCATATTTTATATTGGTTAAACAATAGGATAAAGCATACCATGTAATTCTACACATAATTCTAGTCGATTTACATATCTGGAACATCTCAAACGGAGCTACGGTCTAAAAGATATGAGCAACAGAAGATGCACATGCCATGAATGCAAATGCATGGGAAATACCATCACAAACATTTCAAATCATGAATGCAGCAAGTTATTATGAAACTACAAGAGATTCTAAGCAAGTTTCATATACCACATGTTCAAAACGGAGCCGCGGTTCATCAAGTACAACCAACACAAGTTATAGTCGAAATCTTCCCAAAACAGCAAGATAGCATTTTGCACGTATGAAAATAACAAGTTACACTATTCTAAAATGCACAAACTAAGCATGGGGCAATAGTATATAACACCCACATCATTTCATCTTCACATATAATAATCAAAACATGCATGGATCACATGGTAGGAAGCTCACAAAGAGGCTACTTGAAAACAGTTTCAGACTTAGTGAAAATATCAGTTTTTGACAGTGCAGTTTTTATCACGAAGGCATATTGACAACAGTGAAACTATATGCTACAGGGCATATTATGGCATGAAACTTAATAGCATACTAAAGGATAATATCAAATACAAATAACTCCATTACACCTACCACAAAACAGGTCTAGATCACTAGCAAATCACATGGCAAGACAGCAACAAAATATTACAGATACAGACTTAGAAATATTTTAGCATCTCAAAACAGCAGAATTTTATAGCAAGTTGACAACAACAAAACAACACCTAAACATGCATTTCTATGACAAGCAAAATGTCCAGGGGCTTGGACACATATCAAAGGGCATTTCTCATGTTGAAAATTATTTCAAATCATGCATGTATTAAATCCCACGAAAATAACAATAGGGCATCATGGCAATAATGACATGCACCAGAATGCTCAAATGACAAAACTAAATGCACAGATAATTGACATGGATCATTCTACCCTGAAAACATATATAATATGCATAGGTTCATGTAGAAAATTAATCACAATTAATTACGCAAGTGTTAGGCCTAATCACCTTATAGCAATTCATTAATGCAAAATAAATGCAAACAACATGCCAACATTTTTATCATGCATGAAAATGCGGTGCCGATGATATGAACAATTTTAATATATGGTTTTATTTAATCCCGATGCACGTTAAATAAATATGCCAATGCAAATTATGTCAAATATGCAAAATGGCAGAAAATGACATATTAACAATTTTAATCATGGGTGCAAATGGCATATTATTAATCTACTCGCTTCTCTAATCATTTTACATATATAAATATTTTATTACGATGCACGATTAAATATTTACTAACGTTTTAAAATCGCAATGGGCCTACACACGAAAATAAAAAGAAAACGCAAAAGGGGGGCTGGCTGCTCACCCATGGGCCAACATGGGCCGGCTGGCAAGTGGGCTGGCGATGCTGCTGGGCTGAGCCCACGCAGGCAGAGGAGGCGGTCAACGCTCGGGCGAGCGGAGCCCTTCCGTGCTCGATCTCCTCGAGCAAGAGGCTGGCGGCGACGGCAACAGGGAGGCCGACACTCTGGCGGCACGAGGAGGTCGAGCAGCTCCAGATCTGTGAAGGGGCCCGACAAGGACGGGCGGATCCCGGCCGGATTGGGCGCGGCGGAGGACAAGGTGGGCGGTGGCGCGGACCTGCAGGGGAGAGAGGCAAGGAAGATGAGCGGGCAAGGGAGAAGGGAAGAGGAGAGGGGCAACGAGGAGAGGGAGAAGAGGGCGACGGCCTCCGGCGAGGGCGACTGGTGGCGGCGGTTCCGGCGAGCTGGCGGCGACGGCGGCCATGGAAGCTGCGGGAGGAGCTGCGGCTCGGGAAGCTCGGGAGCTGCCATGGGAGCTGCGGGAGAAGTTCGGGGACGGGCCCAGATGGGCTTTGCTGGGCTCAGATCTGGGCTCAGCGGGCCTGACGGCTGGAGGAGGGAGAAGGAGAGGTTTGGCACGGGATTCTAGGAGGGATTAGGGTTGGCTGCCCAATTAGGAAGGGGAGGGGGTCTATATATAGTTTTCGGGCTAGGGACGACGGTCTCTGTCCGTTTTCGGACCGCCGGATGTCGATTCGACGGTCTGGAAGTGGAGCGGGGCTACGTGGCTGTGTAGAAAGGCTAAGAGGGGAAGAGAGGGAAGTTTGCGGCCCGTGACACGAAGTTTGTAAAACGCCGACAACGTCCGATAAGAAATCGATAACCTCACTGCTACGACTGTACGATGGGGTATCAAACGAACTCGGATCGCAACGAAAATCGACATGCGGTCTACCTACGACATAACAAGACCGCATGCCAAGTTTCGGCCCAATCCAAGAATATTTTTGTGCGCACTTAAAAACGGTTTTGTTAAAATGGTGCCGCGAGCGCGTGCACGTGCGGTTGGTCTCGAACGGGCAACGGCAAGAACGGAGAAAACCGGCAATTACGAACGGATGCAAGTTTTCGAAAACGAGTGATGATGCAATGCATATGATGCGAATGATGCTATGATGAATGCAACAACCAGACGAACCACAGACAAGAACGGAAATAAAAGGGGAATCTTCTAGAATCTTCTGGAGCGTCGGTCCCGGGCTGTCACAATGAGAGAAGCACCAAGAAAAACACAGTAAGCAGAAAGTGAACGATGATCTGAAGGATCACTAGCCCACGTAGCATCCGAATAGGCCCGAAGCTATAAAGAACTGGAGCGAGGTAAGAATAGACGATGAGAGATCGTGCCCCGAAGATATCGGAGAACACGAAGGAGATGATGTTGGAAATATGCCCTAGAGGCAATAATAAATTAGTTATTATCATATTTCCTTGTTCATGATAATCGTTTATTATCCATGCTATAATTGTATTGATCGGAGACTTAAATGCATGTGTGGATACATAGACAAAACCATGTCCCTAGTATGCCTCTAATAGACTAGCTCGTTGATCAAAGGATGGTTAAGGTTTCCTAGCCATGGACATGAGATGTCATTTGATAACGGGATCACATCATTGGGAGAATGATGTGATGGACAACACCCAAATTACAAACGTAGCATATGATCGTGTCAGTTTATTGCTGCTGTTTTCCGCATGTCAAGTATATGTTCCTATGACCATGAGATCATGCAACTCACTGACACCGGAGGGATACTTTGTGTGTATCAAACGTCGCAACATAACTGGGTGACTATAAAGGTGCACTACAGGTATCTCCGAAGGTGTCTGTTGAGTTGGCATGGATCAAGATTGGGATTTGTTACTCCGTGTGACGGAGAGGTATCTCAGGGCCCACTCGGTAATGCAACATCACAACAAGCCTTGCAAGCAATGTGACTAATATATTAGCCATGGGATCTTGCATTACGGAACGAGTAAAGAGACTTGTCGGTAACAAGGTTGAACTAGGTATGGAGATACCGACGATCGAATCTCTGGCAAGTAACATACCGAAGAACAAAGGGAACGTTATACGGGATTGATTGAATCCTTGACATAGAGGATCGACCGATGAAGATCTTCGTATAATATGTAGGAACCAATGTGGACGTCTAGGTCCCGCCATTGGTTATTGGCCGTAGAGGTGTCTCGGTCATGTCTACATAGTTCTCGAACCCGCAGGGTCTGCACACTTAAGGTTCGGTGACGTTTCGGTAGTGTAGAGTTATGTATGGTGGTGACCGAAGGTTGTTCAGAGTCCCGAATGAGATCCCGGACGTCACGAGGAGCTCCGGAATGGTCCGGAGGTAAATATTCATATATAGGAAGTCCCAGTTTGGTCGCCGGAAAAGTTCCGGGCTCATCGGTAGTGTACCGGGAGTGCCGGTAGTGTACCGGGAGACCACCGGGAGGGGTATTTCGACCCAAGAGGCTTTATGGGCTGTAGGAGGATGAATACCAGCCCTTAGTGGTCTGGTGGAAGTCCTACACAAAGCCCATGAGGCTGGGAAGAAAATACCAAAAGGAAAAAGGTGGGAAAAGGCAAAAAAGGGCCAAATAAGGAAGGAGTCCTAATCCTACTAGGACCCAAGGGCTGCCTTTTTGGCAGCCAAGCCTCCTCCTCCTCTCCTCCTATATATACTAGAGGATTTTAGGGTTTTGGACAAGATTTTCAGCCACGTGCCACCCATTCCTCTAGTGCATAGCTTCTCCTCTAGATCGGTTTTCTACAGTGCTTAGGCGAAGCCCTGTCGGAATAGCTCCACCACCATCGCCGGAGCGCCGTCACGCTGCCGGAGAACTCTTCCTCCTCTCCGCCTCCTCTTGCTGGATCAAGACGGTGGAGATCGTCATCAAGCTGCACGTGTGCTGAACGCGAAGGTGCCATCCGTTCGGTACTAGATCGGAAGGATCGTGATCAAGGCCACGGGACGTTCGTGATCGGATCGCGGGACGGATCATGACGAGATCGCCGGACGGTTCTTGATTGGTTCGCGGGACGGTTCGTGATTAGATCGCGGGACGCTCGGCGATTTGGATCGCGAAGAAGTTCGACTACACCAACCGCGTTTCTTAACGCTTCCCTCTTAGCGGTCTACAAGGGTACGTAGATCCACTCTCCCTCTCGTAGATGCTCATCACCATGGATAGGTTTGCGTGTGCGTAGGAAAATTTTTGTTTCCCATGCGACGTTCCCCAACAGTGGCATCATGAGCTAGGTTGATGGTTCGATGAGATCTCGAGTAGAACACAAAAGGTTTGTGGGCGTTGATGCTTTGATTGCTTCCTCCCTTGGTCGTGTTTTGGTTCAGCGGTATTGTGGGATGAAGCGGCCCGGACCAACCTTACTCGTACGCTTACGAGAGACCGGTTCCCTCAACTGCACTTGTTGCAACAGATGGCTAGCGGGTGTCAGTTTCTCCTACTTTAGTTGGATCGGATTCGACAAAGACGGTCCTTGAGAAGGTTGAAAAGCAAACTAGTGTATCACCGTTGTGGTTTATGCGTAGGTGAGAATCGTTCTTGCTAGATACCCGTAGCAGCCACGTAAAACATGCAACAACAATTAGAGGACGTCTAACTTGTTTTTGCAGGGTATGTTGTGATGTGATATGGCCAATTACATGATGTGATATATGTGATGTATGAGATGATCATGTGATGTATAGAATTTCACGACTTGCACGTCGATGAGTACGGCAACCGGCAGGAGCCATAGGGTTGTCTTTAATTATTGTATGACCTGCGTGTCAATCATTAAGCGCTATGTAATGCTTTACTTTATCGCTAAGCGGTAGCAATAGAAGTAGAAGCAGGGCTGGCGCCACAACCCCAATGGCAGCACATTGATGGAGATCAAGATGATGGAGATCATGGTGTTGTGCCGGTGACGATGGAGATCATGTCGGTGTTTTGAAGATGGAGATCTTAAACACAAGTTCATGGCCATATCATGTCACTGATGATTTGCATCTGATGTTAATCCTTTTTATGCACCTTGTTTTGCTTAGGACGACGGTAGCATTATAAGGTGACCCCTCGCTTAATTTCAAGATAAATTGTGTTCTCCCCGAGTGTGCACCGTTGCGAAAGTTCGTCGTGTTGAGACACCACGTGATGATCGGGTGTGATAGACTCTATGTTCACATATAACGGGTGCAAGCCAGATTTGCACGTGCAAAACACTCGGGTTAAACTTGACGAGCCTAGCATGTACAGACATGGCCTCGGAACACAAGAGACCGAAAGGTCGAACATGAGTCATATAGTAGATATGATCAACATAATGATGTTCACCATTGCAGCCACCTCAACTCACGTGATGATCGGACTTGAGTTGGTGAATTTGGATCATGTATCACTCGAATGATCGGAGGGATGCCAATTTGAGTGGGAGTTCTTAAGTAATATGATTAATTGAACTCATTATCATGAACATAGTCAATAGTGTCTTTGCAAATTATGTTGTAGATTACTAGCTCGCGCTGTAGCTCCCTTAAATTTTTATATGTTCCTAGAGAAATAGAGTTGAAAGATGTTGGTAGCAATATTGCGGACTGGGTCCGTGATCTGAGGATTGTCCTCATTGCTGCACAGAAGGCTTATGTCCTTAATGCACCGCTCGGTGCGCCACCCCCTCTAGCGTCATCTGTAGATGTTGTGAACATCTGACAGACACGTTTTGATGACTACTTGATAGTTTAGTGTGTCATGCATTACGGCTTAGAATTGAGGCTCCGAAACGTTTTGAACGTCACATAACATATGAGATGTTCTAGGAGCAGAGATTGTGATCTCAGGCTTGTGCCTGTGTTGCGAGATATGAGATCTCCAACAAGATTCTTTGCCTGTAAGATGAAGGAGAATAGCTCAATCGTTGAGCATGTACTTAGATTGTCTGGGTACTACAATCGCTTGAATCAAGTGGGAGTTGATCTTCCAGATAAGATAGTGATTGATATAGTTCTCGAAGTCACTGTCACTAAAGCTACTAGAACTTAGTGATGAACTATAAAACACCAGGGAGAGAAGTATTGATCCCTGAGCTGTTCGCGATGTTTGACACCGCGAAGGTAGAAATCAAGAAAGAGCGTCAAGTGTTGATGTTTAATCAAACCACTAGTTTCGAAAAGGGCAAGAGCAAGGAGGGAAACTTCATGTATAGCAAGTCAGTTGCTGCTCCAGTGAAGCAACCCAAAGTTGAACTCAAACCCGAGACTAAGTGCTTCTATTATGAGGTGAGAGGTCGCTGAAGCGGAACAACCCTAGATACTTGGTAGATAAGAAGGCTGGCAACATCGACAGAAGTATATTTGATATACGAGTTATTGATGTGTACCTTTCTAGTACTCCTAGTAGCACCTGGGTATTGGATACCGGTTCGGTTGCTAAATGTTAGTAACTCGAAATAAAAGCTACGAAATAAACGGAGAACTAGCTAAGGGTGAGGTGACGATGTGTGTTGGAAATGTTTCCAAGGTTGATGTGATCAACATCGCACGCTCTCTCTACCTTCAGGATTAGTGACGAACCTAAATAAATGTTATTTGGTGTTTTGCGTTGAGCATGAACATGATTAGATGATGTTTGTTGCAATACAGTTATTCATTTAAGTCAGAGAATAATGGTTATTCTGTTTACATGAATAATACCTTCAATGGTCATGCACCCAGTGAGAATGGTTTGTTGAAATCTTGATCGTAGTAATACACATGTTCATAACATTGATGTCAAAAGATACAAAGTTAAATAATGATAGTACCACATACTTGTGGCACTGCCGCAAAATGTCATATTGGTATAAAGCGCATGAAGAAACTCCATGCTGATGGATACTTGGACTCATTCGATTTCGAATTAGTTGAGACATGCGAACCATGCCTCTTGGGCAAGATGACTAAAGGACCCCGTTGGATGGAGCGGGCAAGTGATTCATTGGAAATGATACATGTTGATGTACGCAATCTAGTGAGTCTTGTAGCGTGCAGTGGATATCGTTATTTTCTTACCTTCACCGATGATTTGAGTAGATATAGTGTATATTTACTTAATGAAACACAAATCTGAATCATTTGAAAGGTTCAAGCAAATTCAGAGTGAAGTTTAAGATCATCGTGACAAGAAGATAAAAATGACCGCGATATGATCGTGGAGGTGAATATCTGAGTCACGAGTTTGGCATACAACTTAAGACAATGTGAAAGTTGTTTCACAACTAAACGCCACCTGGAACACCATAGTGTGATGGTGTGTCCGAACATCATAGTTATGCTATATTGGACATGGTGCGTTCTATGATGTCTCTTATCGTTTTACTACTATAATTTTGGGGTTATGCATTAGAGACAACTACATTCACTTTAAATAGGGCACCATCTAAATCGGTTGAGATGACACCGTGTGAATTATGGTTTGATAGAAACCTAAGCTGTCATTTCTTAATATTTGGGGCTGCGACACTTGTGTGGAAAATGTTTTCACCTAATGAGGTCGAACCCAAGGCGGACAAATGCATCTTCATAGAATACCCTAAGATCAGTTGGGTGAACCTTCTATCTCAGATCCAAGTGCAAAGTGTTTGTTACTAAAATGGATCCTTTCTCGAGGAAAAGTTTCTCTCGAAAGAATTGAGTGGGAGGAAGATAGAAATTGATGAGGTTGTTAAACCTTTGTTCAACCAGAGAGTAGCGCAGCGCAGAATGTTGTTTCTATGAAGCCTACGTTAGTTGAAGAGGAAGTTAATGATGATGATCATGAAGCTTTAGGATCAAGTTACTATCGAACTTCGTAGTTCGACAAGGATGTGTACTGCTCCTAAGCAGTACGACAACCCTGTCTTGGAGGTCATGTTGTTGGACAATGATGAACCTACGAGCTATGGAGAAGCGATGATGGGCCCGGATTCCGACAAATGGTTGGAGGCCATGAAATCCGAGATAGAATCCATGTATGAAAACCAAGTATAGACTTTGGTAGACTTGCTCATTGGACGGCAGGTCGTTGAGTACAAATGGATCTTTAAAATGAAGACAGACGCTGATGGTAATTATCACCATTTGTAAAGCTCGACTTGTTGCAAAGTTGTTTGTGACAAGTTCAAGGAGTTGACTGCGATGAGACTTTCTCACTCGTAGCGATGCTAAAGTCTGTTGGAAGTATGTTAGCAGTTGCTGCATTTTTCAATTATGAACTCTGGCAGACGGATGTCAAAACATCGTTTCCATAACGGTTTTACTTGAGGAAAGGTTGTATGTGATACAACCAGAAGGTTTTGTCAGTCCTAAGGATGCTAAAAGGTGTACAAGCTTCAGTGATCCTTTTATGGACTGAAGCAAGCATCTCGGAGTTGGAATACGCACTTTGATGAGGTGATCAAAGTTTTGAGTCTATGCAAAGTTTATGAGAAACTTGTATTTACAATAAAGTGAGTGGGAGCACTATAGAATTTCTGATAAGTATATGTGGATGACATATTGTTGATCGGAAATAATGTAGGATTTCTGGAAAGCATAAATGGTTGTTTGAAAACTGATTTTCAAAGGAAGACCTGGATAAAGCTACCTAATTGTTGAGCATCAAAATCTATAGAGATAGATCAAGATGCTTGATGAGACTTTCAATAAATACATACCTTGTCAAGATTTTGAAAGAGTTCAAAATGGATCAGTCAGAGAAAGAGTTCTCGCCTGATTTATAAAGGTGTGAAGTTGAGTAAGACTCAAAACTCGACAACGGCAGAAGAAAGAGAAAAGACGAACGTCGTCCCCTATGCCTTAGCCATAGGCTCTATGTAGTATGCCATGCTGTGTACCGCACCTGTGTGTGCCTTGCCATGAGTCTGTCAAGGGGTACTAGAGTGGTCTAGGAGTGGATCACTGGACAACGGTCGAAATTATTCTTCGTAACCAGAGGACTAAGGAGATGTTTCTCGATTATGGAGGTAATAGAGAGTTCGTCGTAAAGAGTTACGTCGATGCAAGCTTTAAACACCAATCCGGATGACTCGTAGTAGCAATCTGGATACGTATAGTGGAGCAGCCATTTGGTAAAGTACCAAGTGGAGTGTGGTAGCAGTGTTTACGGTTTGACACAGATTTGCAAAGTACACACGGATCTGAATGTTACAGACCCGTTGACTATAAGACCTCTCTCACATGCAAAGCATGATCGAACTCCAGAACTCATTGGGTGTTAGATTCATAACAATGCGAATCACATGGTGATGTGAACTAGATTATTGACTCTAGTGCAAGTGGGAGACTGTTGGAAATATGCCCTAGAGGCAATAATAAATTAGTTATTATCATATTTCCTTGTTCATGATAATCGTTTATTATCCATGCTATAATTGTATTGATCGGAGACTTAAATGCATGTGTGGATACATAGACAAAACCATGTCCCTAGTATGCCTCTAATAGACTAGCTCGTTGCTCAAAGGATGGTTAAGGTTTCCTAGCCATGGACATTAGATGTCATTTGATAACAGGATCACATCATTGCGAGAATGATGTGATGGACAAGACCCAAATTACAAACGTAGCATATGACCGTGTCAGTTTATTGCTACTGTTTTCCGCATGTCAAGTATATGTTCCTATGACCATGAGATCATGCAACTCACTGACACCAGAGGGATACTTTGTGTGTATCAAACGTCGCAACGTAACTGGGTGACTATAAAGGTGCACTACAGGTATCTCCGAAGGTGTCTGTTGAGTTGGCATGGATCAAGACTGGGATTTGTTACTCCGTGTGACGGAGAGGTATCTCAGGGCCCACTCGGTAATGCAACATCACAACAAGCCTTGCAAGCAATGTGACTAATATGTTAGCCACGGGATCTTGCATTATGGAACGAGTAAAGAGACTTGCCGGTAACGAGGTTGAACTAGGTATGGAGATACCGACGATCGAATCTCGGGCAAGTAACATACCAAAGAACAAAGGGAACGTTATACGGGATTTATTGAATCCTTGACATAGAGGTTCGACCGATGAAGATCTTCGTAGAATATGTAGGAACCAATGTGGATGTCCAGGTCCCGCCATTGGTTATTGGCCGTAGAGGTGTCTCGGTCATGTCTACATAGTTCTCGAACCCGCAGGGTCTGCACACTTAAGGTTCGGTGACGTTTCGGTAGTGTAGAGTTATGTATGGTGGTGACCGAAGGTTGTTCGGAGTCCCGAATGAGATCCCGGACGTCACGAGGATCTCTGGAATGGTCCGGAGGTAAAGATTCATATATAGGAAGTCCCAGTTTGGTCGCCGGAAAAGTTCCGGGCTCATCGGTAGTGTACCAGGAGTGCCGGTAGTGTACCGGGAGACCACCGGGAGGGGTATTTCGACCCAAGAGGCTTTATGGGCTGTAGTAGGATGAATACCATCCCTTAGTGGGCTGGTGGAAGTCCTACACAAAGCCCATGAGGCTGGGAAGAAAATACCAAAAGGAAAAAGGTGGAAAAAGGCAAAAAAGGGCCAAATAAGGAAGGAGTCCTAATCCTACTAGGACCCAAGGGCTGCCTTTTTGGCAGACAAGCCTCCTCCTCCTCTCATCCTATATATACTAGAGGATTTTAGGGTTTTGGCACAAGATTTTCAGCCACGTGCCACCCGTTCCTCTAGTGCATAGCTTCTCCTCTAGATCGGTTTTCTGCAGTGCTTAGGTGAAGCCCTGTCGGAATAGCTCCACCACCATCGCCGGAGCGCCGTCATGCTGCCGAAGAACTCTTCCTCCTCTCCGCCTCGTCTTGCTGGATCAAGACGGTGGAGATCGTCATCAAGCTGCACGTGTGCTGAACGCGGAGGTGCCGTCCGTCCGGTACTAGATTGGAAGGATCGTGATCAAGGCCACGGAACGTTCGTGATCGGATCGCGGGACGGATCGTGACGAGATCGCGGGACGGTTCTTGATTGGTTCGCGGGACGGTTCGTGATTAGATCACGTGACGCTCGGCGATTTGGATCACGAAGAAGTTCGACTACACCAACCGCGTTTCTTAACGCTTCCCGCTTAGCGATCTACAAGGGTACGTAGATCCACTCTCCCTCTCGTAGATGCTCATCACCATGGATAGGTTTGCGTGTGCATAGGAAATTTTTTGTTTCCCATGCGACGTTCCCCAACAGTGGCATCATGAGCTAGGTTGATGGTTCGATGAGATCTCGAGTAGAACACAAAAGGTTTGTGGGCGTTGATGCTTTGATTGCTTCCTCCCTTGGTCGTGTTTTGGTTCAGAGGTATTGTGGGATGAAGCGGCCTGGACCAACCTTACTCGTACGCTTACGAGAGACCGGTTCCCTCAACTGCACTTGTTGCAACAGATGGCTAGCGGGTGTCAGTTTCTCCTACTTTAGTTGGATCGGATTCGACAAAGGCGGTCCTTGAGAAGGTTGAAAAGCAAACTAGTGTATCACCGTTGTGGTTTATGCGTAGGTGAGAATCGTTCTTGCTAGATACCCGTAGCAGCCACGTAAAACATGCAACAACAATTAGAGGATGTCTAACTTGTTTTTGCAGGGTATGTTGTGATGTGATATGGCCAATTACATGATGTGATATATGTGATGTATGAGATGATCATGTGATGTATAGAATTTCACGACTTGCACGTCGATGAGTACGGCAACCGGCAGGAGCCATAGGGTTGTCTTTAATTATTGTATGACCTGCGTGTCAATCATTAAGCGCTATGTAATGCTTTACTTTATCGCTAAGCGGTAGCAATGGAAGTAGAAGCAGGGCTGGCGCCACAACCCCAATGGCAGCACATTGATGGAGATCAAGATGATGGAGATCATGGTGTTGTGCCGGTGACGATGGAGATCATGCCGGTGTTTTGAAGATGGAGATCTTAAACACAAGTTCATGGCCATATCATGTCACTTATGATTTGCATGTGATGTTAATCCTTTTTATGCACCTTGTTTTGCTCATCACCATGGATAGGTTTGCGTGTGCGTAGGAAATTTTTTGTTTCCCATGCGACGTTCCCCAATAGATGACTATAGTGAACCGATGTGGGAGCAGAGACAAACTGACTCAAAATATGAACTGGATAAGAGATATCCGGACGAGTGACAGCTAGATAGACAAGACTGCCAACAAGATGACGATAACGTGTCGGGTCAGGCAGGGGATCACCATCAGTAGCACGGAGGTGAACGTTGAGCTCCATAGGAGACTCAACAATGCGCTCGTCAGTAAGAGCAGCATGAGCAAGAAGATCCTGGATATACTTTTCTTGGGATATAAAAAAGCCATCAGAGGTAGAAGAGACTTCAATCCCAAGAAAGTAGCGAAGAGGTCCAAGATCAGACATAAGAAACTGCTCACTAAGACGGACCTTTACAAAGGCAATATACTCGGAGTCATCTCCAGTGATGATCATGTCATCAACATAAATAAGAAGAAGAGTCCGACCACGAGGAGAAAGGTGAATAAACAATGCTGGATCATGAGCACTTGCTGAAAAACCAGCAGCAGTCACCACAGAAGCAAAGCGCTCAAACCAGGCACGGGGGGCTTGCTTAAGGCCATAGAGAGAGCGACAAAGACGACATACCATGCCATCTGGAACAGAATACCCATGTGGTGGCTGCATGTACACCTCCTCATGCAGCTCACCATTAAGAAAAGCATTCTTAACATCAAGTTGAGATATAGACCAGTGGCGTGCAGAGGCCACGACAAGAAGTGTACGAATAGTGGTCATATGGGCGATAGGAGCAAAAGTCTCATCATAATCACGACCATGCTCCTGCTGAAAACCACGAGCCACAAGATGAGCTTTATGATGCTCAAGAGAACCATCGGAGCGAGTCTTAACCTTGTACACCCACTTACAAGTGATGGGACGGACTCCGGGAGGAAGGGAAACAAGATCCCACGTACCAGTGCGTTCAAGAGCAGCAAGCTCCTCTGCCATCGCAAACTGCCATTTAGGATGAACAACAGCCTGACGATAAGAAGTCGGCTCAAGAATAGCAGCACCAGCAGTGGGAAATCCAAAGCGATCAATAGGCGGACGAGGACGAGAACGCAAGCCATAAGTAGGCTGAGACGAGGATGACGACACATCCACAGAGGCATCCACAGGACGTGAACGACGAGTGTAACACTAAGGAAAACGTGGAACAATAGGAGGAGGAATCACCAAGGTAGAATCGAGGGGTGGCGACGAAGAAGTCACCGGAGATGAAGGTGTAGAATCTGGTGACATGCTAGACGAGGAGACCGGGGAAGATGGTGGCGACAAATCGACTAGAGGTGGAGAAGCAGAGGGAGTGGAACGAATAGGCAAAGGCTCGATGGGGGTGATAGGTGAGTCAGGAAAAGTGAGGAAAGAGATATCCTCCACTAAAAAGGTCGAGGAAGATGGGCGTGGTTAGAAGGGACGAGACTCATCAAAAGTGACATCGCTGGAGATACGCATCCGACGACCAATAGGATCCGAACAACGATAGCCCTTATGCTCATCACTATAACCTAAGAAGACACACTCAACAGACTGAGCGGTCAGTTTGGTGCGTTCGCGAGGGGCAAGAAGAACATAGCAAACACAACCAAACAAGCGAAGCATCGAATAATCAGGAGAACGATCAAAAAGACGCTCGAAAGGAACACCACCCTGTAGAGTAGTGGAATGCTGTAGATTGATGAGATAGGTGGAGGTGGAGACGGCCTTAGCCCAAAAATGAGGCGGGAGAGAGGCAGCAATCATCAAGGCACGAGCCGTCTCAAGAAGATGACGATGCTTTCGCTCAGCCACACCGTTCTGAGCGTGAGCACCAGGACAAGAGAATTGAGAGAGAGTCCCTTGCTCAGCAAGAACACCACGCAACATCTTAGATATATACTCGCCAGCGGAGTCAGCACGAAACACATGAATGGGTGAAGAGAACCGAGTATGAACCATGGCAGCAAAACGCTTATAAATAGACAACACCTCACTATGAGAAGTCATGAAATAAAGCCAGGTGTAACAAGAGAAGTCATCTATGAAAATAATATAGTATTTATGACCACCTTTCAAAGTGAAGGGAGCCGGACCCCATACATCAGAATGGACTAAATCGAAAGGACATTTAGACACTGACTCACTATGTGTATATGGTAACTGAATCTTCTTGCCAGGACGACAACCCTGACACTCTAAAGCGACATCTCCTGAGACAGACCCCAGAAGACCGCGACGAACTAAAGACGACAAACGAGAACCACACAGATGACCAAGTCGATGATGCCACTGCTGGAAGGAACCAGTAGCTGAGGCGACTGAAACGGAGGAACTGGCGATAGTGGTGGCAGCGGAAGGAACATGAAGCCAGTCCAACTCCCAAAGACCCTCAGAATCACGGCGGCGAGGGCCAGCTCAAACCAGAGTGTGCGTGCGACGGTCCTGGACAGAACAAGAGTCAACGTCAAGGATGACGCGACAACCAGAATCAGTAAGTTGACCAGCAGAAAATAGATTCATGGTAAGTCGAGGAGCATGAGCAACATCGGGAACAAGATAAGGAGTGATAAGATGGCCTCTACTAACGACAGAAAGAGGAGTACCATCAGCAATAAGGACCTGAATAGGAGAATCAAGCGATCGAAGAGAGGACAGAGTGGAAGAATGAGAAGACATATGAAAGGAAGCTCCAGGGTCCAGAACCCATGGGGATGTACCTGACTGTGTAGAGGGTGGTTGCTCAGTGCGGGAAGCATCAGTCACAGAACCAGCAGTACCCATTGAGGAAGAACCTGAAGCCGCGAGCAGACGCTTAAGTCGCAGAATATCCTGCTCAGTCAAAGCGATGGCTGAAGTTGTCGAGGTAGATGACGAAGTCTCTAAAGAAGATGATCGGGCCTTGCGCAGATGTTTCCTCTTGGTGTAGCACTGGGACTCAATATGACCATCATTGTTACAGTAACCGCAATGTGGACGGGGGCGACCTGAGCCTCCAGGAGTGGGCAAAAGCGGCGGAGCACTCGAGCAGGAAGGGGTCGGTGCAGCAGGTGGCGTAGAAGGAGTCCGAGCAGCAAGCACAAAAGGAACCTCCATTAAACCAGCATCACGTAAGCGAGTCTCCTCAGCACAAATCTCAGAAAGCACCTCCATGAGAGAAATACGGCCACGAGCAAACAACTGAGCACGCCGGGGCTCAAACTCCTTACGGAGCCGAGACAGGAACTCGTAGACACGATGAAACTCCAAATTGGCCTGGACAGCCTGGCAACAGGGGCAAGTACGACAACCAGCACTATGGAGAGAATCAAGCTGGCGCCAGATAGCAGAACTCTGTGCATAGAAGTCATCAACAGTAGAGTCACCCTATTGAAGAGCATGCTCCTGACGGACCACAGAGAGGTATAAGGCATCACCAGAGGGCTCATAGCGCTGACGAAGACGGGTCCACATCTCAAAGATAGTAGGAAGACCCAGAAACTTAGAAGCAAACTGAGGCAGAACACTAGCAGTGAGAACAGCTGTAGCACGAGCATCATCATCAAGCCACCGGGTGTAAATAGACAGAGCACCATGATACACCTGAAGAGCCTCCTCATAAGTCACAACCTGCTCATCGTAAGCACGGATAGCGGCCTCATCAGCAACCTTAGCTGCATCCTTCGCAGCCTAATTAGCATCTGCAGGAAGAGTCGGAGGGATCGGCGGAGTGGGAGCCATAGGAGGAACTGGACGTGGCGGATAGCAGACCTCTCCAGAAAGAACACCCCAGAGACGGATGCCACGCATGTGAATGCGCATGAAGCCAGTGAACTCGGTGTAGTTAGTACCATCGAAGATCACCGGACAGCGAGGGACAACAACATAGCCCGATGCAGTAGACATTTTTTTGGAGAGAACCGACGAGATCACGCAACCAGCAGCAATCGAGAACGAGACCGGAGGGCTGGCAGTTGCTAGCGGCGGCAGGAGACAGTGGCTAGCGGTGGCAGGAGCTGGCGGCAGCTACGGGAGCTGCAGGCGCCTGCTGGTGGCGGCGGGAGCTGTAGGTGGCAGCGGGCGGCGGGAGCTGTAGGTGGCAGCGGGCGGTGGCTGCTGGCGGCTGCAGCTAGAGGCCGAGCTGCTCCTGCGGCCAGGATGAGGAAGACCCCCCTGCTTCGATGGATGGGGAGCGGGAGGAGATCGAGCGGGAGTTGCGGGGAAGAGAGAAGGAGATCGATCGGGGTGGGAGGAGGAGATCGATCGGGGTGGGCTAATCGCACGAGTTGCAGCGTGCAAAAATTAACCTAGCTCTAATACCATGTTAGGAATAAGCAACTTCTATTCCCATGAGGCCATAGACCGATATATATACATGTATAGGTGTGGAACATATGCAGGAAACCCCTTATACAACGGAAGAAATACAAAGGGGTACATGACTTATATTATAACTCTAACAGTCTTCTCAGTTCGTCGCCTTATGATCCCCGCTTTAATCTTTATACTTGATCTGGAGTTTAATTTCTAGATTTTGATTCAGATATTCAATAATTGCTGGTGCAGGCAATGGACATTCATATATTCCTATAATTGTATGTGCTCACTTATGTATTGCATTTAATTTTTCACTTACTTTTTCCTGTATATATATGATGCCTAGGAAAAGCGCACTCTACAATGCATATCGGAGAAAAAGGCGCACTACAGGTTCTCCTGGTACTAAAAGGCTATATTCTCCATTTTGATGTTGTTGGTTATGGTAGATTGTAGTGCATAAGAATGTGCTAACTAACTTAATGATCATTCTCATACAAGAGTTAGTGCTAGTTAAATCATAATTAACTTACAGTAGCGTGGTGGCATGGATGAAGGCGAAGAGAGTACATAAATGTGAAATCATGTAGATTGTTTTTTCTGCTTCCAATATTATGCACACATTTTCTTTTCCTCCATCTAATTTATCAATATATACCAGTTTAGGCAAGGAGATGAACAGAAAAATCAGTTAGTGTGCAACATCACATCATACTTTTTCAGTGAATTAACTTTAGGTTTCACAATTGTTTCCTCTTGAATATTTGTTCAATTTCCGTTTTACTTTTTAAAACTCAGTGCAAATCTGATTTGAGTCAATAGACCTAAAAAAAGGAGGAACAAGTTTTAAGGTGTCCCTAAATTTATTCAGTATGCTCTTTGTGCTCCGTCATTGTTAGTGTAACTACTGGTTACATAAATGTCAGTTTCTTTTTTAAAATAACAATTTTTTTGATCTTCTTGGGCAGCCAGTTGATGAGAGAACTGTATATGCTTTGCTCTTTGTTCAGTTTGTGCATAACTGTCCAGTGTCCTGTTGTGCACTAACAAAATTCAGTGTGGGTGTGACTAGATAAGTAAATTTCAAAAGGAATATGATATTTGGAAACAAAATAAATAACTTTATTTTTTATAATTTGTAAAAAAAGTGTTTGTTATCGTGTTGTCTATCAAATAAATTGGTTCAAGTCTTATTGTTAATGGATTGTAGCTTGGCAAACTTTTACAGAAAATGAACTAACAAGGCTATTATGAATTCCTTTGCAGAAGTTAGACCTGCAAATTGGATGTTCAGGTAAGCCAAGATCAGCTGATGTGATACTGTCATGGTATGCTGAGGTGTAACCAAACCTGTAGGTAATGTGATTTTATAATTTTGATGTGCTGAGGGATTTTGGTGGAGAACTCGAGATTAGTTGTTTGGGGCCATGTGGTTCGTGATTTGGGAATTTTGAAAGGATTTATAATAGTTGATGATTCCTGCTCATCCAGGTTTGGCTCTTCTGATACATGTGCACTCATCTTAGAATGATGATTTACGAGGGAAATGTCAGGCTAGAAAGTTTCACAATATTCTGTTTCTTTACTTTAACTTGGTAGGAAATGGTGGAAAGCTGCGCAGGACACATCCTGAATTGGTGTTCTTTGCAATGCCATGGTGACCGGCGCCAGCAACACCCTCCGGCTCCGCCGGTCGAACTGAACGGCAGTATGAACCATCAGGTATTCTCATCGAAGCTTCTATGAAAAATGTTCAGAAAAGCTCATCGATTGCCACTTCGAATCTGCTGTTTGCAGGTTAAGGGTTAGTTTCACCTACTGTCTGATTTACATGAATGCCTTTAGCATCACTCAGTGGATTATATTATTCTACTTTAGTCACTGTTTTTGTATTGCGTTTGCTCCAGCTAACCAAATATTACATAGTTCTTGCATCTTCCTCTTAGCACAAGTGTAATGTTCGAGAAGCACTCTTCCCATGAACTAACTGATTTTCTTTCTCTTGACGGTACATTCAAGTGTAGTACATAGAGGACAACCTGCAGGAATACATTCAGCAAGATGATGACACCCTTCCACTCAAGCTTGGAGACGACACCGTCAGCTGTGACAGTCGGTTCATGCTTGGAACCGACAAGAGGGCCTCCATCACAACGAACTTGTCATGGTTTCGCCACTACAGCAACATCCACGAGGATTACATATGTGCCTTGCATGTCAAGTGCAAGCAAGGGCGACGCCTCTCACTCAGCATCAGCACCACATACCGCGTATATATATGAACCATCCATCATGTTTACGTGCTATCTAAGACTAAGCATGCATGCGTTCTGCCCATATTTTTGTTTTGGAAATCAGCCGCCTTTTGCAAGATGTTCAGATTTTATTTCAATTGCTGGACATTTATTTGTGCTCACCTCCACCTTGTAAGACATGCTTGTTAATATAGACCTGGTTGTTTCCTATGGATTATGCCTAAAATATGTATTGCTGCAGTTCTTATCCATACGTCCTTGGTTTAAACTGTTGCCTCTAATTAACACTATACAATCACGTTATCAGCTGTGTCACCTAGATAAGTGCACAAATTAACGCTTCAGGAGGCGCGCACTGGACTCCAACCACTAGTCGATTTTCAAACATAGACGTTTTAAGCCTTACGACCTAAATCAGGTGGTCGAGAAAAAAAAAGGAGTTCAATTGAAAAATCGATGACGTTTTGAGGTATTACGGGGTTGATCCGGATCCAACAGTCAAGACCGGATGTTTCCGATTCGAGAAAACTATCGGACGCGCGCGAGGGGTCTGCGCACTGTGCGGAGGGGCTAGGCATTTAGAAGAGAGGGAAAACGGAGCCCGACGACAGAGTTTTAAACTGAAAACGTTCGACGAATAAACCAGCGATAGTGCTGTTATAGGTTTAACGGTTGGGGTATTAAACGACCTCTGATAACGACAAAATTTGACGGACGGTCTACCTATAATATAATAAGACCGCACGCCAACTTTTGACCCAATCCGAAAATATTTCTCACGCAATTTTAAAAACAATATTTTTAGCGATGTCGCGGACGCATGCGTGTGTTGTTGGCCTCGAAACGGTCGATGATATGAACAAAGAGAATCGGCAACTACGACGGGTGCAAGTTTTTGAAAAATGATTTGTTGATGCTATGCAGATGATGCGAACGATGCGATGATGAATGCGAAAAACAAACGAATCACACAATGAGAATGGAAATAAAAGGGGAATCTTCTAGAGCGTCGGTCCCGGGCTGTTACATGGACCGTGTGCCTGGGGGCTTGCTGAACTATCTTCGGCCATAACACTCTCACGTAATAATGAGTGGGTTTGTATATGCCCGGAGCCCCCCGAGGACACGAAGGGGTTCCCTTCCATGCCCAAGTAGAAGCCCCATGCTCCGCTCCGGCGGACAATACTGTCCTCCAATGACTATGCCCACACAACGTGGATGCCCTAAGCTCTGCGCTGGGGGAAGACGAAGACGTAGACTAGCCTAGGTGTCGGACACGGTAGTTGCTTGCTTCTTTTTTTGTGTTCAGATTGTCACTCTTTGAAATGAAATTTGAAGATTTCTTAACTCTATTTGAAAAAGGGGTAGGATTTTTTATCTCATCGCGGTTTATTTTTTCTGGCTTTGGAGTCTCTTTCTTTGAATTGGCACCTTACAAAGGCCCATGCACTTTGGCCCTCCCCGGGGTGCCTCAAAGCAGGCCGTCAAGAACCCATTGCCTCAGAAACATACATGTTTTGGCGATCGACTCCCGCTCGGGGGCTCCCACAGTGGCCCAGCACGGAGCCTCGGGAGGCTTAGGCGCCTCCCGAGGTAGCGGCTGGCGGAACGGTATGGAAGCCGCTTGAGCGTCAAGGGGGTCTCTTGAGCAACGCGCCTCAGGAGCCTTATTGCTCATATAGCCCCTTGCTCTCGTCCTGGTGATTCGGACGCCCGAACGGTGGTTGATAACCCACAAGTATAGGGGATCAATTGTAGCCTTTCTCGATAAGTAAGAGTGTCGAACCCAACGAGGAGCTAAAGGTAGAACAAATATTCCCTCAAGTTCTATCGACCACCGATACAACTCTACGCACGCTTAACGTTCGCTTTACCTAGAACAAGTATGAAACAAGAAGTACTTTGTAGGTGTGACGGGATAGGTTTGCAAGATAATAAAGAGCACGTAAATAAAAACTAGGGGCTTCTAAGATAAATAAACAACTAAGTTAGTTTAACGAGTGTGGAAAAGTGGTGGTAAGAGTTGTGGAATTGTCCCTAGGCAATCGATAACTAGACCGGTCATCATTATTGCAATTTTATATGAGGGAGAGGCATAAGCTAACATACTTTCTCTACTTGGATCATATGAATTTATGATTGGAAATCTAGAAAGCATCTGCAACTACTAAAGATCATGAAGGTAAAACCCAACCATAGCATTATATGGTGTCAAGTCCTCTTTACTCCCATATGCAAAACCCCACCTACTTGGGTTTATGCTTCTGTCACTCACGCAACCCACCATAGGCAAATCATGAACACATTGCTACACCCTACAACGAGGATCCCTCATGCTTGCGCGACACGGAGAGCACCATAGGACAACACCAATAATAAAACATGCAACTCAAACCAATCATGATCATCAATCAACCCATAGGACAACACAAATCTACTCAGACATCATAGGATGGCAACACATCATTGGATAATAACATGAAGCATAAATCACCATGTTCAAGTAGAGGGTACAACGGGTTGCAGGAGAGTGGACCGCTGTAGATAGATGGGGGAAGGTGATGGAGGTGTTGGTGAAGATGACGGAGTTGTTGAAGTAGATCGTCGTCACTATGATGGCCCCGACAGCGTTTCGGTGCCACAGGGAGAGAAGGGAAGAGAGCCCCCTCCTTCTTCTTATTCTTTGACCTTCCCCCTAGATGGGAGAAGGGTTTCCCCTCTGGTCCATAGCCTCCATGGCGGCAGAGGGGCGAGAGCCCCTCTGAGATTGGATCTCTCTCTATTTTCTTATATTTTTGCGTTCCCCGATTCTGGCCTTTCACCATTTCTTAAATACCCGGAGATCCGTAACTCCGATCGGGCTGAAATTTTGAGGATATTTTTATTCGGATATTAGCTTTGTTGCGGCGAAAGGAGAGCGCCAACCGACCTAAGGGCTGGCCACAAGGGCCCAGGGCGCGGCTAGGGGGGTAGGTTGCGCCCCCTGGCTTGTGATCACCTTGGGCATCGTCTCGCGTTGATTCTTTTTTCAAAAAATCACATATATTCCAAAAAATCTCCATAAGTTTTTATCGCGTTTGTACTTCGTTTGATATGGATTTTCTGCGAAACAAAAAACATGCAACAAACATGAACTGGCACTTGGCACTGGATCAATATTTAGTCCCAAAAATAGTATAGAAAGTTGCCAAAAGTATATGAAAGTTGTAGAATATTGGCATGAAACAATCAAAAATTATAGATACGACAGAGATGTATCAGCATCCCCAAGCTTAATTCCTGCTCGTCCTCGAGTAGCTAAATAATAAAAAGATAATTTTTGATGTGGAATGCTACCTAGCATAATCTTGTTCATATATTCATGAATATTAAGACACGAGTGATTTAAAGAAATAGTCTATCATTTGAAATTAAGACAATAATACTTCAAGCATACTAATAAAGCAGTTGTATCTCTTCAAAATATAATGGCAAAAGAAAGTTATCCCTACAATATCATATAGCCTGGCTATGCTCCATCTTCCCCACACAAAGTATTTATATCATGCACAACCCCGATTACAATCAAGCAATTGTTTCACACCTTTTATGTTCTGAAACTTTTTCAACTCTCATGCAATACATGAGCGTGAGCCATGGATATAACACTATAGGTGAAATAGAATATGGTGGAGGTTGTGAAGAAAAAGGAGAAGATAGTCTCACATCAACTAGGCGTATCAACGGGCTATGGGGATGCCCATTAATAGATATTAATGTGAGTGAGTAGGGATTGCCATGCAACGGATGCACTAGAGCTATAAGTGTATGAAAACGCAAAAAGAAACTAAGTGGGTGTGCATCCAACTTGCTTGCTCAAGAAGACCTAGGGCAATTTGAGGAATCCCATCACTGGAATATACAAGCCAAGTTATATAATGAAAAATTCCCACTAGTATATGAAAGTGACAAAATACGAGACTCTCTATCATGAAGATCATGGTGCTACTTTAAAGCACAAGTGTGGAAAAAGGATACTAGCATTATCCCTTCTCTCTTTTCTCTCTTTTTTTTGGTGGCCATCTAAGGCCTTTTTTTATTTGGGCTTCGCTGACCTCTTTTACTTTTCATAAAGTCCGGAGTCTCATCCCAACTTGTGAGGGAATCATAGCTTGCACCATCCTTTCCTCACATGGGACAATGCTCTAATAATGATGGTCATCACACTTTTATTTACTTACAACTCAAGAATTACAACTCGATATCTAGAACAAAATATGACTCTATATGAGTGCCTCCGGTGGTGTACCGGGAACTGGAATGATCTAGCATAGCAAATGACATAAAAAACGGATAAGCCATGAAAACATCATGCTAGCTATCTTACGATCATGCAAAGCAATATGAAAATGATGGTGCGTGTCATAATAAACAGAACGGTGAAAGTTGCATGGCAATATATCTCGGAATGGCTATGGAAATGCCATAAAAGGTAGGTATGGTGGATGTTTTAGGGAGGATATATGATGGGTTTAATGCATCGACGAAAGTTGCACGGTACTAGAAAGGCTAGCAAAGGTGGAAGGGTGAGAGTGCGTATAATCCATGGACTCACATTAGTCATAAAGAACTCACATACTTATTGCAAAAGTCTATTAGTCATCAAAGCAAAGTATTAGACGCATGCTCCTAGGGGAGAGGTTGGTAGGAGTTAACCATCGCGTGCTCCCGACCCTCACACAAAGGTTGACAATCAATAAACAAATCATGCTCCGACTTCCTTACATAACGGTTCCCATACGTGCATGCTACGGGAATCACAAACCTTTACACAAGTATTTCTACCAATCCACAATTAATCACTAGCATGACTCTAATATCACCATCTTTATATCGCAAAACTATTGCAAGGAATCAAACACATCATATTCAGTGATCTACAAGTTTTATGTAGAATTTATGACTAACCATGTGAATGACCAACTCCTGTTAACTCTCTAAATAGATATAAGTGAAGCACGAGAGTTTAATTCTTTATACAAAATATATGCCCATGCTCTAACAAATATAAGTGAAACAAAATAGCATTCTACAAATGGCGGTTTTCTATGTGTGAGAAACAGGCAATCCAAACTTCAAATGATATAAGTGAAGCACATGAAGCATTCTATAAAGCCATACTCAAAAGATATAAGTGAGGTGCAAAGAGCCTTCTATAAATCAACCAAGGACTTTCTCATACCAGCATGGTGCATTATTAAAATAAAAATAAAAAAGCACACGACGCTCCAAGATTTACACATATCATGTGACGAATAAAAATATAGCTCCAAGTAAAATTACCAATGGTTGTTAGAAGAAAGAGGGGATGCCTCCCGGGGCATCCCCAAGCTTTGTTTCTTGGGAGTCCTTGAATATTACCTTGGGTTGCCTCGGGCGTCCCCAAGCTTAGTCTCTTTCCACTCCTTATTCCTTCATCCATCGTGATCTCACCCAAAACTTGAAAACTTCAATCACACAAAACTTAACAAAACCCTCATGAGATATGTTAGTATAATAAAACAAATCACCACTTTAAGTATTGTTGCCAACCAATCCATATTTTTGTTTGCATTGTAGCTACTGTGATATAACTTTTCCATGGCTTATACCACTGATACAATGATAGTTTCATCAAAACGAGCAAAACAATGCATCAAAAACAGAATATGTCAAAAACAGGACAGTCTGTAGTAATATGAACATTCACCATATTTCTGTAACTCTTAAAATTCTGAAACATTAGGACGTGGTCAAGAATTTTTATAACAGTATTTTGTAAAAATTTAGAATTCTTGCATGCTCCAGTAAAATATAGAAATTCAAACACTGCACCAGAAGTTTCTGTTTTTACACAACACATATCAAAAAAGCAATTTAAACATCCTAAAGGCAAATCTTGGCACATTATTTTTATAATACAATGGATTTTTACAAGGGGATAATTATTTTTGTTGAAATTTTTCTGTAATCAGGATTCACAAAGTTTCCATGGGCATGATCAAAGTTCAAGGCTAGCCCCCACTTCAATGTTGCTCGTCTTTCTCAGTTTCACTTTTCTTTTTGAAAAGGTTTTAAGTTCCCCACTTTTTTTGTTTTTAAACTATATATAAGCACACAACAGAATAAAATGACTCTCTAAAACTTCTGGGTTGACTCCCTGGCAGCGCTTTCTTTAAATCCAATAAGCTAGGCATATATTGCTCAAGTAATGGATCCACTCGGATCCCAAGGTATATCAAAGCCAATTTTAATTAACAATGATTTGTAATTTAGTAGTGAGCACAAAGTAACATATATCTTGCAACAATGAAGTCTAACTCTCTTCCTATGCATCGACATGTCAGAAAAGAACAATTCATGCACACAAAGTAAAGGCCAATGCATAGTATAAACAGTTTCTTGCAATTTTATCGTATTGGAAACATAGAGAGGCGGAGATGTAGTTCCTCTCTCATAATAATTGAAAGTAGGAGCAGCAAGCACATGCATATTATATTTATAAAAATTATCATGTGCAATCCTTAATAAGTACAAACTTCTCCGATGTAGTGTAGTTGGGAGAATTCAAAAAGATAATAGGACTGTCATGTGTGGGTGCAATAGCAACAATTTCACGTTTAACATAAGGAACTGTAGCAAGTTCATCTCCATAAGCATCATTCATATTGGCATCATGGCCACAATCATAGAAAGCATGAAGTTCATCAAAAAGGGATATTTCAAACGAATCCAAGGGATCATAGCAATTATCATAGCATTCATCCTTCGGTAAGAACGAAGGGAAATTAAACATTGTATGAGTTGAAGAGTTACTCTCATTAGAAAGTGAGCATGGGTAGCTAATCCGCTCTTCCTCCTTTTGGTCTTCGCTCTCCTCCTCATCTTTTTCATCCAATGAGCTCACAGTGTCATCAATTTCTTCTTCCATAGATTCCTGCAAAATATTAGTCTGTTCTTGGATAGCGTAGACTTTCTCAATAAATTGATCAATATGGGCATTATATTCATAATTGGCATAACAATAATGAAGCATAGCCAAATTTTGGGATCGCTAAACAACATCATCGTAATCTTCATACTTTTCAAACAAAGCTTGAATTTCATAAGCACCCTTAAAAGCAACAAACTCTTCTATTTGTTCCACATCATAGTAATCATATATACCATTAGCATAAGAAGCCAAGCTTTCATTATCATTAAATTTACATGAAAAGGGAAGGTGTTTAGCCTTCATCCTAGAGCAACAAGTAATATCATATCTAAAGCATAGATTCCAAGCATACCATTTCAACATATGAATTTGATCCCATAACAGTTTTCCTTTTTGAGTCAAGCGATAATCCCCAAAGTATTCACGTTCATCCAACATGTATCCCATGATATAATTGAATGGGGTTTTCTCAGGATTATTAAAGTAGTGCATAATATCTTTCACATAACGAGCATCGAGGGTTTTAGGAGGTTCCCCATCTCCATGAGTAGCAAGTACGCCTATTTTTTTGGTATTTCCTGTTCCATATCCATAACTAAATATAGAGAAAACCTTAGAACAACAAATAAAATCAACTTAGTGATAAAGAAAACAAGCACACACGAGAATATTCACCCCACGCTATTGCTCCCCGGCAACGGCGCTAGAAAAAGGTCTTGATAAACCACAAGTATAGGGGATCAATTGTAGCCTTTCTCGATAAGTAAGAGTGTCTAACCCAACGAGGAGCTACAGGTAGAACAAATATTCCCTCAAGTTCTATCGACCACCGATACAACTCTACGCACGCTTAACGTTCGCTTTACCTAGAACAAGTATGAAACTACAACTACTTTGTAGGTGTGACGGGATAGGTTTGCAAGATAATAAAGATCACGTAAATAAAAACTAGGGGCTGCTAAGATAAATAAACAACTAAGTTAGTTTAAGAGTGTGGAAAAGTGGTGGTAGGAGTTGCGGAATTGTCCCTAGGCAATCGATAACTAGACCGGTCATCATTACTGCAATTTTATATGAGGGAGAGGCATACGCTAACATACTTTCTCTACTTGTATCATATGAACTTATGATTGGAACTCTAGCAAGCATCCACAACTAAGAAAGATCATTAAGGTAAAACCCAACCATAGCATTATAAGGTATCGAGTCCTCTTTACTCCCATATGCAACAACCCACCTACTCGGGTTTATTCTTCTGTCACTCATGCAACCCACCATAGGCAAATCATGAACACATTGCTACACCCTACAGCGAGGATCCCTCACACTTGCGCGACACGGAGAGCACCATAGGACAACACCAATAATAAAACATGCAACTCAAACCAATCATGATCATCAATCAACCCATAGTACAACATAAATCTACTCAGACATCATAGGATGGCAACACATCATTGGATAATAATATGAAGCATAAAGCTCCATGTTCAAGTAGAGGGTACAACGGGTTGTGGGAGAGTGGCCTGCTATAGATAGATGGGGGAAGGCGATGGAGGTGTTGGTGAAGATGACGGAGTTGTTGGAGTAGATCGCTGTCATGATGATGGCCTCGACGGAGTTTCGGTGTCACCGAGAGAGAGGAGGAGAGAGCCCCCTCCTTCTTCTTGTTCTTCGTTGACCTTCCCCTAGATGGGAGAAGGGTT
The DNA here is from genome assembly GCA_022496015.1 of Hordeum marinum. Lineage (NCBI taxonomy): Eukaryota > Viridiplantae > Streptophyta > Magnoliopsida > Poales > Poaceae > Hordeum > Hordeum marinum. Next base: position 166,805,724 of record CM039675.1, read on the forward strand.
TCCCCTTTGTTACATTTCCTCCATGGTGGCAGAGGGGAGAGAGCCCCTCCGAGACTGGATCTCTCTCTCTGTTTTCTTCTGTTTCTGTGTTCCCCGATTCTGGCCTTTCACCGTTTCTTAAGTATCCGGAGATCCGTAACTCCGATCGGGCTGAAACCTTGAGGATATTTTTATTCGGATATTAGCTTTGTTGTGGCGAAAAGAGAGTGCCAACCGACCTAAGGGCTGGCCACAAGGGCCCATGGTCGGCTAGGGGGGGGGGGTAGGCCGCGCCCCTGGCTTGTGATCATGTCGGGCATCGTCTCGCGTTGATTATTTTACCCAAAATCATATATATTCCAAAAATAATCTTCGTAAGTTTTTATCGCGTTTGGAATTCGTTTTATATGGATTTTCTATGAAACAAAAAACATGCAACAAACAGGAACTGACACTGGGCACTAGATCAATATGTTAGTCCCAAAAATAGTATAGAAAGTTGCCAAAAGTATATGAAAGTTGTAGAATATTGGAATGAAACAATAAAAAATTGTAGATACAATGGAGACATATCAGTGGTCAAGGTCTCACCCCTTGGTCTCGTCCTGTTGATCCGGACGCCCCAACGATGGTCGAGGAATGCACGGGACTGGGTCCTGCCGACGTAGAGCGTTGCTTGAGTGTCAAGGGGGGTTCCTGAGAAACACGCCCTAGGAACCTCACCGATCACGTGGCTCCGAGCCCCTTGGTCTCGTCCTGGTGATCCGGACGCCCTAGAGGTGGCCGAGGTCTCGCCCCTTTGGTCTTGTCCTGGTGATCTGGACGCCCCAACGGCGGTCGAGGCCTGCTCGGGATTGGGTCCCACAGACGCAGAGTGCCGAAAGGGCCCCCAAACCATTTCGCAAACAAGGAAGAAGCCCCCCAGGTGGGATTCCTGAGCTCTCTAGACGTGTCAGCTGCACCTCGCGACACACGAGATCGCCACGAAACAATAAGCTAAGTACACCACCGAATAGAGCACAAACTTTCTGATCAGATGATAGCCCGAATGCAGGGTAGGGTGTGTGAGCACTAACATGAGAATGCAGGTGCTACGGTTCACTATGTGCTACCACCAGGGCTCTTGTGGTCCCAGGTCCAGGAAGGACGGTGCAAGGGGAGGATTCCAGCCTCGTCAAGCGACGACGCTAAGGACCCCGGACTTGGAGGCGACACGCTCACCCTCGGGAGAGTATGCCTCACGAGGTCCCAACAGGCTGCCGTCACCAGACCACGTCAACAACAACACCAAGCCCCGCGCAAGATACTAAGTCACGCCACATCGAGCAAGCAACTGGCGACTTAAGGGAAGAAGGAGGAGGACGAAGGTAATGCACAAATTTTTGACACCCTCAGGGGCAGGGTTTTTCTTGACATGACAGGAACTAGAAAAAGGAAATAGGGGAAGCCTAGGTGGAGGAGCCACTTTCGCCATTCGAACCACCGCCCGCCTTAGCGCCGAAGCCGTCGTCCACGTTTGAGGAGGGTGCTTGGACGAACAGCTCCACCAGGGACTCCACGTGCGGGCGCACCTCATCCCTGAGGGCCCTCTGGAACTACTTGGGCATCGGTTCCGCAACACGCACAAGATCAAGCTCCAGGATGTGGCGACACAGGTTGGAGAAGACACGCGCTAGAGCAAGATCCAGGAGGTCACGTGCACTACCTCGTTGTCCTTGTCCACCCGAGAGACGCCGGTCTCCAGCGCCCCCACCACCCTGCCAAAGAAGTCGAGGTAGCCTTTGTCGCCGTGCGTGCACGGCAGCGTGAGGGCTTCCTTGATGAACCGGCCCACTGCACCAGCCGCGCGGCAGGCAATGCCCAAGTACTGCTTGGCGCGATGCGCCTCCAGCATCTTTGCATGCGCTGCCTCGTCCACGATGGCCTGCACAATGTCAGCTGCCCCTTGATTTGGGCCTGGAGGGAGGCCAGCTCCGCCCTAGCCTCCTCTTCGCCCTAAGGGAGACCTCGAGGGCAGCCTCGACGCTCGTTGGCTAGGCCCGCGGCGCGTCCGCCTCCTCCTAGAGCTTGCCGAGCCTGCGCTTTTTGGTTGCAGGCGCCCTGGGAGGAAGAGATGGTCAGGTCCGGTGCGCCAGGCGTGTCTGCATGGAAAGAGATGGGTGGCAGAGCACTCACTTGTCAATGATGCCTAGAGCCCATGAGCTTGGGCCGGCCCAGAGGGGCCCCCGCTACCACCTCCGGAGGAATGCGAAGAAGCCGAAGGCCCCGCGTGCTTCCCCTCGCCCGCAATACTCCCTCCAGGCGCCATGGGGGTAAAGGAATCAAGGAAGATGAGAGAGATTTCTTTGGGATAATGAGGAGTGAGAAGGCACGCCAAGATTGCAAGACCCCCTGGGGCGGGGCGGATTTATAGGCGTAACTGCAACCCACAGGGCGTGGTGGGGAGTGTAGGCGTCATGCGCTCCTTGGGTGCCGCGGGGCAGCCTTGGTTGGTGTGTAGCTTTGCTCCACATCACTTCATCTGCTCCCATAGGGTCACATCCGTGTGCCCCGAGGGGTGAAGGCCCAAGGGAACAGGCGCATTCAAGGAAGGGTAATAATGGCCGGCACAACGCACATGCGTCACATCAGTTTGACCCGAGGCAGTTCCTGACGTCCTTCGGGGAGCGGAAACGCCCCTGCAACATCAAGCGCCACGCACAGGACGGGCTTGCAGGCGATTTAGGCTCAGGTCGCTCTGGTCGGTTCCTCCAGCTTCGCCCCGAAGCCGACCCAAGCGCGCCTCGGGCCAGGGGCTATTGTCGGCATTCTAGGAATGGGGGTACCCAGACTTGCCTGCCTGCGGCCCAGGGCATGGCCTACTTCAACAGCCAAGCACGGCCCAGCATGGCCCCGCTCAAGACATGGCCCTCGCGAGAGCCTCGGGCTCATGAGGGAGGCAATGCCAAGACCCGCGGGGAATAGGCCTCCCCAGGACCCCTCCTGAGCGGCTGAGGTCTCTATGCAACGCTTGGCCTCAAGAGGCCAAGGATGATGCAAGGTGGGCCAGGCGAGCACCAGCGCGCCAGACATGACACTTTCCTCTTTAGTGCAAAGGGGCCCAGGACGTACGAAGGTTCCCAAAGCGCCCCCAAAGGTTTCCATTTCGGTGCATCAAGACAAAGACCATGAGCCCTGTAGGGCAGATGTCATCGCTGAGCCCACCACTGCATCACCAACATCTACTTTGCAGGCAAAGACCACCTTTCGTCAGGATAAGGATGTACCTCTTGTCCCCCTTCAAATTTGGCCATTGTGGGATCCCTTCCCGCCAAAGCGATAAGGGAAGAGGACCCGTGCCACTATAAATATAGGCTAGGCTTCTCCGTAAAGAGGGGTGATAGGAAGAGAAGAGAGACCACCAAAGCGCCCTCGCGAGGCAACTCACCAATGTACTAGTTAATCCACAAAACCTCTTCGCGAGGCAATCCACCAAAGAATGAGTAGGGTTTTACGCTTCACAGCGGCCCGAACCTGGGTAAATCCTCGTGTGCCATCTTCTTCTCGTCATTGTGCGAGTTCATCGAACTAGGCTACCGGGTTGTGAGCTAGGAGGGGCGAAGCTGTTGGGGATCTTCGCACACGCCCCTGTGTTCGAACTCTCTTGGGTTTTGCGGAGCCCAAAATCTGACAGGTTGTGGATTGATATTCCTACTAGTTCGATAAACATTGGTTTCATAACTAAGGGAAATACTTATATGTATTGTTCTGCAATTACCCGTTCCTCTTCACGGAAAACTCAACACAAATCACAAGTATCAGGAAGGATTTCTGGCACCGTTGCTGGGGAATATCATCACAACCTATCAAGTAACCTCACAAAAATTACCATTCACTTGTTCTTATTTTTATTTGCTGTTATATTTAGTTTGCTTCATAAAAATAAAAAATACAAAAAATATTTCTATTTGCTTGCTTTCCTAGTTATGTTATCTTAATCTTTATCACTCCAGAACAAAAAGTAAAATGCAAGAAAAATAAGATAAATGGATCCTCATCCACTTGCTAATCTTTTCAAAAGACCCGATTATGTTGCACCAATTTAATGAGGTCTTGCTTGAAAATCATGAATTTGAAAATTGTGAAATTTATAAAGTGATTCAAGATAGTTCCTTGAATGAAAAGCATGATTGCCTTGTTATTAGTATAAATTCTATGAATATCAATTGTGCTAATGATCATGACCGGGGTGATAACCATGATGTTTCTTGTGATATTGATAATTCTATGCTTCATGATGAATCTATTATTGATTATAATATTTGCAACACTACTAAAAGTAGGTTTGGAAGAGCATCAACTTTAGGTAACAATGATCCCACTACCTTGGAAGGTTATAAGTGTTGGGGAACGTTGCATGGGAAACAAAAAATTTCCTATGCACATGCAAGATCTATCCATGGTGATGAACATCTATGAGAGGGAGAGTGGATCTACATACCATTGTTGATCGTTAAGCGGGAATGACACGTCTCCAATGTATCTATAATTTAGGAAGTATTCATGCCATGTTTACAATAATTCTATATGATTTTAGTATGATTTTATTAGAACTAACCCGGTCTGATGCTGTTTTCAGCAGAACTACCATGGTGTCATTTTTGTGCGGAAATAAAAGTTCTCGGAATGGTCTGAAAATTTACGGTGAGTTTTGATGGACCAAAAGAGACCCATGAAGCATTGGAGTTGGGCCAGAAGAGCCATGAGGAGGCAACAAGCCACCCAGGCGCGTCCAGGGGTGGTGGCCGCGCCCTCCTGGCATGTGACCTCCTCGTGGCCCCCCTTGACGTGAAATCGACGCCAAAAATTCCTATAAATACATCAACCTCCGAAAAGAACCTAGATCAGGAGTTCCGTTGACGCAAACCTCCAGAGCCACAAAAAACCAATCTTGGCCCTCTCCGACACCCTGCCAGAGGGGGTCACCATCACCGGAGGCCATCTTCATCATCCCGGAGGGGCCATCAACACCATGGAGGCCAAGGACCAAAGGGAGAATCTCTCCCCATCGAGGGGGAGGCCATGGAGGATGAAGCACAAGAGGGAGACCCTCTCCCCCTCTCTCTCGGTGGTGTCGGAGTACCACCGGGGGAACCATCGCCGCGGTGATTGTCTTCATCAACATCACCCTATTCATCACCATCCTCATCTCCTTTTAGCAGTCCACTCTCCCGAACTCCACTCTAATCCCCTACTTGAACATGGTGCTTTATGCCACATATTATGATCCAATGATGTGGTGCCATCCTATGATGTTTTGAGTAGACTTCTTTTGTCCTTTGGGTTGATTGATGATCTAGATTGGTTTGAGTTGTATGTTTATTTTGGTGCTATCCTATTGTTCCTTCCACGCCGCACACACATGAAGGATCCCCACTGTAGGGTGTTGCAATACATTCATGATTCTCTTATAGTGGGTTGCTTGAGTGACAGTGCATAAACCCGAGTAAGGGGTTGTTGCGTACGAGATAAAGGGAACTTGCTGCTTTAATGGTATGCTTGGGTTTTACCTTAATGATCTTTAGTAGTTGCAGATGCTTGCTAGAGTTCCAATCATAAGTGCATATGATCCAAGTAGAGAAAGTATGTTAGCTTATGCCTCTCCCTCATATAAAATTGCAATAATGATTTCCGATCTTGTTAACAATTGCCTAGGATAATTTCGCACACCGACCCATCATTATTCCACACTCGCGATTTGTAATATATTGTAATATTATGATAAAAACAACTATTTTTATATTTTAGTTCTCCATTATCATGCAAAGCTATCCTCTTCATACCCATAACGTAATTTTATTTCTCGTTTCTAGATGGAAGCAAATGTTCGGTGTACGTAGAGTTGTATCAGTGGCAGATAGGACTTTAGAGAATATTGATCTTACCTTTATATGCTTGTGGGTTCAACACTCCATACTTATCACTTCCACCTTTGGAAAATGCTACGATGATTCCTTGCACTTGGGGATTATCAAGCTCTTTTCTAGCGCTGTTGCCAGGGAGCAATAGCCTGGGGTTGATATTCTCGTGTGTGCTTGTTTGCTTTCTTCACTAAGTAGATTTTGTTTTACCTTTTTTACTTTCTTTAGTTGTGGGTGAAAAAATAATTAAATAATGAAACATACAAAAAGAGTTACTTGCCCCTTATGCCTAAGAAGTTTTTCAAAAAGAGAAGTGATTGGAAGGTTGTGCATTGGAGAAGCGAGGGTCGACCTTGAACACTTGCGTTCATGCTCATGGCAACAATGTAGAATTTTTCATGGAAGATTTTGAAAATAATAACCCCCTTGTATATATCCATTGTATTATAAAAATAATGTGCCAAGATTTGCTTTTAGGATGATTAGATTGCTTGTTTGGTGTGTGAAGTGCCAAAAATAGAACTGTAGTGCATGAATTTAAATTTTTTACTGGAACGTCAAAAGTTTCTGAATTTTTTACACAGTACTTCTATGATTTTTTTTAATATATCTTAAATTTTGAGATTTGTTTGAGTTACATAAGTAGACGAAGTTTCCAGATTACTACAGACTGTTCTGTTTTTGATAGATTCTGTTTTCTATGCATTGTTTTGTTATTTTGATGAATCTATGGGTTGTATCGGGGGGTATGAACCATGTTGAAGTTTGACTACAGTATATATAATGCTAATATGAATTTGGAATGAGTTCACAATAGTACTTGAAGTAGTATTTTTCTTTATTATATTAACAGATCTCACGAGGGTTTTGTTAAGTTGTGTGTGAATGAAGCATTTGAAGATCGAGGAGGTATCGATATAAGAAGAATACAGGGAGACAAGAGTTCAATCTTGGGTATTCCCGAGGCACCCCAAGTAAATATTTCAAGGAAACTCAAGCATCCAAGCTTGGGGATGCCTAGGAATGCATCCCATCTTTATTCTTCAACAATTATCGATATACCTCGGTTTTTTGTTTTGTTCACATGATATGCGTCTTTAGTGTTTTTCTTTTCCTTTATGAACCCTTCTAGTATGAGTTAGTCCTTCATTTATTTTTACAATGCTGCACATGCTTCACTTAAATCTTTTGAGTATGGCTTTGTAGAATGCTCTTTGTGCTTCACTTAAATCTTTTGAGTATGGCTTAATAGAATGCTTCGTGTGCTTATTTTGAGCTTGGATATTGGTTAATATATATTAATTGTAGAATTCTATATGAACTCCACTTATATATTTTAGAGTATGAATAAAATGATCATCGGAATTTGGCTTGGAAGAGTATCATTAAAATGTCATGCCTAGCTAAAAAGGCATTAAAGAAAAACGCTTGTTGGGAGACAAACCAACACTTTTACTTTGATGTGTTCACATGATTAAGATACTTTATTAATAATTTTTTGTGAATTTTATTTCAATAAAGTGTCAAGTAAAGCCTTTGGGATAGTGTGGATACTTGCCTGTTTTATTCTGTGCAAAAATAGAAAGTTTTGCGTCCAGTATATGAAATTATATGATTTTACTAGAGAGTCAAAAAAATCTTAAATTTTTACAAAACATTGCTATGAAAATTCTTTGATATTTCCTAATTTTTCAGAATTTTAAGAGTTAGGGAAGTTTGGCGATTATTCAGATCTTTACACACTATTCTGTTTTTGACAGATTCTGTTGTGCATGCATAGTTTGCTTGTTTCAAGTGTTCCTATAGCTTATATTGCGTAATATAAATTATGGGAATGATAGAATATATTAAGTATCATGTGGGTACAATTATGAATCTTGACTTGACAGTACCTAAGTAAATGATTTTTCTTTATTACACTAACCCTTCTCACAAAGTTCCGTTAAGATTTGTGTGATTGAAGTTTTCAAGTTTTGGGTGAGACACCGATATAAGGAGAACAAGGAGTGACAAGAACCTAATATTGGGGATGCCCAAGGTACCCCAAGGTAATATCCCAGGAATATTCAAGCACCTAAGCTTGGGGATGCCCCGGAAGGCATCCCCTCTTTCGCCTTTAACACTATCGGTATATCTCACTTGGAGCTATATTTTTATTCGTCACATAATATGAGTTTTGCTTTGATCGTCGTTTTATTTTTTTGTTCTATGTTAGGTGTTATTTATAATATTGTTTTTCAATAAATATTTCCAAGAATTGCCTTAGGAGGCTTGCATTGCATGTTTTGATATGTGCTGGGTAAAAACAGAAACTTCTGCTATAGTGTTTGAATTTTCATATGTTACAGGAACATGGAAAGTTTCTGAATTTTTTACACAGAGTTTTAATATAAATTCATTAGCATGTAGAAAATTTTCATAATTTTTAGAGTTACAAAGGTACACTGGTTTAATAAATGTCTATAGACTATTCTGTTTAGACAGATTGCTTTAATAGTTTTGTTATCTACTAATCCTACAGTTTCCATAGCCCTATTGTTTGATTTTAATTGTGGAAATGACAGTATACAGTACCTAATATTTGAAAATTATTGTGCAACTTGTCTTGGCAGTTCGTGAAGTGCTGATTTTTCTTATGTGTACTAACCTATCTCACGAGTTCTTTTTGAATTTTGTGTGGATGAAATTTTTGAGAATAAGTAAAACCATGATATGAGAGGATTGAACGAGATACTAAAGCTAAAGCTTGGGGATGCCGAAGGCACCCCAAGTAAATATTTCAATTGGTCTCAAGTATCTAAGCTTGGGGATGCTACACATCCCACCTCTCTTCATCAACAATTATCGGTTAGCCCATGTTGAGCCACATTTTTTATTCGTTCACATGATGCATGCTATTCTTGGAGTCCAATTTTTATTTTGTTTTGCCGTTTGAATAGAATCATTGGATCTGAAATTCTTAGATGAGAGAGTCCTCACATAGTTATTTAATTGTTGGCTACTCATTGATCTTCACTTGTATCGTTTGGGAGTAGTTTGTCATTCACTCTCGTGCTTCACTTATATCCTATGAGTAAATGGTTGAATGAATTGGATATCATAAATATGAAATTAAATATGGTTCATATACTTATCCTATGGGGAGTAATGACTTCACACATAATAAGTATAGGTGGTGAAATTTATTGAAAGTCAGCAAACACCGCATTGGTCACTTGAACAATTCATGAAAGAATATTGAAGGAAGAGAGATTTCACATATAAATATACTATCTTGGACATCTTCTATGATTGTGAGCCCCATTAATTATTTTTGAACTTGAGAAAATTATTTGAAGTTGGACAAGGAAGATAACATAATGAGTTATGCTTGGGTATATTTGTGTAGAAGTTATATTGTTATGGATGCTCCAACATGTGGTGCTTGCTTCCATCTCATACTAGCCAAAACTTCTGCACCAAGTAGAAATACTACTTGTGCATCCAAACACCCTTAAACCAGTTTTGCCATGAGAGTCCACTATACCTACCTATGTATTGAGTAAGATCCTTCAATTAAGTTGTCATCGGTGCAAAATGCAATAAAAATTGCTCCTAAATATGTATGATCATTTATTGCAAGGGAAAATAAGCGTTGTATGAACTTGTGATAGTAAAGAAATAAAAGCGACGGACTACATAATAAAGGTTGCTATCACAAAGGGCAATACAACGTGACATTCCTTTGCATTAAGGGCTTGCACATCCAAAAACAAAAAGCGCAATGACAACCTCTTCTTCCCTCTGCAAAGGGCCTATCTTTTACTTTCTATTACTTACCTTTACACAAGAGTCATGGTGATCTTCACCACGTCCTATATTTCACCTTTTTTCTCGTGGCAAGCCTCATGTGTTGGGGAATGATCTAGGCATATATGTCCATTCAAATAAATTTGATCATGAATTATTATTGTTGACAATTATCTATATAATAAATAAGTTGGGAGGAAAACTTTAAGTGTCACGCCCAAGATGCGCGCCTATCCATTTAAGGCACGAGGGCCTCGCAAGGGATAGATGTGCATCTTGCCATTAGCAAGAATAGTATCATCACAACATACAATACTGAATGAGAAGAGTATAAAAGTTGGCTTACACTCGCCACATGCTAACTTACAATGTCACTCAAACCAGAACATCTAGTTGAACACAGGGTCCGACTACGGACGAAATCAAACGATAAAAGAAGTTGCAAATGATACTATCAAGCTATCCCAAAGATCACGACCAGGTCCTCTACTCATTCGGATACATCACGTACATCCTGCCTCTTTCCTCGTCATACTCCCACTGGAGCTGGGAAAGATCATCTTGCACGTACTCATCTGAACCTGTACCTGGAGTGTTGTAGTAAACTGTGAGCCACAGAGGACTCAACTATCATGTGCCCGGGTACCAAGACTATTTAAGCTTAAAGGTTGGGATGGGGTAAGTGTTTAGTTTGCAGCAGCACTAAGCGTATATGGTGGCTAGCTTACGCAACATGAAATAAATATGAGTGGCCTACGAAGAACGATCGAATCTAGTATGATCTCTATGAGATCCTGAACACTTACTTACGTCAATCATAACCCCACCGTGTTCTCTCTCGGGTCATGTTCACGAGCAGAGATGATCACAGTTACTCACACAGTTGGTGTATCTTAATTAGAGTTTACTTCAAGTTTACTATAACCGGGTGTTAAACAAATATCCAAGTTGCCACATAAACGCGGGCACGGCTTTTCGAAAGATTTAACCCTGCAGGGGTGCTCCAACTAATCCATTACAAAATTAACCACACTCCGTAGGAATGCCTCGATCGTGGATCTCGTGATCATCATAGGTAATTCCAAAGGAATTCCAACACCTCGAGTAAACCCGAACAAAGTCACACTTCACACGCAAGACACTCAAAGGTAAAACAAATCCAGCAAGACCACCCGACGTGTCGACAAACCCGATAAGAGCTGCGTATCTCAGTCTCAGGACATAACGGATAAGCGAAGCATACGGTGGCCTGATAGAAATCTCCCGAGTTGCCCCATGTTGGCCCCGCATGGTGCTCTAGTTTGGACCAACACTCACGAGGAGCACTGGCCCGGGGGTTGATTAAATTATCCACGGGTTTGCAAGACCCTATGCAATTTTTATAGAGTTGCTAAGAAAATGTAGTACCAATGTTGGTTCTTGCCAGACAAGTTTTAATCTCAACCGAACGAGCAAGGGGGTCCCCATAACAACCTCGAGCATGTTAGGAGCGCAAAGTATGGAAAACATAACACCGGTGACAAGGAACTAATGGCGGTAATAGCGGAACAAATCACTTAGCAAAAGGCCAAGCCTTCCACCAATACCAATATATATATGTGCATTAAATTAAATAACAGAATATTATGATATCCAAATCCATGTTATCACATGGGACAACCTGCACCTACAACTAAGAACGCTATAAGAGGGGCTGAGCAGCGGTAACTTAGCCAATCAAAGGTTTGCTAGGATGTGGAGGTTAGAGGATATTATGGCAACATGAGGGCTGATATCAAGTTGTAGGTAGCGCAATGGTAACAATAAGAGCGAGAAACTAGCAAGCAAAAATAGTATTGGGATCCGGGTACGATCATCTTGCCTATTGGTTCTTCAGCGGAACAAGTAGCGGGATCCTCGTAGTGGTACTCTCCTGGTTCCTCGTACTCAGTATCAACACTCGCGTCTACCCAAGAGAAACAGCAATAATAAACATCCAAGCAAGGTGCAATGCACAATCAAAATGATGGATGATTCATTTATGAAGAATTCTAACATGGCAATCCAAAACTAGTCATGTTTCACGTGCAAAGTTGTTTATTAATGAACCTGGAAAGAACCTCATGTTAAGTCATTTAGACATGCATGAACATGGCAAATATGGATGCAGCACGCAAAATCGATAGAAATGCATATAAAGATCGCAAGAAACGGAGTTACGGTTCTCGCGATATGCTCCCGCAAGGTACGGAGGCAATATCACAAGATCACCAAGCATTCCAAGGCAGCCACTAGATAGGTGATGAAAAATCAATCACAATAGACTCAAGAATCAATCAATTCCATGGAGCATAGCTCCCACAATCCACAAAACAATAAAACACTAAATCTGCCACAAAACAGCAACATTGACACTTATACAACTCACCTCTGGAGCTACAGGAAGCCTACAGCCACAAACAAGACATGGACAGAACCTACTCAACACACACAACAATTCATCCAATTACACAACCAGCAAAGAGCCACACATCAATAAGCAAGAAGCAATCAAGTTGGCATGATGAGTCAGTTTTCTGGGACTTAGTGAAAATTACAGTTTTTCTGGAATCTGTGATTATAAAGTAGCAAGTTGACAGCAGTAGATACATATTCGAGAAAGCTCCTATTGACATGAAAATTAACAGGATGGTAGAAGGCAATATCTACTAAAAATAACTAGCACTGAACATGCCCAAATTCCAAACACATCACTAGATACAGCCCACTCTATATGGCAAAACAATCACAGCAGCTCTCCCAGACTTAGCCATATTTCAGGTTGGCAGGAAACAACATCATCATAGCAACTTAACAGCAAGGTAGCCACTGACCTGGTGACTTAGCATCAATAACAAAAATACTGGGACATTCCCAGAAACTTTAAATACCACTTCCATGTTGGCAAGAACTTAAAACCATGTCTAGATTAAATCATATAAAAAGAACAAAAGGGCCTCACAGCATAAAAATGCAGTTTTGTGAAGTTGCCCCAAAGTCAAATCTTTCTTCACACATGCATTCCTGGGTTGATTCTACCCCAAATGCATTACTTATACCCCTATACTTGCTTGGAGCAAGAGGGAGAAAAGGGGGGGTCGAAATAATCACCACAATGGCATGGATGACTTATGTCACTTGCCCACACTCATGTAAGAGGCCAAAATGGCATGCCCTCTATTGGAAACTTGATGGAAAAGGTAAATAGGCATGAATAAGGTACTTAGGCATAGATCAAGAACAAGAAGAGAAAACAAGCTAGGAGAGATATACATGCACATATACACATGAGAGCTCTCACATACACATAAATCTACACATGCACAAGGTCTAGCATCCACTCCTTACTCATCTACACTAAACATGGCAGAAACATGCAAGAAGAAGAACCCCACACACCTATACATGCATAACTACACATGGTCATCTACTCACAATAACATGTGTGTGTATGTATAACATACACACACCTCTCACTACACCTACACACACAAGCACACCACACTCAAGCATGTGTGTATATAGGCACACATGCACTTTCATACATGTATGCCCACATACACATGTACACACCTACACACTATACTCACTCACACACATATATGTGTGTATGCAAGAAGTACACACACATACCCTACACTACACATACACCCACAAGAACACACACATGTATGGGTGTGCAAGGAGAACACACACATGTGCCATTCATGGTGCACCACACACCCACATGTACACACACACACTCACATGGCAAAACCACACACACACATGTTGGTATGTATGCACAACATACACACACACACACAACTCACAAACACATGCACACTACACTCACATGAGCATCACAAAAGAAAACACACACACTCACACTTAAACTTAGGCATACACACTCATACACTAAATATGCATACATGTGTATATGTACCATTTGGTACATACACACACCACCATACACATATGCATATGCACTCACTCACATGACAAGAAAACAACACACACACATGTTGGAAATGCACACACACATACAAGTAAGCAAGAGAGAAAGAAAAAGAAAACGCACAAAAAAAAGAAAGAGGAGGGTTCGGGGGTCGAACCCCTGACCTCCTGGTCACACTGCACAGTCGCTACCACTACACTACGACGTCGTTTGGTAACAGAGGAGGGGTACTAGCATTCTAATACACACACGCACACTATCTAACTGACGAAACTAAATTTTAGAACAGGGAAACGGTGACCATACGGCGGCTACAGGGCATCTCTGGCGACACGAACGGGTTGATTCAACGCAGGGAGCTACGGGGGTTCCATTCCCGCATTCGTCTCGCGACGAGGGGGAACGGAGGTGATCGCAAGGCTCCTCCTTTTGACCGGCAGCGCCCACGACTACGGTGGCGATGCACGGGCTATGGCGAGAAGAGGAGACAGCGGAGGATCGGCTGCTCATCGAGGGGTCTCCTGAGGCTTGGGGATGCGGATGCGGCAAGACGAAGGGGAAGAAGATGCTCGGGGACGCGGCGGCAACGAAGGGGAAGCAGGGGCGCTCGGACGACGGCGACACGACACCGCAGAGGAGGAGCTCCTCTCCTCCTATCACCAGGAATGGGACGCGGAGGGCAGCGGCGAGCTCCACGCCATCACCAGCGGGGACGAGGTCGTCGGAGGCGACGACGACGACGAGCACTGCGCCTCTGAACTTCTCTGAACTTACCTGCGCCTTGTGCTCTCTAACAGAGAAGGGGGAGGAAGGAGGAAGAAGGAGCGGGGGAAGCGGCGGCGGCGGAGGGAAACCCTAGAGGGAGGCACGGATGCCCAGGCATAAATAGAAGGGGGTCCTCGACGTCTGTGACGGCTAACGGCGACAACGACGATGCTCACTGCTCTCTGCTCTCTCTCTGTGACTGACGGAGGTGGGAGACGAAGCAGGTGGCCGTTGTGTCCAGCTGGGCTGGGTCGCGGCCCACTGTCCTCTCACACACACGATCTCTAAAAACCAGAGAAATAAAAGGGGGTTTTCCATTTAATAAAACCAGCCACCATCAAGTTAATTCCCAGAGCAAATTAAAAGGGTTTTGAGCAAAACAAAAATAAATCTGAGGAGGAAATAATGTGCACTTATTGTTAAAAATATTAAGTTGAATTATAAAACAAGTATTTTATTTTATATTTAAAATGACAGCTCCTATTAATTTAAAACACAATTCAAACAAACCCCAAACAGTAAATCCAACATACTCACATTTCACAAAATACTTGTGGCCACCTCATGAACATTTTTAAACAATTTTTAAAACAACTCAAATCTGAAGATGAAAATAATAGGGGAAAAAGGGATTTTTGGAGGGGATGTTGCAAAGGAAAAAGAGAGGGGAAGGGAATAAGTTGCACCCATCGATCCAATCACTCACAAACATCTCACACAACACAAAACCACACCTCACCACCATACATCATAGCAAGCACAAGAAACCAACATGCACATAGAGTTGAAATGAGAATGATGCATGATGATGCATGAATGCAAACACATTGAATGGCAAGGAGCAACCATACACCTCATAGATCATGAAACAAGGTTCACACATGGGGTTACATGCCAAGTAAGGTAGGGACAACACTTGGGCTGTCACATTAAGCCTCTATCTTTCACTGTGTTTGACGGATGTCATTTGATCTAAAAATATGCTTTGAGTGTTAGCAATCATGGAAGACTATATGATAGTTGAGCATGTGGAATTTGCTTAATCAAAGATCTTACATAGACCCTTCGTGAAAATAAGATGAATTGCAATTGTTTGGTGACTGAAAGCATAGTTTGTTAGTTTTCAACAAACTTTATGGTCTATACTTTAACATGTGAATAGTTTGTTAATTCATCATGAGAAGCTTTATGAGATAAGATACTATTTATGATACATAATGATGCTATAAAAAGTGATTGGAATTATCATTGATCAAGCTTGTGCCCTTGCTAGCATTCACACTTCATAAATTATTTCTTTTATCATTTACCTACTCGAGGACAACCAGGAATTAAGCTTGGGGATGATGATACGTCTCCAACGTATCTATAATTTATGAAGTATTCATGCCATGTTTACAATAATTCTATATGATTTTGGTATGATTTTATTAGAACTAACCCGGACTGATGATGTTTTTAGCAGAACTACCATGGTGTTGTTTTTGTGCAGAAATAAAAGTTCTTAGAATGGGCTGAAAATTTACGATGATTTTTTATGGACGAAAAGAGACCCCCTAAGCATTGGAGTTGGGCCAGAAGAGCCACGAGGAGGCGACAAGCCACCCAGGCGCAGCCAGGGGGGTGGCTACGCCCTCCTCGTTGTGACCTCCTCGTGGCCCCCCTTGACGTGAAATGGACGCCAAAAATTCCTATAAACATAGAAACCTCCAAAAAGAAACATAGATCGGGAGTTACGCCGCCGCAAACCTCCAGAGCCACGAAAAACCAATCTTGGCCCTCTTCAGCACCCTGCCGGAGGGGGTCACCATCACCGGAGGCCATCTTCATCACCCCGGAGGGTCCATCAACAGCATGTAGGCCAAGGACCAGAGGGAAAACCTCTCCCCACCGAGGGGGAGGCCATGGAGGAGGAAGCACAAGGGGGAGACCCTCTCCCCCTCTCTCCCGGTGGTGCCGGAGTGCCATCGAGGGAACCATCGCCACGGTGATCGTCTTCATCAACATCACCGTCTTCACCACCATCCTCATCTCCTTTTAGCGGTCCACTCTCCCGCACCCCGCTGTAATCCCCTACTTGAACATGGTGCTTTATGTCACATATTATGATGCAATGATGTGTTGCCATCCTATGATGTTTTGAGTAGATTTCTTTTGTCCTTTGGGTTGATTGATGATCTAGATTGGTTTGAGTTGTATGTTTATTTTTGTGCTGTCCTATTGTGCTTTCTGTGCCGCGCACATGTGAAGGATTCCCACTGTAGGCTGTTGCAATACGTTCATGATTCACTTATAGTGGGTTGCTTGAGTGATAGAAGCATAAACTCGAGTAAGGGGGTTGTTGCGTATGGGATAAAGGGGACATGATTCTTTAATGCTATGGTTGTGTTTTACCTTTATGATCTTTAGTAGTTGTGGATGCTTGCTAGAGTTCCAATCATAAGTGCTTATAATCAAAGTAGAGAAAGTATGTTAGCTTATGCCTCTCCCTCATATAAAATTGCAATATTGATTTCCGATCTTGTTAACAATTGCCTAGGATAATTACGCACACCGACCCATCATTATTCCACACTCGCTACTTGTAATATATTGTAATATTATGATAACAACACCTATTTTTATATTTTAGTTCTCTGTTATCATGCAAAGCTATCCTCTTCATACCCGTAACGTAGTTTTATTTCTCGTTTCTAGATGGAAGCAAACATTTGGTGTACGTAGAGTCGTATCAGTGGCAGATAGGACTTTAGAGAATATTGATCTTACCATTAGCTCCTTGTGGTTCGACACTCCATACTTACCACTTCCACCTTTGGAAATTGCTATGATGATTCCTTGCACTTGGGGATTACCAGGTAAGCATTAAGAAATGCAGTTGATGTAGTCGAACGTCTTTGTGATCCGAATCACCAGGCGTCCCATGATCCAATCACGATCCATCCAAATCTAGCACCGAATGGACGGCACCTCCGCATTCAGCACACGTACTACTCGATGACTATCTCCGCCTTGTTGATCCAGCAAGAGGGAGTGGAGAGGTAGATGAGTTCTCCGGCAGAGCGATGACACGGCGGCGATGGTGGTGGAGCTATTCCTGCAAGGCTTCGCCTAAGCATCGCCGAAATTAGACGGAGACGATCTATTGGGGAGAGAGAGGGATGCACCGTAGCTTTGTCTTGGGTGTGGTTGCCCTCTTTCCCCTCTAGTATATATAGGAGGGAGGGCAGGGGCTGTCCACCCTAGGGCTCCTCCTAGGAGTCGGCCGAAAGGAGGTGGAGGTGGAGTCCACCTACAATCCTACTCCAAGTAGGACTCCTTCCCTTCCCCACTTGGGTTTTCCTTTTCCCACAAGTCCAACCGCATAGGCCTGCTTGGGATGGATTCCCAGCCCACCAGGGGCTGGTGCGCCACCTTAAGTCCCATGTGGCCCTCCTGGGGTGTGGTGGCCCCACTTGGTGGACCCCTTACACTGCCGAAAATGCCCGAAGCTTTTCCGGAGTTCAAACACCACTTTCCTATATATCAATCCTTACCTCTGGACCATTTCGGAGCTCCGCATGATGTCCTAGATCTCATCCGGGACTCCAAACAACCTTCGGTAACCAACATACATAACTTTACTATACCAAAACGTCACCTAACCTCAAGTGTGCACACCCTGCGGGTTCGAGAACTATGTAGACATAACCAAGACACTTCTACGGTCAATAACCAATAGCGGGATCTAGATGCCCATATTGTTTCCTACATATTCTATGAATATTTTTATTGGTTGAACCTCTATATCAAGGATTCAGTTAATCCCGTATGATGTTCCACTTGTTCTTCGGTATGTTACTTGCCCAAGATTCGATCGTCGGTATCTCTATACCTAGTTCAATCTCGTTACCAACAAGTCTCTTTGCTTGTTCCGTAATACAAGATCCCGTGAATAACTCATTAGTCACATTGCTTGCAAGTCTCATTATGATGTTGTATTATCGAGTGGACCCTAAGAAACCTCTCTGTTAAAGGGAGTAACAAATTTCAATCTTGATCCATGCCCACTCAATAGATACCCGTGGAGATACCTGTAGGGCATCTTTATAGTCGCCTAGTTATGTTGTGATGTTTGATACACACAAGGTATTCCTCCGGTGTCAGTGAGTTTCATGATATCATGGTCATAGGAACAGATACTTGACATGCAAAAAACTATACCAATAAACTGACACGATTATATGCTATGTTTATAGTTTGGGTCTTGTCCATCACATCATTCTCCCAATGATGTGATCCCGTTATCAAATGAAATCTTATGTCCATGGCTAGGAAAGCTTGACCATCTTTGATCAACGAGCTAGTTTACTAGAGGCATACTAGGGACACAGTGTTGTCTATATATCCACACATGCATTGTGTTTCCAATCAATACAATTATAGCATGGATAATAAACGATTATCATGAACAAGGAACATTAACCATTTTATTATTACCTTTAGGGCATATTTCTAACAATAAGACTTGTATGCATATGGATATAAAGAGAAGGCTTTAAATGATACATATATTGTTGAGTTTGATTATGATCCTACATGTAATTATCATGAGAGAGGCAAATATGGTTATATGAATTTGCATGTTACTCAATTATCTTTCTTTGTGTTGAAATTATGAATGCTCCACTCTTCCTATTTGCATATGCTAGATTTCACTTGTCTTGAGAATTTTCTTTTTTATAAAATACCCATGCATAGGAAGTATGTTAGACTTATATGTGTTGTCCACATGTTTTATGATGCTCTCTTTGTGCTTTAATTCTTATATTTAATGTGCGCATCATTAAAATTTCAAGCCTATCTTAATGGCTTCAAAGATAGAGATTGTTGGGAGACAACCCAATACTTTCTGTCTTGGTGTGATAACATGATTTTTTTCCTCTATAATGATTGTATTTTTATGTTTTAGTTAGTTTTTGTCCCAAGTAAAGACTTTGGGATGACTCACATGATGAGTAGAATTGATACAGTGCAAAAACAAAAACTTTAGTGTCCAGTGCAGAATTTCTCTGATTTTACTAGAACATCTTTCTGATCTGTATTTTTTACAAAGTATTGCTATACAAATTCTCCAGGTTGTCCTGAGTTTTAATTTTTTTAGAGTTATATAAGCATAGGTTCTTTATGGATCATTACAGATTGTTCTATTTTTGATAGATTATGTTTTTGCTTGCATAGTTTACTTGTTTTGATGATGCTATGGATTGCCATGGAGAAGTTAGAATATAGTACCTATTATGCAAAAATGAAATATGAATTAATTTATAACAATAGCTAAAGTATTTGATATGTTGCTTATACTAACCGATCTCACGAGGTTTTGTTGAGTTTTGTGTGATTGAAGTTTTCAAGTTTTGGGTGTTATCACGATGGACAATGGAATAAGGAGAGGCAAGATCATAAGCTTAGGGATGTCCAAGACACCCCAAGATAATATTCTTGGAAGACTCAAGAGCCTAGGCTTGGGGATGCCCCGGAAGGCATCCCCTCTTCCGTCTCAATCCATCGGTATGTGACTTGAAGCTATATTTTTATTCATCACATGATATGATTTTTTGCTTGGAGTGTCGCTTGATTTTGTTTGCTTTTTTTTGCCACAATCATATTTTGCTGGACATACCTATTTGAGAGAGACACACCTTCATCATAATTTGTTAAAATACTCTATGCGCTTCACTGATATCTTTTGGGCTTAGCAGTTGCTCTAGTACTTCACTTACATCTTTTTGAGCACGGTGGCGTATAGATTTTATAGAAATAATTGCACTCTTGTTATTCACTTATATTTGTTTGAGAATTAATAAATAGTGACGGTAATTTGCATGGGTCATAAGACTAGTCCAAAAATAATAGATATTGAATGAGTGATAATCAAAACCATCATGTAGCACATAAAAGAGAAATTGTGGGTTAATGATATTGATTTGGTAATATGAAAAGGTGTGAGTGAATCATTGTTGATTAGTAGAAGTGTTGGTATTAATAGGTGTTAACTTCTTGTTTGTCTAAAAATTTAAAAGGCATGGTGATGATGTGTGAGCATTTCTATTCCTCATTAAAATCCTAGTGTTGTTTCGGGTTGGAGGCGCGCGATGGTTAACTCCTCCGAACCTCCTCCCTCGGGGCATGCGAGTAGTGCAAATAAAACTTATAAAACTTTGCAACAAGTATACGAGTTCTTTATGACTAATGTGAAACCATGGAATTACGCAATCTCACCTCCTCATATTTTGCTAGCCTCTTCGGTACTGTGTTGTTGGAAATATGCCCTAGAGGCAATAATAAATTAGTTATTATCACATTTCCTTGTTCATGATAATCGTTTATTCTCCATGCTATAATTGTATTGATCGGAGACTTAGATGCATGTGTGGATACATAGACAAAACCATGTCCCTAGTATGCCTATAATAGACTAGCTCCTTGATCAAAAGATGGTTAAGGTTTCCTAGCCATGGACATGAGATGTCATTTGATAACGGGATCACATCATTAGGAGAATGATGTGATGGACAAGACCCAAACTACAAATGTAGCATATGACCATGTCAGTTTATTGCTACTGTTTTCTGCATGTGAGGTATATGTTCCTATGACCATGAGATCATGCAACTCACGAACACCGGTGGAGTGCCTTGTGTGTATCAAACGTCGCAACGTAACTGGGTGACTATAAAGGTGCTCTACAGGTATCTCCGAGGGTGTCTGTTGAGTTGACATGGATCAAGACTGGGATTTGTTACTCCGTGTGATGGAGAGGTATCTCAGGGCCCACTCGGTAATACAACATCACAATAAGCCTGGCAAGCAATGTGACTAAGTGTTAGTCACGAGATCTTGTATTATGGAACGAGTAAAGAGACTTGCCGGTAACGAGGTTGAACTAGGTATGGAGATACCGACGATCGAATCTCGGGCAAGTAACATACCGAAGAACAAAGGGAACATCATACGGGATTGACTGAATCCTTGACATAGAGGTTCGACCGATAAAGATCTTCATAGAATATGTAGGAACCAATATGGTCATCCAGGGCCCGCTATTGGTTATTGACCGTAGAGGTGTCTCGGTCATGTCTACATAGTTCTCGAACCCGCAGGGTCTGCACACTTAAGGTTTGGTGACATTTCGGTAGTATAGAGTTATGTATGGTGGTGACCGAAGGTTGGTCAGAGTCCCAGATGAGATCCCGAACGTCACGAGGAGCTCCAGAATGGTCCGGAGGTAAAGATTCATATATAGGAAGTCCTATTTTGGTCGCCAAAAAAGTTTTGGGCTCATCGGTAGTGTACCGGGAGTGCCGGTAGTGTACCGGGAGACCTCCGGGAGGGGTATTTCGACCCAAGAGGCTTGATGGGCTGTGGGATAGTGAATATCAGCCCTTAGTGGGCTGGTGGAAACTCCCACACAAGGCCCATGTGGCTGGAGAATAAAACCCAAAAGGAAAAAGGTGGAAAAAGGCAAAAAAGGCAAATTAGGGAAGGAGTCCTAATCCTACTAGGAGTGGAGGAGGTGGACTCCTCCCTAGTTGGTTCGGCCGACTCCTATAGGAGCCTTAGCCCTTGCACCAGCATCCTCTCCTATTCTCCTATATATACCAGTGGATTTTAGGGTTTTGCACTAGTTTTTACGGCAACGTGCTACCCGTTCCACCGGTGCTTCTCTAGATCAGATTTCCGCAGTGCTTAGGCGAAGCCCTGCCGGAATTGCTCCACCACCATCGCCCGAGCGCCGTCACTCTGCCGGTGAACTCTTATTCCTCTCCACTTCCTATTGCAGGATCAAGACGGTGGAGATAGTCATCAAGCTGCACGTGTGCTGAACGCGGAGGTGCCGCCCGTTCGGCGCTAGATCGGAAGGACCGTGATCAAGATCGCGAGACGGTTTGTGATGAGTTTGCGGGACGGATCGTGATGAGTTCACGGGACGGATCGTGATGAGTTCGCGAGACGGATCGTGATGTGTTCGCGGGACGGATCGTGATTGGATCACGGGATGGATCGTGATGAGATCGCGGGACGCTCGGCGATTTGGATCGTGAAGATGTTCGACTACACCAACCGCGTTTCTTAACGCTTCCCGCTTAGCGATCTACAAGGGTATGTAGAACCACTCTCCCTCTCGTAGATTCTCATCACCATGGATAGATCTGTGTGT
Source organism: Hordeum marinum (assembly GCA_022496015.1). NCBI lineage: Eukaryota > Viridiplantae > Streptophyta > Magnoliopsida > Poales > Poaceae > Hordeum > Hordeum marinum. The sequence continues at coordinate 166,828,312 of CM039675.1, forward strand.
GCGTAGGAAATTTTTTGTTTCCCATGCGACGTTCCCCAACAGTGGCATCATGAGCTAGGTCTATGTGTAGATGAGATCTCGAGTAGAACACAAAAGGTTTGTGGACATTGATGCTTAGATTGCTTCCTCCCTTTGTCGGATTTTGGTTCAGCGGTATTGTGAGATGAAGCGACCCGGACCAACATTACTCGTACGCTTACGAGAGACCGGTTCCCTCGACGCAACTTGTTGCCTAGATGGCTTGCGGGTGGCAGTTTCTCTCACTTTGTTGGATCGGATTCGACAAAGGCGGTCCTTGACAAGGTTGAAAAGCAACTAGTGTATCACCGTTGTGGTTTTTGCGTAGATGATAATTGTTCTTGCTAGATACCCGTAGCAGCCACGTAAAACATGCAACAACAATTAGAGGACGTCTAACTTGTTTTTGCAGGGTATGTTGTGATGTGATATGACCAATTACATGATGTGATATATGTGATGTATGAGATGATCATGTGATGTATAGATTATCATGACTTGCATGTCGATGAGTACGGCAACCGGCAGGAGCCATAGGGTTGTCTTTAATTATTGTATGACCTATGTGTCAATCATTAAGCGCTATGTAATGCTTTACTTTATCGCTAAACAGTAGCAATAGTAGTAGAAGCATGTTGGGAGCGACAACCCCGATGGCGACACGTTGATGGAGATCAAGATGATGGAGATCATGGTGTCATGCCGGTGATGATGGAGATCATGCTGGTGCTTTCATGATGGAGATCAAAAGCACAAGTTCGTGGCCATATCATGTCACTTATGATTTGCATGTGATGTTAATCCTTTTATGCACCTTGTTTTGCTTAGTACGATGGTAGCATTATAAGGTGATCCCTCACTTAATTTCAAGATAAATTGTGTTCTCCCTGAGTGTGCACCGTTGTGAAAGTTCTTCGTGTCGAGACACCACGTGATGATCGGGTGTGATAGACTCTACGTTCACATACAATGGGTGCAATCCAGTGTTGCACATGTAGAACACTCGGGTTAAACTTGACGAGCCTAGCATGTATAGACATGGCCTCGGAACACAAGAGACCGAAAGGTCGAACATGAGTCATATAGTAGATATGATCAACATGATGATGTTCACCATTGTAACCACCTCAACTCACGTGATGATCGGACTTGAGTTGGTGAATTTGGATCATGTATCACTCGGATAACTGGAGGGATGTCAATTTGAGTGGGAGTTCTTAAGTAATATGATTAATTGAACTCATTATCATGAACATAGTCAGTAGTGTCTCTGCAAAATTATGTTGTGGATTACTTGCTGACGCTGTAGCTCCCTTGAATTTTTATATGTTCCTAGAGAAATCGAGTTGAAAGATGATGGTAGCAATATTGCGGACTGGCTCCATGATCTGAGGATTGTCCTTGTTGCTGCACAGAAGGCTTATGTCCTTAATGCACCGATCGGTGCACCAACCCCTCTAGCGTCGTCTGTAGATGTTGTGAACATGTGACTATCACATTCTAATGACTACTTGATAGTTTAGTGTGTCATGCATTATGGCTTAGAATTGAGGCTCCGAAACATTTTGAACGTCATGGAACATATGAGATGTTCTAAGAGCTGAAATTAGAATCTTAGGCTCATTCCCGTGTTGCGAGGTATGAGATATCCAACAAGATTCTTTGCATGTATTATGAAAAAGAATAGCTCAATCGTTGAGCATGTGCTCAGATTGTCTGGGTGCTACAATCGCTTGAGTCGAGTGGGAGTTGATCTTCCAGATAAGATAGTGATTGATATAGTTCTCCTAGTCACTGTCACTAAGCTACTAGAAACTTGGTGATGAACTATAAAATGCCAGGGATAGAAATAATGATCCCTAAGCTGTTCGCGATGTTTGACACCGCGAAGGTAGAAATCAAGAAGGAGCGTCAAGTGTTGATGGTTAGTCAAACCACTAGTTTCGAGAAGGGCAGGAGCAACGAGGGAAAACTTCATGGATAGCAAGTCAGTTGCTGCTCCAGTGAAGCAACCCAAAGTTGAACCCAAACCCGAGACTAAGTGCTTCGATTATGAGGAGAGCGGTCGCTAAAGCGGAACAACCCTAGATACTTGGTACATAAGAAGGCTGGCAACAATTACAGAAGTATATTTGATATACGTGTTATTTATGTGTACCTTGCTAGTACTCCTAGTAGCACCTGGGTATTGTATACCGGTTCGGTTGCTAAATGTTAGTAACTCGAAATAAAAGCTACGGAATAAACGGAGAACTAGCTAAGGGTGAGGTGACGATGTGTGTTGGAAATGTCTCCAAGGTTGATGTGATCAACATCGCACGCTCTCTCTACCTGCGGGATCAGTGATGAACCTAAATAAATGTTATTTGGTGTTTTGCGTTGAGCATGAACGTGATTAGATCATGTTTATTGCAACACGGATATTCATTTAAGTTAAAGAATAATGGTTATTCTGTTTACATGAATAATACCTTCAATGGTCATGCACCTAGTGAGAATGGTTTGTTGAATCTTGATTGTAGTAATACACATGTTCATAACATTGATGCCAAAGATACAAAGTTAATAATGATAGTACCACATACTTGTGGCACTACCGCTAAATGTCATATTGGTATAAAGCGCATGAAGAAACTCCATGTTGATGGATCTTTGGACTCATTCGATTTTGAATCGGTTGAGACATGCAAACCATGCCTCTTGGGCAAGATGACTAAGGACCCTGTTTTCTGGTTTGATGGAGCGGGTAAGTGATTTATTGGAAATGATACATGTTGATGTATGCAATCCAATGAGTCTTGTAGCATGCGGTGGATATCGTTATTTTCTTACCTTCACTAATGATTTGAGTAGATATAGTGTATATTTGCTTAATGAAACACAAGTCTGAATCGTTTGAAAGGTTCAAGCAAATTTAGAGTGAAGTTTAAGATCATCGTGACAAGAAGATAAAAATGTCTACGATATGATCGTCGAGATGAATATCTGAGTTGTGAGTTTGGCATACAACTTTAGACAATGTGAAAATTGTTTCACAACTCACGCCACCTGGAACACCATAGTGTGATGGTGTGTATGAACGTCATGGTCGTGCTCTATTGGATATGATGCATGCTATGATGTCTCTTATCATTTTGTTACTATAATTTTGGGGTTATGCATTAGAGACAACTACATTCACTTTAAATAGGGCACCATCTAAATTTGTTGAGATGACACTGTGTGAATTATGGTTTGATAGAAACCTAAGCTGTCATTTCTTAATGTTTGGGGCTGCGACGCTTGTGTGGAAAATGTTTTCACCTAATGAGCTCGAACCCAAAGCGGACAAATGCATCTTCATAGAATACCCTAAGAACAGTTGGGTGTACCTTCTATATCAGATCCAAGCATAAAATGTTTGTTGCTAAAATTGGGTCCTTTCTCGAGAAAAAGTTTCTCTTGAAAGAATCGAGTGGGAGGAGGATAGAACTTGATGAGGTTATTGAACCTCTGTTTCAACCAGAGAGTAGCACAGCGCAGGAAGTTGTTTCTGTGAAGCCTACGTTAGTTGAAGAGGAAGTTAATGATGATGATCATGAAGCTTCAGATCAAGTTACTATCGAACCTCGTAGGTCGACAAGGATGTGTACTGCTCCTGAGTGGTGGGGCAACCCTGTCTTAAGGTCAAGTTGTTGGACAACGATGAACCTACGAACTATGGAGAAGCGATGATGGGCCCGGAAACCAACAAATGGTTTGAGGCCATGAAATCCGAGAAAGGATCCATGTATGAAAACCAAGTATAGACTTTGGTGGACTTGCTCGTTGGACGGCAGGTCGTTAAGTACAAATGGATCTTTGAAATGAAGACAGACGCTGATGGTAAATGTCACCATTTGTAAAGCTCGACTTGTTGCAAAGAAGTTTACGACAAGTTCAAGGAGTTGATTGCGATGAGACTTTCTCACTCGTGGCGATGCTAAAGTCTGTTGAAATTATGTTAGCAGTTGCTACACTTTCAATTATGAAATCTAGCAGATGGATGTCAAAACATCGTTTCCTTAACGGTTTACTTGAGGAAAGGTTGTATATGATACAACCAGAAGGTTTTGTCATTCCTAAGGATGCTAAAAGGTGTGCAAGCTTCAATGATCCTTTTATAGACTGAAGCAAGCATCTCGGAGTTAGAATGTACAATTTGATGAGGTGATCAAAGTTTTTGAGTCTATACAAAGTTTATGAGAAACTTGTATTTGCAATAAAGTGAGTGGGAGCACCATAGAGTTTCTGATAAGTATATGTGGATGACATATTGCTATTCGGAAATAATGTGGAATTTTTGGAAAGCATAAACGGCTGTTTGAAAAGTGATTTTCAAAGGAAGACCTGAATAAAGCTACCTAATTGTTAAGCATCAAGATCTATAAAGATAGATCAAGATGTTGGATAAGACTTTCAATGAGTACATACCGTGACAAGATTTTGAAAGAGTTCAGAATGGATTAGTCAAAGAGAAGTGTTCTCGACTGCTTTGTAAGGTGTGAAGTTGAGTGAGACTCAAAGTTCGACCATGGCAGAAGAAAGAGAAAGGACGAATGTCATCCCCTATGCCTTAGCCATAGGCTCTATATAGTATGCCATGCTGTGTACCGCACCTGTGTGTGCCTTGCCATGAGTCCGTCAAGGGGTACAAGAGTGATCCAGGAGTGGATCACTGGACAGCGGTCAAGATTATCCTTAGTAACTAAAAGACTAAGGAGATGTTTCTCGATTATGGAGGTGATAAAGAGTTCGTCATAAAGAGTTACATCGATGCAAGCTTTAACACCAATCCGGATGACTCGTAGTAGCAATCTGGATACGTATAGTGAAGCAGCCATTTGGAATAGTACCAAGTGGAGTGTAGTAGCAGTGTTTACGGTTTGACATAGAGATTTGCAAAGTACACACGGATCTGAATGTCGCAGACCCGTTGACTATGAGACCTCTCTCACATGCAAAGCATGATCGAGCCCCAGAACTCATTGGGTGTTAGATTCATAACAAATACGAGTCACATGGTGATGTGAACTAGATTATTGACTCTAGTGCAAGTGGGAGACTATTGGAAATATTCCCTAGAGGCAATAATAAATTAGTTATTATCATATTTCCTTGTTCATGATAATCGTTTATTATCCATGCTATAATTGTATTGATCAAAGACTTAGATGCATGTGTGGATACATAGACAAAACCATGTCCCTAGTATGCCTCGAATAGACTAGCTCGTTGATCCAAAGATGGTTAAGGTTTCCTAGCCATCGACATGAGATGTCATTTGATAACGGGATCACATCATTAGGAGAATGATGTGATGGACAAGACCCAAACTACAAACGTAGCATATGATCGTGTCAGTTTATTGCTACTGTTTTCTGCATGTCAAGTATATGTTCCTATGACCATGAGATCATGCAACTCACGAACACCGGAGGAGTGCCTTGTGTGTATCAAACGTCGCAACGTAACTGGGTGACTATAAAGGTGCTCTACAAGTATCTCCGAGGGTGTCTATTGAGTTGACATGGATCAAGACTGGGATTTGTTACTCCGTGTGATGGAGAGGTATCTCAGGGCCCACTCAGTAATACAACATCACAATAAGCCTTGCAAGCAATGTGACTAAGTGTTAGTCACGGGATCTTATATTATGGAACGAGTAAAGAGACTTGACAGTAACAAGGTTGAACTAGGTATGGAGATACCGACGATCGAATCTCGGGCAAGTAACATACCGAAGAACAAAGGGAACATCATATGGGATTGACTGGATCATTGACATAGAGGTTTGACCGATAAAGATCTTCGTACATTATGTAGGAACCAATGTGTTCATCTAGGGCCCGCTATTGGTTATTGACCGTAGAGGTGTCTCGGTCATGTCTACATAGTTCTCGAACCCGCAGGGTCTACACACTTAAGGTTTGGTGACGTTTTGGTAGTATAGAGTTATGTATGGTGGTGACCGAAGGTTGGTCAGAGTCCGGGACGTCACGAGGAGCTCCAAAATGGTCCGGAGGTAAAGATTCATATATAGGAAGTCCTATTTTGGTCGCCGGAAAAGTTTCGGGCTCATCGGTAGTGTACCGGGAGTGCCGGTAGTGTACCGGGAGACCTCCGGGAGGGGTATTTCGACCCAAGAGGCTTCATGGTCTGTGGGAGAGTGAATATCATCCCTTAGTGGGCTGGTGGAAACTCCCACACAAGGCCCATGTGGCTGGAGAAGAAAACCGAAAAGGAAAAAGGTGGAAAAAGGCAAAAAAGGCTAATTAGGGAAGGAGTCCTAATCCTACTAGGAGTGGAGGAGGTGGACTCCTCCCTAGTTGGTTCGGCCGACTCCTATAGGAGCCTTGGCCCTTGCGCCAGCCTCCTCTCCTCTTCTCCTATATATACCGGTGGATTTTAGGGTTTTGCACTAGTTTTTACGGCCACGTGCTACCCGTTCCACCGGTGCTTCTCTAGATCGGATTTCCGCAGTGCTTAGGCGAAGCCCTGCCGGAATTGCTCCACCACCATCGCCAAAGCACCGTCATGATGCCGGTGAACTCTTCTTCCTCTCCACTTCCTCTTGCTGGATCAAGACGGTGGAGATAGTCATCAAGCTGCACGTGTGCTGAACGCGGAGGTGCCGCCCGTTCGGCGCTAGATCGGAAGGACCGTGATCGAGATCGCGAGGCGGTTCGTGATGAGTTCGCGGGACGAATCGTGATGAGTTCACGGGACGGATCGTGATGAGTTCGCGAGACGTCTCGCGATGTGTTTGCGGGACGGATCGTGATTGGATCGCAGGACGGATCGTGATGAGATCGCGGGACGCTCGGCAATTTGGATCGCGAAGATGTTTGACTACACCAACCACGTTTCTTAATGCTTCCCGCTTAGCGATCTACAAGGGTATGTAGATCCACTCTCCCTCTCGTAGATGCTCATCACCATGGATAGATCTGCGTGTGCATCGGAATTTTTTTGTTTCCCATGCGACGTTCCCCAACACGTGCCTTACCCATTCTCACCTCAAGGATTGGTGCAAACTTTGCCGATGCATCCAAACCCTGTGACATGATATGCTCTATCACACATAAGGCTCCTTATATATTCCTCAAAACAGCCACCATACCTACCTATTATGGCATTTTTATAGCCATTCCAGATATATTTCCATGCAAATTTCATCGTAACACTACTGCAGAAACTTCATCGTCACTCTTGTTTGTGGCGCACCATTTCCCTCAATGCCAACACTAATATTTTCAAATAGTGTTCGCGCTGGCTAAATTTGCACGTTATTGCTACACACTGTGGTGGTGTTCCAATTCTGCCGAATGTCACTTCTATGAGGACCCCAGCACTCTCGACTTTCACCTATTATAGTTGGTGTCGCTAAAGTTCCTATGCCATAGGTATTTTCTTAGTACTGGCGTTGCACATTAGTCCCGGCGTTGCGCATTCAGGCCCATTAGGCCCACGCCAGCACTAGTTGGTTTTAACAGGTAAAACCTTATCCTTTAATCTTCACTCCCTCGATCCCCAACTCCACCCATCCTCCTCTCGATCCCTGCCACCACCCAACGTTGACCGTCTCTGCCCCGCCCGACGTTGCTCGTCTCCACCCGACGCCGCCCCGCCCAACCCGTCTCGTCTTTGTTGGAGGAGGAGCGTGAGGCCGACCCTCCTGACGCCGCCCCGCTTGACTCAAGAATAGGTAATTCAATTATGTTCTACTCCCTCCGTTTCTAAATATAAGGCATGATAGATAATTTTGTTCCTTATGCAGTGTTTCTAGAGATCTCAATATGGAGTACATACGGATGCATATAGACATATTTTAGAGTGTACATTCACTAACTTTGTTCCTTATGTAGTCTATATTGAAATGTAGATGAATTCGCCATGATAGATAAGTTGTCATGGTAGAATAGTTGTCGTACAACTCCTATTAAACTAGCTATAGTATAACATCCTAAAAAAAGAAAGGAGGGGAAAACCGAGCGCTCTTAGAGCTCAGAGCATTTCGGTCGTTCGATCAATTTGCTTGATGCGTTTCCGACCGTTTAATCACGAGATGGGGAGATCTGGACCACCAGATCAAAAAACTATGCCATAGCAACGAATAGTTACCGCGTGTTCATGCCACCGCGTGTAAATTCCATGCCCCACCGAGGGCATTTCTGTCATTTCACATAGGTGGGGTATAAAAGGGAACCCCTCCTGGGGAGATAACCTAGCCGCTGCCTCCGCCCGCACTTGCACCGCCCCCTACTTCTTGCTCCTGCCTCACCCCTGTCTCTCCCTCCAAACCCTCGCCTGCTCGCCTTCCTGACCCGCCGCCATCTAGATCCGACCCCTCGACCACCGTCCGAACTGCGAAACAACCCACCGTCCACTTCTCCGCCTCTTCATCCCCTGGACGTGGCTCGTGGCACTGTGGTCTGGACACTGCTCCGCTCGGGAGGCGCTGCAGATCTCCGCCGACCAGGCCGCGCTGGCGCTCGTACGACGGCGATGATGGAGGGATCCGCTAGCGCCGGACAGGGTCCCAACCTTTGGACTCGATGGGTCACCGCTCCTCGGGGCTAGCCCCTCCCGCCGCGTCGGCTTGGGGACTTGTCGGGGATGCCATCGGTGCGGTGGGACATCCGCGGCGGCGCCGGCTGGGCACCGAGCGACGGGGCCCATGGCGGGGTTCTGGTCGGGGCCTTAGTCGGGCCGACGTGGGATCTGAGCCGCCGGCGCTTGGCTGCATATTGCTTTGGTTCGTCACGCACTCGCGTCGTGTTCATCGGGAGGAGGCCCTGTCAAGCTTAATTGAGGAGTGAGGGAGGAGCCTAAACCATCCCAAAGCAGAAGCAGGCGCACCAGGCGGAGAGAGAGAGAGAGAGAGAGAGAGAGGGGAGGAGCACTTCGTGGCCAGCGCCTGCAGCTTCCTTTTTGGGATGTCGCTGCTTCATCCACAACCAGTGCCTCCATTGACGAGACTTTGGGTCCACGATGCACGACGACACAGCCGCCGGCGATCTGTCCATGGACACTAACATGGACGAGTTCAACAACCCAGGTGACCACCACCTCCCCGTATGTCCGTCCTTTTTCTTTTTGCATCTTGATTGATGATTGATTTGATTTGCATGTCTGTCCTTCATGCCCCCCGACCGACTGAGAAGAATTGTTGCCCTCTCTTATATCGATCTGTTCCAATGGAGGTCCAGGCTGTAGCGGGAGGGACGGCGCCGGCTGCCACTCCAAGGACTGCCAAGAGTGGAGGTGCTCGTATCTATGGTAAGACCTACGGAGTAAAACTGTAAAAGTAAAAGATCTTACCCTTTTTTGTTCTGCTCAAATTTTACCTGCCCAAATAAAATTAGTATCATACACAGTACTAAGAAGAGAAAGTATATAGTCTTCATTTCCAGGTATTAAATGGTGAACTGAAATGATTGAACATGGACTGCAAACTGATCTTTCTGCATTTGGATGTAATGCAAGGAGTTCTGCTCTTTGTAGGCATCTCAATGGATACCGTACTTCAAATCCTTTTGCTTATTTTGTTTCTTTATCAAATTGGCACATGTATTATTAAAACAATTGTAAAGAATTCACATTTGAGTATATAGAGTTCAAATTCTGACCCCAAGTATAGAAATATTGGGAGTCATACTAACAAATTTTCAACCAGGCAAAAAATTAGGAGGCACGAGTCAGCTCACACAACAAACTGCATCGTATTTCCCTGTAACACTAGTTTGCCAATTGTCATTCCTTTGCAGATTTTCATTTTGCCTTTGGAACAAAGAGAATGAGCAGATACATAATTGAACTGATCATGGCGAGGGTAATTGTCTACTTTGCATCTTACGAACTGCTGATGTACTGCTATTATTATGTCAATGGGACCTGAGTTGTGCCTTTGTGATTTTAGGCTACTTGGATAACACAGCGCCTACGACTTTTTCCCTGATACCCTGAATGTCATATGAAACCCTAAATATGGATTCCGCACATGCCCGCCTTACAATGATGGGGAATCAGGTAACTACATGCCACCATGTTCCCAATCTTGTTCCTCATAGTATATACCTGCATTGTCCTTCGAACCTTATTCAGTCATGTTTTCTTTTACACACCAGGATAATGTTTTAGCATTTCTCATTCATTGTCCTTCAATCTTACGCTTAGATGCTTGAACTTACAGGTGTTGAATTCATGATGCAGGGAAGTCTCCAGGTGCAAGTCACAGCAACACTACATTGCTCAGGTGCAATTTTTAACACACAAGTGAGAAGAATATCTAGGTCCTTCTGGGATTGAGGTTTCAACTATATTAGTTTCAAGGGAGGGATGCTTGCGCGATTAAGATGTGTTCACAGAGCCGCCCCATCGACTGATCCCTCCTCTTCTTCTTGCCACAAACCAATAGGGGTGCGATTAAGATGTATGTTTCACTAGCCTTTTATCATCGAGTTATTTTTTTGGAAGTTAAGATATAAGTTTTGGGTTTTATATGAGTCCACTTGCTTAGATTTTGTATGGTTCTATATTAGTGGCTGGGCTTACCAAACAAACCATTGTAAAATGTGCCTTTTTTGTATGATGTATGAATTGTCCGATTATCACTGCCATTTTACTTCGTCTGGTTCATTTGATCTATTCCTCTTTGTTTTTATATACTGTCCTACAAGGCTAATTTGGTGCATATGGCTGCTTTATGTTTTCAGGTTACTGGCCAGGTTTTTAGCCATCTAGAGCAATGGTTAGGCATGTCCAGCTTGGCAGGTAACATTACATGTTCTATTATGTTCTTTTCCTCGTGTTTACCCATGGACGGTTGTATACTCTATGTATTGGAGGTCATGTCGAGAAAATCCCTAAAATTACTAATCAAAGATAAAGATGGAAAATGTACATCCGAGACTCAGAACGCCATCTATCCTGTGAGGTTTATGCCTCGGATGGTCCCTTTTGAAGTTTATATACATGACCCTACAATAATTTGTAGTAACCTACACCTTTTGCTTGTATTATTTTTAATGATATACTCAAACGCCTAATCTCCTTCTTTCCCTTCTCTTTGGCAACTGAATCTTATTGCTTTTCTTCTACGCATATATGTGATGTGGTCCATTATCTCTCTTGATGTATGAAGAAACTGTTGTACAATATCCACTCTACTTAGTTGCAGCTATCCGACTGTTTGTATAAATTCGATCTTTCATGCTCTCTTAATAGAACCACAATACAACACTTCCTTCAGTTCTTTTAATTTGTGCTCTGAATATGATCAAATGACTCGCTTTCTTTAGTTCATTGATTTTTAGTCATAATTTCCTACAAAATCTTTAGTTATCTTACTAACGATCATGTGACCTGCTTTATTTTGTTCTTCATACAAGCTACAAGTTTTGCCCATACCAAGTTTTAGGGTTGGCAGTTTTTAGCATTTCATGGCAAGTCAAGTACACCCTACACATGCAAGTCTAAGAGTATATACCAGCGGAAAGTAACAACAAGCATGTATAGAAGGGATAGGGTAGGAAGATCAAACATAGTTGTAGACACGATGATTTTTCCCATGGTTCCGATAGGTGGCGCTATCGTACATCCACGTTTATGGAGTCTTCAACCCACGAAGGGTAACGGTCGCGAGAGTCCACGGAGGGCTCCACCCAAAAGGGTCCACGAAATAGCAACCTTGACTATTCCATAATGGCTTCCGTCCATGAAGTACTAGACTTACTATGGGTAGATCTTCACGAAGTAGGCGATCTCCTTGCCCTTACAAACTTCTTGGTTCACTCCACAACACGAAGTAGGACGCTCCCAAGCGAGAACTAACTAATCTAGGAGGCACCACCCTCCAAAAGGTAATAGGCTCGGTAATGACGATGAATTCCTTGCTCTTGTGCTTCAAGATGATAGACTCCTCAGCACCCAATCACTCTCTCACAGATTTGGCATTGTGGAAGAGATGGGATTGGTGGAAAGCTACTTGGGGAGGCTAGACATCAAGATCCATATGATTGGAGTGGAAGATCTTGACCTCAACACAAGGGTAGGTGGTTCTCTCTCAGAAAACTGGATGGGGCAAGTGTGGAATAGTTCTGAGTGCTTCCCTCTCGAGTAGGTGGTGGTGAAGGGGTATATATAGGCATCCCAAAAAATCCAACCATTACACACAAAATGACCAACTCGGTGACACCGATGTGTTAATCCCGGTGGTACCGAAGTGAACCAAAAAGTGGCAACTTTTGAATCTCGGTGAGACCGATATAGGAAACTCGGTTGCACCGATAAGGTGACCAACGGTCAGATTTCCAATCTCGGTGTCACCGATCCAACATTCTTGGTGGTACCGACAATGTGAATTTGCGTAACAGAAAGTTGGCAACCTAAACTCGGTGGCACCGGTATGGAATCGGTTGCATCGAAGTGGCTAGGGTTTGGCTGAGTCTGTCTAGGTTTTGTAATTGGTGGCACCGGTATGGGAAAGTTGGTTGCACCGATTTTGAGTGTTAGGTATAGAACATACTTTAGTTGGAGAGTTTGTGGATGTTTTTGGCGACTATTGCTTGTGCACGTTTGAGCGTATTGTTCACCAACAAAACCTTACCCTCTTTTAATAGTATTGGCTTTCCTATGGACTCAAAGTGATTTCTCACAAATATAAAATGTAGAGTCCTCTTGCTTGAAGATTGACCAACCTATATCCTTGCATCTTGGGGTATCTCCACAATCTCCTTTTGCCAATCCTATCATTGAACATTTTCTGAAATATACTTGGTGGAAACATTAGTTCAATGACTTATATGTTGTTATTAATTACCAAAACCACCAAGGGAGCAAATGTGCTTTCAATCTCCCCCTTTTTGGTGATTGATGACAACATCTAGATCAAAGCTTCGACATATGATAAAATCAATGAATATAATTGTCTCTTTGAGAGGTATGTGATAAGCAAGAGCTCCCCCTAAATTTGTGCATTATTTTGAATTTGTGTTTGAATGCAAATGCAAAATTGATTAGGTATATGGGGCACTTCTTCCATGTCACATACAACTTTGTGGTGTGCGAGAATAACTAGAATGAATAATAAAGCACAACACAATCAAGCAAAGGTGAATGATCATCTCATAAGCATTAAGATGATAGGAAATAGTAGCATCACACATGAGCATACGCTCAACACAAGCATCCAAAAGACCAAATGTTTTTAAAAGCAACAAACACCAAAACGCTCTCTCGAAGCCTAAAGATCTATATACACTTCTCCCCCTTTGGCAACAAGTTACCAAAAAGTTCAAAGGCATACATCTAATTGTTCTTGGGCTGATCTCCTCCAGTTGTTGATGAAGGAGTCGAGAGAACAGCGTCGGCGAAGATCTCTGTAGATGTCGTGTATGGAGTTGGAGTGGCAGCTGGAGGAACTAGAGCAGATGGAGCAGGAGCTGGCGTGATAGCAGGAGGAGCTAATGAAGAGGGCCTCAAGTCTGGAGCTGGCACAGTGGCTGATCTAGCCTGGGTATGAAACTGTTTGCCTGTCTTGAGAGGTGATCCATCCTCATCATCATCATCATCTTAAGAAATGTGCTCATCATTATCATTAAGGGTTTTGATCCTGTTCTCATAGATCCTGACAAGACTGTTCTTATTTTTCAGAATCCCCTTAATGTCGTCCTTCATTCCTTGGATAGATGAAATCAGTAGATCCATTTGCTCATTCCTGGATCTAGGGACCTGAGCACTAGCGGCTCGAGCTGCCTCTGCTTTTGCCTGAGCTGCAATAGAAGTGGGATGATCTGGGTTCATCACCACAACATTGTCCTCGAGATTTGGCTGTAGGGATAAATGTGGACGATCTAGAGCAAAAATGTGCTTCTCCAACTTTGAATTGATAAGCAGCTAGATGTAGGGTGCATAACGGCAAGAGTGCTTCTCGTCAGCAGCAACCCTCTTGATTGTCTCAACAATCAAATCCATGACTCTGATCCTGTTGTATCTGTCAAGGTGGATCAACATATTGATGGAGTGGCCTCTCATCATCTTGTCATCTCCTGGCTTGGGCATCAAAGTATGCCTCAGAATGGTGTTCATTGTGCAGAGGCCAGCCTGAAGAAAGTAGATAGATCCTAGCTTGTGAGACTTCACATTGGCAGCAGGGATCTCCTTGTACATATTTGCCATAGCATTATGGCTCTCCTTGGATTCTGAGTATACATCCAAGTCACCATCCTGTGCTTCTGGAACTCCTAAGATAGCTGCCTATTCTTCAACAGTCGATTCATACGTTGCACCTTCAGTCATCCATACAATTCTACCATCTCCATAGAAATATGCAGTGGAGTAGAATTGCATAATCATCTCATCATTCCAAGCAGTGAATTCTCTGCCAACAAACTCATCCAAACCTATGCAGTGGAAATTGTCTTGGACACTTGGAAAGTAGTCCTTGTTTTCCGCAATGAATTTCCAGTCAACATACCGCATATCACTAACAGCTGGGCTCTTGTCCAGCAGCACTGTTTCATAAAAGTCTTGTTGCTCTCTGGTGTAGAACCTATAGTCAACAACAGTTTTCTTCCTCTGGTCATATGGATCTATAGCTCTCCAAGCTCTCAATCCCGAGTCTTTCCTTTTCTTCATATATTCAACAACTAGGTGGCTAGCATCATGTACTGGAAGATGTGGTCTGAGCTTCATCAAAGTTGTCAAGTCATCATCATCTTCAACTCTGGAAGCAGGTCCTTTGTTCTTCTCAGAAGCTGGAATCTGTCTGGATGTCCTCTTAGGCTTCTCAGCAGTAGCCTTCTTGGATGTGCTAGTCTTTGGCATAGCGTCAGCCATAAGCTTCTTGGCCTTCTTCTTGGGAGGAGCCTTTGTAGCTGGCTCATCCTCCTCTTCCTCAGCAGCAGCACCCGTTGCTTCTTCTGGATCCTCAAACATGGAGGTTCTTCTGCCAATAACATGAATAACCATCTTTCTTGCTTTCTTCTCCCCTGCCTTCTTAGGCATAGACTTCTTGGGGACCTCAACTGAAATAGTTTCTCTGGCAGTCTCATGTGCTTTAAATGTTGAAGCAGGAGCATAGACCTTGCTGACGACTTTACGAGATGAAGCAGCTTCAGTTGCTGACTTCTTGGCAGCCTTCTCTTGCTTCTTAGCAAGAATCTCTTCTGGAATGAAGTCTGAATCTTCTTCATCAGAATTCAGCTTCTTCCTAGCCCTAGTAGCAGCCTTGGGAAAACCATGGGAACTGAGAGTGCCTGGGTCAGAAGATGTACTAGACTCAGGACTAGTGCGTGAATCCATCTCAACACTTTGCTCTCTCGGGTCATTCTGACTGTCCTCTGCATCTGACATACTAACCCTTTGAATGGAATATAAATGAGCATAAGTAGATGAGTCATCACAAAATTATCAGCTGGTTTTTGAAATTTTGAACAAAAGATTTTCAAAGTTTTGCATTCTGTCAGAAACAAATCGATAAGACCGAAGCAAAATTTTCAGTGACACCGAGACTGACTGTCCCTTTTAACAGAAACTTGGCACCCTTTTCGGTGAGACCGAAAAGGAGTGCTCGGTTTCATCAAGACAGTTCTCAGCAACACAGAAACAAAAAGTGGTGGTACCAATTTTCTTGATTCGGTTCTACCGAGTTGCGTCGGGCGAAAGGCAAAACCCTAGAAAACCGATGGTTCGCTAGCCTATGGGATTTCCTGGTGGATATGAAGTAGTGCAATAGGTGGCATAAGAAAAAAAGCAGATCCAATGCTCAAGAATCAGAAGGGAGCGCAAAGGAGATCGAATGCGTACCCTAACTTGGTGCAGATCTGCTACGACGGCGACGATGGAGCAGATTTCATTGATGGCGGCGATTCCCAGCGGTGGAGGAACGCAGTAAGACAAGGGCGACGACTAGGGGTCTCGAAGCGGCAGCTTAGGGTTCTGAGGCGTGACAGTTATGAGGATGAATTTCAAAATGTCTGGGTCCATAGTATATATACCCTCCATTGTCGGTGATACCGATTTTAAGTTTCGGTGTCACCGAGTTCCACAACTGTCAGCTGACATGGAAACTCGGTGTAACCGACAATATGAAATAGGCACTACCGAGATTGAAAAACAGATCACCCCTAGGCATTCAGTGAGACCGAGATTGTGGGGTTGGTTCCACCGAGATGCACTTGGGAGGTTTTAATGGTCAGTCCTTGTCGATATGGAACTCCGAGTGATCCACACACAGAGGGATCGAAAAGCACTTGTTCAAATTTTGTGATGCAGCATGAATGGAATATGAGGTGAGAAAGCATAGATAGCTAAAGAGTGGTCCTAGGCATTTTTGTCCATCCAATTGGCAAAAGAGAAAATCAATAACCAAATAGCAACAATTGGATGTCCTCGAATGAGAAAATAAATGCAGACCAACATGCTCACACAATTAGATGTCAAATGAAATCATGGCAAACATGCACAAACACACTAGCATCTAACAAGCACTTGGGCGATGACGAAGTCAACTATATATGAGTATTTGACTTAGGAGACAAGTAAGAGTACTTGATCATAGGTCATACTTATCGTTTAAGCACAAGTGGGGTTACCACTTTTACATAAAGCATTTAATGTTGTCACATGCTAAGAGATGCTTTGACTCAAGTCTTAGAGTAAAACTCCCCCTTGATGTGACATCCCCCCATAAGAGGGATAAACTAACCTTGGGTTTTTGTCGATGAAGACTTCATGTTGGTGAGGTAGTTGTGGATGCTCAACGTTGATGAACATCACCAAGAGTTGGGAGCATCCTTGTTGTTTCCTTACTCCTCTCACCTACATGGGTTAGTCCCAACACACAAGAGACAAATACAAGGATATCTATGGACAAGGAGTGCAAAACATATGTTATGATATACATTGATTAGTTGATTACCTTGTCCCTTGCTTACCTTTGAGGGAATGTGTGACTCCTTGAACTATTGCATTGAGTTGATGTTGAGTGCAAAAAGTTCTTGCCAATAATGAATGTGAGTGAATTTCATTGGCAGACTCACCCCTCAAGAACTTACTAGTTCTTCTTCTTGGGGACCCACATCAAGTTGATGGGGATCCTTGGTGTTGAAGTAGCCTTTGTAGTAGTTGACCTAGAAGTAGCCTTAGGAACCCACTCCACAAAAGTTCGGGATTCATCTTCATATGAGTCAATGTCCTCTTGAAGCTTGTTCTTGCCCTTGAGCTTGTGGTCTTGTGGTGGAAGGTCATCTTGAGTGTTTGTCCCCTTGGGAAGAGTATTTTCATACTTCTCCTTTTGAGGAACAACTTGGGCTTGGGATATTGACCTTCTTCCCAATCAACTCCATTAGCGTTGAAGGAGCCAACATTATGATTCTTCCGGTATCCTCCGTGCTTGCGTACAATTTCCTCAAATTGCTTACATCTGGCAAGACTCTTGTAGATACCTTTTTCTATAATTCCTTTCAATAAAGCATTTTCTTGCTCAAGTGTAACTTGGCTAAGCGAATCATCATTAGTGGAATCAATAGAACTACTAGAAGCAACATCATACGGTTTAGCATTTTTATTGTTGCTACTAGATGAAGAACCTTTCTTGCCTTTGTTACTAGATTGCTTAGTTTTAACTTGAGGCATGAAAGTAGACAAGAGTAGTCATTTGGCTAGATAAGATGAAGTTTTCTTTCGGAGATCGTCATTGATAGCTTTGAGAAACTCATGCTCTTGCTCCAAGTTGAGCTTCTCAAAGCGTAGCTTCTCATGAGTTCTCACAAGCTCTCTATGATCTTTGAGAGTAGATTCATGAGCTAACTTAAGAGTGTTTAGTTCTTTAGTTAGTTGTTCTATTTTCATCTTATCATTATTAAATGATTCATCTTGACTAGCATGAGAATTATCAAGTTCATTTTGATCAACATCACTAGTTTTATCACAAAGCAAGTCATCATCACAAAGCAAATCATCTTCACAAAGCAAATCATCTTCATCACTATCAAAATCAAGATACTCGGGGTGTGATACCTTGGGGCCTTTAGCCATGAAGGAACTTCCACTCCCTTCATTTGGTGAATCAAATAGATCATAGGAGTTGGTAGTCACTAGAGCAATTCCGGCAACACCATCATCTTGACTATAGTCGGAGTCGGAGTGATAGCTTCTCTCAGAGTTGTTGTCGGAGTCGGAGCCGGAAACCCATTCACCAACATGAGTTTAATGTTTTCTTCTTGTGTATATCTTGGTGTAATTTTCCTTCTTCTCCGAATCTCTACTTCTCCTTGAGTGTCTTCGTTCATAACGATCATCTCTACTCCTTCTCTCTCTTTGTGGTGATTCATTCCTTGAGCTTCATCTTCTAGGTGACTCTTCTCTTCTTTTGTAGGGAGCCGTGCACTCATTTGAGTAGTGTTCGGGCTTCCCACAAATGTAGCAATTGCATTCATGACTTGACGAATGCTTCTCATCATATCTTGAGTTGGAGTTTCTTTCTTTGCCTCTATTCTTGTAGAACTTGTTGAATTTCTTGACCATGAGGCTTATCTCTTCATTGGTGACAAGGTTGTTGCTTGAAGTTGCGGGAGCATCACTTGTGGCTTTGTAAGCACCACTAGACTTGTGATGAAGTTCTTCCTTATCTTTGAGTGTCATCTCATAAGCAACAATCCTTCCAATGACTTCCGTAGGCTTGAGATCTTTGAGTTTGGCATCATTTGGATCAATGTGCACATGGTGTCGTATCTCTCATCCAAAGCTCTAAGTATCTTTTGGATGATGAATTTGTCGGTCATTTCTTCGCTTCCTAATCCGGAAATCTCATTGGTGATGAGAGCTAGCCTAGAGTACATCTCTGCGACTCCTTCACCATCCTTCATCTTGAACTTGTCAAGCTGACCTTGAAGAACATCTAACGTGGATTCTCTCACGGACTCGGTTCCTTCGTGCATATGAACCAAAGTATCCCAAATCTCTTTTGCATTCTCAAGACGGCTGATTTTGTTGAATTCTTCGGGGCATAAGCAGTTGAAGAGAATGTCGCATGCTTGAGCATTGAGTTGCAACATCTTCAACTCATCCGCGGTCGCTTCACGATCCAGTTCCCGTCTATCCACAAACAACTCACCTTGAAAGCCAACATGAACAACAACCCAAACGGTAGGGTTATGACCAAGAATATGCATTTTCATTTTGTGCTTCCAACTAGCAAAATTAGTGTAATCAAAGTACGGACCTCTACGGTGATAACTTCCCTCACTAGTCGCCATGCTCTCCTAGGCTGTGAGACCTAAGCAATGGAGACCAAAGCTCTGATACCACTTGTAGGACCGAAAGTATGTCTAGAGGGGGGTGATTAGAGTACTTGACCAAATAAAAGTTTTGCCTATACCAAGTTTTAGGGTTGACAGTTTTTAGCATTTCATGGCAAGTCAAGTACACCCTACACATGCAAGTCTAAGAGTATATAGCAGCAAAAAGTAACAACAAGCATGTATAGAAGGGATAGGGTAGGAAGATCAAACGCAGTTGTAGACACAATGATTTTTCCCGTGGTTCCGATAGGTGGCGCTATCGTACATCCACGTTTATGGAGTCTTCAACCCACGGAGGATAATGCTCGTGAGAGTCCACGGAGGGCTCCACCCAAAAGGGTCCACAAAGTAGCAACCTTGACTATTCCATAATGACTTCCGTCCACGAAGGACTAGCCTCACTATGGGTAGATCTTCATGAAGTAGGCGGTCTCCTTGCCCTTACAAACTTCTTGGTTCACTCCACAACACGAAGTAGGCGATCTCCTTGTCCTTACAAACTTATTGGTTCACTCCACAACACGAAGTAGGAGGCTCCCAAGTGACACCTAACTAATCTAGGAGGCACCCCCTCTAAAAGGTAATAGGCTCAGTAATGACGATGAACTCCTTGCTCTTGTGTTTCAAGATGATAGACTCCTCACCACCCAATCACTCTCTCATAGATTTGGCATTGTGAAAGAGATGGGATTGGTGGAAAGCTACTTGGGGAGGCTAGAGATCAAGATCCATATCATTGGAGTGGAAGATCTTGACCTCAACACAAGGGTAGGTGGTTCTCTCTCTCAGCAAACTGGATGGGGCAAGTGTGGAATAGTTCTGAGTGCTTCCCTCTCGAGTAGGCGGTGGTGAAGGGGTATATATACGCATCTCCAAAAATCCAACCATTACACACAAAATGACCAACTCGGTGACACCGATGTGTTAATCTCGGTGGTACCGAAGTGACCAAAAGGTGGCAACTTTTGAATCTCGGTGAGACCAATATAGGAAATTCGGTTGCACCGATAAGGTGACCAACGGTTAGATTTCCAATCTCGGTGACGACGAACCAACATTCTCAATGGTACCGACAATGTGAATTTGCGTAACAGAAAGTTGGCAACCTAAACTCGGTGGCGCCGGTATGGAATCGGTTGCACCGAAGTGGATAGGGTTTGGCCGAGTCTGTCTAGGTTCTAGAATCGGTGGCACCGGTATGGGAAAGTTGGTTGCACCGATTTTGAGTGTTAGGTATAGAACAGACTTTAGTTGGAGAGTTTGTGGATGTTTTTGACGACTATCACTTGTGCACGTTTGAGCATATTGTTCACCAACAAAACCTTACCCCTTTTTTAATAGTATTGGCTTTCCTATGGACTCAAAGTGATTTCTCACAAATATAAAATGTAGAGTCCTCTTGCTTGAAGCTTGGCCAACCTATATCCTTGCATCTTGGGGTATCTCCACAATCTCCTTTTGCAAATCCTATCATTGAACATTTCCTGAAATATACTTGGTGGAAACATGAGTTCAATGACTTATATGTTGTTATTAATTACCAAAACCATCAAGGGAGCAAATGTGCTTTCATCCTCCTGCTCCTCTGCTTCGGCTACTATCTGGGACATGGCCATGGCTATGTCCATCTAGAAATAAGAACCGCAAGGGCAACCGAGCTCTAAGAGTTTAGTGACTTTTGACCGTTGGATCGTTTGCTTGATGCGTTTCCATCCGTTAGATCTGAGATGAAGAGATTTCGGCCGCCGTATCGAGGACCCCTGAAAAGTTACACCTCGTTCTTGCCACTGCATGTAAATTCGGCACCCCGCCGAGGGCATTTTCATCATTTCACGCATGGGCGTATAAAACAGCGGCACACCCGTGGAAAAAAACCTGCGCTCCTGGATTTGCTAAATCGATTGATCAGTGGTGTTCGTGCTAGGGCGATGATGATTAACCGTGGTTGGAATAAGTGTGCCTTTGAGCAATCGAGGCACTTGTGGGCATCAAGTTGGATCCTCCCTCTTGTATCTAGAATCCTTTTTGATCATGTGATACTTATTGTTCTGTCCTTGGATGGTCATTCTTCTTGAGTGATAACCAGGGCAGATCCACTATATAAACATATTTATCTGGTGATAAGAGATGACGGGGGAAGGTTATATGATCGAGGAAAGGCGAATCTGAGCTCACTATGCATTGAACCCGAACACCTTTTATATTTGTACAAAATAACTAATCTTTTTTGCTTGATCTGTTTTGATAAAACTTATGCCCTTTATTCAAGTAAACCTTTATGATGGTGGTTTGGTTACCAAGCTCTGTTGTTACGTGCTACAATACTTTAGTCTAGGTTCTTCTGCTATTACAGTCTTTGTTTTGCATGTCTCTCTGAACCTTTTCTTTGTGGGAAATTTTGGAATCTTCCTTGACATCATTTCATTTTATAAACAACCACTAAAATATATCATGTGGAAAGCACAATTATATTTCTTGATGTTTCTCTTACTGAATATGTGTTGATGGATAGTCTTAATGAAGTAGGCAGGGCTGATAAGGATGAGTAATATTCCGATTTTGTTACCATCATGAAGTTCAGTCCTTGCTGAAGCCGGTGATTGTGCTCATAAATAGTTCATTGTTGCATAACTGGACATCCCTTTTTTCCCCTATCCAATCCATCAAGGAGTGAAATGATGCATGGTGCCTACTCACCATCCTTATTGTTTGCATATGTTGTAATATAGACAATTAGATCATCTTTCCTTGAATATAGGACAGAACACAGCATGGGCACCGGGAACCTCGCTGCCTTTACACATGCTAGGTATAGTCTATTTGCAAAGATCTTTCTTCCATATGTTTCTTTATTTGCTTACTGCACTTTACAACTTTTTGTTTGGGAAATACTTTATGCGAACTGAACCTTCCTTTGGAATAGATTTTTGTTACAGTGCTGTGCTAGGTGGATTAGTCTTAATTATATGGATTCACTTTTCCTACAATGTCATGCTAGGTGGTCTTGTCTCCTTTATTATATTGTATTGTGAGTCTCTTACCAGCATGTGGACCTAGATTATAAATGATTATAGCGTATAGTGAGGACAAACAATGAATTCAAGACGTGTGATCGAGCTACACATGTGGTCAGATCGTCTCATTATATACAAATTTCTAGGATCTGCTACTGTTAGATCTATTTCATATATATTTCACTACTCCCACTTGCTATTGTTATATAGTTTGTACTCCCTTTTTGACTTGCTAAGGCTGATAAATGTTGACCCGGTATAATAGATGTATTAAGATGTTAGCCAAAGAAGTTTTATATCTCTTCAGATTTATTATATATATGACTTACTGATGCTCTTATTGTCGAGATTAAAGAGTGAGGATCAGTGTTCAGTAAATAATAAGAATAACGTGTCAGGGTAAGTTTCCAAGATTAAGAAAGTTTATGTCCAAATGACGAGAAATAAAATATCCAAACCATATGTTTTTAAGGATTTTCGTATGTTCATTGAATGGTCTGCTCCGGAGGCCCACCTCTCCTGCTGGCCTACATGCTCCCACCCACCTGGAGCCCACGCCGTCCAGCCCACCCCCGTAGGCTACTACTGGGCCGACGTCCGCGATCACCGCATTACGTGAAGCTACGCGCTTCGCCTCGCCGCCGATCACGATGCAGCATTCTCGCCCCCTTCCACCCGCGGCTCCGGCAACTTCCTGGACCCTGTGAGACTTCATTGCAGCAGCCACCAAGCCACTCAATGCGGCTCTGCCCAACTCGGGGCGCAAGCGCCGCCCGCGCGCCCTCAACCTCATGCCTCGTCGCGGCCGTTCTGCCTCCATAGCTTGCAAATCCGGCGCACCTCCCACCGCCGAACGCCGCATGCAGATCCAGGTGCTGCGCACCCTGGGATTATTGGCATTGACCAGGTGATCACCGCTGAGGCAATGAAGGCCTACGAAGGGGTCTTCGCGGCGCCCATCCCACACGCTCTCCTCGTGGCTATTGCAGCGCTCGTTGGCCGTGTGTTACCCGTTGATCCATCCACGGCGCCAACCATGGTGATCGCAGGCTGCCCAATTGAGGTCTAGCCTCACCGCGCGCCACACCTGTCGACCCTATTCCTCATGGATC
Organism: Hordeum marinum; assembly: GCA_022496015.1. Classification (NCBI taxonomy): domain Eukaryota; kingdom Viridiplantae; phylum Streptophyta; class Magnoliopsida; order Poales; family Poaceae; genus Hordeum; species Hordeum marinum. The sequence goes on from CM039675.1 coordinate 166,851,781, forward strand.
ACGGCCTCAAGATAGTCATATGGAACGTGCGCGGCCTGAATTCCCGCGCTAGGCGAAACGTGATTCATTCACTAATTGTAACAACCGATACAACCATCGTGTGCTTCCAGGAAACGAAGATGGAACTTATTTGCTTGTCTACTGTCCTCGATGCCCTGGGCTTGGATTTTGATGAGTACGTGTACCTGCCTGCGGTCGGCACAAGCGGTGGCATCTTGTTGGCTTGGAAGAGCCGGGAGGTGACGATCACCAACCCGATGTTCACCACCAATACGTTGTCCGCCCAAGTCTCGACCCCATCCAGCGCCGCGACACCATGGTGGATCATCATCGTGTACGGGCCACAGACTGACCACGACAAGATCGCGTTCCTCCAGAAATCCGCGATGTTCGTGCTGATTGTGCTGGCCCATGGATGCTCTGCGGCAATTTCAACCTCATCTACCGCGACGAGGACAAAAATAACGGAAACATCAACAGGCGCATGATAGGAAGATTTCGGCGACTCCTCAACGACCTCGCCCTCAAGGAAGTGTACCTCAACGTCCGCCAATATACTTGGTCCAACGAGCAAAAAAACCCAACCCTAGTCCACCTCGATCGAGTCCTCTGCAATGCTGACTGAGAAGAACAGCATGGCGAGTGCCATCAACGATGCTTGGACTCTGTCGTCTCTGACCATAGCCCCCTCATCCTAGATTGCTCACCACTGCCCGCGGTGCATCGACGATTCCACTTTGAGGAATACTGGACACATCTCGATGGGTACCAGGACATCGTCGCGGCTGCGTGGGTTTCTGTGGACGACCCGGATCCCTTCCGGCCCATTGCGCGGCGCATGCAGGTCACCACGCGTAAGCGCACGGTCGGCAACATTCGCGATCAGCTCGCGATCTCACACGAGCTCCTACTCAGGCTCGACACAGCCTAGGAGCATCGACAGTTGACACCACACGAGGATTGGCTATGCCGGCAGATCAAGCTCTCCTACCTTGCCCTCGCCTCCCTGGAACGGACCTTGGCACGCTAGCGCGCGCGTCACGTTCATATGTGACTGCGAGGCGAATACCTCCTTCTTCCACCGCCAATGCACCTACCGCAAACAAAAAAAAGGATCTATAGCCTAACCGTGGACGACACGGTGCTCACCGCCCTCGACGACATGGCAACTGCGACCTTTGAGCACTACGACGCCCTGCTCGGTACCGACACGCCCTGCGACTGCACCATTGACCTACACCCGATCATCGAGCCTGTCAACCTGGATGACCTTGATGCACCTTTTGGTGAGGATGAAATCTGGCAGGCCGTGAAGTGGCTACCGTCGGGTAAAGCACTCGGCCCCGATGGATTCACGGTGGAGTTCCTGAGATCATGCTGGGCGACCGTCAAGCATGACTTCGTGTGCGCATTCCAGCAGCTGTACGAGCTGCGTGGGCAAGGCTTTTGTCGCCTCAATCAGGCGCTCCTCACTCTGATCCCCAAACGCGCAGACGCCAGCGGCCTTTGCAACTACAGGCCCATCAGTCTCATACATCTAGTCGCCAAGATCTTCGCCAAGATGCTCTCCCTCCGCCTTGCCCCCAAGCTGAATGGCCTCGTCAGCCCCATCCAAAATGCATTCATCCCAGGGCGCAGTCTGCACGATAATTTCGTGCTCGTGCGTCAATCGGCACGGTTGCTCCACCAGCTTGGCACCCCACGCTTGCTCCTGAAGCTGGACTTGGCACGAGCCTTCGACTCGATCTCATGGCCATTCCTCTTTGAGGTGCTACGCAGCTACGGGTTCAACAACCGTTTCCTTGGCTGGCTTGAAATTCTACTATCTTCGGCAAGCACCAAGGTGCTCCTTAATGGCGCACCCGGGCCGGCTATCTGGCACCATCGCGGACTCTGCCAGGGCGACCCCTTGTCGCCACAGCTCTTTGTGCTCGCTGTGGATACGCTGGGATGCATCTTTCGACGCGCGATTGAGCTGCAGGTCTTGCAGCAGCTGCACCCCCGCCGCATGATTCCGATGATTTCCCTCTATGCCGACGATGTCATACTATTCTGCCACCCCCACCCTGGAGACGTGCTCGCCGTGAAGGAGATTCTGCAGGTTTTCGGGTGTGCCTCCGGCCTAAGGGTCAATTTACAAAGGAGCATGGCGACCTTGATTTGATGCGACGCGGCTGAGGCCACCCCCGTGGTCGCGCACCTGGGCTGTCCTCTCGTGGACTTGTCGATTACCTACCTCGGCATCCCGCTCACCAGACGGCGCCCTACCTCCGCGCAACTACAGCCCGTCGTTGACAAAACCGCAGGGAAGTTGCCCACTTGGAAGGCACGGCTGATGAACAAGGCTGGGCGCCTCGCATTCGTCCAATTGGTCCTCAGTATGATCCCCATCCACCAGCTGGTCCTCGGTCGTCGAAGAAGATCATCAAACATCTCAAGAAAATCCAAAGAGGTTTCCTCTGGGCTGGCCGCGCTGACGCTAATGGTGGGAACTGCCACGTCAATTGGCGACGAGTTTGCCGGCCCCTTTTGCTTGCCCTACAACTCCGCTGGCTCTGGTTCAGCCGCTTTGACGACAACAGAGCGTGGAGCGGCCTCGACCTGCAATTCACAAAGGAGGAACGCGACCTGTTCTTCGCCCCCACCACCATGGATGTAGGCCATGGGAAGCACACCCTCTTTTGGGAAGACCGCTGGATTGATGGGCACTCGATTGCCGAAATCGCACCACACCTGCACGCTTGCATACCAAAGAGGCGGCACAAGACCAGGACTGTCGCGGACGCGCTGCTCGCGCACCGTTGGGCCTCCGACATCGACGGCCTAATTGGCATGCAAGAGATTGGCCAGTACCTGCTGATTTGGCGCACCATCGAACAGGTCACCCTCACCAACGAGCCGGACAACCTCGTTTGGAAGTGGAACACGAGTGGCTCTTACTATGCATGCTCGGTGTACCTCGCCACTTTCCAATGATCGGCCTCTTGCCACACCTGGAAGCTTACCTGGAAGAGCTAGGTGCCGCCACGTGTGAGGTTCTTCCACTGGTTGGCGAACCTCGACCGCTGCTGGACTGCTGATTGACTCGCCCGTCGAGGACTGCCACACCCACCGCGCTGCCCGCTATGCGACCAAGCGTCGGAGACGATCCACCACCTGCTCCTTGGTTGCCCGTTCTCCAAGCAAGTATGGCATGAGATCCTATGATGGTTGCGCTTGGCCTGCCCTGCGCCGACCGGAGAGGCAACCCTCATGGACTGGTGGCATGCCGCAAGACAGCACACGCCCAAGCCCATGCACAAAGGCCTCAAGTCCACAATCCTCCTCGTCCCCTGGATGATCTGGAAGCACCGCTGTGACTGCGTCTTCAATGGCGCCCGCCCCTCGACGAGCACCTTAGTGGCTAGGATTAGAGACGAGGCTGCCCATTGGGCACGAGCTGGTGCTCTTGGCCTACGAGCCATCCTGCCCTTGACCTGGGATGTTCACTGATTTTTTCCGTTTACACCTCTACCCTGCCTCCTAGGAGGATTGTAACAAACCCTTCCTTTCCAAAATAATGAAACGCAAAAGACGCAAAAGTCTTTTGCGTTTTCTCAAAAAAATAAAATATTCGATCTTGAATGGTGGTTTTGTTGTTCACATAGTGGGTTTGTTGTTCACATATGTGGGAACTGTCATGATTGTATGGATTTCCCTTCTTCCTCTTGCTGATATAAATTTTGTCTTTTAGCATTTCTTCGCAAGCTAGAATGTGCAAAAGGTTTCTTATATCATTTTCTAGCTTCTAACCTTAAGTTGACCAAATGCAGAGATGTGATGCTTGCTCTGTTGCCAGTGCACCTTACTCTCCTGGCAACCATAGTACCTTGCCATAACATCAATGACAAGCTGGTGATGGACGAGATCATGGCCATGGCACGTCCCAGTCTTCTTCATCTGCTTTCAATCGCGTCTCCCTCGGCTGGGTGGCCTGCGCCCTCTCTTTGAGCAAATCTTCACGAAAAGAGAAAGGCGGCGGCGAGACTCTTGGCGGAGCCTCCGGTCAGCGGTGTCGTTTCTGGTGGTTACTATTTCGGTTACTCTTGGGATCTCATGGCCATGCGACACCGGCAGTGGCCACCTGTGCTCCGGCTCAGACTTCAGGTGAGTTCCTCTATTCCTCCACCCCTACCATTTCTTGTGCTCTGAGTGAAACTTCCATCCAACCATTGTGAATTTTGGGGTCTGCATGATTCTTTCAGGCCGTACTTTATGCATAAAATATTTCAGGTAGATGATGTAATAGATGCCTATTATTAAATGGTTTTTTGTGCCATTTAAAATGTCAAATAAAATTTATCATATTTTTCTTCTATGATGGATTGTGAACAGAGAATACATGTTCGCTGAGCCCTGATACATGCTGTACTTTAAAATGTCAAATCCAACATGAACTGACCACGAACCAGTGTTATCTACTTAAGAGACTTGCATTTATTGTACCATTATCTTGACTTTAGAGAGTCATGCATGTCAACTAGATCATTGATGGCATGCGTTGCTGCGCCCGTCTATTTTGAATCATAGTTGTTAGGGATATAAAGTAATGCATATACATTTGTTTGCAATTCTTCAAAGTATTATGTTTTTTTTAGATTGTGCTTGTCTCCATTTTCCAAAATAATGCCATGGAATTGAAGAGAGGAACATGATTGATTTGCAATAATAGTATGCAATAATAGTTTGTTGAGCTGTTGTGTTAGACCTAATAGACTTACTGGTTCAAGTTGTGCATCATGGTTGATGGATATATGTTTTGTGATTGATCATAACCTCCTTTTGCTCCTAAAATTACTCTCACAAGGGCTCACATCACAATATTCGAAACAGAAATGACAAGGGAAAAAATTAAATTAGATGGTTCAAATGTTTCAGAAATTTTGGATAATTTATTATCTAAACGATCTAAATCATTCCTGACATCGTTATTATCCTACAACACAATTCGACATTGTAGTCTGATAGAGAAAGATTGTACAAGGGATTTAACATGGGCATACAACTCTTCTCGTCATATTAATTGTCTTGTAGCTCACTTCTAATTCACTATACATCTTGCCAATATATTAAAGTTATTTCAAAAAAGGGAGGAAAAACATAAGTGGATTCCTTGGAAAATGAGGAAAGCCAATGAGAATTCATATATAATCAAGATGATAGTTATTTCAAAAAAGGGAGGAAAAACATAAGTGGATTCCTTGGAAAATGAGGAAAGCCAATGAGAATTCATATATAATCAAGATGATGCACGTAAGCGTAAGTCAATGAAAACATGGAAGCACACACCGACCAATAAACAAAATGGAAGTTTGTTCATATAACATAAAATTGTGCAAATGGAAATCTATCTACGCAGATAGTAGTGACAGCCTGGAGGTCTGAGTACCGAGCTTAATGGATTTACAGTGGTTATGGACTTACTGTGCTTGGCCGTGATGATGCCCTTCAATAGAATCAGCATGCTGGTGATGGACTTCAGCTACTACACGTCTTGTACAAAGTGTTATCGGAGACATGCTATCAGAATTCATGTTCCAACTTCCAATATAATCCTTCAGGATTGGGTCATGGATCATGTATCCTTGTTTTCAAACATTAGTGCAGCAGCCAAGAATTGGACCAGTTCAACGTTACTGTCTCCCTATGTATACATACAGGGTAGGTCTGCACGTTCATATCAGAATGTTCCACTAAGAGGCAAGTATGTTCCTATGGGTGATGCATAGTTGCGAAAGTGACCTTGAAACTACAGCTAAACATACTTATGAAGTACTGAAGCACATGTTGCAGGATCAAAAAATTTAATTTGCATATGGGTGCCAATTTTTCAGTACCTTCCATGATTAAGATGATCCAGCATACCACTCATATTTCACAAGCTGTGAGCCATCTATCTGCAAATGCAAAATATTAGTAACAAGAGTTACAGAGGTTAGTATATTAGTAACAAGAGTTTCTTATTTAGTTTTTTGGGAGACTCGAAACTCTGTCCTTTAAAAGTAATCACATTTGGTTTCTTTTTCTTTCTGAACTTAGTGTGTGCACATAACTGCCATTTTTCTTTATATAGATAACCTGAAGGCAGGTGTTATGTCGGGTTGTAGCTGTTGACATGGTTTAGATTATTTTTCCCTTTTCCTTTTCTCCATTATTTTCATATGTGTCAGTTAGAAGAATTAGATTTTATTGTTCTGCCTACTAATTGTTATTACTATTTCACTCCACAATCTCCCTATGCAGATAAAAGGCTGCTTCCCTGCTTGTCTGAGCGACCGTGCTAGGCTGCTTCACCTTGAATGGTGGTCATTGCTCCGCCCGTGGCGTCTTCCAGTCGAGAACGCCATCTCCACCCGACAAAGTTCTCTCTCTCTCTATCCTGCTCTCTTTGTGATGAACACATCATTTTATACTGACATGCTCAAAGTGACGAAATGAACCAAACAATTACTGTTGTAAGTACTTAGTTCCTCGTATGTCTTTCTTTGAGAAATTCAAATGCTGGAATCAATGTTCTCTATATTTCCTTGTCTGTCAAATATATATTGTGTCCTGTGGAATATATATTGTGTACCCAGTATTGGTGGGTGCTGCCATTCTACTTTGTTTTTCGTGTAACAGCCTGAACCGAATATGAATCATTAGTTATTGTGTGCTACGATTCTGCTTTGCTTCTGGTATGTTCTAAACCTCTACACTTTTTTCTTTCATCGTGAGAACCTCTTTAATATGAAGCGTGACCTACCGGGTTGAAACACTCAAAATTGAATGTTGCCTAATAATTTCATGACGATGTTTAACTCGATGGTGTTTTGCTTTGGTTACGTGTGAATGTTTCTTCTTCCTTTTACTTTGTTTTCCTGTTTGAATACGTATGTTGAACTTAATTTCCTACTAAATTGAACATCCACTACTTGACCATATCGTTGTGACCGGCACCCTCGCGCCAAGGCGCATTTCCGATCTAGTGTAGATTAATTTGCCATGATAGATAAAAGTTATGATAGATAAATTGTCATTATAGACCATCTATAGTACAACTTTTTTCAAACTACGTGTAGTATAACATGTATATAAATTGTCATGATAGATAAAAGAGCACACTGTATTTCATAATGATTTGTAATTTTACTAAATTTAACGGTGCTTAATTATGTTCTAGTTCATTTTAAATTCTGCATGTTATTTTTAAATTCTTCATTCTGTAAGATGGTGAGCTTTCATTACAACACATATGTACAATTCATCAACCAAAAACAAATCGGTGGGCGACGTGCAGAAGTGGAATCAGTGGTGATTAGAGTCTTTAGACTGGCGCATCCAAAATGTCAAAGAAGGCAATGCACTCTTGAAGAATGAAAGGGATAGTCTGCTCGCAGAGGGTGCTAATGCCCAAACTAAGTAAAACAAACTGAGGGATCTGGGGATGAGTTGACGGATATGAGGGACAACTTGAAGATGGAGAAAAAAATACAGGGTAGAGAAGTATAACCTACAGAGAGACATTGATCACTTCAAAAAGATGGAGAGAACAATCGAAATAAGCTTCGCCAGTTGGACTTAATCCTTGATGATGTTGAGTAGTTTTAAATTGTCAAGTTTATGAGTATGTTTAGTTGTTCATTACAAACTAAGTTTTAAATTCTGAAGTTTATGAGTATGTTTAGTTCATTGGTACTAAGTTTTAAAGTCTTATTAAGTTTATGAGTATGTTTAATTGATCTGTACCTTTATGAAGTTTAAGCTCTTAGTTTCTAAAGGATTTTATTTTATTATCCAAAAAGCAAATTGCTAGCGTTGCACAATAGTGCACGACAAAGGTAGTGTAGATGCATAGCTGTCGTTGGCCAATTTGGACGCCAACATCATGTAATATACTGCTGGCATAGGATCCAACGCCACCACTATTTTTTAACTGTGGCGCCATATTGGCGGTGTCGATAACATGGAAAACTCCGGAAGAAGGATTGAAATCACCTTGATGAAACAAGAATAAGAATTATGTTATGCTTCTCCTTCATCAAGTTAAATTGATGACAAGCAACATATTTGGCATACCACTTATCCTTCCTGAAAAGATTAGGGAGAGATAAGAGCACAAACTTGAAGAAGTCTTCAATGAAGCACCGATAAGAATTGAGATACGAATGGGAAAACATGAGAATGAGGAGATCACGACCGGCATACAGAAATACTGAACGAAGCACCGAAATAATTAAGATACGAATGAAAAGACAACAATTGAGAAAAAATTGAGAATGAAAGCTGAAAGCTGAGAACGAAGAAATCTTCTGAAATGATGGCCTTCGGAGGATCGAGAATGAAAAGAACTCTGAAATGCTTCGGATAGATATGGAAAGAACTTCTCAAGATTGAAAACAATTTGACAGGATAGCAGGAAGCTGAAACCGTGAACCTTCAAGAGAATGAGCAATGATTTAAGAGAAACACTCCTTCGGTCTTCAACGCTGAGGATGAAGACGAGAAACGACATCATGAATTATTGACACACTCCAGAATAATGAATAAGGAAAGGTTGAGCCAATGATGAAAATGATTTAGAAGCAATCTTCGAGGTGGCATATGACCCATGAAAATCATTCTTACATCATATTGAAAAGAACTTGAGGATATCCATGACAGATTAGAAGAGCCAGGTAAGAACCCGGGGACAAACCTATGGGTTATGAGCCCACTAAAAGGAAACCACTGTTGAAACAATTGCTTAGAAAGAGATATTGCAATAGTACAAATGAAAACTCGATGAGGTGAGAACCTCAAAATAATTTGAAACTATTTGAATGCAAACACGAATCTTCTAAGATATCTTCCGCACACCAGACAGAATAAAGAGATGGCAATAAGCAAGAGAGGCTTGAATAAGAATTCCCACACGGGAAACATTGAACGGATGAAAAAGGATATGAAAAACACCAAGAGGTTGAATCGAATCCACTAGAGAAGAATAACAACAAGAACAAAGAACATGAGGATAGATCTTGAAATTGACACTCCTGAGAATCTCCACAAGAACTCACCAGATGCAATACGGAAGAAATGATAGAAAAGCATCAATGACGAGAAAGGCGCCTAGATGAGACTTTAATCATCAAAGAAAAGGGTGGGAGGATGGGGGAAAACAAAGACAACTTGGAACAGATGAGACAAACTCTGGAAGGAAATATGAGGATTGATCTTGCAAATATTGGAAGGACAGAAATATCTTGAAGAGAAGCACATCAGATGAAAAGAATTGATATGACAACTTGATTGAGCAAAAGAATTAGCGTTCCCACGAAAATATGAGAACACTTCTTAGGAAAGATATGAAATCACCACTTGACATCGAAACTTCTTGAATTACCATACTCCAAAACAAAACAAAGGATGAGGCTTACGAAATAAGCTGGAAACAAATACATATCCAATAAGAATTTGTTGGAAGGATAGTCCTAGTTAACTACTTAAATTCCCACCTAAGAACTTTCGAAATCTTTCTTGGTTATGCTATCAAGTTGCGGGTCTAGGAACCTACTCAATGTAATCAGATGCATGACTGCACCCGCAACCTTCAACACATATCCAAGAAGTTCCGCAAGCTCGTCTACCCCAGACCTTCGAAAAACACAACGATAATAAGTATGGCAGTACATCCGAACTCTCTTCCCCAGTACTGGGGATGCCGGACTCCTCTCACCACTACTAGTATTGAAGCAATTTCGAACATCCTCTGTCCTGAGATAATAAGAAATCGGAATGATAACGATGTGCACAAGAATCCCTTGGAGCTCAACTCCCCGGAAGAAATCTAGTCAGACATGAGGCACCAAGACATAACTCCTTCACATCCGTATCATATAGATTCCAAAATATCCGCATGATCCTAATTTGTTTTTGAGTGAGAAGAGGGTAGAATCAAAATTCCTAAGTCCTAATTCCTCACTAGAGCATAGAAAAGGAGTAAAAGAAACCTACTCTTTGATATAACTAGACTTAAAATAGTTTTTTCACTAGACTCGACTCGGCCAAGTTTGATCAATCAAGGGGGCTCCTAGGTCGATATAGGCTCTGATACCAACTTGTAACGCCAAAGATGTGATCCTATCCTTATTTTGGCTTGATAGCATCGACAGGGATAGGAGCACATCTTGTCGTTTCGCAAGAATGGATATCATTACAAGTACATGTACAGAAGAGATGAGTATATAAATTGGATTACACTCGCCACAAGCTAAGTCAGGAGCACATCAATACAACAACATATTCAAACGTCATACATAAGAGTAGGGTCCGACTACAGACAAAATCAAACCATAAAATGACATCCATCTTTGCTATCTCAGGCTACCGCCTGGAACCCCTCCAAGATCGATGATGAAGAAGAAGAACTCCAAATAGAACTTTCATCGCGCTCAGGTTTGAGTATCGCATTACCTGTACCTGCAACTGTTGTTGTTGTAATCTGTGAACCACAGGGACACACCAATCTCATTTCCAAGGGTATCAAGACTAGCAAAGCTTAATGGTTGAGGTATGGTTAGGTGGTGAGGCTGTAGGTAGCAACTAAGCATTTATTTGAGATGGCTAACTTATGAATACACAAAGTAAAGTGGGTGGTCTACACATAACGGACGTGAACTAGTAATGATCACTAAGTGATCCTAAACACCTACTTACGTCAAACATAACCCCACCGTGTTCTCTCTCGGATAAGGACTCATGAGAAGAGACAATCATGGTTACGCACACAATTGGTGTATTTTATTTGAGTTTACTTCAAGTTTACTATGACTGGGTGTTAAACAAAGTTTCCAAGTTGCCACATAACCGTGGGCATGACTTTCCGAAAGATTTAACCCTGCATGGGTGCTCCAACTCATCCATCACAAATTAACCACACGGCACGCGAATAACCTCAACCACGAATCCCGTGATTTCCTAGGCAATTCTGTTGGAAAACCGCAACCCTGATATAGCCCGATGTATTCTCGGAATTCCTCACACAAGAAGTTTGATAAAGGTAAAACACATCCAGCAAGATCGCCCGACGTGTTGACGAACCTGATAGGAGCCGCGTATCTCATTCTCAAGACATGATGGATGAGAGATGGTTACCACGCCAATCACCAAGTTGCCTAGGGCAGCGTTAATAAGCTGCTCTGGGTTGGACCAATACTCATGAGGAGCACTGGCCCGGGTTGTTGATTAATCCACGGGTCCGGAAAGTCCCTATGCAGTTTTATTAGTTATTAGGAAAATGTAGTACCAATGTTGGGCCTTGCCAGATGAGTTTTATCCTAAAACAAAAATCAAGGGGGTCCCCATAACAACCCCGAGAATGTTAGGAGCGCAAAATATGGAACATAACACCGATACACAACTAACTAGGGTGGCAAAAGTGGAACAAAACACCGAGCAAAAGTCCAAGCCTTCCACCTTTTACCAAGTATATATGTGCAATAAATTAAGAAGCAATAATATTGTGATATAACAACATATCCATGTTGTCACATGGAAGCAATTGCGCCTACGGCTAGAAACTCTATAAGAAGGCTGAGCAAGCGGTAACATAGCCAAACAGAGGTTTTGCTGGGATGTGGAGGGTTAACGGTTTACCATGGCAATGTTGGGAGGCTTGACATACAAGTGGTACGTAGTGAGACATAACGATAGAAGAGAGACAACTAGCATGGCATTGATAGTAGTGGTATCCAGGGAAATGATCATCTTGCCTGAGATCCCGCTTGGAAGAAGAATGAGTCCATGAAGTAGACGATCCATGAAGTAGACAAACGAATCCTCACACTCCGAACGCTTTCGGAACTCTATCGAGAAGAAGCAATATGGAACAAACAATCAACACACGATACACCACAACATATTCATGACATGATGCGCAAACAAATATGATGCATATTATGCATGACATGGCAAAGCACAACAATCAACTTCTACCCATTAAGTGAAGCTCAATATGCAACAGGTTGCATATTGACGAAACTTCACATTTGAATTACTTAGCCCATTCCCGTTTAGGTACACTACAATATTAAATGTTGTTAAACGTGGAAGGAGGTGAAGCATAAAATCTACACTATCTAGGCATCTTAAATGAGGTCGGAAACAACTTATAGCATTTCCGAAACGACCTCATATGCATATTATAATTTTGGTCTATATCTGTCCTAACCATATTTTAGATTTGCTAACTACAGAATAAAGTGTAACATGGAATTCTACGCATCATTCTAGTCGATTTACATATATGGAACATCTCAAACGGAGCTACGGTCTAAAATATATGACAATCATAAGATGAACATGACATGAATGCAGAATGCATCAAAATGACAACCACAAGCACTTCAAAACATGTATGCAACATAATAATATGATAATACATGAAATTCTAAGCAAATTTCGTATATGGCATGCCCAAAATGGAGCTACGGTTCAACCGCAACAACCAACACAAGTTTGGGTATAATCTGCCCAAAAACAACAACATGACATATTGCAACCCACAATTCAACAAGCTACAGCCACCTAAAATGCATAAAAAGGACACGGTGGTGAATCTTACATGATTCTCAACAATTCATCTACTAACAACAAGTTGATTAGAAGCATGGATCAATAGGAAATGAGCTGACAAGAAGACATATTGAACTAAGCAATTTTCAGACTTAGTGAAAATTTTAGTTTTTATAAGAGAGCAGATTTTATCACGAAGGCATATTGACAGCAGTAAAACTATATGTTAACATATTTCAGTTTTAATGCGAACATATATTGGCATTAAACTTAACAACATGCTAGAGTACATTATGAACTACAAATTGTAAGTGTCAAAACCGGCGGATCTCGTGTAGGGGGTCCCGAGCTGTGAGGCTAGAATCGATGGTAACAGGAGGCGAAGGATACGATGTTTACCCAGGTTTGGGCCCTTCTATGGAGGTAATACCCTACATCCTACTTGATTGTATTGATGATATGTGGGTTATAGAGTTGATCTGCCTCGAGATCGAATAGCTAAACCCTAGATGAGTTGTCCTCTATCTACAACCTAAAACCCTCCGGCTTATATAGACGCCGAGGGTGCCTAGGGTTTACACATGGTCGGTTTCACGTGGAAGGAAAAACCATGCTTATCTACTACCGACAACTTGGAGGACACGCCACGGATCCTTGAAGCTTCCACCCTGGCGACGGGGCATTTTCTCATCCAACGGCGCACATAGTCCGGCCCCTGAGAAACAGGTCGGCTATCCGAGGACCCCTTAAACCAGAAATCCCTTAGTAGCCCCTGGACTGGCCTCCAACACCGAGGTATAGCCGAACAATCTTTGTGCGTTGAGGTCTTCGGCTTCAAGGCGAGTCCCTCCACTCCTTCTTGTTCGGCAAACGACCAGTCATCGGTGAAATCCCAAGCGTCACGAGCTCGCTAGGTCCATTATAATAACCGCCAACATTTCTCAATTTTTGTGCATCGTGGGAGACAAGCGGTTCAATGATTTTTACAATATTGCCCCTCTGCAATGGAGGCACCACCCATTTAAACAAATAGAATCGTGGTTTAGTCCACATCCTCCTCCTCCACCCCATAAAAAAAACTCCTAGGGGAAGATCACCACGAAAAACATGGCAAGCGCCCCCAGCTCTTCCTCGCGCCCCTATGGCTGCCGTCCCGGGGACTAGACCAGCTGCTCTGTATCGCTCCTGCGACAGTGCAATCTAGAGACCTAGTAGTACCTTCCTTCTTCGGATCTAGCGGTGACCCTTGCAGATTTATCCTCTTTCAACAACGAAGTTTTCGTGGAGAATTTCCCTAATCCACAAAGGGAGAATGCGTATGCTTTGTGCCCTTTCTTCTGCAGGGTCTCAGATTTCTCATTCACTCGTTCTTGAAAGGGTTGCCAGAATTTTATGGGATCTAGCTCCACCACCTTACCCCAGGGTCTATCCTGCACATCTCGGGCTTCGTTGCCCTTTGCGAGATGTTCCTAGGCTGCGATGCACATTTTGAACTGTGGAGGAAGTATTTCAGCCTTGTCCCTCGAACTCGGGACAAGACAATCTTGGAGGTCGCGGAGCCGAAGTATGCCGCATAGCGGGGACGGGGGTATCCGGTGGGTACACCGAAGGAGTGTGAAGAATGGTCTATTGGGGAACGTTGCATGGGAAACAAAAAATTTCCTACGCACATGCAATATCTATCCATGGTGATGAGCATCTGCGAGAGGGAGAGTGGATCTACATACCCTTGTAGATCGGTAAGCGGGAAGCGTTACGAAACGCGGTTGATGTAGTCAAACGTCTTCGCGATCCAAATCGCCGAGCGTCCCATGATCCAATCACGATCCGTCCCAATCTAGTGCCGAACGGACGACACCTCCGTGTTCAGCACACGTACAAATTGATGACAATATCTGCCTTCTTGATCTAGCAAGAGGGAGTGGAGAGGTAGACGAGTTCTCCAGCAACACGACGGCGTGGCGTCGATGGTGCTGGAACAATTCCAGCAGGGCTTCGCGTAAGCACTACTGAAACGATCTAGAGGAGAAACTACGATCTAGAGGACAGGATAGCACGTGGCTGATTTCTGATGTGAAAACCCCTCAATACATCTAGTATATATAGGCGGAGGGATGGAGGAGACTTGGCCCCCAAGGGGCCACCCTTTGGTTTGGCCGAAGTGGGAGGAGGAGGAGTCCTCCTCCAATCCTAGCAGGATTAGGACTCCTTCTCTCCCACATGGAAACTCCTGTTCCACCTTTTCCTTTTGGGTCTCTACTCCCAGACGCATGGGCCAATTGTGGGACTTTGGCCAGCCCACTAAGGGCTGTTATTTCTCCTCCCACAACCCATGTATACTCTTGGGTCGAAATACCCCTCCCGATGGTCCCCCGGTACCCTCCCGGCACTCCCGGTACACTAACGATGAGCCCGAAACTTTTCCGGTGACCAAATCAGGACTTCCTATATATCAATATTTACCTCCGGACCATTTCGGAGCACCTCGTGACGTCCGAGATCTCATCCGGGACTCCGAATAACCTTTAGTTACCACCATACATAACTCTATACTACCGAAACATCACCGAACCTTAAGTGTGCAGTCCCTGCGGGTTCGAGAACTATGTAGACATTACCGAGACACCTGTATGATCCATAACCAATAGCGGGACCTGGATGTCCATATTGGTTCCTACATATTCTACGAAGATCTTTATCGATTGAACCTCTATGTCAAGGATTCAGTTAATCTCGTATGTTGTTCCCTTTGTTCTTTGGTATGTTACTTGCCCGGGATTCGATCGTCGCTATCTCTATACCTAGTTCAATCTCGTTACCGGCAAGTCCCTTTACTCGTTTCATAATGCAAGATCCCATAGATAAAACTTTAGTCACATTACTTGCAAGGCTTGTGGTGATGTTGTATTACCGAGTGGGCCCTGATATACCTCTTCATTACACGGAGTAACAAATCCCAGTCTTGATCCATACCTACTCAACAGACACTCTCGGAGATACCTGTAGAGCACCTTTATAGTCACCTAGTTATATTGTGACGTTTGATACACACAGGGCACTCCTCTAGTGTCAGTGAGTTGCATGATCTCATGGTCAAAGGAACAGATACTTGATATGCAGAAAAACTATAGCAATAAACTGACATGATCATATGCTATGTTTATAGTTTGGGTCTTGTCCACCACATCATTCTCCAAATGATGTGATCCCATTATGAAATGACATATCATGTCAATGACTAGGAAATCTTAACCATCTTTGATCAATGAGCTAGTCTACTAGAGGCACACTAGGGACAAAGTGTTGTCTATGTATCCACACATGCAATGTGTTTCCAATCAATACAATTATAGCATGGATAATAAACATTTACCATGAACAAGGGAATATAATAATAACGATTTTATTATTGCCTCTAGGGCATATTTCCAACAGTCTCCCACTTGCACTTGAGTCAATAATCTAGCTCACATCACTATGTGATTTACATTGTAATGAATCGAACACCCATACAGTTCTGGTGTTGATCATGTTTAGTCCTTGGAAGTGGTTTAGTCAACGGGTCTACAACATTCAGATCCATGTGCACTGTGCAAATATTTATGTCTTCCTCCTTGATGTACTCGCGGATGGAATTGAAGTGTCACTTTATGTGTCTGGTCCTCATGTGAAACCTTGGTTCCTTGGCAGGGCAGTGGCACAAGTGTTATCATAGAACAGATCCACTAGATTCAGTGCACTGGGCAGTACTCCAAGATCTGTCATGAACTCCTTCATCCACACACCTTCCTTTGCTGCCTCCGAGGCTGCGATGTACTCCGCTTCGGATGTAGAATCAACTACCACGCTCTGCTTGGAACTGTACCAGCTTACCGCTCCCCCATTAAGAATAAATATGTATCCGGTTTGCGACTTAGATTCATCCGGATCAGTGTCAAAGCATGCATCGACGTAACCCTTTACAACGAGCTTTTGATCACCTCCATAAACGAGAAACATTTCCTTAGTCCTTTTCAGGTACTTAAGGATATTCTTGACCGCTTGCCAGTGCTCCATTCTAGGATCACTTTGAAACCTTCCGGCCATACTTATGGCAAGGCTGACATCAGGTCTCGTGCACAACATTGCATACATTATAGAGCCTATGGCTAAAGCATAGGGGATGACATTCATCTTCTCTCTATCTTCTGGAGTCACTGGGCATTGAGTCTTACTCAACTTCACACCTTGTAACACAGGCAAGAACCCCTGCTCGGACTGATCCATTTTGAACTTCTTCAAAACTTTATCAAGGTATGTGATTTGTGATAGTCCTATAAAGTGTCTCGATCTATCTCTATAGATCTTAATGGCTAATATGAAAGCAACTTCTCCTAGGTCCTTCATTGAAAAACTGTTGTACAAATATTCCTTCACGCTTTCCAACATTTCTATATTGTTTCCTATCAGCAATCCACATATAATATTAGAAACGCTATAGAGATCCCACTCACTTTCTTGTAAATACAAGCTTCTCCGTAAACTTGTATAAACCCGAACGCTTTGATCACCTCATCAAAGCGCAGATTCCATCTCCGAGATGCTTGCACTAGTCTTTAAATGGATCACTGGAGTTTGCAAACTTTGTCAGCATTCTGTGGATTGACAAAACCTTCCGGTTGTATCACATACAACTCTTCCTTAAGGAAACCGTTAAGGAACGCTGTTTTGACATCCATCTGCCAAATTTCATAGTCGAAATATGCAGCTATTGCTAACATGATTCTGACGGACTTAAGCATCGCTACGGGTGAGAAGGTCTCATCGTAGTAAACTCCTTGAACTTATGAGAAACCCTTTGCCACAAGTCGAGCTTTATAGACGGTGTCATTACTATCCGCGTCCGCCTTCCTCTTAAAGATCTATTTGTTCTGAATGGCCTTACGCCCTTCAGGTAATACTTCCAAAGTCCATACTTTGTTTTCATACATGGATCCCATCTCGGATTTCATGGCCTCTAACCATTTCTTGGAATCCGGGCCCATCATCGCTTCTCCGTAGCTTGTAGGTTCATCATTGTCTAACAACAGGACCTCCAACTGTAACATCCCAAAATTTTATTTTGGAATGTTATGAAATATAGCTATGCATCATCATCATTTTGTTGGAATGTAATGAATTTGTTGAAGTGCTTCTTTTGATTTTCTGAAAGGCCATTTCATTTTCCCCATGTATTTGTTTCACCTATTTGAAAACCTTTGGAAATGTTCAAATAAAGAGAGGAGTAACATGACACTTCACACCAGGGGCATCTTGGTGAAATATTTGAGCAATAAAACCAGGGGGTTATTTCAAAATTTATCTCAAAAGGATTTAAAATCAATAGGCATTTTCTGAAAATAAATTTTAAAAAGATATTCAATATGACAAAGGAAAAATGTTCATTAAATAGCATTAATTCTCCTGATCATTTTGATATATATAATACCTATGTTTGGAATTGTTTTGAATGCATTAAAAGAGTGTTTACTGCGCTGGAAATAGCAAAGGAAAGTATTTAAACCGAACCGGGCCGGCCCACCGTTTTCAATTCTCGAAACCACTCCGGGTCGGCCACCGACGCGCTAACCACGCCCCCACCCTCACTGATGCGCGGGACCCACCATCCGACCGTGGCGTCAGCTCGGTCATCCCCTTCCCCACGCCCGACCGCCGTCGCCGGAGATCCCTCTCCGTGGATCTCGCCCCTCGTACCCTCCCCGACCACCGCACAACTCCTATATAAAGCCCTGACCTCTCCTCTCTTCGTTCCACCCCCGAAACCCCTTTTTCCCTCGCCGGAGCGCTGCGCCAGACCTCACCGGAGTTCGGCGACCCAACCGAACGTCCCCGAGCTCGTGCCCATCACCACACTCAACCCCAGCCCCCTCCGACGCCACCAATCGACGTCGAAGCCTCGCCGCCGCCGTTTGAAGCCCTCGGACGCTACCCCCGACCACCGCACCATCGTATCCGAGCATCTCCGACCACCGGCCGCCATTGACCTCGCCGGAGACCCCGACCCCCTCTCTGTAAGCCTCCATCTTCACCCATAGCCGTCGGATCCGTAGTAAACGCGCGAGATTATATCTGTTTAATAAACGAACCGGTACGTTTTAGTTGTCGGTCGTCCGCTCGTTAGCTCTCACGCGCATGCCCTCGCGGCCAATCACAACCTGAGACGTAGACCCTATCCGATAGATAGGAAGTTTTTCTTTTTCTTTTCTGTTTTAGAAAACAGAATGTATTATGTTTTTGTTTTTATCATATCTTTTAAAATAGTTGGTGTTTTTATTTGATTATTTTTGCATTAGTTCACAAATTTGATGTAGTTTATGTCTGTATGCTTAGATTTCAAATTTGAACTTTAAAGTTTGAATCTAATCAAATTTGTTTAAATTACTAAAATATGTATAACTAGAGTTTAAAAATATATTTTTGAGTGAATCTTTTTGCCACTATTTTGTATTAGTTAAACCTATCATTCTACATAGTTTGAGAATTTTTAGAATGAATTTGGTTACTGTTTTTAACAAAAACAGAATCTGTTTAGTTCTTAATAGATTTTAATTAAATTGATTTTTATTTAACTTGAACCTAAATTAGTTTAACCTTTGTTTTTAGATTTCATTAGGTTCTGTTGATTCAACATTAGGTGTATTTTTTCTGTTAATAAAATATGGTTTTCAAATTGTTTTGTGCTCTAGTTTGAATAGGTTCATCTTGTTTTCACCATGTATATTGTTTAGAAAAAGTTTTGTAGTAATTCTTTTAGCAAAATACTTTTATAATGAAATACTTTCTGTTTTCAACTAAAATTTTATATTTACTTTTCTGTTATCTAAAATGTCTAGTTGTTCAAAACCAATTTTTGACTTCTATGTCTTAGTAGAGATTTTTGACACCAAAAATTTATAGTCTTATACTTTAAGTGATTCTTCTTTTGATTGTGCTTTTGTTTGTTGAAGCATTTGTTTACCTTGCTGTTGAATGAATTGTATTGTGTTTATGCTTATGGTGTGCTCTTGTTTGATTCGTTAGATCATCCGGAGTGCGAAGCTTGTTATCTAGAGTCACTTGATTTCGAGGATCGTCAGCAAGGCAAGTCACTTTGACCATGTATACCTATGTTTTATTGCATTAGTTCTTCCATCTCCCCAATTGCATGGAAAGTAGGTAAATTGGAAACTTGGTTACTTGTTGTAGTATCATGTGGTAGGTACCCCTCAACCCTTTGACACATTAGCCCCGGGAAACGTTGATTTACATTTTTGCTATGGTATTAGTAGACGGGGTTGGTTGTGTGATTCATGAGAGTTGTGAGTTAATATTTCAAGACCTACATTATGATCAAGTATTCAAGACTCCGAGTTTTCAATATACCTCTGGGTGGATGATGGTTGAACGACGCCCTGGAGAAACCAGTGGTTAGCCTAGATGATGCTGGAGAAGTGCCAGTATTCATGCGGAAAGGTCCACCCAGGCACAAAGAGATGGATGGATGCTTCAAGACCCAAGGCTTACCTGCACAGCCACAAGCCATTGTGGGCTCTCGCTTGGTTGGATATCGTGGTGACCCTGGACAGGCGGTGCTACGAGATGTAGAAGAACGCTAGGAAAGGATGGGCACCGACAGAGTCTCGGGGAAACCCTTTAGAAGACCATGTTTTGGTCATCCGTTTCTCAAACACCATGAAGTGCGAGAAATCCAACGAAGGCGATCAAATCTTGTGGGGAACATGTGCAAAACTCTGTAGAGTACCCAAACCTAATCGATTAGCCGTGTCCACGGTCATGGACAGTTTGAGCCAAAGGAACTGAAACTATCTGGAACTCTCAACACAATAAATTACATTGATGTGGGTATTTTAATGTCAACTTGGGTATGAGAATTGGTTGGTGGAACCTCTCATTAATCAACCAACATTGTAGTAATTATGCTTTTGCCCTCTCTTGTTGTAGGAAAAATTTGGCTTTATGCAAAAACTTACTACCCCACCTGCCATATTTGCATATAGACTAGATGATTACTTTACCCCCTCTCTGGTGACTTTGCCGGCATATTCAATATGCTGACCTATACGGCTGCAACGTATCATGGTGTAGAGTACATTTCCGTCCAGGAGTGAGGATACGCTCTACGCTCGGTGAGATGCCCTTGGAGTCAGATGGACTCAACTACCTATGGAGCTTCCGCAAGTTTTTGATTTAGTTTATCTCATGAGTTGGCCTTCAGCCACTTTATTGTAATCCTTATTGTAATAAAGGACTCGATATGAGATTTCTATTAATTAATGCTTTGTGATTTCCCATTGATATATACATTGATGTACCGTGTGTGTACCAACATGATCTTGGGATGGTACAGAAACACCGGAGATTCGACCTTTCAGGTCGGGTCGCTACACCAAGATAGGGTTGCCATACCACTCAGGAGTAGCACACGCCCTTGTCGACCTACGAGGTTCAATAGTAACTTTATCCAAAGTTTCATGATCATCATCATTAACCTCCTCTTCAACCGTCATAGGCTCCACAAAAACATCTTTCTACAATGCGCTACTCTCTGGTTGAAGTAAAGGTTCAATAACCTCATCAAGCTCTATTTTCCTCCCACTCAATTCTTTCGAGAGAAACTCTTTCTCAAGACATATTCTGTTCTTAGTGACAAACACTTTGCCTTCGGATCTGAGGTAGAAGGTATACCCAACTGTCTCTTTTGGGTATCCTATGAAGATGCATTTCTTCGCTTTTTGTTCCAGCTTTTCAGGCTGAAGCTTTTTGACATAAGCATCACATCCCCAAACCTTAAGAAACGAGAACTTTGGCTTCTTGCCAAACCATAGTTCATATGGCGTCGTCTCAACGGATTTATATGGTGCCCTATTTAAAGTGAATGCAGATGTCTCTAATGCATAACCCCAAAACGATAGTGGCAAATCGACAAGAGACATCATAGAACGCACCATATCTAATAAGGTTCGATTACAACATTCGGACACACCATTACGCTATGGTGTTCCAGGCGGTGTCAATTGTGAAACAATTCCACACTATCTTATGTGACTGCCAAACTCATAACTCAGATATTCACCTCCTCGATCAGATCGCAGGAATTTAATTTTCTTATTACGATGATTCTCAACTTCTCTCTGAAATTGCTTGGACTTTTCAAACGTTTCAGACTTGTGTTTCATTAAGTAAATATACCCATATCTACTTAAGTCATTGGTGAAGGTGAGAAAATAACGATATCCACCGCGCGCCTCAATGCTCATCGGACCGCACACATCAGTATGTATGATTTCCAACAAATCACTTGCCCGTTCCATTGTTCTAGAGAACGACATTTTAGTCATCTTTCCCATGAGGCATGGTTCACATGTGTCAAGTGATTCGAAATCAAGTGACTCCAAAAGTCCATCAGCATGGATCTTCTTCATGCGTTTTACACCAATATGACCTAAACGGCACTGTCACAAGAAAGTGGTACTATCATTATCAACTCTACATCTTTTGGCATCAATGTTGTGAACATGTGTATCATCAGTATCAAGATTCAGTATGAATAAATCCCTTACATTGGGTGCATGACCATAAAAGATATTACTCCAATAAATAGAACAACCATTATTCTCCGATTTAAATGAGTAACCGTCTCGCAATAAACAAGATCCAGATATAATGTTCATGCTTAACGCATGCACTAAATAACAATTATTCAGGTTCATCACTAATCTCGATGGTAATCGAAGAGTGAGCGTGCCAATGGCGATCACATCAACCTTGGAACCATTTCCCACGCGCATCGTCACTTCGTCCTTTGTCAGCCTTCGTCTATTCGATAGTTCTTGTTTTGAGTTGCAAATGTGAGCAGCCGAACCGGTATCAAATACCCAGGCACTACAACAAGTGTTGGTAAGGTACACATCAATAACATGTATAACATATATACCTTGTTTGTTGTTGGCCGCCTTCTTGTCAGCCAGATACTTGGGACAGTTCCGCTTCTAGTGACCAGTTCCCTTGCAATGAAAGCACTCCGTTTCTGGCTTGGGTCTAGCCTTGGGTTTCTTCATAGGAGGAGCAACGGCTTTGCTACTCTTCTTAGAGTTACCCTTCTTCCCCTTGCCATTCTTCTTGAAACTAGTGGTTTTATTGACCATCAACACTTGATGTTCTTTCTGGATTTCACACTCAGGGACTTTCAGCATCGCAAATAGCTCGGCGACTAACTTTTTCATCCCGTGCATGTTATAGTTCGGCACGAAGCTTTTGTAGCTAGGTGGCAATGATTGAAGAACTCTGTCAGTGATCGCCACCGGCGGAAGGGGAATACCTAACTCCGCCAGATGGGTCGAATACCCAGACATTCTGAGTATATGTTCACTGATAGACCCGTTCTCCTCCATTTTGCAAGCATAGAACTTACCAGAGGTCTCATACCTCTCGATCCGAGCATTCCTCTTAAAGATAAACTCCAACTCCTGGAATATCACATACGATCCATGACGTTCAAAACGTCTTTGAAGTCGCGGTTCTAAGCATACTGAACTATTGAGTAATCTCCAAAACATGCCTCCCAAGCGTTCTTAACGTCTTCATCTCAGCGGATTGGATACCAAGCGGTGCATCAAGGACATATGCCTTCTGGGAAGCCGTGAGGATAATCCTTAGATTACGGGCCCAGTCCACAAAGTTACTTCCATCATCTTTCAACTTTGCTTTCTCTAGGAACACATTAAAATTCAGGGGTCCTGTTGCGCGAGCCATTGATCTACAACATAAATATGCAAAGGTTACTGAGACTATTGTTCAAGATAATGAGTTTAGTTAATCAAATTACTAAAGCTCCCACTCAGACATCCCTCAGGTCATCTGAGTGATACATGATCCAAATTCACCAACTCAAGTCTGATCATCACGTGAGTTGAGGTGGTTTCAATGGTGAACATCATCATGTTGATCATATCTACTATATGACTCATGTTTGACCTTTTGGTCTCTTGTGTTCCGAGGTCATGTCTGTACATGCTAGGCTCTTCAAGTTTAACCCGAGTGTTCTGCACGTGCAACACCGACTTGCACCCGTTGTATGTGAACGTAGAGTCTATAACACCTGATCATCATGTGGTGTCTTGACACGATGAACTTTCACAACGGTGCACACTCAGGGAGAACACAATTTTATGTAGTCTAATGTCTTCGCGATCCAAATCACCGAGCGTCCCACGATCCAATCATGATCCGTCCCGATGTAGCGCCGAACGGATGACACCTTCGCGTTCAGCACACGTACAGCTTGATGACGATCTCTGCCTTCTTGATCCAGCAAGAGGGAGCAGAGAGGTAGACGAATTCTCTGGCAGCGCTATAGCGTGGCGGCGATGGTGGTGGAACAATTCCAGTAGGGCTTCGCCTAAGCATGAATGAACCGATATAGATGAGAAACTACGATCTAGAGGAGAGGATAGCACGTGGCTGATTTCTGATGTGAAAAACCCTCAATACCTCTAGTATATATAGGAGGAGGGAGGGAGGAGACTTGGCCCCCAAGGGGCCACCCTTTGGTTCGGCCGAAGTGGGAGGAGGAGCAGTTCTCATCCAATCCTAGTAGGATTAGGACTCCTTCTCTCCCACTTGGAAACTCTTTTTCCACCTTTTCCTTTTGGGTCTCTCCTCCCAGCCGCATGGGCCTCTTGTGGTACTTCGGCCAGCCCACTAAGGGCTGGTATTTATGCTCCCACAGCCCATGTAGCCTCTTGGGTCTAAATACCCCTCCTGATGGTCCCCCGGTACCCTCCCGGCACTCCCGGTACACTACCGATGAGCCCGAAACTTTTTCGGCGACCAAAAGAGGGCTTCCTATATATCAATCTTTACCTCCGGACCATTCCGGAGCTCCTCGTGATGTCCGGGATCTTATGCGGGACTCCTAACAACCTTCGGTTACCACCATACATGTAACGCCCAAGATGCGTGCCTATCCATATTTGGGCACGGGGGCCTCGACAGGGATAGAGGCGCATCTAGTCGTTTCGCAAGTTCAGTATCATCACATACATTTATGAAGAGAGGAGTATATGAGTTGGCTTACACTCGCCACATGCTAAATTACAATCCACACGGTTTATTCGAAGATCATTAAAAAGATAGGGTCCGTCTACGGACGAAAACAAACAAGAAAAGATGCGATGAAACTGCCTTGCTAGCCCCGAAGATGACGACCAAGGCCACTCTACTCATCTGGATATGTGATGTACATCCTGCCACGTTCCTCGTCATACTCCCACTGGAGCTGCATCACATCATCTGGCACGGTCTCATTTGTACCTGCACCTGTATTTGTTGTAGTAATCTGTGAGCCACGGGGACTCAGCAATCTCGTAACCGAGTACCGAGACTATTCAAGCTTATTAGGTTGGAGGGGGGGTAAGTGGTGAGTTTGCAGCAGCACTAAGCAATGTGTGGTGTCTAACTTACGAGAACATGAATGTAAATATGTGGACTACAATGGACGTTCAAGAACTAGCATGATCGCTAAGTGATCCTGAACACCTACTTACGTCAAACATAACCCCACCATGTTCTCTCTCAGTTCATGTTCACGAGCAGAGACGATCACGGTTACTCACACAGTTGATGTATTTTATTGGAGTTTACTTCAAGTTAACTATAACCGGGTGTTAAACAAAATATCCAAGTTGCCACATAACCGCGGGCATGACTTTCCAAAAGATTTAACCCTGCAGGGGTGCTCCAACTAGTCCATCATAAATTAACCACACACCACGGGAACAACCTCGACCACGGATCTTGTGATCATCCTAGGAAATCCCAAAGGAAAACCGACACCTCAAGATAGCCCGAAGAAAATCAGAGTTCCTCATGCAAGCCACTCGAGAAAGGTAAAATAAGTCTAGAAAGACTGCCCGATGTGTCGATGAACCCGATAAGAGTCGCGTATCTCGTTCTCAGGACATGACCAGATAAGCTAGTGTGCAGTGGCTTGATAGAAATCTCCCGAGTTGCCCCGGGTTGGCCCCGCACAGTGCTCTAGTTTGTACCAACACTCATGAGGATCACTGGCCCGGGTTGTTGATTAATTATCCACGGGGTTGCTAAGCCCTATGCAATTTTATTAAGTTGTTTAAGAAAATAGTACCAATGTTGGGTCTTGCCAAACAACTTTTAATCTCAACCGAATAATCAACGGGGTCCCCATAACAACCCCGAGCATGTTAGGAGCGCAAAATATGGAAACATAAACCCAGTAACAAGTACTATGGCGGTAAAAGTGGAACAAAACACCAAGCAAAAGGCCAAGCCTTCCACCATACCAAGATATATATGTGCATTAAATTAAATAGCAGTAAATATTGTGATATCTCAAGATATCCATGTTATCACATGGAAACAACCTGCACCTGCAACTAAGAACGCTATAAGAGGGGCTGAGCAGTGGTAACTTAGCCAAACAAGGTTTGCTAGGATGTGGAGGGGTTAGATGCTATCATGGCAATGTAGGAGGCTTGAGATTCAAGTGGTAAGTAACGCATATGTAACGATAAGAGCGAGACATCTAGCAAAGCAAAAATAGTGTCCGTATCGGGGTACGATCATCTTGCATGTTGGTTCTTTAGAGGGACAAAGAGCAGGGTCCTCGTAGTGGTACTCTCCTGGATCCTCGTACTTAGGTTCAACACTCGCGTTTACCCAAGAGAAACAGCAACAATCAACAACCAACCAAAGTGCAATGCACAAACAAGATGATGCATGATTCATTTGAAGTATTTGGCATGGCAATCGTGAGCTAGTCATGTTTCTCATGCAATAGTTAAGTTATTTACAATTCTGGACAGAACCTCATTTTAAGTTGTTTGAACATGCATGATCATGGAAAGTATGGTTGCTCCATGCAAAAACGATACAAATGCATATGTAGAACGTAGGAAACGGAGTTACGGTTCTCACGCTACGCTCACGGCAAGGTACAAAGGAAAAATACAAGACCTAGAAGGCCATGGGCTATGCCTTGGTACTCCAAGGTAGCCACTGGTTAGGAAATGAAAAACCAACCACAATAGATCCAAAGATCAAGTAAAACAATGGAGCATAGCTCCCACAAGTCACAAAACACCAACACACACAGTCTGTCCCAAAATAGCAACATAGCAACTTCCACAACAAATATCTAGAGCTACATGATGTTTCCAACGTCAAGCAAAGCATGATCATAAACTATATAACACGCTTATCAAATCATCCAACTACACAATCTGCGAAGGAAGCACATATCACTAAGCATGAAGCTCACAAGATGGCATGATGAAACAGATTCTAGGGACTTGGTGAAAATGACAGTTTTCTGGAATCTGAGTTAAGCTGATAACAAGTTGAAAACAGAAAATAATGGTGATAAAGACCACTTCATGGCATGAAAATTAACAGGATGGTAGAGTACAACATCTACTACAAAAGACTAGCACTGAGCTTGACCTAAAACAGAACATATCACTTGGTAGCATCCACTCATTATGGCATAAAACTAATAACAGATTGTCAAACTTAGAATTATTTAGCATGTTGAAATCAGCATCATTTAAATAGCCCCTTTTGAGCAAGGTTCCCACTTGTTTGCAAGTTTATCATGTCAAAAGAAAATACCATGGCATCTACTCATGAAATACTACCACTTCCATGTTGACACAATTATTATAGCATGCATGGATTAATTCTAACTAAAATGACAAAATGGCATATTGTGACAAAATGACATTTTGTCAAACTTGCTCAAATGACAAAACAAATTTCACCAATGGATTCATTGAGAAATTCTACCCCAATTTCATATATCATACCCATATATAAGCTTTTGCAAAACTCACAAAACCAAGCTCGAAAATAACATGACACACTTATAAGTTAAAACTTGCTATATTTGCTCATAACCAAAAATGCTCATGTATAGATTTAGAAAATTACCAGAAAAGGAAATAATCTAATTAAACACAATAAAACATTAAAACAAATGAAAACAATAGATAGGAGGGGCCCACCTGGCATAGACACCAGGGCCCCTCTTTGTGGATGACAAGTGGGCCATGGGCCCACTGTCATACACACACACAAGCACATACACAGCATACACACACACACAAGCACTGGATCCTGCTGTCCACAGGGGATCCTCTCCTGCTCACACACACACACAGGCACACACCACACACACGCATAGGCACACCAGATCCGGTGTAGCCACACTAGATCCAGCCAACCACACACAGCAAAATGCACCAATGATAAAAAAGGGGCAAATGTGCCCGCGGGTTTTCGAACCCCAGACCTTGCGGTCTCAGCCCGGGGCGTCTACCACAACGCTAGGCGGGGGCTACTGCCCAAGGGTGGAACTAACACCTCATCTACAAACCTGGTTAAGTGCTAACTAACGAAAGTGAAGAAATTCGATAGCGGCGAGAGATTGACGACGGCATTGCAACTCCGGCAACAGCAGGGGCTCTCCGATGGCCAACCGAGCGGCAGACGGCACCACTACACGCGCGAAACCATCCTGCACACGCACACACGCGCATAGGGCCAGAGACGTGCTAGAGCGCTCCCGACGAAGAAGAACTGCAGCGAACACTCCGGACTTGATAGCGGGCATCGATGGCGAAAAACTAACGCTTTGCGGCGAAAATGAAACCTCTGCGCCGGTAGGAGCTCGACCCTCTACTGCACCTGCTTGGAACGCTCGGAGGTTTTGCCGGTGACGAGGTCTGACGGTGGCGAGGGACTGTCTACGCGGAGGCGACGCTAACTCAAGCGAACTGAAGAGGATCGGATGCAAGGATAGGGAGAAGCTCACCGAGAGGGGGGCGATGATGGTTCGAGCACGCGAGAAGAGGAGGAAGGGCGACGACGACGCAGGGCTCGGAGCAGAGGAAGAAGAGGCGCGGGGAGCTCCTTGTCCGAGGCTCCGGTGCGGATGCGGCCGTCGATGAGGGGGAGCCCGGCTCCTCCTAGCGACGGTAACAAGCTGCGGGGAGGGTCCCTGACCTCCATGACATCCTGGACACGGAGGAGGGTCGACGGAGAGGCACGGACGACGGTGAGGAGGATCAATGCTCTCTGAACTTAATGTCTTGCTCTCTCTCTGAACTTACCTGAGGAGGAAGGAAGGGAGAAGAAGGGAGAAGGAGTGGCAGTGGCAAGTAAGAACACTAGAAACCCTAGGGATCCACACCCTTTTCAAGGGGCTGGCCTCGACGTCTGTGAGCTCCTCTCACGGTGACGGCGACCGCTCTCTCTATGTGCTCTCTCTCACATACGCTCTCTAAATTGACGGAACAGGCAACGGGAGCAGGTAGCCGCTAGCTCGGCTGGGATGGGATGCGCTAAGGGAGATGGGCCACGAGGGAAGTTGAGGCCCACTCGCCCGGTCCCTCTCTCTCAGAAAAAAGAAGGCAGGTTTTTCTTTTAAAATAAAACCCCGAACAAAATCCACAACAGAAAAAGGAAGGGGTCTTACTCAGAACAAAAATACTTTTGAGCTCACAAAAATACAAGTTATTTAAATAAAATGGTTAGGGCATTTTTAGTTCAAGCAAATATTTTACCTAATATTTAACTATGCAAGGTTTCAAAAATTATTAGAAAGGAAATAAACCCCATCCATGGCATAGGACTACTTTAGAAATCTAAGAAGAATATTTAGAAGATGACCAACATTTAAAACAAGGGAAAACAACAAACAGATATTTAACAGTAGCAAATTTGAATAAAGAGAGAGAGGAATAGTTTTTGAAATGGGAGGAATTAGAGTAACACTCCAACACACACAACCATTCACCCACATACACACCTCATATCACCACACTTCACAAGCACAATTAAGCAAGAATAGTTATGCAATTGAATGATGAGCATGATGCATGAGATGGCAATGAAGCAAAATGGTAATTCATTCCAAGCACATGACAAACATAGAGGTTCACAAGAGTTACATGACCATAAATGTTGGGGAACGTTGCATGGGAAACAAAAAATTTCCTACGCACACGCAAGATCTATCCATGGTGATGAGCATCTACGAGAGGGAGAGTGAATCTATGTACCCTTGTAGATCGCTAAGCGGGAAGCGTTAAGAAACGCGGTTGATGTAGTCGAACGTCTTCACGATCCAAATCGCCGAGCGTCCCGCGATCCAATCACGATCCGTCCTGATCTAGCACCGAACGGACGGCACCTCCGCGTTCAGGACACGTACGGCTTGATGACGTTCTCCACCTTTCTTGATCCAACAAGAGTGAGCAGAGAGGTAGACGAGTTCTCTGGCAGCGCGACGTGGCAACGATGGTGGTAGAGTAATTCCAGCAGGACTTCGCCTAAGCACTACTGAAACCGATCTAGAGGAGAAACTACAGACTAGAGAGTAGGGTTTCATGTGGCTGAAAATCTATATGCAAAACCCCTAAAACCTCTTGTATATATAGGATCAGGAGAGGAGGAGGCTTGGCGCAAGGGCCCACCCTTGGTGGCTTTGGTCGAAGTGGAGAGGAGGAGTCCTCCTCCTCCACTCCTAGTAGGATTAGGACCCCTTCCTTATTTCCATCTTTTTGCCTTTTTCCACCTTTTCCACTTTGGACTTTCTTCCCAGCCGCATGGGCCTTCTATGGGACTTTGGCCAGCCCACTAAGGGTTGGTATTCATCCTCCCATAGCCCATGTAGAATCTTGGGTCAAAATACTCCTCCCAATGGTCCCTCGGTACCCTCCCGGCACTCCTGGTACCCTACCGATGAGCCCGGAACTTTTCCGGTGAGCAAAACAAGACTTCCTATATATATCAATCTTTACCTCCGGGCCATTCTGTAGCTCCTCGTGACATCCGAGATCTCATCTGGGACTTCAAACAACCTTCGGTCACCACCATGCATAACTCTATACTACCGAAACATCACCAATCTTAAGTGTGCAGACTCTGCGGGTTCAAGAACTATGTAGACATGACCGAGACACCTCTACAGTCAATAACCAATAGCAGGACCTAGATGCCCATATTGATTCCTACATATTCTACGAAGATCTTTATTGGTCGAACCTCTATGTCAAGGATTCAGTTAATCCCATATGATGTTCCCTTTGTTCTTCGGTATGTTACTTGCACGAGATTCGATCGTCGGTATCTCCATACCTAGTTCAACCTCGTTACCGACAAGTCTCTTTACTCGCTCCGTAATACAAGATCCCATGACTAACACTTAGTCACATTGCTTGCGAGGCTTGTTGTGATGTTGTATTACCGAGTGGGCCCTGAGATACCTCTCCGTCACACGGAGTAACAAATCCCAGTGTCGATCCATGCCAACCCAATAGACACCCGCAGAGATACCTGTAGAGCACCTTTATAGTCACCA
This sequence comes from Hordeum marinum, assembly GCA_022496015.1. Taxonomy (NCBI): domain Eukaryota; kingdom Viridiplantae; phylum Streptophyta; class Magnoliopsida; order Poales; family Poaceae; genus Hordeum; species Hordeum marinum. Next base: position 166,882,790 of record CM039675.1, read on the forward strand.
AGTTACGTTGCGACGTTTGATACACACAAGTCACTCCTCCAGTGTCCATGAGTTGCATGATCTCATGGTCATAGGAACATATACTTGACATGCAGAAACTGTAGCAATAAACTCAGATGATCATATGCTACGTTTATAGTTTGGGTCTTGTCCATCCCATCATTCTCCTAATGATGTGATCCCATTATCAAATGACATCTCATGTCAATGGCTAGGAAACCTTGACCATCTTTGATGAACGAGCTAGTCTACTAGAGGCACACTAGGGACAAAGTGTTGTCTATATATCCACACATGCAATGTGTTTCCAATCAATACAATTATAGCATGGATAATAAAAAATTATCATGAACAAGGAAATATAATAATAAACACTTTATTCATTGCCTCTAGGGGATATTTCCAACAGTCTCCCACTTGTACTAGAGTCAATAATCTAGTTCACATCACTATGTGATTTACATTGTAATGAATCGAACACCCATGCAGTTCAGGTGTTGATCATGTTTAGCCCTTGGAAGAGGTTTAGTCAACGGGTCGGCAACATTCAGATCCGTGTGCACTTTGCAAATATTTATGTCCTTCTCCTCGATGTAATCACGGATGGAATTGAAGCGACGCTTTATGTGTCTGGTCCTCTTGTGAAACCTTGGTTCCTTGGCCAGAGCAATGGCACGAGTGTTTTCATAGAACAGAGTCATTGGATTCAGTGCACTGGGCACTACTCCAAGATCTGTCATGAACTCCTTCATCCAGACACCTTTCTTTGCTGCCTCCGAGGCTGCGATGTACTCCGCCTCGCATGTAGAATCGGCTACCACACTTTGCTTGGAATTGCACCAGCTTACCACTCCCCCGTTGAGAATAAATACGTATCCGATTTGCGAGTTAGAGTCATCCGGATCAGTGTCAAAGCTTGCATCGACGTAACCCTTTAGGATGAGCTCTTCATCACCTCCATAAACGAGAAACATTTCCTTAGTCCTTTTCAGGTACTTAAGGATATTCTTGACCGCCGTCCAGTGCTCCATTCCAGGATCACTTTGAAACCTTACGGCATAACTTATGGCAAGGCTGACATCGGGTCTTGTGCATACAATTGCATAGATAATAGAGCCTATGGCTGAAGCATAGGGGATGACACTCATCTTCTCTCTATCTTCTGCAGTCACTGGGCATTGAGTCTTACTCAACTTCACATCTTGTAACACAGGCAAGAACCCCTTCTTGGACTGACCCATTTTGAACTTTTCTTCAAAACTTTATCAAGGTATGTTCTCTGTGAAAGTGCTATTAAGCGTCTTGATCTATCCTATAGATCTTAATGCCTAATATGAAAGCAACTTCTCCTAGGTCCTTCATTGAAAAACTCTTGTTCAAATATTCCTTCATGCTTTCTAGCATTTCTATATTGTTTCCAATCAGCAATATGTCATCCACATATAATATTAGAAACACTATAGAGCTCCCACTCACTTTCTTGTAAATACAAGCTTCTCCATAAACTTGTATAAACCCAAACGCTTTGATCACCTCATCAAAGCGCTTATTCCAACTCTGAGATGCTTGAACGAGTCCATAAATGGATCGCTGGAGTTTGCAAACTTTGTTAGCATTCTCTGGATTGACAAAACCTTCTGGTTGCATCATATACAACTCTTCCTCAAGGAAACCATTGAGGAACACTGTTTTGACATCCATCTGCCAAATTTCATAGTCGAAATAAGCAGCTATTGCTAACATGATTCTAATGGGCTTAAGCATCGCTACAGGTGAGAAGGTCTCATCGTAGTCAACTCCTTGAACTTGTGAAAAACCCTTTGCCACAAGTCAAGCTTTATAGACGGTGACATTACAGTCCGCGTCCGTCTTCTTCTTAAAGATCCATTTGTTCTGAATGGCCTTTCGCCCTTCAGGTAATACTTCCAAAGTCCATACTTTGTTTTCATACATGGATCCCATCTCGGATTTCATGGCCTCTAACCATTTCTCGGAATCCCGGCCCATCATCGCTCCTTCATAGCTCATAGGTTCATTGTTGTCCAACAACATGACCTCCAAGACAGGTTTGCCATACCACTCGGGAGCAGTATGCGCCCTTGTTAACCTACGAGGTTCAATAGTAACTTGATTCGAAGCTTCATGATCATCATCATTAACTTCCTCTTCAATTGTCGTAGGCTCCACAGAAACATCTTTCTGCGATGTGCTACTCTCTGGTTGAAGTAAAGGTTCACTAACCTCATCAAGCTCTATTTTCCTCCCACTCAATTCTTTCGAGTGAAACTCTTTCTCAAGAAATGTTCCGTTCTTAGCGACAAACACTTTTCCTTCGGATCTGAGATAGAAGGTATAGCCAACTGTCTCTTTTGGGTATCCTATGAAGACACATTTCTCTGCTTTGGCTTCCAGCTTTTCAGGCTGAAGATTTTTGACATAAGCATCACATCCCCAAACTTTAAGAAATGACAACTTTGGCCTCTTGCCAAACCACAGTTCATATGGCGTCGTCTAAACGGATTTTGATGGTGCCCTATTTAAAGTGACTGCAGCTGTCTTTAATGCATAACCCCAAAACGATAGTGGCAAATCGGCAAGAGACATCATAGAACGCACCATATCTAATAAGGTTCGATTACGACGTTCGGACACACCATTACGCTGTGGTGTTCCAGGCAGTGTCAACTGTGAAACAATTCCACACTGTCTTAAGTGACTGCCAAACTCATAACTCAGATATTCACCTCCTCGATCAGATCGTAGGAATTTGATCTTCTTGTTATGATGATTCTCAACTTCACTCTGAAATTTCTTGAACTTTTCAAACATTTCAGACTTGTGTTTCATTAAGTAAATATACCCATATCTACTTAAGTCATGAGTGAAGGTGAGAAAATAACGATATCCACCGCATGCTGCAACATTCATTGGACCGCACGCATTAGTATGTATGATTTCCGACAAGTCACTCGCCCGTTCCATTGTTCCAGAGAACGGCGTTTTAGTCATCTTGCCCATGAGGCATGGTTCACATGTGTCAAGTGATTCAAAATCAAGTGACTCCAAAAGTCCATCAGCATGGAGCTTCCTCATGTGTTTTACACCAATATGACCCAAACGGCAGTGCCACAAGAAAGTGATACTATCATTATCAACTCTACATCTTTTGGCATCAATGTTATGGACATGTGTATCATCACTATCAAGATTCAATATGAATAAACCCCTCACATTGGGTGCATGACCACAAAAGATATCACTCATATAAATAGAACAACCATTATTCTCTAATTTAAATGAGTAACCATCACACAATAAACAAGACCGAGATATAATGTTCATGCTTAACGCAGGCACTAAATAACAAATATTCAGGTTCATTACTAATCCCGATGGTAATTGGAGAGCGAGTGTGCCGGCGGTGATCACATCAACCTTGGAACCATTTCCCACGCGCATCGTCACTTCGTCCTTCACCAACCTTCGTCTATTGCGTAGTTCCTGTTTTCAGTTGCAAATGTGAGCAACTGAACCGGTATCAAATTCCCACGCACTACAATGAGAGATAGTAAGGTACACATCAATAACATGTATATCATATATACCTTGTTTGTTGTTGGCCGCCTTCTTGTTAGCCAGGTACTTGGGGCAGTTCTGCTTCCAGTGACCAGTTCCCTTGCAATGAAAGCACTCAGTTTCTGGCTTGGGTCCAGCCTTGGGTTTCTTTACAGGAGGAGCAACTGATTTTCCATCCTTCTTGGATTTACCCTTCTTGCCCTTACCCTTCTTCCTAAAACTATTGGTTTTATTGACCATCAACACTTGATGTTCTTTCTGAATTTCAAACTCAGCGACTTTCAGCATTGCAAATAGCTCGGCCACTCACTTGTTCATCCCGTGCATGTTATATTTCATCACAAAGCTCTTGTAGCTAGGTGACAGTGATTGAAGAACTCTGTCAGTGATCGCCTCTAGCGGAAGGGGCATTCCCAACTCCGCCAGTCGAGTCGAATACCCAGACATTCTGAGTATATGTTCACTGATTGACCTGTTATCCTGCATTTTGCAAGCATAGAACTTATCGGAGGTCTCATACCTCTCGATCCGGGCATTCTTCTGAAAGATAAACTGTAACTCCTAGAACATCTCATATGCTCCATGACGTTCAAAACATCTTCGAAGTTCCGGTTCTCAGCCATACAATATTGCACATTGAACTATTGAGTAATCTCCATAACATGCCTCCCAAGCGTTCTTAATGTCTTCGGATGACATGTATTCGGGTTGGTCACCAAGCGGTGCATCAAGGACATATGATTTCTGGGAAGTCGTGAGGATAATCCTCAGATTATGATCCCAATCCACAAAGTTACTTCCATCATATTTCAACTTAGCTTTCTCTAGGAACACATTAAAATTCAGGGGTGCTACTGCGTGAGCCATTGATCTACAACATAAATATGCAAAGGTTACTTAGACTATTGTTCAAGATAATGAGTTTAATTAATCAAATTACCAAAGCTCTCACTCAAATTGACATCCCTCAGGTCATCTGAGTGACACATGATCCAAATTCACCAACTCAATTCCGATCATCACGTGAGTTGAGGTGGTTTCAATGGGGAACATCATCATGTTGATAATATCTACTATATGACTCATGTTTGACCTTTTGGTCTCTTGTGTTCCGAGGCCATGTCTGTACATGCTAGGCTTGTCAAGTTTAACCTGAGTGTTCTGCATGTGCAACACTGGCTTGCACCCGTTGTATGTGAACATAGAGTCTATCACACCCGATCATAACGTGGTGTCTCGACACAACAAACTTTCGCAACGGTGCACACTCAAGGAGAACACAATTCATCTTGAAATTTAAGTGAGAGATCACTTTATAATGATACCGTCGTCCGAAGAAAAACAAGGTGCATAAAAGGATTAAGATCACATGCAAATCATAAGTGACATGATATGGCCATGAACTTGTACTTTTGATCTCCATCTTGAAAGCACCGGCATCATCTCCATCGTCACCGGCATGACACCATGATCTCCATCATCTTGATCTCCATCAACGTGTCGCCATCGGGGTTGTCACACCCACCATGCTTCTACTACTATTGCTACCGTTTAGCGATAAAGTAAAGCATTACATAGCGCTTAATGATTGACACGCAGGTCATACAATAATTAAAGACAACCCTATAGATCCTACTGGTTGCTGTACTCATCGACATGCAAGTTGTGATATTCTGTACAACACATGATCATGTCATACATCAGATATATCTCATCATGAAATTGTCCATATCATATCACAACATACCCTGCAAAAACAAGTTAGACGTCCTCTAATTGTTCTTGCATGTTTTACGTGGCTGCTATGGGTATCTAGCAAGAACAATTCTCACGTACACATAAACCACAATGGTGATACATAAGTTGCTTTTCAACCTTCTCAAGGACCGCCTTAGTCGAATCCGATCCAACTAAAGTAGGAGAAACAGACACCCGCTAGCCATCTTTATGCAACAATGTTACACATCAGTCGATGGAACCGGTCTCTCGTAAGCGTACGAGTAAGGTTGGTCCGGGCCGCTTCATCCCACAATACTGCCGAACCAAAACACGACCAAGGGAGGAAGCAATCTAAGCATCAACGCCCACAAAATTTTTGTGTTCTACTCAAGATCTCATCTACACATAAACCTGGCTTATGATGCCACTGTTGGGGACCGTTGGATGGGAAACAAAAATTTCCTACGCACACGCAAGATCTATCCATGGTGATGAGCATCTACGAGAGGGAGAGTGAATGTACATACCCTTGTAGATCGCTACGCAGGAAGCGTTAAGAAATGCGGTTGATGTAGTCAAACGTCTTCGCGATCCAAATCACCAAGCGTCCCGCGATCCAATCACGATCCATCCCGATCTAGCACGGAACGGACGGCACCTCCGCATTCAGCACACGTACAACTTGATGAACATATCCGGCTTTCTTGATCCAGCAAGAGGGAGCAGAGAGGTAGACGAGTTCTTCGGCAACGCGACGGCGTTGCGGTGATGGTGGTGGAGTAATTTTAGCAGGGCTTTGCCTAAGCACCGCTGAAACCGCTCTAGAGGAGAAACTATGGACTACAGGGTAGGGCTGCACGTGGCTGAAAATCTATCCTAAAACCATATATATAGGAGGAGGAGAGGAGGAGGATTGGTTCAAGGGCCAACCCTTGGTGGCTTCGGCCGAAGTGGAGAGGAGGAGTCCTCCTCCACTCCTAGTAGGATTAGGACTCCTTCCTTATTTCCACCTTTTTTGCCTTTTTCCACCTTTTCCACTTTGAAATTTCTTCCCAGCCGCATGGGCCTTCTGTGGGACTTCGGCTAGCCCACTAAGGGCTGGTATTCATCCTCCCACAGCCCATGTAGCCTCTTGGGTCGAACTACTCCTCCCAATGGTCCCCTGGTACCCTCCCAGCACTCCCGGTACACTGCGATGAGCCCGGAACTTTTCCGGTGACAAAAACAGGACTTCCTATAAATCAATCTTTACCTCCGACCATTCCGAAGCTCCTCGTGATGTCCGGGATCTCATCCGGGACTCTGGACAACCTTTGGTCACCACCATGCATAACTCTATACTACCAAAACATCACCAAATCTTAAGTGTGTAGAGCGTGTGGGTTCGAGAACTATGTAGACACGACCGAGACACCTCTACGGTCAATAACCAATAGCGGGACCTGGATGCCCATATTGATTCCTACATATTGTATGAAAATCTGTATCGGTCGAACCTCTATGTCAAGGATTCAGTTAATCCCGTATGATGTTCCCTTTATTCTTCGGTATGTTACTTGCCCAAGATTCGATCGTCGGTATCTCCATACCTAGTTCAACCTCGTTACCGGGAAGTCTCTTTACTCATTCCGTAATACAAGATCTTGTGACTAACACTTAGTCACATTGCTTGCAAGACTTTTTGTGATGTTGTATTACTGAGTGGGCCCAGAGATACCTCTCCGTCACATAGAGTAACAAATACCAATGTCGATCCATGCCAACCCAATAGACACCCTCGAAGATACCTGTAGAGCACCATTATAGTCACCGAGTTACATAGCGATGTTTGATACACACAAGGCACTCCTCTGGTGTCCATGAGTTGCATGATCTCATGATCATAGGAACATATACTTGACATGCTGAAAGCTATAGCAATAAACTCACACGATCATATGCTACATTTATAGTTTGGGTCTTGTCCATCCCATCATTCTCCTAATGATGTGATCCCATTATGAAATGACATCTCATGTTAATGGCTAGGAAACCTTGACTATCTTTGATCAACGAGCTAGTCTACTAGAGGCACACTAGGGACAAAGTGTTGTCTATATATCCACACATGCAATGTGTTTCCAATCAATACAATTATAGCATGGATAATAAACAATTATCATGAACAAGGAAATATAATAATAAACACTTTATTCATTGCCTCTAGGGCATATTTCCAATAATAAATGGCAAGGGTAGCACTGGGCTGTTACAATACATAACTCTATACTAACGAAATGTCACCGAACCTTAAGTGTGCAGACCCTGCGGGTTCGAGAACTATGTAGACATGACCGAGACACCTCTACGGTCAATAACCAATAGCGGGACCTGGATGCCCAGATTGATTCCTACATATTCTACGAAGATCTTTATCGGTTGAACCTATATGTTAAGGATTCAGTTAATCCTGTATGATGTTCCCTTTGTTCTTCGGTATGTTACTTGCCCGAGATTCAATCGTCGGTATCTCTATACCTAGTTCAATCTCGTTACCGGCAAGTCTCTTTACTCGTTTCGTAATACAAGATACCGTGGCTAACACTTTAGTCACATTGCTTGCAAGGCTTGTTGTGATGTTGTATTACCGAGTGGGCCCTGAGATACCTCTCCGTTACACGGAGTAACAAATGCCAGTCTTGATCCATGCCTACTCAACAGACACTCTCGGAGATACCTCTAGAGAACCTTTATAGTCACCCACTTACGTTGCGACGTTTGATACACACAAGGCACTCCTCCAGTGTTAGTGAGTTGCATGATCTCATGGTCATAGGAACAGACACTTGACATGCAAAAAAACTATAGCAATAAACTGACATGATCATATGCTATGTTTATTGTTTGGGTCTTGTCCATCACATCATTCTCCCAATCATGTGATCCCATTATCAAATGACATATCATGTCAATGGCTAGGAAATCTTAACCATCTTTGATCAACGAGCTAGTCTACTAGAGGCACACTAGGGAGAAAGTATTGTCTATGTATCCACACATGCAATGTGTTTCCAATAAATACAATTATAGCATGGATAATAAACATTTATCATGAACAAGGAAAATAATAATAACCATTTTATTGTTGCCTCTAGGGCATATTTCCAACATGGTCTTCGGAATGGATTTATATAGAAGACGTCCCCCTGTTCGATCCAACTCGGAGGGGTCTGTCCGAGTACTCCAACGCCCCTTTGAAGAAAAGGTACAATTGGCGGCCGAAGAGTTCGTCCCAAGAGGACATCATTGAAGTGCAATGCCTGGCAGCCCAGGTGAGGATACTTGCCAACCACAATCTGACCATGATCGATGTCATGGCCGCCGCCATTACCTGGTGTGTGCAGCCTCTTCAATAAAGGATACATCCCTTGTGGCGTTACAATAGGACAAGCGACACCACACGCTCCCGAAGACTGGGTCCAACCGCTCAGTCAGCGTTAGCCGCCGCACTTACCGACCTATACAAAGGGGAGCAAGAATATTTTATTCGGTGGTCGGTTAAAGAGGGATATTCAAGCCATAACCCCATCAAATGGGTAAGCCTTTCACCTCTGTGAACATAGTTCGGGTTTTCCATTTTGTCCTTTTTTCGACCGAAGTCTTTAAGTTCATTTGAACAGGACTAGAGAAGCTTCGTTGAGACAGTTAACTGTCCGGCTCCTCAGCCCGAAGAGTATTCCCATGATGATGACCCGGGATTTCATGAGGACCCGGATCTTTCAATTGAATTTGAAGACAGGGTCTTCTACCAGGAGAGTCTCGACCACTCCAAGGTGGCTATCATAGCCGATTACCCTAGATCGTTTCCTTCTCCTGCAACAAACAAGAAGAAGAAAATCTCATCCCGCAAAAGGCAAGCATCCTCCAATGCCTCGGATGCGTCGGCTCCTACTCCCAAGCGTCATCGATCTGCACGTCATACGTCGGCAGTGGAAGCAATGCTTGGATTGGAAAGCAACAGGGATCCAACGAACGAGCCGGCTGCGGGGAGGGAGTCTGTCTACTCGTTCAACCCAAATGTATTTTGTTCGGTTGTTTGCTTACTATCACAACTGATAGAGTCTTACAGCTATTTTTACATCGAAATACTCAGGCGAAAAGCCCAAACTTCTCGTATCGAAGAGGTTGCCAGGGTGTCCTGCGGTACTCAAAATTCTAGAGCTACGACTCATGCCAAACCTGCTATAGAGGTTCCTATGGCCAATCCGGCTCCTGCCGATTCCGGTTACGCTGTGTTTGTTACCAAATTAGAAGTACGAAGTGCCATGAATCATCAGCGATGACGAGAGCCCTGCGTCACGCATTATTCTCCGAACACGATTTTGGTGCTCTACGCATGGCGGACACGCACATCGGTGCTGCTCGAGCTGGGTTTGGAGAAGCTATGAAATTAATATTGTCCAGCCTGCAGGTAAATAATCGGTTTGGTAGAGTCCAAACACTCATGTAAACCCAGTATCCCCCGAGCCTTAAATTGGTTAGAACGACAGAATTAAGGGTCCTTCTGTTGTTTTATTGCTAATGCAGGCTTCGAAGATGCAGCGCGAGCAACTGGCCAAGGAGCTAGAAGACAACCAAACACAGGTGGAATCTGTGAAGGCCGAATTGGAGCAAGTGAAGAGCTTTACTCGGGAGGCACATGGTGAGTATGTTTGTGCCGCTAATTTTAGTATATTCCCGTGCTGACGCAAGGCTACTCTTTAGCAGCTTAATCAGTAGGGCAAATGCAAAAAGATTTGGATGCAGCCCGAGAATGTTAGCGATATGCTAAGTCCCAGCACGAGGCCGACTGTCGTGTTTTGAACCGTCTCCAGGCGGAGAATAAACAACAGGCTGGAGAAATTGAGAGTTTAAGAACTCAATTGGCCCAGACCCAAGAAGAGAACCAGAAACTACAGAGGGGCATGTTCGGTAAGTGCGATTCTACCATCGAGAAGTACTTCTTATAAATGAAGCATAATGGGCATGCCTTTCACTCATGTGTAGGTCTTCTGACTAGGTGACCTGAAGAAGTGCTCGGATCCTACCGGGGGAGCCTTTTGAAGGAGCTTTCTGCCCCGCATGAGCGGGCTCACAAGGCCATGAATGGCGTGGTAAAGGTGCTATGGCTCGCCGAGCAACCTCCAGAGGAGATGACCGAACTAGTCGATCGATTCAAGGGGTCCCGAAGTAGGTTTGAGTTGCGGAATACATCGGCCCTTCGGGAGGGAGCAAGAGAGGCATGGGTGATGATCAAGACCCACTATACTGGACTTAACCCTGAGCTTATGTCTCGGGTTGGGCCAGTGGGGCCAGATGGACAAGAAGTGCCACTCCACCTGGTGTACGACCAGGTAATGCCTCTCGTCCGTCTCTCACAAGAAGACTGCTCCCTAGACAGTATAATCGACAATCTCGATCAGCAGCCAAATGTATAATTATGTATAACTATGCATGAACAATTGAGTAGTTGCTCCATCTGTGTTATAAACTTTATCTTAATCGGCCATCGGCTTGTACCTCATGTGCAAAGAGCTCGGGAGTGTTCCATGTAATTTATCACCCTAAAAGAGTGAATTATGTTCGGGGAACTAGGCAACCCATCCATTCGGTGCGAACAGACAGAAAGCACACAGGGAGATATGTTATATTACTGCTTAGCGTAAGAAACATCTTCTGAGGAAAATAGTACCTCTATTGATACCTTTCTTTGGGGTTCTACGAAGACCGTGAGTAGAAGGCCGTATACTGCTAGTATGCGGTTAAGGGATTTCGAGAGAAGAGAAGCCCAAACCATGGCGATAACAACCACAGTCTTATTAATTGCTTCTGTCATGGCCGACCAGTTGTGTACGTAAGATAGCTAGCTTTTAGCTTCACCCGTCTGAGGTACGTATCCGGATGACCTGGTCGTAACAATCACAGAGGTGCTCCCTTTACCCTCTAGCCGAACAATCGGGAACGTAGAGGGTAAGCACATGAGCGAGGCAACCCAGCTTGGCAAAGTCTTAGTTCGAATTGATGCATATGATGGCTTGAAACATGACAAAGGAAACATGTGTACACAATAAGTGTGGGTAAATGCTTATGATAAAAGCGCCAGCTTCGGAAAGAAGCCCCAGTTGCTGTGTTCAAATTTAACACTTAAGGGTGTAAGTCGAGAGTCTTAGTACTAGATCGGATGAACCAAACATAGGAAGAAAAGGGGGAAAATCAATCCTACCAAAGAGCAGAGTGGGAGGGGAAGGACGACGTGTATCCCGTTGATCTCTTCGGGGTGGTGCGCAGGCCCCATAGAATAGAGTCGAGCTCCTCCACCCAATGATAGTCGAACTCATGAAGAGATCAGACCAAACATGGCTTAATGCCGCTCATGGTGAGGCGGTTTGCTCGTTCGATTTGTCCATTGGTCTGTGGATGATACACTGATGTGTAATCGAGCTTTATGCCCATTTTTGTGCACCAGTCTTTGACCTCTTGGGCCATGAAGTTGGATCCATTCTCCATTATTATACTGTGCGGGACACCGTAACGGTGTACTACACTAGAGATAAAGTCAATTACTGGTCCATACTTGACTGATTTGACAGGATTTGCCTCTATCCATTTGGTGAACTTGTCAACCATGACCAGTAGGTATTTATTTTTCTTGGTCCCGACTTTAAGGGGTCCGACCATGTCCATCCCCCAAACCGCGAAAATCCAGGTAATCGGGATAGTCTGAAGAGCTATTGGGGCCATGTGACTTTGATTTGCAAAAAGTTGGTACCCCACGCAGTGTTTGACAAGTGTCTGGGCGTCCGCCCGAGCAGTGGGCCAAAAGAAACCAGCTCAGAAGGCCTTGCTAACTAAGGCTCTTTCCGCGGCATGGTGGCCGCCCATGCTTGCGTGGACTTCGTCTAGGAGCTCCATCCTTCTTCCTTAGGTATGCATCGCTGTAATATTCCAGTGGTGCTTTTCTTGTCTAACTCCCCATCGTGCACTCTGTAGGCTTTGCATCGCCGAACTATGCATCGTGCCTCTGTCTGATCCTCGGGGAGTTCCTTGTGAAGAAGGTAGGCGAGGAAGGGCTCGGTCCATGGCGCGATTACTTCCAAAACCTCATGAGCCGAAGGCGTTTCGTCCATTATGGAGCCACCTATGATTTGATTGTTTGGTTTGTTTATAGGGGGAACAACCTCTTCTGCAGTATTTAGACCGACGCCCTTATGATCGTCCTGCCAAACCACAGATGGCTTAAAGAGCCGCTCCAAGAAGGTGTTTTTTGGGATAGGGTCGCGTTTGGCCCCCATGCGGGCCAGTACGTCGGCGGCTTGGTTGTTGTCGCGAGCGGCGTGGTGAAATTCCAACCCCTCGAACCATTCAGATATCTTTAGGACGGTGTTTCTGTATGCCGACATCTTCGGGTTTTAGGTGTCGAATTGGCCATTTATTTGGGAGATGTCCTGATGAGGATATGTACCTAGGGTAGGGTCTTAGGCCTAACCTACATACCCTACCTAAGGACACTATATTGGAGGACTTAATGATTGCAAGAGAGTTTGCGACTGAAGTCCTCATGGCATGATAGTCACTTGACAATTAAGTCACTCAGAGGTTTCTCCCTCCACTCGACAGTCTCCTGTCACTCGGAGGAACCAATGAACAATTGACACCAGAAGACCAGAAGGCACCCCGGGGAGGCCAACAGGCAGGCATTCTACCAGTCGCCATTAGTACCATTTATTGTATATGTTACCAGTAACGTATGCCTTTATTCCCATGATCGAACCCTTGGTTGCCTGACATTCATGAGGGGCAGCACACTCTATATAAGCCGCCCCTCCCCTCTAGCACAAGGGTTTGCACCTCGTGTAACACATAAATTCCACACGACAAGAGCTCCCAAGCACTGAGACGTTGGGCTGTTACCTCCACGAGAGGGGCCTGAACTCATACATCTGTGTGTACATCCTCGCCGTATCTAGGACTCTGCCCTCTCCTTTTGTACCACTATCTTCTACTGTTAGACTCGTTCACAACCGTTGGCACCCACCATGGGGTAGGCATTTAAGCTACTTCTGGCAAGGTTGCATTTTCTCCCTTTCATCATGTCTTCCAGCGGTGGTTTGTTCCTGGGCCACGAGATCCATCTCAGAGCGCTCACCTTCATCGTCGACGACTCGGCATGGCTGCAGGAGGCGCCTCTAGATGTTGAGGCGCTCCCGATCCATGGGGTGGCGCACTTCCGTGCATGCTCTTGCGGTGTTCTTCTGCGGCAGCCATCAACTCCGTACCTGTCGGCCCTCCCTGTTGTTCGTCACCGCTAGCGATCCGGTCGTTCACGGCTCCAGCGATGGGTGAGGCATGCGGCGGCTCGCCAAACTTCGTCCCCGTAGATTGCGGCTATCGAGCCTGCTGACTCACTTTACAGCAGGTTCGACTCGACATCAGATCAGTCCGACATTCCCTTTGAATGTAAGAGCTGCGATCCTACAGCTAAGGTTCTTATGGATTGTTCGCATCAGGGCCCGCCGCGTGGCTTCGGCTGCGGCAGGCACGAGGCTGGTGGAGCGTCGAATGACCAACATCACAGGGATGAGGAGATCCTCCATACGCCCATCGTCTGTGCGACTGCTGAGGGTCGGGCCTTGGACGCCGCATGCCTTTGGCTTGGATCCAGAAAGAACTCGACGAGCGTGCTCGCCAGCGTCCACCAGTTCCCAGTCGACGTCAGCGATAGTTGTTTCCGAGTGGTTCTCAGAACAACGTTGAGGTATACCGCACTCAAGTTTTAAATGTTGCAGCAGCAGCTAGGATTGCATATTCCATTCAGCCATCACGTTCAGAGGCCGGTAGAGGTTTGCTACAGATTCGGGCGTTGCTTGATGCAGCGCAGCGCCAGAACTCAGTTGTTTCTCAGTCACGCAATTGATTGCACAACAATTCACCAAAGGCAGACACTGTTCAGTCGGCACACAGTACAGGGTCACCTATGCGTCACAGGGGTGGAGGTTACCATGACGATCAATATCACGATCAGGGGCGAGATTAGTTTGCTCCTCGTTCTCCCCGTGATGACCACCGATGAGTGCCTACTCCTCCGCGGAGTGATTCGTATGTGCCCCGGCACCATGACGAAAGGCGTCCATTCGGTGATGAGCAGAACCCAGGGTTCGATGTGAGAGATTACCTCGCCTAGAAGTGGATTGATAGGGACAGAGCCCACATGAATGGTTATGTTAGAGACCTTTCGTGTGGAAGTGGTGCAGTTGTTTCTAGCCCCGAATGTTTTAGCAGATCCATTCGCTATGCAGAGATTCTCCCCAACTTCAGGTTGGCGGCTGGAATAAGCAAGTTCACCGGCGAGTTGATGTTGGAAACATGGTTAGATGATTACTGAGTGGCTGTGCAGATTGGTGGAGGCAACGACAATATCTCCATGAAGCATTTGTCCTTGATGTTGGATGGTTCGGCTCGAGCGTGGTTGAATCGTTTGGCTCCTTCTAGCATATACTGCTGGGAGGATCTTGCCCGAGTGTTCATCAGAACCTTCGAGGGCACTTGCAAGCGACCAGATGGTTTGATTCATTTGTAGCACTGTGTTCAGAAGCCCAATGAGTCCTTGAGAGATTACATTCAACGTTGGTCCACCTTGCATCACATAGTGGAGAATGTTTTTAAACATCAAGCTGTTTGTGCTTTCGAGGCCGGTGTGAAGTACAGGGAGCTTTACCTGAAGTTTGGGCGGACATGTAACATTTCCCTGAGCAAGATGATGGAGATTGCCACTCGGTATGCTAATGTCAAAAAGGAATACCACCTCCATAGCGGCAAAGGAAAAGCAGTCGACAATGATGCCGACGGCAATTCCAGTCGAAAACAGAAGCGCAAGGCTGATGGACCTGCTCAGGCAGAGGCAGCCGCTCTGGCGGCACAATAGAAAATTAAGGGGAAGTCCAATGGATAGTTTACCCACAAGAAAGGAAAGAATCAGTTGGGAATTGAGGTTATGGATTTACCGTGTGCAATCCACACGAAGAAAGATGAAGAAGGCAATTTGATACTGTCGAAACATACCACTCGATAGTGTCGTTTACTAATCCTACAGTTCAAGAAGGGTCAGTCGAGTGACAAAACTCCTGAAAAGGAGGATAATGAAGACAAAGAAACTTTTCCTGAAGTCAACACCAATTTGATGATTTTTTTCTGATGGTGAAAGCAAGAGTCAATTGAAAGTTATCAACAGAGAAGTCAACATGGTTGTTCCTGCAACCCCCACATACCTCAAGTGGTCTCAGACTACTATCACGTTCGATCAGTCGGATGACCCTGCTGATGTTGCTACCCCCGGTCGACAAGCTCTGGTGGTGGATCCTGTTGTGGGAGGCACTCGACTCCACAAGGTCCTCATGGACGGAGGGAGCAGTTTGAACATTCTGTACGCGGATACCCTCAAGGGAATGGGCATTCTGATGTATCGACTCAGTGAGAGGAACATGCAGCTCCAGGAGTCATCCCTGGGAACAAGGCCAAATCATTCGGTTAGATTGCTTTGGATGTGATGTTTGGCACCGATAAAAATTTTCGCAAAGAGAAATTGACGTTTGAAGTTGTAGACTTCTAGAGCACATACCACGCCATCCTTGGTCGTTCTGCTTATGCTCGTTTCATGGCCCGTCCATGTTACGTGTATCTCAAGTTGAAGATGCCCGGGCCCAAGGGTGTGATCACAGTCATAGGGAATCGATAGAGGGCTGAGGAGTTCCTTCGGCAGGGCTCCAAAATTGTTGATCATCAGATGGTTGTGGTCGATTTGGATGAGTACAAGAAGAGTGATGACCCTGCTGATTTGGTGCATGCCAAGAAGCCCGCTTCTCAGTCAGCTTTCCAGTCGGCATGTGAAGTGAAGAAAGTACACATTCACCCGACAGACCCTAATGCTGCCCTGACTAACATCTCGATGACACTCGACGACAGATAGGAAGCCGAGCTCATGCAGTTCCTCCATGAGAACTTGGACATCTTCGGATGGAAGCCTGCTAACATGCCGGGCGTACCCAAGGAACAAGCTGAGCACTGACTGAGAGTCAATCTGAAGGCCAAGCCTGTGAAAGAGCACTTGCATCGGTCGGCAGCGGAGAAGCGGAAGGCAATCGGCAGGGAGGTGGCTCATCACTTGGCGGCTAAGTTCATACGCGAGATTTACCACTCCGAGTGGCTCTCGAATGTCGTCATGGTATTGACTTCAAGCATATCAATCGGGTCTGCCCGAGAGATCATTTTCCGCTCCCTCGCATTGATCAGATTGTTGACACGACTACGGGGTGTGAGTGTTTATCTTTTCTCGATGCATACTCCGGCTACCATCAGATTCGTTTGTTTGGTCCGGATGAAATAAAGACAACCTTCATCACACCTTTCGGGTGTTTATGTTATATCACCATGCCTTTTGGTTTGAAGAACGCTAGTGCTACTTTCATGTGCATGATTCAAAAATGCCTACTTGACCAGATCCCTTGGAATGTTGAAGCTTACATGGATGATATTGTCATCAAGTCTCGCAAAGGTTCCGACCTGCTGACTGACTTGGCTGAGACATTCACCAAACTAAGGAGGTACGATATCAAGTTGAACCCGGCTAAGTGCACTTTCGGTGTTCCTGGTGGTAAGTTGCTTGGTTTTCTCGTTTCCGAATGAGGAATTGACGTCAATCCCGAGAAGATCAGTGCAATTACCTGAATGAAAAGCCATGAGCGTGTGCACGATGTCCAAAAGCTCACAGGTTGCCTGGCCGCATTGAGTCGATTCATTTCCCGTCTCGGTGAGAAGGTGTTGCCTTAATACCGACTGATGAAGAAGTCTGATACATTCGAGTGGACTCCAGAAGCTGAAGCAATGTTTGTCGAGCTCAAAGCCTTGCTTTCCACCCAGTCGGTGCTTGTTGCTCCACACAACAAAGATCCCTTGCTCCTGTACATCGCGGCCCCTAATCCGGTCATCAGTACAGTTCTCACTGTCGAGCGGGAAGAAGAAGGCAAAGCCTACAAAGTCCAATGTCCAGTTTATTACATATCTGAAGTGTTGACTCTTTCAAAGCAAAGGTACCGACATTACCAGAAGCTCGTCTGTGGTATATATCTATCAGCGAAGAAGGTGGCACACTATTTTCAAGATCACTTGATTTCAATTGTCTACGATGCTCCATTATTTGAGATACTTAAAAATCGAGATGCGAATGGTCAAGTGTCCAAATGGGCTATAGAACTCCTCTACTTCGATATCAAATTTGAAGTGAAAAAGGCAATCAATTCTCAAGCACTTGCCAATTTCCTGACCGAATGGATAGAACAGCAACGGTCGATTCAAATCCACTCGGCGCATTGGACCATGTTCTTTGATGGCTCGAAGATGCTGAATGGCTCTGGTGTTGGCGTTGTATTGATATCCCCAAAAGGTGACAAGCTCAGTTATGTCCTGTAGATTCACTTTGATTCCTCCAATAACGAAGCTGAGTATGAAGCACCCCTATACGGGTTGCGTATGTCCATCTCACTCAGCGTCAAGTGCCTGATGGTATACGGCGACTCTGATTTGGTGGTTAATCAAGTGGTGAGAGTGGGATGTCAGGAACCCTGCTATGACTGGATAGTGCAATGCGGTAAGAAATCTTGAAAATAAGTTCGAAGGTTTGGAACTCCATCACGTTCCTCGAATGAAGAATCGGGCAGCTGATGAGCTAGCAAAGATTGGATCCACTCGGAAGCCTTTCCCCATCAATGTGTTTCTAGAACACCTACATTCTCCTTTGGCGTAGGGAGATCCCTTCACTAAAGAGCCCCCGCAAGCAATAAGCGCCTCCAATCCGACTGAAGTTGATGTCCCGGCGGTCATAGATCTGGTCATGGAGATTCTGGTCATCACGCCCGATTGGACCGTGCCTTATATTGCGTATATCCTGAGGCAAGAACTCCCAGAGGACGAAGCTAAAGCTCGATATATTGTTCATAGATCCAAGGCTTTTACTGTGATGGATGATCAAGTTTACACAAAAAGTGTAACTGGGATGACACAGCGGTGCATTTCCCTAGAAGAAGGTCGACTGATCCTGGAGGAAATTCACTCGGGGACATGTGGTCATCGTGCGTCCTCTCGGACGCTTGTCGCCAAAGCATACCGAGTTGGTTTCTTCTGGCCGCGTGCCAACGAGATGGATAAGGACATTGTTGATAACTGCGAAGGGTGCCAGTTCTACTCAAACTTGTCACACAAGCCTGCATCCGCCTTGAAGACTATTTCACTCGTCTGGCTGTTTGCCGTCTGGGGTTTGGACTTGGACCCTTTCGGACGGGTCAGAGTGTATATACTCACTTGCTTGTTGCAGTCGACAAGTTCACTAAGTGGATTGAGGCCAAGCCTATAAAGAAGCTGAACTGGCGCACTATGATCAAATTCATGAGAGAGATAATGTACCGATATGGTGTTCCCTAGAGTATCATTACAGACAATGGCTCAAACTTTGACTAGGAAGAGTTCAGGCACTTTTGTTTCACTCAAGGCACTCGGGTGGACTACGCATACGTTGCGCACCCTCAAACTAGTGGTCAAGTTGAGTGAGCAAATGGCCTTATCCTTCAAGTGTTGAAACCTCAACTCATGCGAGATCTAGAACATGTAGTTGGGCCTGGGTTACTGAACTGCCGTCTGTTCTGGGGCGCTTGAGAACGACTCCTAATCGGTCGAATGGGCGCACTCCTTTATTCCTAGTGTACGGAGCCGAAGCCATTTTGCCGAGTGATCTCCTTCACAATTCCCCTCGTGTGGATCTTTACTCCGAGGCTGAAGTGGAACACGCACGATAGGATGGCGTAGATCTTCTGGAAGAGGAGCGCGAGATGGCTCTGATTCGGTCGACTGTGTATCAGCAGGATCTATGCCGCTTTCATGCAAAACATCTCAAGAGTTGGTCGTTTCATGAAGGTGATCTGGTGCTCAGTGACCTCACAAGCTCGCTCCAGTGTGGGAAGGTCCTTTCATCGTCACCAAGGTAATGAACAACAGAGCCTACCACCTCTACAACCTCAAGAAGCAAATTGACGAGCCACGGGCCTGGAACACAGATCTACTTTGATGTTTCTATACTTGATGACTGAGTTGTTTTGATGTAATAAAAGTATTCCAGACAATATCATTTATGAAGGTTATGACTTCTGCAGTCTTTTGTCGATTCCGATCACACCATCCTACATTCAAAAACTTCTCCGAGTGACGAGCGATCCTCCCACTCGGGGGCTTAGCTGCAAACTAGCTTTTGCCTAAGTTAAAAAAACCTTTCGTGTGGATAGCAGTCCATTCACTCGGAAACTTAGCCATGAACCAGTCTTCGTCTAAGTTCAAAAACTTGTCCGAGTGGTGATCGATCCTCTCACTCGGGGGCTTAGTTGCGAACCAGCTTTTGCCTAAGTTAAAAAACCTTCCGAGTGGATAGCAGTACATTCACTCAGAAACTTAGCTGCGAACCAGTCTTCATCTAAGTTTAGAAAACTTCTCCAAGTGGTGAGCGATCCTCTCACTCGGGGGCTTAGCTGCGAATCAGTTTTTGCCTAAGTTAAAAACCCTTCCGAGTGGATAACATAACATTCATTCGGAAACTTAGCTGCGAACCAGTCTTCGTCTAAGTTAAAAAAACTTCTCCGAGTGATCAGCGATCCTCTCACTCGGGGGCTTAGCTGCGAACCAGATTTCGCCTAAGTTAAAAATCTCTTTTGAGTGGATAACGAAGCATCCACTCAGAAACTTAGCTACGAATCAATCTTCGCCTAAGTTCAAAAACTTCTTCGAGTGATGAGCGATCCTCTCACTCTTGGGCTAAGCTGCGAACCAGCTTTCGCCTAAGTTAAAAATCTCTTCCGAGTGGATAATGAAACATCCACTCGGAAACTTAGCTACGAATCAATCTTCGCCTAAGTTTAAAAACTACTCCGAGTGACGGGCGATCCTCTCACTCGGGGGCTTAGCTGCGAACCAGCTTTCGCCTAAGTTCAAATCTTTTAGCTGAGTGATGAATATTCTTCTCACTCGGGGACTTGGCCGCGAATTAACTTTTCGCCTAAGTTTGAGATTATTCCGAATGTTAAACATTCATTAAATTCGGTAACAAAACAAATTCAGCAAAACAAAAGATTGAAAGCAAAGTGCAGATAAATCCAAAGTTTCTAGTGCGGATAAAAGTTGTTCACGCAAACGAAAGTGCTTAGGCCTAAAGCCTGAATGAAGTTTTAATACGGTTACATTTCCACTTGGCATACCAAGGCAAATAAAGTCTTAATTGTGATCAAAGTTTTATCAAGCACCTGCGAGACTCGCAGGCTCGACGAAGGTGTCCAAGTGAATCCCGTCAGCAATCTGAGTGGCCGCATCAATGAAAGTCTCCATGAAATCCTCGAATTGATGTTTGTTCGTGTTGATCACCTGGAGAGATTTCAGCTTGTCCTCCCTTGCCTCCTTGCAATGGACTCTAACGAGTGAAAGCGCCATGTTGGCTCCACAGTGAGCAGCAGATTTCTTCCATGCATGCACTCGACCGGGAATCTCATTGAGACGAGTCATCATTGATTCAAGGTTAGTCTCGAGGGTGTCTTTGGGACATAGTTCCTTGTCAACCTTCTTCAGTGCAGCCTTCAGTCGAGTGATATATTCTTGAACACTCTTCAGACGGATGTCGAGACGAAACATGTTCATAGCCATAGCGTCCCCAACGGGCGACTTGGGGGGATCCAGATTTGGTTCAATCTCCTTAGTTTCCTTTTCAACGTCTTGGCAGAATTCTATATGAAGAGGGAATGGAAAGGTAGTCATCCTTCTGTCTTACGGGAATTAAGGAAAGTCACTCGATGTAATGCCCAAGATGCGATCATGTCCTTATTTTGGCACGAGGGCCTTGACAGGGATAGAAGTGCATATCGTCGTTTCACAAGAATGGATATCATTACAAGTACATGTACAAAAGAGATGAGTATATGGAATTGGCTTACACTCGCCACAAGCTACATCAAGATCACATCAATATAACGACATATTCAAACATCACACATAAGAGCAGGGTCCGACTACGGACGAAACCAAACGATAAAATGACATCCATCCATGCTATCACAGGCTGCCGCCTAGAACCCATCCTAGATCTATGATGAAGAAGAACTCCAAATCAAACAAGCATCACGCTCACGTCAAATCATCGCATTACCTGTACCTGCAACTGTTGTTGTAGTAATCTGTGAGCCACAGGGACTCAGCAATCTCATTTCGAAGGGTATCAATACTAGCAAAGCTTAATGGTTGAGGCATGGTTAAGTGGTGAGGTTGCAGCAAGCAACTAAGCATTTATTTAAGTGGCTAACTTACAAATACAGAAAGTAAAGTATGGTGGTCCATGCATAATGGACGTGAACTAGTAATGACCACTAACTGATCTTGAACACCTACTTACATCAAACATAACCCCACTGTGTTCTCTCTCAGATAAGGACTCACGAGAAGAGACAGTCATTATTACGCACACAGTTGGTGTATTTTATTAGAGTTTACTTCAAGTTTGCTATGACTAGGTGCTAAACAAAGTTTTCCAAATTGCCACATAACCGCGAGCATGGCTTTCCGAAAGATTTAACCCTACGGGGGTGCTCCAACTCATCCATCACAAATTAACCACATGCCGCGTTGGAATTCCTCAACCGCGGAATCACCCGTAGTATTTGTGGAATCTCGATGGAAAATCTCAACTTCGAGATAGCCCGAAGTGTCATCGAAATCACATGCGCAAGATGTTCGAGAAAGGTAAAACAAGTCCGGCAAGACCTCCCGACGTGTCGAGGATCCCGATAGAAGCCATGTATCTCGTTCTCAGGACACGGGGGATAAGCGACGCATACAGTGGCCTGATAGAAATCCCCCGAGTTTCCTCGGGGTGGCCTCTCACAGTGCTCTAGTTTTGGCCCAGCACAAGCAGCACTGGAACCCCTATATTATGTTGAATAACAAACCTTGGGTAGCGCTAACTCCCTATGCATCAAATTAATAATTAGTGTTTTTATGTTGGGCAAATGTAGTACCAATGTTGGGCCTTGCCAGACAAGTTTTATCCTAAAACGAAAATCAAGGGGGTCCCCATAACAACCCCGAGCATGTTAGGAGCGCTCAATTATGGAACATAACACCGGTACACAAGTAACTATGGCGGCAAAGGTGGAACAAAACACCGAGCAAAAGTCCAAGCCTTCCACTCTTTATGAAGTATATATGTGCATTAAATTAAAGAGCAGTAATATTGTGCTAACAAAAGAATGTCCATGTTGACACATGGAAGCAATTGCAACTGCAGCTAGAAACGCTATAAGAAGGGCTGAGCAAACGGTAACATAGCCAAACAAATGTTTGTAGGGATGTGGAGGGGTTAGAGGCTTATCATGGCAATGTTGGGAGGGCTTGACATTCAAGTGGTAAGTAATGTGACATAGCGATAGAAAACAAGACAGCTAGCATGG
Source organism: Hordeum marinum (assembly GCA_022496015.1). Taxonomy (NCBI): domain Eukaryota; kingdom Viridiplantae; phylum Streptophyta; class Magnoliopsida; order Poales; family Poaceae; genus Hordeum; species Hordeum marinum. The sequence goes on from CM039675.1 coordinate 166,905,625, forward strand.
CAATGATAGTAGTGGTATCCAAGGAAATGTGTCATCTTGCTTGAGATCCCGCTTGGAAGAAGAATGTGTTCGTGAAGAAGACGATCCGTGAAGTAGACGAACGAATCCTCACACTCCGAACGCTTTCGGAACTCTATTGAGAAGAAGTAATCTGAAACAAACAATCAACACACGACACATGACAACATATGCATGACATGATGCGCAAACCGATATGACGCATGTCCATTTACTTATGCAAGGCATGGCAAAGCACATGAGTCAACTCCTACCCATTAAGTGAAGCTCAATATGCAACGAGTTGCATACTGACGAAACTCCACGTTCGAATTACTTAGTTCACTCCCGTTTATTTACACATCAATATTAAATGTTGGTACATGGAAGAGGTGAAGCATAAATAAACTACTCTATCTAGGCGTCTTAAATGAGACCGGAAACAACTTATAGTATTTCCAAAACGCCCCCTATGTAAATTATGAATTAGGTCCAGATCTAAACTAACCATATTTTATATTTATTAAACAGAAAAATAAAGTGTACCATGTTATTCTACATATTTTTCTAGTCAAGTTACATATGTGAAATATTAAAATCGGAGCTACGGTTGAATAGTTATGATATAAACCGTTTTAGCATGTCATTAGGCAAATAATTGCAAACAACAAGTTTAAATATTTTATCATGGTTGAAAGTTGAATATTGTTAAACTACACAAATTCTGAACATATTACGTGCATGCCATGTTTTATTTGAATGCATGAATATCTAATTATAGGCATTTTAAAATGGTGGCAAAATCTGTAATTGATGCATGTCTGGATTATTGTTAAAATAGCAACAGAAAAAAAAAGCAATGTGCATGGGTCGAATTGCAGCATAGTGCAGTGGTCCAGGAGCATTTGGCCCAAGTGCAAAGGGTGTGTGCGTGTGGAATTAAATAAAACAAACTAATGTGGAAATAAAGGAGGGCACTGGGTTTGAACCCAGGTCCTCACGCCTGTATGAAACTACGGGTAACCAGCTGAGCGACGATGGAACAATGCTAAATAATGGAATTTACGCTAGATGAAGAACAGTATAACGTTGACTGAACCAAACTGAAAGTGCAAAACAGAGTGCTTGCAGGCTAACGAAAAAAGGCAAAACAAAATAGGGGCGCTTGGGATTTGAACCGCAGACACCTTGGATGAGAACAAACGTGGTTAACCAGCTGATTAGCTAAGGTATTTGGGAAACAAAACAATAACATGGCTAATAAACATGAAAAGCAGAACGCATCTGGCAAGAAAATAAGCCTTTCGGACATGGCACACGCGAACAGGACAGGGAGCAGCGGGACCTTGATTGACGGTGAGGTGGAAGAAAAGGAGGTAGAAGAGAGAATGACAGGTGGGGGAGGCTGGGTGCATGTGGGAAATTACCACGGGAGTGAGGAGTTGGGCTGGAGGCAACAAATGGGCATCCTCTCTGCCCTTATTTATCTCCTTTTCGGATTTTTAAATAGAACGAGAACTATAGGGAAAAGAACAGAGAGTTTGGAACGGATTTGAGGATAGATAAAAATATCTTCGAATACCTGGAAATAATCCCAAATTAATAAAAGTGGTTTGGTGAATTTTACAAACTATAATTTTGGACAAGTTTGAATTTATTTCAAAGTTGCCTGAATTTATAATCTAACCAACAAAACCCAAAATGGCTGACATTTTAGAGGGTGTCCCTACATAATAAATACGATTTATGGGCACAAGAGGAACATTTATTTGAGAAATTACACTAGCTCCCAAATAAACAAAATGAACAGGGAAAGAAACAAAGTTGCACTTTGAGATATTGGATCTTGGGTGAAACCAAGTTGGAGTTGGAGCATTGGGAAAATAAAAGTGGTGTGGGGCTATATATCTCTCTCCCTCTCTCTCTCTCTCTCTATATATATATATATATATGAAAATACACCAGGTTTATGGAAGGATCAAAGAGAGGGAGTAGGAGTTGCAATCACAATATCAAGAGAATAAAGACATCACAACAATATGAACATGATGCATGATGCAAAAATAAACTAAAACAACCCTCACACAACATGCAAGTTTAAAAGAAAATATGGCAACGGAGTGCCGATGCAATGCGGATGATGTGAATGATGCGATGGTGAATGCGACCACCAAACGAATCACATGATGACAACGAAATCAATCGGGAATCTTCTGAAGCGTCGGTTCCGGGATGTTACACTCAGCGAAAGAAAGTTACCGTCGAGCATGCTGAACATCTTCTTCGCAAAGTCCTCCAAGTATTTCTCCAGACCTTTGCTCCTCATGTTCAGCTGTTCGGTCTTCTTGATCCAGTCGACATGCTCCTACTTGAGTTTCACGTTTTCTTCTTCCAGCCTCTTAGCTGTTGCAAGTTTCCTCTCGGCAGCCTCAGTTCTGTCCCTCGCCACATTTTGAGAATCAACGAGTGCCTTGTCCTTGTCCTCCAGCGCCTTCTTCATGGTATCTAAAGAAGCAACATTGTTGAGTCGCGCTTGGAGTCGGCGATTCTCATCACGCACGTCTGTTCAAGCAAGAACACTTAGTTCAAAGGATGGAAGAAGAAAGCAACAGTGCAGTTGGTCGACAAAGATTACCTCCCAGAGTCCTTAGTTTAGCCTGTGCACGGTCCGGATTGTTCTTGGAGACCTCTAGATTCACTTGAAGCCGATTCTTCTCTTTCTCTAGTTTGATGTACCGAGTCCCAAGTTCACAAGCTTTTTGAAATCAACAAAGAAGTGGTTAAGTTGACATTAAAATTCCTCCAATCCCGAGTGGAAAGGAACAAGTTCAGTCAACTCGTGGGCAGCCTGCCACCCCACCCCACACCCCTGAAAAGCGTCATATCATGGTTGATGGAAATGATGTCCATGAAACCTGCGTCATATCATGGTTGATGGAAATGATGTCCATGAAACCTGCAGAGTAGGCTCGGACCTCTACTTCCCTCAGACACGTATTCAGAAGTGGAAACACTAAAACAAATAATTCACTGGACGAACCGAGTGACGAGCGTACTCCGTGTATGACAAAGGACCCTGAGTCCAAGTTCTTAAGACTACTGCTCATCGTCAACGATCAACAATAGTCATGGGGACTACCCCCAGTGGGTGCACTCAGCGTGCCCCACCGGATACAAAACCACTCGACCAGGTCCGACCTGTCTGAGCAAAAAATTGTCTATATTAGACCCCCGCCGATGCAAGCACTCGACGGCAGTCTCAGGGACTACACCTAGTGGGTGCACTCAGCATGCCCCCACTAGACATGCTATCACTCGACATGTCGAGTGACGAGCAACCTAAAAAAAGTGCGCAAGTGTGAAAACATCGTCTCTATTAGATCCTTGCCAATGCAAGCACTCGGCGGAGACCTGTTATCACTCGACCTGTCGAGCGACTATCAAAACAATTCTAAGACCCCTGCCGATGTGATCATCATTCGACAATGGTCTCGAGGACTACACCTAGTGGGTGCACTCAGCGTGCCCCCACTGGACCAGAAACCACTCGACTAAAACCTGATCTACTCGAGATGAAAACAAGCAAATTTGCTTCAAAAGGAAAACACCCAGTGGTGTACAATCAAGAAAAACAGAAATTCAATCAGAAATGAACTTACAATCGCACTTACTCGGACATTGGTGCGAAGCGCCGAGCTGGAATCATAAGCCAACTTGCTGGCTTCGTATGCCTCCTTCATGCGCAGCATGATCTTCTCTACTTGGATCATGGCCTCGTTGCCAGCTCTAGTATGATTCTTCGGGACGTGATACAGAGGAAAGGCAGTCGTCGGGTGAGTTGTTATTGTGGTGAGAGTAGCTGAAGTTGCTTGAGGCTGCCCGATTGGCGTCGAGGCCACAATGGTCGAAGTGGCTGGTGGAGCACTCGAAAGCGGAGCAGCAAGCTCAGTTCTAGCTCGAGACGAGTCGCCAAACCCTTGAGACACGTGACAGTGACTTGCGAGGTGTCTGCCCTGATGACGTTCTCCGAGCACGTATGTGGGGAGTGCTTGAGGTCACACCTTCACCCCCCGTACCTCGTGGTGGCTCTTCATCACCTCCAGCCGAATGACTTCTGCAGCTACCAGTCGACAACGTTAGTTTATTCAATTGGTCAATTATTCTTAAGAAACAGAATAGAGTGAGGGTTTGTTATAACTCGTTGGGAGGTGGCCACGTCGGCAGTGTCCACTTCCATATGCTCCTCTTGGTCCCGTGGAGGCGACGTCACTGAGGTAGCAGCTCTGGTGGATAGATCCTACTCGGTCAGCAAAGGTTAGAAGTTCCACAACAACAAATCAAAAAAGAAAACGAACACTCACGTTGAAACAACACGTACATCAATCTTCATGCGAGGCTGAGCCTTTCGAGGTTTTGGCGCGTCAGACTTGGGCTATTTTGTGGCCCGCTCACTCGACTCAAGTGTCGAGGTTCGGTCACGCTTCGGGTTCTTGATGCTCGATGTCAAGGTCTTGCTTGGGGCAGCCGCGAGGTCTTGACGCTGCTTAGAACGATGCTCGGTGCACGGAGGAGACTCAATTTCCTCTTCGTTCTCACCCGACTCTTAGTAATCGTCTTCACTATCCTCACCATAATTAACATCTACGCTACCGCCCTCGCTATCCCCTCCATCTCTGGGCTGATTTCCATTCGGCAGGGCGAGTACATGTTCATTAGTTCCTGCAAGATTCAAATAGTAAAGTCAGTCGACTGATGCCACCAATCACCCGACGAAACGTCAAAGCATTCGACAAAGACATAACTTACCAGATTCAACGGTGGGTTCTCAATAGAGAAAGGCAAGATCTGCTTGGCTCCCAAGGGATTGTCGCAGGCTCCGGTGATGCTCCGAAGCCACTATGCAACAGTTTCCTCTGAGATTTCCTATGTATGTGTCCGAGTGGTGTCCTCGGGGCCTTAGTAGTGCCACATGGCGTGGTCCCTTGCTTGAAGAGGCTGGATTCGTCGACTGTGGAATGTTTCCAGCAGATCCATGCCAGTCACTCTGCCACGAACCAAATTCACTATAGCGTTCACTAAGATTCCCACTTGGACTTTCTCCCCTTCTAGCACTGACAGATATTTGGGGGTAGTGGGTCGATTTGGTGTGAATGGGGAAAGGCCAGTCGACATGTTGGGAGATGCAGCATCTTTGCAGTAAAACCAACTCGACTGCCAGCCCCGAACAGACTCAGGGAAAGTCATTGAACGAAAGGAGCTTCTAGCTCTCTTCTGGATCCCCAAGCCACCACATAACTGAATGACATGGGTCTTATCGTCCTCTGGGTTGGCCTTTTCGACCGACTAAGAGCGGACAGTAAAAATGTGTTTAAACAAACCCCAATGGGGATGACAACCCAAGAAGCACTCTCACAAGGTGATGAAAGCAACAAGGTATGAAATGGAGTTTGGAGGAAAATGGTGAAGCCGAGCTCCAAAAAAGTTCAGAAACCCACGGATGAAAGGATGGGGAGGCATAGAGAAACCTCTCTCAACGTGAGTGAGAAGGAGGACCCGCTCCCCTTCACGCGTCTTCGGCTCGGTTTCCCCCTCCGATAGCCTCCATAAGCCATCGACTATGAGCCCGTCGAGGAGGAGGTTCTTGATATCCCTCGCCGTGACCGTCGACGGGAGGAAATCTCCCTGGATCCACCCCGCCGACGCCGTGAATCGGGCACCCGACGGCTTCTTCGCCTTAGCCCCTCCCTTCTTGGCCTGCTCCAGCTTCTCCGTCTTGCCTTTCGTCATCGCGGCAGCGGTCATCGAGGCGGAGTGGGGTGGTGTGTGTGGAGTTGGGGAGGCGGAGGAGAAGAGAGGATTTTGGGAAGAAGAACTATGCCGTCCACAGCGCGGTCCGGTGTTATATCAATCCGAGTGAGTCACTAACCTATGGGCCCGCCAGATCCCTGCGTATCTCTGCCACAGATGTCGCTCTGTACATGGCATACTAGGCGGCATGGAAATCGAGGCATTGTGCTCGCACTTGCCCTAGTCGTGGCGGCATCTTGGCGCGGCGCATGGTTCCCAAATTTTTCGAATCCCGTGAAACCCGGACCTGACGAAGAGACCCGTCGCATCCAAAGATCCCCTTGAATCACTCGGGTTTGAATCTATGCTCTAATCCACTTGGACACTTATTAAGGCTGAATCGATCAGGGCGAATGATAAAGAGTCCAGTCGACGCAGACCTCCTTGAAGCCCCGAAGTGCATTCGGAATTTTGGTGCCTTATCAGAACTGGCATCAATCCCTTTTTCACTCTAACCTCGATCTATTCGGGGGCTAATGACGAGGATATGTACCTAGGGTAGGGTCTTAGGCCTGTCCTACATACCCTACCTAAGGACACTATATTGGAGGACTTAATGATTGCAAGAGAATTTCCGACTGAAGTCATCATGGCACGATAATCACTCGACAATTAAGTCACTCAGAGGTTTCTCCCTCCACTCGACAGTCTCCTGTCACTCGAAAGAACAAATGACCAGTCGACACCAAAAGTTCAGAAGGCACCCCTGGGAGGCCAACAGGCAGGCGTTCGACCAGTCGCCATTAGTAGCATTTACTGTATACGTTACCAGTAATGTACGCCTTTATTCCCACAATCAAACCCTTGGTTGCCTCACATGCATGAGGCAACACACTCTATATAAGCTACCCCTCCCCTCTGGCACAAGGGTTCGCACCCCCTGTAACACATAAATTCCACACAACAAGAGCTCCCGAGCACTAAGACATAGGGCCTTTACCTCCATCAGAGGGGCCTGAACTCATATATCTGTGTGTACATCCTCGTCGTAGCTAGGAATCTGCCCTATCCTTTCGTACCCCTATCTTCTACTATTAGACTCGTTCCCACGACATGGCCAAGTTGGAGTCTCCCCGTACCTCCAACGGCCATATGCCCATTGATACTACCATCCGAAGAGCGTGCAAGAGCGCTTCGTATTCGGCTGCATTGTTGGAGTCGGCATACATGATCTGCAACACGTATCGCACGTTCTCGCATGTGGGGGATGTGAGGATAACTCCAGCCCCTAGTCTGGCCAAGGTTTTGGATCCATCAAAGTACATTGTCCAATGGGAGTATGTATTATATACCTTGGGGAGCTTGGCCTTTGTCCACTCAGCCAGAAAATCTGCTAGTACCTGAGATTTTATGGCACGGTGTGGCTTGTAGGTTATTTCAAAGGGAAGGAGCTCAATGGCCCACTTGGCTATGCGGTCGGTGGCGTCCCTGTTGTTGATTATATCGTTCAAGGGTACTTCGGATGCCATCGTTACCGAACACTCTTGGAAGTAGTGTCTGATTTTCCGTGATGCCATAAATACTGTGTAGGCTATCTTCTGGTAGTGCGGGTATCTGGACTTGCACCACGTCAGTACTTATAACACGTAATAGACCGTCTTCTGAGTCCAAAATTTGTGTCCCTCCTCCTCTCGTTCGACAGCGAGCACTGCACTAACGACTTGGTTGGTGGCCGATATGTATAATAACATGGGCTTACCAGTGCCTGGTGCTGTGAGTATGGGATTGCTTGCCAACAGTGTTTTAATTTCCTCTAACGCAGCCGTTGCTTCATTGGTCCACTTGAAATTATTTGTTCGTTTCAGCAGCTTATAGAGCGGTAAAGCCTTTTCTCCGAGGCGAGAGATAAAGCGACTTAACGCCGCTACACAACAAGCCAACCTCTTGACATGCTTTAGCTCTGTGGGAATTTCAAGTTCTCATAGAGCGCGGATCTTAACCGGATTCGCTTCTATTCCTCTATGGGAGACGATGAATCCGAGTAGTTTACCGGCGGGAACTCCAAATACACATTTTCCGGATTGAGTCGTATGTCTTACTCGCGTAGGCTAGCAAAGCTTTGCCATAGGTCGCCGATCAACTGGCTGACGTGTTTGGTTTTGATTACCACGTCGTCCACATATGCCTTGATTGTCTTACCGACTTGTTTCACGAGACTAGTCTGGATCATGTGCTGGTATGTAGCCCCCGAGTTTTTAGCCCAAAGGGCATCATGTTGAAGAAGAATAGCCCGTACGGGGTGATGAATGCGGTTGCCACTTGGTCGGATTCCTTCATTTTGATGTGATGGTATCCGAAATAAGCGTAGAGGAAACACAAGGAGTCGTGTCCGGCTGTGGCGTTAATAATGTAGTCTATGTGTGGTAAGGGGAAAGGGTCCTTAGGATAGGCCTTGTTGAAGTGTTTGAAATAGATGCACAGCCGCTAGGATTTATCCTTCTTTGGTACCATCACCAGGTTTGCCAACCATTCGGGGTGCTTAATCTCCCGAATGAATCCAGACTCTAGCAGTTTAGCTAATTCTTCACCCATAGCTTGTCGTTTGGGTTCGGAAAAGCGGCATAGAGTCTCCTTAACGAGCTTGAAGCCTGAAATGACATTCACATTATATTCTGCCAGCCGCTACGGAATTCCGGGCATATCAAAAGCATGCCAGGCGAAGATGTCCCAGTTTTCCCAGACAAAATGTCCGCAGTGCTTCGTCCACTATGGGATCGAGCTGAGATCCAATGGACGCTGTCTTGTTGGGGTCCGTTGGATGCACTTGAAATTTAATGATTTCCTTTGAGGGTTTGAAGGACGTGGACTTGGGCCTTTTGCTAAGGATCACGTCGTCCTTGTCAACTGTTGACCGTAGTGCGGTCAATTCTTCTACAACAAAGGTCTCGGCTAGTGCCTCAAGGGCAAGCGTTGCTGTTTTGTTTTTGGCCCGAAGGGCTATATTCGGATCACTAGCAATTGTGATTACTACGTTTGGTCTTTGCATTTTGAGTTTCATATACCTGTAATGGGGTATAGCATCGAATTTTTTAAAGGCGTCATGTCCCAATAGGGCGTGGTAGCTGACGAGGATATGTACCTAGGGTAGGGTCCTAGACCTGACCTACATACCCTACCTAAGGACACTGCATTAAAGGACTTGAAGATTACAAGGAAGACTCCGACTGAAGTCACCATGGCGCATGAGTCAGTCGACAGATAATCCACTCGGAGGTTTCTCCGTCCACTCGATAGTAGCTATTCACTCGAAAGAGCTAATAGCCAGCTGACAGCAGAAGACCAGAAGGCGCCCCAGGGATGTCAACAGGTAGACGTTCAACCAGTCGCCCTCCCCTCTAGTACTAGGGTTCACACCCCCTGTAACACTCATATTCCACACGACAGAAAGCCCCCGAGCATTGAGACGTAGGGCTGTTAACTCCATGAGAGGGGACTGAACTCATACATTCGTGTGTACATCCTCGCCATTGCTAGGACTCTTCCCACTCCTTACGTACCCCTACCTTCTACTTTCAGGCTCGTTCCTACGACAGTTGGCGCCCACCGTGGGGCAGGCGTCTAGGCGACTTCCAGCGAGGTTGCAATTTTCTCTTTCAACATGTCTTCCGGTGGTGGCTTGTTCCTTGTCCATGAGATTCATATCGGAGCGCTCACCTTCATCACGGACGACTAGGCATGGCTTTAGGAAGCGCCTCTAGACGTTGAGGCGCTCCCGATCCGCGGGGAGGCACACATCTGTGCAAGCTCCTGTGGTGTTCTTCTTCGGCAGCTGTCGACTCCAGACCTGTCAGCACTCCCTGTTGTTCATTGCCGCAAGAAATCCGGTCATTCATGACTCCAGCGCTGGGTGAGGCATCCGGCGGCTCACCAAGCCGCATCTCCGCAGATCGCGGTTATCGAGCCCGCCGAATCACTTCATGGCATGTTCGAATCGGCATCGGATCAGTCTGACGTCCCTTTCGAGTGCGAGAACTACAATCCAGCAGTGGTGGTTCTTATGGCTGGTTCACATTCAAGCTCGCCGCCTGGCTTCGGCCGCGGCAGACACGAGGCTGGAGGGACGTCGAATGAGCAGGAGCATTGGGATGAGGAGATCCTCCATACGCCCATCATCGGTGCGACTGCCGAAGCCCAGGCCTTGGAGGCCACGCGCCTTTGGCTCGAAGCGATTAAGAAGGAACTCGACGAGCATGCTCGCTAGCGTCCACCACTTCCTAATCGACGTCAGCGATAGTTTTTTTCGAGTGGATCTCAGAACAACGTCAAGGTATTTCGTACTCCAGTTTTGAATGTTGCAGCCGCTGCTAGGATTGCAGATTCCATTTAGCCCTCGCATTCAGAGGCTGGCAGAGGTTTGCAGCAGATTCGAGCGTTGCTTGATGCAGCGCAGCGGCAGAATTCGGTGTTTTCTCAGTCGCGCAATAGGTTACGCAACAATTCGCCCAAGGCAGATACAGTTTAGTAGGCACATAGCCTTGGATCGCCTCTGCGTCACAGGAGCGGAGGTTACCGTGAATATCAGTATCGAGATCAGGGGAGAGATCAGTTTGCTCCTCGTTTTTACCATGATGACCACCGGCGATTGCCTACTCCTCGGCGGAGTCGTTCGTATGTGCCCCGGCACTATGACAATAGGTGCCTGTTCGGTGATGAGCGGAATCCTTGATTTGATGTGAGGGATATCCTTGCACAGAAGCGGATTGACAGAGGCAGGGCTCACAGGGATGGTTATGATCGAGTTTACCCGAGTGGAAGTGGAGCCGTCGTCTCTGGCCCCGAGTATTTCAGCAGGGACATTCGGTCCGCTGAGATTCACCCCAACTTCAAGTTGGCGGCTGGGATCAACAAGTTCATGGGAGAGTTGAAGCCTGAAACATGGTTAGACGATTACCGAGTGGCAGTACAGATTGGTGGAGGAAATGACAACATAGCCATGAAGCATTTGTCCTTGATGTTGGATGGTTCGGCCCAAGCATAGTTGAATCAACTGCCCCCTTCTAGCATCTATTGCTAGGAAGATCTTGCCCGAGTGTTCATCAGAACTTTTGAGGGCACCTGCAAGCGTCCAGCTCATTTGATTGATCTGCAGCACTGTGTTCAAAATCCCAATGAAACCTTGGGGATTACATTCAGCGTTGGTCCACCCTACATCACACAGTGGAAAATGTTTCCGAGCACCAGGCCGTTTGTGCGTTCAAGGCTGGTGTTAAGTACAGAGAGCTTTACCTGAAATTTGGTCATATAAGAGATATTTCATTGAGCAAGATGTTGGAGATTGCCACTCGGTACACCAATGGCAAAGAGGAATACCGCCTCCGCAGCGGCAAGGGAAAAGTAGTCGATAATGATGCCAGCAGCAATTCCAGTCGGAAACAAAAGCGCAAAGCCGATGGCCCTGCTCAGGCAGAGGCGGCCGCTCTGGCAGCACAAGGAAAGAACAAGGGGAAATCAAGGGCATTTTACCCCCAAGAAAGTAAAGAATCAGTCCGGAACAAGTGTTACGGATTTACCGTGTGCAATCCACACGAATAAAGATGAGGAAGGCAATTTGATATTACCGAAACATACCAGTCGACAATGCAGCTTGCTGATCCAATAGTTCAAAGAAGGTCAGTCGAGTGAGAAATCTCCTAGAAAGGGGGATGATGAAGACAAAGAGGAATTCCTTGAATTCAATGCCACTTTGATGATTTTTGCTGATGTAGAAAGCAAGAGTTGACTAAAAGTTACCAATAGAGAAGTCAACATGGCTGTTCCTGCCTCCCCCACATACCTCAAATGGTCTCGGACTACTATCACATTGGACCAGTCAGACCACCCTGCTCATGTTGCTACCCCCGGTCGGCAAGCTCTGGTGGTGGACCCTGTTGTGGGAGGCACTCGACTCCGCAAGGTTCTCATGGACGGAGGGAGTGGTTTGAACATCCTGTATGCGGATACCTGAATGGGATGGGCATTCTGATGTCCCGTCTCAGCAAAAGCAACATGCAGTTCCACGAAGTCATTCCCGGGAAGAAGGCCAGGTCACTCGACCAAATTGCATTGGACGTGTTTTTCGACACTGACAAGAATTTTCGGAAGGAGAAATTAACATTTGAAGTTGTGGACTTCCAGAGCGCATATCACACCATCCTTGGTCGTCCGGCCTATGCGCGTTTCATGGCCCGTCCGTGTTACGTGTACCTCAAGTTAAAGATGCCCGGACCCAAGGGTGTGATCATAGTCACAGGGAATTGACAGAGGGCTAAGGAGGGCCTTCAGCAGGGCTCCAAATAGTTGATCATCAAATGGTTGTGGTTGAATTGGAAGAGTACAAGAAGAGTGCTGATCCTGCCGAGCTGCTACATGCCATGAAGCCCGCCTTTGAGTCTGCTTTTCAGTCAGCAAGCAAAGTGAAGAAAGTGCACATTCACTCGACAGATCCTAACGCTGTCCCGACCAACATCTCAACGACACTCAATAGCAAATAGGAAGTCGAGCTCATCCAGTTCCTCCGAGAGAACTGGGACATCTTCGCATGGAAGCCTGCTGACATGCTGGGTGTACCCAAGGAACTGGCTGAGCACCGACTGAGAGTTGACCCGAAGGCCAAGCCTATGAAAGAGCACTTGTGTCGGTTGGCAGCAGAGAAGCGGAAGGCAATCGGTGAGGAGGTAGCTCGACTCTTGGCTGCCAAGTTCATTCGGGAGATTTACCACTCTGAGTGGCTCTCGAATGTCATCATGGTCCCCAAGAAAGATAAGTCACTCCGCATGTGTATTGATTTCAAACATATCAATCGGGTCTGCCCAAAAGATCATTTTCTGCTCCCCCACATCGATCCGATTGTCGACTCGACTGCAGGATGCAAGCATTTATCCTTTCTCGATGCTTACTCTGGTTACCATCATATCCGTTTGTTTGGTCCATATGAAATAAAGACAACCTTCATCACCCCTTTCGGGTGTTTCTGTTATATCACCATGCCTTTTGGTTTGAAGAATGTCCATGCTACTTTCATGCATATGATTCAGAAATGCCTGCTCGAGCAGATCCCTTGGAATGTCGAGGCTTATATGGATGATATCATTGTCAAGTCCCGCAAAGGTTTCGACTTGCTGAGTGACTTGGCAGAAACATTCGCCAATCTAAGGAGGTATGATATCAAGTTAAACCCATCCAAGTGCACTTTCGGTGTTCCTGGTGGCAAGTTGATCGGTTTCCTTGTTTCCGAATAGGGAATCAACATCAATCCTGAGAAGATCAATGCCATCACCCGAATGAAAAGCCCTGAGCGTGTGCACGATGTCCAGAAGCTGACGGGTTGCCTGGTGGCATTGAGTAGATTCATTTCTCATCTAGGAGAAAAGGCATTGCCTTTATATCGACTGATGAGGAAGTCTAATAAGTTTGAGTGGACTCCCGAAGCCGAAGCAGCATTTTTCAAGCTCAAAGCCCTGCTTTCTGCCCAGCCGGTGCTTGCTGCTCCACGCAGCAAAGAACCCTTGCTCCTGTACATTGCAGTCACTAATCAAGTCATCAGTACAGTTCTCACTATCGACCGGGAAGAGGAGGGCAAGGCTTATAAAGTCCAACGTCCAGTTTACTATATTTTTGAAGTGTTGTGTCCTTCAAAGCAAAGTTACCCACAATGCCAGAAGCTCGTATATGGTATATATCTATCAGCGAAGAAGGTGGCACGCTACTTTCAGGATCACTCAATTTTAGTCGTCAGTGATGCTCCATTGTCTGAGATCCTCAACAATCGAGATGCGACTGGTCGAGTGGCCAAATGTGCTCTTGATCTCCTCTACTTTGATATTCAGTTTGAAGCAAAAAAAGGCAATCAAGTCTTAATCACTCACTGATTTCATGGCTGAGTGAATAGAACAGCAGAAAATCCACTCGGCACACTAGACCATGTTCTTTGATAGCTGTGAGATGCTAAATGTGTCTGGTGCCGACGTAGTATTGGTATCTCCAAAAGGTGATGAGCTCAGTTATGTCCTTGAGATTCACTTTCATTCCTCCAATAATGAAGCTGAATACGAAGCAGTCCTATACGGGTTGCGTATGGCCATCTCACTTGGCGTCCAACGCCTGATGGTATACTGTGACTCTGATTTGGTGGTCAACCAAGTGATTAAAGAGTGGGATGTTAGGAACCCCTCTATGATCGGATATTGCAATGCAGTGAGAAAGCTTTAGAAGAAGTTTGAAGGTTTGGAACTCCACCATATTCCCCGGGTGAAGAATCAGGTAGCTGATGAGTTGGCAAAGATCGGGTCCACTCGGAAGTCTGTACCTAGAAATGTGTTTCTCGAACATCTGCATTCTCCTTCGGTGCAAGAAGATCCCTTCACCGAAGAGCCCCTACAAGCAATAAGCGCCTCTAATCCAACTGAAGTTGATGTCCCAATAGTCATAGATCTGGTCATGGAGATTCTGGTGATCATGCCCGATTGGACGGTGCCATATATTGCATACATATTGAGGCTAGAACTCCCAAAAAATGAGGTCGAACTCGACAGATGTTCGGAGGTCCAAGGCCTTTACAATGATGGATGATTAGCTTTACAGAGAAAGCATAACTGGCGTAACTCAGCGGTGCATCTCCCCTGAGGAAGGTCGACTGATTTTGGAGGAAATTCATTCGGGAACCTGTGGTCATCATGCGTCCTCTCGGACGATTGTCGCCAAAGCATACCGAGCTGATTTCTTCCGGCAACGCGCCAATGAAATGGCCAAGGAGATTGTCGATTGCTGTGAAGGGTGTCAGTTCTACCAAACTTGTCACACAAGCCCGCATCTACCTTGAAGACTATTCCACTCGTCTGTCCGTTCGCTGTATGGGGATTGGATATGGTCAGCCCTTTCCGAACGAATCAGAGTGGATTTACTCACCTGCTTCTAGTAGTCGACAAGTTCACTAAGTGGATTGAAGCTAAGCCCATAAAGAAGCTGAACTCGCCAACTGCAATAAAATTCATGAGAGAGATAATGATCCGATATGGAGTTCCCCACAACATCATTACAGACAATGGCTCCAACTTCGACTCGAAAGAGTTTAGACACTTTTTCTTCACCCAAGGCACTCATGTGGATTACGCGTCCATTGCGCGCCCTCAGAATAATGGTCAATCTGATCGACCAAATGGCCTTATCATTCAAGGATTGAAACCTCGACTCATGCGGGATCTTGAACATGCAGCTGGAGCTTGGGTGACTGAATTGCCATCTGTACCGTGGGGCTTGAGAACAACTCCTAATCGGTCGATTGGGGGAACTCCTTTCTTATTGGTGTATGGAGCCGAAGCTGTTTTGCCAGTGATCTCCTTCACAATTCTCCTCGTGTAGAACTTTACGCCGAGGGTGAGGCGGAACAAGCATGACAAGACGGCCTAGATCTCCTGGAAGAAGAGCGCGAAATGGCTTTGATTCGATTGACTGTATATCAGAAAAATCTATGCCGCTTCCGTGCAAGGCACGTCAAGAGTCGGTCATTCCATGAAGGTGATCTTGTGCTCCAAGTGGATCAACAGCGACCTCACAACCTCGCCCAGCATGGGATGGTCCTTTCGTCGTCACCAAACTACCGAACAACGGAGCCTATCACCTCTACAACCTCAAGAAGAATATCGACGAGCCACGTGCCGGGAACACAGATTTACTTCGACATTTTTATACTTGATGATTGAGTTGTTTTGATCTAATAAGAGTACTCTAGACAATGTCGTTTATCAAAGATATGACTCCCGCGGTCTATTTTCGATTCCGATCGTGCAATATCAAGTTCCAAAACACTTTGAGTGACGAGCGATCCTCTCACTCGGGGGCTTAGCTGCGAACCAGTCTTCATGTAAGTTCAAAACTTCTCCGAGTGATGAGCGATCCTCTCACTCGAGGGCTTAGCTGCAAATTAGCTTTCGCCTAAGTTAAAAACCTTTCCGAGTGGATTACATCCTATTTACTCAGAAACTTAGCTGTGAACCAGTCTTCATCTAAGTTCAAAACTTCTACGATTGACGATCGGTCCTCTCGCTCGGCGGCTTAGCTGCGAACCAGCTTTCGCCTAAGATAAAAACCCATCCGAGTGGATTACATCCTATTGACTCGGAAACTTAGCCGCGAACCATTCTTTATCTAAGTTTAAAACTTCTTTGAGTGACGAGCGATCCTCTCACTCGGGGGCTTAGCTGTGAACCAGCTTTCGCGTACGTTAGAAAAACCTTCCGACTGGATTACATCCTATTCACTCGGAAACTTAGCCGTGAACCAGTCTTTGTCTAAGTTATAAAATCCTCCGAGTGACGACCGATCCTCTCACTCAGGGGCTCAGCTATGAACCAGCTTTCGCCTAAGTTAAAAAAAACTTCCGTGTGGACAACATAATGTTCACTCAGAAACTTAGCTATGAATTAGTCTTCGTCTAAGTTGAAAACTTCTCCGAGTGATGAGCGTTCCTCTCACTCGGGGGCTTAGCTGCAACCAACTTTCGCCTAAGTTAAAAAAAACTTCCGGGTGTATAACATAATGTTCACTCGGAAACTTAGGTACGAATCATTCTTCGCCTAAGTTAAATACCCTCTCGAGTGATGAGCATTTTTCTCACTCGAGGAGTTAGCTGCGAACCAGTTTTTCGCATAAATTCAAGATTCATCCGAGCGATGAACCTCCATTCGATTCGGGAACAAAACAAATTCAGTCAGGCAAAGAATTCAAAGCAAAATACAAATAAATCGAGAATTCCTAGTGCGGAATAGTTGTTCATGCAAACGGAAGTACTTAGGCCTAAGGCCTTAACGAAGTTTTAAACGGTTACACCATCACTCGGCAAACCGAGGCAAATGGAGTTTTAACTCCGACCAAAGTTTCATCAAGCACCAGTGGGACTCGTGGGCTCGACAAAGGTGTCCAGATCAATCCCATCAGCAATCCGAGTGGCGGCGTCGATGAAGGTTGCCATGAAGTACTCGAATTGAAGTTTCTTAGTGTTGATGTGGGGACCCCGACTCATAAGTCGTGATCACCGAATGCACGTGTACAGTGATCCTAGAGATCAATGCTCATTGAACACACAGAAGCTGAATAACAAGAGTCTTACATCCACATTTAGCGTCTTATACACATAAAGACCATGAAGGTCTAGTCTTACATAGATAGGGCCACAAGGGCCAAACACTTAAATAGAACAAACATCAGAAATCTTGAACGAAAGCGTGAACCCATGCCATCTGCCTTAACCTACAGGCATTTTGACTGGGAAGCATCCTAGTTCGCATGTTCGTCACTAACGAACTCTTCAACATACTCATGTTCTTCCATACGTGGCCAATTAAATAACTAGTGGCAAGCTAATGAGTACTTTGAATGTACTCTCAAGCAACCCAAGTTGTGGAACAAGGTAATGATGATGCACGATATAGCACTAAGTAGGTAATTTGCGGAAAGCTGATTTTTAATGCAATGACATGATCAAGTAACAAGGTAAGCATGCATTAATAGTTGGCAGATATCCATATGAACAATATGTAGATATCATCATAAGCAGGGGTTGAACATCTCATGTTCATCCATCATGCTAAGTCATCGTACTTAGCTAAAGTACCATCTTTGTCCCCAACACACACACACCATTTTGTGAAAACATTTGGATGTAGCACAAGAGCGGTCATCCAACTGTCCTTGACCGTGGACATGGCTATTCGAATAGTTTTACACTCTGCAGAGGTTGCACACTTTACCTGCAAGACTCGGGGAACTTCCGTGTCATCCATGACTCATGGTACATCACATACCCGTGGTAAGCACCCGAACAATGCCTTTCCCATGGTGATACTAAAAAAAGAGTCCACTCTTTGGTGCCATCCCTCATGATATACATCACATATCACCCATGAGGGCACGCAACGGTGTGCCAAGTGCCTGTAAAGACAGCACATGGCCTTCCACTTCCGGGATGACCCCGTCTCAAGAGTGACCACTTCACTCTTGCCACTAGTAATGCGAGCTCCTTGCTAGCACAAACCATAGTAATCAACAAAGCCCCGTCCCATAAGGGGTATTATGGTCGTACATGTAAGGTTGGAATAACGGTCGCAACTTACACCAATCCGTTTTTGAAAACCACACACACTCACTTGCTCCGGTACACCACTTCTTTCTCAAGTGGTCACCCAAGTCATCATCATCTCCCTCGGGCATTAGTGGCACCCGAAGGGTTTTTTGAAAAGTCTTTGAAATCATTTCTCCCTTTCCATCACTATCCATAAATCCCAACCCACTTGTGTAACATCTATTAGCATCCTATCTACACCCACCCGCATAACCCTCATAAGGTGGTAGGGTCATGCACGATGCAAGTGCTAACAGTAAAAGCATCGGAGGCACTCCACCGAAGGAGGAACACCACATCATGATCGATCATCAAAACAACAAGTGTTATATGTCATGCATGAAAAAGTTTCTTAACATGGTCAAAGGGCTGCTTGCCTGGCTCAACAAAGTCTTCGGGGTCTTCAAAGTCTTAGGGTCCAACTCCCTCGTCAATAGCGCAATCTATCGTCGCAATAAATAGCGATAAAAATAAGCATCACACAAAAACAGAGCACTCAAGCTAACATTAAAAATGCTAACCTATTCTGTTAAATACTAGAATCTATACTAAAAATAGTTGTCTAGGGTTCTGAAGTTGAAAAGATTTTGAAAACTATTTACAACATGGGTTGATAATGCCAAATAGGGGTTTTAAATTAAAACATTACATAAAAGTTTTTTAATTTTTTTATAAAAATGGTACTATTAAATTCTATGGAATATTCTAGGAATTTAGGTGGAAAAATATTGGGCATTGGATAAATATTGAGCTCTGTGGGATTTTTGCCAAATCCCATAGAAAAGAAAAAGGAAAAAGGGCACGGGACCCTGGGCCAGAGCCAGCCTGCAACTGGGCCGGCCCAAAGGCCAACCAACCTAGGCGAACCGGCACGAGCACGCGCTCGTGTTCAAACCCGACGGCTGGGGCCCGAAGGCCAGTGACAGAGAGAGGAGGAGGGAGGTGAGGATGATAGGCGGGCCCTGCCTGTCATCTCCAACCTCACGGCAGGGAGGCCAGCGAGCTCACCGGCGATGATGCAGGGCACGACGAGGCTAGCTGGAGGCGGGAACGTGCTCGGCGTCGACCCGCCGTTCCTCTGGAGGTCAAAGAAGCGCCGGAGGCAGTCGGAGTCACTAGCAGCGAGCACCCTCGGCGGAGGAAGCTTTGGGAGAGATCGTCGGGTCCTCTCCAAGCTGCAAACAGGACGGGTTTGAGGGGGAAACGGGTTAGGAGAGCAAGGGAAGACCAGTGGGATAAAAATGGGGACCGGAGGGGGTTGCTACTAGGAGATCGGCGACGAGGTCGCCACGG
Source organism: Hordeum marinum (assembly GCA_022496015.1). Classification (NCBI taxonomy): domain Eukaryota; kingdom Viridiplantae; phylum Streptophyta; class Magnoliopsida; order Poales; family Poaceae; genus Hordeum; species Hordeum marinum. Next base: position 166,924,856 of record CM039675.1, read on the forward strand.
CGGTCCTCGGCTCGATCCCGAGCGCAGAGGCTTCGGGAGTTCTCTGGGGCACACAGGGGGTCTACTAGGGAGTGGAGAGAGAGGCTAGAGGGGAGAGGAGGCTTGGGGAGGGCCTTAAGTATGCGGCCCTCGGTCCACCAAGCTCAGGTGTGCCCGCGAGCTCGTGGCCGGGGCCAGAGGCCACGGGAGAGGGAGGGAGCGAGTCTGGGGTGCACGTGGGGTTGGTCTAGGCCAAGGGGGAGAGAGGAGAGAGGAGGGGAAGCGCGCGCGTGTGAGCTTCGCGGTTGGCCGGCTCGGGCAGCCACGGCGCGTGCAAGGGAGACAGAGGAGGAAGAGAGTGGAGGGGGACAAGGGGCGGCGTGTTGCGGACACTGAGGTCGACCATCTGGCGAGAGGGGGGTGCCCGAGATGGTCGGGGCCATGCAGTGGGCAATAGCTAAAGTGCCTGTCGGCACTGTAGCATGCTCTAGAGCACGCATTTGGCATGCCACGGCATGCCAATGACGTCTTGTGCGTGGCAAAGGGTGGCTAGGGGGATCTAGGGGTGCCTAGGCTAGGGAAAAAAATGCATCGGATGCCCTGGGAGAGAGATAGAATAAGATGAGAGGGAAGAGAGAGCTCCTGCCAGGGCTGTCCAGAGGTGAAAATGGGGGATTTACCCCATCTTCCTGAGGCCTATAAACTTGAGATTTTTACTGGAGAGGCTTCGACACTCCAAGAGGGTGTGGTAAAAGTTTGGAGGCAAGGGGAGAGTGAAAGTGGTGAAAACAAATACTTTACCATTTCACCAGAAGGTGTTTGATGGGTGTTTGGGCAAGATAAGTTTACCAACTTACTGAGATATTCAACAGGGTCAAATAATAGGTAAAAGGAGATGGATCACCAGATTTGAGCTAAAGTGAGCAAAGTTGACAATGGAAACTTTGTGAACCCTAGAAACTAACAGAATTAGGTTTCTATAGATCTAGTTATGCTAATCTATTACACTTGATGCACCACTTAGTGTAGCATAATTATTTGGTGATTAGAACATGTACACAAAGTTTGGGGTCAAGGGAAGAAACTTCACAATGTAAAGTTGTTCAAATTTGAATTTGGACATGAAGGGTTTTCGGATGGTTTGATGAACCAAATCAACTAGGATTGAGATGAAACTTTGCAAGATAATCACCTATGGTTTTAATTGGCTCCAAATTTTATAAATCCAAGCAAAGCAAGGTGATACAAACATAGGGTGTGACAGACCTACCCCCCTTACAAGAATCTCGTCCCACAGACTCCTAGGCTATGCGCGAAAAAGATAAGGGAACTCTGATCTAAGATAGTCTTCACGCTCCCACGTTGTTTCAGCTTCAGTGTGGTTGCTCCATTGGACCTTAAAGTACTTGATGGTGCGGCTTCGGGTGCAGCGCTCAGCTTCATCTAGAATGCAAACTGGCCTCTCACGATAAGTGAGGTTTGGGTGAAGATCGATGGCTAGATGGTTGATGTCCTTGCAGAGGTCGGGGTGGTTGGGAACTTGCAGACACTTCCAGAGCTGTGACACATGAAAGACGTTGTGCACATCTGATAGCTCGGAAGGTAGTTCTAGTTGATAGGCAACTGCTTCTTGCATGTTGGTGATGTTGAAGGGGCTGATGAACCTTGGTGCAAGTTTTCCCTTGACGTGGAATCGCTTGGTTCCTTTGAGAGGCGTGACACAGATGTAAACATGGTCTCCAACACGGAAACTCATCTCCCGACAGTGAGAGTCAGCATAGCTCCTCTGTCTAGTCTTGGCGGTCTTGAGTTGCTCTCAGACGAGTTGAACTTGCTCTTCTCCCTCGCGGAGGATGTCTGGTCCGAAGACTAATCCTTCTCTGGTTTTTGATCAGTTGAGGGGAGTACGACACTTGCGCCCATACAACACCTCAAATGGTGCCATCTGAAGACTCGCCTGGTAGCTGTTGTTGTAGGAGAACTCGGCAAACGATAGGAAATCTTCCCACTTGGCTCCATAAGCCAAGACACAAGTGCGGAGCGTATCTTCGAGTATCTGATTTACTCACTCTGTTTGCCCATCGGTCTGGGGGTGAAAAGCAGTGCTGAAGGAGAGCTTGGTTCCCAAGGCTTCTTGGAACCTATTCTAGAATCTTGAGGTGAACTGGGTTCCTCGATCCGACATGATCTCCTTTGGAACTCCATGGAGGCTCATAATCCGGTTGATGTAGAGGTTGGCCAATTGGTTCCCATTGTAGGTTTTCTTGACGGGAATGAAGTGGGCTACTTTGGTCTGGTGGTCGAGAAGGACCCAAATAGAATCATGTCCCTTACTTGACCTTGGTAAACTGGTGACGAAATCCATCCCGATTTTGTCCCACTTCCACTTAGGCACTTTGAGAGGTTGCAATACCCCAGCAGGTCGCTGGTGCTCACCCTTGACTCTCTGGAATATGTCACACTTAGCAGCAAATGTGACTATTTCCCGTTTCGTGTCATGCCACCAGAATCTTGCCTTGAGGTCTTGATACATCTTGGTTCCTCCAGGATGGATGCAGTATGGAGTGTCATGATCTTCTTGCAAGTTCAAGTTCTTGAGCTCTTCCTTGTGGGGTACGTAGATGCGATTCCCGAACCATACAACTCCTTGTTCATCCACTGAGAACCCTAGGGCCTTGCCTGCCTTGATCTTCCTCTTGATGCCTTCAATGCTCTCATGAGCCTTCTGAGCTCCCTTAATATCATCCATCAAGGTAGGCTTTGCTTCAAGGTTGGCGAGGAATCTGGGTGCAACCAGTTCCAAGCCAAAGCTTTCAAGCTCTTCATATAGGGTCAATAGACTTTCCTTAATCATAGCATTCAAGGAACAAGCCTTTCTGCTTACGGCGTCCGCTACCACGTTGGCCTTGCCGGGGTGGTATTGAACACTGAGGTCGTAATCCTTGATCAACTCCAACCATCTTCACTGCCTCATGTTCAATTCCCTCTGAGTGCAAATATACTTCAAACTCTTATGGTCTGTCTATATCTCACATCGCTTCCCCAGAAGGTAATGTCGCCATGACTTCATGGCATGTACCACGGCTGCCAACTCAAGATCATGAGTATCATAGTTCTCTTCATGAGGACGTAGCTGTCTGGATAGATATGCTACAACTCTTCCTTCTTGCATCAAAACACCTCCAATCCCGGTTCTCGATGCATCAAAATATATCACAAACTCCTTGTGAATATCGGGGGTGGCCAAAACTAGGGTTGTGGTCAATCTCTTCTTGAGCTCCTGGAAGCTTTCCTTGCACTTAGCTGTCCATTCGAACTTCTTGTCCTTCTTCAAAAGTTGGGTCATGGGTCGGGCAATGCTTGAGAACCCTTCCACGAACTTGCGGTAATATCCCGCGAGTCCATGGAAGCTCCTAACTTCCTTCACGGTGGTAGGAGTTTGTCATTCAGTCATGGCTTCAATCTTGGGAGGATCCACTGATAATCCTTCCGTAGTCAACACATGACCCAAGAATCCAACTTCATGCAGTCAGAATTCACACTTGCTGAACTTGGCATAAAGTTGGTGCTCTCAAAGCTTCTCTAGGACCAATCTCAAGTGCTCCTCATGCTCTTCTTCAGACTTGGAGAAGATGAGTGTGTCATCAATGAATACGACAACGAACTTGTCCAAGTACTCCATGAAGACTTTATTCATGAGATACATGAAGTAGATAGGGGCATTGGATAACCCAAATGACATGACCGTGTAATCATACAGGCCATACCGGGTTACAAATGTCGTCTTCGGAATGTCTTGGGGCCTGATCTTCAGCTGATAGTACCCAGACCTGAGGTCGATCTTGGAGAACACTTTGGCTCCGTTCGACTGATCAAACAAGTCTTCAATCTTGGGAAGTGGGTACTTGTTCTTTATTGCGACTTCATTGAGATAACGGTAATCGACACAGAGTCTGATAGTTCTGTCCCTCTTTGACACAAATAAAACAGGTGATCCCCTAGGAGAGTCACTAGGGAGAATGAATCCTTCTCTGAGCTGCTCTGCTAGTTGCTTCTTCAATTCAGCCAACTCTTCGGATCCCATCCTATAGGCCTTCTTATAGATGGGCCTTGATCCGGGCATAAGATCAATGATGAACTCAGTGTCGCGGTCAGGAGGCATTCCGAGAAGCTCATCAGGAAACACATCCGGGTATTCACATAGCACCGGCACTTTCCAACTCAATTCCCGATTGGCAGTTAGCCTGAGGGGCTTGAGTGGAGGTAGGATTGGGAACATACTTGACTTCCACTCCTTGGCTTTTGGTCATGGTAATAATCCTCTTGGCATAGTCTAACAAGCCTTGGTGCTTGTTCAACCAATTCATGCCAAGGATGACATCCAAGCCTGGTGAATCCAGAACTATAAGGTCTGCTAGGAAGTCTACCCCGTTGATGTCAATCTTCACTCCTTTACACCCTATCACAGACTTCATAACTGAACCCGGGGTTTGTATCAACATACGACTACCCAGTGGTGTAGGTTTCATGCCACTCTCTAATGCAAACTTTTGGGTGACAAAAGAATGAGAAGCTCCACAATCAAACAATACTGTTGCTAGGGTTGATTTGACGAGGAACATACCCAGTATGACATCCGGGTCTTCCTGGGCTTCCTCTGCGGTGACGTGATTCACACAACCCTTGCCATTGTTGGGCTGGTTGCGGGGAGCTGGGTTCCTTGGAGGTGCTCCATGGCCTTGACCTTGGTTTGGCACATTGGCGCACGGGGCATCTGGCTTCTTGTTGGAGCATAGCTTAGATATGTGTCCAGACTGACGACATCCAAAGCAAGTGAATTGCCTAGGGTTGTTTTTGTAGTTCCTGCCGCCGTTGTTGTTATTGGGATTGTTGTAAGCTGGCCTGGTATTGGCATACTGCTAAGGCTGGTAGCTCGGATGAGGCGTAGGAGGTCTAGGCTGTTGTGGCTGATAGGTTGGCTTGTCTGGGGTTGGATGCCAGGGTCAAGGCTTCTGGTTGCTGGACCTACCCTTGTTGATCATCTTGCGCTTGCGAGTGTCGTCTATGGCACGATGCTTGTCTTCCAACATGAGGGCCTTGTTCACCAGGTCGAAGAAGGTACGACAGTCGCAGGCGATGAGCTGATACTGCAGGGTCTGTTGAAGTCCTTCCATGAAGCGTTCCTTCTTGGCACCCTCCGTGTTGACTTCTTCAGGTGCATACCTTGATAGCAGGTTGAACTTCTACAGGTACTCCTTGACAGAGCCTCTTCCTTGCTTCAACGCTCGGAATTCTCTCTTCTTGATAGCTATGATCCCAGAAGGAATGTGGGAGGTACGGAATCCTTCCTTGAAGTCATTCCAAGTGATCACATGCTCACCTTGCGTGACCTTGAATCCGTCCCACCAAGCTTGGGCGGTACCTCCGAGGCAGTGAGAGGCATAAAGCACCTTCTCACGGTCCTCACTGCAATTGACCAGGGCAAGGAGGTCCTCGATGGTGTGGATCCAGTCGTCAGCATCCAAGGGTTCAACAGTCTCGATGAAGGTCAAGGGCAAATTCCTCATGAACTCAGAGAGGGTGGAGCGTCCATTGCCATTCCTGCCTTGCTGCTGGTTGTTCACAAGGGCCTGAGCCATCTGCTGAATAGCAGCATTGTTGGCTTGGCGTTCCTCCCGAAGAACTTGGAGAAACTAGGCTATGGTCATGTTCTCCGGTGGAGGTGGTGGCGGGGGAATGTCGCCTTGTGGCTGCTCCTGGTGTCCTCCACCGTGAGCAGCCCCACCAGCTCCCTGTTGTTGGCTTGAGTTGCCGACTTCAGGGTTGGCAAAGGAGCTGTTGCGGGTAGCAGTCACCATCCTATTTGGAGCAGCCAAGTCAAACAACTAGGATAGACGAGATGGAAAGCAACAATAGAAAAGCACGCCTAAGGGGGTTGGTTGAGTGCAAGTGTGGTAAAACAAAGGTCGAAAGACCAATATATATATATATATATATATATATATTAAGATAGACGATGGAGTCGCTTACATGTTGCCCAAGGCAAAAGCACGACTTGCATCGGAACAAAAACAACAAAACAATCAACAAGCACACATGGTTTCATATGAACCATTACACGGACTCGACTTCGCATGAGGGGTACATGACTGATCCTACCCTAATGTTTCTCGGACTCAGGTGGTGGAGTGCTAGGTCACGTAGTCACGCTCCTCTGGGTCTTCCTCCTATTCATCATTTGAACGAGCATCATTCCCGGTTGAAGGGGTCGGGGTACGAGGAGGTCCATCCCGACGACGCTTTGCTGGCGGGTCGGTTAAGAGCTCACGGTACTCCTTCGCACTCATGCGATGATGACGTGCAGGTGCATCTCTAGCTGGGGGTACTCCTCCTTGATAAGCGACAACTGGTCATCTCTCGGGGGCTCCATCCTTCTTAATCATGTCTGGCTTCGTCTTGGCTTGCCAAAGTAGCTCTCGGATGTGGTGAAGTTCCTCACGGAGCTTCACGGACTCCTTAATCAAGTGGTGAACCAGACTATCGGTGGAGAGGCTGAAGTAGGTCTGGAACCTCAGTGGTGTGCCATCCTCCTAGGTCGGAACCAGTGTCCAACTCTCATAAAGATCATCCTTTCTGAAAGGATTGTAGCGAGTAGCCGGCTCATCAGCCATCTCTGGAATGATGTCTCGTAGGTGCAGAAGTGCTGTGCGCGCAGCTGACTCGACTGCGAGTATCATGGTCTCCATCCGTGGTCCTTCAAAGAACCAACTGGTCGGGGAGTCGTTTGCCTTCACGACCACATCCACGTGATACTCCCTCGTGACAGCATCGACCTAGTGCTCGTGGTAGAGAAAAACGGGTGGTTGGCGAAACTGGCCCTTCTCTGGGCTATCCCCCAGGAGTAAGGGAAAGCCGGATGTCAAGAAGGCTTCGGGTACAACGACCATCTACAAAGGTTTGAAAGCAGTAGAGTCAGCAGAGTGTTGTGTGAAGAATAGAAGAGGTAAATAGTGCAGAATTCCTATGCATAGGTGCTAGGCATAGTTTTGAAAACGGTTTTATCTTAACTAACGTCCATGCTAACCAAGGGCTTCCTACAGTCAGGATGGCTCAGATACCAGCTCAGTGGGGACCCCGACTCAAAAGGCATGATCATCGAATGCACGTGTACAGTCATCCTAGAGATCAATGCTCACTGAACACACAGAAGCTGAATAACAAGAGTCTTACACCCACATTTAGCGTCTTGAACAAATAAAGACCATGAAGGTCTAGTCTTACATAGATAGGGCCACAAGGCCCAAACACTTAAATAGAACAAACAGCGGAAATCTTGATTAAAAGCGTGAACCCATGCCATCTGCCTTAACGTACATGCATTTTGACTGGGAAGCGTCCTAGTTCGCATGTTCATCACCAACGAACTCTTCAACATACTCCTGTTCTTCCATACCTGGACAATTCAATAACCAGTGGCAAGCCAATGAGTACATTGAATGTACTCGTAAGCAACCCAAGTTGTGGAACGAGGTAATGATGATGCATGATATAGCACTAAGTAGGTAATTTGTGGAAAGCTGATTTTTAATGCAATGACATGATCAAGTAACTAGGTAAGCATGCATTAACAGTTGGCAGATATCCATATGAACAAGTTGTAGATATCATCACAAGCAGGGGTTGAACATCTCATGTTCATCCATCATGCTAAGTCATCGGACTTAGTTCGATTTTCATGCTAAGCCATCGGACTTAGCTCAAGTACCATATTTGTCTCCAACACACACACACACACCATTTTGGGAAAACATTTGGACATAGCACACGAGCATTTTTCCAACTGTCCTTGACTATCGACACGGCTATTCGAATAGTTTTACACCCTACAGAGGTTGCACACTTTACCCACAAGACTCAGGGAGCTTCTGTGTCATCCATGACTCGCGGTACATCATATACCCGAGGTAAGCACCCAAACAATGCCTTTCCCATAGTGATAATAAACAAAGATTCCACTCATTGGAGTCATCCCTCATGATCTACATCACACGTATCACCCACGAGGGCACGCAACGGTGTGTCCAGTGCCAGTAAAGACATCTCATGGCCTTCCACTTCTGGGATGACCCCGTCTCAAGAGTGACCACTTCACTCTTGCCACTAGTAATGTGGGCTCCTTGCTAGCACCAACCATAGTAATCAACAAAGCCCCGTCCCATAAGGGGCATCGTGGTCATACATGTAAGGTTGGAATAACGGTCGCAACTTACACCAATCCGTTTTCGAAAACCACACACACTCACTTGCTCCGGTACACCACTTCTTTCTCAAGTGGTCACCCAACTCATCATCATCTCCCTCGGGCATTAGTGGCACCCGACAAGGTTTTCGAAAAGTCTTTGAAATCATTTCTCCCTTTCCATCACTATGCATAAATCCCAACCCACTTGCGTAGCATCTATTAGCATCCTATCTACACCCACCTGCATAACCCTCATAAGGTGGCAGGGTCATGCACGATGCAAGTGTCAACGGTAAAAGCATCGGAGGCACTCTACCGAAGGGGGAGCACTACATCATGATCAATCATCGAAACAACAAGTGCTATATGTCATGCATGAATTTTTTTCTTAACATGGTTAAAGGGCTGCTTGCGTGGCTCTACAAAGTCTTCGGGGTGTTCAAAGTGTTCGGGTCCAACTCCCTCGTCAATAGAGCAATCTATCGTCGCGATAAATAGCTATAAAAATAAGCATCACACAAAAATAGAGCACTCAAGCTAACATTTAAAATGCTACCATATTCTTCTAAATACTAGAATCTATACTAAAAATAGTTGTCTAGGGTTTTGAAGTTGAAAAGATTTTCAAAACTATTTAAAATAGGGGCTGATAATGCCAAATAGGGGTTCTAAATTAACACATTACATAAAAGTTTTTTCAAAAATTTATACAAATGGTACTATTAAATTCTATGGAATATTCTAGGAATTTAGGTGGAAAAATATTGGGCATTGGATAAATATTGAGCTCTGTGGGATTTTTGCAAAATCCGATAGAAAAGAAAAAGGAAAAAGGGCACGGGACCCTGGGCCAGAGCCAGCCTGCAACTGGGCCGGCCCAGAGGCCAACCAGCCAAGGCGAACCGGCGCGCACGTGCGCCCGTGTTCAAACCTGACGGCTGGGGCCTGAAGGCCAACGACAGAGAGAGAGGAGGAGGGAGGTGAGGATGACAAGCGGGCCTCGCCTGTCATCTCCAACCTCGCGGCAAGGAGGCCGGCGAGCTCCCCGGCGATGATGCAGGGCACGGCGAGGCTAGGTGGAGGCGGGAACGTGCTTGGCGTCGACACGTCATTCCTCTGGAGGTCAAAAAAGCATTGAAGGCGGTCAGAGTCGTCGGCGACGAGCACCCGAGGTGGAGGAAGACTTGGGAGAGATAGCCAGGGCCTCTCCAAGCTGCAAACAGGACAGGGTTGAGGGGGAAACGGGTCAGGAGAGCAAGGGGAGACCAGCGGGAGGAAAATAGGGACCGGAGGGGGTTGGTACCAGGAGATCGGCGATGAGGTCGCCGCGGCGGTCCTCGGCTCGATCTCGAGCACAGAGGCTTCGGGAGTTCTCCGGGGAGCACATGGGGTCTACTGGGAGTGGAAATAGAGGCCAAAGGGGAGAGGAGGCTCGGGGAGGGCCTTAAGTAGGCGGCCCTCGGTCCACCAAGCTCGGGTGCGCCCGCGAGCTCGTGGCCGGGGCCAGAGGCAACGGGAGAGGGAGGGAGCGAGTCTGGGGTGCATGTGGGGTTGGTCTAGGCCAGGGGGAGAGAGGAGAGAGGCGAGGGAGCATGCGCGTGTGAGCTCTATGGTTGGCCGGCTCGAACGGCCGCGACGCGTACGAGGGGGGCCAAAGGAGGGAGATAGAGGAGGGGGGACAAGGGGCGGCGTGTTGCAGATACCGAGGCTGACCATCTGGCGAGAGGGGGGTGCCCGAGGTGGTCGGGGCCATGCAGTGGGCAACGGCTATAGTGCCTGTCGGCACTGTAGCGTTCCCTAGAGCGTGTGTTTGGCATGCCACTACATACCAATGACGTCTTGTGCATGGCCATGGGTGGCTAGGGGGATCTAGGGGTGCCTAGGCTAGGGAAAAATGCATCAGATGCCCTGGAGAGAGAGATAGAATAAGAGGAGAGGGAAGAGAGAGCTCCTGCCAGGACTGTCCAAAGGTGAAAATGGGGGATTTACCCCATCTTCCTGAGGCCTATGGACTTGAGATTTTTACTGGAGGGGCTTGGGCACTGCAAGAGGGTGTGGTAAAAGTTTGGAGGCAAGGGGGAGAGTGAAAGTGGTGAAAACAAATACTTTACCATTTCACCAGAAGGTGTTTGATGGGTGTTTGGGTAAGATAAGTTTACCAACTGACTGAGTTATTCAACAGGGTCAAATGATAGGTAAAAAGGAGATAGATCACCAGATTTGAGCTAAAGTGAGCAAAGTTAACAATGGAAACTTTGTGAACCCTAGAAACTAACAGAATCAGGTTTCTATAGATCTAGTTATGCTAATCTATTACCCTTAATGCACCACTTAGTGTAGCATAATTATTTGGTGATTAGAACATGTCCACAAAGTTTGGGGTCAAGGGAAGAAACTTCACAATGTAAAGTTGTTCAAATTTGAATCTGGACAGGAAGGGTTTTGGGATGGTTTGATGAACCAAATCAACTTGGATTGAGATGAAACTTTGCAAGATCATCACCTATGGTAGTGTTGACTTGCTAGAATTTTCCTAGAATTTATTGAGAATATTTCTTATAGAAATATTTCAAAAGCATGATTTGCACAGAAAGGGTTTAGAGGGGTTTTGCCCATGATTTGAACATGCCCATGTGTTGAAACTCAGATATATGGAAAATATATGTCCACTGAGTTTCCCTAATTTTCTCAAATATGATGAAAGCATTTAAATAATTTTTCCCTGTGAAAAATCATTTCTGGTCTTAAGAAAAAGCCTTTAAATAAAATATTAAAATAATCTTTAAAATTAATATTTGGTGGTTTTGGTAAGTCTTAAATATAGTAGGTTTGAAGTAAAGCCTTTGAGGAAGAACGATCCACCCAATTTGAGGACTTGTAGTGCAAACCTCATTTCAGGGGGTTTTGAAAACCTAATTTGGACAAAACCTTTTTGGTCAAAATAAAATTGGATAAAAATAGTTTTGGGCACTATTCACATGGCATGATCATTGGGCAAGAGGTTTGGGTGAAGGAAGATGAATATGAAGAGGAATGGAATCTAGGAGTGCCACAAACCACAATCAACAAGCAAACAAGCAACAATTCCAACAAGCACAATCATTGAAAAGGTTTTAATTGGCTCCAAATTTTATAAATCCAAGCAAAGCAAGGTGATACAAACACAGGGTGTGACAGACCTACCCCCCCTTACAAGAATCTCGTCCGAGAGATTCCTAGGCTAAGAGCTAAAAAGATAAGCGAACTCTGATCTAAGATAGTCTTCACGCTCCTAGGTTGCTTTAGCTTCAGTGTGGTTGCTCCATTGGACCTTGAAGTACTTCATGGTGTGGCTTCGGGTGCAATGCTCGGCTTCATCCAGAATGCAAACTGGCCTCCCACGATAAGTGAGGTCTGGCTGAAGATCGATGGCTTAATGGTCGATGTCCTTGTAGAGGTCGGGGCGGTTGGGAACTTGCAAACACTTTCGGAGTTGTGACACATGAAAGACGTTGTGCACATCCAATAGCTCAGAGGGTAGTTCTAGTTGATAGGCAACTTCTCCTTGCCTATCGGTGATCTTGAAGGGGCCGATGAACCTTGGTGCAAGTTTTCCCTTGACGTGGAATCGCTTGGTTCCTTTGAGAGGCGTGACATGGAGGCAAAACATGGTCTCCAACACGGAAGCTCATGTCCTGATGGTGAGAGTCGGCGTAGCTCTTCTACCTAGTCTTGGCGGTCTCGAGTTGCTCTCGGACGAGTTGAACTTGCTCTTCTGGCTCGCGGAGGATGTCTGGTCCGAAGACTAACCCTTCTTCGGTTTCTGACCAGTTAAGGGGAGTACGGCACTTGCGCCCATACAACACCTCAAATGGTGCCATCTGAAGGCTCGCCTGGTAGCTGTTGTTGTAGGAGAACTCGGCAAATGGTAGGCAATCTTCCCACTTGGCTCCATAAGCCAAGACACAAGCACGGAGCATATCTTTGAGTATCTGATTTACTCGCTCTGTTTGCCCACCGGTCTGGGGGTGAAAAGCAGTGCTGAAGGAGAGCTTGGTTCCCAAGTCTTCTTGGAACCTATTCCGGAATCTTGAGGTGAACTGGGTTCCTCAATCCGACACGATCTCCTTTGGTACTCCGTGGAGGCTCACAATCTGGTTGATGTAGAGGTTGGCCAATTGGTTCCCGTTGTAGGTTGTCTTGACGGGAATGAACTGGGCTACTTTGGTCAGGTGGTCAAAAATGACCCAACTAGAATCATGTCTTGCTTCTAAGACCCTTGCTGATGTCATCACCATTCGACAACGGTCTCGAGGACTACACCCAGTGGGTGCACTCAGCATGGCCCCACTGGACCTACTAACACTCGACCAGGTCCGGCCTGTCAAATGTGAAGAAATTATCAAAACAATTCTAAGATGCCTGCCGATGTCATCACCATTCGACAACGGTCTCGAGGACTACACCTAGTGGGTGCACTCAGCGTGCCCCACTGGACCAGAAACCACTCGACTAAGACCTGATCTACTCGAGAGGAATCAACAAGAGAACTCCCAGTGGGTGTAGAATCAAGAAGGAAAAGAATTCAATCAGAAATGAACTTACAATCGCACTTACTCGGTCATTGGCACGAAGCACTGAGCTGGCATCATAAGCTAATTTTCTAGCCTTGTACACGTCCTTCGTACGTAGCATCATCTGCTCAGCCTGGATCATGGCCTTTTTTCCAGCTCTAGTCTTGTCTTCTGGGACGCGATACGGATGGAAGGCAGTCATCGGGTGAGTTGTTGCCGCATCTAGAGTAACAGGAGTTCTAGAGGTTGCCCGATTGGCATCGAGGCCACAACAGTTGATGTGGTTGGCGGAGCACTCGACAGCGGGACCGTATGTTCAGTTCTTGCTCGAGACAAGTCGCAAAGTCCTGGAGACGATGCTGCAGTCGACTTACGAGGCGTCTTCCCTGATCGTGTTCGCCGACGTGTACGCGTGGGGTACCCAAGGTCATACCTTCACCCCCGTACCCTGCTGCACCTCTTCATCCTCCTCCAACTAGATGACGTCTGTAACTACCAATCAACAATGCTAGACTAGTCAATCGATGAGTTATTCTCAAAGAAAAACAATAGAGTGAACGTTTGTTATACCTCGCTGAGAGGTGGTCGCGTCAGCAGTATCGACATCCATGTGCTCCTCTTCATCTCTTGGAGGCAACGTCACCGAAGTAGCAGCTCTGATAGACAAATTCCACTCGGTCAGCAAATATATGAAGTTCTACAACGGCAGAAAAATAAAACGAACACTCATGTTGAAGTAACAGGTACAACAATCTTCATGCGGGGCAGAGCCTTCCAAGGTTTTGGCACGTCGGACTTGGGCTGTTTTGTGGCCACATAACTGGACGACATGGGTCTTGCTACCATCTGGGTTGGCTTTTTTGACCGACTAGGATCGGATAGTGAAGATGTGTTTAAACAAATCCCAATGGGGCGGACAGCCCAAGAAGCACTCACACAAAGTTTTGAAAGCGGCAAGATACGAGATCGCATTCGGAGGAAAGTGGTGAAGTTGCACTCCGAAAAACATCACAAACCTGCGGAACAATGGGTGGGAGGTAGAGAAAAACCTCGCTCAACGTGGGTGAGGAGGAGGACTCGCTCCCCCTCGCGTGGCTCTAGCTCGATCTCCCCCTCCGACAGCCTCCATGAGCCGTCGGCTACCAGCACGTCGGCGACGACGTTCTCAACGTCCCTCGCCATGACTGTCTACGATAGAAAATTTCCTTGGATCCACCCCGATGGCATCGTGAATCGAGCGCCCAATGGCTTCTTCACCTTGGTTGCCCCCTTCTTGGCGCACTCGAGCTTCTCTGTCTTGCTCTTCACCATCGTGGCGGTGGTCGTCGAGACGGAGGTGGGCGGTGCGCGTGGAGAAGAGGAGGCGGAGAGAAAGAGGGGAATGGGGGAGAAGTGATGTGCCAGCCTTTGCGCAGTCTATTTTATATGTGCCCAAGTGATTCGCTTACATGTAGGCCCGCCGGATCTCTGTGAATCCCGGGCATAGAGGAGGCGCTATACGTGGCGTAAAAGGTGGCACGGAGATCGAGGCGTCATGCCCCCACTTGCCCAAGTCGTTGTGTTATCTTCGCGCGGCGCGCACTTCCCAAATTTTCGAATTCTGTGAAACCCGGGCCTGACGAAGCAACCTGTCACGTCAAAAGATCTTCTTGATTCACTCGAAACTGAATCTATGCTCAAGTTCACTCGGACACTTATCAAGGCTGAATCGATCAGGGCGAATGATAAAGATTCGAGTCGACGCAGATTTCCGTGAAGCCCTGGGATGCATTCGGAATTTCTGTGGCTTATTAGAACCAGCATCAATCCCTTTTACACTCGAACCCTGATCCATTCAGGGGCTAATGACGAGGATATGTACCTAGGATAGGGTCCTAGACCTGACCTACATACCCTACCTAAGGACACTGCATTGAAGGACTTAAAGGTTACAAGGAAGACTCCGACTGAAGTCACCATGGCGCATGAGTCACTCGACAGATAATCCACTCAGAGGTTTGTTCCTCCACTCGACAATAGCTATTCACTCGGAAGAGCTAATATCCAGTTGACAGAAGAAGACCAAAAGGCACCCCAGGGAGGCCAACAGGCAGGCGTTCAACCGGTCGCCATTAGTAGCATTTATTACCTACGTTATCAGTAATGTATCCCTTTATTACCACGATCGAACCCTTGGTTGCCTGGCATTCATGAGGGGCAGCACACTCTATATAAGCCGCCGCTCCCCTGAAGCACAAGGGTTCGCACCCCCTATAACACTCATATTCCACACGAGAGAAAGCTCCCGAGCACTAAGACGTAGGGATGTTACCTCCACGAGAGTGGCATGAACTCCTACATTCGTTTGTACATCCTCGCCGTAGCTAGGACTCTGCCCTCTCCTATGTACCCCTACCTTCTACTGTCAGGCTAGTTCCCACGACAATAGCCGCTGGGAATGTCACGATACGGAAGAGGAGTTCTTCGGATCGATAATTTTGGGGCGTGCCGAACACTACATCCAGGACGATGCGTCCTGAACAACGCGCCTCTTTCCCCGGAATGATTCCCCAGAAAGTCGTGTTGCTATGCTCGATGCGAGATCAGTCGAACTGCATTTTTCCAGGGTGCCTTTGTAGATCAGGTTTAAACCGCTGCCACCGTCCATTAGCACCTTGTGTAACCTGTAGCCATCGACGATGGAGTTCAGGATTAGTGCGGCCGGTGAATGACCGGGAAGAATGGCTGGTTGGTCAATATCTCCGAATGAAATGGGTATGTTTGCCCATGCACTTGTTGCTGCCACGTTATAGACCTAATCAAGTTAATTAAGAGCTCTTTACCTCTTGTTCCTTGAGGGTAATGTTTCATAGACCGTCAGGACTTCGGCGTTGTATTCGGATGACAATGTGGAGCGCTTATTCGGTGGTAGCGCCTCAAGAATGGCCCCACCGGTTTTGCAACCTGCCTGATGACCCAACAACCTCTAAGGCTATGAGTGGGGCTTGTGTTTAGAAATATGGAATGTGTGGGGCATGGTTTATCCAATAGTCCGTCAAGGACATTACTGACCCGTGTAAGGGGCATGTCTCTCTTTTCGGCGGGTTCGAGGTATCCTCTTTTTCCGATCTCCACTGGGGTGTTTGGTGAAGGCTGGTTCCAAAAATAATCGTTCGGCTTGCCAAGCGCTTTCCATGGCACAATATTTATGTACCAAATCGGACAGCTTGGCTAAGTCACGAATGTTTTGGCGAGATAGGGTGTTAAGGATCCCTTCAACATGGCAATTGTGATTGAAGGTTGCCATTATTTCTTGGTCACTAAGACCTTTTTCTCTGCTTCTAGCAAGTAGGAGTCTGGCCCAAAAATGATGAACTGACTCTCCTGGTAATTGTTTAATATCCCATAAGTCCGAAGACTTGGGCTTTGGTGTGATACTAGGATGATAGACTTGGGCGATTGGTGGGAAAAAAATCGAATCCACGCCACATTGTGTGTTCGGAATCGCAGACTCCAAATTGTGTGATAGATCAGGGACCGGTACCGGTCCGTTTTTGGAGCAAACTCCGGCATCCGGTTTGCAAATGAAGTCTCGGTGATCGAAGACCGGGGTATAAACCATTTTTAATTCCGGTTGTTGGGGGACGAGCCCTCAGCCGGACAATCGATGGTAGTGACTAGGTGGGTGACCGTGGGGACGTCTAATAAAAAATCTCCCTATCGTTGGGTTTAAACCCGAGCCGGTCATAGACTGGAACCTCGTCCTCTGACATACGCATGGTCTCAATCCGATCGAATAGCTCTTTTAGGAACGAGGTGATGGTAGGATGCATGTCGCTAAAGCGAGTGGAGTTGATATACGGCGTCGCGGTTCCGGAGCTGCACGAAAGCGGATCCGGGTCCCTTCTAGTCGTGCTGGATCTGGTCACATCGACCGGATTGGGCGTTTTAGACCGCCCAGGGGTGACGACTTCATCGGAAGCGGGGGGCCAATGTCTTCGGCGTCGAAGCATTGAGACTCACATGCTCCTTCTCGAGAGTCGAGGGTTCCATCAAGATAAGTTCTCCCCATGAATCAGCGACGAACTCTAAGGTTCCGAACTTGATTCTCTGATCAGGGGAAAAGTTTCCGATCTGGCCAAGGTGGCCGATCTGGTCGGCGTGCGACAAGATGTCGTCGCCTGTGAGAATCTGATCCGGGGCGAGAATCTCCTGGATACAGATCTCTTTGCTTGTGAGAGGGCGAGCCATCAATTCCTTTAGTGATCACAGCGGAACTCTCAATGAAAGCACCAATGTCGGTGTCAAAATCGGGGAATCTCGGGTAGGGGGTCCCGAGCTATGAGGCTAGAATCGATGGTAACAGGAGACGAAGGAGACGATGTTTACCCAGGTTTGGGCCCTCCTATGGAGGTAATACCCTACGTCCTTCTTCCTTTTATTGATGATATGTGGGTTACAGAGTTGATCTACCTCGACATCCAATAGCTAAACCCTAGGTGAGTTTTCCTCTGTCTACAACCTAAAATCCTCTGGCTTATATACACCGAGTGTGCCTAGGGTTTACACATGGTCGGTTACACGTCAAAGGAAAAACATGCTTATCTACTACCGACAACTTGGAGGACACGCAACGGCTCCTTGAAGCTTCCGGATCCACCAAATCTGGCCGGCGGGAAGGAAGCGACGGCGAGCGGAGGGCGCAACGCAAGCGACGTGCGGCGGGGCATCAGGCCAAGGCGGCTTGGTGCGGCGGCGAGCCCGCTGGCGGAGCAGTGTCCTCCGACGATCGGACGACGAGGGGCACAGGGGGGAGGAGCAATGGGAGGGACGGCAACATGGAGTCTGGGCCCCGATGGGCTTGGCGGGTGGGCGCGTGGGCCTGTCTCAGGTCCAAGCGTGTCGCGGGTGGTGGGAGGCGCGGATGGACGGCTGGAAGCAAGGTGGCACTCCACGTGGCGGCGGTTGGTTGGCCACGGCGGCGGCTCCCGGTGGCTCAGGTGGCGGACAAGCCTTCAGGATGGCGCCAAGTGGCGAGATGGAGGTGTCTGGGCGCAGAATTTGAGGCAGGAGGTGGCTAGAGGTTAGGGAAGGCCTAAGTTTGGTAGGTGGGGGTGTTTGTATAGGGAATGGCCTAGGGTTTGAGGGTTTTCATCCGTTTTTGGACCGTTTGATCCTGATTGGATGCTCCGAAACCGGAGGGGGCTTGATTGGGTTTGAGGCCCGTGACATGTTTTGAAATACCAAAAACGTCCGCTAATTAAACCGACAACAGTGCCGCTATGGTTGAACGTTCAGGTATCAAACAGACTCTTATTGCAGCGAAATTTGGCAGGCGGTCTACCTACCATATAGTGAGACCGCAAGCCAAGTTTTGACCCAATACGAGAACATTTCATACGCACTTTTAGAAACAATATTTTATAGATGTCATGGGTGCGTGCGTGTGTGGCTGGTCTCGAAACGGTCGACGACATGAACGGAGAGAACCGGCGACTACAAACGGATGCAAGTTTTAGAAAAATAACGACAACAAAGTGTGATGCTATGCACATGATGCGAATGATGCGATGATGAATGCTATAAAATACGAATCACATGACAACTATGGAATAAAAGGGGAATCTTCTGGAGCGTCGGTCTCGGGTTGTTACACGTGGGGTGTCTATGCTAGCAAGACCATTATCGCCACACCATAGCTAGGCTTTTATGCAGTAGTGTCACATCATATGGCTAACTCATTCATCGTCATATTGCTTTGCATGGTCATATATAGCTGACATAGTATTTGTGGCAAATCCACCGTTCATCATATTTTTACATGTCACACTAGATCATTGCACATCCTGGTACACTGCCAGAGGCATTCATCTTGAGTCATATTGTTTCATAGTTCTTCATATCAAGTTTTCATATTGAGTTGTAAGTAAATAAAAGTTTGATGATCATCATTATTAGAGCATTGTCCGAGTGAGGAAATAAAAATAGGGGGGAAATGAGTCCAACATATAAAAAAAGGAAAAAAAGGAAAAAAAACTAAAAATGGGAGAAAAAGTGAGAAGGGACTTTGCTTCTCTCCTTTACCACACTTTTGCCTCAAAGTGTCACCGCGGTTTTCATATAGAGAGTCTCATGTTTTGCATTTTCATATGCTAGTGGGAATCACTTTTTCATTATTATAGACTTGGCTTGTATATTCCGATGACGGGCTTCCTCAAATTCCCGAGGTCTTTGTTTACTATAAACAGTAGGGTAAAACCCCACTGTAATTTTTATTAAATAAATTAAGGAGGGAATAAGGTTTGTTAGGCTTGAGGTAAGCCTAAAAGCAATAAAAAGAACTAAAAAGGAAGAACAGAGTACAAAAGAAGAAGAACTAAAACTAAAGAAGAACTAAAGAAGCTAAAACCTATATACAACATTGAATCTAGCCAAGTATTAAACAGTTGTAGATGTTCTCTCTTCATTCTGAATTTGAGCAGTTTTAGTTCCTCTAAGAAGATGAATTTCCAGCCCTGAAAAGAGGGTGTAATGGTCTCAAAGATCTTATTATTCCTGGAGATCCAGATATCCCATGATCCCAGGAAGATAATATCCATAAAGAAAGGATAATTGAGCTTCTAGTTTGGATCTTGATATGCTTCTAAGACTGACAAGTTGTGGGTTCTTGAGGGGCAGATAAAGTTCCAACATTGTGTGGCAAAAGGGCATCCCCAAAGTAGATGATGAAGTGTTTCTTCCTGTTGACAATCTTTTACTACGCAGTTGTATTCTTCCAGCACAAAATTCTTCCTTCTTAAAAGATATCTTGTGTTCACTCTATCATGTAGCAGCATCCAGAAAAACATTTTGTGCTTGGGTTGGCAAGAGCTCTTCCAAAACCAAGTCAAATGAGGTGGTGTTTGTTTGTATCCTACTAGAACCTTGTATGCTTTGATGGAGGAGTAAAATTCATTTCCCCAAATGTAGGACCATGTGTCCACTGAATTCAAGTATTCAGACTGTTGCAAAGTGATACAAATATTTTCCATTTCCAAGAACTCCTCATATGCTTGAATAGACAGTGGGAGATGGAATAGGTCCTGGAGGTATTCAGTGTTTATCACTTGCTGGACATTTAGATTTGTGTTCTTGGCAAATGTGTATAGGTGGTGAAACTTATGTTTTAGAAAAAATTGGTGCCACATGTCATCCCGAAACAAGGCACTTTTTCCATCTCCTACGTTGCATGTGGCAATTGCTTTGAAATAATCAATGAGATCCAAGTTTGATCTCCACCAGAATGATCCCACCTTATTTTCTCCTGGTAGCTGTCCATTGCTACAGTAAGTCTCCCAGATTAAGTTGAACCATGGTATGTCTTGTATATTGAATAATTTATGCAGGTTTTTGATGAGTAGGATCTTGTTTTGTGTGGGAATATCCATTACTCCCAGGCCTCCTTGACTCTTAGGTCTACAACAGTGTGCCATGCCACTAGTGCTAGTCTGTGATCTTGCAATTCAGGGCTCCACCAAAGACAATGTCTCAATTATTTATTAATCTGCTTTTTGATGGTGATGGGTATGTCGAAGCAACACATGAACAATAGTGAAAGAGATGCAAGTATAGATTTGACTAGTAGCAATCTCCCTGCCTGGGTCATGAAAGTAGAGATATCAGCCAACCTTTTAGCAATTCTTTGAACTAGGGGCAAGCATTGTTCCACGGTTGGTTTATAAATACCCAAAGGTAAGCCTAGATAGGTGAAAGGGAATTGTCCTCCAGCACATTGTAAGCTATTAGTGAATATGTCTACTCTGTCTTCAGCAATGTTTACGGGTACCATGATTGATTTCCCATAATTGACTTTTAATCCAGTGGCTGAGGGAAAAGTGTTCAGTAGTGCTTCGAGAAAAATCAGATGTCTGCCATTTGCTTCCATGAGAACCAGGGTGTCATCTGCATATTGAACTATTGGAAAGTCAGGGCATGAATTGACTTGCAGTGGTGGAGTAATTAGATGCAGTCTCATGGCCCTATTGAGTATTGATTGGAGTAGGTGATAATCCACAAGTATAGGGGATCAGTTCTAGCCTCTTTTGATAAGTAAGAGTGTCGAACCCAACGAGGAGCTAAAGGTAGAACAAATATTCCCTCAAGTTCTATCGACCACCCATACAACTCTACGCACGCTTAACGTTCGCTATACCTAGAACAAGTATGAAACTAGAAGTACTTTCTAGGTGTGATAGGATAGGTTTGCAAGATAACAAAGAGCAAGGAAAAAAACTAGGGGCTGCTAAGATAAAGAAACAACTAAGTTAGTTTAACGAGTATGGAAAACTGGTGGTAGGAGTTGAGGAATTGTCCCTAGGCAATTGATAACTAGACCGGTAATCATTATTGCAATTTTATATGAGGGAGAGGCATAAGCTAACATACATTATCTACTTGGATCATATGCACTTATGATTGGAACTCTAGCAAGCATCCGCAACTAATAAATACCATTAAGGTAAAACCAAACCATAGCATTATAAGGTATCAAGTCCTCTTTATTCCCATACGCCAACAACCTACTTACTCGGGTCTGTGCTTCTGTCACTCACGCCACCCACCATAAGTGAATCATAAACATATTGCAAACCCTACAGCGGGGATCCCTCATGCTTGCACAACATGGAGAGCACCATAGGACAACACCAATAATAAAACATGCAAATCAAACCAATCATGATCATCAATCAACCCATAGGACAAACTAGATCTACTCAGACATCATAGGATGGCAACACATCATTGGATAATAATATGAAGCACAAAGCACCATGTTGGAGTAGAGGGTACAACGGTTTGCGGGAGAGTGGACCATTGTCGATAGATGGGGGAAGGTGATGAAGGTGTTGGTGAAGATGACGGAGTTGTTGGAGTCGATCGCTGTCACGATGATGGCCCCAGCGGTGTTCCGGTGCCATCGGGAGAGAGCAGAAGAGAGCCCCACTCCTTATTCTTCTTCCTTGACCTTCCCCCTACATGCGACAAGGGTTTTCCCTTTGGTCCATGTCCTCCATGGCAGAGGAGGGGCGAGAGCCCCTCCGAGATTGGATCTCTCTCTCTCTCTCTCTCTGTTTCCTTCTGTTTCTACGCTCCCAAATTCCGGCCTTTCACGGTTTCTTAAATATCCGAAGATCTGTAGCTCCGATCAGGCTGAAATTTTGAGGGGATCTTTATCCAAAATTAGCTTACTTGCGGCCGAAGGAGAGCGTCAACCAACCTAAGGGGTGGCCACAAGCCCTCAGGTTGTGGCCAGGGGTGTGGGCCGTGCCTAGTAGGCTTGTGGGCCCCTCGGGCACCGCCTTATGTTGATTCCACTTCCCAAAATTCACATATATTACAAAACAAATCTCCGTAAGTTTTATCGTGTTTGGACTTCGTTTGATATGGATTTTGTGCAAAACAAAAAACATGCAACAATCAGGAACTGGCACTAGGCACTGGATCAATATGTTAGTCCCAAAAATAGTATAAAAAGTTGCCAAAAGTATATGAAAGTTATAGAATATTTGCTAGAAACAATCAAAAATTATAGATACGACGGAGATGTATCAGCATCCCCAAGCTTAATTCCTGCTAGTCCTCGAATAGGTAAATGATAAAAAAAAGGATAATTTTTGATGTGGAATGCTACCTAGCATAATCTTGATCATATAATCTAATCATGGCATGAATATTAAGATACGAGTGATTCAAAGCAATAGTCTATATTGACATAAAAACAGTAATACTTTGAGCACACCAACAATGCAATCATGTCCTTTCAAAATAACATGGCCTTAGAAAGTTATCCCTACAAAATCATATGGTCTGACTATGCTCCATCTTCCCCACACAAAGTATCTAAATCATGCACAACCCTGATGACAAGTCGAGAAAATTGTTTCACACTTTTTATGTTCTCAAACCTTTTCAACTCTCACGCAATACATGAGCGTGAGCCATGGATATAGCACTATAGGTGGAATAGAATATGGTGGAGGTGACGAGGAAAAAGGAGAAGATAGTCTCACATCAACTAGGTGTATCAACAGGTTATGGAGATGCCCATCAATAGATATCAATGTGAGTGAGTAGGGATTGCCATGCAACAGGTGCACTAGAGCTACAAGTGTATAAAAGCTCAAAAAAACTAAGTGGTCGTGCAAATAATGAAAATTCCATTAACTATATGAAAGTGACAAAATAGGAGACTCTCTATCATGAAGATCATGGTGCTACTTTGAAGCACAAGTGTGGGAAAAAATAGTAGCATTGTCCCTTCTCTCATTCTCTCATTTTTTCTCTTTTTTCTCTTTTTTATATTTTTTTGTGGGCATCATTGGCCTCTTTTTTTATTTGGGCTTCACTGGCCTCTTTTAATTTTTGGTAAAGTCTGGAGACTCCTCCCAACTTGTGAGGGAATCATAGCTTCCATCATCCTTTTCTCACACGGGACAATGCTCTAATAATGAAAATCATCACACTTTTATTTACTTACAACTCGATACCTAGAAAAAAATATGACTCTATATGAATGCTTTCGGTAGGATACCAGGATGTGCAATGATCTAGCCTTGCAAATGACATCAAAACAGACAAGCCATGAAAACATCATGCAAGGTGTCTTACGATCATGCAAAGCAATATGAAAATAATGGTGCATGTCATACTAAATGGAATGGTGGAAGTTGCATGGCAATATATCTTGGAACGGCTATGGAAATGCCATAATAGGTAGGTATGGTGGCTGTTTTGAGGAAGGTGTATGGTGGCTGTTTTGAGGAAGGTGTATGGTGGCTGTTTTGAGGAAGGTGGGTTTGATGCACCGGCGAAAGTTGCGCGGTACTATAGAGGCTAGCAAAGGTGGAAGGGTTAGAGTGCGTATAATCCATGGACTCAACATTAGTCATAAAGAACTGACATTCTTATTGCAAAAGTCTATTAGTTATCAAACAAAGCCTTAGACGCATGCTCCTAGGGGAGAGGTTGGTAGGAGTTAACCATCGCGCGCTCCCGACCCTCACACAAAGGTTGACAATCATTAGACAAATCATGCTCTGACTTCGTTACATAACGGTTCACCATACGTGCATGCTACGGGAATCACAGACTTTAACACAAGTATTTCTCCAATTCAAAACTACTCACTAGCATGACTCTCATATTACCATCTTCATATCGCAAAACTATTGCAAGGAATCAAACATATTATATTCAGTGATCTGCAAGTTTTATGTAGGATTTTATGACTAACCATGTGAATGACCAACTCCTGTTAACTCTCTAAATAGGTATAAGTGAAGCATGAGAGTTTAATTATTTCTACAAAAGGTATGACCATGCTCTAAAAAATATAAGTGAAGCAAAAGAGCATTCTACAAATGGCGGTTTTCTACGTGTAGAGAAACATGCAATCCAAACTTCAAATGATATAAGTGAAGCACATGAAGCATTCTACAAAGCCATACTCAAAATATATAAGTGAGGTGAAAAGAGCCTTCTATAAATCAACCAAGGACTTTCTCATACCAGCATGGTGCATTATTAAAATAAAAATAAAAAGCAGAAGACGCTCCAAGATTTATGCATATCATGTGACGAATAAAAATATAGCTCCAAGTAAAATTACCGATGGTTGTTAGAAGAAAGAGGGGATGCCTTCCGGGGCATCCCTAAGCTTAGTTTCTTAGGGGTCCTTGAATATTACCTTAGGGTGCCTCGGGCATCCCCAAGCATAGTCTCTTTCCACTCCTTATTCCTTCATCCATCGTGAACTCACCCAAAACTTGAAAACTTCAATCACACAAAACTTAACAAAACCCTCGTGAGATCCGTTAGTATAATAAAGCAATCACCACTTTATGTATTGTTGCCAACCAATTCATATTTTATTATTGCATTGTAGCTACTGTATTATAATTTTTCCATGGCTTATACCATCGATACAATCGATAGTTTCATCAAAACGAGCAAAACAATGCATCAAAAACAGAATCTGTCTTAAACAGGATAGTCTGTAGCAATCTGAACATTCATCATACTTCTGTAACTCTAAAATTCTGAAAAATTAGGACAAAATAAACAATTTGCATATAAGTATTGTGTAAAAATCCAGAAACTTTTGACATTCCAGTAAAAAATGTAAATTCACGCACTACAGCCAAAGTTTCTGTTTTTGCACTGCATACACCAAACAGCAATCTAATCATCCTAAAGGTAAATCTTGGCACAATATTTTGATAATACAATGGATTTATACAAGGGGATAATTATTTTCGTTGAGAAGTTTCTGTAATCAAGATTTGCAAAGTTTCCATGGGCATGAACAAAGTTCAAGGATAGCTCCCACTTTCACAATGCTGGTCTCTCTCACTTTCACTTTTCTTTTTGAAAAAAAATAAGTTCCCCTCTATATTTTTTTGTGTTTAAACTTTATGAAATAACACAACAGAATAAAAATGACTCTCTAAAACTTCCGGGTTGTCTCCCTGGCAGCGCTTTCTTTAAATCCATTAACCTAGGCATAATGTGCGCAAGTAATTGATCCACCCGGGTCCCAAGGTATATCAAAGCCAATATTAATTAACAATGATTTGTAGTTTAGTAGTGAGCACAATGTAACATATATCATGCAAGAACAAAGTCTAACTCTCTTCATATGCATCGGCATGTCATAAAAGAACAATTCATGCACACAAAGTAAGGGCCAATACATAGCATAAGCAGTTTCTTGCAATTTTATCAAGTTGGAAACATAGAGAGGTGGAGATGTAGTTCCTCTCTCATAATAATTGCAAGTAGGAGCAGCAAGCACATGCATATTATATCTATAAAAATCATCATGTTTAATAGTAAAAGTCAACCCATCTATATAATCCTTAATAAGTGCAAACTTCTCCGATATAGTGTAGTTGGGTGATTTCAAAAAGATAATAGGACTATCATGCGTGGGTGCAATAGCAACAATTTCATTCTTAACATAAGGAACTATAGCAAGTTCATCTCCATAAGCATATTTCATATTGGCATCGTGGCCACAAGCATAGAAAGCATCAAGTTCATCAAAAAGGGATATTTCAAACGAATCTGAGGGATCATAGCAATTATCATAGCATTCATCCTTCGGTAAGCATGAAGGGAAATTAAAAAATGTATGAGTTGAGGAGTTACTCTCATTAGAAGGTGGGTACGGATAGCTAATCTGTTCTTCCTCCTTTTGTTCTTCGCTCTCCTCCTCATCCTTTCCATCTAATGAGCTCACAGTTTCAGCAATTTCTTCTTCCATAGATTACTGCAAAATATTAGTCTTTTCCAAAGCAGCGGTCATTCTTTCAATAAACTCTTTGACATAAGAATTAGAAGCATAGTTTTCATAGCAATATTTAAGTATGGCAAATTTTTCAGATTCATAAAGAGTAACATCATACTTTTCAATGAAAGAAGCAATTTCATAGGCACCCTTAAAAGCAACAAATTCTTCAATTTGTTCAACATCATTATAGCAATATGCCTCCTTGGCATAAGAGGATAATATTTCGTTATCATTAAACACACATTGGTAGGGAAGGTGTTTTTTAGCTTCTTTAGAACAACAAGTAAAATCATAAATTTCACATAGATTCCAAGCATACCAACACAAAGTATTAATTTGATGCCACAAGAATTTCCCTTTTTGAGATATGCGGTGTCGCACATAATGAGCATGCTCATTTAATGATTTCCCTCCACTAAGCTAGTTCGGTTTTCAGCACGAGCACAAGTGGATCGAAGATGACCCAAGTAAGATTCTTCGGTGGTACGGAACACTAGTGGTTCCTCAACTTTTGGAGCAGCAAGTACAACAACTTTTTTGGTATTTTTCGTTTCCTACCCATATATAAATATAGAAAACAAGTTAAAACAGAAAATAAAAATTACTTAGTGATAAAGCAAACAAGCACACACGAGAATATTCACCCCATGCTATTGCTCCCAGGTAACGGCACCAAAAAAAGTTCTTGATAACCCACAAGTATAGGGGATCAGTTGTAGCCTCTTTCGATAAGTAAGAGTGTCGAACCCAACGAGGAGCTAAAGGTAGAAAAAAATATCCCCTCAAGTTCTATCGACCATCGATACAACTCTACGCACGCTTAATGTTCGCTTTACCTAGAACAAGTATGAAACTAGAAGTACTTTGTAGGTGTGATAGGATAGGTTTGCAAGATAATAAAGAGCACGGAAATAAAAACTAGGGGCTGCTAAGATAAAGAAATAGCTAAGTTAGTTTAACGAGTGTGGAAAAGTGGTGGTAGGAGTTGAGGAATTGTCCCTAGGCAATTGATAACTAGACCGGTAATCATTATTGCAATTTTATATGACGGAGACGCATAAGCTAACATACTTTCTCTACTTGGATCATATGCACTTATGATTGGAAGTCTAGCAAGCATCCGCAACTACTAAAGATCATTAAGGTAAAACCCAACCATAGCATTATAAGGTATCAAGTCCTCTTTATTCCCATACGCAAACAACCTGCTTACTCGGGTCTGTGCTTCTGTCACTCACGCCACCCACCATAAGAGAATCATAAATATATTGGAAACCCTACACTGGGGATCCCTCATGCTTGCGGGACAAGAAGAGCACCATAGGACAGCACCAATAATAAAACATGCAACTCAAACCAATCATGATCATCAATCAACCCATAGGACAAAATAGATCTACTCACACATCATAGGATGGCAGCACATCATTGGATAATAATATGACGCATAAAGCACCATGTTCAAGTAGAGGGTACAACGGGAGTGGACCACTGTAGATAGATGGGGATGGTGATGGAGGTGTTGGTGAAGATGACGGAGTTGTTGGAGTAGATCGTCGTCACGATGATGGACCTGGCGACGTTCCAATGCCACCAGGAGAGAGGGGGAGAGAGCCCCCTCCTTCTTATTATTCTTTGACCTTCCCCTACATGGGAGAAGGTTTTACTCTATAGTCCATGGCCTCCATGGCGGCGGAGGGGAGAGATCCCCTCCGAGATTGGATCTCTCTCTCTCTTTGTTTCCTTGTGTTTATGCACTCCCAGATTCTGGCCTTTCACTGTTTCTTAAATATCTAGGGATTTGTAACTCCGATTGGGCAGAAATTTTCAGGGGATCTTTATCCAAAAATTAGCTTTCTTGCGGCCAAAGGAGAGATTCAACCGACCTAAGGGGTGGCCACAAGCCCTCAGGGCACGGCCAGGGGTGTGGGTCGCACCTAGCAGACTTGTGGGCCCCTCGAGCACCGCCTTCTGTTGATTCCACTTCCCAAAATTCACATATATTCCAAAAAAATCTCCGTCAGTTTTTTACTGCGTTTGGACTTTGTTTGATATGGATTTTCTGCGAAACAAAAAATATGCAACAAACAGGAACTGCCACTGGGCACTGGATCAATATGTTAGTCCCAAAAAATAGTATAAAAAGTTGCCAAAAGTATATGAAAGTTGTAGAATATTGGCATGAAACAATCAAAAATTATAGATACGACGGAGACGTATTAGTAGGTCAGTAGCCAAGACAAAGATGAAAGGAGACAATGGATCACTCTGTCTAACTCATCTTCTACAATAGAATTTTTTTCCCAGGAATACCATTTGGCATTACTGAAGATGATGCAGATGTAAAGAGTAATTGCATCCATGAAATCCACTTTTCCCCAAATCCCTTTGCTCTTACTATATCAATGATGGCCGGATGCTCAATAGTGTCAAAATATTTTTCAAAATCAAGTTTAATCACTAGAATCTCTTTTTTTGATTTGTGGCATTGGTGGATGTATTCATAAGCCCAACCAAGGTAGTCCTGAATTACTCTGCGTTTGAGAAAACCATATTGATTGATATGTACCAGTTGAAGAATAATTTTTTACATTTTATTGGCCATCAGTTTGGTTATAATCTTAAGAACTCCATTCAGCAGAGATATCGGCCTACAATCATTAGGTGAAACTGGCACTTCTTTTCTGGTGAAATCGGCCTACTAGTTCATTCAAAGACCATGTATTCCTCTATCAGATCCCATGGGAAAATGCAGGCATTTAAATCTTCAATATGCTTTTTGAGACATGACAAAATTTTGGCCCATAACTTCAGAGCTCTTCTCAGGTTTTTAAATTTAGCATTGATTTTCTTAGCTGAATCAGTGTGTCCCACAGGAATAGCCCAAGTTGCTTGAACAATATCTTTGAATGAACTGTGCTTGAGCCAGTAATTTTCAAACCTGAAAACCTTAGACTTAGGAGTGGTTGTTACAATTTTAATCACACATGGGAGATGATCAAAAATGGGTTTAGCCAGTGGTAAAACAGTAGTGTTAGGGTAAGAAGTCATCCAAGCTGCAGAGGTGAAGAACCAATCCAGTTTCTCTAAAAGAGGTCTTTCCTACATGTTACTCGAGCTAAATCGTCTACCTTTTAAAGATAATTCCACTAGACCTAAGTTGCTAATAGCTTCATTAAATAGCAGCATTTGATTGACATCTCCACCAGGTCTATTTCTGTCTCTAGGTGCCTTGATGAAGTTAAAATCCCCCACGATAATCCAGTCCACATCAATGGACGTTTGAATGTCAATAAACCAGTTTATGAATTCAATTTTGTCTTCCAGGTGGTAGGGCCCATAGATTTTTGTAAGAATCCAGGTTTTAGATGTGGTGGTGCATGTGAACTGGACTGAGATGGAGAATTTGTTTTGAAAAATGAGTTCACCCGAAAACAAAGCTCCATTCCAAACAGTCAAGATACCTCTAGAGGCCCCAATAGAAGGCAGGTATTCAAATTTGTTAAATCTTTGTGGACAGAATTGATTGATGTAACCCAGATCAAATTTTTCTCTTTTTGTTTCCTAAATCCATACAATTCCATCAACACTTTATTCAACTTTTTGTCTAATAGCCAACCATTTTAATGGTGCATTTAAACCTTTGACATTCCAATTCAAGATGTTCCATTATCTATTGTTATTCATTATAAACTAGATTTAGCTTCATTTGGGATACCAAGTACCATCCCTTGGTATGTTTCCTGAAATATGAGCTAGATCTTTCCTTTTTCAGACTCATATAGCAAATGTACAATTTACCACAACCCATAAAGCAAATACAACTCATTGACAACATGATTAGGCTATAAAGAGGTTTTTCATACATCATTAGGAATTCATAATTATCCTTACTGAAATACCAAAGGCAAGTCTCTTTAATAAGTAGCAGAAGGTCAACTAACAAAAGGTGTCACATTGATCCAAAAACCAAATTTTTACATAAACTGACATCCTTAAAACTGGCATACACATAGATGTGGTGACCCAGTATAAGTATATGAAGAATCTCCCTCCTGTGTTGAGTGTTATGTTGCAACATCATCATTACACAAACTTTGGTTGTTTGATACTCCCATGGCTCTGTCCACCTTGGCCACATCCTCTTGTCCTTTCTGCTTGAGTCTTTTAGACAGCTTTTCCTGAAGTTCTTCCTTAGACACCTTGCAAAAAGTTTTTGTAAGATTTTTGACCACTCTATTATGAGTAATTGGTGGAACAACATTGCATGGTAAGAAAGATTTTGTATCACAAGATTTTGTCTTATATCCATTATTATCTTTTTTAATTTTGTCACTCCTTCTTACCTCAATCTCCACCGTTGGTTCTTTATCTCTTCTTTTCTTTGAGATAGCCTGTCCCAAGGGCAGGAGAATCACTTTGTTGGGGGACACTTGCTTTAGAGGACTACCAGCCCCACTAGAAGAGGGAGCAGCTGGACTGATACGCTCATTCTCCTTACCCATACCAAGCATTATTTCTTTGCAGTTATGAGCTTGTGTAGTGGAGCATCCATCAGGGATATGAAACATGATATTTTCTTCAGAAGAGCAATTTTCAGTTAGCACATTCCATAGTTCAGATTTCAATAAGTGCATGGTCCATCCAAATTTGCCAGGAGTTAAGAGCAGATGGATTATGAAGTTGAACCAACTTATTGGTATCTCAATCTTGACGGAATTTGAGTCTCCTTGAGTGACTGGAGCAAAGTGCTTTATCCAGAGATCCAAACCCTCTTCAGAAATTAAGTGTGAGCCATCAATTATATCCAATGCATGAGACTCAGCAATGTTTTACAAATCAAATGTATGCCAAGGATTGGGGAAGGATTGTGTAACATCAATACCTCTCTTGGGAATATCTGAAGATGTGACAGGTTGTGGGTTTGGGCTTGGAGGAACCTCCTCATTTCCATTGTTGACTGTCTTTTCAGCAACACTGTGTGTATTATCGTTCATTACTTGTTCCCCAGCTATTGGTGCTCCTATGTGAATATCTCTTGTGACACTCTTAGTGGGGATAACATTGTCACTGTCAGCAACTTCCTCTAAGGGGTTTGCCTGTGCTGTTGAACAACCAGCTTTGTCACAAACATCATTGGGTATTTCAGACATATCCATATTATGTTGCCTATTATGCTGCTCTGAGGAGTTAGTTACTCCAATCTCAGGTGGTTGTCCAATCCCACTCTTCTCTTCTGGGTCCTCCAAATTGTCAGCTTCTGGATGCTGATCATCTTCCTCGCCATCTGCTTGGTAAGCCAGGGCAACATTTTAAAGCCCTAGTCCCATGATTGGGGCAAGAATTCCTTGATTAACTTCTTCACTAGCAGTGTGAGCAATGGAGTGAATGCCATCGGACAAAGAAATGACGGTGGTGATACTACTGTTGGGAGCTCCAACATGCTATAACATAGGAATTTCTGCTTGCTGTTGAGCAGGCATAGGGGGGTCTTGCTAAGGAAATGCCCGGTGTTCTTGATCATCTTGATCACCCCACTCATCCCACTCGTCATTTGGAGGATGCACATTGTTCAAAGGCAGATGCTGGAATCCTGGAAAATCATTTGCATGCTGAGGCACAGGGTGGGGATCCACTCCAGGAGATGGAATGGGGACCTCATCAGCAGGACCACCTCCCAGCATTTCTTTCGGTAAAACTTCAACATAGGAAGTCCAATATTCCTCTTCAAAGCTTTCTCCATCAGACTACCTAATACTTTTGGGAATGTTAGCAAGATCTGTGACTCTTGCCTTGACCAGAATCTTTCCTCTCAAAGCATCTTCCTTCTCTCAGCTAATTATCCTGCCCCACTTTGCAATTGCTACAGCTATGTCCTCTGTATTGCAGTAATCAAATAGGACACCTATGAATAGTAACAAGAAAGTTCTATTGAAATGAACTCTGTGCCAGTTTCGACCATCGCTGTGATTGGTGAAAGCAATGAAAACATCTCCAAAGGGATGTGGACTCTACTGAATCAATCTATCTCTATCTCTGACATGTCTGAACTAGACATAAGCCTCGCCAAATGGGCATGGTTGGATTTCACAAAACTCCACTGCAGCTACTCCTTGCAAAACTCCTCAAGGACCTCTCAAACATTTGCAAAAAATACCTCGTTGGGGTGTGGGAAGATGGAGGCAATCGCCCAATCTTCATGGCGACCAGGGCGATGAGGCAGAATGGCTCTGGAAACCCCGGTCCTCCCCTCAACCTCTTGTATCTGCAAGCCATGGGGGATGAAGCGGGTGGGGTCTATGGGAATATTGGCCATCTGCGAAGCTTGACTCAAATGGCGCACCACCTCCCTAGACGGTGATGACGAGGAGGATGGCGAACTCGTTGGTGAGGAAGCAGAGTTGGAAGGAGGAGGAGAATGCTAGGAGACATGCAAAGGTTTCAGTTGGTAATTTTGAAAAAACTCTCTGACCAACTCCTTAAATATCGGTGCCTGCCTTAACGGCGGAGATGGGGCAGCACAGCGAAACCAAGAGTCTACAACACCCTCGGCCCAAGCATGCTTTGGTGGGCTGGAAAAGGAATCAAAGCGAATAAACGGCCAGAGCCCAGGGAGATTTGGAGTCGGGCAATTTCACGCGTAATGACCTGGGACGCCACATGCAAAGCAAATCACGTACCCGCTCTCCTGAGTACGTTGTGAGGTGAAAGGATCTGTTTGCAGGCAGAAATAATCAGAATTAAGATCAGAGTAACTGACAATAGCCCCTTGATTAGTGTCTCCTTGAATAGGGTCTGATAATCTCTCAAACACCGACCTACTAGCTCGAGCCATCATGGTGGAACTCCGATGTTCACCGGAGCAAGGAGCAACCGCTTTTCCATGTCTACCAATCAAGTCAACTCTTTGTCAAGTTTATCATAATAAGCAACTTCTTCTCGACGCCAATTAGGGCCTCCAAAATTCCAGAGACTAAACACTACCTCAAACTCTTTCTCAACTATTATGCCCGCATTGTATATGTCAAAACCCACTAACTTGGAAGCAACAGAGAACTTGAAAGACCTATCCTTCAGAAGGCGCACCCGAAAACCTTGGGCATAACCACCAAACATAGCATGAAGATAAACACTCATCGTGTGTGCATCAAGCTTGAATGATGATCTACACAATGATACCACTAGAGTGAATTCACGTTGCTGAAGCCCGGGGAGAAAACCACCGGCTGTCCAAACTTCGATCTCATCTCCGCTTGAAACTTCTTGCCACGATCAAAGTTGAGGTCAAAAGGTGCCATCTTGGCAATGAGAGGTGGCTCCTAGAGCCAGAGTGGCTACCAACATGGGATGTGGTGGCCGCTAGGGCCGGAGTGGCCACCGGTGCAAAATCGCCTAGGAGTCACCTAGGAGTCGCCTAGGAGGAAATAATAGTAACAAATATGACTTACCGCTCGAGGTCTTCATGAGCATGCAAGTTGGATGCACACCCTGCTTAGCTTCAGTTGAGCTTTCATACACTTATAGCTCTAGTGCATCCTTTGCATGGCAATCCCTACTCCTTGCATTGACATCTATCGATGGGTATCTTCATAGCCCTTAGGTATGCCTATTTGAGGTGAGATTATCTTCTCCACTTTTTACCCCTTTGATATCTACTACCATATTTTATTCCACCCGTATGATATGTCCATTTTTCATGCTCATGTATTGCGTGAAGAAGAAAAAGTTGATGCTTAATGAAAAAGCACGATCCAATTACATGACTTGGACACCCTGGTGCTTAACATTTTAATTAATGTGGTGAAGATGGAGCAATGCCTTGCTAATATAATAGGATGATGGGGGTAATCATCTTTGAGGATCGTATACTTTGAAAGATTGATAATCTTGTTGCTTGTGCTTATAAGTAATATTATGTTAATGTTTATTAATTCATCATTTCTCAATGAGCATACATGTGAAATATTACATATTGGGTAGCATGGCACATCAAAAAAATTGGTTTTTATCATTTACCTACTCGAGGATGAGTAGGAATTAAGCTTGGGGATGCTTGATACATCTCCAATGTATCTATAATTTTTGATTGTTCCATGCTATTATATTGTCATCTAGGATACTTTTGAATAATAATTTACCAATTTATATTACTTTTGAGCACTAACCTATTGACCTAGTGTCCAGTGCCAGTTGTTGTTTTCTGTTTTTTTTTACTTTTTAGGTTTACAGTACCAAACGAAGTCCAATTGCCCCGAAACTTTTTAATGATTTTATCTAGACCAGTAGAAGACCTGGAAGCTTCAGGAGAAGACCAGAGGACGCACGAGGGATCCACAAGCCAACAGGGCATGCCCAGGGGGGTGGTAGCGCCCTGATGGCTTGTGCCTCCCTAGCGCCTCTCCTGACCCCATTCTCTAGCCTATAAATTCCCACATATTCCAAAAACCCTAAGGGACATCACGAAATACTTTTTCCGCCACCACAAGTCTCTATTCTGCAGCCGCAAGTCTCTATTCCGCTGAGATCCTATCTGGAGCTCCGTTCCGGCACCCTGTCAAAGTGGGGATCGATCGTGGAGGGCCTCTTTGTAACGCCCAAGATGGGATCCTATGCTTATTTTAGGCTCGAGGGCCTCGAAAGGGATATAAGCGCATCTCATAGTTTTAAGTTGGTATCAGAGCCTGTACCGACCTAGGAGCCCCATTGATTGATCAAACTTGGCCGAGTTGAGTCTAGTGAAAAACTATTTTGAGTCTAGTTATATATCGGAGAGTAGGATTATTTTTACTCCTCTTTCTTTGCTCTGGCGAGGAATCTGACGTAGAAATTTTAATTCTACCCCTCTTCTCACTCATTTTTTTAGGATCATGTGGGTATTTTGGAACCTCTATGATGTCGTTGTGATCGGGATTCTTTTCTTGGTGCCTCCTGTTCTGAGGAGTAGAGCTCCAGGGGATTATTGTCACACTCGGTATCATTTAGTTTCCTTAATATCTCAGGACGAAGATGTTTGAAATTGCTTCAATACTCTTTGTGGCGAGAGGAGTTTGGTGTCACCCAAAACTGGGGAGAGCATCCAAATGTACTGCCATATTTAGTATCATTGTGATTACAAGATTCCTAGGTAGATGAGTTTCTGAGGTTTCTCTGGTTATGTGTTGAGGATGTGATACACTGGATAGGTAGTATTATTGCTAGGAGTTGAGTAATTTATTCAGTAATTACTCCGTGTATCCATTGGACCAGATTGCATAACCAGAAATTTTTGGGAGTTCTTACGTTGGAATTCAAGTAGTTACCTAGGAATATCCTTCCAACAAATGCATAAGGGATTATGTATTTGTTACCGGCTTAATTCGAAAGCCTCATCCTTTGTTTTGATGGAGTATGGTAATTGGAGTTGCTTCAATGTCAAGTGGTGATTTCATATCTTTCCTAAGTTGTGTTCTCATAATTTACGGGAGTGCTAATCCTTTTTGCTCAATCAAATTGTCATGTCAAATCTTATTACTAACCCGTTTGCTTCTCTTCAAGATGATTCAACCCTTCCAATTTTTTAAAGTTCAATCCTCAGATTTCTTCTGGAGTTCGTTTCATCCATCCAAAGTTGTCTTTCTTTTCCCCCACCCTCCCGCCCTTTTTCTTCAATGATTAAATTGTCATCCAAGTGCCTTTCTTTTCATTGACGCTTCCTCTATCTTTTCTTCCATTTGATATCCGGTGATTCATTGTGAAGGTGCTCATGTGTTAAATTCATCATTCTTCATTCTTGTTTTCTTCTCCGGTGGATTCGGTTAAACCTCTCAGTGTTCTTCATATCCTTGTCATTCGCTAAGTGCTTTCCCATATTGGAAATTCTTAGTCAAGCCTCTCTTGTTCATTCGCCTCTCTTAATTCTATCTAGAGTGCTGAAGATATCTCAGAAGGCTTGTGTTTTCATTCAAAATCCTTTCAAATTATTTCGAGGTTCTCACCTCATGAAGTTTTCATTTGTACCAGTGCAATATCTTTCTAAGCGATCATTTCAATGGTGTTTCCTTCAGTGGACCTATAACCCAGAGGTTTTCCCTAGGATCCTACTTGGCTCTTCTCATCTTTTACGGAGATCTCAAGTTGTTTTCAAATGTGACGTAAGAATGAATTCCATCGATCATATTCCTTCTCCAAGATCGCTTTGTATTATTTATTTATCACTGGCTAAACTGTTAGTTCTTCACTATTCCGGAGTATCTCAGTAATTCATGATGGTGTTTCTCGCCATCGTTCTCATCTTGGAAGACCAAAGAAGAGTTTCTCTTAAATCTTTTCTCATTCTCTTGAAGATTCATGGTTCAAACTTCATGCTATCCAAATAAATTGTTTTGATCATGAGTAATTCCTCCCATATCCATCTGGAGCATTTCAGAATTGTGTTCTTTTCTCGATCCTCCGAAGGCCATCATTTCAGAAGATTTCTTCGTCCTCGGCTTTCAACTTTCATTCTCAAATTCTTCTCAATTGTTGTCTCTTTGTTCGTCTCTTACTTATTCTAGTGCCTTGTTGAAGTTTTCTATTAGGCAGATCAGATCTTGATCGCTTCGTTCTCATGTATCCCCATTCATTTGTGCAATATCTCTCTTCAGTCATTCTCAATAAGAATAAGTGGTATGCTAAATCTGTTGCTTGTCATCAATTTAACTTGATGAAGGATTAGCATAACATAATTCTTATTCTTGGTTCATCAAGGTGATTTCAACCCTTCTTTCAGAGGTTGTTCATGATATCAAATTCCTTATCCCAAGTGCTCATTGTTTCTTTTCTGGAATTCCAAACTTTTCTCAAGTATCTCTGAGTGAAGATCCATCTAACTCATAGCAAGGCCCCAATATTGTTCTTTTTGCAACCAATTATTTTCATTCCGGAGTTCGTCTCTATGGTTCTTCATGTTGGTTCATCAAGTATTTAATCATTCTTAAAGTATTCTTCAAGATTCTTGTGGTAGTTCCTCAAGTAGTCTTTATCTTGCATTTCAAAATGCAACTCCTTTTGCATTATCTTTTGAAATGGTGTTATAGCATTCTTGATTCATGAGGAATCTCGAAGAGAAGTTATCAAGAATAATATATCTAAACCCATCATGTCTTCCATGGAGTTAACTTGGATTGGATTTCACCGAAAGCATTTCCTAGGGATTCTTGCTATCATGGTGCCTATCAATGATCCAACTTCTCAACGTATACTCTTGGTGAAAGAAGTTTTCCCATTCTTGTTGCTCCCAAGCAATCTTGTTTCGTTAGTGGCCGGTTGTCACCTTAGAATTTTGAGATGTGTTCCATAATCCCAAAACAAGCTTATTCTTTCGTTGTTGATGTTCCAACAACTCCGTTCAATCATTCTTTCTAAAGATGCTTTTCTAATTCAATTGTGGTAGAAATTGTCATTTTTCTTCCCTGTTCTCTTCTCTCCAAAGATCTAGCTTCTATTCTTTTGTTCCACATGCATTGTGATATTGCTCTCTTCAAACATCATCTCCTTTTATCAACATCATGTTCTTCCCTTGCTTGTCCATTTAACCGGAGTGTTGTGTCCTGTTTCGAGCTCTTTCCATCTATCAAGTTTTGCCTCTCTTTTCTAGCGAAGTGCTGCCCAAATTCCTTTTGAATTCTTGCTCGTTCCTCGTGTCATTCTTCATCTCTTTGCAACCTCAAAAATTCATTGGTCTCACTCGTTTGTCAAAGAAACAACTAAGTTTTACCTCTTCCTTTTTCTCTTCCTCTTCTCATTCTAAGAACTCGGGTCGAGATCTCTTGTTAGTGGAGGAGAGTTGTAACAACCCGAGGCCCGACGCTCCAGATGCCTACCAGTTATTTCGAGATTCTTCATGTGATTCTTTTGTTTCCCGCATTCATCACCGCATCATTCGCATCATCCGCATTGCATTGGCACTCTGTTGTCATCATTTTTTCAAAACTTGTATGTGTCATAGTCGCAGGTTCTCTCGGTACGTGTAGTCGACCATTTTGAGATC
This sequence comes from Hordeum marinum, assembly GCA_022496015.1. Lineage (NCBI taxonomy): Eukaryota > Viridiplantae > Streptophyta > Magnoliopsida > Poales > Poaceae > Hordeum > Hordeum marinum. The sequence continues at coordinate 166,962,946 of CM039675.1, forward strand.
AACCACACTCGCACGCGCCCGCGGCATTGGTAAAATATTATTTTTAATTGCGTGAAAAATATTCTCAGATTGGGTCAAAAGTTGGCGCAGTGTTGTTTTAGGGTAGGTAGGCCGCCTGCCAAATTTTGTCGCATTCAGAGGTCGTTTGATATCCAAACTGTTAAACCTATAGTGGCACTATAGCCGGCCAAATCTTCGGATGATTTTATTTTATAAAACTCTGTTGCTGGGCTGTCCGTATTTTCCCTCCCTACTATGCCTAGCCCCTCTACACAGTGCACAGTCCTCTCGCGTGCACCCGATAACTTCCTCGAACCCGAAACATACGGTCTTGACCGTTGGGTCTGGATCGACCCTGTGGTATCCCAAACCATCATCGCTTTTTTCAATTGGACACCCCTAACCTATTTATTCTCAACCGTCCAATCTAATTGGATGGTACAAACCCCATCTATTTCGCTATAGACAAATTTTATCTACCACCGGTGGTAGTTACGACCACTTGCATTTTGTATGTTGTATGTAGTATCTATCAAATCGAAGAATATGTACGCGTAGTATGTAGTATATAAGTATGTTTAGGTAGTATATATACTACTCCCTCTGTTCCTTTATGTAAGGTGTATTATTCTCGGCACGGTGATCAAGGCACATAATTATAGACATGTTAAGACTAAATTACCCTTGGCAAATTTATTGGTTAGTGGAAAGTGTAGCAATTTGTCCACGAAAGTATAAGATACATGCAATTGACAAAGAGATAGTTTCCTTCTTTTACTATAAGGAAAGATACAGACAATCAGAAAAGAAATAATTTCCTTTAATTAGGAGGGCTAACAACGGAATTAAGGAGAATTAGAAGAAATGCACCTTACATTCTGAAATTTTATCAAAAAATATATACACCTTATATAGTGGAATGGAGGGAGTATTTTTTGGTAGTATGTATCGTATTTTGAGTATGCTCATTTTTACGTACAAATCATGTACGTATTTCACAAAAATAATAAAAACTATGGGCCAACTTGAATTTTTTTCATGTAATTCATTTTGAAGCATCCTATATATTATATGAACATACTTATAATAATAAAGTACTATATATACTACCACATGGTAGTATACGAGACATTTGGGGTAACTACCTCTAGGTGATAGGATGTATTTTTCCTATATATATATATACACGTCCATAACGATCGAGGTAGTGTATATATATAACCAATCTTAAGGGGGTATATATATGTTGAGTTATCTCAGCTAGGTGCATGCCACATCATAGATAGTGTACCCTTGTGTATTAATTGTTGAAACACCGGACCACACCATTTTCACATATACATTTGTCCATATGCAGGGGTGGTGGACCCGCTCAACTGATCTTCGACAACGCGCCAACTCGTGGGACCGCGTGATCTATATATCCCTCTTGTCCAACAACAATATGTGATGGTTTGGTCATATTAAGGTATAAATTCTCTTGGTTGTCTTACAAAAAATCAGACATTGATAAATGTGTGACAAACTTTGAACCAGGTCATGTGTTCATAGGATCCCATATATACTCCGACACATACTGTAGGGGGCAAGACCCTATATATGTTTGTCATGAAACCCTTTTCTGACACATTGGACACTTTTAGGCATGCACATATGCAGCATGTGCCACACATTAAAGTTGCGCACTACGAATTTAAACATGACAACACCATGTTCGTACATATATATACTTCATCTGAACCTAATTACAAGTCTTTTTTAGAGATTTCACTATGAACTACATATATATTTAGGAACGGAGGGAGTACATATTTGGGACACTAGCGAGCGTGGTTGTGCTTTGACCCTCTTGCATTTTTTCTCATTTATCCCAAAGATGCTAGTATTATGTAAAATAGCAAATGAACTGACGAAACAACCATATGCGATTGTACCCTGAGCAGACACGAGTGTGTTACTCTAACCATCTGTGATGCCCGTACATAGCAAAATCAGCCAGCCCTAGTGGTGCCAACTGCAAGCGTTAGCCAGTGCAAAGGGGTAATGTGCAATGTACAAACCCAAACCCGACAGCGACCTATAAAAGATCTCTCCAGCGGTGTATAATAGCTAAGTTTTCAGCCGATAGCTTGCCGCCACCACCACCACACACACCACATGGAACTATTCCTCAACCATGGGGGTGTGCATGGCACTGTCTTGATAGTGTTGGACGACAACGTGATAGAGGATTCCGACATGTTGGCCGCCATAGCGGGCAACGGCAAAAAACCAGCTGTCACGGCCGACGATGAGGGGATATAGGATTCCAATGCGCTGTCCTCCATATCGGTCAACGTTCGACCGTCATCAATCGCGGCTGCCGCCACCGACGACCCAGGTTTCAGCATTGGATGTAGATGGACATCGCTCTGTGCTTCCGGGAATCGGGCCTCAATGCATTCCTGCGTGACCAGGACGAGCGTCGTGCTACTGTCAGTGTGGAACAATCTATTGCATTTGTGAATGCAATCCGCAACGCGGCGAGGAATCTGAAGCGGCAAAAACGGCGGGAGAGTGCAAATATGAAGAGAAAATCAGATGCAGAGGACAAAAAGAGGCAGGAGCAGGACCATAAGGCGGTGGAGCAGGCCGCCGCATGCCTCTCAGCCGTGTTGGAGGCCAGTGCATGCCTTTTAGCTATGGTGGCAACCCTGGCAACACCGTCCACAACGACAAGGGACACAGCTCTATGAAGATCGGCGCCCATCTGTATCCCGAGGGCCCACCTGGACACCATGACATCTTCGTCAATAGTGGCAGACCTGGCGAGAGGGGCCGCGGTCGCTCTGGCCGTGGTAGCCCCACCAGTCTTCGCCGTGGAACCAGTGGAGCTCATAAACTTGGCAAGCTCCTCTGAATACTCATTGTAAGGCGAGGAAGGTCATGACGACCGTGGAGGCGCAACGTTTGTATGCATACATGGTGTAGTGATTATTTTGTGTAGTTCATCTTCATGTAAATTCATGAACTATTTCTAAATTACCGAGCATATGAACTAATGTCAACTAATTCACTGCAAAATAAGGCATTTTGTGTTGAAAATTTGCCAAATGTTTGTGTCATCTGTTTGTGCGCATGTGGAAATTTAGGATGAATTTGAGTCTGTGACTGAAATTGAGGATGAACCGTGTGAGATGAACCCGCCTTGAGAAATCTTAGAAAGAGCTACCCACCTTGAGCGATGCAAAAATTCGTAGTTTTGGGGCCCGACATTTCGTTGCAGTGTAGAGCATACACACTCTATTATGTTTGAACCGTGTGCGATCTTGATTGCTCCCGCCCAGTTCGTTTGCCAAAATTTAATTGCAAGAGGTATTTCAACTGCATGCCGCCCTTCCTCGTTCACCGCACCGACCCTATAGTAAAATTTCAGCTGTCGACGCATTTGAACCATCACCATCCCTCGTCCACCACCATCGAAAATTTTCAGCAATGGCAGCACATCCGCAAACACCCCCCCCTCGCCCATGTTTGCACAACAGCCCCCTCCCCCTTCCTCCCCTGCTTGAACCCTAGCTCGCCCCCGCCGCCGCCTCCCACCACCAACCTCAGCCGGTCTGCCCGTGCCTCATAGCTAAACAAGTTCAAGGTCTCCACCAATCCACATACACCATCGCCGCCCTGAGTTTTTAGATGATACCGGTGGTGCCCCTTTCCCCCAGATCCCCATCCGGTACTGTAGAGAGTCACTGCCTAATAAGCCTGACCACATCTATTGTGGACCTCGAGGAGTGTACAACCAAAAGGAGGTCTATCATGGCCTCTCCGCCATACACTGGTGTCACACCCTGTGTTTTTCCTCATGACTAACATGGCTAAAAAATTAGGGCCAATTAAGACTTTTTGAGTGCTTATGAATGCTTGACCTGTGTGCAATTTGCTTGTTTTTTTGATTGCTTGTTGGTGTTCTATATTCATAAAACTCCCTCCTACTCTCAAAACTCCTTTCCTTGATCTAAACTCTTTCCAATCATCATGCCATGTGTATAGGCCATCAAACTATTTTTTTATAAAAAAATATTTTGGCCAAAATGGATTTATTCAAATTAGGTTTTCCAAAACCCCTATTGAGGTTTGTACTAAAAGTACTCAAATTGGGTGGATTATTTTTCCACAAAGGCTCTATTTGAAACCTACTATATATAAGACTTTCCAAAACCACCAAATATTAATTTTAAAGATTATTTTGCTATTTTATTTAAAGGCTTTTTATTAAGGCCAAAAATGGTCTTTTATAGGGGAAATTATTTAAATGCTGTAAAAATGGTCCATTTATGCTCAAACTTTGTGTACATGTTCTAGTCCTCCAATAATGCATCCACACCAAGTGGCGCATCAAGGAGAACAGATACACTTGTCCAAATCCCCCCAAACCCCTTTCTGCTGATTTCATGAATTGGGGACTTATGCATTATCAAGTTTATCCTATTGATCCTAAATTTGTGAGCATGTTCTTTTACCCAAATGATGATGCTACACTAAGTGGTTCATCAAGGAGAATAGTTTTGCAGGCCTGGATCTACAGAAACCTGATTCTGTTGATTTCTAGGGATTACAAAGTTTACATTATCAACTTTCTTCAAATGAGTTCAAAATTGGTGATCAAGCCCAATTTCATCCCTCATTTGTTCTTGTTAAGTTTCATCTCTAGAAGAGGAGCTTAGGTAGCCCAACACTCACCAAACACCTTCTGGTGAACTATTGGGATCAATAATTGAGGCACCAAAGGTGCTCTCCTTGAGCCCAAAGTTTTACCACACCTCCATCATACCTCTCCCCCACTCCAGTAAAAAAACACCAGCTCCATGATTGAGGGGGTAAAACCAAAAGATTCCCTCTTTTGGACAGCATTGGCATGCCTCTCTTCCTCTCTCCTATTATTCCACGCATGCTACTACACCCAAGTTTGACCACAACACCTTTGTCATGCCAATGCATCATCACACGTCCAAATATGACATGCTCATATGGAAAATATGAGCAAACCATCTGAAACTAGATTATGACAGCAGATACAGCTTTGTACTACAAGTGCTAATTATACTCATCTCCTTGAGGTGAAAATTTGTGAGCATATAGTCCTTCTATGCCTATGATCACATGACAAGGTTTTGTCCAAAGTCCCCTCTAGTAAAAACTCCCTTTATAAGTCCCAAGTTTGTTGCTACAATCTTACCCACAAAGAAAACCACACACACTCAGCCCCATTCTCTCTGAGACTTCACCAGTGCACTCTAGTATGCATGCCTTGCATGCCAGACAACTTTAGCCAACCAAAATGATGACCGGGACACCAAGTGGCGTGGTGACCACACCACTGACCTGCAAAAGTGGTGCTCTGCCACTTGAGGTCGTCCTGCAGCTTGCATCCGGCTTTGGCAAAGCACCCCAACGCACCTTGGATCCCCCCTAAATCTCCCACGCCCATCCCCCATGCCATGATGCCTCCAGGACCGCTCTGCCACGCGTGCTCTCCGTGGCCAGAGCATCCGAGGCGGATCCGATCTTCCCCCTCGTTCCCCTCTTGCATATACCCCTCCCCAAGCCCCCTGTAGTGCCCATTTGCTCCCTCTCGCTCCCACGAAGCTCCTGGACCGAGCTATCAGAGCTCTCGTTCCCTCCTCCTGCTTCCACAGACGCCATGGCATCACCTCGGTCTCCACTTGAATTTGGCCCCTTTCGTCTCTCCCTTCCACTATGAGCCTCACCGGAGAACCCCTACGATCCCATGGTTCGCGCCCGCTCTTCATGGCCTCCTCCCCGTGGCCGAGATGCCTTGCCCATTGCCGCCATCAGCGCCCTCCGCCATAGCCGATGGTGCGCCTGACCTCGACCTCCCCCGGGGTCACGGGCCTCTTAGGCGGATGAGGTAGGCCGCACTCAGGCCACCGGTGGTCGGAGCACCTCTGGGGGTGGCCGGAGCCACCAGGACGAGCGTCGGCTCCGCCCTGTCTCACCACCTCTACTTCTCCCCGCTCGAGCAAGAGATGGGGGACGGACCTAACACGCGAGCCCTGCTTGTCGGCGACCGGCCGGCCGGGTCCCCACATTTAAGTGGACGCGCCTTCCATGAAGTACGTCTCCCCCGCGGCTAAAATGACTTCGGGCGAGTGCACCTTCGACGTGGCCTTGCGCGTGCACGGCCGAGCAGATGGGCTAGCCCAGTTGTTGTCCAGCACCCCGAGCACATTATAACCCGTTCGGTATAACCCCTTTTCTGCTTTTATTTTCTTCAGGAACTAAATAATTCATAGTAAATTCATTTGAACTCCAAATCAGTTGATTCAAATTCCTACAGATTCATAAAATTATTTCCTAAAGAAATATGTGCATTGCACATTTTTATAGGAAACTTCTCTGTTAAGTTCAAATTAAATTTGAATTTGAACCATGTACACCACTTTGTAAATTCCTAGGGAATTCTTGTGAACTCCAAATGGAGTTATTCAAGTTCCTAGGGGTATCTAAATTCATTCAATGAGTTGTGAATTTTTTCTTACACTTATTTTGCTACGAAAAATATTGGACCAATTCTTCATGTATGATCCACTTTGAAAATCCATAGGAAAATCATGCCAACTCCAAATCCAGTAACACCACTTGCTAAAACCTTCTAAAATCATGCCCTATATGTTGGGTACATCCCCTAATTTTTACAAAAATATTTTCTGCAGACTTCTTGTAGGACCACCGATTCCTCTATTTCCACCATTCAAAACTCCCCCTTGACTCACATCCAATAAAACCTCCTTGGATATTTTTCTCATAACGAGAGGTGTCCAAGAAAATAAAACTCCTATTTATATAGCACTTTTATTTCTCTGCTTGTTGTGTTGCTTACTGCGGTTATTTCCGACAATGGTTGATGAGGTAGGCAAAGTGCTCGGAGTGGACAAGAAGCGTGTGAAGATCTTGAAGACATTGCTAAGCCAGGCAGGCAGCCCTTTTACCATGTTAAGAAACTTTTCATGCATGTCATATAGCACTTTATCTTCCAATGAATTGATCATGTTGATGTGGTGCCCCCCTTCGGTGGGATGTCGTCGATACTTGCATCGTGCATGACCCTAACTTCCTATGAGGGTTATGCGGGTGGGAGTACTTAGGATGCTAAGTAGTTTCTACGCAAAGTGGGACGGGAATATGCATGGTGATGGAACAAAATGATTTCAAATACTTATCGAAAACCCCATCGGGTGCCACTAATGCCCGAGGGAGATGATGATGAGTTGGGTAACCACTTGAGAAAGAAGTGGTGTACCGGAACAAGTGAGTGTGAGTGTTTTTGAAAACGGATTAGATTTAAGATTTGACGACCATCCCAACCTTACATGCACAACCACAATACCCCTTATGGGACAGGGCTTTGTTGACTACCTTTATGGGTACTAGCATAGAGCCCCTATTACTAGTGGCGGGAGTGATGTGGTCACTCTTGATACAGGCTCATGCCGGTATGGACGATCATGCGCTGTCTTCACAGGCACCGGGCACACCGTTGGTCCCTTCATGGATGGTACGATCTGGAGCGAGGCTCGTATGATGTACATCATGACGGCTGGGGAAAGGCATTGTTCGGGTGCTTACCTCGGGTATGTTATATACTGCGAGTCGTGGATGACATGGAAGATCCTCGAGTCATGTGGGTAAAGTGTGCAGCCTCTGCAGAGTGTAAAACTATTTGAATAGCCATGTCCATGGTCAAAGACAGTTGGGTGGTGCTGCTTAAACTATGTCTACATGTTTTCGCAAAACTTGGTGTGTGTGGATGACACAGAGATGACACTTGAGATAAGTCAGATGACTTAACGTGATGACTGAGCATGAGATGTTCAACCCCTTGTTTATGATGATATCTGTAACTTGTTCATATGGATATCTGCCAACTGTTGATGCATGCTTACCTAGTTACTTGATCATGTCATCGCATTCAAAATTAGCTTTCTGCAAAATACCTACTTAGTGCTATATCATGCATTATTATGGACTTGTTCCAAACATGGGTTCCTTGCGAGTACATTCAAAGTACTCATTGGCTTGCCACTGGTTATTTTATTGGTCGGGCATGAAAGATCGGGTTATGATGAAGATTGCCATGGTGACGTACGTGCAAGCTAGGATGCTTCCCAATCAGAATGTCTGTAGGGTTAAGGCAGATGGCATGGTTTCACGCTATCCTTGAAGATTTCCGATGCAAGTATATGAAGACTTGGCCATAAAGGCCATATTTGAGCACAAATGGTATGTAAAGGATGTAAGACTCATTTTATTCAGTTTCTATGTGTTCAGTGAGCATTGATCTCTGGGATCATTGTGCACGTACATTCAGAGATCACGACTTATGAGTCGGGGTCCCCCCACAGCTGGTATTAGAGCTAGGTTGATTGTGGGAAGCCCTTAGTTAGCATGGACGTTAGTTAGGAAAAAGCTACTTCTCCAGGCCCTTGCAAATCACTTACAAAACCTCTACATTCTCACATCTCCTAAATTTTCAAAAGAAGCGAAGGTTTCTGCCTTAGCACCTCCACCCCTATTCTCTTAAACTCTCCTCGTCTGCTTTTCAAAACTTCACAAATGGTCTCTACTACCCTTGGCCCCTGACCACGGGATTCCTTGTAATCCTCGTGGGTAACCTAGAAGGGAGCCACCTTGCCAGACATTTCCCCACTTATCTTGGACACAAGTTGGCGACACTAGACAAGGAGCTACCATCAGAAGATACCTTCTCGAAGGATGAGGATTTCAAGACTTGTATGATGGTGATACCCTCAACACTGCCCCAGGATGACGCGACCTTGGCCTACAATGACTAGGGCATAAGATATGCAAGATCATTATATGCATCACTAATAGAGCAATCCTGTCATTACAAATGACATGTTGAAAACCACCGGTGGATGAGGACCTCGCCATTTGGTCCGCCTCACTATAGTGAGCATGAAAATAGTTCTCATCTTCCCCCTCTCTTGGTACCGATGATATCATCAACGTGACCGGAAGGATACAACTCTACCATGCCTTGTCAATGTCATTGCATAAAGGATTGCCTCCCTAGAACGCTCGACGACTCAGAAGACAAGGAGGCATTAGTACGACTACGAAGACAACAGAAGACCCGTCAACCAAAACTGTGAAGAATCACCTTCGTCATCAACTCACCAGACCCGAAGTCGTCAAGGACTCTTCAGGTGTAACCAGGATCGTTTCGACAAACAACAACCAGAGACATAGCGACACATGAAGAAGACCCAGAAGACTAAGCGGACTACTTTCCAAGACAAGAAGCAAGCATGACTATTGAGTCCGAGAACCCCTAGGGTAGGATACGTCATGTGTCCCCTATGCGAAGTCGAGTCCTTATGATGGTTCGAATGGAACCATGATGTGTGTTGCTTGTTTTTCTTGTTTGTACTTTGGTGTCAGTCAAACTTTTGCCCTAGACAGTATATCACCTACCTTACCTTGATGTATGTGTTTTGCCTTTTCGGCACTTGCTTGGTTGCACTTGCACTATACCACCCCCTTAGGCACTCCTCTCGATGCTACTTTCTCTCCCCAATCTCGTCAACTGAAGACCGACAAGACAAGATGCACTAAGGATCCACCTCGACGGACAACTAGCGTTTAAGACTATGACTACAACATACTCAACCAGACGCAACCCCGTAGACTTATGCTTTTTTCCCTCAAGATTGGAAACCCCTCCCTAGCCCAACCTAGACTTCCCAAGCTACCCTAGCTCAAACCTATGATCACATGTTTAATATAAAGATTTGCCAGATCACTTGTTGAGCATCAATAACCCCTGCCTTGCACTGGGTTCATTATGCAGCTAGTGACCATAGTGAACAAACATCCTTCATTCTTACGCTAGCAATAGAACCTTGATGCCAAAGGAAGGATCATTCTAAGCGTATACAATTTGTGGATAATAATTTTATTTAGCCATAATAGATGTCTCGAGGAAGCAATTGAGACCCTTTGGTGGATTAAAAGGCTTAATGTTGGGAGACGAACTTGGTGGATCAAGATTGATAGAGTAGCATATCTTACTTGTCCCTTGAGAAAAATTAGTAGGAAAAATATGATCACAAGCTGAAACTCTTGGTTGATTAATGACTTGACTTGGCAAGTAATGTTGACAGTGGATTGATGGTGATATGATAATGACTAGAGTAACTAGTAGGAAATTTTTACTAGATGTGAACCTTGGTATTAAATAGGTGATTCTAATGGGTGCTCAGGATCAACGATACTACATGGTTCGGAGTTATTTGGATTTAGCACAATGATCTTGATCATGATGCCATGTTTCTCAGAATCGGATGATGTTAGGGATAATTTAGGGAACAATATAGGCTCGACCTTGTAGTTTAGTTGGTCACGAGATTGGAAGTTCGTGGATATACTGTGATAATAGTACTTGCAATGATATGTGGATTATATGAACTCGAGGAGATTATGTTGGACACCATCGATGCTGGATTTGTAGCAATAATGGATCATGTAATAGTGGATGATATTCATGGATTGACTAAGTTGGATTCATAGGAAGGAAACAAGATCTTGGATTGGTATATTACGAGTTTCCTTAGCATAGTAATGCGGTACCTTAGACCTTGGATAGGTCAGTAGGACACTAGGATTAGTAGTGTCATGATCATACTTAGAGGCTTGTAAATTATCCCGAGGATTTTTTTATAGGGACATATGTGAGTTAGCTATAGCATACATATGAGAGTTTTTGTATAGTCCTTCTCTCAAAACCTTGGAGATATGAGTAGCATGTGTAATGTTGTAGTTGACTTATACGAGATGATACCTTCAATGACATAGGGTGATTTTGTTTAGAGTAATAGAGAGTACAATTGGCATCTGAGAACTGTGCTCAAGGATAAGATGGTAGACGTTCACTCACATCCTAAGCTCCTTGAAACCTCTAAGCTTTACTAAGCCACAATGTGATCAGGTTATGACCATAGGTATTGGTTCTAAGTCATTTGACTGTGGCCGATACTCCACCCCGACCTCCACCAGGCATGTTCATATGGAAGGTGGCCACAAGGACCTATGTTAAGTTGGACCACAAACCCATGGACAAGTGTCCACACGGAACAAACGACCACCTCTCTTGCATATCCCATGAGCAATGTGTTTATGTGGTATCTGGAGAAATATGTTGTTATCCTCATGGATGACATACTTATTTACCCAATAAGAGAAGGAACACCTTGGTCCTGTTTGGACAAGCCCCGGGAACACCAATTACCATGCCTCTCAAGTGTAAGGTTTCACCTTGAAAGAGTTGGGATACTTCAAGCACCCTCCTTACAGGAAAAGACATTCTTGCCCAAGCAAGACGAAGGACCACTACGGTTAAGGAACCCGACGAATAAGATGAAGTAAGAGAAGTCAACCACCACTCCTCTGCCAGCTACATCAACTAGACTATACCAAGAAGCACCGACATCCAAGCACGATGAAGCCCTTGCACATCAAGAGGACTAAGGAACCCCTTGATATGACTGGTTATCCATCAGTTCCTAACTAGGAAGGAATCGAGAAGTTGATAACACCTCTCACTCCACCACCTTGATGGTGTACGATGGGCATGACGTCCCCCCTCCTTTCAGATGCCTGGAATGAAGTGGGATGACTGTCATGACTTCATTATTAGCCCCTTTTTGGTCCCATCTAGGGCATAAACCCTGACTGGATCATGGTGAAACACGTGTCAAAGGTAGTTCACCCCGCTTGCCAAGCCTCGGACCCTTGGGGATTGGATGGGTTGTCCATACTCTCAGGTAGCCAGCTCATCCAGGACCCGTTAAAAACTTTCTGAGAGGGTAGAAATAGTTTTGCCTCTTTGAGCTTAGTATTCGGGACGAGATTCAGCCCAAACCTTCCGACAATGGCTACAGAAAGACCAGTAGACCAAACACTCAGAGACCCACCAGAGACACGCGTCCGGGACGAAGAGGACAAGTGACCTAAGAAGAATGAAGAATCTATCGAGCAACTCTCTCAAGCAGAAGACCTCGACAAGAAGCCTACACCGACAAACTTCGACATCCTTATTTTGAAGACCACGAGCATCGGAAGGCCAACCGCTCCAACAAAGTCGACGATTTCCCATCACCAGGAAATTACGTCAGGACATTGACCCCTCTCGTCTAAGCACGAGACATCCAGATGTCACTAACCAGCGTTAGCAACCTTGGACCAGCATGCAGACACATTATCTTGCCCCGTATTCTGGCTTTGGAATACACACGCGAGCCAGACCTTTGCTCAGACCTCATTCACCAAACCCTTGACCTTTAGGAAATTCTAACATATTGCAAGAACCCCGTTGACCCTTAGACCAAGTCAACAATGCACTCGAACACATATCATCAAGCCCTTCAAGATCCATAAGAACAACCACGCCTGAGCAGGAGCAACATGGAACGTGAAGACTACCTCACCTGTGAATCCCCACACGTTTTTCTACGTCTAGCCTAGGAATCACGGGGATGAGATTCTTGTAAGGGGGTAGGTCTGTCACACCCTGTGTTTTGCCTCATGACTAGTTTAACATGACTCAAAAATTAGGGCCCATTAAAAAAATTGAGTGCTTATGAATGCTTGACCTGTGTGCAATTTGCATGTTTGTTTGATTTCTTGTTGGTGCTCTATATTCATAAAACTCCCACCTACTCTTAGAACTCCTTTCCTTAATCTAAAACTCTTTCCCAATGATCATGCCATATGTATAGGATATAAAGATATATTTTTATAAAATTTTATTTTGGCCAAAATGGATTTATTCAAAATAGTTTTTCCAAAACCCCTGATTTGAGATCTGTACTACAAGTACTCAAACTGGGTGGATTGGTTTTCCACAAAGGATCTATTTGAAACCTACTATATATAAGACTTTCCAAAAACACCAAATATTAATTTTAAAAATTATTTTGCTATTTTAGTTAAAGGCTTTTTCTTAAGGCCAAAAATGGTCTTTTATAGGGAAAATTTATTTAAATGCTTTAAAAATATTTGAGGGGATTTAGGGAAACTCAGTGGACATATATTTTCTGTCGGCGCCCTCCTTAATAGACGACAGTGCGCCTGGCCTCGACCTCCCCCGGGGTCAAGGGCCTCCCGGGAGGATACGGCAGGCTTCCTCGAGGCCACCAGTGGCCGGAGCACCGCCAGGGGTGGACGGAGCCACCGGGGCGAGCGCCGGCTCCGCCCTGTCTCGCCAACTCTGCCTCTCCCCGCTCGAGCGGGAGGTGGGGGACGAACCCAACAGGCGGGCCTCGCCTGTTGGCGACCGGCTAGCCGGCCCCCCACATTTAAGTGGACGTGCCTTCCATGAGTACGTCTCCCCCGCGGCTGAAACGACTTCGGGCGAGTGCGCCTTCGACACGACCTAGCGCACGCGACCAAGCAGATGGGCCGGCCCAGTTGTTGTCCAACGCCCCGAGAGCATTATAGCCCGTTTGGTATAACCCCTTTTCTTCTTTTATTTCATTCAGGAACTAAATAATTCATAGTAAATTCATTTTAACTCCAAATCAGTTAATTCAAATTCCTACACATTCCTAAAATTATTTCCTAACCAAATATGTTAAGTTCAAATTCAAATTTGAATTTGAACCATGGAGAACCCCACTTTGTAAATTCCTAGGGAATTATTGTGAACTCCAAATGGAGTTATTCAAGTTCCTAGGTGTATCTAAATTCATTCAATGAGTTGTGAACATTTTTCCTTACACTTATTCTGTTATGAAAAATATTGGACCAATTCTTCATGTATGATCCACTTTGAAAATCCCTAGGAAAATCATACCAACTCCAAATCTAGTAACACCACTTCCTAAAACCTTCTAAAATCATGCCCTGTATGTTGGGTACATCCACTCATTTTTACAAAAATATTTTCTGTAGACTTCTTATAGGACCACCAATTCCCCTATTTCCACCATTCAAAACTTCCGCTTGACCCGCATCCAATAAGACCTCCTTAGATATTTTTCTCAAGACGAGAGGTGTCCACGAAAAATAAAAGTCCTATTTATAGAGCACTTTTATTTCTCTGCTTGTTGTGTTGCTTATTGCAGTTGTTTCCGACAATAGTTGACGTGGTAGACAAAGTGCTCAGAGTGGACGAGAAGCGTGTAAAGATCTCGAAGACATTGCTAAGCCAGGCAAGCAGCCCCTTGACCATGTTAAGAAACTTTTCATGCATTTCATATAGCACTTTATGTTCCGATGAATTGATCATGTTGATGTGGTGCCCCCCTTCGATGGGATGTCACCGATACTTTACCGTTGATACTTGCATCGTGCATGACCCTACCTTCCTATGAGGGTTATGCGGGTGGGAGTAGTTTGGATGCTAAGTAGTTGCTACGCAAAGTGGGACGGGAATACGCATGATGATGGAACAAAATGATTTCAAACACTTATCGAAAAACCCGTCGGGTGCCACTAATGCCCGAGGGAAATGATGATGCGTTGGGTAACCACTTGAGAAAGAAGTGGTGTTCCGAAACAAGTGGGCGTGTGTGTTTTCTAAAACGGATTAGATTTAAGATTTGTCGACCGTCCCAACCTTACATGCACAACCACGATACCCCTTATGGGATGAGGCTTTGTTGATTACTTTTATAGGTACTAGCATAGAGCCCACATTACTAGTGGCGGGAGTGATGTGGTCACTCTGGATACGGGGTCGTGCCGGTATGGACGATCATGCGCTGTCTTCACACGCACCGGGCACACTGTTGGTCCCTTCATGGATGGCACGATCTAGAGCGGGCTCGTATGATGTACATGAAGACTTGCCCATAAAGGCCATATTTGAGCACAAACGGTATGTAAAGGATATAAGACTCTTGTTATTCAGTTTCTGTGTGTTCAGTGAGCATTGATCTCTGGGATCACTGTGCACGTACATTCGGAGATCACGACTTATGAGTCGGGGTCCCCACAGCTGGCTAGGTGCACAATGTTCGCGTCGACCCTTTGATCCCGGACGAACACCTCGCTGCGGGAGCCTGTGAGGATGCTGCCTACATTGCCATGCCGAAAGCTTCAAGTCTGCGAGAACGTATATGTATCTCAAGAGAGCCGGCTATGACATCAAGCTCGTCAACATCACCGGCTTCACCCAGGCCATGTCACAAGTTAAGTGGTCCATCGGCAACGCCTGTGGTTCAACCGCCGTCGATCTCTCCAAAGGCCCCGTCGCTAATCTCCTTCGCCGTGCGGTCATGTATTTGTGATCCTCCTATGCCATCGAGCCCCTTTTGTCATTTCTGAAGGAAACATTCTACGGTGGTGGCTTGGGATCCTTAGCTCCGAAGTCAGATCTCATACAGCAAGATAATGGCACACACTATGATTGTTACAAGGGGAAACGTCCCATCTACGACATCAGGGAGCGCATACTCGACACTTCATATCCCAAGTGGAAGGAGCCCATCCATGTCAAGTATGGCAACATCTTGTGAGAAAATCATACCTTTTCCAGCTAGTCGTCTCGTACCCATTGTTGTAGTAGTTTTTGCCATGCAATAGTCATGCATTGTTTAATTGAGCATTTGTCCGGTTGTCAAGCAGATGCCTTGCTTTTCTGTATCTAGTTGTTAGGTTGGTTGCATTGAGTATTTGTCCAGTTTTCAATGGCTATAATTGATTGTTACAATGTGTATGAATTCCTTGTTTCTTTCAGTTATTCACAATGTGATGTTCATTATGTGCAAGTATGAACTGTGTACTTCAATTTCATCAATACCACCTATTATGCCTGGTGTTCTTAACATGTGACCATAACTTCCACTTTGAACATTTATGCCTTGTTTCTCTGAATTTGGTTGCCAGGTTGGTTGTAGTGAGCATTTGTTTAGTTTTCAAGAAGATGCTTTGTGTTTCTGTATCTGGTTGTTAAGTTGATTGCAATGAGCATTTGTCTAGTTTTCAAACGGACGCCTTGTTTTTTGTTATCTCGTTGTTAGGTTGGTTCCATTGAGCATTTTTCTAGTATCAAATGGCTATATTTGGTTTTTATAGTGAGCATATAGGCCTTGTTTATTTTAAGCGGATACCTCGTATACTTGGTTGATGTTAAGCCTGATGTACTTATCATGACTTTACATGTACTTGCACAAGACAACAATGGGAGTGGCCAACATTTTCCACCGAGGTTCTTTTCATCCCTCCACCTATACTCCATCCATTCCATCATGTAGTTCATATAGATTTTTGTGATGTATCTACATATACCATCTAAAATGTATACAATATGAAATTTTGTGATGTATCTAATTAAATGGAATTGCAATTCTAGATGTAAATATTTTTTCTCTACAAACTTGGTCAAAGTAAGTAAATGTTGACTTCTCAAAATGTTTATATGCAACACATTGTGGAACTGATGGAGTAATATATTACACCATTATGCAACTGCATTTTAGCTTCTAATATCGGCTTATTTCTTGTACATATGTCTTAGGTAAAGATCCATTCATGGACCCTTTTTGCATGTGGGGTAATGAAATATTCATGAACCAGCATCAAGTGAGGAAATTGAAAATGATTGTTAGGGAAAAGAGACGAACAATGCCAATTATACTATTTGTTTACGCTCTATCCAACACAACAATGAGTTGTATGATAGTAACTACAAACTCTGTCGGCTTCTATTTGTACTGCCCATAATGAGTTGTCACACAACAATGTCTAAATCTTTTTCTTTTGCAGTGGTTCCCAAAGCAGTTTACTCAAGATTACCTGGCAAAGTACGTGATTGCTGGACATGCAATGAAGGTTAAAATTTATCATCGAGACTACAATGAGCATCAAAAAGTCGTAATGAAGAAAGTGAAGGATGGGCGGGCGACCATCACTAGGGGATGGCCTAGAGTCGTTCGTGCGTTAGGCATGGAGGAGGGCATAATATGGGCATTCCGCTTCACCTTCTCCAGCATACAAAATGTCTTTCGGATCACTCTTTACCATCTTTAGTTCAACCGTGCTTCCATCATTCTTTATTTATCGCTTCTGTAATTTTCCTTTTTTGAGAATTGATGCGTATGTAGTTCTTGAGTATATGTACATGTGAATCGAATTATCGTTCTTAAAACTAAACATGATCCTACTTTCAAATTTAAATTATGTGAATTATGAATAAAGGTATTTAATTAGGGGCAAATCCTGCTCTGCAGGCCATTACAATGCACATAGTTTGAGAAAGCAAAATGTTTGCGATCAACTCCAACATCACACACGTTTCTCCATTCCAGGCATGTGCAATGAATCTCATCTTCGCGCACGGTCAGACGAGAAAGAACATGTGATATTAAGAACACCAACGTTTGTGCTAGTCTCCTTATCACACACGATTTCGTATTTTGAACTGTGTATGATATTGTGCCCATCATTAACGTTGGTCAAAGAAGAACGCATGCGATAGGCCTTCATCCGACACAATTATTCTGGATGACTCATTTGGGAAGTATGGATCACATGTTTGGGACGTTTTATAAATCACAAACGCTTATCAGAAACCCCGCGCGTGCGATATATTCAACCTTCGCATACTATTTTACAATGATAAACATATGCACTCTTATATCATATCACAGATGGTCATAGTGGAACAAAAATGTGTGTGATTGTCTCCTTATCGTCCACGCTTTATAATCATGGACTGTTTGCGATTCGGTGCACATTGTAAACGATGCTTCACAGAATAGCGTGTGTGATGTTAGTGTGATCTCATGATTTGCAAGGATGAACCGTATGGGAAATACATATATCTGAAACGATTATCCGGTGACCCTCGTTTGTGATAGATGCGTACATCCCATACGCTTAGTTATGCCAAACGTTTGCGTTCATTGGCCACCATCACCAATGGGTTTGCTGTGTCATGTGGGATGGACCCCCCTATCGCCCACACATGGAAGGCGACAGTTTAGAACTACGCCGCGGAAAGGGCTTAAAAACCGTCTGTATAGCACGTCGCTGCACCTGTGATTCTCTTCAGGATTTGTGTTTCAAGCTTCATGCTATTCTTCCTAATTGTTTTCGATCATGGGTGATTCCTCCCTTGTCTATAAGGAGCATTTTGGAGTTGTGCTGTTTTCTCGATCCTCTAAAGGCCGTCATTTCAGACGATTTCTTCATTCTCAGCTTTCAGCTTTCATTCTCAAATTCTTCTCAATTGTTGTCTATTCGTCCTATCTCTATTATTCTGGTGCCTTGTTGAAGTTTTCTGCCAAGCGGATCATGATATATTCATTACCATGTATTTCCATTCATCTGAAGTATCCTCATTCATTTCAAATTCTAACTAGTGCTTCATTCAAGAGTTCTGCAAGTTTGCACTGTCTCTCTCTTCAATCTTTTCAAGAAGAATAAGTGGTATGCCAAATCTGTTGCTTGTCATCAATTTAACTTGATGAAGGATAAGAATATCACAAAACTTATTTTGTTTCGTAAAAGGGATTTCAATCCTTCTTTCCGGAGTTGTTCATGATATCAAATTCTCTGTGCCAAGTGTTTAATCTTTTCTTTACCGGAGTTGCTATCTATCTCAAGTATCTCGTCGAAGCTTCTTCTAAATCTTGCAAGGTCATAATCTTATTATTTTGAACATTCAATTCTTTCATTCATTATTTTCTACATGGAGATTCTTCATGGTGGTTCGTCAAGAATTAAGATCATTCTTGAGTATTCTTCAAGATTCTTGTGTGAGAGGCTCAAGTATTCTTTATCTTGCATTTCAAAGTGCAATTCTTTCTTGGTTATCTTGTGAGATGATCTTATAGCATTCTTGATTAATGAGGAGTGTCAAAGACAATTTGTTAAGAATGGGATATTCAACCCATCATTCCTTTCTCAAAGTTATCTTGGTTTGGATTTCACCTAAAGCATTTCATAAGGATTGTTGCTATTATGGTGATTATCAATGACCCAAGTTCACAATGTATCCTCTTGGGGAAACAAGTTCTACAAATGTTGTGGCTCTCAAGCAATATTTGTTTCTGTTAGTGGCCGGTTGTCACCTCATAATTTTGAGATGTTTTCATGAGCCCACAACAAGCTTCTTATTTCCGTTGTTGTTATTCCAACAACTTTGTTCAATTTCTCCTTTGTAAGGACTCTTTTCAAGATCAATTGGGATGGAAGCTAACATTTTTCTTCTCCGTTCTTTTCCTTCCATCGATCTAGCTTCTAGTATTTTGTTCCGGAGACTTTGTGATGTTGCTCTCTTTGAACCTTCATATCGTTTTGTCAAGATCATGTTCTTCCCTGGCCTATCCATTTAACCAGAGTGTTGTGTCCTCTTTTCAATTTCATCCATCTTATAAAAAAATTGCCTCTCTTTTCTATCGAAGTATTGCCCAAATTTCTTTTGAATTCTTGCTTGTTCCAAGTGTCATTCTTCATCTCTTGCGTCCTTCATGTTTAGTTGGCTTCACTCGTTTGTCAATGAAGCAACTAATTTTTACGTCATCCTCTTCCTCTTTCTCTTCCCCTTCTCATTCTAAGATCTCGGTGCGAGATCTCTTGTTAGTGGAGGAGAGTTGTAACAGCCCGAGACTAATGCTCCAGAAGATTCCCCTTTTATTCCGTTGTCATTGTGTGATTCATTTGGTTGTCACATTCATCATCGCATCATTTGCATCATCCACATTGCATCGGCACTTCGTTTCCATCATTTTTCAAAAAAAAGCATCTGTTCGTAGTTGTCAGTTCTCTCCATTTTGTCGTTGGCCGTTTCGAGACCAACCACACTTGCATGCGCCCGTGACATCGTTAAAAAAGGATTTTCAAAGGCACGAGAAAAGTATTCTTGGAATGGGTCCCACATTGGTGTGTAGTCTTATTTTATTGTAGGTAGACCGCCTGCCAAATTTGGTCGCATTCGGAGGTTGTTTGATAGCTGAACGATTAACCCTATAGTGGCACTATTGTCGGTTTATTCCTCGGACATTTCGGTTTATAAAAATTGTTGCCGGTCTGCCCATCTTCCCTCTCTTCTCATGCCCAGCCCCTATGCATAGTGCATAGACCCCTGACGTGCGCTCGATAGCTTCCCCGAACCGAATCGCCGAGTGGTGACCGTTGGATCCGGATCAACCTCGTCATGCCGCAAACCATCTGTGGTTTCTTATGTGGACTCCCTGGCCTAATTTTTTCGACACTCCGATCTAAATGAAGGATCCAGATCATCTTTGTTTTGTTATATATAATCCAAATATGAGCAAACTCTAACTTCTAGGGATCTTGTCCCGCAACCACTGCCACCCACCTCATTTTCCCCAACCCTCCAACTAGTGAAGCTCCCGATCGCCTCGAGCTGGCATCGCCATCGCAGCTGGCCTCTTCGTTTCCCCGCTGTGAGAAGTTCCTCCTGATCTAAAACTCTGCTTTTTTTCCTAAATCCGTCTGGCATATAAAGCTTATTTAGGATTTCTAATATGTTTCTGCAATGAGCATATGCAGTAGCCGGAGTGGTTAGTGCCACCTCCCACAAGGTCCTTGGTTTGACTCCTCCGGTTGCATAGTTTTATGCATTTTTTGCCTCTCTAGTGCATCATATTTCTTCTAAGTCTTATATACATTTTAGTCTCAATTTCTTCACAAGCACATATCCAGCCTAGCTGACTAGCACAGCCACACCAAATGCATAGGGTCATGGGTTCGATTCCCAGTCATCCCAGTTTGTGCCATGTTTACCTATTAATTTTCACACACACACACTCAGAAAATTTGGTCTAGACTTGTTGTTGAGCTTTCCCTGGTCACTGCACTCGGCCCGTATGTTTTTTCTATCCACTGCAATTTAGCATTCATTCAGTGCATTGCATACTTTAAAAAAACCATGATTTTAACATGCTCATAGCTATATAATCGTGCATCAAATTAAAATAATCTATACATGTAAAATGTGAAGAATTTTATGTAGTTTCTCAATATGTAACTTTTGTCCATGATAAAAAAATGTAAGTGCATCTAGTGCCACCCTTGTTTGGTTTTGGAGTATAGAAGTCAAATGTGGTTAAGGGACTAATGTGTTTGTGAGAGTTCAGAGGTTAACATAGAGAGAAGTCCATGGAGTTTCGGTTTAGCCGTCAAAGACGACCCCAAAAATGTGCAAAGACATTGATGACAGCTCAAGCCATTGGTGGAGGACGAAGACATTCGTTCGAAGACAATGATACGTGAAGATGATGTCTTTTGGTAGTTTTGTTTCTTCTTTCCCGGGTCATAGGAACCACCGTAATGTTAAGTGGGGTCGATGTGATCGAAGTCAGATGCTGACGTGATGCTCAACCCATACCTATGTCTTCGAGCGAAGACATTGAGAGGAAAACTCTTCCAGAGCTAGCTGGGTCAGCTTTACTTGTAGCCCAAGTAAAGTTGCCGCGTGCGTTCAAAATCCGACCGTTGTGACACATGTCGGTTAGCCATTGACCCAGGGTAGTTTTGGTCATATCAGATCGGGTTGCCCGCTGGCTATAAATAGCCCACCCCCTCCACCATAAGTAGGTGGCTGCTTAGAGAGAGATACGGCTGTTGTCGTTTTGGAGCAACCCACCTCGAAGACTTTGAGAGATAAAAATCCTGCGAGGATACACCTAAACACCTAGAGCTAGAGTGCTTGAGCATCACCGAAGACTTTCTATTCTGATTGAACTAAAGACTTCTTACACTTGAGGACTGTGATCTTCCAAACGGTTAGGCGTCTGTGTCTAGAGCATCCAAGAGTCATTGTGGACTGCCGGGTGACCAAGTTTGTACGGGTTTCAGAAGTCTCCCTTGAAGACTTACCTGGGTGATTGGGCATTGTCTGTGTGACTTCGGCTCAAGGGGAATAAGTTGAAGACGACATCTTTTGAGTTCAATCTCAGCCTCCCTAACAAGACGTGCAGTTGTCACAGCAACTGGAACTGGTCCAACAAATCATGTGTCTTCATCAGGCAACTGGTTCTATTCTTCACTCTTTTACATTCCTCCTTTGAACTGTGAAGACATTGCTTGAAAAATGTGTGAAGACTTTCATTGAAGACATTCATATCAACTGTTTATATTCATATCATCTAAGTTGGTCTTCGACACATCTTAGTTGTCATGATGATTATGTTTGTCTTTCTTAAATGTCTTCTCTAACTTGCATGCCCTGTCTAGATTCTTGATTGTATCCCTACCTGGTCATGTTTACGTTTTCGCATATTACGAATACATTCACTATTTTGAAGCCTTTCATAAAAATTGCCTATTCACCCCACCCCCCTCTAGTCGATAACTAGCACTTTCAATTCGTGTGAGAGCAAGGTACTCCCTTGTACTGTGTTTTGGTTTAACCACCATGGAGTTTTAGCTATGTCGACTGCAGGGATAATCAAGGTCTCCGATGCGTGCCCTATCTTCGATGGCACCGACTACCCCTACTGGAAGAACAAGATGCGCATGCATCTCGAAGTCATTGACAACGACCTATGGTATGTCTTCATGGCGGGCATTCCCGAAGTTGGTGAAGGTGTTACTGTTGTTGATGTGAAGAGGTTCGCACAACTCGACTCCACCGCCAAGAACATCATCTGCGGTCATCTGACCAAAGGACAATATGGCTGTGCGAGTGCACTTAACACCTACAAGCAAATCTGGGAATGGGTGTCCAAAGTGAACGAGGGCATCTCATCTCAAAGAGACTCCCGTGTTAATGTGATTCGCAACCTGTTCAACCGTTTCAAGAGACTTGACAACAAAAATGTTCATCTCACCTTTGATCGCCTCACTGACATCTCCAACAAGCTGAATGCACTCGGCTCTATTGATAATACCAAACATGAAGTCATCAAGAAGGTACTCAGATCACTTGACAGTTCCTTTGACACTCTCGCACTTATGATCCAAGAGCGCCCTGACTTCAAGAGTTTGGACCCAGCTGAGATACTTGAGAGGTTGAACACCCATGAATTCCAACAAGCTGAGAAGAGAGATATCTATGGACCAAGCTACAGTCGCTCCTGTGCGCTGAAGGCCAAAGTTGTGTCTTCATCCGAAGACAACTCTAAATGCAGTTCTAATGGTGCTGAAGACTTTGGAAAAAAAAACTTGCCTTGCTTGTCAGAAAGTTTTGGAAGTTTGGCAAGTCAAGGCGCTATGCTAAATCTTCAAGACGTGATTCCAAGATGTCTAAAGATATGTCTTCCAAGGACAGCAAGAAGCAAACCTGTCACAAGTGCAAGAAAACTGGTCACTTCATTGCTGATTGTCCTCAATGGGAAAAGGAATCCAAGAAGAAGAGCAAAAACTACAACTCCGATGACAAGAAGAAGAAGAAGTATTCATAGTCTTCGTCACACAAGAAAAGTTCATCAGGAAAGGCCCATGCCTTCATCGTAAAGGAGATGGATTCACAGTCTGAATCCGGTTCTAAGGCAAAGGAAGCATCTGAGGAGGAATCTGACGCTGAAATAGCTGGATTGGCAATGGCTTCGGCTTATCTTTCTACGTCTATCTTTGAACCCCAAGACAATGGCTCCTTCTTCAACACCAAAGCCAGTGATGATTGCACTACTCTAGCCTACTGCTTCATGGAAAAAGCCTCCAAGGTATCCTCAAAGTCATCATGTCATGAGTCCGAAGCTGAAGTTGAATCTGATAATGACATGAAGCCAATCTATGTTAAACTTGTAAAAATTTCCACTAAGCAACAAAATGCCATGGATAAAATGCAACATACTCTAGAGAAAAGCAATGACCTATTACGCGAAGAGATGAGTCTGAACGAAACTATGGCTGAAGACATGCATAGTCTTCGTTCAAGGTTTGGAGATCTCCAAAGTCATCATGATTCCCTCTCAATTGATCATGAGAATCTCTCTCTTGAATATCTTTAGTAAAGGATAGATCTTGAGAAGTTGAGGGAAGCACTTGATGACCTATGGAAGGGAAACGACTCACTCCTAGCAGAACAGATCAGTGCCGCTCAGGATGAATTTCATGCTCCATGTTTGAGATGCATTACCCATGAAGCTAATGATTCTACTGTTGAATGTTCTAAGACTTCTGAAAATGCTCTATCTTCAACTGTATATGTGGCACCTAACCCCTCATCTGAGGAAGCCACTGCTATCACTGATGACAATGACAGGTTGAAGACATTGCTTGAGACTCGCATGTACAAGAGTCTGAAAGGGCATCAGATTCTTTGTGATGTTCTGAAGAAGACTATACTGAACAAAAACCCTAGGAAAGAGGGTGTTGGCTTCAAAGGAAACCTCAATTTTGATGGATCGTACTGGACACCTGAGTAGTACCCCAAAACCACGTGGGTTGCTACGAAAGGTCCTTCAATTGATCCTTCCACATTATCTGGCTACGACTGCGCGAATCGTCTCATTATTGATGAATCCTTTGATTCCAACTATAAATTGTTCAAATGCCAAAATGGTGAAGTATTTGCTAGATTTGTTGGTACTAACTGCAAGAATGGTTCTCCCTTGAACAAGATCTGGGTTCCCAAAAGTCTTCTTGAGAAGCTTCGTGTGAATGTCCTAACGACATCTCTCAAGAAGAAGACTAACCCCAGATCAATGTCTTCAAGAAGACAAAGGTCTTCATATGATCACTCTATAAAATATGTTTCACAGGGAAGGACTCAAATGAGACATGAATATGTGCACTACGGCATGAACCGTTATGTTCATCCAACCAAGAATTTCTCATCTTATTCATTTGAGTATACTAACCATCCTGTGAAATGTGCTATTAGGGCAACTTTGCCAAAATTCTCTGATGCTGCCTTAAGTCTCATTGCTTCTGTCACACCCTGTGTTTGTATCACCTTGTCATGTTGGATTTATAAAATTTGGAGACAATTAAAACTTTTTCAATGCTTGTGCTTGTTTGAATTGTTGTTTGTTTGCTTGTTGATTGTGGTATGTGGCACTCTTAGATTCCATCTCTCTTCACACTCATCTTCCTTGACCCAAACTTCTTGCGTAATGATCATGCCATGTGAATAGTGCCCAAAACTATTTTTACCAAATTTGTTTTGACCAAAAATGATTTATTCAAATTAGGTTTTCAGAAACCCCTGAGATGTGGTTTGCACTACAAGTCCTCAAATTGGGTGGATCCTTCTTCACCAAAGGCTTTATTTCAAACCTGCTATATTTATGACTTCCCAAAACCACCCAATATTAATTCTAAAGATTATTTTTATATTTTATTTAAAGGCTTTTTCTTAAGACCAGAAGTGGTTTTTCATAAGGAAAAATTATTTAAATGCTTTCAAAATATTAGGGAAAATTTAGGGAGACTCGGTGGACATATATTTTCCATATATGTGAGTTTCAACACATGGTCATGTTCAAACCATGGGCAAAACCCCTCAAAACCGTTTCTTTCCAAATCAAGCTTTTGGAATATTTCTATAAGAAATATTCTAAATAAATTTTAGGAAAATTCCAGCAAGTCAACACTATCATAGGTGATTACCTTGCAAAGTTTCGGCTCAATCCAAGTTGCTTCGATTCATCAAACTATTCAAAACCCCTTCCTGTCTAGATTCAAATTTGAACAACTTTACATTGTGAAGTTTCTCCCCTTGACTCCAAACTTTGTGGACAGGCTCTAATCACCAAATAAATATGCTACACTAAGTGGTCCATCAAGGGTAATAGCTTAGCATGACTAGATCTACAAGAACAAGAATCTGTTGATTTCAAGGTTTCCATAAAGTCACATTATGAACTTTCACCAAACCCTCTCAAACTTGGTGATAAGCCCTACTTTTGACCACCCTTTGATCCTCTTAATTATCAAGGCATGTAGAGTTCATCTACTGGGCCAAAACACCATCAAACACCTTCTGGTCAATTCTAGAAATCATTATTTTCACCATATATACTATTTCCCTTGCCTCCAAAGTTTTACCACAGCTATATGGTATTGCCTTTCACCCCCAGTAAGTTTCTCTGGCCAAGGCTCCTAGGGTAAGTGGGGTAAAACCCACATTTACCGCTCAGTTTCACCATGGCAGCATCATTTTTACCCTCTTCCTCCCCCATTTCTTTTTCCTCTAGCCTCCCCTATCTCCTAGAGCATATTTAAATCATCCAGGAGCTAGTGGACACGCAGGCGCGCATCAAAAGCACACGAGCATGCCATGGCATGCCAAAGACATGCTCTGGAGCGCGCTACAGTGCATCTCCGCACTGTAGAAGGAGCATCTCGAGGGCTCCCGATAGCCTTGGGATGGGGGAAGCTATCCCTAGAGGTTCCCTCGATATCCGCAACACTCCAAAGTGTGGGCCCCCTCCTCTCTCTCTCCCTCCTCCGACCCCTCTCGCGTGCACCGCGGCCGCCTAAGTCGGCCAACCGCGAGGCTCACATGTGCGCGCTTCCCTGCCTCTCTCTCCTCTCCCCCTCGGCCTAGACCAACCCCACGAGACCCACAGACGTGCCCTCGCCCCTTCTGTTCGACTCTGGCCCCGGCCCCGAGCTCGTCGGCGCACCCGAGCTCGATGGACCAACGGACGCCCATATAAGAGCCTCTCGGGCCTCTCTCTCCCCTCTGGTCTCTCTCTCAACTCCCCAGCAGACCTCCTGTGCCCCTTGGAGAGCCCTTGATGCCTCTGTGCTCGGGATCGAGCCGAGGACGGCCGCAGCCACCTCGTCATTGATCTCCTAGTACTGACCGCCTTAGGTCCTCTTTTCTCTTAGGTTGATCCTCCCTCACCCCTCTGACCCGATTCCCCCTCGCCCCCATCCTATTTGCAGTGCAAGACGTCCCCGGCGATCTCTCCCGAAGCTCCCTCCGTCGCAGGAGCTCGCCGCCGGCGACTCCAACCGCCTTCGATGCCCCCTCGACCATCCCTGGAACGGTGTCTCCGTCTCAGACCCATTCCCGCCTCTGCCTGCCATTATCGTGCCCTGCAACATTGCCGATGAATGCCACCCCTCTCAGCCCCAAGGAGGGAGAAGTATCTGATACGGGGGCCACCTGTCGGCCTCTCTCTCCCCCTAATGAGATCCCTCTCTCCCCCTCGCGGTCGCCGACAGCCAGGGCCCATGCGTTAGGTTTGAACCTGGTCGCGCGCGAGGCTGGCTGGCTGGCCAGCTGGGCCGGCCTAGCTGCTGGTCGCCTCTGGCCCAGGGCACAATGCCCTTTCCTTTTCCTTTCTCTCCCTGATTTCCAAAAACCCCACAGATCTGAAAATAATTCCAAATCCAATGATTTTTTTCACCTAAATTCCTAGAATATTCCCTAGAATTTAGTAGTGCCTTTTGTGTCAATTTTTGAAAATCTTTCATGCACTGTTTTATTTTAAAACCTATATTTAGGCATCTTATTGCCTCTGTTTAATAATTTCCTAAATATTTTTCACAACAAAACCTTAGGCAAATATTTTTATTATAGTTTTCAGTATTTATCAGCGTAGTGTAGCATTTTTAATATTAGCTTGTGTGCTCTGTTTTTGTGTAATGCTTATTTTTATCGTTATTTATCATGACGATCGATTGCGCTATTGACGAGGGAGTTGGAGCCGAAGACTTCGAAGACCAAAAAGACTTTGTTGAGCCAGGCAAGCAACCCTTTGACCATGCTAGGAAACTTTTTCATGCATGACATGTAGCACTTGTTGATTCCATGATTGATCATGATGGGGTGCTCCCCTTTCGGTGGGTTGCCTCCGATACTTTTATCGTTGACACTTGCATCATGCATGACCCTACCACCTTATGAGGGTTATGCGAGCGGGTGTAGATAGGATGCTAATAGATGCTACGCAAGTGGGTTGGGATTTATGCATAGTGATGGAAAGGAAGAAATGATTTCAAAGACTTTTCGAAAACCCCATCGGGTGCCACTAATGCCCGAGGGAGATGATGATGAGTTGGGTGACCACTTGAGAAAGAAGTGGTGTGCCGGAACATGATGAGGGTGTGTTTTCGAAAAAAGAGGGTTTAAGATTTGTCGACCATCCCAACCTTACATGTGTGACCACGATACCCCTTATGGGACGGGGCTTTGTTGAATACTATGTTTGGTGCTAGCAGGGAGCCCGCATTACTTGTGGCGAGGGTGAAGTGATCACTCTCGAGACGGGGTCGTCCCAGAAGTGGAAGGCCATGCGCTGTCTTTACAAGCACCGGGCACACCGTTGTGTGCCCTCATGGATGATACGTGTGATGTATATCATGAGGGATGGCACCAACGAGTGGACTCTTTGTTTAGTACCACCATGGGAAAGGCATTGTTCGGGTGGTTACCTCGGGTATGTAATATACCGCGAGTCGTGGATGACACGGAAGTTCCCCGAGTCTTGTGGGTAAAGAGCGCAACCTCTAAAGAGTGTAAAACTATTCAAATAGCCATGTCCACGGTCAAGGACAGTTGGGATGTGCTGCTTATGCCACATCCAGATGTTTTCGCAAACATTGGTGTATGTGTGTGTATGGGAGACAGGAGTATGATGCTTGAGACAAGTCTGAAGACTTGATGTGACGAATGAACATGAAATGTTCGACCCCTACTTATGATGATATCCATAACTTGTTCATATGGAAATCTGCCAACGGTCGATGCATGCTTATCTAGTTACTTGACCATGTCATTGCATTCAAAATTAGCTTTCTGCAAAATACCTATTAGTGTTGTATCATGCATTGTTATTACCTTGAACCAAACATGGGTTGTTTGCGAGTACATTCAAAGTACTCATTGTCTTGCCACTAGTTATTTAATTGGCCAGGCATGGAAGAACAGGAGTACATTGAAGAGTTCGTTGGTGCCGAACATGCGAACTAGGACGCTTCCCAGTCAGAATGCCTGTAGGTTTAAGGCAGATGGAATGGGTTCACGCTTTCGATCAAGATTTATGCTGCTTGTTCTATTTAAGTGTTTGGCCCTTGTGGCCCTATCTATGTAAGACTAGACCTTCATGGTCTTTATTTGTGTAAGACGCTAAATGTGGATGTAAGACTCTTGTTATTCAGTTTCTGTGTGTTCAGTGAGCATTGATCTCTGGGATCACTGTACACGTGCATTCGGTGATCACGATTTATGAGTCGGGGTCCCCACAGAGCTGGTATCAGAGCCATCCTAACTGTAGGAAGCCCTTAGTTAGCATGGGCGTTAGTTAGGATAAACCGTTTTTGAAACTACACCTAGCACCTATACTTAGGAATTTTGTACTATTTACCTCTTCTATTATTCACACAACACTTTGCTGACTCACCTCCCTTCAAACCTTTGTAGATGGCCGTCATACCTAAAGCCTTCCTGACATTCGGCTTTCCCTTACTCCTTGGGGATAGCCTGGAGAAGTGCCAGTTTCGCCAACCAACCGTTTTCCTCTACCACGACCACTAGGTCGATGCCGTCACGAGGGAGTACCACGTGGATGTGGTCGTGAAGGCAAATGACTCCCCGACCATTTGGTTCTTTGAAGGACCACGGATGGAGACCATGATACTCGTAGTTGAGTCAGCTGTACGCAAGGCACTCCTACACCTTCGAGACATCATTCTAGATATGGCTGACGAGCCGGCTACTCGCTACCTTCCCTTCAGGATGGATGATCTTGGCGAGAGTTGGACACTGATTCCACCCAAGGAGGATGGCACGCCACTCAAGTTCCAGACCCACTTTAGCCTCTCCGTCGATAGTCTAGTTCACCACTTGATTAAGGAGTCCGTGAAGCTCCGCAAGGAACTTCACCACACTCGAGAACTACTCCGGCAAGCCAAGATGAATCCAGACAAGATCAAGAAGGATGGAGCTCCTGATGGACAACCATCTATCACTTATCGAGGAGGAGTACCTCTAGCTAGAGATGCACCTACACGTCGTCATCGCATGAGTGCGAAGGAGTACCATGAGCTCTTCACCGACCCGCCAATGAAGCGTCGTCGGGATGGACCTCCTCGCTCCCCAACCCCTTCGACCGGGAATGATGCATGTTCAGATGATGAATAGGAGGAAGACCTAGAGGAGCGTGACTACGAGACCGAGCACTACACCACCTGAGTCCGAGAACCCCTAGGGTAGGATCAGTCATGTACCCCTCATGCGAAGTCGAGTCCGTGTAATGGTTCATAAGAAACCATGTGTGCTTGTTGTTTGTTTTGTTGTTTGTGTTTCGATGCAAGTCGCGCTTTTGCCTTAGGAAACATGTAAGCGACTCCATTGTCTATCTTGTCTTAATATATATGCTGGTCCTTTGACCTTTGTTTTACCACACTTGCACTCGACCAACCCCTTAGGCGCGCTCTCCCATTGTTGCTTTTCCTCTCATCTATACTAGTTGTTTGACATGGCTGCTCCAAACAAGATGGTGACTGCTACCCGTAACAGCTCCTTTGCCAACCCTGAAGCTGGCAACTCAAGCCAGCAATAGGGAGCTCGTGGGGCTGCTCACGCTGGAGGACACCAGGAGCAGCCACAAGGCGACATTGCCCTGCCACCACCTCCATCAGAGAACATGACCATAGCTCAGTTTCTCCAAGTTCTCTGGGAGGAATGCCAAGCCAACAATGCTGCTATTCAGCAAATGGTTGAGGCCCTTGTGAACAACCAACAGCAAGGCAGGAACAGCAATGGCCACTCCACACTATCTGATTTCATGAGTAACTCGCCCCCAACCTTCACTGAGACTGCTGAACCATTGGATGTTGATGACTGGATCAGCACCATCAAGGACCTCCTTGCACTGGTCAATTGCAATGAGGATCATGAGAAGGTGCTTTATGACTCTCACTGTCTCGGAGGTACCGCCCGAGCTTGGTGGAATGGATTCAAGGTCATGCAAGGTGAGCGTGTGATCACTTGGAATGACTTCAAGGAAGGATTCCGCACCGCCCACATTCCTTCTGGGATCATGGATATCAAGAAGAGAGAGTTCCGAGCGCTGAAGCAAGGAAGTGGCTCTGTCAAGGAGTACCAGCAGAAGTTGAACCTGTTGTCAAGGTATGCACCTGAAGATGTCAACACGGAGGCTGCCAACAAGGAACGCTTCATGGAAGGACTTCAACAGAGCGTGCAGTACCAGCTCATCATCTGCGACTGTCGTACCTTCTTCGACCTGGTCAACAAGGCCCTCATGCTGGAAGACAAGCGTCATGCCATAGACAACACTCGCAAGCGCAAGATGATCAGCAAGGGTAGCCCCAGCAACCAGAAGCCTCGCCCCTGGTAGCCAGCCCCGGCAAACCCGACCTATCAGCCACAGTAGGCTAGACCTCCTACGTCTCGTCCGAGCTACCAGCCTCAGCAGTATGCCAATTCCAAGCCAGCCTACAACAACAAAAATAACAACAACGGCGGCAGGAACTACAACAACAACCCTGGGCAAGTCACTTGTTTTGAATGTGGTTAGTTTGGACACATCTCTAAGCTTTGCCCCAACAAGAAGCCAGAAGCCATGCGCCCCAATGCGCCAGCTCAAGGTCAAGGCCGTGGAGCACCACCAAGGAACCCCGCTCCCCGCAACCAGCCCAACAATGGCAAGGGTCGTGTGAATCACATCACCGTAGAGGAAGCCCAGGAAGACCCGGATGTCATACTGGGTATGTTCCTCGTCAACTCAACCCCAGCAACAGTACTGTTCGATTGTGGAGCTTCGCATTCTTTTGTCACCCAAAAGTTTGCATTAGAGAGTGGCATGAAACCTACACCCCTGGGTAGTCATATGTTGATACAAACCCTGGGATCGGTTATGAAGTCTGGGATAGGGTGTAAAGGAGTAAAGATTGGCATCAACAGGGTAGACTTCCTAGAAGACCTTGTAGTTCTGGATTCACCAGGCTTGGATGTCATCCTTGGCATGAATTGGTTAACCAAGCACCAAGGCATGTTAGACTGTGCCAAGAGGATCGTTACCATGACCAATAGCCAAGGAGTGGAAGTCAATTATGTCCCCAACCCTACCTCCACTCAAGCCCCACAAGCTAACTGTCTATTGGGAATTGAGTTGGATCAAGTGTCAGTGGTATGTGAATACCCGGATGTGTTACCAGATGAGCTGCCCAGAATGCCTCCTGACCGCGACATTGAGTTCATCATTGAGTTTATGCCTGGATCAAGGCCCATCTATAAGAAGTCCTATAGGATGGGATCCGAAGAGTTGGCTGAATTGAAGAAGCAACTAGCAGAGCAGCTCAGAAAAGGATTCATTCGCCCTAGTGCCTCTCCTTGGGGATCACCTATTTTATTTGTGTCAAAGAGGGATGGAACTATCAGACTCTGTGTCGATTACCGTTCTCTCATTGAAGTCACAATAAAGAACAAGTACCCACTCCCCAAGATTGAAGACATGTTTGGTCAGTTGAATGGAGCCAAGGTGTTTTCCAAGATCGACCTCAGGTCGGGGTACTATCAGCTGAAGATCAGACCCCAAGACATTCCGAAGACGGCATTTGTAACCCGGTATGGCCTGTATGAATACACAGTCATGTCATTTGGGTTAACCAATGCCCCATCCTACTTCATGTACCTCATGAATAAAGTCTTCATGGAATACTTGGACAAGTTTGTTGTCGTCTTCATTGATGACATACTCGTCTTCTCCAAGTCTGAAGAAGAGCATGAGGAACACTTGAGACTGGTGCTAAAGAAGCTTCGAGAGCACTAGCTTTATGCCAAGTTCAGCAAATGTGAATTCTGGCTGCATGAAGTTGGATTCTTGGGTCATGTGTTGACTGCAGAAGAATTATCAATGGATCCTGCCAAGATTGAAGCTGTGACTGAATGGCAAACCCCTACCACCATGAAGGAAGTCAGGAGCTTCCTAGGACACGCGGGATATTAACGCAAGTTCGTGGAAGGGTTCTCAAGCATTGCCCGACCCATGATCCACCTTTTGAAGAAGGACAAGAAGTTTGAATGGACAGCTAAGTGCGAGGAAAGCTTCCAGAAGCTCAAGAAAAGATTGACCACAGCCTTTGTTTTGGCCACCCCCGATATTCACAAGGAGTTTGTGATATATTGTGATGCATCGAGAACCGGTCTCGGAGGTGTTCTGATGCAAGAAGGTAGAGTCATAGCATATCTATCTAGACAGCTATGCCCTCATGAAGAGAACTACGCAACTCATGATCTCGAGTTGGCAGCCGTGGTTCACGCCTTGAAGACATGGCAACACTACCTTCTAGGAAAGCGATGCGAGATATACACACCCCACAAGAGTTTGAAGTATATTTTCACCCAAAGGGAATTGAACATGAGGCAGCGAAGATGGTTGGAGTTGATCAAGGATTATGACCTCAGTGTTCAATACCACCTCGATAAGGCCAACGTGGTAGCAGACGCCTTAAGCAGAAAGGCTTGTTCCTTGAATGCCATGATTAAGGAAAGGCTACCCGCCTTGTATGAAGAGCTTGAAAGTTTTGGCATGGAACTTGTTGCACCCAGGTTCCTCACCAACGTCGAAGAAAAGCCTACCTTGATGATATTAAGGAAGCCCAGAAGGGACACGAGAGAATTGAAGGCATCGAGAGGAAGATCAAGGTAGGCAAGGCCCCAGGATTCTCAGTGGATGAACAAGGAGTTGTAAGGTTCGGGAATCGCATCTGCATACCCAACAAAGAGGAGCTAAAGAACTTGATCTTGCAAGAAGCTCATGACACTCTGTACTCCATCCATCCTGGAGGAACCAAGATGTATCAAGACCTCAAGGCAAGATTCTGGTGGCATGGCATGAAACGGGAGATAGGCACGTTCGTTGCCAAATGTGACATATGCCAGAAAGTCAAATAAGAGCATCAGCGACCCGCTGGACTATTGCAGCCTCTCAAAGTGCCTGAATGGAAGTGGGAGAAAGTCGGGATGGATTTCATTGCCGGATTACCAAGATCAAGCAAGGGGCATGATTCAATTTGGGCCATTGTCGATCACCTGACTAAGGTAGCCCACTTCATTCCCATCAGAACCACCTATGATGGGAGCCAGCTCGCAAACCTCTACATCAACCGCATCGTAAGTCTTCACGGAGTTCCAAAGGAGATCGTGTCAGATCGAGGAACCCATTTCACCTCAAGATTCTCGAAGAAGTTTCAAGAAGCTATGGGAACTAAGCTCTCCTTCAGCATTGCCTTTCACCCCCAGACCGGTGGGAAAACAGAGCGAGTAAATCAGATACTCGAGGACATGCTCCGTGCTTGTGTTTTGGTATATGGAGCCAAGTGGGAAGATTGCCTACCATTCGCCGAGTTCTCCTACAACAATAGCTATCAGTCGAGTCTTCAGATAGCACCATTTGAGGTGTTGTATGGACGCAAGTGTCGTACTCCCCTCAACTGGTCAAAGACCGGAGAAGGATTAGTTTTTGGACTAGATATCCTCCACGATGCAGAAGAGCAAGTTCAACTCGTCCGAGAGTGCCTTGAGACCGCCAAGTCAAGATAGAAGAGCCACACTAACTCCCACCGTCGAGAAGTGAGCTTCTGTGTCGGTGACCATGTCTACCTTCGGGTCACATCTCTCAAGGGAACCAAGTGTTTCCATGTCAAAGGAAAGCTGGCACTAAGATACATCGGCCCCTTCAAGATCACCGTGATGCAAGGAGAAGTTGCCTATCAGCTAGAGCTACCTTCTGAGCTGTCAGATGTGCACAACGTCTTTCATGTGTAACAACTCCGGAAGTGTCTCCAAGTTCCCAACCGCCCCGACCTCTACAAGGACATCGACCATCAAGCCATCAATCTTCAGCCAGACCTCACTAATCGTGAGAGGCCAGTTCACATTTTGGATGAAGCCGAGCGTTGCACAAAAAGCCGCAACATAAAGTACTTCAAGGTCCAATGGAGCAACCACACTGAAGCTGAAGCAACCTGGGAGCATGAAGACTATCTTAGATCAAAGTTCCCTTATGTTTTCAGCTCTTAGCCTAGGAATCTCGGGGACGAGATTCTTGTAAGGGGGGTAGGTCTGTCACACCCTGTGTTTGTATCACCTTGTCATGTTGGATTTATAAAATTTGGAGCCAATTAAAACTTTTTCAATGTGTGTGCTTATTTGAATTGTTGCTTGTTTGCTTGTTCATTGTGGTATGTGGCACTCTTAGATTCATCCCTCTTCACACTCATCTTCCTTGACCCAAACTTCTTGCCTAATAATCATGCCATGTGAATACTGCCCAAAACTATTTTTATCAAATTTTGTTTTGACCAAAAATGATTTATTCAAATAAGCTTTTCAGAAAACCCTGAGATGAGGTTTGCACTAAGTCCTCAAATTGGGTCGATCCTTCTTCCCCAAAGGCTTTATTTCAAACCTACTATATTTATGACTTCCCAAAACCACCAAATATTAATTTTAAAGATTATTTTTATATTTTATTTAAAGGCTTTCTATTAAGACCAGAAGTGGTTTTTCATAAGGAAAAATTATTTAAATTCTTTCAAAATATTTGAGAAAATTTAGGGAGACTCAGTGGACATATATTTTCCATATATATGAGTTTCAACACATGTTCATGTTCAAATCATGGGCAAAACCCCTCAAAACCCTTTCTGTCCAAATCAAGCTTTTGGAATATTTCTATAAGAAATATTCTCAATAAATTCCAGGAAAATTCCACCAAGTCAATACTATCATAGATGATGATCTTGCAAAGTTTCAGCTCAATCCAAGTTGCTTTGATTCATCAAACTATTCCAAACCCCTTGCTATCCAGATTCAAATTTGAACAACTTTACATTGTGAAGTTTCTCCCCTTGACCCCAAACTTTGTGGACATGATCTAATCACCAAATAAAGATGCTACACTAAGTGGTGCATCAAGGGTAATAGCTTAGCATGACTAGATCTACAAGAACAAGAATCTGTTGATTTCAAGGTTTCCATAAAGTAACATTATGAACTTTCACCAAACCCTCTCAAACTTGGTGATAAGCCCTAATTTTGACCACCCTTTGATCATGTTAATTATCAAGTCATGAGGAATTCATCTACTGGGCCAAAACCCCATCAAACACCTTCTAGTCAATTCTAGAAATCATTATTTTCACCATCTCTACTATTTCCCTTGCCTCCAAATTTTTACCATAGCTATCTGGTATTGTCTTTCACACCCAGTAAGTTTCTCTTGCCAAGGTTCCTAGGGTAAGTGGGGTAAAACCCACATTTACCGCTCTGTTTCACCATGGCAGCATCATTTTTACCCTCTTCCTCCCCCATTTCTTTTTCATCTAGCCTCCCCTAGCTCCTAGAGCATCTTTAAATCGTCCATGAGCTAGTGGATACGCAGGGGCGCGTCCAGAGCACGCAAGCATGCCATGGCATGCCAAAGACATGCTCTGGAGCGCGCTACAATGCATGTCCGCACTGTAGCAGGAGCATCCCGAGGGCTCCCAGCAGCCTTGGGATGGGGGAAGCTGTTCCCCAAGGTTCCCTCGATGTCCACAACACTCCAAATTATCGGCCCCCTCCTCTCTCTCCATCCTTCGTCCCCTATCGCGTGCGTCGCGGCCGCCTGAGTCGTCCAACCGCGAGGCTCGCACACACGTGCTTCCCCGTCTCTCTCTCGTCTCCCCTTAGCCTAGACCAACCCCACGAGCACCGCAGACATGCCCTCGCCCCCACTGTTCAACTCTGGCCCCGACCCCGAACTTGTCGGCGCACCCGAGCTCGGTGGACCACCGGGCGCCCATATAAGAGCCTGTCGGGCCTCTCTCTCTCCCCTCTGGTCTCTCTCTCTCTACTCCCCAGCAGACCTCTTGTGCCCCCCGGAGAGCCCCCGACGCCTTTGTGCTCGGGATCGAGCCGAGGACCGCCACGGCCACCTCGTCGTTGATCTCCTAGTACCGACCGCCTTCGGCCCTCTTTTCCCTTCGGTTGACCCTCCCTCACCCCTCTGACCCGATTACCCCTCGCCCCCATACTCTTTGCAGCACGAGACGTCCCCGACGATCTCTCCCGAAGCTCCCTCCGCCGCAGGAGCTCGCCGTCGACGACTCCGACCGCCTCCGACGCCCCCTAAACCTTCCCTGGAACGGCGACTCCGTCTCGGACCCATTCCCGCCTTCGCCTGCCATCGCCGTGCCCTGCAACGTCACTGGTGAGCCCCTCCCCTCTGTGCCCTGAGGAGGGAGAAGGATCTGACAGGGGGGGCCCACCTGTCGACCTCTCTCTCCCCCTCCTACATTGTCACATCCCTAGCTAGTTGTCTTAGGACAACATGTGTGTGCATCATATTTCAATTTTTGCATCAACTTGAAATGGGGATCAAAAGAAACCCCAAACAATTCATTTGAATCAAACCAACTTAATGTTTGTGAAAAACCAACAAATCCAAAATGCCCAACTAAAATGTCCCCTATGTCTGATAAATGTGGACATCATTATACAAGGGGTCATTTAAAATATTTGAACAGTTATAGCATTTCAAAAATAAATAATAAGGCTTCTTAAATTGCCAAATAAAGCATTATCATTATTTCAGATTTCAAAATATCCTGAAACTTTTTACAGAAGTTTGAAATATTCAAACTTAATGCTTTAAAATACTTGGGATATCTATTGCTTAGCAATTGTGCCTGAAAATAAAATAAAACTAATGTCAGAATAATAGGAAACAAATAAAAAAAGGGAAAAAAGAAAACCCACCTGGGCCTTACCTCTAAAGAAGAAGCCCAGCCCATGGGGGGTAGCAGTGTCTTCTTCCTCCTGTCAGGAGGAGAAGCACCTGCGTGCCTCCACCACAGCGGGCCGTGGCCATGCACCCGGACACCTCCTGCCTGCCTAGCCTCCTCCTCGTCGTGCTGGCGAGGGGATAGACCCCAACTGCCGCCTGGACCTTCTCCTCCCCGCCATTTCTCTCCCTCGCTTCTTCCTCTCCTCCCCCTCGCCATGGCCGAGCTCTGCTCGAGCTCACCGTCGCTGTCCACCTAGCTAGAGCCCCCTTGCCGCGCCCAAAGATCCTCCGCAACCCCCTCGTCCTCCCCGTGGAGCTAGAAGCCGCCGGGAGCCCCTCTACGCCGAGCCATCGCCGTTCTTCCCCGTCGGCCACTGGAGCATCGTCGTCGATTCGCCGCAGCCGGAGCGCCCCTGAGCCCGCTAGACCTCTCTGCAGCCTCCCTGTGAGCCCCCGATGCTCCTCCTTCTCCCACCGGTCTTCCCGTGCCCTCTAGCGCTATAGCCAAACCTTACCGAGATGTCGTTGCCGCCGAGCTCGTTGTGGTCGTCGTCTCGGGCGACCTCGAGCCCCCAGACCAGCCTCACTCGACGCGGACGAGCGTGGGCATCTCGTAGCTTCCTCCGGCGCGCGAAACCGTGCCCTATGGCACGTTTCCAATCAACTCCGACGGTCCTCTGCCACGGGTTTGGTCGCCGCCGGCCCCGCTCCGGTGGGCGCCGACGTGGCCGGCTGGTTAGTGCTAACCAACCCAGCTAACTAAGCCATTAGCCGCTGACAGCGGGCCCCGCAAAGGGTCAAACCTCTAGTCAGTGTGGGGAATTAGCCCCTAACGCTGACACGAGGGCCCCACCCTGTCAGGTTTGACCTGGCCGGGTCTATTGACCTGCTGACGTCATAGTGACGTCAGGCTGACGCATTAATTGAAATTTTAGTATTAAAACAAATCAGGAAATTCCAAAAAATGTTTAAAACTTCTAAAATTCATATAAATTAATCTGTAAGTCAGATGAAAATAATTTATATATGACAGTTTATCAAAAAATCCAATGAATCCAATGGTGCTATTATCATGCATGTTAGAGCAACCCATGTAGTTGAACATTGACATTTACTAATAGGTTAATATACGAAACATGAAATGGAGAATGACTTTGAACCTATATTCAAACCCACTTCATCTAACTTGGACAATAGTTGATTTAGCTCATCCATTCATGTTGCCATGTGATGACCATGCATCATATTGTTGCACTTGTCGTGTATTGATTGCTATTCATCTGCATTGCGGTAGGCCCTGCTTTTGAGAATACCTCCGAGTATTCCAACGAAGGAGAAAACCTTCCCACCTCCCAGCAAGGAAAGCAACCCCTTTGATCATTCCGATAACATCCCACTCTCTCGCTCCTGCTCTTGTTTATTGCATTAGGAAAAACGTTCACTAGTCTGTCATACATGGTAGATGAACCTATTCCTTTGCATGACCTGTCATTGTCATAGTAAATAGCTAAACCTTGCAACCTAGCATACCTAGTAGATGCTTGTTCCATGATGTGCTTTGCTTACTTTGCCTGCTATGCTTAGGGTTGTGTCAGGTCTAATTCATCTGGGTGATGAACTGGAGTGAAACAATGTTGTCTGATATGATAATCTTATGATGAACCCGATTCGATAAAGGTAGCGATGAGAGGCTATGTAGGAGTACATAGCGGGTTGTCTCATCGGGGCCGTTCTTAGGAACTGAGTTCCGTGTTTGTGATCCAAGACTAGTTACTACCACATCCTAGGCCCTGAAATATGACCCCGCTCGACTTATCATTCGCTTAGTCCTTGGTCCAGGAGTTGCAAGTAGTTTCTGGTGTTTATAGCATGTTGGAGGCCGTGTGTAGCGTTGACCCTAGGGGTGGGTTACGACGTGGTAGGCAGTGGCACGGTGTACCAAGGATCACCCAAATGGTGGGCTTGGGAACCCTGCGCACATCGTTTGGGGCTGTAGCAGAAACTTCGGCCGGACTTCCGTGGTTCAGTCTCAAATAGGCGATAGCCTGGACTAGAGGTCTTATGTGATTGACGGTCGTGGCCAACTCCCTCGCTGGGCTTCCACTTGAAGGTTGCCAAGGTGCATGGTTTTATGAGCACACAGCGATAAGTGGCGAGAGCGTGTGTGAAGAAGTACACCCCTATAGGGTATAAAACTATTCGAATAGCCGCGTCCTCGGATATGGACTACTTGGAGAACTTATGATGTTCATAGATAAATTAATGGATACTCATAAAAATATCGAGACAAGTGTGAGTACCATGGATGGCACTCTCGTAGGAGACGGAAGTGAATCCATGGTGGTGTATTGTTGTGGAGTTAGGGGACTCGTGTGCGATATCTAAAATTTAACCAAAGAGTTAAAATTGTGAGGAATAGGTTAGCCATGATTCAAAGCTAACATTGCTGCATAAACTCCACCACTCCGCTTGTTGATACATGAGCATAATTAGTCTAGGTCTGCTTTAAAGACTTGCTGAGTACGTTTGTACTCATGTTTGCTTAAGAAATGTTGCAGATGAGACCCAGGACCCATTAGGTGGGTTCTATCTAGATGTCGACGATGCCGAATAGCTGGTGTCCCACCTACGACCTTATGCCATGTGCCGGGCTGTAGATAGTCAGGCCATGTGTCTTTTTACCCTTTCATCTATCAGTACTCAAATAGCTTTATTCTTCCGCTTGCTTTGTATGAACTTGCTTGTATGACTTGAGTGTCGGGTCATGTGACCCCTATCTGTAAGAACATAATATGCAAGGCTCTTCTAAGCCTCTTAAATAAAAGTTGTGTTGATGTCTGCTTATGTTGTGATGCCATAGTTGTATCTATGCATATCGGGCATGTCGTGCGTACGTGTGACGTGCAATGGTATGTATGGGATCCGACACCTAGTCATGTGCCTTTAGTAGTACTCTTTACGGGAAACTGCCTATTTGTGCTTCCATCGAGCCTTGGTAGCTTGCTACTGCTTCGGACACATTGATTGACCGGCATGTATCCTTCTTTGCTGCTATGTCTGTCCCTTCGGGGAAATGTCTCGCGGTGTAATGGAGTCCCTGTAGCCTGCTACGACTCGTCTACGTGCGGTGATGGCATTTATGTCCCACGGCGTAATGGAGTCCTTGTAGCTTGCTATGACTCGTCTACACATGCTTGAGGCCGACACCTGCATTGCTGGGTTACGTATGCCTGTTTCCGTACGGATGTGCCACTTGGGTTCTATGACTAGTCATGTCGGCCCAGGTTCTCTATCGTTTGATTGCCAATGACATGTTTACATACGTGAGCCAAAAGTCGCAAACGGTCACGGCTAAGGTAAGGCTGCAGCCGTGGAGCTTACCGTGCGTGAGGCCGCAAAGTGATGTGATATGTTACAGTCTGGATTCATATGACTTACGATCGGGGTCCCGACAGTCGCACTCCCTCTCTCCCCCTCGCGGTCGCTGATATCTAGGCCCCACGCGTCAGGTTTGAACCAGGCCACGCGCGAGCTGGCTGGCTGGCCAGCTCGGCCGAACCAGCTGTTGGCCGCCTCTGGCCCAGGGCACAGTGCCCTTTCCTTTTCCCTTTTCTCCCTGATTTCCAAAAATCCCACATATCTGAAAATAATTCCAAATCCAATAATTTTTACACCTAAATTCCTAGAGTATTCCCTAGAATTTAATAGTGCCTTTTGTGTATTTTTTTTAAATCTTTCATCCACTATTTTATTTTAAAACCTATATTTAGGCATCTTTTTGCCTCTGTTTAATAATTTCCAAAATATATTTTTCACAACAAAACCTTAGGCAAATATTTTTATTATAGTTTCCAGTATTTATCAGAGTAGTGTAGCATTTTTAATATTAGCTTGTGTGCTTTGTTTTTGTGTGATGCTTATTTTTATCGTTATTTATCGCGACGATAGATTGCACTATTGACGAGGGAGTTGGACCAGAAGACTTCGAAGACCACAAAGACTTTGTTGAGCCACGCAAGCAGCCCTTTGACCATGTTAAGAAAAAAATTCATGCATGACATATAGCACTTGTTGATTCGATGATTGATCATGATGGGGTGCTCCCCCTTCGGTAGATTGCCTCCGATACTTTTACCGTTGACACTTGCATCGTGCATGACCCTACCACCTTATGAGGGCTATGCGGGCGGGTGTAGATAGGATGCTAATAGATGCTACACAAGTGGGTTGGGATTTATGCATAGTGATGGAAAGGAATAAATGATTTCAAAGACTTTTCAAAAAACCCGTCGGGTGCCACTAATGCCCGAGGGATGATGATGAGTTGGGTGACCACTTGAGAAAGAAGTGATGTGCCGGAATAGGTTGAGGGTGTGTTTTCGAAAACGGAGGGTTTAAGATTTGTCAACCATCCCAACCTTACATGTGCGACCACGATACCCCTTATGGGACGGGGTTTCGTTGAATACTACGGTTGGTGCTAGCAGGGAGCCCGCATTACTAGTGGCGAGGGTGAAGTGATCACTCTCGAGATGAGGTCGTCCCGGAAGTGGAAGGCCATGCGCCGTTTTTACAGGCACCGGGCACACCGTTGCGTTCCCTCATGGATGATACGTGTGATGTATATCATGAGGGATGGCACCAACGAGTGGACTCTTTGTTTAGTATCACCATGGTAAAGGTATTGTTCGGGTGCTTACCTCGGGTATGTAATATACCGCGAGTCGTGGATGACACGGAAGTACCCCGGGCTTGTGGGTAAAGCGCGCAACCTCTACAGAGTGTAAGACTATTTGAATAGTCGTGTCCACGGTCAAGGACAGTTGGGTGGTGCTGCTTATGCCACGTCTAGATGTTTTCGCAAACATTGGTGTATGTGTGTGTATGGGAGACAGGAGTATGA
Organism: Hordeum marinum; assembly: GCA_022496015.1. Taxonomy (NCBI): domain Eukaryota; kingdom Viridiplantae; phylum Streptophyta; class Magnoliopsida; order Poales; family Poaceae; genus Hordeum; species Hordeum marinum. Next base: position 167,005,540 of record CM039675.1, read on the forward strand.
TGCTTGAGACAAGTCTAGAGACTTGATGTGACGAATGAACATGAGATGTTCAACCCCTACTTATGATGATATCCATAACTTGTTCATATGGAAATCTGCCAACTGTCGATGCATGCTTATCTAGTTACTTGACCATGTCATTGCATTCAAAATTAGCTTTCTGAAAAATACCTATTAGTGTTGTATCATGCATTGATATTACATTGAACCAAACATGGGTTGATTGCGAGTACATTCAAATTACTCATTGGCTTGCCACTGGTTATTTAAGTGGCCAAGCATGGAAGAAGAGGTGTACGTTGAAGAGTTCATTGGTGACGAACATGCGAACTAGGACGCTTCCCAGTCAGAATGCGTGTAGGTTTAAGGCAGATGGCATGGGTTCACACTTTCGATCAAGATTTCCGCTGCTTGTTCTATTTAAGTGTTTGGCCCTGGTGGCCCTATCTATGTAAGACTAGACCTTCATGGTCTTTATTTGTGTAAGACGCTAAATGTGGATGTAAGACTCTTGTTATTCAGCTTCTGTGTGTTCAGTGAGCATTGATCTCTAGGATCACTGTACACGTGCATTCGATGATCACGACTTATGAGGCGGGGTCCCACAGCTTCGAAGCCACCCCTTCGCATGTGGGTGGTTAATAAGAACTAATATCTACATGCAACATCGGGTCTCCAGATAGGAAGAAGCCTATCCCAAAGATTATCTCTGGAGACCCGAAAACTATCTTGTTTGGATGCCAGACAATTAATGCAAATGTTATCATTCATATCGTCCAATGTCTTCTATCAATATGCACTTCTATATCACTCATCAATGCATGTTAATGTTTCATGCCTTGCTGAACCATACTAATTCTCAATGCAGGAAGACAAATCCAATGCCACTGAATGGATCATGGATAGTGGTTGCACCAGTCACATGACTCGTGATCAAAGCCTATTGATGGAGCAAACTCTTTGACCTCAAACAAAAGACCACATTGTCTTTGCTCACAAGAGTAGCAGCAAAGTATTGGGGCTAGGTAGAGTTGCTATCTCAAGGGACCTACACATGGGAAATGTCATGCTTGTTGAATCCCTTGGCTACAACTTAATGTTTGTCTCAATGCTATGTGACTAAGATATGCTTGTCATTTTCGGAAAAATTCGATGTGTGGCACTGATGGCCTCTGACAAAACCAAAGTCTTCGAAGGTTTTTGAAGAGGTGATTTGTATATGGTAGACTTCTCTGCAGGACCACATGTTGCCTAATGTCTTCAAGCAAAAGCTTTGGAATGCTGGCTATGGCAGAGAAGGCTAGGACATGCTGAGATGAGTAACTTGCACACACTCGCCAAGAAGAAGCTTATCATTGGCATCGAGGGTGTCAAGTTCGAAAAGGACCACCTCTGTGGTGCTTGTGAAGCCGGGAAGATGACTAGGGCCAAACACCCCTCAAAGACTATCATGACGACTTCGCATCCCTTCGAGCTGCTACACATGGATTTATTTGGCTCTACTCATTATTATACCTTCTCTACCACTGCAAATCTATATGGCTTCGTGATTGTTGATGATTATTCTCGATTCACTTGGGTGCATATCATACTTTACAAAACAGAAGTGCAGGATGTCTTCAGGCGCTTTGCAAATAGATGCATGAACAACTACAACATCAAGATCAAGCACATCAGTTGTGACAATGGCACTGAATTCAAGAACACGAGATTTTGTCCTCACTCGTGCGCACCCGGGACCAACTTCCCGGTCGGTCACCCGTCCTAGAATCACTCCAAGCCAAGCATGCTTAACTTTGGAGTTCTTTTCGAGTGGGCTCCCGGAAAAGAAGGAATTCCTTGTTGATCTGAGTAGTCTATCATTCCTATTAAGCCAGGCTCTCACATACACCCCCACTCAAAGGAACCGACATCCTCATCGTCCCATTAGGAACGTTCCCTTTTGGCACATGTATGTGCGTCCAGTCCGATGTAACATCCAAAAATTTCATTTTGGAATGTTATGAAATATAGCTATGCATCATCATCACACTGTTTGAATGAAATGAATTGTTGAAGTTCTTCTTTTGGGTTTCTAAAAGGCCCCTTTCTTTTTCTCCATTTACTTGTTTCATTTATTTGAAAATCTCTGGAATTATTCAAAAACAGAGAGGAGTAACATGACACTCCACACCAGGAGCATCTTGGTGAATTATTTGAACAATAAAACCAAAGGTTTATTTGAAAGTTTATCTCAAAAGAATTTAAAATCAATTAGGCATTTTCTGGCAAATGATTTTTCTAAGTATTCATTTTGACAGAGGAAAAATGTTCATTAAATGGCATTTATTCCCCTGATCTTTTTGATATATATTTTTCCTAGGTTTGGAAATGATTTGAATGCATTAAAGGATTTTAAACATTCTGGAAAAATAGAAAAGGAAACGTATTTAAATGATTTAATTAGCAAACCGGCCGGCCCACAGCCTTCAAGTCCCGAGATTCCTCCGGATCGGCCACTGACGCGCAAACATCGCCCTCTCTCTCACTGACCCATGGGACCCACCGTCCGACAGCTTCATCGACACGCTCATCCCCTTCCCCTCGCCCCCGACCTCGTCGGCGATCCCTCCCTCGCGGATCTCTCTCCTCTCTCCCTCTCCCGACCCCGCACCTGGCCTATAAGTAGCCACTGCTTCTCTGCTCTCCGTTCCACCCCGAGACCCCCTCTACCCTCGCCAGAACGCCACCGCACCACCTCGCCGGAGTTCGGACTCCAACCGAACCCTCCAGAGTTCCTAGCTGTCGTCTCCATCGTCCCCAACCCCGTCTGACGCCATCATTTGACGTCGGATCTTCGTCGCTGTCATCTGAGCTCTCCGGACGCCGCCCTCGACCACCGCTCGACCACCTCCGACCACCTCCGATGTCCGGCCGCCGTCGACCTCGCCGGAAACCTCGACATCCCCTTTGTAAGCCACCGCACACCCCCTGGACCATTCGATTCATATCCGACGCGTTATATTAGATCACTTAAAACCCTGAAACGATATCCTCTAACGTTCGGTCGTTCGCCGCAAACACCCGCACGCGCGCGCTTTCGACCAATGGGAAGTCGCCACGTAGCCTCTGTCCGTTAGCTAATTTTTTTTCTTTTTCTGTTTCCGTTTTAGAAAACAGAATGTGTTCTGATTTTATTTTTGTTATATCTTTTAAACTAATTAGTGTTTTAAATTGATTCTTTTTTGCATTAGGTCACAAATTTCATGTAGTTTCATCCTGTAGTCTTAGATTTCAAATTTGAACTTTAAAATTTGAATCTAACAAAATTTGCTTAAATTACTAAAATCTGTATAACTAGAGTTTAGAAAATTATTTTTGAGTGAGTCTTTTTGCCACTATTTTGTATTAGTTAGACCCATCATCCTACATAGTTTGAGAATTTTAGGATGAATTTGATTAGGGTTTTTAACAAAAACAAAATCTGTCTAGTTCTTAATAGAGTTTAGTTAGTTTAATTTTAGTTTTAGTTTGAATCTGAATTACTTTAACTTTTGTTTTTAGATTTCATTAGGTTCTATTGTTTCAACATTAGGTGTATTATTTTCTGTTAATAAAAAAAAATTAATTTGTTTTGTGCTCTAGTTTGAATATGTAAATCTTATTTTCACCTTTAGTATTGTTTAGAAAAAAGTTTTGTAGTAACTCTTTTTGCACAAAATTTTTATAATAAAATACTTTATGTTTTCTAATAAAATTTTGTATTTACTTTTCTGTTATCTAAATGGCTAGTTGTTCAAAACAAATTTTTGACTTGTTATGTCTTAGTAGAGATTTGACATCAAAAGTTTTAGAGTCTTATACTTTGAGTGATTCTTCCTTTTGATTGTGCTATTTATTTGTTGAAGTATTTGTTTACCTTGTTGTTGTAGGAGTTGTATTGTGGTTAGGCTTATTGTGTGCTTTGTTTGATTCGTTAGATCATCCGAGTGCGAAGCTTGTTATCTAGAGTCACTTGAGTACGAGGATCGTCAGCAAGGCAAGTCACTTTGACCATGTATACCTATGTTTTTATTGCATTAGTTCTACCATCTCCCCAATTGCATGCAAACTAGGTAATTTGGAAACTTGGTTACTTGATGTAGTATCATGTGGTAGGCACCCCTCAACCCTTTGACACATTGGCCCTGGGAAACGTTGATTTAATTTTGCTATGCTATTAGTAGACGGGGTTGGTTGTGTGATTCATTAGAGTTGTGAGATAATAATTTCAAGACCTACAAGATGATCAAGACTTCAAGACTCCGAGTTTTCAACATACCTCTGGGTGGATGACGGTTGAATGGCGCCCTGGAGAAACCAGTGGTTAGCCTATATGTTGCTGGAGAAGTGCCAGTATTCATGCGGAAAGGTCCACCCAGGAACAAAGAGATGGATGGATGCTTCAAGACCCAAGGCTTACCTGCACAGCCACAAGCCATTATGGGCTCTGGCTTGGTTGGATATCATGGTGACCCTGGACAGGCGGTGCTACGAGATGTAGAAGAACGATAGGAAAGGATGGGCACCGACAGAGTCTCAGGGAAACCCTTTAGAAGACCATGTTTTGGTCATCCGTTTCTCAAACACCCTGAAGTGCGAGAAATCCAACGGAGGCGATCAAATCTTGTGGGGAACGTGTGCAAAACTCTGCAGAGTACCCAAACCTAATCAATTAGCCGTGTCCAGGGTCATGGACAGTTTGAGCCAAAGGAACTGAAACTATGTGGAATTCTCAACACAAATAATTACATTGATGTGGGTATTAATGACAACTTGGGTATGAGAATTGGTTGGTGGAACCATCTCATTAATCAACCAACATTGTAGTAATAATGCTTTTGCCCTCTCTTGTTGTAGGAAAAATTGGCTTTATGCAAAACTTACTACCCCACCTGCCATATATGCATATAGAATAGATGATTACTTTACAGCCCCTCTTTTGTGACATTGCCTGCATATTCAATATGCTAACCTATACAGCTGCAACGTATCATGTTGCAGAGTACTTTTCCGACCTGGAGTGAGGATACGCTCTACGCTCGGTGAGATGCCCTTGGAGTCAGATGGACTCAACTACCTTTGAAGCTTCCACAAGATTAGTTACTCTCATGAGTTGGCCTTCAGCCACTTTCTTGTAATTTCTATTGTAATAAAGAACTCGATATGAGATTTTTGATTAATAAAGTTGTGTGATTTCACTTTGATATATACATTGATGTACCGTGTGTGTACCAGCATTATCTTGGGATGGTACAGAAACTGGAGATTCAACCTTTCAGGTCGGGTCGCTACAGAAATGGTATCAAAACTCCTTTCAGGTCTAGGATTGGAAAAGCCTTAGGATTTATTTATCTTTTGTCTTCAAAATGCTTATACTCTCATCTGCTCGTTTCTGACTTCCCTCCGATTTATTTCAAAATTTATAGATGGCCACCTTCATCCCAGTTTTGATCACGGAGTTTTGTCAGCCTGACGCGATGATACCCTTTGGCAAGGAGCTGGTGAAGATCGTCAGGGACGTAAGGATCGCTTTGTCAAGCATCACCGGGACTCCTATCATGTCTTTTCCACAAGACGGTCGCTATAGGATCGAGGTGCACATCCCCGGAAAGACCTTTGGAAATCGTAAGGAACCCATCGACTTCAAGTTTGTGGCACCCAGCTGGATTCTTGGGAGGGACATGGCAATTCACCGTGCCCTTGGACGTATTCAGGAGGAATACAGGGGTGGTCCCATTTCACCAGGACTCAGCGTGGTTTGTCACACGGATGTCAATGGAAATATCATAAACACTCCCACTAAAGACTCCACCATTTCCTATATCCAGAATTTGGAGACGCACATCAGGACCTTGGAGCTTCGGGTACGTGCCGACACAAAGACGATCAAGAGGCTGATGAACCGCGAGATTGACCTCGAAGTTGACCTACGGGAAGCCAAGTATGAGCATGAGCATGAAGTGAAGGATTTCTTAGAGAGGATCGATAAGCTGAACACTTGCATTGCAACTCTGGAGGAACAGTTGGACATGGGGGAAAATCTTCACCCAGAAGGAGACATGGCTCCCTTGATCAGCAATGATGATGACTATGAGGAGAGCGTCACCGGAGGAGGCCACTTCACCATGTACTTTTGAGGAGAACTTTAGTTATGCCCCCATGTATCTTTATTTTCGTCGTTAAAGCGTAGGTTGATGTTTAGTTTGATTTGGAGACTTGTATCTCGATGTTTGAACCTTGAGTTGAATAAATGAATGAGTGTTTGGTGTGATATGTTTGTTGCATTGCATATGGGTAGTGAAATTTTCTTTTAGGTCCTTGTTCTATTCTAATTCGCACCCCTCTGAAAACAGCAAGATGCCTCCGCGATGTGAGCCCGACTTCACCTTCCCGCCGGAACTCACACAACTTCTCCAGCAGCAGAATGCCCTGATGCAGCTGTTGATCCAGAACCAGACCAACAACCACAACAACCACCCTCCACCTCAAGGCGACAACCTCACCCGTTTTTTGAGGCTGAATCCACCAACTTTCTCCAGCAGCACTGAGCCCATTGTGGCAGATGATTGGCTCCGCAAGATGGAGAGGGAACTCACCACCGCTGGATGCACTGAGGCTGAAAAGGTGCATTTCGCCGCCCATCAACTGGAGGGACCAGCAGCTTCATGGTGGGAGAACTACACCACCACGTACCCCATTGCTGGTGTGACTTGGGAGCAGTTCAAGCTAGCTTTCCGCACTGCTCATGTCTCAGCTGGAGCCATGAGTCTGAAGAAGCGTGAGTTTCACAACTTACGCCAGGGAAACCGCTCCGTGGCTCAGTATGTGGATGAATTCAGCATGTTGGCTCGTTATGCACCAAGAGATGTGGCCGATGATGCAGCCAAACAGGAGAAGTTCCTGGAAGGACTGAACGATGAGTTGCGTGCAACTGATGGTGGCTACGTTCAACAACTACCAGGAGCTGCTAGACAAGGCCCTCATCTTAGAGGGGAAGCAGCAGCAAATCGAAAACCGCAAGAGGAAGTATGGACAGGGGAAGTCTCACTCTAGAGCTCAACAGAAGCCCTGCTACTCCCCGTACTCAGGAAATACCGGATCAGGGACCGGTAAGTATGGAGGACACACTCATCACGTGCACAATCATGGAGGCCATAACCATGGAGGAAATGGGAATAATTGTCCCAACAATGGCAACTTCAAGAATGGCAATGGAAGTGGGAATGGCAACCAACACTGTCCCGCTCCAGCTCATTTTGCATAGTACTTTTCTGATCTGGAGTGAGGATACGGCTGCAACGTATCATGTTGCAGAGTACTTTTCCGATCTGGAGTGAGGATACACTCTACGCTCGGTGAGATGCCCTTGGAGTCAGATGGACTCAACTACCTTTGAAGCTTCCGCAAGATTAGTTATTCTCATGAGTTGGCCTTCAGCCACTTTATTGTAATTTTTATTGTAATAAAGAACTCGATATGAGATTTTCGATTAATAAAGCAGTGTGATTTCACTTTGATATATACATTTATGTACCGTGTGTGTACCAGCATGATCTTGGGATGGTATAGAAACACCGGAGATTCGACCTTTCAGGTCGGGTCGCTACATCCGACACATGTGCCATGTTGTGTGCCACGACAGCCACACATGCCATGCGCCACATGCCCGTGCACCTGACCCGCGCATGCCCGTGTAACCGAAAGGGTAGGCTCTGATACCAATTGTAACACCCTGTTACACATGGCGGGATCTAGACTGGCCCCACAGACCAACACTAGTCCTTCCTGCACACTTTGTCCTCACTCGTGCGCAGCCGGGACCAACTTCCTGGTCGGTCACCCATCCTAGAATCGCTCCAAGCCGAGCACGCTTAACTTTGGAGTTCTTTTCGAGTGGGCTCCCGAAAAAGAAGGAATTACTTGTTGATATGAGTAGTCTATCGTTCCTATTAAGCCAGGCTCTCACAAACGCAAGAACAGAACTCCCATTGAGATGGCTCGCACCATGCTTGATGAATAGAAGACACCTAGGAAGCTATGTCCTGAAGCCATTGATACTGCATGCCACATCATCAACAGAGTATATCTTCACAAGTTCTTCAAGAAAACATCTTATGAGCTTCTCACTGGTAAGAAACCCAATGTAAGTTACTTCAAAGGCTTCGGTGCAAGATGTTGGATAAGAGATCCACACCACACTTCTAAATTTGCACCGAAATCACATGAGGTTTTCATGCTTGGTTATGGAAAGGACTCGCACACCTATAGAGTCTTCAACATCTTTCACAATAAAGTTTTCGAAACTGAAGATGTGCGGTTCGATGAAACTAACGACTCGCAAAGAGAGCACATGTCTCCTGTGCTAGATGAATTACCTTCGGAAGAAGCTATTAGACTGATGGGCACTAGAGAAATTGTGCCTGAAGAAACTATGTTTGAAGAAGTTATCATTCCACCATCCACTCAGCACGAAGACAATGCAGAACCCGAAGACAATGCTGCTGATGAACACAATGCTCAGCAGCCAGAACAAAGTCTTCGCCCTTCTCACCCACGCGTGGCAAATTAAGTTCAAATTGAGAGAATGCTTGACATCATAAATGCACCAGGTCCACTTACTCGCTCAAGAGCTACTCAATTAGCTAACTTTTGTGGGCACTTTGCTCTTGTATCTATCACAGAACCCACCAAAGTAGATGAAGCTTTCAAGGAATCGGAATGGATTCAAGCCATGCAGGAAGAGCTTCACTAGTTCAAGCTCAACAATGTGTGGGAGCTTGTAAAGCGTCCCAATCCTAGGAAGCACAACATCATCAGTACTAAGTGGATCTTTTGCAACAAGCAAGATGAGTCTGGCCAAGTCATTAGAAACAAGGCACGCCTAGTGTCTCAAGGTTACACTCAGGTCAAGGGTATTGACTTCGGTGAAACCTTTGCACCTGTAGCTAGACTCGAAGCCATTCATATATTGCTTGCTTATGCTAAACATCATGATATATGCTTGTATCAAATGGATGTCAAAAGTGCATTCCTCAATGGTAAGATTGAGGAAGAAGTATATGTTGCTCAGCTACCAGGGTTTGAAGATCCAAAGCATCCTGACTATGTCTTCAAGCTCAACAAGGCACTCTATGACCTCAAGCAAGCACCAAGAGCTTCGTATGACACACTCAAGGAATTCCTCATGAAGAAAGGCTTCAAACCTGGTTCACTCGATCCCACTCTATTCACTAAATCCTATAATAGTGAATTGTTTGTATGCCAAATTTATGTGGACGACTTTATCTTCGGCTGTACTAACAACAAATACAATGATGAGTTTGCTTATATGATGCAAGAGAAGTATCAAATGTCGATGATGGGAGAGATGAAGTTCTTCCTAGGGCTTAAAATTCGACAACAACCAAATGGCATCTTTATATCTCAGGAGAAGTACCTCAAGAAATTTGGCATGAATGAAGCCAAAGGCTTCAAGATGTCAATGCCTAATAAGGGACACCTCTTCACTGATGAAAATGGTAAAGATTTCGATCAGAAGGTATATCACTCCATGATTGGATCTTTGTTGTACTTATGTGCATCTAGGCCAGATATAATGCTTAGCGTTTGCATGTGTGCCAGATTTCAAGCGGCACCAAAGGAGTCGCATCACCTTGCTGTGAAGCGAATACTTAGATATCTGTCTCACACCTCAACGCTAGGATTATGGTATCCAAGGGTTCAAAGTTCGAGCTGATTGGCTACTCAGATTCTGACTTCGCTGGCGATAGAGTTGATCACTAGTCTACATCAGGTACTTGTCACTTTCTTGGGATCCATTGTATGTTGGTCTTCGAAGAAGCAGAACTGTGTCTTACTCTCCACTGCCGAAGCCGAATACATTGCTGCTGGTGCATGCTACACTCAACTTCTCTGGATGAAACAGACACTCAAGGACTACGTCATCAACCTAAAGGATGTACCTTTCTACTGGGACAATGAGAGTGCAATCAAGATCTCATACAATCTAGTACATCACTCGAAGACGAAGCACATTCAGATACGACATCATTTACTTCGGGATCATGTGATGAAGGGCGACATCAACATCAATCATGAAGACACTGAAGATCAACTGGTAGATATCTTCATGAAGCCTTTGGATGATAAGAGGTTTTGCAAGTTGCGGTGTGAGCTAAATATCTTAGAATCCTCAAATGTCCTTTGAAATGGGAATACATCCTAACGCTTATGCATGTTGACGACTTTGATGCACAACACATGATGTAATGTATGTCTTCAACTCATGAAGACTTACAAGCTGAATGTGAATACATTAACAAAGAATATGACTTCAGGGTTCCACGATAATTGTGCGCCGTGTCTGGGTCAAACATTCTTATATGGTGGGTAACGCCACCAACCAATCTCGAAGACATTGCTTTTATCTCAACTTTTCCATACGTCTTCGAAAGCTGAATGTCTTCAGAACAAATTTTTTTGGTTTGCACGTGTGTTTCAGTTGAAAACTATTTGCAGATCTACATTTGGATTAGATCTTTGTCCTATAAAACATTTGTCCTATAGCTTTGTCTTCAACTTTCTCCTAGGAAAATGTGATCGGATCCAACATTCTCCTCTATTCTTACCTCGTCCAATCTGTTCTAATCCAGTCATATGCATTCTATGTTGACACGTGTTGATTGTCTTCACTGCGTCCTTGTCGGTCAAAGAAAAATCAACCACATAATTAATAATCAAATCTAAATTGTCTTCTTGTTTTTAGCAACAACTCCCGTGCCGCCGCTTCGATTATGGTAGTGGGTTGTCAAGTGGTTTGCATGCATGCCACGTGTCCCACTTTAGCCGAAGAGTGGGGGTCATATTCGTCTTTTTGGTTCCAACTCTTCCACCCCTATAAATACGAGTTACCCCTTCCATTATTACTTTCCCCTTCCTCTGCCACCCCACGTGCTCAAAACCCTACCGTCGTCGCTGGACTCCATCATCGCCGGAGACGAAGTGCTTCGCTGCCACGACCTCTTTGTCGACATACTAATGCCGGCCGCGTTCATCCCCCGGTCGCTGCTGCCGTAGCCACCTGCCTCCACCAAGTTAGGCTGAGGCAGATTGAACCGCTCGGCTTCTCCGCCTCATTGAGTAGTTCGTCTCGTTCTTCATCGCGGTAATTAAAATATATTTTTACTCCGCATTTTGATCCAAGATTCTTGCTGAATTTTGTCGTTTGCTATTTATTCTCTTTCCACTCAACCGAATCTAGATCTAGATCTATCCTTACCAAATATATTCACTTTGAGGTCTAAAACTTGGTTTGATTCCTCACTTGTGCAAATCCTTGGACTTGTACAAATCTGAAATCACCATGTTCTATATAGAAGTGAATGTCTTCGGTATAAGGTCAATGTCTTCAAAACTCAGTTTTAACTTCAAAATCTTCTGAGAATGCATAAGACCTCTTCTCTTCCCTCGCGTCTCTAACTCTATAACAGGTACATGTCCGTAGTAGAATCGCTTGGATCTCATAGTCTGAATTCATTTGCAGACTACTTGCAGATACATCTAGAATCATCTCGTGTGTGTTCCTACTTGTGCACTCCAGTGAAGCCTTTGCCGGAGCCATTGCCGAAGCCAATGGCAGAAGACAAACCAGTCAATAAGGGAGGAAAGCAGAGACACAAGAACACCGCTAATGATCTCCCCCTAGATCTCTATGAGATGTACAAGTCCGATAAAGAGGAGACATACACCAAACGCAAGAATCACCTCCAATGGATCCGAAGATATTGGAGTGTGGAGTGGTTTTACTACCGATTCGTCACCGATGAGTATGTTGAAAAATGTGCTGAGAATGCACGTTGGATGGACATCATATACAGAAATCCTCATCCGAAGACCAAGGCTGACGCCATCAAGATGGGATTCTACCCCTGTATGTTCAGGCCCCCAATGCTAGAGAATCCCGATCCATCAAGCATACTTCGCATCCTAGATAACACACAGTCAGATGACGAGGAAGTTGAGAAAGAAAATGCTCTTGAACCGCTGCCGAAGCCTTTGGAAGAACCAAAGTCTTCAAAGCCAAAGTCTTCCAAGTCGAAGTCTTCGAAGCCTAAGTCTTCCAAAGCTCCTCCTCCTGCAGATTCTTCTCCACAAGCTTCTCAATGCCCTTCTGCAAACCCTGAGGAACTGGAATTTGAAGGTCACCTGCACAGGCGTATGAAGAGAAAGGCTGACGCTTCTCGTGGATCGAAGCCTAATATGTCTTTGATGGATACATGATTGAGCTGTCAGATGACGAGTTTGATGGCGAAGCCTTGGCTAGGCTTATTTAGCAGAAAGAAGAGGAAGCCAAACGTCTTGAAGACTTACCTCTGATTGACCCGGTTGTCTTTGAACATTTCATTGAGGAATGGTTTGTCGACCCCTCCATCAACATTGATGCTCTTCAGCTCCCAATTGGACTGAATGTCATGTTCCAAGGACTTGTGAACCAGGAACTGACTATGTCCCAATTGGTCAGTTGTCGGCTCGTATCGCATTGGTTGATCGACTCGAGAGAGAGCAGGAGGTCGCGGGTTGGACCCCCCCACCCCTGCCCTTTTTATTGCGCTTTGTGTGTGTGTTGGGCCGGATCCGGTGTGGCTACACCCGGATCCCATGTGCCTATATGTGTGTGCGGTGTGTCCCAGCGTGTGTGAGTAGTGGGTTGGATCTGCTATGGCTGGGCAGATCCAGAGATTGCTATGTGTGCTTGTGTGTGTATGTGGTGTGCTAGTGTGTGTGAGTATGATAGTGGGCCATGTCCCACTTGTCATCCAGTAGAGGGGCCCTGGTGTCTATGCTAGGTGGGCCCCTCCTATATATTGTTTTTGTTTTAGTGTTTTATTGTGTTAAATAGATTAATTTCCTTTTCTGGTAGATTTCTAAATTTGGACATGTGCATTTTTGTCTGTGAGCACTGTTAGTAAGTTTTAACTTATGTGAATGTATGTTGTTTTTTCGAGCTAGTGTTGTGCTATGATGTTCCATGCAAGTATATGAGTGTGACATATGTTTTGGGGTAGAATCACCCAAGGAATGCATTGGTGCTATTAGATTTCACTTTTGAGCAAGTTCATAAAACTGTTATTTTTCTGTTGTGATGTTACCTTGCCAGTTTTGGATGATTTTATCCATGCATGCTATGATATTGGTGTCAACATGGAAGTGGTAGTATTTCATGAGTAGAATGACATGCTATTTTCTTTTGACATGATAATCTTGCATATAAGTGGGAACCATGCTCCAAAGTGACTATTAAAATGTTGCTGTTTTCAACATGCTAAATATTTCTAAGTCTGAGAATCTGTTAATATTTTTTATGCCATGATGAGTGATTGCTACCAAGTGATATGTTGTGTTTTAGCTCAAGCTCAGTGCAAGTGTTTTGAAGTAGATGTTGTCCTCTACCATCCTGTTAATTTTCATGCCATGAGGTGGTCTCTAGCACCATTAGTTTCTGCTGTCAACTTACTATCAGCTTATCTCAGATCAGAGAAAACTATGATTTTCTCTAATTCCCCGGAATCTGTTTCATCATGCCAACTTGTGAGCTTCATGCTTATTGATATGTGCTTACTTTACAGTTTGTGTAGTTGGATGATTTGATAAGCATGTTATGTAGTTTTTGTGAATGCCTTGTTTGAGGTTGGAAACATCCTGTAGCTCTAGATAATTGATGTGGAAGTTGCTATGTTGCTGTTTTGGAACAGATTATGTGTGTTAGTGTTTTGTGACTTGTGGGAACTATGCTCCATTGTTTTGCTTGATATTTGGCTTTATTTTGGTTGGTTTTCCATTTCCAAACCAGTGGCTACCTTGGAATACCAAGGAATAGCCCATGGCCTTCCATGTCTTGTATTTTGCCTTCGTACCTTGCCGTGAGCGTAGCGTGAGATCCGTAACTCCGTTTCCTACGTTCTACATATGCATTCGCATTGTTTTTGCATGAAGCATTCATATTTGCCATGATCATGCATGTTCAAACAACTTAACATGAGGTTCTATCCAGAATTGTAAATAACTTAACTATTGCATGAGAAACATGACTAGCTCAGGATTGCCATGCTAAATACTTCAAATGAATCATGCATCATCTTGTTTGTGCATTGCACTTTGGTTGGTTGTTTATTGTTGCTGTTTCTCTTGGGTACAAGCAAGTGTTGAACCTGAGTACGAAGATCCAGGAGAGTACCACTACGAGGACCCCGCTCTTTGTCCCTCTGAAGAACCAACGGGCAAGATGATCGTACCCGGATCCCGACACTATTTTTGCTTTGCTAGATGTCTCGCTCTTATCATTACATATGCGTTACCTACAACTTGAATGTCAAGCCTCCTACATTGCCATGATAGCCTCTAACCCCTCCACATCCTAGCAAACCTTGTTTGGCGCGTTCTTAGTTGCAGGTGCAGGTTGTTTCCATGTGATAACATGGATATCTGGAGATATCACAATATTAACTTCTATTTAATTTAATGCACATATATATCTTGGTATGGTGGAAGGCTTGGCCTTTTGCTTAGTGTTTTGTTCCACTTTTACCGCCATAGTTTCTTGTTACCGGTGTTATGTTTCCATACTTTGCGCTCCTAACATGCTCGGGGTTGTTATGGGGACCCCCTTGATTATTCGGTTGAGATTAAAACTTGTCAGGCAAGACCCAACATTGGTACTATTTGCTTAAACATCTTAATAAAACTGCATAGTGCTTTTCAACCCCGTGGATAATTAATCAACAACCCGGGCCAGTGCTCCTCATGAGTGTTGATCCAAACTAGAGCCCTGTGCGGGGCCAACCCGGGGCAACTCGGGAGATTTCTATCAGGCTACCATACACTAGCTTATCCGGTCGTGTCCTGAGAACGAGATACGCGGCTCTTATCGGGTTCATTGACACGTCAGGCGGTCTTGATGGACTTGTTTTACCTTTCTCGAGTGGCTTGCGTGAGGAACTCTGATTTTCTTTGGGCTATCTCGAGGTGTCGGAATTCCTTTGGAGTTGCCTAGGATGATCATGAGATTCGTGGTCGAGTTTATTCTTGCGGAGTGTGGTTAATTTATGATGGACTAGTTGGAGCACCCTTGCAGGGTTAAATCTTTCCGGAAGCCGTGCCCGCGGTTATGTGGCAACTTTGATATTTGTTTAACACCCGGTTATAATTAACTTGAAGTAAACTCCAATAAAATACACCAACTGTGTGAGTAACCATGATCGTCTCTGCTCGTGTACATGAACCGAGAGAGAACACGGTGGGTTTATGTTTGACGTAAGTAGGTGTTCGGGATCGCTTAGCGATCATGCTAGTTCTCGATCGTTTATCGTAGACCACATATTTACATTCATGTTCTCGTAAGTTAGCCACCATGAATGCTTAGTTCTGCTGAAAAATAAACACTTACCCCCCATCCTACCTAATAAGCTTGAATATTCTCGGTACCCGGTCGTGTGATTGCTGAGTCCCCGTGGCTCACAGATTACTACAACAAATACACGTGCAGGTGCAGATGAGACCATGCCAGATGATGTGATGCAGCTCCAGTGGGAGTTTGACGAGGAGTGTGGCAGGATGTACGTCACATATCAAGACGAGTAGAGAGGCCTTGGTCGTGATCTTTGGGGCTAGCAAGTCAGTTTCATCACATCTTTTCTCATTTGTTTTTATCCGTAGACGGACCCTGTCTTTGAAAGATGTTTGAATAAACTATGTGGATTGTAATTTAGCATGTGGCGAGTGTAAGCCAACTCATATACTCCTCTCTTCATAAATGTATGTGATGATACTGAACTTGCGAAATGACTAGATGCGCCTCTATCCCTGTCGAGGCCCCCATGCCCAAACATGGATAGACGCGCATCTTGGGCGTTACACACAGCTTCATCTAGCAAGAAGACTAAGCAAGCTGAAGCTGAAGCCAAGAAGCGCAAGTTGTCTGCCTCTGAAGCCCAACCTCCGAAGAGGTTGAAGACAAGAAAATCCAAGCCTAAAGAACCAACACAAGACCCAGCACCAGAACCACCCTCTGCTCCATCATCAAAACCTGGCCCTCAAGAGCCTTTGCTTGCTACGCCAATTTCTATGGCACCCCTTGCATCAGAGAACTTGGAAAGACAAGTTGTACAACACGAGTTTGCTTCCACGGAGACTCGGAACCTAAAGAGATTCCAGCTGCCGAAGACACTGCCGTAGCTGAAGACAATACTCATGAAGACATTGGTCCTGAAGACAATGTCAAGCCAGAACCTGTTCTCCAAGTGGATGCTCCAATGGTCCACTCTCCCCAACCAACCAGTGAGTTCGTGGACATTGGAACTCCTCTTCTTTCGGATGTGCCAGAAGATGAACCCGGTACACCACCACCTCCATTATTCCCGCTTGTGTTAGCCTCGCCAGAATCTCCGTTTGCATCAAAGGAGATTGAACCTATCAAACACACTTCACCACTCAAACGTCTTCGTAGAGGACCCCGAGATCTCATGAATCCAATTCCTGAAGATGAAGTGTGTGTTTCCCCGACTACACCAGTCAATGATGTGATGTAGATTGAAGATGTTCCTCCCAGCCAACCTGCCACTGAAGTCATGGTAGCCGAAGACAATGCTACTAATGCCACCATGGACCTCTTGTCCCTGCCACACCATCTTCTGAAGACAATGAAGACAACATTGTGATGGCTCGCAAAAGGGAAGGAGAGATGGTCCCTACAAGATGGCCTCGCCTTTTTGCACCACCAAGGATGGGACCTCGGTATGAGTTCAACCTAGCCGCCCCTCTGTCGTGAATCATATGCCTCGACTTCCAAGTCTTTGACAGTCAGGCCCAGCAAGACCTTTGGTATTCGAGTTGGAGAGATTCAGGCTGAACAACACTTTATTCGACTCTAACTGCAATCCATACAAGAGAGAAAAGATATAGTCTAACAGGTTATGGAGTGCTCCACAACGTCAGTACTACGTGTGCGTGCTCTATGGCAAGAATAGGATCTTTCCCCACAAGCATCTCAGCTTTGAAGCTATGAAAGATCTTCCTTGTTTTGACCAAGTATTGGATTGTCTTCGAGATGTGGGTTTGCTTAGGTCGTGATCTGAACACCTGGCAGATGGAATTTATGATAACGGATGAACACACCACTACTTCACCACTGGATTTCTTTCCTGCAACACCTCTTGTTGCCTCTGGTGAAGACTTGGATCCTCACTCTGAAGCCTATGCGACTGCAACTCGAAGCCTATTCCATATGCGAGAACCCAATATGAAAGAGATGTTGACACTGATGCAGCCCTTGGCTCAAGATGTAGACTTTCCCACTTTGTTCTTTGTGGATGATCTTCAGTACCTGCCAAGGACACTCTATCATATTCTTCGGCATACAATTTGGCCGATAAAAGGGCACAACTCCTCATGCAAGATTGAATGGCATTTGAAGACATTGCTATACAACATTGTATATGGCATCAGGTTCAATCTTCAAGACTTGTTCCTTCGCAACCTTGCTGCCAATGGTGTCAATGTCCTCGAGCCAAAGATTTATGCTCCTTGGATCATGCGCTTCATCAAATATAGAACCAACACCAGGTATCTTCTGTCTGCTCGCAACCATGGCATTTATCTTCTAGAAATTGAGGTTGTGCCAGCAGACTTGTATCCATCCAAGAGAAAGAACCCCATTGTTGAAGGCACAAGTGACACTTCTGACGTTGAAGGTCTTCTTATTCCTTTTGATCCATCAAGGACAAGACTGATTGGTGCTCTTCTCCAACCAAGGTTTGCTTCTACCAACATTGAATCCATTGATAGCATTGTGCCTCGTCAACGCCCGCCGAGGAGAGAGTGTGCACTCACTGATCGTGAACTTCTAGTTTCACTTATCCAGAAGCAGGATAGGCATCATGAGTGGACTTGACGCAAGATGCACTCAGTTGTGCAAGATCTCAACCATGTTCGCAACTTGGCAACCAAAAATGCCTTTGTTGATTATGAAACAAGTCGTCGCTCATGGAGAACTCTGACTATGCTAGCACTTGAGCATGAGCTTCGTGAAGATGGATTTCACCCTCGCTACAGATTTGGTGCACCACCCCTAATGTGGAGAAGTGGTGCTAGACCCCATCTCTCGAAGACAGTGACTATTCTTTGTCATCTCCTTCCCTCAATGTCAGGCTTGCAGATGAAGCTGATGATGCGAGTTATTTGCCTCCATCGACTCGGCATCGCGGCACTGCACCAAGCTCCTCTGCACCAGTACCTCAAGACTCTGCTGCACCGTCTTCATCAACACCTGCTGGGGACACCTAGTTCTCGATGTCTTCATACCTTTCTGGTCATTTGATGACAAAAGGGCGAGAAGCATTGGGTGATAGTCTTCAAACGGGTCTACTTATAAGGGCTGGGTGCTATTTTGCTAAGTTTGCAACTCTCGTTTCTGAACACTTGCTTATTTGGGTTGTAAAACTTAAGTCTTGATGGACGTCTGCACTTTATGTTTACCGTACTCTTTGCACTTCTTCAAGTTATTTTATGTGCCCGAAGCCATTCTGCAGACACCCATTTTTCATTGTGCATTCATTATCTTCGTTATATCTGTTAAATGCATAGTGATTAGATTACAAGATATGGAGTTCTCCACAAACTACAACCTGCCAGTGCATTTGCATTCAAAGCAAAACCTTCATATGCACATCTTCAGGGGGAGCTCTCTATATCTTGCAATCAAAATCTTCAAAACCTTATATTCACATATTTTTATCCCTGTTGAAAAATTCAACCAGTTTGTCATCAATCACCAAAAAGGGGGAGATTGTAAGTGCATTTAGTGCCACCCTTGTTTGGTCTTGGAGTATTGAAGACAAACATGGTTGAGGGAGTAATGTGTTTGTGAGAGTTCACAGGTTAGCACGGAGGGAAGCCCCTAGAGTTTCGGTTTAGCCGTCGAAGAAGACCCCCCAAAAATGACCGAAGACATTGATGACAGTTGAAGCCATTAGTGGAGGACGAAGATATTCGTACGAAGACAATGAAACGCGAAGACGATTTCTTTTAGTAGTTTTGTTTCTTCTTTCCTGAGTCATAGGAACCACCGTACTATTAAGTGGGGTCGATGTGATCGAAGTCAGATGCTGACATGATGCTCAACCCATACCTATGTCTTTGAGCGAAGACATTGAGAAGAAAACTCTTCCAGAGCTGGCCGAGTCAGCTTTACTTGTAGCCCAAGTAAAGTTGTCGCGTACGTTCAAAATCCAACCGTTGTGACACGTGTCGGTTGGCCATTGACCCAGGGTCATTTTGGTCATATCAGGTTGGGTTGCCTACTGGATATAAATAGCCCACCCCCTCCACCATAAGTAGGTGGCTGCTTAGAGAGAGATACGTCTGTTGTCGTTTTGGAGCAACCCACCTCGAAGACTTTGATAGATATAAATCCTACGAGGATACACCTAAACACCTAGAGATAGAGTGTTTGAGCATCACCGAAGACTTTCTGTTCTAAGTGAACTGAAGACTTATTACACTTGAAGATTGTGATCTTCCAGACGGTTAGGCGTCTGGGTCTAGAGCGTCCAAGACTCATTGTGGACTGCCGGGTGACCAAGTTTGTACGGGTTTCGGAAGTCTCCCCTAAAGACTTTCCTAAGTGATTGGGTGTTGTCTAAGTGACCTCGGCTCAAGGGGAATAAGGGGAAGACAAGGTCTTCTGAGTTCAATCTCAGCCTCCCTAACAAGACGTACAGTTGTCACAGCAACTGGAACTGGTCCAACAAATCATGGGTGTTCGTCAAGCAACTAGTTCTATCCTTCACTCTTTTACATTCGTACTCTGAACTGTGAAGACATTGCTTGAACATTGTGTGAAGACTTTCACCGAAGACATTCATATCAACTGTTTATCTTCATATCATCTAAGTTTGTCTTCAACACATCTTAGTTGTCATGATGATTATTCTTGTCTTTCTTGAATGTCTTCTCTGCCTTGCATGCCCTGTCTAGATTCTTGATTGTATCTCTACCTGATCTTGTTTACGTTTCCACATATTTCGAATACATTCACTGTTTCGAAGCCCTTTCATGAAAATCGCCTATTCACCCCCCCCCCCTCTAGTCGATAACTAGCACTTTCAAAAAATATTTAAACTTGCTGGTTGTATTAATTTTTATAAATGCCATGTTAAAATGATTAATTGCATAACAAAATGACCGTAACTCCGATTAGAATGATCCACATATGTAACTTGACTATAAAAATGTGAAGAATAACATGGTGGAATTTATTTTGCTGTTTAAAAACTCTAAAATTGTGTTCTAGGCAGAACAGTACTGGAATCTTAATTTTCATATGGGGACTTTCCAGAATTGTTATTTGTTGCTTCCAACCTCATTTAAAATGCCTAGGTAGTGTAGCCTACTTATGATTCAGCTCATGCCATGTTAACCAACATTTAAACTTGTTGAGTAAATAAATGAGAGTGAACTATATAATTCGAACATGGAGTTTTGTCAATATGCAACTCATTGCATATTGAACTTCACTTTATTTGTAGTATCGATTGTTGCATCTTGCCATGACATGCCTTGCATTTTAAAACCAGACATGCATCCTGCCTATTTGTGCATCATGTCATGCATATGTTGTGGTGTTTATCATGTGTTCATTGTTGTTTCTGGATAGCTTCTTCTTGTTAGAGTTCCTAAAGCGTTCGGGGTGTGAGGATTCATTCGACTATGTTGGATCGTCTTCTTCACGGATTCGCTTTTCTTCCAAGCGGGATCTCAGGCAAGATGAACATTTCCCTGGATACAACTACTATCATTGTTATGCTAGTTGTCTCGCTTCTATTGTTATGTCTTGCTACCTACCACTTGTATGTCAAGCCTCCCAACATTGCCATGAAAAAGCCTCTAACCCCTCCACATCCCAGCAAACCATTGTTTGGCTATGTTAACGCTTTCTCAGCCTTCTTATAGCATTGCTAGATGCAAGTGCTGGTTGTTTCCATGTGAAAACATGGTCATTTTGATATGTCACAATAGTATTGCTATTTAATTTAATGCACCTATATACTTGGTAAAAGATGGAAGGCTTGGACTTTTGCTCAGTGTTTTTGTTCCACTTTTGTCGTCCTAGTTACTTGAGTACCGGTGGTATGTTCCATATTGAGCGCTCCTAACATGCTCCGGGTTGTTATGAGGACCCCCTTGGTTTTAGTTTTGGGATAAAACTCTTCTGGCAAGGCCCAACATTGGTACTCCATTTGCCTAATAACTAATAAAATTCCATAGGGACCCGCTGGCACCCGTGGATAATTAATCAACAACCCGGGAAAGTGCTCCTCATGAGTGTTGGTCCAAAATACAGCACTATGTAGGGCCACCCCGGGGAAACTCGGGTGGTGTCTATTATCCATTGTACACTAGCTCATCTGATTGTGTCCTCGGAACAAGATACGCGGCTCCTATCGGGTTTGTTGACACGTCGGGCGGTCTTGCTGGATTTGTTTTACCTTTCTCGAATGTCTTGTGCATGGGATTTCGAGGAAACCTTAGGCTATCTCGAGGTTGAGGTTTTCCATCGAGATTCCATGAATACTATGGGTTATCCCGCGGTTGAGGAATTCCAACGTAGCTTGTGGTTAGTTTGTGATAGATGAGTTGGAGCACCCCCTGCAGGGTTAAATATTTTCGAGAAGCCATGCCCGCGGTTATGTGGCAACTTGGAAATTTGTTTAACATCCGGTCATAGAAAACTTGAAGTAAACTTAAATAAAATACACCAACCGTGTGCTTAACTGTGACTGTATTAACTCGTGAGTTCTAAACCGAGCAAGAACATAGTGGGGTTATGTTTGATCGTAAGTAGGTGTTCAGGATCACTTAGTGATCATTACTAGTTCACGTCTCATTATGCGTAGATCACCCTTCTTATTCTTGTACTCGTAAGTTAGCCACTCAAATAAATGCTTAGTGCCTATTGCAGTCTCACCACTTTACCATACCTCACCCATTAAGCTTTGCTAGTCTTGATACCCCTTGGAAATGAAATTGATGAGCCCCCGTGGCTCATAGATTACTACAACAATAGTTGTAAGTACATGTAATGTGATGCTTTGACGTGAGAGCGATGATTGTGTGATTTGGAGTTCTTCTTCTACTTCTTCTTCATCGATCTAGGATGGGTACCAGGACGGCAGCCTGGGATAGCAAGGATGGATGTCATTTTATCGTTTGGTTTCGTCCGTAGTCGGAGCCTGCTCTTATGTATGATGATTGAATGTGTTGTTGTATTGATGTGAACATGGTTTAGCTTGTGGCAAGTGTAAGACTATTCCATATACTCATCTATTCTTTACATGTACTTGTAATGATATCCATTCTTGACGACATGCGCTTCTATCCCTGTCGAGGCCCTCGAGCCAAAATAAGGATAGGACCACATCTTGGGGGATTACATTTTGTCACAGCATATGCCCTCATGGGAGAACTAAGCCATGAGGTCATCGATGCTAGATGATTGCTTGAAGTTGACTAGAGATGAGAGATGCAAGTTTACCTAGGTCGCACCCCTCATGGTGGAGGTAAAGGCCTACTACTACTTGGTTTCTGCTGATTATGATGATCTCGATTACAAGGTATTGCTTTTGCTACTTAGCTCTTGAGGGTTTCTAACTTGTCTTTTCTCATCCCAGGGATCCCCTTTAAATAACAGATCAAATCCCTAGGTCATACTCATAACCCGTGCTCTACTCTTACTCTTAGTAAATGTACCTCCCAACTTAGGGGAATATTCCTTAAGTCCTCGGTAAGCCGGCCCATTCTCCTGGTCCTTGAGCCAGCTACACAGTCGGGTCTCGTATGGGCCTCCGGTCCCCTTTGGGACAAACTCCTCTTCTTGACCCAGAAACGAACTGACCCATTAGGCCCTTTGCCTTTTTGGTGGGGTCAATGAATACTCGGGTTTTATCACTAGGAAACATCCCCAACACTCGCACTGTCTGACTTGCCCTATATGTAGCTCCGGACCCCCACCCTGGAACCCTCACTTGATACCACTAGAGTAATGTCGGGCTGCCTGCACCGTCATCACCCTCTCCTCCTTAGCCGAGAGATCATCGATGCAATTCCGGTGAGCCTCGACCCCCTCGCGACCAACCGAGTCCTCCACGAGATCCACTGAGCTAAGGTGAACCCCCTGGACGTCATCGAAACCTCGAGTTCGGCGGAGGCCAAAGCTTTGTGTCACCGACGTCATTACCCCGGTGAGCTCTGCCATCAATTTGACCCTGCATCATGTCCATTTGCTATGTCGGTCACACACGCATCTTTTGAACACCGTCGACGCCTGAGCTGCCCGCAAGCCTCCCCGTCATCGTCTTCGTCACCCTAGGCCAGCCAGTGCCACCATCATCACCGTCATCGACCACCACGTTTAACCGTATCCCATACTCAGTCTAGGAGTCCTTGGAACGCCAGAAATCTTGACTCCCAAACACAACATCGCGCGTTCATGTTTTCCGGCGAGATTCTGGACAGGATCTCCGGTCAGCTCAAAACCCTAACCCCTCTGTTTAATCTCAGCCACTAGATCTAGATCAAACAACCCATGTTAGATCACCTAAGCAAACTGGTACAGGCCAATGAGAAGTCGTCACTTAGACAACATTATACAAAACATTATTCAGAAGATATTTGTTAATTAAATAGAAAATGCATTTTTGCAGTAAAGCTCCAGGAAATTAAATCGATCATAACTAATTATCCAGAGGTCGAAATTGAATGATTCTTTTTGCAAATGAATCGTTAGGAAATATAGCTTCAAAATAATTTTAGAAAAATCAAATTTGAACTTTTTAGTTTTGAGGTTCGAACAGAATTATTTTAAATACTAAATAGGCCATGACTTTTAAACTACAAACCCAAATGAAATGATTCTTTTTGCAGAATGGAATCGCTCGAATGTAGTTTAATTCAAACCACTATGTTTTAAAATATATAATTTATTTAAATAGTTTCTGTCAGAAACTTGTATACTCTAAATTCAAAGTTAATTGAATTCTTTTTCTAAAATAAAATTTATAAATAAATCAAGAACATTTCAGATTATTGCTAGAACAACTTGTGACATGTTGGGAGATTATATGAAATGTTTCAAAATAATTGAATCACAACTCGAATTAGGGAAATCAAATCAATTCTGAAATGAAATTAAAGATTAATTAATCAACTAATTAAATTTACTTAGTAGAACATTATGAGCAGGATTATTTTTAAATAATTTTAGAGTTAAACATAGATTTGTTGGAAATATGCCCTAGAGGCAATAATAAAATGGTTATTATTATATTTCCTTGTTCATGTTTATTATCCATGCTATAATTGTATTGATTGGAAACACATTGCATGTGTGGATACATAGAAAACACTATGTCCGTAGCATGCCTCTAGTAGACTAGCTCGTTGATCAAAGATGGTCAAGGTTTCCTAGCCATGGACATAAGATGTCATTTGATAAACGGGATCACATCATTGGGAGAATGATGTGATGGGAAAGACCCAAACTTAAACGTTGCATATGATCGTGTCAGTTTATTGCTATAGTTTTCTGCATGTCAATTATTTGTTCCCATGACCATGAGATCATGCAACTCACTGACACCGGAGGAGTGCCCTGTGTGTATCAAATGCCGCAACGTAACTGGGTGACTATAAAGGTACTCTATAGGTATCTGCGAGGGTGTCTTTTGAGTGTGCATGGATCAAGACTGGGAATTGTTAATTTGTGTGATGGAGAGGAATCTCAGGGCCCACTCGGTAATACAACATCACAACCAGCCTTGCAAGCAATGTGACTAAAATGTTAGCCACGAGATCTTGTATTACGGAACAAGTAAAGAGACTTGCCGGTAACGAGATTGAACTAGATATAGAGATACCGACGATCGAATCTCGGGCAAGTAACATACCGAAGAACAAAGGGAACATCATACGGGATTAACTGGATCCTTGACATAGAGGTTCAATCGATAAAGATCTTCGTAGAATATGTAGGAACCAATTTGGGCATCTAGGTCCCGCTATTGGTTATTGACCATAGAGGTGTCTCAGTCATGTCTACAAAGTTCTCGAACCCGCAGGGTCTGCACACTTAACGTTCGATGACGTTTCGGTAGTATAGAGTTATGTATGGTGGTGACCGAAGGTTGTTCGGAGTCTTGGATGAGATCCCGGACATCACGACGAGCTCCGGAATGGTCCTGGGGTAAATATTGATATATAGGAAGTCCCGTTTTGGTCACCGGAAAAGTTTCGGGTACTTTGGTAGTGTACCAGGAGTGCAGGGAGGGTATCGGGGGACCATCGAGAGGGGCCTCTCGCCCCGAAGGGCCTCCAGGGCTGTGGGATGTGGCAAACCAGCCCCTGGTGGGCTTTCCGACCTACCCACTAAGTCCCATGCAACTAAGGGTGGAAAACCAAAGTGGAGGAAAGGGTTTCCAAGTGGGAGAGGAATCCTACTCCACATAGGATTGGAGTTGGACTCCTCCACCTCCACACTTTGGTCGACTCCTAGCGGGAACCCTAGGTGCACCGGCCTCCCTCCTCTTACTCCTATATATACTGGAGGGGACAGAGGGCAGCTGCACTAGAAAACCCTAAGACACGGTGCAGTCCTCTCTCCCCGATAGCTCGTGTCCTCTAGTTTTCGGCGGTGCTTAGGCGAAGCCTTGCCGGAATAGTTCCACCACCGCCGCAGTCGCACCGTCATGCTACCAGAGAATTCATCTACCTCTCCGCTCCCTCTTTCTGGATCAAGAAGATGGAGATCGTCATCGAGCTGTACATGTTTTGAACACAGAAGTGCCATCCGTTCGGCGCTAGATTGGGATGGATCGTGATTGGATCGCGGGACGCTCGGCGATTTGGATCGCAAAGACGTTCAACTACATCAACCGCGTTTCTTAACGCTTCCCTCTTTGTGATCTACAAGAGTATGTAGATCCACTCTCCCTCTCGTAGATGCTCATCACCATGGATAGATCTTGCGTGTGCGTAGGAAATTTTTTGTTACCCATGCAACGTTCCCCAATAGTGGCATCATGAGCTAGGTCTATGTGTAGATGAGATCACGAGTAGAACATAAAGGAGTTTGTGGGCGTTGATGCTCAGATTGCTTCCTCCCTTGGTCGTTTTTTGATTCAGCGGTATTGTGGGATGAAGCAGCCCGGACCAACCTTTCTCGTACGCTTATGAGAGACTAGTTCCTTCGAGTGACATCTGACTTTGTTGCATAAAGATGGCTGGCGGGTGTCTGTCTCTCCTACTCTAGTTGGATTGAATAGAAATTTTTGTATCACCGTTGTGGTTTTTGCGTAGGTGAGAATTGTTCTTGCGTAGGTGAGAATTGTTCTTGCTAGATACCCATAGCAGCCACGTAAAACATGCAACAACAATTACAGGACGTCTAACTTATTTTTGCAGAGTATGTTGTGATGTGATATGGACAATTACATGGTGAGATATATGTGATGTATGAGATGGTCATGTTTTGTATAGAATATCACGACTTGCATGTCGATGAGTATGGCAACGACAGGAACCATAGGGTTGTCTTTAATTATTTTCGCTATTTTGCTTTTCTTTATCGCTATGAGGTAGCAATAGCTGTAGAAGCAATAGTTGGCGCGACAACTTCATGGCGACACGTTGATGGAGATCAAGATGATGGAGATCATGGTGTCGTGTCGGTGGCGATGGAGATCATGTCGGTGCTTTGGAAATGGAGATCAAGAGCACAAGTTCATGGCCATATCATGTCACTTATGATTTGCATGTGATGTTAATCCTTTTATGCATCTTATTTTGCTTAGGACGACGGTAGCATTATAAGGTGATCCCTCACTAAAAAATTCAAGATTAAATTGTGTTCTCCCCGAGTGTGCACCGTTGCGAAAGTTCGTCGTGTCGAGAAACCACGTGATGATCAGGTGCGATAGACTCTACGTTCACATACAATGGGTGCAAGCCAGTGTTGCACGCGCAGAACACTCGGGTTGAACTTGACGAGCCTAGCATGTACAAATATGGCCTGGAAACACAAGAGACCGAAATGTCAAACATGAGTCATATAGTAGATATGATCAACATGGTGATGTTCACCATTGAAACCACCTCAACTCACGTGATGATCGAATTTGAGTTGGTGAATTTGGATCATGTAACACTCGGATGACTGGAGGGATGTCAATTTGAGTGGGAGTTTTTAGGTAATTTGATTAACTAAACTCATTATCTTGAACAATAGTCTTAGTAACCTTTGCATATTTATATTGTAGATCAATGGCTCACGCAATAGTTCCCCTGAATTATAATGCGTTCCTAGAGAAAACCAAGTTGAAAGATGATGGAAGTAACTTTGTAGAGTGTTCCCGTACTCTGAGGATTATCCTCACGGCTTCCCAGAAGGCTTATGTCCTTGATGCACCGCTTGGTGACCCACCCGCTCCCGTGTCATCCAAAGACGTTAAGAACGCTTGGGAGTCACGTTCTGGAGATTACTCACTAGTTCAATGTGCAGTGTTGCATGGCTTCGAACCAGGACTTCAAAGACGTTTTGAACGTCATGGAGCATATGAGATGTTCTAGGAGTTGAAGTTTATCTTTGAGAAGAATGCCCAGATCGAGAGGTATGAGACCTCTTATAAGTTCTATGCTTGCAAGATGGAGGAGAACCGGTCTGTCTGTGAACATATACTCAGAATGTCTGCGTATTGGAACCATCTGGTTGAGTTAGGGATGCCCTTTCCACCGGAGGCAATCACTGACAGAGTTCTTCAATCATTGTCACCTAGCTACAAGAGCTTTGTGTTGAACTATAACATGCACGGGATGACCAAGTCAGTCGCGCGTTGTTTGTGATGCTGAAAGTCGCTGAGTCTGAAATCCAGAAAGAACATAAGTGTTGATGGTCAATAAAACCACTAGTTTCAAGAAGAATGGCAAGGGCAAGAAGGGTAACTCCAAGAAGAGTGGCAAAACAGTTGCCCCTCCCGTGAAGAAACCCAAGGCTGGACCCAAGCTAGAAACTAAGTGCTTTCATTTTAAGGGAACTGGTCACTGGAAGCGAAACTGGCCCAAGTATCTGGACGACAAGAAGGCAGCCAACACCAAACAAGGTATATATGATATACATGTTATTGATGTGTACCTTACCAACTCGCATTGTATTGCCTGGGTATTTGATACTGGTTCGGTTGCTCACATTTGCAACTCAAAACAGGAGCTACGGAACAGACGAATGCTGGTTAAGGACGAAGTGACGATGCGCATGGGAAATGGTTCCAAGGTTGATGTGATCGCCGTCGGCATGATCGCTCTTAGATTACCATTGGGATTAGTGATGAACCTAAATAATTGTTATTTAGTGCATGCGTTAAGCATGAACATGATATCTAGATCTTGTTTATTGCAAGACAGATACTCATTTGAATCAGAGAATAATGGTTGTATTTATATGAGTAATATATTTTACGGTCTTGCACACAATGTGAGGGATTTATTCATATTGAATATCAATAGTGATGATACACATGTTCATAACATTGATGCCAAAAGATGTAGTGTTGATAATGATAGTACCACTTTCTTGTGGCACTTCCGTTTAGGTAATATTGGTGTAAAACGCATGAAGAAGCTCCATGTTGATGGACTTTTGGAGTCACTTGATTTTAATCACTTCACACATGTGAACCATGCCTCATGGGTAAGATGACTAAAACCCCGTTCTCTGGAACAATGGAGCGGGCAAGTGACTTGTTGGAAATCATACATATATGCGTGCGGTCCGATGAGCATTGAGGCGCGCAGTGGATATCATTATTTTCTCACCTTCACTGATGACTTAAGTAGATATGGGTATATTCACTTAATGAAACACATGTCTGAAACGTTTGAAAAGTTCAAGCAATTTCAGAGTGAAGTTGAGAATCATCATAACAAGAAGAATAAATTCCTACGATCTGATCGAGGAGGAGAATATGTGAGTTCTAAGTTTGGTGGTCACTTAAGAGGTGTGGAGTTGTTTCACAATTGACACCGCTTGGAACACAACAACGTAATGGTGTGTCTGAACTTCATAATCAAACCTTATTGTATATGGTGCGTTCTATGATGTCTCTTGCCGATTTGCCACTATCATTTTGGGGTTATGCATTAGAGACAGCTACATTCACTTTAAACAGGGAACCATCAAAATACGTTGAGATGACGCCGTATGAACTATGGTTTGGCAAGAAGCCAAAGTTGTCGTTTCTTAAAGTTTGGGGATGTGATGCTTATGTCAAAAAGTTTAGCCTAAAAAGCTGGAACCCAAAGTGGAGAAATGCATCTTCATAGGATACCCAAAAGAGACAGTTGGGTATACCTTCTATCTCAGATCCGAAGGCAAAGTGTTTGTCGCTAAAAAGGAACATTTCTTGAGAAAGAGTTTCTCTCGAAAGAATTGAGTGGTAGGAAAATAGAACTTGATGAGGTTATTAAACCTTTACTTCAACCAGAGAGTAGCGCAGCGCAGAAATATGTTTCTATAGAGCCTGCATCAGTTGAAGAGGAAGTTAATGATGATGATCATGAAGCTTCGGATCAAGTTACTATCAAACCTCGTAGGTCGACAAGGGTGCGTACTGCTCCTGAGTGGTATGGCAATCCTGTCTTAGAGGTCATGTTGTTAGACAACGATGAACCTACTAGATATGGAGAAGCGATAATGGGCCAGGATTTCTACAAATGGTTAGAGGCCATGAAATCCGAGATGGGATCCATGTATGAAAACAAAGAATGGACTTTGGAAGTATTACCTGAAGGGTGAAAGGCCATTTAGAACAAATGGATCTTTAAGAGGAAGACGGATGCAGACGGTAATGTCACCATCTGTAAAGCTCAACTTATGGCAAAGGGTTTTCCACAAGTTCAAGGAGTTGACTACGATGAGACCTTCTCACCCGTAGCGATGCTTAAGTCCGTCAGAATCATGTTAGCAATAGCTACTTTTTTATTATGAAATTTGGCACATGGATGTCAAAACAGCGTCCGTAACAGTTTCCTTAAGGAAGAGTTGTATATGATATGTCTAGAAGGTTTTTTCTATCGAAAGAATGCTTACAAAGTTTGCAAACTCCAGCGATCCATTTATGGACTGGTGCAAGCATCTCGGAGTTGGAATCTGCGCTTTGATGAGGTGATCAAAGCGTTCGGGTTTATACAAGTTTATGGAGAAGCTTGTATTTACAAGAAAGTGAGTGGGAGCTCTATAGCGTTTCTAATATTATATGTGGACAACATATTGTTGATTGGAAACAATATAGAAATGTTGGAAAGCATGAAGGAATATTTGAACAAGAGTTTTTCAATGAAGGACCTAGGAGAAGCTGATTTCATATTAGGCATTAATATCTATAGAGATAGATCGAGACGCTTAATAGGACTTTCACAGAGCACATACCTTGACAAAGTTTTGAAGAAGTTCAAAATGGATCAGTCCAAGAAGGGGTTCTTGCTTGTGTTGCAAGGTGTGAAGTTGAGTAAGACTCAATTCTTAGTGACTTTAGAAGATAGAGAAAAGATGAGTGTCATCCCCTATGCTTTAGCCATAGGCTCTATAATGTATGCAATGATGTGGACAATACCCGATGTCAGCCTTGCCATAAGTATGGCCAGAAGATTTCAAAGTGATCCAGGAATGGAGCACTGGACGACGGTCAAGAATGTCCTTAAGTACCTGAAAAGGACTAAGGAAATGTTTCTCATTTATGGAGCTGATCAAGAGCTCGTCGTAAAGGGTTACGTCGATGCAAGCTTTGGCACCGATCTGGATGAATCTAAGTCACAAATCGGATACGTATTTATTATGAATGGGGGAGCGGTAAGCTGGTGTAGTTCCACGCAGAGGGTGGTAGTCGATTCTACATGCGAGGCGGAGTACATTGCAGCCTTGGAGGCAGCGAAGGAAGGTGTCTGGATGAAGGAGTTCATGACAGATCTTGGAGTAGTGCCCAGTGCACTGAATCTAATGGCTTTGTTCTGTGACAACACTGGTGTCATTGCTCTGGCCAAGGAACCAAGGTTTCACAAGAGGACCAGACACATAAAGTGGCGCTTCAATTCCATCCACGATTACATCAAGGAGGAGGTCATAAATATTGGCAAAGCGCACATGGATCTGAATGTCGCAGACCCGTTGACTAAACCTCTTCCAAGGGCTAAACATGATCAACACCAGAACTGTATGGTGTTAGATTCATTACAATGTAAATCACATAGTGATGTGAGCTAGATTATTGACTCTAGTGCAAGTGGGAGACTATTGGAAATATTTCCTAGAGGCAATAATAAAATCGTTATTATTATATTTCCTTGTTCATGATAATCGTTTATTATCCCTTCTATAATTGTATTGACTGGAAACACATTGCATGTGTGGATACATAGACAACACTGTGTCCCTAGTATGCCTCTAGTAAACTAGCTCGTTGATCAAAGATGGTCTTTCCTAGCCATGGACATAAGATGTCATTTTATAAACGGAATCACATCATTGGGAGAATGATGTGATGGACAAGACCCAAACTTAAACATTGCATATGATCGTGTTAGTTTATTGCTATAGTTTTCTCCATGTCAAGTATCTGTTCCTATGACCATGAGATCATGCAACTCACTGACACCGGAGGAGTGCCTTGTGTGTATCAAACGTCGCAACGTAACTGGGTGACTATAAAGGTACTCTACAAGTATATCCGAGGGTGTCTTTTGAGTGGGCATGGATCAAGACTGGGATTTGTTACTCCATGTGACGGAGAGGTATCTCAGGGCCCACTCGGTAATACAACATCACAACAAGCCTTGCAAGCCACGTGACTAAAATTTTAGCCACGAGATCTTGTATTACGTAATGAGTAAAGATACTTGCTGGTAACAAGATTGAACTAGGTATAGAGATACCGACAATCAAATCTCGAGCAAGTAACATACCGAAGAACAAAGGGAGAAGCATACGGGATTAATTGAATCCTCAAAATAGAGGTTCAACCGATAAAGATCTTCATAGAATATGTAAGAACCAGTATGGGCATCTAGGTCATGCTATTGGTTATTGACCATAGAGGTGTCTTGGCCATGTCTACATAGTTCTCGAACCCGCATGGTCTGCAACTTAATGTTTGGTGACATTTCGGTAGTATAGAGTTATGTGTGGTGGTGACCTAAGGTTGTTCGAAGTCCCTAATGAGATCCCGGACGTCACGAGGAGCTCCGGAATGGTCCTAAGGTAAACATTGATATATAGGAAGTCCCGTTTTGGTCACCGAAAAAGTTTCAGGTACTTTGGTAGTGTACCGAGAGTGACGGGAGGGTACCGAGGGACCATCGGGAGGGGCCTCTCGCCCCAAAAGGCCTCATAGGCTGTGGGAGGTGGCAAAACAGCCCTTGATGGGCTAGCCGACCACCCCACTAAGGCCCATGCGGCTAAGGGTGGAAAAACGCAAGTGGAGGAAAGGGTTTCCAAGTGGGAGAGGAATCCTACTCCAAGTAGGATTGGAGTTGGACTCCTCCACCTCCCCACTTTAGCCGACTCCTAGGGGGAACCCTAGGGGCTCCAGACTCCCTCCCCTTCCTCCTATATATATTGGAGGGGATAGAGGTCATCCGCACAAGAAAACCCTAAGCCACAGTGCAGTCCTCTCTCCTCGATAGATCGTGTCCTCTAGTTTTTGGCGGTGCTTAAGCGAAGCCCTATCAGAATAGTTCCACCACCGCCACCGCCGCGCCATCGCACTACCGGAGAACTCATCTACCTCTCTGCTCCCTCTTTATGGATCAAGAAGGCATAGATCATCATCCAGTTGTATGTGTGTTGAACGCGGAGGTGTCGTCCATTCGGCACTAGATCGAGATGGATCGTGATTGGATTGCGGGACTCTCAGCGATTTGGATCGCAGAGATGTTCGGCTACATCAATCGCGTTTCTTAACACTTCCCTCTTAGTGATATACAAGGGTATGTAGATCCACTCTCCCTCTTGTAGATTCTCATCACCATAGATAGATCTTGCGTGTGTGTAGGAAATTTTTTGTTTCCCATGCAACGTTCCCCAACAAGATCAAATGTTTTCAAAATGTTTTCCAAACATCATGTGTCAAGTCAAATGAAGTTTAAATAATTTTAGAACATATTGAGGGTTAATTGAGAATTCAAATATAATTCCAAAACTTATTTAAACTTCAATTTCAAATTGACTAATGAGGCTTAATTTATTAATATGTTCAAACCCAATTAGTTTGACCAATTGAACCCATTAGGTATGGATCTGGTTAGCTAAATCAAATGAACTTTTAAATGAAGACAAGTAGCAGGCAATTCATTAACCCAAATTGAAAGGTCAAACTAGCAAGGGTCAGACCCAACACTTGTATTTATGTATTGTGCATTTGCATTCATGCAAGTTTTCCCTTTGCATGAATTGATTGCTTATTGTTTCTATGTTTCATTTGTTTGTCAACATTATATTACGAGGAGTGCAAGCCCTCTGAGTGTGAGGAGTGCACTAGTGACATCAACAACCAAGGCAAGTTCCACTTTGATCATGTCACCCCAGTATTTTATTGCACTATAGTTTTTCCATGATAAGTGTGTGAGTTTAGGATGCTAAATTCTGTACAAGCCAGTAGTTGGCAACTTAGGTCCAAACTTACCCAAACATTATAACTATTGAGTAGTTGCTTAGTTGTTATGATGTAGACTGGGAAACACCAATATTTACTTCACCATACAACCTCTTGGTTGACTACTTAACTACTACTTAATTAATGAATCGGTCTGGGTAGACTGGCTTTGATTGGGCCATCGGAGTGTAGTCATTGGTGGGGAATGCCACCTAGGAATCAAAGAGACTGTATGCGTTTAAGGTTGAGTAGCTTACATGTGTGACCGTGAGACAATATGGGCTCTATCTGGAGCAAGTAGGTTGTGGGAACCCTCCTACAGCGGAACAACAGATGCAGGTGTGTAGGTTGGTCTGGGTCTGTCATTTCCGAGACGGAGACTACTCCGAGAAGTCTCGCCTTGATCTACCTATATATTTCACAATGGAAGTTTACTAGCAGGAGGGTGTGATCGAGAATCATGGGTAAAGTAAAGAAACTCGTGCAGAGTGTATAAACTGATCAAGATTAGCCTCGTCCCCGGTTATGGACAACTTTTGAGCAACTCATCAGAGAATTGTCAGTTTGATATCTTCACCTCTTATTCCTAAAAGAAATGGGTTGAACCAATGGGTGTTGTGGCATTGTTCCTCGGGACTGGGAGTGAATCAGGGACTCTGGCTGGAAGCTTGGGATGACCGAAGTGTGCCAGAATACCACATGCTCAAACTGCATATGACTATGACCGGAGTTCACAGGAAGTGTAAAGTTATTAGAGTAGACCATTATAAAATCATAGGGAAAAAGTATGTTTTCTCCAAAGAGCCTTGAACCCCACCAGCAAAAGTGCATGTAGGTGATTAGGTTTTCCATTAACGATGGGCTTGCCGATACATTCAATGTATTGATCCTAGTGGCTGCAACATATCATGTTGCATGTGATTATTATGAGGAGTGACTTACATAGGGTTTTGTGCCTCCACTCGAAATGCTTCCCCGTGGTGTTGATGGAGCTTACCAAGACCTTTAACTTACATTTTATTTTGTTTCCACTTGTTATGAACTATGTTTGCTTATTGTAAGACTATCTTTTTATTACCCACTAGCTAGAGTCTGTAGGACTGTTTGCTTTATGGATCATGCGATGTAATAAAGAACACATTTGTGTATGATACACCATCGTTATCATGTATGTCGATGATTCGATCTACGGGTTGGCATAAAGACATAGGGAGACCTGATACATCTCCAATGCATTGATAATTTATGAAGTATTCATGCCATATTTACCCATGTTTACAACTTTTTATATGGTTTTTATGCACTTTATATGATTTAATTGAAACTAACCCATAGTGACGTTGTTTTCAGCATAATTATTGTGGTGCTATTCTCGTGCAGAAAATGAAAGTTCTCGGAATTGAACAAACTTTTTGACATTTTTTCTAGAAGGAAAGGGACCCGGGAAGCTTCGAGGGAGAACCAAAGGACCCATAGGGGCCCCACAAGGCACCTAGGCGCGCCTAGAGGGGTGGTCGTGCCAAGGTACCTTGTGAACCCCCTGTGGCTCCTCTTCGCATGATTCCAACGCAAAAAAATCATATATTTTCAGAAACCCCTGAAAAAGTTAACCTAGAACTTCCGCTCCGTCGCCAGAACTCTCTATATCAAAGAAATCTCATCCAAAGCCCTTTCTGGTACCCTGCTGGAGGGGTAAATCATCACGAGAGGCCGGCTTCATCATCCCGATAGTCTCCATGACGAGGAGGGAGTAGTTCCCCCAGGGGCTGAGAGTATATACCAGTAGCTATGTGTTTGATCTCTCTCTCCCTCTCTCGTGTTCTTGAGATGGCATGATCTTGATGTATCACGGGCTTTGTTAATATAGTTGGATCATATGGTGTTCTTCCCTCTCTATCTTGATGTGATGAATTAAATCTTTCCCTTTGAGATCTCGTGATGTTGGATTGAATACTTTGGATTTGAGAACACTTGATATATTTCTTGCATGTCGATACTTGTGGTGACAATGGGGTGTTCTATTGATTAACTTGATATATGTTTTGGTAATCAACTTGCGGATTCCCATCGTGACATTGGGGTAATCATGCATATGAGCTGATACACATTTTCGTCCTACTTTCTCCGACAGAAATCTTGGGGTACTCTTTGAAGTTCTTTGTGTTGGATTGAATATGATGAATCTGAAATTGTTTGATGCATGTCACATAATTAACCCATAGATACTTATGGTGACTTTGGAGTATCTTGGTGGCATTAGGGTTGACTGATGCACATCATATGTGTTATTCTAGTACGAACTATGGGGCTGTTTGTGAAACTTATAGGGATGGCTCAATAGATTGATTGGAAAGGATAACTTTGAGTTGGTTTTGCTACTTACAACAATTTCATCTTATGTTCTCTGCTAGATAGGAACTTTGGAGTGATTCTTTGTCGCACGTTGAGGGATGGTTATATGATTCAATTACGTTAGCACCATTGAGAGATTGCACTAGTGAAAGTATGAACCCTAGGCCTTGTTTCCAAGCATTGGTATAACATTTTACTCGTTGTTTACTACTTGCTACCATGCTATTTTTATTTATTCAGATTATAAAAACCTATTTGTACTAACCTATCTCACGAGTTCTTGTAAGGTTTTGGGTGGATGAAGCTTTTAAGATTTAGGAACCGTGATATGAGAGGAATTAACAAGACACAAAAGGTCAATCTTGGGGATGCCCAAGGCTCTACAAGTCAATATTACAAGAAGTCTCAAGCATCCAAGCATGGGGATGCTACGCATCCCACCTCTCTTCCCCAACAACTACCAGTTAGCCTATGTTGATCCTAAGTTTTTATTCGTTCACATGTTTGTGCTAATCTTGGAGTGTATTTTTGTTTTTCCTTGCTGTTTGTAATAAATGTAAGATATGTAAGTCATTATTCAAAGAGAGTCCTCACATAGCTACTTGATTGTTTCAATACTCATTGATCTTCGCTTATATCTTTTTAAAGTAGTTTGATGTTTACTCTTGTGCTTCACTTATATCCTAAAATTAAATTGTGAATGAATTGAATATCATAAATATGAAATTTTCCATGTGCTTTATGCTTAGTAGTAGCTTCATATTTGGTTTAGAAAGTAAAATCTATTGAAGTTTGACAAACATATCATTGGTCATACAAGCAATTCATGAATGTTTAGTATAAGGAAGAGAACTTTCACATGCAAATATATTATCTTGGAAATCTTTAATGATTGTGAATACCCATTAATTATTTTTAACCTTGATCAAATTAGTTGAAGTTGGACAAGAAAGACAATGTAATGAGTTATGATTGGGTATATTTGCATAGAAGTTATATTTTTATGGACCCTCCAACATGTGGTGATTGTTTGGAACCTTTTGCTAGCCAAAACTTCATACCAAGTAGAGATACTACTTGTGCATCCCAAGTCCTTGAGCAAAGTTTCTTACATGAGAGTCCACCATACCTACCTATATATGGTATTCCACTGCCATTCCAAGTAAATTTGCATGTGTCATCTCTAAAACATTCAAATAAACATCTAATTTGTGTGTCTGTACCTCTCATGGAGCGACGAGGCGATCAATATCTTCCATGCAAAGTGTGTATAACTCACGGCGCGCGTTTATTCATGTGTCATTGCACGTGAGAGGCTTGTAAAAAGGATGCTCAGTCCTGTATAATACAAAAATAAATAAACAAAAACTCCCCCTAACTTGATTGTTTGAAGTGCACCCGTGGATTCGGCCAGCCATGGAATGTGTACGAATGGTGGAGGGGGCTAAAATTTCAATTCCGTTTGGGAACCGCCATTAATTTGTTTAGCATGGAAGATATTGAAATCCCTTGTAACGACGTTGACAGGAAAGGCACACCACCCAAAATATATTCATCTCTGTTTTAAGAAGTGAGCTCTGGCACCTGTGCACATCCCTGCTTCCGTATGTGAAGGGACATTCTATTTACTTTTATGCTATTTAATTTCGTGTTATTTACTTTTCATGTTGAGTCAAATCCTTTTCCAACCTTAGTCTCTAGTTGGCAAGCATGATTTAGACGTAGGTTTTTTTGGGTCGGCTTAACCCTCTAGGGGTGGCCTGGACATATATTTATATGGAGTACATGGTACAAATACAAGGTATATATCAAAGCTACATATACTAGTCTAAATACAAGTCTAACACCCTCCCTCAATCTCAACCTGTGTCACGAATGTTGAGATTGCGCTGGCAAACCTCAAACAAAGGTAATGGCAGCGGCTATGTGAAGATGTCCGCAAGTTGATCCTTAGAAGAGATAAACTTGATCTGAAGTAGCTTTTGCACAACACGTTCCCTGACAAAGTGATAATGAACTTTGATGTGCTTTGTTCGTGCATGAAATACCGGATTAGAAGAAAGGTATGTAGCACCGATGTTGTCACACCAAAGGACCGGTGGCTGACACCGAGGGGCCCTTAACTCAACAAGCAATGATTGTACCCATATAAGCTCTGGTGTCACATTGGCTACAGCTTTGTACTCAGCCTCAGTACTACTGCGAGAAACCATAGCCTGTTTGCGAGCACTCCAAACGATCAAGTTGGGACCAAGGAACGCAGCATACCCCCCCGGTAGAGCGCCGATCATCAGGATTACCTGCCCAATCAGCATCCAAAAAAATAGAGATAACACCAGGCGTAGCAGGCTGAAGCTGCAAGCCATACGAGGCCGTAAAACGGACATAGCGAAGAATCCATTTGACAGCAGACCAGTGGGAATCACGAGGTGAATGAAGGTACTGACAAACACAATTAACCGCAAAGGAAATGTCCGGCCTAGTAATAGTCAAGTATTGCAGGCCGCCAACAAGACTGCGATATGTAGTAGCATCATCAGGAGAAAGAAGTGCACCAGTATCAGCTGAGATCCTCTCGGTAGCAGACATGGGTGTAGACAGGTTTGCACTTGAGCATACCAGCACGACGTAGAAGATCATGTGAATACTTTTTCTGAGTAAGCGACAGTCCGGTAGACGCATGAGTGGCTTCCAAACCCAGAAAATAATGAAGCTTGCCAAGGTCCTTGACAGCAAAATCAGAACTAAGAGCTGCGAGTAGGCGATCAGCTTGCCGAGGTCCTTGACAGCAAAATCAGAACTAAGAGCTTCCAAACTTTAGTTGTTGCCGCTGATCGCCTACTCGCAGCTCTTAGTTCTGATTTTGCTGTCAAGGACCTCGGCAAGCTTCATTATTTTCTGGGTTTGGAAGCCACTCATGCGTCTACCGGACTGTCGCTTACTCAGAAAAAGTATTCACATGATCTTCTACGTCGTGCTGGTATGCTCAAGTGCAAACCTGTCTACACCCATGTCTGCTACCGAGAGGATCTCAGCTGATACTGGTGCACTTCTTTCTCCTGATGATGCTACTACATATCGCAGTCTTGTTGGCGGCCTGCAATACTTGACTATTACTAGGCCGGACATTTCCTTTGCGGTTAATTGTGTTTGTCAGTACCTTCATTCACCTCGTGATTCCCACTGGTCTGCTGTCAAATGGATTCTTCACTATGTCCGTTTTACGGCCTCGTATGGCTTGCAGCTTCAGCCTGCTACGCCTGGTGTTATCTCTATTTTTTTGGATGTTGATTGGGCAGGTAATCCTGATGATCGGCGCTCTACCGGGGGGGGGGGTATGCTGCGTTCCTTGGTCCCAACTTGATCGTTTGGAGTGCTCGCAAACAGGCTATGGTTTCTCGCAGTAGTATTGATGAAACTGACATAATAGTTGTGACCACTAACAGAAGTTTGGACTGGACCCCATACATCAGAAAACACAATTTCTAAAGGGTTGTTGACAACTCGACTAGAGGAAGAAAAAGGAAGTTGATGAATTTTACCCTGTTGACAAGCATCACAAACTGCTATCTCCTTATTACTAGACACCATGGGAAGTTCATGTCGATGAAGCACATGACGCACGATCGGAAAGGCGGGATGAACAAGGCAGGAATGCCACCGAGACGATGAGACACGAACACCACTGAAGACATAAGACATGTGAGGCACATCCAGAGAGTATAGCCCATCGCGATAGCGACCTCTAAGTAGGACATCCTGTGTTGCTCGATCCTTGACAAAAAAAATAGAATGGGTGAAATTCAACGGCAACATTATTGTCATAAGTGAGTCTAGGAACAGATAAAAGGTTACGAGTGACAGATGGAACATGAAGAACGTTGGAAAGCTGAAGATAGTGAGATGTAGACGTGAGAAGGGATGCTCGACAAATATGAGAGATATGCATACCTACCCCATTTGTCGTATGGATTTTGTCATGGCCTTGATAGGGCTCGTGTGAGGTGAGCTTTCCGAGCTCGCTCGTCAGGTGATCCGTCGCGCTAGTATCCATGTACCAGCTAGAATCAATAGGGTAGGATGGAGTGTACCCTTGCGGAGCCTGTCCGTTCGTTGCCATGGCGCCTGGCATTCATTGTTGCGTCCATCGTTGCCTATACCCAGGAAATCACGCTTGAAGCGTTTATGGTAACGGGAAGCTAGGTGGCCCGGGATAACACACAATTGACATGGGAGGCGATTGCCCTGGGCACCGCACACTGGGCAACCAGGGCGAGGGTTCCCCTGGCCCCCTTGACGACCACCAACCGCTCCGGAGTAAGCTGGTGACTTCTGTGAAGGACTCGAGAGGAGCGGTGGCTTGCCACTGGCACCACTAGGTGGGTGGGAGCGAGGTCCGTTGCGGTACACCGCATTCGCACAGGAGTGGTCGGTGTAGACCTCCGCAGGGCGCCGAGTCTCAAGACGGTGTTCCGTCCCAAGGAGCCGAGCATAAAGATCACGCGGCGCAATCGGAGTGTCACGTCCGTGAACCGCCTCAACAAGCGAATCATATTCACTGTCAAGGCCATTGAGAACAAACAAAGTAAACTCTTCGTTGCTCAGTGGCTGTCCAATCGACGTGAGTGTGTCGGAGAGGGCCTTGATCTTGTTGAAGAAGACGAAAGCAGAGAGGTCACATATCTTCATGTCTTGTAGCTGTTTACGGATCGCCATGGAGTGCGCGGTTGACTGCGAGGCAAAACTCCCCTCGAGCACCGACCACACGTCTTTGAGAGGTAGCAGCAAACAGAACGATGCCAGCAACCCCTTCAAAGAGAGACGAGCGGATGGCGGATAGGATCGCCTGGTCTTGAGCAAGCCAGACGCGGTACGCTGGATTGATGAGAGTGCCACCTGGGCCGGTTGTTGAGAGCAACTGCCTAGGGCAGGGCAGTGTTCCGTCGATGAATCCTTTGAGGTAGTGGCTGCAAAGGAGCGGAAGAAACTGGGCATGCCAATAGAGATAGTTGTCGGCAGTGAGCTTGACCATGAGGAAGTGAGCAAAGTGAAACGACGCCGAGAGTGGCGCCTCGGCCATCACGGGTTCGACGGTAGCGGTCATCGTCGGAGCAATCAGAGAGCCATGACCGATGGAGGAGGCGGTAAGTATCCCCCTGTTGGTGAAGGAGGACTGAGCGGCCGGTGGGTTATTGGAGAACATGACCCCAGCCGCTAGTGTTCCAATGGTGAACTGTGGAAGACCGGCGATAGAGCTTGACATGGAGCCGCCGGCTAAGAGCATCTGGAGTGACGAGGGGAGACCGAAAGTAGCAGAGGAGCCAGGTGCGCCAGAGGATGCCATCGTGAGATGCTAATGAGGGCGGCGGAAGCATGGACGTGCGCAAGCTAGCACACAGGGGCGTGGATAGATTTGAGATGAGGCTAGATACTAGGTATGTACGCTAGCCAGATTGAATCGATCGATCAACTCAGCGATGCTCGCGGCAGCGGCGGAGCGTGGGTAAGATCGACTAGTCTGATACCATATTGGACGTAGGGTTTTGTTTGGGTCGGCTTAACCCTCTAGGGGTGCCCTGGACATATATTTATATGGAGTACATGGTACAAATACAAGGTATATATCAAAGCTACATATACTAGTCTGAATACAAGTCTAACAATGATGTGGTGAGGAAAGATCCAAACACATATATCCAGTCAAATATATGTAATCACAAGTTATTATTGTTGACAATTATCTTTATGATAAGTGTGTTGAGAGATGAAACATTAAGCCCCTATCTTTCCCATTGTTCGATGAATGTTGTTTGTTCAAAAAATATGCTTTAAGTACTAGCACTCATAGAAGACTATATGATAATTGAGTATGTGCATCTCTTACTTAGACATTGTAGAACTATAATGTTCGATGACTAAAAACGTAGGTTGTTAAGTTTGAAGAGAATGCATTATTTTATCAATAGCATGTGAATTGATTGCTACTTTATCATGATGAGTTTATGATAAATAGTTTTTGTTTGTGATGCTAGGAAAAGTGATTGAAATTATCATTGGTTAAATTTACGTACTATGTTAGCATTCACACTTCATAAATTATTTCTTTTTATCATTTACCTAGTCGGGGATGAGTAGGAATTAAGCATGGGGATGATGATATGTATCCAACGTATCGATAATTTATGAAGTATTCATGCCATATTTACCCATGTTTACAATATTTTTATATGGTTTTGATGCACTTTATATGATTTAATTGGAACTAACCCGGATTGACTTTTTTTCACGAGAATTACCGTGGTGTTGTTTTTGTGCAGAAAATGATAGTTCTTGGAGTTGAACGAAATATTTTTGACGATTTTTTCTAGAAGGAGAGGGATCTAGGAAGTTTCGACGGAGCACCAGAAGACCCATAGGGGGGCCACAAAGCACCTGGGTGCACCTAGGGTGTGGTCGTGCCCAGGTACCTTGTGCCCCCCTGTGGCTCCTCTTCGTGTGATTCCAACTCCAAAAATTACTATATATTCAGAAACCCCAAAAGTTAACCTAGACTTCCGCTCCATTGCCACAACTCTCTGTATCGAACAAATCTCATCCGAAGGCCATTCTGATACTTTGTCGTTGGGGGAAATTATCACCGAAGGTCATCTTCATCATCCTGGTGGTCTCCATGTCGAGGAGGGAGTATTTCACCCCCGGGGGTGAGGGTATGTACCGTTAGCTATGTATTTGATCTCTCTCTCTCTCTCCCATGTTCTTGAGATGGCACGATCTTGATGTATGATGGGCTTTGTTAATATAGCTGGATCATATGGTGTTCGTCCCTATCTATCTTGATGTGATTAATTGAGTCTCTCCCTTTGAGATCTCATTATGTTGGATTGAATACTTTGGATTTGAGAACACTTGATATATTCCTTGCATGTGGATACCCTGGTGACAATGGGTTGTTCTATTGATTCACTTGATATATGTTTTGGTAATCAACTTCCGGATTCCCGTGGTGACATTGGGTTAATCTATGCATATGGGTTGATACACATTTTCGTCCTACTTTCTCCGATAGAAATCTTGGGGTACTCTTTGAAGTTCTTTGTGTTGGATTGAATATGATGAATCTGAAATTGTTTGATGCATGTCGAATAATTAACCCGCGGATACTTGTGGTGACATTAGAGTATCTAGGTGACATTAGGGTTGATTGATGTACATCATAGGTGTTATTTTAGTACGACCTCTGGGGATGATTGTGACACTTATAGGGACGGCTCAATAGATTGATCGGGAAGGATAAATTTGAGATGGTTTTGCTACCTACAACAATTTCATCTTATGTTCTCCGCTAGATAGGAACTTTGGAGTGATTCTTTGTCGCACGTTGAGGGATGGTTATATGATTCAATTATGTTATCACCGTTGAGAGATTGCACTAGTGAAAGTATGAACCCTAGGCCTTGTTTCCAAGCATTGATATAACATTTTTCTCGTTGTTTACTACTTGCTACCTTGCTGTTGTTTACTTATTCAGGTTATAAAAACCTATTTCTACTATCCCTACTACACTTGTATCACCATCTCTTCGCCGAACAAATGCACCTAAACAGGTTGCCATTGTATAGGGTGTGTTGGGGACACAAGAGATTTCTTGTATTTGATTGCAGGGTTGTTCAAGAGAGACCATCTTCATCCTACCCCTCCCATGTATTGATAAACCTTAGGTCATCCACCTAAGGGAAAATTGCTATTGTCATACAAAACTCTACGCTTGGAGGCCCAACACGAGTCTACAAGAATAAAGTTGTGTAGTAGACATCAAGCTCTTTTCTATCGCCATTGCGTGGGAGATGAGTGTTTGAAGGTATATCTGTAGATCTTGCAATTGAATATTTTAGTTTATTGTTTTATCGCTAGTTTGGTTTATAAAGGAAAACTAAAAAATGGAATTTAGGTTGCCTCGTATGCTTCGTCTTTATAATGTCTTTCTTGAAAATAATTCCGATAATTATGCTTAATTTTTAGAAGAAGAATTTAATAAAATGTTTAAGGTGAGTCCTTTGAATGATGAGCATGATTACAATGTTGTTAGTATGCTTTTTATGAATATCGATGATGCTAATGATATCCAACGCTATAAGCCTGGGGATACTATGTTTGATGAATATGATCGTTTTAGTCCCCCTACTTGTG
Source organism: Hordeum marinum (assembly GCA_022496015.1). Classification (NCBI taxonomy): domain Eukaryota; kingdom Viridiplantae; phylum Streptophyta; class Magnoliopsida; order Poales; family Poaceae; genus Hordeum; species Hordeum marinum. Next base: position 167,049,843 of record CM039675.1, read on the forward strand.
ATGATAATATTACTATGATGATAGCATACCTCCTATGTATGATGATTACTGTGATGACACTTATGATATAAAGAATAATGATAATCATGAAACTTGCCATCATGATTTTAATGTTCAATTTGGTTATGCCAAACAAGTATTTCATGATAGTTATTTTCTTAAGGTTTCTCCCACTACTATGAGTCAGAAGAAATTCACTTATGTGGAGAGTAATAAATTTTGTATGCTTGTGGATCATGAAAAGAATGCTTTATGTGATAGTTATATTGTTGAATTTCTTCATGATGCTACTGAAAATTATTATGACGGAGGAACATATGCTTGTAGGTATTGCAATAATATCAAGTTTCCTCTCTATGTGTTCAAAGTTTTGAAGTTATGCTTGTTTTGCCTTCCTATGCAAGTTGATTCTTGCTATAATAAATAGTTTGCTCAAAAAATACATACACATAGGAAGTGGTTTATACTTAAATGTTCTTGTAATATGCTCCATGATGCTCCCATTGTGTTTCAGTTCTTTACACTTATGTGAGCATCATTGAAATCACCATGCCTAGTTAAAAGGCTTTAAAGAAAAGTGCTTGTCGGGAGACAACACACCAGTTATCCTTTATGTTTTTGTGTGTTCACATGATTAAGCTACTGTAGTAATCATGTTTTGTGCCTTTTGTTTCAATAATGTGCCAAGCAAAGCCTTTGGGATAGTGTGGATACTTGTTGATTTGATTTTGTGCAAAAATAGGAACTTTTGCGTCAAGTATATGAATTATGTGATTTTACTGCAACATCAAAATATTATGAAATTTTTACACGATATTTCTCTATTTTTTTTTATGTTTTCCTAAATTTTCAAATATTTTAGAGTCGGGTAAGTATGGTTTTTATTCAGATCTTTACAGTCTGTCCTGTTCGTAAGAAATTCTGTTTTGCATGCATACTTTGCTTGTTTTAGTGTTCCCATAGCTTATATTGAGTGGTGTACATTATGTGAGTAGTAGAATACAGTAGGTATTATGTGATAACAATTATGAATCCTGTGTTGACAGTACCTTAGTGAATGATCAATATTTATTATACTAACCCATCTCAGGAAGCTCCGTTGAGTTTTGCGTGATTGAAGTTTTCAAGTTTTGGGGGAGATACTGATATGAGGAGAATAAGTAGGGGCAAGACCCTAAGCTTGGGGATGCCCAAGGCACCGCCAAGGCAATATTCAAGTAAGAATCAAGCGCCTAAGCTTGGTGATGCCCCGAAAGGCATCCCCTCTTTAGTCCTCAACACTATCGGTATATCTTACCTCGAGCTATATTTTTATTCGTCACATAATATGTGTTTTGTTTGGAGAGTCATTTTATTTTATTTTTCTTCGATAGATGTTATTTATAATCATGTTTTTCAATAAAAAGTTCCAAGATTTGCCTTTAGGATGATTTTGAATTGCATGTTTTATGTGTGTTGTATAAAAACTGAAACTTTTTCTGTGGTGTTTGAATTTTCATAGTTTACAATTTTTTACATAGAAATCTCATACAAATTATTTATTATATATGTCCTAAATGTTCGGAATTTTTTTGTGTTACAAAGGTACACTTTTTGAAAAAATTGCTACAAACTGTCTTGTTCAGACAGATTGATGTCATAGTTTGTTATCTACTTATCCTATAGTTTCCATAGCTTACATTGGTAGATATAAATTTTTGAAATGATAGTAAACAGTATCTAATGTTTGAAAATGATTATGCAACTTGTCTTGGGGGTACATAAAGTGTTGATTTATTATTATGTGCACTAACCTTTCTCACGAGTTCTTGACAAGTTTTGGGTGGATGAAGCTTTTATGATTTAGGAAACCATGATACGAGAGGAATTCACAAGACACAAAACCTCAAGCTTGGGAATGCCCAAGGCTTACCAAGTCAATATTACAAGAAGTCTTAAGCATCCAAGCTTGGGGATGCTACGCATCCACCTCTCTTCGCGAACAATTATCAGTTAGCCTATGTTGATCTTAAGTTTTTATTCGTTCACATGTTTGTGACATTATTGGAGTGTATTTTTTCCTTGCTTCGAAATAAATGTAAGATATTGAAGTCTTTATTGAGAGAGAGAGAGAGAGTCCTCACATAGCTACTTGATGTTTGACTACTCATTGATCTTTGCTTATATCTATTGAAAATAGTTTGATGTTTACTCTTGTGCTTTACTTATATCCTAAGAGTAAATTGTGAATGAATTGAATATCGTAAATATGAAATTATCCATGTGCTTCATGCTTAGTAGTAGTTTCACATTTGGTTTAGAAAGTAAGATCTATTGAAGTTTGACAATCATAGTATTGGTCGTACAAGCAATTCATGAATGATTGGTATAAGGAACAAAACTTTCACATGCAATTATTATCTTGGACACCTTTTATGATTGTGAATACCCATTAACTATTTTCAACCTTGATCAAATTAGTTAAAGTTAGACAACGAAGACAATGTAATGAGTTATGATTGGGTATATTTGTATAGAAGTTATATTATTATGGATCCTTCAACATGTGGTGCTTGTTTAGAACCTTTTGCTAGCCAAAACTTCGTACTAAGTAGAGATACTACTTGTGCATCTGAAATCCTTGAGCCAAGTTTCTTCCATGAGAGTCCACCATACCTACTTATATATGGTATTCCACTGCCATTCCAAGTAAATTTGCATGTGCCATCTCTAAGACCTTAAAATAAACATCTGTTTTGTGTGCCCGTACCGCTCATGGAGTGACGGGGCAGTCAGTATCTTCCATGCTAAGTGTGTTTACCTCACGATGCGTGTTTATTCACTTGTCATTGCACGAGAGAGTCTAGTAAGGATGCCTAGTCCTATATAATAGAAAAATAAATAAACAAAAACTACAGTTGATTGGTTGGAGGGCACCCATGTATTAGGTTAGCCATGGAATGTGTTTGAATGGTGGAGGGAGAGTAAAATTTCAATTCCGTTTGGGAACCGTCATTAATGTGTTTAGCATGGAAGGTATTGAAATCCCTTGTCATGACGTTGATAGAAAACGACACACCCCCAAAATACATTAATCTCTGTGTTAAGAAGTGAGCTCTAGCACCTGTGCAAATCCCTTCTTTCCTCTGTGAAGGGACATTTTATTTACTTTTATGCTATTTACTTTCGTGTTATTTACTTTTCAGGTTGAGTCAAATCCTTTTTCCAACCTTAATCTCTAGTTGGCAAGCATCATGTGGTGGGGAAAGATCCAAACACATATGTCCAGTCAAATATATTTGATCATGAGTTATTATTGTTGACAATTATCTTTATGACAAGTGTGTTGGTAGGCGAAACATTAAGCCCCTATCTTTCTCTATGTTCAATGAATGCTGTTTGTTCAAAAAATATGTTTTGAGTATCAGCAATCATAGAAGACTATATGATAATTAAGTACGTGGAGCTCTTACTTAGACTTTGTAGAACTATAATTGTTTGATAACTAAAACATATGTTGTTAAGTTTCAAAAGAATGCATTATTTGAACCATAGCATGTGAATTGATTGCTACTTTATCATGATGAATTTATGAGAAAGAGTTGTTGTTTATGATGTTAGGAAAATTTATTGAAATTATCATCGATTAAACTTATGCACTATGTTAGCATTCACACTTTATAAATTATTTCCTTTATCATTTACCTACTCGAGGACGAGTAGGAATTGAACTTGGCGATGCTGGTACGTCTCCAACGTAACGATAATTTATGAAGTATTCATGCCATATTTACCCATGCTTATAATATTTTTATATGGTTTTGATGCACTTTATATGTCTTAATTGCAACTAATTCGGACTGACATTGTTTTCAATAGAATTACCTTGGTGTTGTTTTTTTGTAGAAAATAAATGTTTTCGGAATTAAACGAAGTTTTTGATTTTTTTTTGGAACGAAAGGGATCCGGGAAGCTTCGAGGGAGCACCAGAAGACCCAAGGGGCTCCACAAGGCACTTGGGTGTGCCCGAGGGTGGCCGCGCCCTGGTACCTTGTGCCCCCTGGGCTCCTCTTCACGTGATTCCAACACCAATTTTTTTTATATATTTGAAAATTCCCGGAAGTTAACCTAAAACATCCGATTCACCGTCGTAACTCTCTGTATCGAAGAAATCTCATCCGAAGTCCATTCCGATACCCTGTTGGAGGAGAAAATTATCATCGGAGACTATCTTCATCATCTCGGCGGTCATGGAGACGAGAAGAGAGTAGTTCATCTCTGGGGCTGAGGATATATATCATTAACTACTTCCCGTCCTATAATATAAGAGCGTTTTCGACACTAGTGTAAACACATTCTTATATTACGAGAGAGAGAATATGTGTTTGATCTCTCCTGTTCTTAAGATAACAAGATTTGACAAACATTTATTTACACAATTCACATTAATAAAGACAGATAATCACAAGCTAACATACTGAAATATTTATATAAGGTTGCAACGCACGACATCGTTAATTCTGAAAGAAAACTGATCATCATGTGAGATCCCTGTCTCCAGGATCCCCGCTATCCCATCCCATCCCCGTCGGAATCCGCGTGGGTCCGACGGCGACCCGCATCGCCATGTGTCACCTCGCTGGCGCGTGCATCACACAAGTGTGCGGGTGTTTGTGGCCGCCACACGCTCGTCGCGTGCTCGCCTCCCTCCCCTCTTCCCCCCTCCCCCCCTCCCCCTCCCCTAGTTTGGCGGCTGCCCTCCGCTCCCGCTCGCCCCCACGGCTCCACCCTCCTCAGCGCGGGCCGACCGGCCCCAGCGGATCAAGATCCACCCAAGCTGAGGACCTGAGGTAGGGCAAGCAAAGACTGCTTCTTCAGATGTGAATTCATTGCAGGTATAGTTCTCTTGTCGTACCGATGGCTTGCTAGGGCTGGTTATGCTCAGGGTTAAGGTGGTGCGAATTATGGAGATGAGAGCTGATTATCTTTGTGCTTGGTTTGAGATTCACTGGGGAGGTATGGGTCTAGCTTAGCACCAACAGCCCGAGATGATTTTTAATTGTTCCTTGTAGGGGCTATCTCATGGTGCTCGTCGTATAACTTTTGTTGTTCGAATGATCGAGTTGATATGTGGAGTCTGTATACCAGATTCTTAGAGACCATAGAGTTAATACTTAATAGGATTTAATTAGTTTTATGATGGATTTTTTATCAGTGGTTGATGGTTTGAAAATGTTTTTATAAGATAGAAAATAAATTGTAAAGAATATTTCTAGGTCCCAATATACCCAATGCTATATCGCTGCCAAGAAAGGGGTGGGTAGGTTATTGAAGTGATGGATAGGATCGTTTCTGTGAAGGTACTCATTGTCATGGAATTACGGATCCACATAGCTTTACGTTAGTGACTTGTGTTAAGAGTTATATTTAGTTACATCGATGATGATCTTTTGATCATTTGTATTCTTGCCCTTAGGCATCCTTTTGTACATGTTTATATGCCGCCTTTGGCCTCTAATACAAGACACATATTGACAACATGGTATTAGAGCTCTAGGCATTTTTTTCTATGCAATCTCCTACCGATTCTGCTCCTCTACTAGCGCGAGACGTCCTCGTCGATCTAGCGCTGAGTGTTGCAACCCATCCAGATCGAGCTCTGTCACAGGAGTATACCACTCCAGATCGAGGTCCGGTTGCACATCCTTCCTGTCCTCTGCGCATCCGCCACCGTCCACAGCGAGGTCCGACCGCTCGAGCTCATCTCCACCATTGGCTAGTTCGGCCGCTCGTGGTCTCCACCGCCGGCCAGTTCAATCGTCGGCCCTCTGCGCCTCCCTCGCCGGTCACTCCAGCCGCTCGTGGTCCCCTGCCGAGCCTGTGGTCTTCACACCGGTCGCTGTTTCATCTCCACCGCGGGTCCTCTGCGCATCTGCTATTGGCTGCCCGCCAGCTACGAAGTCCGGCCACTCTGCCATGGGCCTTCGGCTCTTCCTGGGCAGGCGGTTGGCGTCGCGTCTCTGGCTGGTCAGGCCGCCGTCGCCGCATCTTTGGTTGGTCTGGACGCCGCAGCCGCCGCGTCTCTGTTTGGTGCTCTGGTCCGGCCGCTGCCGCCTGCCTTTTTCTCTCCCAGTCCGGGTCGCTGCGGCCGCTTCTGCTTTGGTCCTTCTGCTAATGTTGTACGCGTGCGGGCGCTGCTTCAGTCATTGACCGACTCTGCTTTGTTGGTTGCCTGAGTAAAAAAAGAGGAGCATCATGTCTTCAACGTCGTTGGGCTATGTCGCCATTCCACGCTGCCTGGTGATATTTTTTGGGGCTAACTATTCTAAGTCTGCTACCTTCATTCGCATTCACATGTTTGGCCTTCGTCTATGGGGAGTTCTTTCCGGCGAGGTTCCCTGTCCTCAGCGGCCAGTTCCTCCTATCACGCCGCCACCTCCACCGGCTCTTGCCACATATGCTTTTGATGATGATAGGGCTGCAGCCCGCATTGCTGCTGATGAGGTGGTCGCTGCTTATGACCAGCAGGTCGTGGTTTATTCGGATGCTCTTTCCGTTTATTGTGATGATCTAACTGCTTACACTGAGTGGTGTGATGATGGTGCTCGTGCTACGACTTTCCTCACTTCCAGTGTTCTACCACAATTTGCTTTTGAATTTATGGGCCTCGGTACTGTGTTTGCGAGGTGGACTCGTCTTCTTCAACGCTATCAGCCCTCTAGTGATGCTGTCTACTTGTCCGTGGTACGTCAGGAGCATGCTCTTCAACAGGGAGACTCCACTATTGATGAGTTCTACACTTAAAGTTCTGCCATCTGGCGCCAGCTTGACTCCCTTCGCACTGCTGTCTGTGGCACTTGCGCGTGTTGCCAGACTATGAGGTCCGACTTGGAGTTTTAGCGTGTCTATGAGTTTCTGTTGCGGCTCTGCGGGGAGTTTGAGCCTCGACGTGCTCGGGTCTTTGCTCGGGGCCGTGTTCCTATTTCTGAGGTGCTTTCTGAGCTTCGTGCTGAGGAAACTCGCCTCTGTGGTGCTGGGTTGCTTCAGGTTCCCTCTGTGCTTGCTGCTCAAACTGCTCCACCAGTGCTTTCTCGCTCCAGTGGTCCGCTGCTACTGCCCACATCTAGTAGTGAGGGCTGCTCTCATGAGGGTCGCTCTCGTCCTCGTACTCATTGCGGCTACTGCAGCAGGGATGGTCACCCCGAGTCCGACTGCTTCAAGAAGCTTGATACGTGTAACAGGAAGCACAATTCTTCTTTCAGGACTCGTGCTTCTTCCTCACGTCATCTACTGTATCCTTGACTGAGCATGATATTGTGAAGCTTAAGCGTCTACTTGCTGCTTTAGGTTCTTTGACAGGTACTGCAGGCCTGTGACTCATGTTTCTAGTGTTGAGGCGACCACCATCTACACAGTCAGATACATCCCCATGGGTTCTGGATTTTGGAGCTTCATTTCATATGTCTTCTGATTCCTTTGTCTTGTCCTCTCTTAGATCTCTCGATCTTCCTATTAATGTTCTTACTGTTGATGGTACACCACTTCCTGTTGCTAGCCGAGGCACTCTTTCCACTTCTTCATTTCATGTTCCAGATGTTTCTCATGTTCCTCGCCTTACCATGAACTTATTTTCTGCAAGTCAGCTTACTGATTCTGGTTGTCGCGTCATTCTTGATGTTGATTCTTGCTCTGTCCAGGATCGCCACACGAAGGCCCTGGTTGGGGTTGGCCCTCGCCGCCTTGACTCCCAAGGGCTTTGGGAGTTAGACTGGCTTCATGTTCAATCCGCTGGCACCACATTTGCCAGCACATCTGCCTTCGCCGCTTCAGCTACTAGCTCCTTCCAACAGTGGCATCATCGACTTGGTCACCTTTGTGGGTCTCGTCTATCATCTTTAGTTCGTCGTGGTCTTCTGGGGCCTGTCTCAGGAGATGTCTCTTTGTAGTGTCAGGGTTGTAGGCTTGGTAAACAGGTTCTGTTACCTTATGCTACTAGTGAGTCAGTGTCTAAACGCCCTTTTGATTTAGTTCATGCCGATGTGTGGGGACCGGCTCTCTTCTCTTCCAAAGGGGGCCATCGATACTATATTATTTTTATAGTTGATTTCTCTTGCTATACTTGGTTTTATTTTATGACTTCTCGTAGCGAGGTTCTTTCTATTTATAAGCGCTTTGCCGCCATGGTCCACACACAGTTCTCTACACCTATTCATGTGTTCCGTGCTGATTCTGCTGGCGAGTATATCTCTTAAATGTTGCGTGGTTTTCTTGCTGAGCAGTGTACTCTTGCTCAGTTCTCTTGTCCCGGTGCTCACACTCAGAATGGCATAGCTGAGCGCAAGCATCGTCACCTTCTGTAGACATCTCGTGCGATGATGATTGCCGCTTCTCCCCCTCCTCATGTTTGGGCCGAGGCTGTCTCCACTACCACATACTCATAAACATCCAACCCTCATCTGCTCTACAGGGAAGTATTCATCTAGAGCGTCTTTCTGATCATTCTCCTGATTAGTTTGCTCTTTGCTTGTTTGGTTGTGTTTGTTATGTTCTCCTTGCCCTTCGAGAATGCACTAAACTAACCGCCCAGTCTGTCGAGTGTGTTTTTCTGGGCTACAGTGATGAGCATAAGGGTTATCGGTGTGGGGATCCTATCGGTCGTTGGATGCGTATTTCTAGGGATGTGACTTTTGATGAGTCTCGTCCATTCTACCCACGACCATCCCCTTGACCTTTTCTGTAGAGGATATCTCTTTTCTCACGTTTCCTGATACACCTTCCTTTGTGCCTCATATTCCTACTCCTTCTCGTCCCACTTTTGCTAACCCGACACCGTCTTCTCCTATCGTTTTTTCTCCTCCCTCATTGCATGACACTCCACCTTCATCACCGATGTCTTGTCCATCTCCATCACCTCTGGTGGTTCCTTCTCATCCCACTTTTCCTATTCATTATACCCGTCATCAACGTGTTATCGATGAATCTACTGACGTGCCATCTACTTCTGGTGCGCCATCTTCCTCGTCCCAGCCGACTTATGGTCTTCGAGCTTGACCTTGCCCTCCTCCTGACCGCTATTCTCCTACCCGATATGGCCTTTCGGTTGTTCTTGAGCCTACCTCTTATCGTGATGCCATTGTTCATCCTGAATGGCAGTTTGCGATGGCAGAGGAGCTTCCCGCACTTGAGCGCAAGGACACATGGGATCTGGTTTCTCTTCCTCCCCGTGTTTGTCCCATCACTTGTAAGTGGGTCTATAAGATTAAGACTCGCACTGATGGTTCTTTTGAGCGTTATAAAGCTCGTCTTGTGGCTCGTGGCTTTCAGCAGGAGCATGGTCGTGATTATGATGACTCCTGTAGCCCATATGACCACTGTCCGCACACTTCTTGCCGTGGCGTCTGTTCGCCACTGGTCTGTGTCCCAGCTTGATGTTAAAATGATTTTTTGTGTCCCACCACCCGGGTATTCAATTTCCGATGGCATGGTTTATCGTCTTCGTCGCTCTCTGTATGGCCTTAAGCAAGCCCCTCGCTTGGTTTGAGCGTTTTTCCTCCGTGGTCACTGTTGCTGGTTTTTCGCTCACTGATCATGATCCAGCTTTGTTTGTCCACCTTTTTGCTCATGGTCGCACTCCTCGTCTTCTATATGTTGATGACATGATCATCACTGGCGACGATTCCGAGTATATTGCCTTTGTCAAGGCCCGTTTTAATGAGCAGTTCCTTATGTCTGATCTTGGTCCTCTTCGTTATTTTCTTGTGATTGAGGTTTCCTCCAGCTCTGATGGCTTCTTTATTTCCCAAGAAAAGTATATCCAGGATCTTCTTACTCGCGCAACTCTTAGTGATGAGCGCACTGGTTAGACTCCTATGGAGCTCAATGTTCACCTTCATGCTTCTGATGGTGAGCCCTTGTCTGATCCGATGCGTTATCGTCATCTTGTTAGGAGTCTTGTGTATCTTGCTGTCACTTGTCCGGATATCTCCTATCTTGTCCATACTCTGAGTCAGTTTGTTTCTGCTCCTACTTCAGTTCACTAGTCACCCTCTTCGTGTTCTACGATATCTTCGTGGCATGATCTCTTGTCGTATCTTTTTTCCTCGTTCCAGCTCCAGGCCTATTCGGCTGCTACATGGGCTAGTGATCGTATGGATTGCCGTTCACTTTCTGCCTACTGTGTTTTTCTTGGTGGTTCTCTCATTTCCTGAAAGACGAAAAAACAGACTGCAGTTTCTGTTCGAGTGCAGAGGCCGAGTTGCGAGCTATGGCCTTTCTGACAGCAAAGGTGACTTGGTTACGATGGTTACAGTAGGATTTTGGTGTTTCTGTTACTACACCTACCACCCTCCTGTCGGACAACACATGTGTTATCAGTATTGCGCGAGACCCCATGAAGCATGAGCTTACCAAGCATATTGGCGTTGATGCTTCTTTTGTGCACGTTGCTGCGCAGGATCATGTTATTGCTCTTTAGTATGTGCCTTTCGAGTTACAGCTAGCGGATTTTTTCACGAAGGCCCCGACTAGAGTGCAACATGGGGAGCCAGGCCCCCCTATTTGGCACTGGCAGAGTCTACGCCAAGGAGATTCCATGTCGTCACAACTTTTGGTGCTCACCGTGGACACCCTGGGAAGGCTCATCAAGCGCGCGATCGAGCTGGGTATCATGGCCCAACTACATCCCAGAAGATCGATCCCCGCGGTGTCATTGTACGTGGACGGCGTGGTGCTCTTCTGCCATTGCATGACCAGCTACATCATGGCCGTGAAAGAAATCTTGGCGCTCTTTGGCCCATGCCTCCAGCCTACGCACTAATTACGCCAAGAGTTCAGCCTCGCTGCTGCACTGCGATTCGGACGAGGCGACGGAATCAGTTGTGCACCTAGGCTGCCCCATTGTGGAGGTGATGATCACTTATCTTGGGACCCCCCTCACGATCAGGCGACCTATAGCGGCCCAGCTGCAGCCACTTGTTGATGGGATCGCCGGACGTCTCCCCGCTTGGAAAGCCGACTTGATGACTAAACCTGGACGCTTGGCTCTGGTGAAATCTGTCCTAGGTGCCATTCCTGCCACCAACTCCCCGCCTTCGCGCCGCCGAAGAAGAACCTCAGGCAAATCGAGAAGATATAGCGTGGCTTTCTTTGGGCTGGGCGTGCAGCTGCCAACGGTGGCCACTGCCATGTCAACTGGCGCTGTGTTTGCTGCCCCACTTCACTTGGTGGCCTTGGGGTCCAGGACCTCGAGCGCACTGGCCTCGTGCTGCGGCTCCGATGGTTATGGTTCTCGCGCACCGACCATGACCGTGCTTGGCATGGCTTGGACCTGCAATTCTTGACCGAGGAAAGGGTGCTCTTTTTCGCTTCCACCACGATAATCATTGGGAGCGGCTCAACAACGCTTTTCTGGGAGGACCGCTCGATCAATGGGCAGTCAATCGCTGAGATCGCCCTTGCTCTGTACAGTTGCATCTCCAAGCGCCGACGCAAGATCCAGACGGTCGCTGAAGGCCTGCAGGGCCACAGCTGGGCACGCGACATTCATGGGACCATGGGCATCAACGAAATTGGCCAATACATTCAGGTCTGGCAGACGATCGAACACTTCCCCCTCTCAGACGCCCCTGACCAGCTTGTGTGGAAAGGGACGACCTCCGGCACCTATACAGCCCGCTCCTACTACCTCGCCACATTTCAGGGCTCCACTACCTGCTTCTCATGGAAGCTCATCTGGAAGAGCTGGGCACTGCCACGTGTGAATTTTTTCCACCGCTTAGCTAACCTGGATAGTGCTGGACTGCTGATCGCCTCGCTAGACGGTGCCTCCAGCACCAGGCCCGATGCCCATTATGTGATCAAGCCCCCGAGACGATGCGCCACCTACTCCTGTGGTGCCCTTTCGCCAGGCAGACTTGGCGTGAGATTCTTGCCTGGCTCAGGATGACCACCGCAGGACCAAGCGATGAAGGCACACTCATGGACTGGTGGCTGTGCACCAAGCAAAGCACACCTGCACCGATGCGGAAAGGTCTTGCCTCCATTGCCCTCCTCACGCCGTGGATGATCTGGAAGCAGCACAACGACTGCATATTCGACGGTGCCCAACCCCTCGTCCATGTCCTGGTCTCTAAGATCAAGGACGAGGCCGAGCAATGGGCACGTGCTGGTGCCCGTGGCCTCACGGTCATCTTGCCAACCACCTGCGATGTACATTAAATTTCTATTCATGTTCCTCCCTGAACTCGCTCTCATAGGAGGGCTGTAACCAAACTCTATCTTTTCAATGCAATGGAATGCAAAATCTCTTGCGTTTTCTCGAAAAAAACATGTATTTCATCTCTCCAAACTCAGTGTTGTGAATCCACCATGAGTTTGAGGGGGGGTGTAAGAGTTATATTTAGTTATATTGATGATGACCTTTTGGTCTTTTGTATTCTTGCCCATTGGCATCCTTTTGTACATGTTTATATGCTGCCTTTGGCCTCTAAGTAATACAAGACACATATTCACAACAACTTGATCTTTCCCTAAATAAAGAGTTGGTCTCATGCTGGTATTTGGCGCAACTCCTATTTATTGTCTCCTGTAAATTACTTATCTGGCAAGTCATTGGGATTTAGCTGATACCACATAGCTGATTTAAACTCCCCTTTTGGGAAAAATATGAGTTAAGTTATTGGACATGGATTACATCATTCTGTTCAGGATATCGGTAACTAGTGCCATCTCGGTTTGGTGTTGAATAGGGATTAATCGGCAAAACGGCCATTTAGCCGAATTTATTAGTAACCCTTTTGGCGGTTGATTAACTAGGACCATATCTATATATCCTAAGCCACTATTGGCCATATCGACATATCCTAAGGCTACATAGGCCATACTATAGGCTGTAGATTGCTACGACAATGAATGTTGCCTACGTGTCAATACACTCATTAGGGGGACAAGGATCTGGTCGGGGCCGGGTGTGTGCGCTGCTTGCGGGAGGGCGAGGAACTGGCCGGTGGTTCCTTGAATCGTGAGTGGGAGAGAAGAGGAGGATGAGCGGGAGCCCCAATTTCCTCCAAGTCTAAGACGTGGGGCGGATGGAGATGTGCACGGGCTGGATACTTTTGGCTTTAGTTAATCGTTGTCCCCGTTTACTCACAGGGGCGGACCTACGTTGGGTGAGTGGGGGCCTAGGCCCCCACTCAAAATTTGAAACTCCGGTAATATTTGCTTGTGTCTTTGAAAAATATGCTTAAATTCTTTGACTTTTTAAAAATATGCCCCCACTCAAATAGTTTGCCCCCACTCAAAATACTCTCTAGGTATGCCACTGATTACTCGGTCTGACAGGCCAAGTAACTGCCTGAGCGAGAAACACAGCGAATAGGGAGTTCTCGAACCGGGCATCCTCCAAGTACCGATTAACTGGCCGATTAACTTCAAGGTCGGACGATATTTGGAACAGTGGTCTCCTGTAAAGGGAACTCTGTAGTTTCATGCATGTGGTCTAAGCTCAGCTCCACTTGTGGTGACACTACGAACTCTTGATTCGTCCCTGGTATCATTTCCTGTGAAAGCCTGAAATCTATAAATGGACTGAATTTGGCATTCCTTGCAGTACGTGATTTACGATGGAAGACATTTCTTCTTGTTACTTGGATTTCACTTTTATCTCTTAGGGTGCTCCAGCAGTCATTTCTGTTGTGCAGGAACCAGAATCTTGGAATGGTGGCTGATGCGGAGAGCTCAGATTCAATGGCTGGTAGCTCAAGTTCTGCTGCCGAAAAGCACATTGACAGGTTGGTCTTTAGTTACTTATCTTCCTCGATCCATTTTCATTTGCTTATTGTTCAAAAAAAAATTTGTTCAATTTTTTTTCATTTGCTTAGCTCAGGAGTTACCTAGCTTTATAGCAGTAATCCATTTTGCTTTGTTGAGCCAATTAACCTAGGATGCACACGATCAAATTTCTGTTATGCTAGATTTTTTCTCTTTTCTAATTGATGAGCTACCGCATGAATGAACCTGGAAGCACTTACCACTATTTTTTCGTTGTTCACTTGCCATCTTGGGTTGTTGTCAAAGAATAATTCTAAACTCCACCTAACGAGCATAATCTCCTTGTTATATCCATTTGACCCAATCGGCATCAATAACATTAATCTTAGTGAGCATCGTTCCACATTGTTTTTTTTATAAATAAGTATTTCATAAGTTTAAGTTGTGACTTAAACTTGCCTTATTGTGACCAGTCTCCTAGTTCACATCTTCATGTATTGTATTCTTTTGCTAACCATAAATCTGCATGCTGAGTGGTTTTAATGTCAAATTTAGTTGTTTGCTAACCCGGTAAAAGATCGTTGGTACTTATTACTACCTGATGGCCAAGGAGCTCATCTGCTCCAATAAACTCTACTGTTTCACCTGATTATTTTCACAAAGTCATTTGCATCTGCATCCATGTCAGTGCATCCAGTTATTCTGGATTCTGTTCTCTGAACTGACAGACTTTGCTTTAAAAGAAAAAATGCTATCATTTAAAAAGCATGAACCGAGGCATCCAAGACGCGTTTCCTATACATGCGAACATGAAATAGAAGAAGCCGCGTAGAATTGAAGATTATTTAGGACACAGGGTTCCGCAGTTTGGCTCCTGCTCTTTATCTTGTGATCGGCCGTGTGAATGCTGGGATCAGTACTTACCATATAGACTTGCAGTTAGCCACAGTCATTTTCAATGACTTAATAAATTGATCATATCTGTAAAAATTTGCACCTTCATATTATTCTTAACCTAGGTGTTGTCCATTATTTCAGTTCTTTATTTCCTCTAATATTCCACTCCCTCCTTTGGTATACACTTTTCTCTTATTCTGATGATTTGTGTGCTGCAGGTGTCTTGACAAAAGAGGCCAGGAAAAGGCTCCAAAGAAAAATCATAAAGCTGAACGAGAGAAACTTAAGCGTGATCAGTTGAATGACCTTTTTGTTGAGCTCAGCAGTATGCTAGGTTAGTAGTACGATGCATCATTAATCAATGACCTTTTTAGCTGATTTAATCTTCCCTTTTGGAAAAAATACCAGTTAAGTTATTGGACATAGATTACATCATTCTGTTCCCTCAACTTGGACGCATATGCCCTTTTTAATTACTTAATGGCAACTGGGAACCAATACACTCATCTCATTATTAAGTTATATGTTTGGTAGTGTTCATGTGTATCTGATGCGCAGTACGTGTTCAATTCGTAGTATTGATGCCACGACTGGAAGAGCATATGTTGATTCCTGTATTCAATTGTCTGCTGTTGCTGTTGCATCTTGCTGTTTTTATTTTGGGTGAAACTCATCTCATTATTCAATACTCTCTCCGTTCACAAATATAAGATGTTTTGGATATTTCAACATGGACTACATACGGACTGAAATGAGTGAAAACACACACTAAAATGCGTCTATATACAACCAAATCAGAAAAAACTGAGAACATCTTATAATAATGAACATAGGGATTATTTTATATATCTTGGCAATCCTTTCTAGGATTCTAAAAGTCTACATGGGCCCCATTTTGTTAAAATTGCTAAATATTCCCATGTGAAAGGCTGCTTCCTGCTTTCTTCCTAGCTCACTTTTGAGTGGTCCACCGCATGTTGTCCCAAGAACAAAGTTCTGAAGGGGAAAGTTGTCATCAGCTTGTTCTTTAGCCCATATAGAAGGTTGCTATTAGATATTGTGAAAATACGTGAAGTCATTATTTGCATTTTCCTTTTTATGCAATAAATCATGCCAAGATGTATAACTTTTTGTATGTAATTATCCTTTGACGTCAATCATGCTAGCATCATCCAGTAATAAGTATTGCCATGGGGCTGTAGAGTTCTGCGTGCTTATTATGTTTGCTCGTAGAGGTCATTCTGCTCAGTATTATATTTCTGATAAACATAGTTCTGCTATTACAGATCATGATCGACGAAATAGTGGAAAGGCTACAGTATTGGGTGATGCTGCGCGAGTACTACGAGATTTAATTACTCAAGTTGAATCTCTTAGACAGGAGCAATCTACTCTTCGAACTGAGCGCCAATATGTGAGTTTTGAAATATTAAGTGCTTATATACTTGCCTTCCAGAAAAGGTGCATATACTTGTGCTCAAAATTTAAACATTTTGCATGTTCCATAGATTATTGTGTTTCTCAAAAACGGGGATACTTTATAGACCTAACTCCAAAGGGGGCCAAAATGGTTTAATGAAGATTTGCCAAACACAAACATGCCTGACATGATAACTGTTTTCCTTCTTCACTATAAGAATGAACGTCTAGCTAGCGTTTGTCCATGAAGTATCTGTTGTACTCGTAAGCAATGCCTTCACTTAAATTAACTGACACATAAATATTCCATTGACGCGTCTCCTTTCCAACTGGTGGTTGCTGCCTGCTTGATTTATCAAATGACATAGTTGTTTCAGGTTATTTGGTTCATTACCTTCAAGGTTAAGCATATGTTACACTTATTAACAGGTCAGTTCAGAGAAGACCGAGCTGCAAGATGAGAATACTTCACTCGAAGCCCAGATAATAGAACTACAGAACGAGCTTCGTGCAAGGATCGGAAACAATAGCCTGAATTTAAGCAGCCTTGGGGTGTCACATCCAGCAGGGAGCAGCTGCACTACTAATTTAGCAACTCACCCGACGCGGCATGATATATGGAGGAATGCTCCTAATGTAAGCACGAGCATGGTGCCCCGAACCAACACACTAGCTCCAGTGCAGAATCAGCAGCATCACTCTGTTGCTTCTGGTCAGGTTGCATCACGGCCTCAGGAGCTCCAGCTCTTCCCGGGGACATCAGCATCGTCAGAGCGAGAACGTTCCCGACATAGAAGCAACCCAGCTACTTCTTCGAGCCTTGCGGATTCCTTGCCTGGACAGCTTCGCCTCAGTCTTCCACCAACATCACAAGAAGAAAGCAGCAGCAGCGGTGCATCCGGAAATAGAAAAGAACGAAAAACCGGTTAGCCGATTGACGGGTTACAAATCAGTTCTTGGTGACAACAGCTCTCCTGTAAATACCAACGAGCTACTCACCTTACTGATCCAAGCCTACTAGTTGCTCTATATGTTTGAATAACTTCACAGTCATGTTTTGATATAATTTTGCTGCAGGCTAATCATATTTGTAATCTAGAACCCACTAGTTTGTGATATATTTTCGCCAAGGCTTACAACTGTAAGAACATCTAAAACCGCAAATCCGGCACCCTCAACGTTTGCGCCAGATGGCACCTCACCTCATTTCTCGTCTCGGCCAGACACATCCATCATATCCAAACCCTCAGACCCATAATATAGCACAAAATCACCACCAATTCAACAATGCAACAAAGCAAAACAAACGACAATTTAACACATGTCAAAAAATATATATGACAATTCATAGGTAGGCAATACAAGAATTATCCACGTCGGTGGTCCTTGTTAAGATTAGCATATATGTTATGCAGATAAAGGATGAACAGAGTCCAGGCGGTTAGCTAGGCTTGCGTATCAAGTTGTAAAGGTGTAGGATTCTGTTAGTTGTAATCTGGTTGTTAGCTCCTGATTGTGGACGCAACAGCCTCGTCTATATACTTATAAATACAGAGGAGCCGGCACCTATGGATGCACGGAGCAAAACCCTAATCTTCTCATTGTTTTCACATGGTAACAAGAGCCTAGTCGATCTAAGCCATGACTTCCGCTGCAACCTCTCTCATGACTTCTCCGTCCCTTTCATCCACCACCCTCGCCCTTGGGCAGCATCAGTCCGGCACGGCCGGCACTTCCATCTCCACCTTCGCCGGCTCCACCTCATCTGGGCTCTTTGTGAACCCACCAATGGCCCAGATCGTCACCGTCAAGCTTAGCCGAGATAACTATCTCCTCTGGAAGACTCAAGTCATCCTCATCCTTCGAGGCCACCAAATCCTAGGGTACGTCGATGGATCGCATCCTGCACCGGCAATGGTCGTCCCAGAAACGGAGGCGGCCAGTGCTCCCATGGTGGCCAACCCTGCGTACCTCCCGTGGTACACTCAGGATCAGCTGATCCTCTCTGCGCTCCTCTCCATGCTGTCACCCGAGGTTCTCTCACGCACCCTCGGGCTGAACTCCTCCGCCACAGTTTGGGTTGCGGTTGAGAGGATGTTTGCATCGCACTCGCGCACTCATGTGACGCACATCCGGAGGCAACTCGCGCTCATCCAGAAGAAGGACATGAGCATGGCTGATTATTACGACCGTGTGAAGTCTCTTGGCGACCAACTGGCGGCCGCCGATAAGCCTCTTTCTGATGATGAACTGATAACCTATCTCCTCACAGGTCTCGATCAGTCATACGAGGCCTTCACCACCTCCATCAATATGAATGAAGAGATGCCGTTGGATGAGCTCTGCTCACACATGATAGACTATGAAGCAGTCCGCGAGGCGTCCAGCACCAGCTACCAGATCACTGCAAATGCCGCTACACGCGGCAATGGCGGATCAAACCGCGGCGGCAGAGGCCGCAACAACAGCAGCCGCGGCGGCTATCCAAACCAGGGGGCAGAGGAGGTGCTCCCCAATATGGTGCTCCTGGTGGTCATCCAGGAGGTAATGGTGGCAGCGGGCATCAAAACGGACAGCTCAACGCCGGCGGCTCCAAGCCGGTGTGTCAAATCTGTGGCAAGGTTGGCCATGTGGCCTACAAGTGCTACAACAGGTACAATGCTGATTACCAGGGGGTGGATCCTCGACACGAGCAGCCACGCTTCGCCAACCACGTCAACACTGGTCATCAAGCCTTCGATCCCGCATGGTATGTTGACTCAGGAGCTTCTGATCACATCACCAATGATTTAAAAAAGCTTCACATCAGGGAGCACTTCAACGGCAAGGAACAGGTTCACAACGCCAATGGATCTGGTATGGAAATCTCTCACATTGGTGATTCCCGTATTGTTATGTCGCATAATCAATCCTTAGTCCTAAAAATGTTCTTCTCGTACCACAAACATAGAAAAACCTCTTATTCGCCCATAGACTTACAAATGACAACAATGTTTCCATTGAACTGTTTCCTCATTTTGTTGTTGTCAAGGACCTGGCCACGAGGAGGGTGCTGGCTCACGGGCCGGTCAATGAAGATGGTCTCTACCCAATTTATGGCAGGCGTCTGAGTCAACATAGGGCTGCCCTGTCCATCTCCATCAAGCCTAGTCACTCTCGTTGGCACCGTCGGCTGGGCCATCCTTCATCCTTTATAGTCAATCATGTTCTTAGTCGTTTTTGTCTCCCTCATGGAGGTAGCTCAAATAAAACATCAGTGTGCGATGCATGTCAGCAAGGAAAAGCCATCAGCTACCCTTTGCTCGTTCCAATAGAGTTTCTACTGTTCCTTTAGAACTTGTCTTCTCTGATGTTTGGGGACATGCTTGTCTCTCATTAGGAGGTTTTAAATACTATGTGAGTTTCATAGATGATTTTAGCAAGTTTACTTGGCTTTTTTGTCTCCGTAATAAAAAATATGTTGAACAAGTTTTTCTTCAGTGGCAAGCTCATGTTGAACGACTACTGAATCGCAAAGTTTTGCAACTTCAGTCTGATTGGGGGGGGGGGGTGAATAGCAAAAGATACATCCTTTCATCCAAAAAATTGGCATTGCACACCATGTATCCTGTCCCCACACTCACCAACAGAATGGATCTGCCGAGAGAAAACATCGCCATATAGTTGAAACAGGCCTCACTTTATTAGCCCAAGCTTCTATGCCAATCAGGTTCTTGGACGAGGCATTCAAAACCGCTTGCTTCCTCATTAATCATATGCCCAGTAAAACCATCAATATGGAGACACCTCTTGAACGTCTCTTCTAGGAAAAACCTGATTATTTCTTCTTAAAAACCTTTGGCAGCGCATGTTGGCCCTGCCTTCGGCCATACAATAACCGAAAACTGCAATTTCGGTCTAAGCGATGTGTTTTCTTGGCTACAGTACCTTACATAAGGGCTACAAGTGTCTTCATATCTCCTCTGGTCGAGTTTACGTCTCACGTGATGTGGTATTTGATGAAGATGTTTTTCCCTACTCCGATATTATGCCCCCAACCACAACCGCCTCACTCCATGAGCAACTCCTGTTGTCACCTACGTCGTTCCCCTACGCATCTTACTCATCCGATAATGCGGCTAATGATCAGGGTCACCAATCTAGGGATGATTTTTCCTCTAATCCTGTCGCACGTGATCCGTTTGTTCCTTCAATGCAGGTCAGCACATCTCTTGACGATGTTCCGCCCGGCACGCACGTCGATCGCGCCCCTTGCATGCGGCATGCAGACGAGGCCGCCGAGCCATCTCAGTCCGAGCCGGATCTCGCACCAGATTCTTCGTCTAGGCCATCCTCTCCAGTTGGGCCTCACGGCCCATCATCCCCAGTGGTGTCCCGTGATCAGGCGTCTCCTTCACCCGGTGCTGCCTCGCCGCCGCATGACGAAGCACCACCGCCTGAGGTTTCGCATCGCTATGCCACTCGTCTTCGCGACAACACCTGGCGCCCCAAGGTTATTACTGATGCCACCATTCCCTATGGTCCTTCACGTCGCCGGTGCCAGGCCTCCCTGGCTATTACCGAGCCTCGCTCGCATCTGGAGGCTGCCACTGATCCGAATTGGCGTCGCGCCATGGATGAGGAGTATCAGGCTCTCTCGGATAACCGTACCTGGCACCTGGTTCCACCCCCGCCGCGCTACAACCTGATTGATTGTCGATGGGTTTTCAAGCTCAAGCATCGTGCCGATGGCACTATTGATCGGTATAAGGCACGCCTGGTCGCTAAAGGGTTTAAGCAACAATTTGGTGTTGATTATGCTGAAACTTTCAGTCCGGTCATCAAGCATGCTACGATCCGTATGGTTCTTTCTCTAGCGCTGTCTCGCGGCTGGTGTCTTCGCCAACTCGATGTTCAGAATGCCTTCCTGCATGGCTTTCTTGAGGAAGCTGTCTACATGCGCCAACCCCCTGGTTATACCAGTACGGCCTTCCCGCGTCATGTGTGCAAACTGGACAAGTCGTTATATGGCCTGAAACAGTCTCCTCGTGTATGGTTTTCCCGCCTCAGTATGAAACTGCTGTCCCTTGGTTTTCAGGCTTCACGGTCTGATAGATCGCTCTTCGTCTATGAGCAAGGGGTAGTCTCTATCTATATGCTCATCTACGTTGATGATATCATCCTAGCAAGCTCCTCCACCCGTGCAGCCACATAACTCATTGCAGCACTGCGTGCTGCTTTTGCAGTAAAAGATCTTGGTGAGCTTCATTATTTCCTGGGGATAGAGGTGACACACTCCCAAGACTCGATCACACTCAAGCAAGCCAAGTATGCTAGCGATCTACTGAACAAGGAGGCCATGATGAGCTGCAAACCAGTTCCAACACCTATGTGCACCTCAGAAAAGTTAAGTAGAGATGAAGGAAAAAGGCTTACTGAAAAAGAGACGACAAGGTTCAGAAGTGTCGTTAGTGCACTGCAATACTTAACCTTAACCAGGCCAGACATTGCCTTTGCCGTGAACAAGGTGTGTCAGTTTATGCATTCTCCTACGGAACAACACTGGGGTGCAGCCAAGTGGATACTTCGCTATGTCATAGGAACTATGGATGTTGGTCTGAAAATCAGGAAAACATCTTCATCCCTATTGAGTGCCTTTTCGGATGCCGACTGGGCAGGATCGATGGATGATCGACGCAGCACAAGCGGTTTCGTGATTTTCTATGGAGGCAACCTAGTGTCCTGGAGTGCAAGGAAGCAGGTGACAGTGTCTCGGTCCTCGACTGAAGCAGAGTACAAATCTCTGGCCAATGCTACAGCAGAGACTATCTGATTTCAGTCATTACTTCAGGAGCTGGGTGTCAGTCAAAGACAAACTCCAGTGCTATGGTGTGACAATTTGGGAGCTACATACTTATCAGCCATCCCTGTGTTTCATGCTCGTACAAAGCATATCGAAATCGATTTTCATTTTGTTCGAGAAAGGGTGGCTGAGAAGGCGTTGCAAATCAGATTTGTTTCCACCAATGATCAGCTAGCTAATGGACTAACAAAGCCTATCACTGCACAACAACTCCGACGACTTTGTAACAATCTCAATCTTGGAAGATGAGATCGAGGGGGAGTGTTAAGATTAGCATATATGTTATGCAGATAAAGGATGAATAGAGTCCAGGCGGTTAGCTAGGCTTGCGTATCAAGTTGTAAAGGTGTAGGATTCTGTTAGTTGTAATCTGGTTGTTATCTCCTGATTGTGGACGCAAGAGCCTCGTCTATATACTTATAAATACAGAGGAGCCGACACCTATGGATGCACGGAGCAAAACCCTAATCTTCTCATAGTTTTCACAGTCCTTGTCTGCAGCTTCCTGCTTGCGCTCCTTCCTTTGCCGCTCCCTTAGGGCAACATTCTTCGTCTTGCAACTGACCCTACGGATGGGACCACCACAGACTTTGTCGAGCATCATCAGGGTACTCGACAATGTTATCTATGAGGTAGGCGGCATGGATGGGAGCAAGGGTGGAGGTCGGTGACGGCTCGACCGTAGTAAATGGAGGACAAACATGGGAAGAGGGAGGTCGATTTTGTCGGAGAGTGGTTTGAGCTAGGGTACACCCTCCAAAACCTTGGTTCGAATACTAGGGCCTTTTGCCAGCTACCCCTCAACCTCACGGTGACCTCGACGATAATATGGACAAGCGGTGCTTCGCGGGGACACACATACACACACGTCGGGCATGACAAGGACACAAGGAGCCACCCAGGTTCGGACCATCAATCGGTGTAAAACCCTACTCATGCTTGCCTGGAATTGCTCTTGGGGAAGCACACGAGTGTTACAAGGTAGAGGAAGGTGGAAAATGACCGACCCCCTCTACGGTAGCAGCATTGTCCCTCTTATAGCAGCCTCGGCCCTCTGCCCCGAAAATATTGGCGGGAAGGGGTAGCCACACGATGACAATTCGACAAACGCTCAGTTTTATCCTGACAAAAGGTGGTCTTCGCCTGCCAAAGGTGCCGTCCATGATGCGCTGGTGGGCTCGGTGATGAACTCCGCGTTAGCGTGCTATGTCACAGTGGTCTTCTTTCACCGGAATGGCAAGCTTTGGGGACTTGGTTTGGGGGAGGAAACGAGCGCTGCTCTTTAATCACCAAAGAGGAAATCCTCCCTGTAAGCGCCTGCTAGAATGACATCTGTCGTCCTTGTCTGTGCAGGTGCGTAGCCACATGGTGGGCACGCAACCACGTGACCAGCGCCGCACAACTCCTCCAAGCGGAAGGCCTCACGAGAAGCCGCCTCATGAGGGAGGGGGCCTCGCAAGGCTGCCTGCTACCGTACATGATCGTCTTGAAGAGCCTCCCATTGCAGAGAGGGGCCTCGCGAGATCTGGCCCTCACGAGGTGTCTTGCCTGGGGAGCTCCTGAGTGGGCCACCTCCAAAGCCCTTTGCCAGGTGTCGCTTCCTAGGCCGCAGGCAGACGCGCTGTGGTACCTTGGTTTCTACTGAACCGACATTAGCCCCCGGGCCAGCGGTGCGCACGTTCCGCCCGTTGAGAACAAAATGATGCAAAGCGAAATGATGCGGGGCCTTAGTTGACTGCTGGGCCCAGGCAGGGACGCGTGGCAGCACAATGGGACAGGGATAACCCCACTTCCCCCATGACGCCTCGATAACCCCCTAAACTGTCTTAAAAGTTGAACTGCACGCGACATAGGCACAATCATTGCCTTCCGTATTCGCCTCCCTCGCACACTGCCTCATGCTTCCCCTTCCTTGCGCTCCCAAGATCTCTCCACCTCCATGGATCCCACCGTCAGGAAGAACAAGGAGCCTGCCGAGGTGGTGCTGGAGCTAGCCTTGCAGCGGTCCATCGTCCTCAACCAGGAGGTGTTGAATAAGGTGATCCCCATGATGGCCTGGGATCACAATGAGTGTAAGGCCATGACGATTTGGCCGGCGGCACGCCTGGATCCAGCATTGTAGGCCATGACCTTCCCCTTCTTCATCCACTCCATCAATGCCGGCCTGGTTCCACCCTTCTCCGACTTCTTCTGCGCCATCCTCGCCCACTATCAGATCCATGCGCTCCATATTCAATCCAACTCCATCTTCCTCATATCCATCTTTGCCTACCTCTGCGAGGGCTTCCTAGGGGCGATGCCCTCCGTGGCTCTCTATAGGACCTTGTACAACCTCCGACTGACCGCATCGAATCAGCGCTCGAGTTGCGCCTCATTCCGCATCGTCGACGGGATGGCATTCAAGATCACCTCAATGAAGATCTCGAAGAAGTTGGAGGGCTTCATGGTGCACTGGGTCTACATGGACGCATTCCAGTACACCCCCTCCTCCTGGTTCTGGTCGCGCCCGCTGAGAAGAGCTCCGGATGGGAGCATGCCAAAATTGCCGACCCAGGGCTGAAGCCGCTCGTGGCGAGGATGAAGACCCCGAGGGAAACCGGCCTCACAGGAGCAATGGTCGCCAAGGAATTCGTGCATTGGCGCACTGCCCCTTTCCAGAAGCGCTCTCTCCCGGTGTGGACCTATGCCGAGCACGTACACAGGTCGATGCTAGGCGCCGACAACCTTCTCATGTCGATATCGTTGGAGGTCATGAAGATCCAGTTTGCTCATGAAGTGCTGCACTTGCCCGAAGGCGGGTATCCGATGTATCTGGGCCGCGATCGTGGCGACGATGTCGCAGTTTGATGAGTGGGGGCTGGTCCCCATTGGCCATGAGGGACGCTGCGAGAACCCTCTCCTGGTGGTGCCCGACTCAGGCGACCATGAGGACACCGAGGCCTCACCAAGCGGACGAGCAGCCCCGCCGAGCCGCCGGACAATGCTACTTGATGCCAGCCGGGCAATTCGTGGTCGCACTCTCTAGGCCTACGAGGACGAGGGGCAAAGAAGACACCGACGAGGAGGCCGACGAGCCTCATGAGGTGGAGACCCGGTTCGGCCTAGTGGGGCAGGACTCCAGCATGCCTCGTGGTGATCCCTCTAGAGGGAGCTCAAGCAAGCCCCGCAAGAGCGACGGTGCCAAGCGCCACCTGAAGAAGCCGAGGAAGAGGCATCAGGCTCCTACGGACGAGTAACTTCCCACATCTCATCTCTCTCTTTGGGTTTTATTTTGCCTCTTGAGGTCCGGGGCTGAGCCCTTGACTCTGCAAGGAGCTAGCACGGAAGAAGAAGAAGGCCGCAACGCCCACCACGCACTCGTGTGCGAGGCAGGCTGAGGAGGCCCACATGCCCTCTACAGGCAACGAGGGGGGCGAGGGGTTTGTTCGCCAGCCCGAGGCTGAGGCAGAGTGCATGGAGTAGGATAGGTAGCCTGTAGCTTCTCCTACGCCGCACGAGGATGTGCCTCCCTCGACCGAGGGAATCGGGCCCTGGGAGGAACCCTCTAGAGGAGGGGTGATGCCTCCGGAGGCGCTTGATGCGGGGGCGCCACAACAATGGAGGGGGCTGATGAGCCAATCCCTCCGTAGCACTCCACGCTTGCCAGGGAGGTCCATGCCAACGAGGAGGATACGGTAAGCCCCCGATGCTCGCCCATGCACCACGCTCCCAATGCCGGCACAACGAACCTGCAACCCGTGCTGGAGCGGCAGGCTGAGGAGGAGGCTGCGAGCCCCCCCAGCACTCAGCGGAAGACGCGACCCTCGCGAGGAGCAGGGGCAAGACGCAAGAGTGGGCCTGACCCCAGGCCCTCGTGACCATGACAATGGATGGCGACGCAGAGCTGCACTCCAGACGGGCCTTGTAGCTGGTGAGCGACATTGCCTTGCTTGAGCGCAGAAATTTGCGGGGTGCTAGGGCGGCCATCGGCGCGTTCAAGGCGGATCTTCAGGTGGAGGAGGCGTGCCTCACCGACGAGTGCCTGCGCCTTGTAGAAGGGTGGCGCCAACTCAGCGTGGCCATCAAGCTGGGCCATTGGCAGGAGGATGCCGCGTGGGAACATCGTGAGAAGGCTGCCAGGGACACCAAGGATCTCAACGAGAACGCCGTCTGAGACGTTGAGGAGGCAGAGCTATGGTGCGAGGCAGCAAAGGACAACGAGAAGACCCTCCTGGAGGAGGCTGCCGCTAGGGAGAAAAATCTCCAGGCGTAGGAAGATGCCGCCACAGCCTGCGAAGGGCAACTTACTTCTCGCTAGGAGGATCTCGCCAAGCGTGAGGAGGAGCTTGCTGGCTGCGAGGGGGACATCGGGATTCGGGAGCACGTCCGAGTAGGAGGCCGAGCGGGACACTTGGGGATGCTGGAGCACGA